>BSBN01000348.1:2500000-5000000 GCA_027924645.1 Cunninghamia lanceolata
TCTATTTGTTTGTAGTTGCATAGTTTGGGGGGTTTATATAACAATTTTACTATTACTAGAAGATTTTAGGGCTATGCCCATTTTTAAATGGGCCCCTCATCTCTTAACCAAGGTTTTATTATTGAAAAATATGTACATATATGCATAATAAATATGTACATATATTATGCATATACATATACATCTACATACATACATACATACATACATACATACATACATACATACATGCATGCATACCCTTTAGTAAATAAATTTTTATATTAATGTATTACAATTATTTTGAGATAAAAATAAAATTTTAAATAATTTTGATAAAATAAATATTCTTCAATCCTTAACACTTAAGAAAATAATAACTTTAATAAATTAAAAATTCTTTTATTTGTTAAAAGAACAACTATTTATACATATATAATCCAATTTACTAATACAATTGAACATTTTTGTCTTAAGAACAAGGTATAGTGTGTCAAATTATGATATTTAATATCAAGGTTCAACTGCGTAGTTTTTGAGTAAAACACATGACACATATTTCATAAGTAGTGGTTCATAAGGCACAACACTTGTTAAAGTATTGGAAAATGGGGTAACAAGTTAAGAGGGCTTAATCTTGGGAGAAAAATCAATGGCTAAGCATGCTTGAGTCAAAGTAGTACTTGGGTGACCTCTGGGAAGTCCCTATGCTTCACCCCATGAGCATCACCTCCATGCAATGAGTGTTAAGTGGACTATTCATTCTCATGAGAGATGGGTTCATGTGAACCACTACTAAAGAAATATAGGTTGTGTGTTTGACTCCAAAACTAGGTAGTTGAACCTTGATATGAAATATCATGAGTTTTATCCTCTCTAACTAAAAAATTTATAAATAGACATAAAGCAAGAGGGTATCAAACCTACCAAGAAACTTAGGAGATATGCTTGACTACCACCACCAACTTAGTATTGGGAAAGATCCCCTGGTACACCCCTCTGAAACCACCCTATCTAAGCTTATCTGTGAACGCCTGGGTGGCCGGACAAAGCTCCTTGTACCTAAATCACCTTGGCCCATGCACCAGCCACCTGTCTATCTCCACATCCAAATCACCCTTCCTATAAGTTCTTACCATTTTCCATATAAAATCCCACAAACCAATCCAACCATGGTCAAAACTAGAAAAAATATAGCCACAGCCAAGACTAGCCTTCTATATCTAATTTTGATGGCCTCGTTGGGTTCAAAGATGTTAAACTCCCAAGAGAGCAGCTTGTGGACCTCCATGGAATCACCAACTTAGGCAAAACATCATTGAGATCTATGTCGTAATAGAGGTCTAGCTTTTCCTTTCATAGGCCATTGTAGGAAAAGAAAACTGAGAGGTAGTCAGTCTGATAGTCCACCCAAGTGTCATTCTTGGCTCCTATTTATAGAGGCAACTGACTAGACAATGTTGGACATCTCTACTTAAACATCATCCAATTCAATGGTCAATAAAAATTTTACATCTCATCCACAACAAAAAGTGGTAAATATTTATCTTATTTTTATTGGTCAAAGTTGACTTTTGACTCTTGAAGTGGACTATGTTAAAAAATAAACATCATGGACATAATGGAGTTTACATCAACACTGATATGGACAAATGGCAGGTTCGATGGGTTGCTGAACGTATCAAACTCCACGGCCACAATTTGGTTAGAATAGTTAAGGCCTAGTTAGTAAGGCCAAGATTGCCACCCGTGCTAGTGGAGTTAAGGTGGGCTCTACTTTCTGCCATGAAGAAAATGATCCCATCTCCAATGGAATCAATGCTCATGATTATGATGAGGAATTTGTAGTGGGTGGTGAAGGTTTCCAGTAGGCATACAGGCTATCCATAAACCACTTGGCTGACACTGCCCTTGAGGAATTCATTTCCCTCATTTTTGGTCAGCTAGATAGTACTTTGTGAAGTGTAGGCCTACTCGACCTCCACACCTAGGGCCTATATTTGATAGTTGTATGGGCATATTAACCATTTTTACCATAAAATATGATTAAAACATAAAAAAGATTGTATCAAATGAAAGGAGGGATTTTGGATGGATTGTCAATATTTATATAGAGTTATGATATTTTATATATTGATTTATATATAATTTTACTTATATTAAGGTATTTCATAACATTTTAAGAATTCTCTTGAATGGATAATTGTCATAAAATATTTGTTTGATAAGTAGGGTTGATCGTCAAATTTAAGCCTTGTCCGTACCCCATTAGAATGCAGAAGGTCAAGATCTATCACATGGTGGCACTAACAGTGAAAAGGATAGCACAATTTGGAGAAAGTTACTCTTATCTTAAAGCTTTGACCTTGCTCATGTGCATTTGGACTCTTACAATATGCATGAAGTGGTCATGCATGCTAATTCAATAAAGGCAATTTCTTTAAATTTCTCAGACTAAATAGTGGATAGAGTGGTGTTTGAGAAGGAAACTACTCTGGTTGGTAACTTCTTTTCCTTCAAACCTATCAAAGATATGGTTAGAAAATGGATTGATGGCTTATGGAAGTTAAAATGAAATGTTCAATGTATGTGCTCTTGTGGGTGACTTGTTCCTTTTATTTTTCCTTGAAGGAGGACATTTTTAAAACCCTTATTGAGGTTCCCTAGTTTTATGATAAGTTCAATCTTTCCTTTAGTAAATGAAGACTTAGGTTGACCACTTGCTGGACTTTTGTTCAATTGTGCCAACTTGGATTTGACTTGCAATTCAACCCATTGGGATCTAGGTTGAGGAGGTGATTATAGAAATAGAAAATTCTTTTAGCCAGTTCCTAACTTTGGATATTGTGACAAAAATTAAGACTAGAGTAGTGTTTTCTAGGTTTTGTGTTAATGTAGAAATATCCAAAGCCCTCCCCAACTTTATAACCCTAGAATCCAAAAATGCAAATGATCTTAGGATATCCTATATGAGAATTTAAGACTTTATTGAGCTAGAACTATGTTAGGCCAAGTCATCTTATCTTAGACTATCCTAGAGTTGTACAAAAGAAGAATATTAGCCTTAGGAAAGAAAAGGGAAAGGGTGTTTGTTCCCTCGTAAGGGAGACTAATTCTAACCCCTTTAGAAAGTTTATTGAAAATGATGGAGGACAATGATGGAACATAGTCTAAGACTATAGAAGGATCCCCATTAGTTTAAGAGATTGAAGAGTAAGATGGGAAATACAAGAAGGAAAGTAGTGTGAGAAGGATCTCCAAAATATTATGGTCTTAGAAGAATTAGATTCAACCCATAATCACAAGATAGAGGACCCATTATTACCACTTTGGCTAGACACGCCATGGTGGATGAAAGAGTTCCAAATTCAAAGGATAGGGGAAAATCCACAAATAGTATAGAAGAAAGGATAGTCAGCTTGGACATAAGTCTAGTGTATCTATTATCACAAATTTATAGTTGGTTGTTGGATCAATGATTTTTGCCTTTGAAAGAGTTGATCAGGATGTCTCTAAGGATTATAGCATAGATAACAGCAAGGGAGGTGCTATTATTGATGGGATACTATATTTGGAGTTCAAGGAATTCTTAGAATAGAAAGTAGTAGAGAGTATACATGGTGTTGGGGGATAGTTCCCTAATTCTCAAGGTGGAAACATCCCTAATGGTAAAAAAAACATGAAAGGGAGATTAGATGAACAAATGATGTTAGAATGGATAGTAGAGGCTAGCCTTCTAATAGGGAGACCAAATCTAGGGATACAAATAGACCATTGGGAGGTAAAAGACCTTGGATTTTTCTACCTCTAGAATGAACCATCAATCAAGAGTATTTCTTGGAACATCAAGGGTTTCAATATCCCCCACAAATAACTCTCGCTAAAAAATTGTATTATGGATAATAATATAGATATTCTACTTATATAACAAGTTAAAATGTCTCAAACCACTTTTAAAGAGATTGTTGTGCATATTTGGCCTAGGGATAAATATTGTATTACTAAAGTTGAAGGATCTCTAGGAGAGATTGTAACTATGTATAATCCCTCAAAGTTAACTGGTATAAATATGTTTATTTAGACCCTTTTTGGTGATAGAGTTTTCTCTTGCTTAGACTAATTGGATTTTAGTGAATATATACATCCCTAACACTAGACTAGCTAGGAAGGATCTTTGGATTGAGATAAACACTATAATATAATTACACAAGGACACTAATTGGATGATTATGGGAGATTTCAACACTTCTCTCTTCCCTTCTAACAAATTGGGTGGATTAGAACACTACGCTAAAATCAAAATTAGCTTTGTTGATTTCATTTCAGATGTAGGTGTTATGCATGTGGACTTAAAAGGCCCTCAATTTTCCTAGTCCAATGGGAGAATGGGATTTAACACTCGATCATCCAAGTTAGAATAGATAGGTTCCTTGTTTCTAGATCCTACGAGATAGTTGCAAATATTTTTCTCAATCCTTAACCTAGAGTGGGTTCTGACCACATTCCTTTACTCCTAACTTGGAATGTGGATAGGTTGAAAGGTGTGTACCCTTTAAATTATGAAATGATGTGGTCATCTCACCTAAACTTTATATATTGTATTAGGCAATTCTAGAATATAACTACTAATGGGACAACCATGTTCAAATTATCCCAAAAACTTAAAAAACGTAAAAGAAAAAGTGAAAGGATGGAATAAGTATTCCTTTGGAAATATAAGATTGGGTGCCCTTACATTAAGGGTTAATATTTTATTTATTTGTATAGAGTGGATGCTATTAGCAGGGTGTAAGGCATACAGCAGAGCCAATCAAAAGATGGTGCACACACTATGCAGAGGCTGGATCTGATAGGAAACACATCTCTATATGTAATAGTTATACTGTATATGGATATAGGATATGGTGATATAGCATAGGAGAATAGAAGTATGATATGAGAGAGATTCTGGTGTGAAGAATGACATGGCATTCATGTATGTAGATGGATGAGGAAGAGACTTAGACCTACTGGAGGATGGATGTATGACATTTGATTGATATATACATGTATGGAGATATGTTGGTACTAGGTATTTATGTGTTGTCATGTTATTATGATGTGTATGTGATACTCTATTTCTATTATTCTTTATGTTTTGCTATCAATCTCTAGCTACTTGATCAGGGTATAAATTGATTACAAATACTTGATTGAGGACTGGCTCTCTGAGCTAATATACCCTCTCCATTTCTTGCTAACATTTGGTTCCATTTCCAGGACCCTAGAAGAAGGTAGTTAAAGATTTAAATGGAAAAACATCAAAGTGAGTAGTGTAGTGTTACGAAGAGAAGAGAAGGTGAGGTTGGTGTAGAGAAAATTTTCAATTTGCAGAGGAATTTAGATCTCCTTAAGTTTCTACCTCTATGAAAGGGGGGCAGACACTTAAGGGGATGGTGAGTGAAAAGGAGCTAGTGTCCACAAGGACCATTCAAATGATGTGACTCTTCCAACAAGGATTCCAAGGGATATAAGAGGACTAATGGAACACCAAATGAAGAAAACCCATGGTAAAAGGGGCAAAGCAAAGGAAAAGAGAGATCAGTGAAGACATCAGAATTGGAATGGAGATAAAGAGAGAAGAGAGAATGAAGTAGACCCAAGAATGACAAGAATGTTACCACAGAAGGATGGAAAGGCATAAGAGATGGAAAAAGGGTAGACATACTAGGTGAGAATACCAAAGGATAGTTTTTAAGCAGTGATTACCTCGCTGATGATGATGAGTGGCCACCAAGGTATCCTTCTTGTTATCCTATGTTTTCACCAATCCTCACTTCCATACTATAAGGATCCTTTAGTTAGAGGTTAGGCTTGTAGTCACCCAATGGCTGAAAGCTTAAATACCCATCTCACCCCCTCTTTTTTTTTGTGTGTTTGTTGGTATGCCTAGTTAACATGCTGTAGGTTCAAGTGATAGAATGGTCAATAGAAAAGGGCACCATGGTTGGAGAGGCCACATTCTCTATTAGAGAGCCACACCTCACAACCCAGATGTTCATGATATCTCTACTCTTGACTAACACTAAGCCAACACAGTTTGGTTGTTTTATTTGGGTTTTTTTTTTTGCATTATTTCCTTTGTTAAACTTTTTTTGGTATTTGTTTCTTTCGGTCTTGAGAAAGATATTCAACCATGCAACATCATGTCTGTAGGAGGCTTGCTTTGGAAAGGAATGCTACTGCCCACCCCCAGCATGAGCCGTGTGCCCAATAAGTTATATCATCTTCTAAAGTAAAAAAAAACACTCAAGGTTTTGCTGTATACATATATCTTTGGTGCCCAACATAGTATGTTCAAATTACCACTCAAACCCCATTTTCTTGCGTCTACATGCAGATCAATAATGATGACTCCAAAACACCAAGGTAGAGGCTGACTACAACAATCCATACATTTTGTATTTAACAACTAATTCATCATTTGCAAGTATGGCATATGGGGTATATTTATTTATATGTATATATATTTTTGTGTAGCAAGGTAAGGATGATGAAATTTTACTAATGTGGTGATTCTCTAATAGATACTTCTTATACCCAAAGATGCTTTGCTCTCTCTCTCTCTCTCTCTCTCTAGAAAACAATATTTATATACATCATAGACAATATGAAATGCAGGAAAATTTAGCAGCATATGGTACAGAGTATTTCTTTCCTACTAAGGCATATTTTTTGTTTTAAAGAAGGCACATGGCTACAATAGATTAGTATGAAGAAATTATTCTAACAACCTAGTTCCATCATAACAAGAATATATATATTCTCATAATATACAAATACAACAATTCCTCTATAGTCATAATCAGAATTTACATAATTAAGGTCTTCCATATTGTAGTAGTAACATACAAAATTTTTGGAGCAATCATTTACATAGAAGTCTGTCAATTTGATCCTCCTCTAATAACAATGAAACAAGATATATGTTTTCAAAACACACATATAACCTCACAAGTGATTCCCTCTAATTGCTCATGATTACATATTGTCTTGCAAAAAATGACAGTTTTACTTTCTCTCAATTGGATACCAACTCAAAAAAAAGTATTCACTCTCTTTTGTGTCTTAGCAAGTTTACAATTTGGCTAGTGAGTTTCCTCCATGGCTGTATGAACGTTGTAACTATGACCAAGCCTTTTATTCTCCCACAACTTGTAGGATCCTATAACATAACAAAATGACAACCAAAGTAGTTATCTGGTAGCTAGTGAAGCTCATCACTTAACCTAGGGTAGAAGCTGCCCAACCTTGAGCTAGGGAAAAACATAGTGAGACCCAAGGATATTGCACACCCATAAACAAAACACACATTGACAGAATTCACCAACCACAGAATGCACACAAGAACTTCAACACATTCACTAGGTATTCACATTTACACAACCATACGAAGGCTTTGTGGAAAAAACCTTAACAAGAGGGTAGGAAATAAGAAATACCTTTTAGGAAAATAGTTAATCTTTTTGAAATAGACATTTTTTTTCTCGTCATGAGTACTCATACCCTTCTAATTTCCTTTGTTGGGTACTCTTACCCATTAAATTTAACACAACTCTTCTTTGCATAGTTTCTGGGTGCTCTTACCCCTTTCAGTTTCAGAAATATTTATGTTGGGTACTCTTACCCTCTCAAATTCAAACATAGAATACATGCAATTGGGTACTCTTACCCATTTTAAGCTCCTACAGGACCTCTACATTTCTAACCCCCACAAACAAAAGACATTACAAACAATACAATAGTTGGACCACATAACTTTTGTATCAACACATTGTACAGTAGCACAAAACACACCACACAATCTAATTGTATGAACAAAATAACACTAATAGTAGACTTAAATAACATAGTTTAACTTTTATCAAATTTAAATTCAATATGAAATGGGATATCAAGTCCTACCTAGGATTTTCTTCAAAATTATTCAACTCCACAATTAACTCCCCTCTCTCTTCTTTTTTTCAAGTCCTAGCTTGTTGTACTGACTCCCCTCTCTCTTCTTTTTTTCTGGTAAGTAGATAGTATAGGTAAAAACTAAAAAGGAAAAAAAAAACAGCAAAACAACAGCCCTCTCTTCTCTCTTTTACCTTCTGTTTTTCCTCTCTTAACATCTATTCTTGGATGCATCATGTGGGGACAACATGTGTCCTCATATGGGCAGCATGTTGTCACCTAAGATGGACAACATGTCTCCATTCCAAGTACCTTGTTAATACTATAAAAATGGAATCCCATCAGAAATAAAAATGCTAGAAAAGGATTGTCCAAAAAATATTTTTTTCTTAATTTGTAGTGTATTTTAGAGGGGCCCACCTAGGTCTAGGACAGGGGTAGCAAATTTCATTTTTATATTTCTTATTTCCAAATGAAAAAGGTATTAATTTTAATTAAATAATGGTGAAATTAGATCAACATTTAAATCCTATATTGAAAAGTCTAACACATTGAACAAACTAATATTCCAATGACTCACATAGACAATCATGACTCACATCCCCAAAACATAGGATTTATATATGCACAACACTACCATAGTACAATGACATCACAATAGAAAGCACCAACATGCTGGATACTGACACACAACATATGAATACACAAGGGACCTAAGCCTCTCCATATAGGCTAGGTCCACTAACTGGAGAACTACATCAGGTCTCCAGGTGTTTTACCCATTTACACTGGCTCAACCTACACACTCAATGTTACATTGTCAGTACATTAGTGATATCCAAAGAAGAAAGATAAAATTAACCATTACTACATCAGAAACATGTATTCTAATCATCCCTGCAACATAATGAAATCAATCCAAGATCACATTAAAGAATATGCATATACATGTATCCATGAAGTCTAATCATAAAACTATATGGAAACAATAATCACAACTCTAATTCCAAACTATATATATCATTGAGTTGCTTCATTTGTGAAAAGTAGATGAAATTCACATTATGAAATTAAAGAACCATATAACCATATCTCGATGAGAAACATAATCCAATAACAAAATACAAGGCAGAATCCTATGGCATCACATAAGGTCAAATGAGAGTATGCAATATCAAGATATGTATCATCCATAGATCCAAAACAAAATCAAATAACTGAGTTTGCCCACCATATAATGTCTCACCATAGTTCTACAGTAACCAAATACATAACCACTTCCTGTCGTAATGGTAGTACCAAGGAGAGGCCCTATAATGTAGCACCTATGCTAGTTTCTGTCAAGGGTTTCCTCCTCCTAGATATATATGTTGATACTGTAGTGTTGTGTTTCCCCCTATTATGGTGAAAAGAAGATAGGTTGAAATGTCGTTAAGGTAGATTTAATGAAACCCTCCTTTCATAATAGCATTCAAGGACAACAATCGAGCCAACTCACCATAGATGGAGAGGACTTAGCTACATGTTGATGTCACTTAGGAATGATATGGAAAGACATATTAGATTTCTAGATATGTCAAACCCTAGTTTAGGTAAGCCTTATACCCTAATTATATGAAATCAAATACAGATAAACAAGATCCAACAAATGATCTCACAAGAAGGAACTAAATACATATTAAAAAACATACTAGGATTCAGATTTTTAGAGGTAGAAACTTTAGGTACAATGGGATAGGTGCCCAAGTCAAGCATGGTAGTTTTTATATAGATCTGGAATATTAAGGTGACTAAGACTACAACCTACTTTAGAGTTTCTAGATATGCCAGTCGGGAGGACTACAACATGGGTGCCATAGTCTAGTAGGTTTAATTTTTTGCACTTTTTTCTCAAAACTTGAATCTATATCCTCTGCTCTGATCCTCTACAACTCCACTTCACCAAATTCCATAGCTATAACCTACAATCACAAATAGAGGAGTTTGGTGGTTGTGGTGTTTAGGAGCTTGCCTAAGTCAAGCCCTGGAATGACATTCAATACTTCCCACATCATTGTTAGATAGAATGTGTGCCCTTGGTGGACAAAGGAAAAATCAAATGAGATAGATTGATTGAAACACAAATAGATGTCACCTTAGAGGTGAAGCCCTCACAGAGATGAGGATATTTTACACCATGAGGAGATGGATTGATGAAGGCAAATCTGCAACAAACATATAAAATGACAACACAATTCTACTCTACAACATAATCAATGGCTTGAAATCCCTTAGCTCAATATCACAAGTTCGTATTATCCATATGGGATTAAAAAAAGTCCTAAACATGTTTATATATGCATTCCCACTAAACTTTCATAATTCCAATTGAAAAGGCCGACAAAGGGAAACCATTTTAAAGGTCCTATGCTCACAACTTAAATTTAGGTCCAAAAAAATAGGCCTAGACTAGGGCATGGGTGGCCAAGGCCCAAGGCATGATTTAGATCTTGGTTAAGCATTTATGCAGACCCTTAAGCTCCATTTGACATGGGTTTTTAGGTAAATCACTTTGGGATAAGTTTTAAACATGCATAATGAAATTAAGGGGACCTAGGAGCTGAACTAAGAGGTAAAAATTCCTAGGGAAACTTTTTATGACATAACATTTTGTCCCCACTTTAATGTATGTATAATCTTACGATCCATACATGCATTAAAGTATAGTCAAAAACACATCAAACATTCCAAGCACATGAAGCTAAGGCATACACAAAGATTGGAGGACTATTTCTAACACACAATCTCAAGCAAGAACTAGAAGACATAATGAGGACACAAAAGACACAATGAAGAAAATCAGAATCACACAAAACGCTGAGAATACAATTGAAGCACATAAAACATGATGAAGACATGAGAGTAGGTATGCAATACATGATGGATACATTATTATAACATTTTATATATGAAATAAAAAACCTAACTATGGGGCAGAGGAGGCTCATCACCACATGCCTTTAGACAATTGAAAACACATAAAACAAAGACTCAAATATGGAGAGGGCTCATTGTCACATGAATTTTGACCACACTCATGGGAAGACATGCTAAATAAAGACCCACATGTGGAGGGGGATCATCACCACGTGCCTTTAGACCACACCCAGGGGAAGACATAGCAAACACGCAAGGAAGACACATGAAATACATGAGCATCACATAGCATCCCATAGACACACTATACCTCTTATACATGACAAACACAAGTGATGGAAGGAGCTTATTGCTAAGTCCAACCATCTAAAACACACCAAACACACTTGACGGTTGAGATACACTATCAAAACCACCAAAGACACGTTTAAGGGAGGATGACTCGAGATCCAACCCCGCCTCATGATGAGGACTTTGTATAAAAGGATGTGCACTAGCTGAAGAGATACACCATCCCACCATGCACATAAGGGCTTTCAAAATTCAACCCCACCCATGTCACTAAGATGCCTTATAGTGAAAAGGAAGCATGTGCTTAAAGTATACAACCGCACCCACATCATGGAGATGCCTTACAGTGAAAAGGAGGTATACACAATAGATCAATGTATGCAAACACACTTTGTCGGTGTAAAATAATCAAGAAAATACCATTATATATTCCCCCACCTTAAGGTGGTTGATGTCGTTTATCGATATAAAGAACATTAAGGTAGAATGAAAACATGCAAGGGAACAAGAGCTCTCACAAATCTCATGCCCCCAAAGGTGACATGTGCCATGATCACTGAATGTTCCCACAAACACATTGATAAGATATGTTACAATAATCAACAAGAGATAAGGTTAGAACATCTTACTCTAAGATAATAACCAAATCAAATCATGAACGATATGCATGTATTAGATCACATCCAAGGAAAAAAGGCTACACTTATGGGTTTAGAATCAAGTATAGGTGTTGGGCTTATACTGTAGGTATCTTAGGACCGAGTGTAATAACAAGGTGAGATACAAAACAATCCAAACTAAATAGAGCAACTATATTGCAAAGGTTTGTTAGAAGAGATAAGACAACATGATGCATCACATGAAGTGATTCTACTAGTCAAGTGTTGGATATATATATAAAAGCCCCATCTTCATATATGGACTAGGTCCATTTTTGCCTACTTACTAAAGGCACACATGGTCTGTATTAGTATTTATTTGTTTTCATCATCTACTGAATAGGTAGAACCACTGAAGAAGGTAAACAATAAAAATAAGATAGGAGAACAAGTACCTTAGCAATGCCACATAAGAAGATGCCTCCAAGACATAAACTGCAACGATATGCCCCTAAGGCATGATACACAACAATGAAATAGAGAATAGAAGGATAGAAGAATGATGAAAAAAATAGAAGAATGGTCACAACAAAGGCGGTCTCCTAGTATCCTCAACCTTACAAGAGTGTCAAGGGTGAATCCTAGGAGACCTAAATAACACATAAGAGAAGGCCACGTAAGCGAGAAAAACTATGCTATGACAAAGGTGGCCAACAGAGTTAGAAATATTGACCCATGTACACAATCAAACTAGCAGTTGTCATCATTCAAATCATCTTCCTCCAAATGTTGAATGCAAGAGGGAAGAGGTACATAAGGTACAATTGCCTAACATAGATTGATGAGACCATAAAGTGTCTCATCTTTAGTCAAATAAAAGCATATATTTTCTCTTCATTAAATCAGTTTTTGAAGTGCACTTGAGTATGGGTTTGAAGATTTGTAGCTAAATATCAAATAAACTTGTCTAAATGCAATGATCAATGTCATGCATGAGTTTATCTTGATATTACATGTTCACTTTGAGATCAGCATTTATTTGATCAATAAAGTGAAGAGAAAGTCTATTTTATGTTAAGTTGCAGAGTTTTAGAATTACAGAGCTTCGGAGAGGCACAGAGCGCCAGAGATGCATAGAGCTCCGGAGCTGCACAGAGCGCCGGAGATGGACAGAGCGCCGGAGATGGACAGAGCGCTGGAGATGGACAGAGCTCCGGAGATGCACAGAGCGCTGGAGATGGGTAGAGCTCCAGAGATGCACAGAGCACTGAAGATGCACAGAGCTCCAGAGATGCACAGAGCACCAGAGATAGACAGAGCTCCAGAGATGTACAGAGCACTGGAGATGCACAGAGCACTGGAGATGCAGAAGTCAAAAATGCAGTTTTAGTAATACTGCAATATCTCACTCATTTCTTAACGAAAATTAGAATTTCAAAATGATCCAGAAAGATTAAAAAGAGAGGAACAAATCTATGAAGATGTTTTGAAGAGATTTATTAAAATGAATAAATGGTTAATGACATAAGTTGACTGTTACAGAATGCGAAGACGTAGAACAAAAAAGTCAAGAAAACCAGTTTCAGTAAAACTACAATATCTCTCTTGTTTCTTTACAGAATTTAGAAATTCAAAATGATCTGGAAAGAAAAACGATAGGGGAACAAAACCCAGAAATCATTTGAGGAGATCTTATAAATTAAATGAGAAATTTATGACGGAAGTTGACTATTCCACAAGCTCCGAAGATGTTCCAAATATACTTTATGAAGTTGCTGCGAATTCTTCCAATCTACCAACAAACACTCCAAGATTTTATAAAGGATTGATTGACTATAATTACTTCTAAATTAATGGATCTAATTATGAGTAATTATTCCATGCAAAGAATACACACTTAGTGTCATTGCATGTCTTTCTAAAAGACTGCATGTTTTGCCTTGTAATCAGCAATTGTATAATCAGTTAACTAAATGAATAAGTTTAGTTAACTAGATAAATAAGTTTAGTTAGCTGCATGAATAAATTCTCTACTCTAGAGAGACTTTCAATTAGAATTTAATAACCATAGTTATATATAAAGAACTATGGCATAGAATAGAAAAAAGAGGAAGTTGTAAAAGAATTATTTTGAAGGAAAGAAGAACTTTGTTATTTTCCAGCAGCATGTACTTTAGATCTTGAAGTTGAATAAAAGAAGTTGTTCTACAAATTTGTTGATTGCTGGAATTGATTAGTCTCTTCAGAGGAAGGAGCAAGGGCCCACTCCAACCGAAGGGCAGAGACTACATTTCTTAGTTTGTTTAGTTGCTTTGCTATTATGCAATTTCTTTATTTAGAATTCCTTTAGCTGTTCCGTTATTTCAGAATTAGATCAGCTGCTCAAGTTATTGCTTTCCTTAGATTAAATTATCTTTTTGAGTAGAGTTAAACCTAATTTGTTTCATGCAATTGTTGTCAAATCCCTTATGTAGAAAAGATTGTCATGCAAGTCATTCCTTCTCCCTTTTGCATATAGCCATGGACACCACCTTGGATTGATATTTATTAAAATTAAATGATGAGGACTGCAATGACCCTCGTCATTTTTGGTGCCATTGCCGGGGATAGGTGTCATTAGGGAGTTGCTGTTGATCTGGTGACAGCAGGTCAAAAAGAGGGGAAAATTAGTTTGGTAGTCTTTTTAGATTTATTGTTTTGAAGTCTAGGTAGATAAAAGAAGTTCCTCAAAAGAGATCTATATGCCAAAAACCTCCCTAAACAATAGATCCAAATCATAAGGTTCTTGCATGCAAAGAAGGTGAAAAATCTTGTTGTTCTATAATTTCAGCCCTTGTATAGCCTCTTCAACTGGATGACCATGACTCCAATGTCCAGCAAGGAAAAATGCATTTTAGTAGGAGACATTGATGCCCTATTGCTTGCAATAGGTAACGAGTATAATGAAGAAATCTTGTCTCCACTGGAGGAGCTTGTATGGCAAAGTATTATTTGGATGCCTTCAAAGTCCAAGGAGGGCTACCCGATCAGATATTCAAAGATTAGCAAGGAGTTGCCTCTAATCATGCATGTACCAGAATATGAGGAAGGGTTTCAAGATCTCTCCAATCAGCCCATGAACAGCAAGGATCTGCCTCTAATCATGCATGCACCAGAATATAAGGAAGGGTTGCAAGATCTCTCCAATCAGCGCATGCATGTGCTAGAGTCAGAAATTATGGAGGAGGCTATTATTTCAAAGGAAGGTGAAGAATCAAAGTTCAAATTTTCAGTCATCTTCTTCTCATGGTTTTCCTTTTCTTTTAGAAAGTTAAATGCATGGATCCTTATTTTGAGAAAAGGAAGTTATTTTCTCCAACCAGTTAATGGTTTTGTGTAACCTATCTCTACATCACTAAGTAGAGCAGGTTAGGGTAGGTTTCTTTTCTACAAATAAGTGCTTTGCACATGCTTTTTTTATACAATTTGCTGCTTCCAAGAACTCTTGCAGATATTTTAGCTTTCAGAAGTTGAAGACCTCTTTGCATGTATCATGCAAAATATGGGCTAAAAAGATGGAGAACCAACTGGTGCATGATGATCACATGGAAGACTAAGATGGACTCAGCTAAATCCAAACAACAACTCTGGAGCTATCAGAACAACAACTTTGGAGCTCTCAAAATAGCATCTCCAGATCATTTAGAACAGCAGCTCCGGAGTTCAACAGAACATCAGCTCCGGAGATGGACACTAAGGTATCAAATTTGGAGATCAGTAGAGCTCTTAGAACTATAGCTCCGGAGATCAACTGAACAGTAGCTTCTGGAGATGGACAATAGGGTATCAACTCCAAAGATCATTAGAACAAATGCTCCAGAGAACACCAGATCAGCAACTATAAATCATCTTCAGAGCAACTGCAATAAAAGCAAAGAGGTTACCTCAAAAAGATGATTATGAAGTGTAGGAGGACCTGCAACCTCTTAAGTGTGGGGGAGATGATGAGACCATAGAGTGTCTCATCTTTAGTCAAATAAAAGCATATATTTTCTCTTCATTAAATCAGTTTTTGAAGTGCACTTGAGTATGGGTTTGAAGATTTGTAGCTAAATATCAAATAAACTTGTCTAAATGCAACAATCAATGCCATGCATGAGTTTATCTTGATATTACATGTTCACTTTGAGATCAGCATTTATTTTATCAATAAAGTGAAGTGAAAGTCTATTTTATGTTAAGTTGCAGAGTTTCAAAATTACAGAGCTTCGGAGATGCACAGAGTACCGGAGTTGCACAGAGCTCCGGAGATGCACAGAGCTCTGGAGATACATAGAGCGCCAAAGATGGACAGAGCACCGGAGATGGACAGAGCTCCGGAGATGCACAGAGCGCCGGAGATGGGCAGAGCTCCAGAGATGCGCAGAGCACCAAAGATGCATAGAGCTCCAGAGATGCACAGAGCACCAGAGATGGATAGAGCTCCAGAGATGTACAGAGCGCCGGAGATGCATAGAGCGTCAGAGATGCAGAAGTCAAAAATGTAGTTTCAGTAAAACTGCAATATCTCACTCATTTCTTAAAAAAAATTAGAATTTCAAAATGATCTAGAAAGCTTAAAGAGAGAGGAACAAATCTATGAAGGTGTTTTGAAGAGATTCATTAAAATAAATAAATGGTTAATGATATAAGTTGACTATTATAGAACGCGAAGACGCAAAACAAAAAAGTCAAGAAAACCAATTTCAGTACAACTACGATATCTCTCTTGTTTCTTAACAGAATTTAGAAATTCAAAATTATCTAGAAAGAAGAAGGTTAGGGGAACAAAACCTAGAAATCATTTGAGGAGCTCTTGTAAATTAAATGAGCAGTTTATGACGGAAGTTGACTGTTCCACAAGCTCCGAAGATGTTCTAGAAATACTTTATGAAGTTGCTGTGAATTCTTCCAATCTACCAACACATACTCTGAGATTTTCTAAAGGATTGATTGACTATAATTACTCCTAAATTAATGGATCTAATTATGAGTAATTATGAGTAATTAGTGTCATTGCATGTCTTTCTAAAAGACTGCATGTTTTGCCTTGTAATCAACAATTGTATAATCAGTTAACTAAATGAATAAGTTTAGTTAACTAGATAAATAAGTTTAGTTAGCTGCATGAATAAATTCTCTACTCTAGAGAGACTTTGAATTAGAATTTGATAACCATAGTTATATATAAAGAACTATGGCGTAGAATAGAAAAAAGAGGAAGTTGTAAAAGAATTATTTTGAAGGAAAGAAGAACTCTTTTATTTTCCAGCAGCATGTACTTTAGATCTTGAAGTTGAATAAAAGAAGTTGTTCTACAAATTTGTTGATTTCTACAATTGATTAGTCTCTCTAGAGGAAGGAGCAAGGGCCCACTCCAACCGAAGGGCAGAGACTACATTTCTTAGTTTGTTTAGTTGCTTTGCTATTATGCAATTTGTTTATTCAGAATTCCTTTAGCTGTTTCGTTATTTCAGAATTAGATCAGCTACTCAAATTATTGCTTTCCTTAGATTAAATTTTCTTTTTCCGTAGAGTTAAACCTAATTTGTTTCATGCAATTGTTGTCAAATCCCTTCTGTAGAAAAGATTGCCATGCAAGTCATTCCTTCTCCCTTTTGCATATAGCCATGGACACCGCCTTGGATTGATATTTATTAAAATTAAATGATGAGGACTGCAATGACCCTCGTCATAGATCATCATCATTTAGTTCTTCAACATTAAGCTCTTCTTTAGTTTATTCAATGTTAGGTGGTTGAATGTTCTCTTGTTGAGGTGTTGGTGTTTGAGCTAAAGATTGTCATCTCTTCCACTGTTCAAAATTTTAGAGGAGGAAGCTTGTGCTAGATTAACCTTTTGTGATGAATTGTTTTGTTCTTTACATTTATCTCTTAATCCTTGTAGGGATGATAGAGGAGGAACCTCGACATAGACTCCCTTACCTTTTGGTCTAGGGAGTTCTTTCAATTCAGGTGGCTCTTTACTTATGATTTGTTCGGGAGGAGGTCCAACCAATTTTGTTATCATTTTTACTATATATCATTGATATCCCAAGAGGATTTTATCTTGCCATGGTTCAGGAGGTTCAATAGATCATGGCCAAAAGTAATCAAGATTGAAGTTTTTTCGAGTAACCATAGGTTGCCACTTGCTATAATGAATAGTATGCATGCTTCCATGGAGAGGAAATTTTACACACATGTGAATTGTTGAGAGGATGGCTTTCATGGCCTTGAGCCATGGACGTCCCAAATTTATATGAAAGAGGTCAGATGTAGGTATGATATCGAATGATTTTTCCAAAGCTTTATCAAGTATTGTGATCAATAAAGTAATCTTCCTTGTGTCTGGGAGGAAAGATCCAATATGTGTTTTTATCATCATGTCGATGGGTTCATAAGATTCTTGCATCAAATCATGTGAATAAAGGAACTCTTTAGTAGCTACATTAGTCATATAGTTAGGATCAATAAGGGTTCTCCTTGTAGGATTGTTCATGTTGCAAATATGTGCCTAAGCGGAGTTGTCATTGATGTCAACTGTATCTTATTCTACTGCATGTTTAGAGGACTAGAATGTTGAGCATATTAAGAAAATTAATGTATGGATACTATATGGTTGTGTAGAGGATTGTCTCAAGTATCTCCAGTCAAGATTTGAGAAGGCTGCATGAATATTTGAGGAAGATATGGTCATGTGAGTACAACTAGGTTTTACTATGTTCAGGGGAAATAGGGTGATAGTAACTTGGTCTAGATTGCATTGCATTGCAAAATTATGATATGCAGATTTGCAGACATGTTTGGGAAGTCAATGTGTATCATCAACTCAATTTGTTCATGGTTTGGAGGTTCGCAAGCAATCTTTCTAGTATGACAATCATGGCAGACAGTGTTCTTGAGGTTCCAGATGAAGGTGCAAGTCATTATGATGATTTGGAGGAGTGCAGATGTTTTTTGTTAATTTTAGTGTACCTATGGAGGTCTCTGGATTAGGTAACTACTATGTTGGAGGTCTGCATTGAAGATTGAGCTTGTTGGTGAAGATTTCTTTCTTCTTGTTCTTGTTCTTCCCAATCTTGGCTAACTGGATGATTTAAATGTGTTGCGGATAGTAAAAGAGCATTTCTATGGAGCGTGGCATGTTGTTGGAGGAAGATTTAACTCTCAACTATGATTGGCCGACAACACAATGATCCACAATAAGTTTGGCTGACCTTGATTTTCATTCCAAGCTTGATGAAGCATATAAATACTTATTGATAAGTTGTGAAAAGCATCCTTATGCAAAAATCATTACATCATACAAAGGAACATAAGCAGAGTAGAAAGAAAGCAGTACAGAGGATCAAGAGTTGTAGAGGATGAAAATATAGCAAGCAATTTGTCAAGGAGCAAAATAGAAATTATGAGCTTTCAAGGGACTGAACCAGGCATGAAATTGATGCTAACTCTCAGTTCATTATCTTTGTAATAAAGTCATTTTTTGTATGTAGTGAGCCTCTTCTGAGCAGTGAGCTCTAGGTAGTGGGCTCGAAGCCATTTTCCTTCTATTTTCTTAAAGTACTTTTAACAGGGTACAAATTTGTGTGGGTTAACCCTCACTGTGGTTTTCCCTTAACTAGGTTTCCACGTAAAAATCTTGGTGTTATGTGTGTTAATTTTCTTCTACTCATGTGTTGATAAATCATGCTTTAAATGTTTACATCATTAATCATTCTTAAGTGGTAAAGAAGAATAAATTGCTGCATGTGTTAAAGTTTTTGGGACAACTAAATCACCCCCCTCTCAGTTGTCCAAGCTAATTCTAACAATTGGTATCAAAGCCGGTTCCTCTAGAAGAAGCTTAACCACTCAAGGAGATCCAAGATGTCGACCTATGAGAAGGATAGTTTGAGATTTGATGGAACAAACTACACTATTTGGAAAAGTCACATGGAGTGCCATTTGCAATGCATGGGTGATGCTTATTGGGTCATAACTAAGGATGAGTATAAGTCTCTGGAGAAAGATCCTTCAACTCTAGATGAACTCAAAGATGCTAAAAATAACATTCAAGCTAAAGAAGCCTTGTTTAGTGCCTTAACTAATTCAAAAATAAAAAATGTCTTTGGACTAAAAACTACTCATCAAATCTGGAAAAAGTTAGAGAATCTTTATGAAGGTGATGATCATGTCAAATATGCCAAACTACAAAGTCTAAGAGGAAATTTTGAAAATCTAAGAATGAGTGAAGATGAAAATATCACAATTTACATGCAAAAGATAAATGAACTTGTGTGTGGTATCAGGTATGCTGGTGGAACATTAGAGGAATCAAAGATTGTGTCAAAAGTACTTAGATCTTTACCTGATTCATACAAGCATAAGGTTGCTGCTATAGAAGAGATCAAGACTATTTCAACAAATACTAGAGATCATTTGGTTGGCAAACTATTAGCTTTTGAATTGAGTGAATTTGGTGATTCTCTTCCTATGTTTGAATCTACATTCAAGACCAGTGTTCATGGGAATCAAAGATATGATCTAAGTGAGAATTCTTTAAGAAGAACAATCAGATTTGAGAAAACAAGGAAGGATTTTGAAAATGATGAAACTAAGCTTGATGATCTTGAAGCCCTTTTTGCCAAGAGATTGCCAACAGGATCCGGTAAGTATGAAGGAAAGTTACCATTCAAATGTTTTAATTGTAATAAGATTGGTCATTTTGTCTCAAGATGTCTAAAGAGGGTTTCAAAGCCAAACCCTAATAGATCTAGAACTCAGAAGAAATGCTACTATGTCTAAGAAGTTGGTGAAGAAGGAGTTACAGATGATGAATCTGATCATGGAGGTTCCACTGATAATGATTAGGTGTTCATTGCTATCAAAGAGGAAGATCTAGTGCCTACTGAACTTACTAGATGTGGAAATGTAGAAAGTGCTTTGGCTACTCAGGTTGTGGAAAAGGATGAGTGGGTGATTGACAATGGATGCTCTCATCATATGAATGATGACAAAAGTAAGTTTATGAGCTTTGAAAAATATGAAGGTGGGCTTGTGAAGTTTGGAGAAAACTTAGCTAGTAGAATTCGTGGTAGAGAACCCATCTCTTTTGATGGTAAGAATAACACTAATGATGTTCTGTATGTTGAAGAACTGAAACATAATCTTTTCAGTGTTGGACAATTGGTGGACAAAGGATATGATCTCCAATACAAAGATGGAAAATACAAAATCTTGGAAAGATCTGGAATTGAGATTGCATCTAGTACTTAGATTAGAGGTAACATCTTCCATTTAAGTAGCTTTGATAAAATTTTCCTAATTGCTCAAGTTGATTAGAGTTGGCTCTAGCATAGGAGAATGTCTCATGTAAATTTTGATAATATTGTCAAGATAAGTTCCACTAAGGCTGTAAGAGATCTTCCAAGACTTGTGAAACCTACTGATAGCATGTGTAGAGAATGTCAAATGGGTAAACAGAGAAGAACTTCATTCAAGAGTAGAGAATAGTCATCAAATGGTTTGTTGGAAGTTGTTCATATTGATATGTGTGGTCCTTCTAGAATTAGGAGTGTGCAAGGAGACAGATATTTTATGTTGCTAATTGATGATTGCTCCTGGATGATGTGGGTAACCTTCTTGAAAGAAAAATTAGAATCTCTTAACAAATTAAAAGTATTCAAGGTTATGGTTGAAAATGAGTTTGGTATAAGGATAAAGTGTCTGAGATTTGACAGAGGAGGAGAATTTACCTCTGGTGAGTTTGATTCATTTTGTGAAAAGCAAGGGCTAAAAAGACAGTTATCTACTCCTAGGACTCCTCAGTAGAATGGAGTCGTGGAGAGAAAGAAACAGACCATTCAAGAAGCACCCAAGACCATGATGATGGAAGAAAATGTTCCTCAAGTTTATTGGAGATAAGTTGTGAGTGCTGCTATCTACACTCTTAACCGGGTGCAGATCAAAGGTAATTCCAGTAAGACTCCCTATGAACTATGGTTTGGTCATCCTCCTTCTGTTAAATATTTTAATGTTTATGGTAGTAAATGCTATATGAAAATAGATGATGATCTTGGCAAGTTTGAGGCAATAAGTGATGAAGGAATATTTCTAGTATACTCCACTCAAAGCAAGGCATACCGGTGCTTTAACAAAAGATTGAGAAAGATTGCTGAAAGTACTAATGTCAGAGTTGATGAAAGCAAGGAGAGACCTTCTAGGTATTATGGATATGATTTAGATGATCAAGATGAAAATTAGACTCAAGAGAAGCAAGTTCATACCCAGACTTAGATCTAGATTGATCTGAAAAGTTTAGTAACTCAGGTAAATAGTGCAGATGCCAAAGAACAAGCTCAAGAAATTGAAGCTCAAGCAATTCCCAAAACTAGGAGAAGGATTGTTGAAGATCAAGAGGAAATTTGTTTGATTTCTAAAGTTGAACCAAAATCAGTAAGTGAGGCTTGCAATGATAAAAATTAGATGAAAGCAATGGAAGAAGAATTAATGCAAATTGAAAAGAATCACACTTGGGATCTTGTTCCTAGACCTAAAGACAAAAATGTGATTAGAACTAAATGGGTCTTCTGAAATAAACTAAATGAAGATGGTGAAGTTGTAAGAAATAAAGAAGGCTTGGTATGCAAAGGATATTCTCAAGTGGAAGGAATTGATTTTGAAGAAACTTTTTCTCTCGTAGAAAGAATAGAAGCAGTTAGATTATTTCTTGGATTTGCTGCTCACAAAGATTTTAAGTTATATCAAATGGATGTCAAGTTAGCATTCCTTAATGGGGAATTAGAAGAAGTCTATTTTAAGCAACCGGAAGGATTTTAAATGTCTAATCAAAATGATATAGTCTACAGATTGAAGAAAGTACTGTATGGAATCAAACAAGCCCTAAGAGCATGGTATGCAAGGTTAGATAAGTGTCTACTAAAATTAGGCTTTAGAAAAGGCACTGTTGATAGTAATCTTTACTTCAAGATTGATCATGACCACATTTTAATTGTTGAGGTATTTGTTGATGATATCATTTTTGGTGGAAAAGAGAACATGTGTAAAACATTTGCTGATCAAATGCAAAGTGAATTTGAGATGTCAGTTTTTGGTGAAATGAACTTCTTCTTGGGTTTGCAAATCACTCAGATAAATAAAGGTATCTTCATATCTCAATCTAAGTATGTGAGAGAACTATTGAAAAAGTTTGGGATGGAAGATTCAAAGCCAGTGGGTACACCTATGGTAACTGGGTGCAAGTTGAGTAAAGATGAAGACTCCCCTAAAGCAAATCAGAAAAGGTATAGATCAATGATTGGAGGACTACTATATCTGACTCAGACCAAACCTGATATTATGAATGTAGTTGGACTTGTTGCTAGATTTCAAGTTGATCCTAAAGAATCCCATGTAGTAGCAGTCAAAAGAATTTTTATATATCTCAAGGGGACAATTGACTATGGCTTGTGGTATCTAAAGGACAATGACTTCACTATTTATGCATATATTGATGCTGATTGAGTAGGAGACGTGGATGACAGGAAAAGTACTAGTAGTGTTGCATTCATCTTGGGAGAAATATTGGTTTCTTGGTTGAGCAAACAGTAAGAGGCAATATCTCTATCTACTGCAGAAGCATAATATATAGTAGAAGCAAGTAATTGCACTCAAGTTTTGTGGATGAAGCAAATGTTCAAGGATATCAAAATTATATTTGAGGAACCTATTACAATCTTCTGTGATAATTCAAGTACAATTAACATTTCTAAAAATCTAGTGTTACATTCAAAGACAAAACACATATCCATCAAGTTTCATTTCTTAAGAGAAAAGGTAAATGATAATGAAGTTAGATTGGAGTTTGTTTCTTCAAAGGATCAGATTGCAGATATATTTACCAAGCCTCTACCAAAGGATACTTTTGAATATCTCAAAGAGAAGTTAGGGGTTATTGTCCCTCCTAATCAGAACTAAGATGCACTAGGGTGCATCAATCCGGTGGAACTCATAGTCACATCTTGTGATCTAGATTGGTGGTAAGATGATACTACTCAGGGGTAGTAGTCAGTACACAATTTAATTGAGATGCAAAGGGGGAGAAAACAATTGCAAATATGTGCCTTTTTCCATTGATGTCAAAGGGGGAGAGAGTCATGTGAAAAACTAGTTGCTAATTAAAAGGGGACCAATGAAGAAAATGGTTGTAGAAGTGATAAGAGAAAGGGGGAGAAGATCTTGTCTTGATGGTTTAATCAATTTTTCACATCATATGTTGCCATCAATGACAAAGGGGGAGATTGTTACAAATATTTTCCTAAGAGGTGTTGTCATTGATGTCAATTGTATCTTAGTCTGCTTCCTGTTCAAAGGACTATAATGTTGAGGATATTGAGAAAATTAATGTATGTAGAGCATATGGTTTTGTAGAGGATTGTCTCAAGTATCTCCAGTCAAGATTTGAGAAGTCCACATGAAGATTTGAAGAAGATATGGTCATCTAAGTACAACTGGGTTTTACAGTGTTTAGGGGAAACAAGGTGATAGTAACTTGGTCCAGATTTCTCCACATTACAAAATTATGATCTGCGGATCTAGAGACATGTTTGGGAAGTCAGTGTGTATTATCAACTCAAGTGGTTCATGGTCTGGAGGTCTGTAAGCAATATTTCTAGTATGACATTCATGGCAGACAGTGTTCTTGAGGTTCTGCATGGTGTAGGTCATTCTGATGATTTGGAGGAGTGCAAATGTTTTTGTTGATTTTAGTGTGCTTGTGGAGATCTCTAGATTGGGTAACTACTATGTTGGAGGTCCGCATTGAAGATTGAGCTTGTTGGTGAAGATTTCTTTCTTAATGTTGTTGTTCTTCCCAGTCTTGGCCGACTGGATGATTTAAGTGTGTTGCGGATAGTCAAAGAGCATTTCTATGGATCATGACATTTTGTTGGAGGAAGATTTAACTCTCATATATGATTGGCTGACAACACAATGATCTACACTAAGTTTGGCTGACCTTGATGTTCATTCCAAGGTTGATGAAGCGTATAAATACTTGTTGATAAGTTGTGAAAAGCATCCTTATGTGAAAATGATTACATCATAAGAAAGGAATAGGAGAAGTGTAGAAAGAAAGCAATGTAAAGGATCAAGAGTTGTAGAGGATAAAAATATAGCGAGCAAGTTCTCAAGGAGCATAACAAAAATTGATGCTAACTCTCAGTTCATTATCTGTGTAATAAACTCATTTTTTGTAGGTAGTGAGCCACTTGTAGGCAGTGAGCCTCTTTTGAGTAGTGAGCTCTAGGCAATGGGCCCAAAGGCATGTGCCTTCTATTTTCTTAAAGTACTTTTTACAGGGTACAAATTTTTGTGGGTTAACCCCTACCATGGTTTTCCCTTAACCAGGTTTCCATGTAAAAATCTTGATGTTATGTGTGTTAATTTGCTTCTGCTCATGTGTTGATGAATCATGCTTTAAATGTTTACACTAATAATCATTCTTAAGTGGTAAAGAAGAATAAATTGTTGCATGTGTTAAAGTTTTTGGGACAACTAATTCACCCCCCCTCTCAGTTGTTTGGGCTAATTCTAATAGTTCATCACTTTCATAGCAATGTAAAAAGGTCCTTCAATACTTCTAGTTGTTCTATCATGTGGTGTAAATACTAATTTATGTTTAGGGGTTTTCCTCTTCATATAAATGCTAGGAGGGAACATAGTGTTTTTGTGATGAGAAGCCATGTATGTGAGACTTATTTCACACCAAAGTAATTGTTTGAAGAAATTAGGTTTTTAAATAGAAGAAACACACAAATTTCACAACAAACCAAGTGAGTCAGATGGAAATGGTTCTACACAACAAGGAAAGATGAATGATTTGAATGTTTACTTAAAGAAGTTTGAAGAAACTGTACACAACCCTTAGTTTTGAAATGCACAATGTGTAATTAAAAATATGCAAATTTTCAAGCAAGAGTGTAAAATTTTCAAATGAGAAATGATAATATGCCTAAGATGAATGAGATATCTAACCTAAAATATGTTTATGACATGTGTAAGGAAACAATGCAAAACTATATGCTTGTTTATGAATCTAAAATGCTCATTTTTTAATCTTTTTTCAATGAAAATGTGCTAATGATGCAAATGCAAATGCAAAAAATTACAATATAGCAACATTAAAGTCAAAAATTAGATTTGAAAGAGTGTTGAAATGAGTAGTAAAATATGAAATAATATTTTAACTACAAACCTTAGCATCTGGAATTACTAGGTTATATGAAAAAAATGCAAATTTCAAGTAAAACCCTAGCAAATGAGATATGCAAATGCAAGGTAAGAGATCAACAATCGTATTACAAAATCTATACTTTTGTCTTCCCAAGGTCTCTCTCGTACTATCAAAGGTTTATAGAATCTAGTATTTTGAATACTCCATTTTGCAACTTGACAAACTCTACAATTCTTCACAAACTTCCTAACATCCTTATGTATCTAAGGCCAAAAATAGTTTTCATTCACCAAAGCCACTATCTTGTCAATGCCTAAATGTCTTTCCAATCCTCCACTATGTTTCTCCTTGATCAAATTATCTGTCATTGAACTTCTAGGTATGCATAACTGGTTTCCTCTGAACAACATATTTTCTTGAATGAAATAGTCCAGCCACTTACTTTTATCTATCATGACAGGTTCATTATATGCTTTCCAAAGTTTTGCATAATCAATGTCTCCCTCATACATGTTCTTCAATTCATCAAATCGTATCACTTCAACTCTCATGTTTGTTAGCAAGTTCCTTCTCCTACTCAATGCATCCACAACTTTCTTTTATTTTCCACTCCTATGCTTCAACACAAAGGTATAACTCTGTATGAACTCTACCCATCTCATGTGTCTCTGATCCAACTTTCCTTGACCATTCAAATATTGTAAACATTGATGATTTGTATACAACACAAACTCGTTAGGTAACAAGTAATGTCTCCACTTCTTCAAGGCTCAAATTATAGTATAGAACTCCTGATCATAAACTAAATATCTCCTCCTTGCATCATTCAACTTCTCACTAAAATATGCTATAGGTTTTCCTTCTTGACCTAACACTACTCCAATTGCACTCCCATTTGCATCACAATCTACTTGAAATACCTTATTGAAATTCGATAATGTTAGAACAAGTTGCTTTGTCACTTTCTACTTCAACAACACAAAACTTTTATCTATTCCAAATCTTCACTTGAAATCTTTTTTGTCACCTCTCATTGTCTATGTCATATGGTTGCAAACTGAATTGAAATTCCTAATGAACTTCTAGTAAAAACTTACCAATCCATGAAATGATCTCACTTCTCCATTGCTCTCTGGTGTAGGCCATTTAACAATTGTTGTCACTTTCTCAGGGTCCATCTTCAATCATTCCACAAAAAATACAAATCCCAAGTATACCAATTCTTCCTTCATGAAACTACACTTCTTAATGTTTATCAGCAATTTCTCCTCTCTTAGCCTCTACAACACTTGTATAATATGCCACAAATGTTCTTCTTTTGTCTTAATGAAAATCAGAATGTCATCCAAATATACAATAACAAACTTACCCAAGAATTTCTTCAAAACTTCATTCATCAACCTCATGAAAGTACTTAGTACATTTGTCAATCCAAAAGGCATCACTAACCACTCATACAATCTTGCATTTGTGTTAAAAGCAATCTTCCATTCATCTCCTTCTATGATTCTAATCTAATGGTATCCACTCTTCAAATCTATCTTTGTAAAATATTTTTCTCCACTCAGACAATCCATTATATCATCCATCTTAGGTAAAGGAAATATATACTAAACTGTGATCTTGTTTATTTCTCTAGAGTCTATACACATTCTCCATTCTACATCCTTCTTAGGTTCTAGCACTACAGGTACTACACAATGACTCAAACTTTCTCTGATCAAACCTTTCCTCAACAACTCCTGTATCTGTCTATTCAATTCTTCATTCTCTATCAGTGTCATTTAGTGTGTTGCTTTGTTATGCAAACTAGCTCCTAGTATAAGATCCATGTGATGAATGATACTCCTGATTGGTGGCAATCCTTCAAGTACATTATCTAATATGATATCTTCATACTCTATCAGCAATTCATTTATCTCCTCTATCTATATTCCTTCAGTCTCCTTCAATGTTTTAGGCTTCTTAGGGATCAAAGCATAGCACATATTCTCATGTCTCAAACCATCCATAAATTTTCTTCCATCTACCAAACAAATTCTAGCATTCCCACATACCTCATTCTTAGGATCATCCTCCAAGGGAATAAAAGTAATTCTCTTTCCATTTGCTCTTATATTTTATGTATTCTTTCTCCCATCATGTATAGGTTTCGTATCATATTACCAAGGTCTACCCAACAAAATATGACAAACATCCATAGGCATAACATCACACAAGACCTCATCATGATAAGATTCAATATGAAATTTCACCAACATTGTTCACTCACAGCACCTTATGATCATCCTAAATCCATGCTATCTGATAAGGCTTAGGGTGTTTCAATCTTTCCATCTTCAACTTAGTCACCATCTTTTTTGAAACTAGGTTATCAGAACTACCACGATTAATAACAACTTTACAACATTTACCTCCTAATTTGCACCTAGTTCTGAACAAACTTTTCCTCTGAGGTGGTTCTTAATTTATCTCTACTTGAAATAGTGCTCTCCTCATCACAAGTGATTCTCCTTTCTTAAGTTTACCAACTAAGTTGGGGTCACCGAGTTCAATAGGTTCTTCTTCCACATAGGTTGTTCTTCCATTGTTCTCTATCTTCTTCCTTGTACTCCCTTGATTACATTCAAATGCTCTATGTCCTTCACCTCCATACTTGAAATAGGTTCCTCTAAATGTTCTCTAGTTAGGTCCTATTCCTTCTCTTCTATATCCTTCATTTCGGTATGGGCTAGGGTTCTCTCTGCAGTAGAAATTTCTATCATCTCTCTAGTATGCATTGTTATCACTATCTTCTTTCTTGAATGTATTCTCTCATCCATTTTTCTCTGCAAATGGTCACTCTCCTCCAGAAAATGTTCTACCTCTCTAAAATTTACCTCATGTGCCTCTTAGTCTCTAATCATGTCTCTTATTCAGCTTCTCTTCAACTTTCAGGGAAAACTTATATGCTTTTTCTAGTGTTGTCATCCTCACCAAACTCAATTCTTCTTGAATGTTCAATCTTAGTCCATTAATGTATCTAGCCACTTTCTCCTTGCTTGCTTCACTATGTCTTGTCCTTATGATCATCTTATGAAATTCTTCTATATACTCCTTCATAGATTTTTCCTTTTGTCTTAGGTTCTATAATCTTTTCAACAACTCCAACTCATAGTTAGTAGGCACATACTGATTCTTCAATTTTTTCACCACCGTGTCCCATTTGTAATCTTTTCTTTCCCTCTTCTATTTCCATCCAACTGAACTTCTTTCCACCATATAGCAGGATGTCCTTTTAGCTTTGTCTTTGCAAATTTCACCTTCTCCAGGTCTTCAACTTCTTCATATTCAAAGTATTCTTCCATGTCATTTATCCACTCAATCAACTCTTTAGGGTTCAAATTGCTAATGTAATTTGGTACATCAACTCTAGGTCTCTTTCCAATCTTTTTGAAATAGTACACAACATCTTTACTTAATCTGAATCTTCTTCTTCTTCACCTCCTAGGGTTTCACCAATTTGTTCAATAGATTGAAATTCCTCTTCATCATCACTTTAAACATTAGGTCTAGGTGTCAATCCTCTTCGCCTATCTTCTTTAACAGCATCCAATCAAATTCTCATTGTTTTCATCATTTCCATCATCTCTTCCATTCTTTCAACCATTGTTCCAACAATAGGAATTCTCTTCAGTGGTATTCTTCCTAGGATCAAGTGTAAACTACCTCAAATTCAGTGATCAGGCTACAAGGTGACAACTACCTCACAATTGGTGATTGGTTTTGACACAAGTAACCTACCTCAGATCGGTGATCTATCCATAGCAAGATCTGATGAAATTCCTTTGCCATCTTTGTTCAGCTCACTCCCAAATATTCAAACTTTCGCTCTGATACCACTTGGTGTAGTTACAGCTAGAGGGTTCATAAACTGAACTATCTAGACCATGTAGCAAGAGTAAACACAATGGAAACAACTTAGAGATATGAAACAAATGTAGAGTAAGTCATTTAGTATATTATAGAATTCAAACACAGATCGACCGACAAGATGTAGGCTTACAATTAGGGCTCATAGGCTTGATTATAGAATATCAAAATATGCTCAAGATATAGCTTTAAATCTTCTTTGCTTAAGAATTCAAACTAAGAACTATGAATCAAATTGCAAATTGCTTCCCTAAGCATTTATTACATCAATACATGTTATCTCTGGAACAATAGATTCCTCTACATCGACTAAGGAAGAACACAAACTCCAATGAAGAGCTGTAGCATGTGTACATGGACAGGTCAGACCTAATTGCATAGAGTTCCTTAGCAAATGAATGGAATGATGTCTGGATCTCAGGGAAGGTCGGCCACGAATGCAAAGATCAATGAATGATGTGTCATTAAGCTCCATGAGTCGAGGAAGGCTTTGCAAGTCTTCTCCTTGAGCTAATTACCAGAGATTGTTAGGATGCTCTACTATGAGAAAACAATTGATCTTCTAATAGCGATAACTTTTTAGTACTTGATCCAAATACTCTAAATTTTGGACATGTTGTGCATGAATGAATGTATATGCTAAGTCCATCTCCGCAAGATTTGAAATGTAACTGCAGTAGAATGCGGACCAAAATACAAAAATTGCTACTGACTAAACTATTTGAACTAAACTAGAAAATGAGAAGAAACAAATTGAACTACAAGAAAATTAAAATACAAATGTTTTTGGCTAATGCAAGATTGCTCTTGAACCAGGTGATGCTCCTGCATCAAATAACAATTCTATTATGACCTCACCACACTATACATGGCAACACAACATAGCTAATGATGTGTACGATGCATCACATGAGAGGAGGACCCACAAAGTTTGTGGCGATGAGAAATATAATTTGTTTAGAAACCAAAAAAATATTATTTTGAATCCCGTTAAAACTACTATACAAATTTTATTAAATATTCGTTAATCAAACTTATAAAATAATTGACATCTAGTTTAACTATTCAAATCATTATTAATAAATTAGATTAATCAGTTATTAGGTCACAAATGTATTTGTCACCTTAAATGTATCAAGCTTTCACCTGATAATCTAAAAGTAATTTTATAACTAAATCAATTTATTGCAACATCATATAATTATTGATAATTAAATCATAATAAAGTTTTATCTCTTCTTCACCTCTAACATTTTGATCTGATTTAAATTTAAATAATTTTTCTTTTATTAAATAAAATATTTTCCAAAGAAAGATTAAACTTGCAAGAGTTAATTGGGGCTTATTTAAATTAGGACAAGTGTTATAATTTCATACATTAATTAAAAATATTTTCCAAAGAAAGATTAAACTTGCAAGAGTATAATTGGGGCTTATTTAAATTAGGACAAGTGTTATAATCTCATACATGAATTAAAAATAGAGCATGTTTGAAATAGCCATCAAGTAAATTGAAACAAATGTGAAAAGGGCCTAAGTGAGAACTAGCTAGACACTAAACTAGTTAGGAAATATACTCCATTCACACTAACATTAAATTTAAATTAATTAAATTAAAATAATATCAAAATCATCAAAACTTAATTTAATTTAAACTCACAATTAATATAACTAAAATCTAAGTTATACATAATAAAATTTTAATCACTCAACTATCTTAATTAAAATTATAAATAATAATTAAATATTAGAAACTAGAGTATCACTAGTAAATCTTAAATATACTATGATATAAAATAATAACAATAATAACCCACTACATAGTTACATTTTAAGGCATGTTACATCTATAACTAAATAATTTAAAAAGTCACAAGATCAATTAAAAATAAATAAAAGTCAAACATCTAATTCAATTTCCAACATCCATTTCCCTATCAGATTTTTAATCATAACCATTCATATAATAATCATAGCCATTCATATAATGATAACCTTAAAAGGACCATAATTCTTCTCATTCAATTCTAGCTCTCTATTTTAATTAAATCTCAACCCTTTATCCTATTATCTTCTCATCTATAAATCAACCATCATCTTCAACTATTTTAAAAGAGAATAATTTGCAGGCACTTACTGTTGAAATCTTGACTAACTATATGAGAAACCACATCATGTTTTTCCTGAGCGCATCTACAACAACAAAGAATGAACGAATTTCTTGTAAACCAAATTTCTTGTAAACCAAATCCAACATAACCCATAACCCTTGACCATCTTAATCACCGAAACTCAGTAAATGAAAAGATGGACCTTGTGTATGAGGGGAACCGTAGCGGTGATGAAGATCAGAATGATGGTGTTCTGTGCACCGACAAAATGAGAAAGGATAAGCCTGCCAAGGAGTCTGATCCTGCTCCATCTGCAGGTGATGTAATTTTTGTTGAGGCAGCACCGGAAGAAATTGAAATGATAGAGGTAAACTCCGGTACTACTAATGTAACTAATTTGGCTGAATTTTCTGCTCATGAATATATGTTGGACAGAGCGTTCAAAGATTTAGAAGCTGCTGTTGCAAAAAACTCATCTTCCGAGAAGGCTTCTGGGCAATGGTTGCCCCGTAATGTTAATTCCAAAGGTTGTTACTAAGTCACCTTTTTTGAATAGTAAGGAATGAACATTGGATCGTGGTTGGAAGTTGTAAGGTTTGTAAAGGACTAATCAATGCACCAATATTACTTCCACCAGCAAAATCACAACCTCAAACCTTGCCTCTCATGTTGTAGAGAATCTTAAGTAGAATACATTAGTAACTCAACCAACTAAAGCCAACAAATGTATTCAAGGGAATCCCATCTAGAGGTTGTCAAACTATGCTTTTTATAAATGTTGTTTGTAGTTAGAGATCTTTCTTCCAAGGAAAAAATTGCTTCTAGTGCATAATCTTCTCTCTAGCCCTCCTCTCCACCCAAATGTTCTAGTACGCATTCTCATAATCTACTTCTTACCTTGGAAAAATGGGAATACTTGTTGGACAAGTGATGACTATATCAACTTGGAGAATTCATGTAGGAAAACAATAGTAGATTTCTTCAAAATACTTATGTTGTGCTTTAAGGCTTGAGTTCTATGGATATGCCCTTATGCCTACATCTTTTACAAATTTATTTTCATGGAACATCATGGGTCTTATAGAACCAATTTGTAAGTTTGTAGAGTGGGATAATCAATAAATATTTCTAAACGATCCACATTTTTTGTTTGTAGGAAAATTTTTAGTAGTAATCATAGTTAGGGACATGGGTGAGTGGTTACTTAAATTATCTAGATCCTAACACATTACGTTGATCATGAATTTACCTTCCTAATTAGGTACCCTATATCCTTGTTAACATTGAAAACTGGTCTCTCGGCCTTATTAATTTTATGTCATGAATGATGTGATGGAAAGGGTCCATGTTTGACAATGTCTTGATGATGAGTTGCTAGATGTGCAATGGTTTTTATTAGGTAACTTTAATAGTATTTTTAAGTTGGCATATAGCAATAAAGTTAGCCTTTATGCTCCTAGAATCTAAGCTTGCGAAAAAGACTACACCATGTGCTACATGTGGTCTAAATTTCACCATTGATATAAGAAACTGATTAATAGAATTGATAGGAAGATTATTTCCTCTTAGTCCTAGTTTTCTATTGTGGGTCATTATTACCTTCTAGTATCTAATGATTACTTTATGATGTGTTCTTAGATCATTCTCTACTCTAAATTTCTATTGAATGGATTTTCGAAAAGCCTAAAACTAGAGAGATAGTTTTTTTTCTTAATACTTATATCCTTCAACATGGGCTCATGCTTTATTATATTCAATCATTTTGGAACTTGATGCCATACCGAAAGGGATGAACTAGATAGATTGCTTGGTTGGGTGATGTCATCACTCACATTTCTTTTTTTATGCATTTACAGTTGTCATCTTACTTCAATCTACTACAAGTCATTAATCACTATGATTGTTGAGCTTAATTGTGCCACTATTGTTCTTGAGGCTTGTCCCTTTCATGAACCTTTGCAACTCCAAGTAGAAAAGTTGTTCCACCAAATCCATATAATAAATACTAATGAATGCTTAAGTGAGTGTCCCACTTTTCAACATTATTAGGCCGCAAAAATCATTTTTTTAACATTCAACACATTCTATCGAATACACCAAAAGACTATCAGGAATTTTTATTCGAACAAATTAGGGTACCCAAATTAAATAATATATTCAAATTTTATAACTAATTTTATCTCATCCAAGTGTTAATAGGTGTGGTGACCTTTTGGTTTTTGGCTATCCATTCAACCTCCAAGGAAGACAAGGGGTGGTGACCTTTCAAAGTCTTTGAAAATGTATAAATGGGTTCAATTAAAAGCAATAAGGGAGAGAGTTCAAGACATACATCTCTTCTCACGAGTTTGCCAAAATGTGGCATACATCTCATTTGAGGAGTTTGCTAAATCATAGCATACATCTCCTCCAATGAGTGTTGAATTATATGAACTCTTCCACATGGAGTCTATAGGGCATACATCTCTTCCATGAGTTTGCACAAATTACCTAGGGCATACATCTCTTCTGTGATATTGCCCAAATTGTATGAATGTCATGCCCACCCTTTATGAACCATAAAAGTAAGGACATGAACAAAAAATGGAGCAATTTTAATTTTCTTACACACTAATTTGAACAATATATGAAGAAGTAAATTTTACCGAATATGCACAAGTCACCTACAAATGTTGAGATGTTAAATGGAATGTGCTACTTGTTTGCAACTAGACAAGGAAATGATTGAGCTAATTAGTTAGACTAAAACTACTATATGTAATAAACAAGTAGTCAAGTAAACTAATCAAATAAAATGAATGGAAATATAATTGAATTCATTAAGAACCATTATATATAATCTAACAAGTAAATAACTAATCTATAAGATCATAACAAGAAATAAAAACACATATTCATTATTAAGTAATTAATTTGATAAAAGAATCTTCCAGATATATTTTTATTAAAGTAACCACTACAAATGCAAATACATCTGCATATTATGAAAAAAAAATCTAAAAACATTATATATACGAACATATTCTTTCTAAGAGTCCTTAACAAAAAATCAATTTACGATTATAACAAAACAAAATAAGGTGTATATATATATATATCAACTTTGAAAAATATCTCATTTTATAACTAATCAATAAGTTCATGTCTACAATAGAATATATCTAGTAGACCGCCAAATCCTCACAATGTTTAGTAGACCCAAAAATCCCTGCAATATCTTGTAGACCCCAAAATCCCCTCCTAGACAGCAAGTTGACTTTTTCCTACAATGTCTAGTAGGGTCATTTTTTCCCACTTTTTCGCTCAAAACCACCTGAAAAGTGACAAAAATGGTTTTTCACCACCTATACGGCCAATCCAAGAGGCATTTAATGACTAAGAAGTATCCTATTCACATCATGAGTGTGGTGGCCACCTCAAATGCCTATAAATAGGGGAATTTCACACTAATAGAGTTTGACTTCTCCATAATTAGTTTTTTTGGCTTCTATTAGAAGATTGTTCTGGGTTTTCAAAGGAAATCTAGTTTAGTCTAATCTAACTATTGGAATGATTGTAAGGCTTAGGCCAAGGCATGTATCAAGATCATTGTACTTATGTTGTAATGTTTTCTATTGCATATGAATAAAGAGTTATTTGTTTGATTGTTGTGTGTTGTTAATTTTTTTTCCTAGTTTAGTAGCTTGTCAAAGCCCCTGGACCTTGATCTACATCACAAATAGGCACTATCCATAGGTGGTGAAGTTAACCATATAACTTAATCGATCCTAAAGACCTAATTTCCACACTCGTTCAAAGAATTAGAGCTTTGGAAAAAGTGTCTTAGATAAACTCATTGCAACCCATCATAAGTGAATGTAAGGCCATAGATTCTAAAGAAACAAAGAAACATAAATCCTTTCAGTAAGTACTACTTACTACTCAAGATAAATTAAATGGGAGGAGATCACAATCTCCTACATTCATAAAAAAATATTCGCATAGTATAAATGATTTATTTGCACTTTCTTTCCAACCCTTCAACTCCATCGCTATGGAACAACTAGGTGGAATGCTACCAAATTAACTAGGTAGAATAATGATGATTACTATCTACTACAATATAGTTTGGATTCTTTTCTAGGCATGAAAAAAATTTCAAAAACAACTATATAGGATTCAACTTTCACATCAATGGTATGCTTCTTAACATTGGTGTTTCCAACCTAATTTTAGAGGGGTAGTTAAAATTTTGGATTAGTTTACTTATATCGATTTCAGTTCATATAGTTTTCTATAGTTTAGACATATGGATTCATCATATGTATGAGAATAGTTTTTCTATTTAAATCAAATATTGTTCAGTGAGCATGCTTAATTGTAAGTCTAGAAGGTCCAACCACTAGATAATTAGTTGCATATGAAAGGATCTTGGTTAGTTTAACCACCTAATCTCTTATTTTGTAAATCATTATGAACCATTTTGGCTTGACCAAATCCTAATGCTATTGTTCATCATTTTGTCATCAACACAGTTTTGCTTGTTATCTGCCAATTTGGCATTTATCAAAAGCTACATATCATTACTAGCCATTTGGCTTGAGTGGTTTGGTTACATTCTTTGCTAGTTTGGTATTGTTGTAAAATGATTGGATTTCCACCAATAAGTTGCATTATTCTATTATTGTTCTCATCTTAGTCTCTATATTCTCTAATCTTTCTCACACTAGGACCTTAGTGATTGAAAAGAGTTGGGCTTTGAGTTGATATTGAAAATTTGGTGAAATTGTGCCAACAATTCGGTTGCTTATTTCATATATAGTATGGTAGGTCCATTTTTCTTGATGATATTTATTATTTCATGCCCACACTTGTTTGTGAGCATGAATACCAACATCAATTTATTTCTTAAAATAATAATTCTACTATGAACTCACCACACTATACATGGTAGCACAAAATATATAATGATGTGTATGTTGCATCACATGAGAGGAGGATCCATAAAGTTTGTGGTGATGAGGAATTCACTTTGTTTAGAAACCAAAGAATTAATTTTCATTAATCCTGCTAAAACTACTATACAAATTTTCTTAAATATTCCTTAATCAAACTTATAAAATAATTGACAACTAGTTCACGTATTCAAAAGATTAATAAATTAGATTTATCACATTATCACAAATGTATTTGTCACCTTACATGTATCAATCTTTCACTCTACCTAACATACACGGAAGTCAATGATCTAAAAATAATCTTATAACTAAATAAATTTACTACATCATCATATAATTATTGATAGTTAAATCTTAACGAATTTTGATCTCTTCTTCACCTCTAATATTTTGATTTGATTTTAATTTAAATAATTTTTATTTTATTAACTAAAATTTTTATGAAAGAAAGATTAAATTCGCAAGAGTATAATTGGGACTTATTTAAATTAGGAGAAGAGTTACAATCACATGATATGAATTAAAAATAGAGAATGTTTGAAATAGTCATTAGTAAACTTAAACAAGTATGAAAAAGGCCTAAGTGAGAACTAGCTAGAACTAAACTAGTTAGGTAATATATTCCATTCACACTAACATTAAATTTAAAATTAATATATCAAGAATGGAAGAGCAAAGTTGGAATAATCTAAGCGAACACAAAGGAAACCCTAGCTACGAATCCAAAGAAGAGGCCGAAGCAGATAAACATTTTTTGTCCATCGATATTTCAAAGGAATCAGAGGAGGAGCAGAGATTACTCGAAGGGAACGCTACCATTTGTTGCTTGTTTGGACCAAAGCTTAGAAGATGTCAGAACTTGTCATGGTGCATGGAAAATTGGAATTTGGAACATGTAGTCAAGATTCTTCTAAATAGTTTCTTCCTAGCAATTTTTCACCATTCAGATGCAAGGGAGGCAGTTTTATCGAAAGTCATTTGGAAAATAAGCAACCACCTGCTACATATATAAAGTTAGACTTCAAGGTTTAACCCTAGAACCTTCACTCCTTATTTTGAGCCCCTTTGCGTAAGAATATATAATCTTCCAATGGAGTTCTAGTTGGAAGCTTGCTTAAGGAAAATTAGTGAATCTCTGGGAACCTGTTGGGAAAGTTTTTGCCCACCATTTCAAAATTTTTGGGTTGCAATTGTGGACTCGATAGTAGATTAAGTCAATATAGATTCAATGAGATTCAAGGCACAAAGGCCATTGAGTTTCAACGCACTCGGCCTATGTTTCAAAGAGTAGCTAGTTCAAATCCTTGGCTTCAATTGAAGTTACATCGCATAGTCATATAGAATATAACGTAGGCCTCCAACAAGGTGCAACAAAGAGTAATGAAGCATATATAAACCAAAGCGTCATAACTCCATCAAAAGATAGCACATCAGTTTCAAAGGAGGCACAAGCTACTTCAATTCAATGCAGTTCAGATCAGATGCAAGGCACGAGGCCATAAGGAATAGTGCATTTAGATGAAGGTGCAGTCTACAGTATGGGGCGCGACCTCCATTGGCAAATCATGGGTGCTACTTTCAATATACACAAGCCACTTCAGATGTTAGAGTTCAGCATATTTAGCACTATCGAGACAATAAGAGCACATAATATAATTGGGTGTGTGGCCATTTCAACAAAGGTGTTGCCTATGTATAGAAGGTGCTGCCAATATCATATAACATGTAATCATTCAAGTGCTTAGCATTTATTGACGCCAGTATATGGAATCTACACATGCAATAATAATGAAGCCTCAACCAATATGAAGTAAGGTGTAGTTCATATATAAAGGCACATTGTTTCTCATGAGAGGTGCTACTACTTAAGGAAGGCACGCATTCACCATGAAATATGGAGTATCGAGACTTTTAAGGGAAACAAATCTTTTTATGGAGTATCATTGTTGTGAGGAAGGTGCGATGAGTATAGATCTTCGCATACAAGTGTGATGACACATGTTGTTTCAAATGACATGGACCCGTCAATGAGGAAAATGAATAGAGGCGCCACCTTCGGATCAGTAAGCAAAGTTTCAAATGCAAGCGACTAAGGTGGCACATTTGAATCAACACATAGCCTAAAAAGTTATATGCTCCATTCAAAGATGATGTGATTAGCCATCAATAAAAGTGACCCTTTTATAGGGGCATCAAAATATTGAAAACTCAAGTGGATGCCATAAACAACAGCACACATCATTCAAAGAGAAGGCGCAGTCATGATTAGCAAAGGTGCCACTATATAAAGAAGCACAAGCCACTTTAAAGGATTGCAGACTTAGTATGAAGGATGTCACTAAAAGAAGAATAGGCACAATATACATAAAGGAAGGTTCGATCCATTTCAAAGTATGGTGTCATTTCAGTCGAATCAAAGACACTTGCCTATGATGAAGCTCCAGTATCTGAGAATGGCATCATCTAAACAGAGACACAACATAACAAGGATGGCGCAGCTAATAAAGATGCTGCCAGGTTACGATGAAAAGCACAACCATGGCACCAAATGGAGTCTCATCCATGATTAAAGATATAGAGCCTCTAAGCACAACAATGACACTCATGCTACCCATTTGTAAAAGAACACAGGCTTTAGGGTTTCCAAATGCAACAGCTTAGGAACTGTTGATGAACAGAGAGATCTAACAACTTGCAGATGTTTGAAAATGATGCAAGGAGAGAGCAGCTCATAAAGGACGCAGAATGCACCATGTGTTGGGAAAAGAGGCAAAGAGAAGTAGTTTGAAATGAAGCAGTGGAGTGTGCCTTTGGAGGTAAGAAAGGAAAAACTCTCCCAGAGGATTACCGTTACTGCACGTGGCTCAAGCAGAACACAGCTAAAAAATGTTTATTTTGTTTTATAAATGCATCAAAAGAGTCACATGAAGTGAAGGGAGCTGAGTTATTTTAATAATGTGGCATGGTGGGTCCCTTTCAAATGCAACTCTATTTAATATTAAATATGAGTCTTATGTGATTTAAAAGCTCACAGGATATAAAATAATATAATTTGAGATATGAAGCAAAGCCCTAAAAGAAAGAAAGCCACTTTATTTTTCACGGTAGCCATAAAGAGGAAAGAGCAGGAGTTAGTTTTTTCTCATGCAGGTTAGGCAATGGAGGCAACCATGAAGGCTAAGGTGCAGACCCAGTTAACCGAAGTTGCAGTTACCAGTTATAGCTAGTTGAGTTGAATTCTATGGGATTTCAATTGCAGATATTTTCTGAGGTAGTTGGAGGATTTTCAGAGGATTTTGGGGTTATATATACACAATTCCACAGAGTTATATATAGTTCTACACATAGATCAGAGATAGAGATATTAGCAGCAATAGAGATATTTTCTTGCTTTAGTTTGCTTCTCAGGAGGAATGTAACATTTTATTTTGTGCAGATATTTTGCCTCTATAATTTGTTCCCATCTAAATAATGAAAAGAAGTGATGCTTTGTACAGATCTGAGTCTATTTTATACCTAGTTTTTCTTTCTTTCTATTTCTTAGCCTTTGACAAATCTGATTTATAAACTAGGTTATTGATCATGCATTCTACTTTTTGGTTTTCCAGTTAATCTATTAAGGGTTTAATCAATGTACTGATTCGAGTTAGGTTTTAAATCCGGTGCATCACCATAGGATTAGGCTTTTCATTCTACAATCTTATTTTTTCTCCTCTTTCCAAAACCCCCCATAAAAAAGGAAGAGCCAATTTCTTTAAAATCTAAAGGTTACATTAGGGATCAATCCCATGTTCTTGAAGTTTCCCATGTTGGTGATGGATTAAAACCATAAATTTATACATCAATAGAACCCTAATCATGATCAATGAATATTTATCATAAAATAATTCATATTTGTATTTGGGGCTATGCATTGTGGCAATATCCCCAATCTCATCTATCCTCTGACTCCAAACCAGTGAAGGAATATGGGAACAAGCAATCAAAATTGAAGAAAGAATTTTTTTTTGCTCCAATTGCAATCTAGGAAATCATGCCTCTAGGGATTGTCGCCAGCTCCCTAAAAGTTGTCTTGAAGCATCCCACACATCATAATTAGGAAATTTGCCCCCTAAGAAAAAGGTGCAACCGAGAACACCCAAGATCACAAGTACTCAAGAGGAGGTGCAATCTTGTCCCCCAGTACAGCATCCTCTCCCAGTGATGGATGGGAGGATTTTCAACATCTTGGCGCTGAGTGGCCCTTCAATTCCACCATAAGAAGATCAGGAAGGCTATGACTTAATCTGAGAATTAGGTCTTATCACAAACTCAAATTTAGAAGAGGAAGGGGAAATTGAGGATATCAAGATCCTCAACCCCAGGAGCCTATCACAATCAACCTCCAAGCTATTAAAGTGCAATGTTAAGGTGGGGAAGAAAAAAGGTTGCAAAACATTCAAATAGATTAGGAAGGAGAAGGGCAATGAAAAAGACCTTACCAATGTCAAAGACTTTCTGAATAATACTAAGGGAGGAACCTCCTCCCTTAGGCATCAATGAAGATCACATCATTGAATGTTAGGGGCATAAATGCCCCTAACAAATGACTCTTGGGCAAGCATCAAATAGAAGTAGGATTGGTAGACATTATTATCTCACAAGAAACAAAAATCAAAGGAAATCATCACCCCCTCTGTAATGCCCCGTCATGCAACCTTAGAGTGCTAGACTAAAAGTGCAAAATTATAGAAATAATTTTTTTTTTAAGCAAGTAAATGTAATAACAGTAACCAAAGATGTCATAATACACAACATGAAGAAAAGTGCACTTCTAACTCCTCTAGGGAAACATAACTGCAACAGTGAATATAAAGTCAAAACTACAGAAGTGATATACATTACATTGCTGCTACAGATAAGACCAACTTTTACATTAGCAAGATAGTTATTATACAAAGTTACAATACAAGATTACAAGACTGATCACATCAGTTACAAATGAATACAAAAGAAAGTATACAACAACGATGAAGGTGGGAAGCAATCTAGAACTGGAACACTTCTGCACAAGACTCGAACCAAATCTCCAAAAAAGCCAATGGATAGCTCTGCCACCCAACCATGTGGAACCCTGAAGTCCACCCCTTCGAGCTAGGAGATAACAACAAGGATTCCACTAAGCCAAAGTAACAACATCTAATATAACCAAACGACAACAGACTTAACACAACTGACCATATCAACAAAGTTGCACAAGACAAGACATCACTCTAGAGGTACCAATGAAAGCATAAAGAGGGAAGTAGCCAAGTTACAGTGAGGAGAGTGTCATCGTATGGTCCTAGCATGGGTTACCTAGGCTATCTCTCACTAGAAGCCAGCCCCCATTTATGGTTACCCTGGCAGCCTCTCCCTAGGCACCGGTCCCATAGGGTGACACATGCGGAATTGACATGTCCTCTCATGGAGACAAGGAGATTGGCCTTGCCAACCAGGCCTTCTCATCCCATCCTTAGCCTGCGAGAGCACTCAAGGCATGGCTGAGGTATCTTACTTATCTTGATATGTGTTTTACTACCCCAACCCTCCTGATTAAATTATTAAGTTTCCACTTGCTTACAACTTCCATGGGGTTACCCAAGTGGCCTCTCACTAGGCACCAGCCCTACCATGGAAGCCACTCTCCTTTCTACACTAGCAACCCTAAATAGTGTTCAAAACAACATACAAGAGCAAGGGGACTGATAACATTTGATTTTCACAATACAACACTTCCAATTCTTATTTCTGTAATAAAACTTTCCCCTATCCATACAACCACTTAATCAGAACATCATTTGAACCAAAAAATTAACTAAAATATATTGCACACCTAACCTCTGGAGTCGGCACAAAAGCACTCTATCACCAATAAGTCCCTTATCTAAAATGGAACAAGGTTTTAACAACTTGACACTAGAATAGCAACATGTGACTCAAACTAAGAAATGTAATAGACCAATTACATCATTCTTCCATGAATATGATACCAAGACCCCCATACATGAACAAGAGACATAGTCTAAGACATTAACTAAATTAAAACCTTAATCATCATAGGCCTTGGAAAAATCAACTTGACCACTTGCCCAAATCCCATTACGACAAAATATCGACTTCACAAGGATATCCCAAATTGTAACTTAAAATCTCAAGGAAATAATGAAATAGAAGACAGAGAGCCATAATATGAACATCGCAATCACTTCCAAAAGCACATCATAAACCAAGATCAATGACTCAAGAACAAAACCACAAATTCAACATATGATCTGATGCACTAATAATGGCCTTAAAGAATGTAACATTAAATCCAACCATGGTCAACATAAAGTGAATCTATCTCAACAATGTAGAGCAATAATATTCTAACTACCAATGGTAGTTACTAATATGACCAAATGATATAAATGTCATAAGTAACAAAATTAAGTCCAAAAGATTCCAAGACTTATTCAGTTTTGTCTAATTAAAGTGATTGAAAGAACATGCAATTAACCCTAAGGGCATGCTTACTATAACATATCAATCTATAAAAATGCAATTATTATCATCAGTCAAATTTATAACTGATTTATGTTTGTCAATACATATTTACATCATTACTAATCCCAAAACGAGTCAACAATCGTTAAATGTTTTGCAATCAAAATCTAAATACATAGACTCACTCTATACACACTACAAAACCTAAGCATTAATCAATAACCAAGTTTTTACTAGACGCTTGACTTTCTCTTCTATATTAAGAAGGTAACATCACTAGATGGCTTCACACCCATTTTAATGATTTCATTAAGCACTATTTAGTGGTAGAGAATTCAAGAGACAAATAAAATAGACCCTATTTCTTAATTTCCTAATAATAAAATTACTAACCTTAATTTTCATATTTTTACTCTAATGATTTAAATTACACCTAATATCTAGTTTTTACTATATTCAAAAGAATTGACTAACTCAGCAATTTGAACTAATGAAATTATCCTAACTAAATTAAAGAAATGATAGTTTTTAAGAGTAATACTGCATTAGCACTTTTAAAAGGAAATATTCCCTTATTTATTACCATTTTAAGAAAATTTCCTTCTCAAAAATTATAAAATAGAAAATAAATTTTATTCTCTTACTTTCCTTAAATCTAAAAATTCAAAAAAGTAGTTATACTTAATATAATTATAAGAAGGAAATAATTTCTATTAAGGAAGATTTTAATTTCTAATTAAAAAGCTTTTAAGGAGAGGATTTGTGAGTTCCTCCTTATTTCCAACTAATTCTTAGCTTGTGATTTAAAAAAAAATAGAAACTCTTATGAAGAAAACGGAATATCATATGAATTGCATAAAATAATAAAAATCATTAGTAATCAATGTACTATTTTAGAAGGAAGGATTTCACAGAAATTCTATCCGTAGCTCAGTAAATCATAATGAAAGGAACACGGGAAAGGAATTACAAAATTCAACCAGTGGTAATCTTCTAGAAAGGAATACTGACTTAGACAAGCAGATAGAAGTATGCTATCTGAGAACTTAATAAAAAAAATCTGAAGGAGGTGATAGACAAAGTAAGCTCTAACATATCTATGCTGGAGATGCCTGCAATAGTGGAGGTAATGTTAGCTAACCAAAAGGTTCAAACATGTATAGGTATGGAGGCTAGTACAACTCCATTCACACTTGAGCCGCACTTGCAAACATTGCACTTAAAATTACCATTAGACTTTTGAACAACAACTAAACGAAAATCCAATGCACACCTAATTGTGGTCTCTACCACACCTTGACAACACCTAAAGAAGCATTTATAGGGAAACTTACTAAACCTAAATATTTTCAATTCCAAATAAATTGCTGCCAGAAAAACACATGAATGTGTGATCTATGCTTTAGTTTAAGGATCAACTTTCAAGCAAACTGTATTGACATTTTGTACCATAATCCAAACATGTGCCTTCAAATCTGAAGATAGCATTGCCATGCAGATTTGAAGAATAACTTAGTTGCATAACTAGCACATTTAGAAGAAGCTAAATTTTCTTCCAGTTTTAATAACAACAATAATATATCATATAATTTAGATAAATATACCCTATTAATGATCTGTATTACATTCTCATATCAAACTATACTATAACCTTATGAATGAAAAGATTAATGAATATATCTGAAACCCAATTGAGTACATTCTAGCGGATATAAATGAAGATTAATATAGAAACCTTCTAATCCAAGTCCAAAACACTAAACCTTTACAAATACAAATTACTATACAAGAGAGACTTGTTTTTTTAAAACACTGACAGAATTTAGAACGATTATGATCACGAATAAATCAAATACATTTTACAATGAATTTAAAGAAGAAATTAAGAGATTTATTAACCCTGTGGCCAGCGTATGATTCACCTCAAAGAGGCTGTAATGGCAGGCTATGCTTGCAAAGATTAAACAAAAATGGAAAATGTTGATAAGCGTTGGGAAAAGGTTACTGGTTTTTAACATGTAATAAAAAAAATGAAGAGCACAAGAGTGAATTTGACAGGCACCTCCAATGGTGGTTTGGCGCTATCATGCCTTGTTTGGGCACCCTTCACATAGATCGACCAATGGGTACATGCCTTGATGGCAGCGGTCCTTTCTAAAATGTAAAACGTCATAGCTCTTACAAGAAGCTTGAGACCAAAGATTTAGGGTTGCCAGAGATTGATGAAGACTGCGTATTTGCCATTTAGCACCCCTCGAAGGTAAGAGATTTGTCATTTGGCCATAGATTTTCTTACACAACAGAAGAATAATGAGGGTTTTGACAACCTTCAAAGGACAGCCAACTCACTCGATGATAAATTTTGTTGGAGATTGCCACTACCGATTGAAATGGTGAGTGATTAAGAGCAACCAAACACTGATGTCCATGCATGATTTCAACGTGAGAACCATAGGATTCATTTTCTAGGGAAACATCCTTCAAAAGGTATGTTTGCAGATGGAGAGAGTTTAGATTCTACGGTGATCTGTTGCAGGAGAATCGGCAAGGCATAGAGGTCATCCTCAATAGTTTGCAAGGATTGCTATAGAGTAACTACTCAAACCAATTATTTAATGAGTTCTTGATGAGATAACACAAGGGTCACTTAAGAATCTTTCAATACCTGAAGGAAGAAATGGGAGTGAATAACTAATAGGTAACTGATGCCAGATTGCCTCAATTAAGGGTGGCTCAATCAGTACAATGATTGCAGAGCAAACACATTTACAATGATTGGAGAGAAAACACATGGAGTTCGTCTCTCTAAGAACATTCTTCAATTGAGATGAAGGCGGATAAAAAAAACCAAAGATTATTGAAAGGATTTTTAAATACTTGCAAAGGAACGGTAAGCAAATATAACTAAATTGATTGCAGAAATGGTTAAATGTTGTGAGATTAAAATGCTCAGAAAAATGAACCAGATTAAGGATTACAAAGAACCCTCGAATACAATTGGTGATAGAATACAATTGGTGACAGGAAGACAGGACATCTACCAAACATGATAATGGAAGATTTGAAGAAAATTGCAGAAGTTAACATGCATGAAAGGATGGTTTCCAGTGAGACAAAATAGCATAAGAGAATGATTCATACACAGATTCACAACAATTTCCAACAACATTTATTCCATTATTCCAATAGACATACCTGGAAAAGAAATTCTATCCTTGAGCCTCCGAATTGTCCTCCAGTTGATTTCTTTTCTCCCTCCCCCTTTCTCTTCTTCCAGAGAACCCCCTTGAAATATCCATCTTCATAAAAAAAATAGGCTATTACAATAAATTCCCATACCAAATTCTCTCATTACAGAATCCCACTCTCTCCCACAATAAATTTCATTCAATATCCACTTCCAGCTAGATTCTCAAACTAATTATTTTTATTCACTCACGACAACTCAGGGCATTAATTTCACATATCAAAATTTATTCTGTACCAAATATATATACTAACTACCTGTATCTCCAACTTATGACATAAATACTTTAGAATAGCAGATAATTTAATCTAGTCTATTTTAAAATTTAACCAAGGTATCATTCAAAATTCCAGGTTAAACCAAATATTATCAAAAAAACATAATAGAAACATTATTAGTTAATAATAAATCATTAAAGTATTATCCAACCACACATGAACATTATTAACACAACTCGACTATACTCCAAAACATAGATTAATAAAGATACAAACAAAGATACAAGGCAAGGACCAAGCATCACAACATGACTCAGGACCACAACAGAAGACAAGGACCAACCTAGTGGAATAGACCTCACATAATCTCCCATCACTGATACCCATTTGTGCAAGAGCCTACTCAAACCTGCTATATCAGGTGGACTCGAGGCTCTGTACCTGCAGCCTACATCCGAACAATTGGTTGAATACATTTATGTCAACACACATAGAGTTAGAGAATCACGACATAGTAGGTTGTTTGAAGTGAGTAGTACTACATCATCTCTACTCTTTGAAACAAGATTATAACCATTACATTTGAATTCTAATATCAACAGATCTAACATACTTTGAATTTTCTGAGTATTTCCATTCATCCTCCTGCTCCTTGCTTCGACCACCTGCACATCCAAGGTGAAGCTGGAGGGGCACTACATCCTCCCCCCCTAAAACTTGACTTACTCCTGGAAGTCACAGACTAGGATAGAAGCATAATATATTAATATTATCATATTCCATTGCCAACATACTCATCCATATTAAACAATTGTCCATAAAACAAGTACAAATGTTCAATAAAAGACAAGAAGAACATCGATTCTTTACCTTTATGGCATATCGTGTGATCTACTTATATCTAATTACACTTTTTCCGGCAATCTCATACAATCCAAAGAATTGCAATCACATATACTAAGGAAAAATACATCTCATATCTTATTTCCACTAATTAACAACCACGCAAAGTGCAATTCTCCATGGAGTCCTCCCTTGAACATAATGTCAGAGGTTTGAAATGAGTATGATAGAAACAACACTTACCACAAAATGGGGCCAACAGAGTCAAACATTCGAAATATCCACCATAGAAAATTTAAAAAAAAATTCAAACCCACATGGGAAAACAATCAAATCCAACTTTAAGTCAGAAAATGCCAGAAAATTTTCAACAATAAATCAAGTATAAAGAAAAGAGTTTTGGTGTCCATTCCTGTCATAAGAAGGTTTAAAGAAAGAAAACTCACTGTTATCCCCCCTTACTACACATGAAACAACTATCAAAATTTCTAAAACAACCAAATTACAACAAATTCATATCATGATGTGACTAATTTTAGCCACAAAAAGGGAGTATCCGCTTCACAACACTCAAGGACACAAGATCCAGAATGTGTTAGAGAATGTACACCAACACTCGAACAATTATGTTAACTACATCCTCTTATCTAAACAACTTCTATCTTTAATACAATACAATTTCTTTCTACTAAACTACGGAAATATGCAATTGCTTCCTTATGCAAGAAGATATAAAAGGAATGTATGATATCACATATAGGAATAATTCAGACTAGAATTTACTTACATTCCTACATACCTGATCTCATAGGCCCAACCCAAGCTCTCATTTGATCTCCTGCATACAGTTCTTACATAGGCATGTACAATGATAACTTCCATTACAACAATTCTTCCATAAGAGGTCATGACCATCTAGGGGTTAGATATAGATTTTCAAGAAACCATGTAAAGATGTCAACATCACATAACCACATAACTCATGATGCAAATAACCCCAAAGAGGGATCCCTATTTGTGGATTCAATGGGCACAGCTGGTGGATTAGGGGTGTTATCGAAGAAACTAGAGTTTGATGCCGTATTACAAGCCTCAAACAAAAACTAGATGTTGCTCAAGATTAAGTGTCACACAATTAACCTTTCCTTTCTCTTGATAAACATCTATGACCCTACCAACAATCAAGATAAAAGGTCACTATGGGAAATAATACAAATTCTACTATCTTAACACCAATAGGAAAAGGTGATAATCAGTATAGACTTCAATGCAATCCTAAGTCTCAAGTAGAAAAGTGGAGGAAATCAAGTGGAATCACAGGCAATAAATGGATTTAGGTGTTTTGTAGACTCAGTAGAATTAATAGAGGTCCATATCAAAAATGGCAGGCACACATGGACCAATAGATGCGCAAGTTTTACAAATATTGTCAAAGAGCTCGACTACTTCTTCAACAATGATCAATGGATAAGCTCCACTTATTACCTTTAATCAGCTATCCTACCAATTTCCAATTTAGACCACTATACAATAGAACTAAAAATAACAACCAATACAAAACCCAAGAAGAGCCTATTCATGTTTGAGAAGATATAATTTCAGGATAAAGATCTTCCTTTGCTACTAGAAACATGGTGGAGGAATGCCCCAAAATGAGTAGGAATAGTTGGCTAGAGATTCATGCACAAGCTACAATTCCCAAAAATGAATCTAATCCATTGGAGAAAAACCTCTTATGGGAACATCTTTGAAGAAAAAATAAGAATAGAGAAGGACCTTGAAGATCTAAATAAAGTAGTTATTCAAGGAGGCATGGGACAAACACATTTTGAAAAAGAAAAAGTACTCCTAGCTGAACAGATCAAAATCCTAACAAGAGAGGAGGAATATTGGAGGGTAAAGTCATGGGAAATCTGGCTTGAGGAAGGTGACCTGAATACATGTTTTTTTCACAATTCCTCCAAGGTAAGGAAGATGCGCAACAAAATTTTAGTCATTAAGGACCATGAAGGGGGGATACACACAGAACCTGAAAACATACAAGCTGTAGCAATCAAGTTTTTCTGTAATGTCCTCAATACATATGTAGGATTCGAATCCTTTGATCTCATCGAAGTATTGGACTGCATCCCTTCTTTAATTTTGCAGGAGCAGAATCATAATTAAAATAAAGTATTCTTAGAAGAGGATTTGAAAGCAACAGTAGTCAAAATGAATCTAGACAAAGCACCCAGGCCAGACGGATTTCCAGTGCTTTTCTACCAAAAATGTTGGCACTTTCTAGGAAAGGAGATCATAGAAATAGCAAAAGAATTCATGAAAAAGAAGAAGTTCATCAAAGACTTGAATAATATAGTTCTTGTGCTTATTCCCAAGAAGGAAGATTATAAAACATTTGATGACTTCAGGCCCATCTCCTTGTGTAACACGATCTATAAAATCATCTCTAAGGCTCTGGCTACTACCCTGAAAGCTAGTTTGGAATCGGTGATTTCTCATAACTGAGGAGGCTCCATCCCAGGAAGGGAGATATCAGATTGTATCATTGTTTCAAATGAAGATCTTCACTCCATTAACTATGGAAGACAACCAAGTATGATGATAAAGCTCGATGTGAGAAAAGCACATGACAGAGTAAAATGGTGTTTCCTAATGAAAATTTTGGAGAAACTTAGCTTCTATGAGGACTAGATAGGCATGATATTTCCATGTATCTCTTCAACACCTTTTTATGTGATTGTTAATGGTTCCTCTTGTGGTTTCTTTGAGAGCTCAATTGGCCTCTACCATGGAGAACTAATTTCACCATTCCTATTCATGTGTATGGCCGAGGTGCTTAATAGAATGATTGAAGCTTAGAAAAGGGAAGGAAACTGGAAAGGCATCATTGTAACTAATAATGTGGATCCCCTTACCTATTTGCAATTTGCAGATGATACCATCTTGTACAGGGAAGCTAGTAAAAGAGAAGCCTTAGTCAGTAAAGGGATCATAAGGAGGTATGTGGAACTCTTAGGTCAAACAATTAATCAGACCAAATCAAGGATCTTTTTCTTCTTCACAAAAAAAACCCTTCAAAGAAGAATAACAATGCTTTTGGAGATGAATACAGACAAAATACCTTACAAGTATTTAGGAGTACCAATTTTACAAGGTGACATGAGGTCCAGCTTTTGCAGTGAAGTTATTAAAACATGTAATAATCGTGCTTCTGATTGAATGGGGAAGTGGCTCATGCTAGCTGGAAGAATCACTATGCTAAAGGTAGTTCTAATGGCCATCTTGATACATATGATGTCCTGTAACTAGCTTATAGCTAAAGCAATAGACTCCTTTAATAGTATCCTAAAAAAATTCTTATGGGATGGTTCGAATGATCTGAGACAAATTCCATTGATTCATTGGGACAAAGTAAGGGAAACTAAGGAGAATGGAGGGTCTGGCATCCGAGATATAAAATTCCATAATTTGGCCCTAGGAGCAAAGCTCATCTGGAAAGTGTATACCTCATCAGAAAAGCTTTGGTAAAAGATCCTACAGAATAAGTACCTAAACTCACCAGATTCAAAAAGGATATTCACAATTGCAAACCTACCCCTAGGATCCCACATTTGGAGATTCATGATGGAGTGTAGAAAGATCATTATAGACCATCGCACATGGCAGATTAATGATGGTAAGTAGACAGACTTCTGGGCAGATTTGTGGGGTTGCAGGAAGCCGCTGATCGAATGCCCTATTCTCTCCCCTTGGGTGGCTACGTCGAAAGAAGAATTTGGCACAGTAGCAGCCAACTACCTAGTCTACAATGGCAATCTAGCCCAACTTTGCATTAGACTTGATTGAATGCAATTAAGCGCAGAAGCAACCTTGCAGGTTATAGAAATTATTAGCAATCCATCTAATTGGCTAAAGGTAAACTTTGTCGGTGCCTCAAAAGGCAACCCCAGAGTAGCCGATACTGGGTGCCTATTGAGAAATGAGGATGGTCAGCTGATTTGGGCACTCTCAATAGGTTTACCTTGGGCAACTAACAATAAGGTAGTGTTTGAAGCACTCAAGGCTGGTTTAGAAATCTGCTCCTAGCAGGGACGACATCATATTGACATTGAGGGTCACACTCAAATTTGTATTGAAGTAGTTAAGAAGAAGTCTATCTCAAGTTGGGAATTACAACCTTGTTTGACAGCCATCCGAGAGCACCTAGACAACATACAGGACTTCACGATAACTCATATGTTTAGAGAAGCTAGAGAAGCTAATGGAGCTGCAGATCTTTCGGCTAACTTCAAAGTGACTTAGTCAGTCCCGTTAATTCTAGATTTCGCTAAAGAAAATTGGCCTGGACTAACAAATATGGTCTCACTAGAAAGTTCTAGTCCCTAAGGGACATGATTTTTTATTAATTTATTTAGCATAAACAGGCTACCCCCACTGGTAGCACTTAATCATAAAAAAAAATTCAAATTAATAAATTAAATTACATCAAAATCACCAAAACTTTTTTTAACTTAATCTCACATTTAATATAACTAAAATCTAAGTTATACATAATACAAATTTAGTGTCAACTATCTTAATTAAAATTATAAATAATAATTAAAAATTAGAAATTAGAGTATCACTATTAAATATAAAATAATAACTATAATAACTCACTACATAGTTACATTTTAAATCATGTTATGTCTATAACTTAATAATTCAAAAAGTCACATGATCAATTAAAAGTCAAACATCTAATTCAATCTCCAACATCCATTTTCCTTTCATATCTTTTAATCATGGCCATTCATATAATGATAACCCTAGAAGTGCCCTAATTCTTCTCATTCAATCCTAGCCCTCTATTTTAATTAAATCTCAACCCTTTATCCTATTATCTGCACATCTATAAATCAGCCATCATCTTCAACTATTTCAAAGGAGAATAATTCACAGGAACTTGCTATTGAAATCTTGAATGACTTTATAAGCAACCACATCCATGGATTTCTTGTAAACAGTCATGTGTTCACACAGGTATTTAAACATAATTTTTTTGATTTATTAGAAATAAATCAAAAGAAAGCATTTTAAGGAGTAATTACATTAAAGATTTAGATCAATATTAACGAAGATATGATAATTTAAAGTTGAAATGTTGTTTTTCAGAAATGTGAAAGTCACAAATAATATTCATTTTTTACTACTCTAAGCTACTTAGCTGGTTAATTTTGATATGTTCCTTTAGAAATTATTCTGAGAAAGAAGTTGACGAGATGGAAGATAAATCCGAGAAGGAAGTTGGAAAGATATCAGACGATAACTCCGATGACTTACCTCAACATAGGCCTCGGCAGAGGTTCGCTATAAAACCAAACCCAACATAACCCTAAACCCCTTGACAATCTTAATCGCCTAAACTCAATAAATTTTCTGATGATTGCAGTCGATTCTACAGAAAAATGCGAGAGGATAAGCCTGCTCCATCTGCAGGTGATATAATTTTTGTTAAGGTAGCTCCAGAAGAAATTGAAATGACAGAGGTAAACTCCGGTGCTACTAATGTATCTAATTTGGGTGAATCTATGTTGGAGAGAGCGTTCAGAGATTTAGAAGCTGCTGTTGCAAAAAACCCATCGTCCGAGAGGGTTGCTGGGGAATGGTTGTCCCGTAATGTTAGAAAGAAATTCCATGATGTGGTCAAACCGTATCGTGAATGTAGTATTCTGAAGAAAAAAGAATTTTCTAAAGAATTTGTTAATCATGTATGTAGTATTCTAAGGCACATGAGGAAGCGCACAGAGCTGAAGACATACATGAAAAGAATAGCTGACAACAAATATGTGAATTGAATCATTCTAACAATTATTTACATTGCTTATTTCGATGTTTAGGTTGAAATTGTTCAGATTAACAGACTTGAATTCAATCATATAATCGTAGTTTTAATTACAGCAGGTTTGTTGCAATTTGACTGAATAGACTAAATTTAAAATAGACAATAAATGAAGTTAGTTATGACTCTCTTTGCACGGTTTTGTGTTTTTTTTGGTACTGCTTTGCTTAATTACAGCTTGTTTCTTAATGTGATTGTAATTATACTGAAGTTTGATAATGGTTCTAAATGGTTAGAGTAATTTGTTTTGATAGGATGTAGTGTTAGAAAGGTATGACCAATGATTTTGTTGTCTCTAACAAGTAACCCTGAATGTTCTTCTTTGGCTTGAATTATTAGGTTTTCTCTTGCATTGTTGGCGTTTCTTAAAAGGTTAGCCCTCTCTACTAGCAGTGCTCTATCTAGTACCTAATAAATTTTAAGCAACTTGTCTACAAAGATGAGTCTATGTGGAAGTGGATCTCTCAAACATAGCACAGATTCCATTGACATTCAAATTGGTGATAATCATCATGTACACTGATTTTTGTATATCAACTCTCCTAAAACTTACTTCTGATGTCAATCCTTCAATCAAAAAGTTAGAGATTGCCCACTTATTCCCAAAGCTATGCCAATTCCAAAGGTTGTTACTAAATCAGCTTTTGTGAATGTTAAGGAATGAACATTGGATTGTGGTTAGTAGTTGTAAGGTTGGTGTAATACAACTAATAAAGGGACTAATCTATGCACCAATATTGCTTCCACTAGAAAAATCATAACCTCAAACCTTGGCTCTCATGTTGAAGACAATCTTAAGTATATTACATTAGTAACTCAACCAACTAAAGCCAACAAATGTATTCAATGGGAATCCCATGTAGACGTTGTCAAACTATGGTTTTTGTAAATGTTGCTTGTAGTTAGGGATCTTTCTTCTAAGGAAAAAATTGCTTCTAGTGCATAAACTTCTCTCAAACCCTCCTCTCTAGCCAAACATTCTAGTAGGCATTATCATAATCTACTTCATACATTGGAAAAAAGGGAATACTTGTTGGACAAGTGATGACTATATCAACTTGTAGAATTCATGCAGAAAAACAATTTAGTAGGTTTTCTCAAAATAGTTATGTTATGCTTTAAGGCATGGGTTCTATGGATAGACCCTAATGCCTACATGTTTTACAAACTTATTTTCACGGAACATCATGGGTCTTATAGAGCCAATTTATAATTTTGAGTGTGGAATAATTAGTAAAGATTTGTAAACCATCCACATTTTTTGTTTGTAGGAACATTTTTAGTAGCAATCACAGTCAGGGACATGGGGAAGTAGTTGCTTAAATTATTTAGATCCTAACACATTATGTTGATCATGGATTTGAGCTTCCTAATTAGTTTCCCATTATCCTATTTAACATTAAAAATTGGTCTCTAGGCATTATTAATTTATGCCATGAATGATGTGATGGAAAGGGTGCATGTTTGGCAATGTCTTGATGATGAGTTGCTAGATGTACAATGATTTTTGTTAGGTAACTTTAATACTATGTTTAAGGTGGCATATAACAATAAAGTTAGCCTTTATGAGTCTAGAATCTAAGCTTGCCAAAAATACTACACCATTTGGTACATGTGGTGTAACTTTCACCATTAATATATGAAATTGATTAATAGAATTGATAGGAAGATGATTTCCTCTTAGTACTAGTTTTCTATTGCAGGCCATTATTACCTTTTAGTGTCCAATGATTACTTTATATTGTATTGTTAGATCATTCTCTACTCCAAATTTCTATTGAGTTGATTTTCAAAATGCCTAAAATTAGAGAGACAATTTTTTTCTTAATGCTTATATCCTTCAACATGGGCTCAAGCTTTATTATATTCAATCATTTTGGAACTTGATGTCATATCGAAAGGGATGAACTAGATAGATTGTTTGATTGGGTGATGTCACCACTCATAGTACTTTTGTTTATGCATTTATGGTTGTCGTAGTACTTAGATCTACAACAAGGCATATGTCACTATGATTGTGGAGCTTAATTGTGTCACTCTTGTTCTTGAGGCTCATCCCTTTCATGAACCTTTGCAACTCCAAGTAGAAAAGTTGTGCCACCAAATCCATATAATAAATACCAATGAATTCTTAAGAGTGTGCCCCACTTTTCAACATTATTAGGCCTCAAAAATCATTGTTTAACATTCAACACATTCGATCAATTACATCAAACAAACTATCAAGAATTTTTATCCCAACACATTAGGGTACCCAAATTAAATAATGTATTCCAATTTGATAACTAATTTTATCCTCATCCAAGTGTTAATAGGTGGTGATTTTTTGGTTTTTGGCTATCCATTCAACCTTTATGTAAGACAAGGGGTGGTGACCTTTCCAATTCTTTGAAAATGTATAAATGGGTTCATTTAAAAGCAATAAGGGAGAGAGGTCAAGGAATACATCTCTTCTCGTGATTTTGTCAAATTGCAACATACATCTCATTTGAAGAGTATGATAAATCACGGCATACATCTCCTCCAATAAGTTTGTTGAATTATATGAACTCTTCCAAATGGAGTCCACAGGACATACATCTCTACATGAATTTGCCTAAATTATTTAGTGCATACATCTCTTCTACGAGATTGCCCAAATTGGATGAATTCTTCATTTCTAAAATAAAATATTTTTTGCACATTCTTTGTTGTGTGTTTTATAATACCATAGGTTTCTCACCAAGTATTATCCTCTGAATTTCCTAACTAAATTTAGGTTAGTGGTATTAGAGTAGGAGTTGAAGCATGGATTTTTGACAGATGAGGAGCTATGATGGCAATGGCCTTAAAGCATTTAAATGCTCTAGCTATCTAGATCAAAGTGAGAAAATCACATTCTCTAGTCTTATTGGAGTAAAGTCTAAAATGGCATAAGTTTTCATTGTAATACAATAAATATCAAAGGACCTACAATAGCAGCCATGGCCAATGAGAAGCTACATGGATGGAGTGACATAGTGAAAAGAGATGCAACATTGCCATTACTATTATGTTGAAAAATGTCCCCTTGGGGACTTTTATCTCTTAAGGTTTAGTTCCCAAGTCCTTTAGAATGCATTTAGAGCATCTTGCATGATTTTGATGACTCCTAATGGCAAACAAGACTTAGGGGATGTACTTGACATGATCCCTACCTTAAATAGGGGGGAAGGTCTTGGGTGCCCGTGCCCTAGTCCTACCCTATTTTAGGTTAGGACCTATTTTTGGGTGTCACTTTATGACCATTATTTAGGTCCTATGCCAACATCCTAAGTTTTTATTATAAAATTCTTTGTAGGAATATTTATAGCTGCATATATAAGCATGATTAGTGATTCATTTGTAAAGTAGAGGGAAATTAGATGGATATTGTGAACTTCTGGCTTATGTGAAAGTGATTCAAGGCATTCATTATGTTGTAGAGTAGTATTTTGTGTTGTTATTGTGTTTGTATTTGCAGATTTGGCTTCCATCTCCTCATGGCATGAAGAGCATCTTCCTTCCATGAGATCTCCACTACAAGGTGATACCAATTGTGTTTTCTATCATTTATCATTTGGATTTTTCCTATATCCTGCAGGGATATACACTCTTTATCTGACAACGGTGTTTGAAAGACTTGAATGTCTCTCCGAGGCTTGATTGAGGCAAGCCTCTAAACACCACAACCCCCAACCCACTTTTCTGTGATTACAGGTTACAAGTTGCAAAAACAAAAGAAGTGGAGTTGTAAGAGAGTAGTGTAGACTATCAGAATTGTAGATATGAAAAGAAAACATGGACCTAGACTCAGCACTCACTCATTAGTCCTCTGAATACCGCAACTATAAAATCTACAAAACAACATAACTGTGTTGCAGACAAAATTCACAGATCTTGACAAAAATTGTGGCACTAGAATAGGGTGCCTTCTCATTAATCCCCAACTTTTCCATAAATTGAACTTCAAAATTTGGTATGTATTTGTTTGTCATTTGATATCTCTGTGTGCGATGATTTTCCGTAATTTATCCGTTTGTTTATGATTTTGCAATATTAGTGTTTTGAGCATAATTCAACTTAATTGAAATTCAAATTCACACAATTCCAATCTTCCCCTATGTTTCAAGTGATAGGAGATCTGTAGTAAATTTCTCTGCTCAGTTGAATGTCTTTGAATGTTTAGTGGTAAAAGGAGGATCAACACAAACCAATTAAAATCAATCCTCTTCATTTTTAACCCTAAACACTTTGGTGAACCCATGTTTCTTTCAAATTTTGCACCTTACTAAGTGTTTTAATTCATATTTACATTCATTTTATTCATTACTCATCTTATTTCATTTGAAAAATTACAAAAAAATTGAAAAAAATTGGTATTTTTAGGTTGCATTTTCAAATAATTTGAATTAGTTGGCATTTAATTTTAACAAATTTATATTACTATCATCAGATCTGATTTCAATTATAGGAATTCATCATTCATTTAGATTGCATTTTCATTCTTAAATTGCTAAAAAATTGCTTGAAATTGTGCGTTTTCCATATAACCTAGTTTTGCATTAGCTAGGGTCTGTAGTCAAAATCTTGTTTCATATTTTACTACCATTTTAAAACACTCATTAGGATTAATTTTTAAAATTAGAGTCTCATCATAGTGGTTTTCTTGCAAAATTTTATGTCTAGAGTTTGAAAACCTTGCATTTTCACTAGATTTGGCCTTATCATCTCTCTAGAATTGCATCATAGTTATGTTGTGAAAGATTTTTATTCACTAATTGGATGTTATAAGCATTATTAACTAATGTCCCTCCTAAAATTCTTTACAACACCCTTTTTATTAGGCCTTGGCATTGAAAATTTGTGAAAATTGCATATTTTGGCTATATTTTCACTAGGAATTGACTTAGATTGGCACTATAAGCATATTGTGATGAATTTTATGGCATTAGGTGACTGGTATTATTACTATAATCTGATAAAACTCCTAAATTTATTTACAAAACCATTTTTATTGGGTCTTTGCACTGAAAATTGGTAAAAATTTACATATTTTAGCACATTTGTACTAGGTTTTGACTTGTCATCACTCTAGGTTAGCATAGAAAGTGTGTTGTGAAGGATATTATTGCTTTGTTTGTATGATATTAGACATATTATTTTCTTCTCTTGATCAATTTTCTTACAACACCTTTTCTTTCACTTGTTTGCTTTGGAAAAAGTTGAAAAAATCAATCATTTTAGGTCATTTTCACACATAGTTTTGCACTTGTTTCTTGCATAACTTCTAAAAATATTATAAAATCTAATTCTACATTGATTTTACAATACATTTCACCATGGAATCTTCATCTCATTGCTCTTTGGTATCTTTATATGCATATATTAAAAACTTTGAGAATTTCTACAAATTTCTTAATATGAATCCTCATGTTCTCAGTTACATACAAGCTATGTATCACAAGGATATATTTAAATGATCTTCATTTGAAATACTTCACTATGTATCTGATTTTGACAAATTCACATCTCTCATGAATACACACCCTTGTGTAGTAGAAGATTTAACAAAACACATTGAGAATGATGAGTGTAACATTTCTCTTAATGCTTTGGAATTAATAGCTCAAACATATGGTGATGATGATGATGAAGATGATGATGATTCCATAAGTTATCCTTCTTATCCTATAGATTAATGTCCAAAAACATTAGATGAGAAGATTATGGATAGATCTATTGATGTTACAAACCTTCTTAACAACATTGTAGCTTATTTTCATTACAATGCTCTCTTTGGCCAAGATGTAGCATTAGTGGATTAGAAAAGGTCTCTCACATTAAATCCTTTATGGATAGATGTTGGGTATAATCTAGAGGAAAACAATGTTAATTTAATCTTCATTAATAAACTTTGTAAAAATATTCCTAAGATGACTGTGCTAGGGGCACTTGGTGCACCCTCTTGCTTAAAGCTGGTGATTACAGTTCAAGGTGCTCAACAACCACCTAGACCTCTTGATTACATCTACAACTATGTAAAGTAAATTAATCAAAGAAATCAAGGTGTTCAAAATGTGTTATAACACCCTATGATTGCTCACACATACAACACCATAATAACAAGAAAAGTAAACAAGCACCTCATGTCCCTGTCTCTCTTCCATGTTCTTAGCCTATACTTCCTCCACCACCTCATCTTACTCCTAAAAGAGGTCAAGAATATGATCTTGTCAAACAAATTCATGCTACTCTGGCTAATATCTCTCTTTGGGATTTAATACAAACATCATCTACATACCATGGAATTCTCCAAGAAGCTTAAAAAAAGGTGATTGTACCACCTGTTGTTAAGCCGAATGATGTAGTAGCTCTATTGGATTGTATGCATGCGACAAAAATGGATACTCTCTTTCAACTGCATGAAATACCATTGACAAAAGATGAATATGATCCACTTATGATCTTTGTCATAATAAATAAAATGTTGATAAAGCAAGTTATAATTGACAATGGATTGATGCTTAATGTTTGTGGTATTGATTTGTTACATAGGATTAAGATTGCAACATCTTTGATTAAACCAAATATAACTAGAATTTGTGGCTTGATAATTTTGCAAAACAAACTATGGGCATGATAAATTTACCTGTAATGGTTGAACTTGTGACAGTAGTTACTCTTTTTCATGTTATGCCTGGTTCTTTGTCAAATAATATGATTCTACGTAGACTGTGGATTCATGCCATGGGGGTAGTTCCATCTACCCTTCATAGATTAATAAATTTTATTTATCAAACAAGCTCCACACTGTGAAAGTTGATCCCGAGATAGATAGTTGTTTACATATTGAAAAGCAAAAATGAGTTAACAATCATATGAGTCTAAACAAATTACAAGGTCATTCAACAATGCCTCTTGCCACATATAATATTTTGCAAGACCCTCAACCATTGAATGCACTTTTTGGTGATGATTGGGGTTCATTAGATTTTAATCCTTGCAGTATAGGGAAATATAAACTTAATAACCCTAACACATCATAAGTCACATCGATCTCATCCAAGCAGTCTTTTGAAACACCTATGAGACCTAAAGTCTCCTTGGTAGAAAACAAAGAAAATACACTTACTTATACTACAAATCATGAGACCTATGAGGCTTCACTATCTTCTAAGGAAATGACATCCCTATATGGTCGACAATTCTAAATCATTTATAATAACTATGACTATATAGGTAAGGGATGTGGTATAAATCAACAAGGGATTTGAGTACCCATAGAATCTGCTTCAAGACATTACTCAGGCAGCATTGGATATAATCATTTTAAAGAAAAGAAAGCTTTCTCATCATCCTAAAGTCAATATTAATACAATTTCAACAAGACCAGAACAACATGTGAGATTTCCTAGGCTAATAGACAAGAATTATCCACTGGTAAGCATCCCTTTGAATCAAGTAAATATTTCTCCATCTTTAAGCCACACTCATTGTAGTGAATATTATAATTGCTCTTGAAGGTGACCTCTTCCTAGATATGTATGTTCTTAACATTGGGATGAAACAGGTGAGTATTTCTAACCCTAGTGGTCACCTATGTGGTAGCATAATTGGCTCCTGTATGTGACCTCCCCATGATGTGTTATGTGATGTTTAGGCCTCCTGGGATGACCCTTGATACTCTTGAAAGGTCAAGGATACTAGGCTACCACCTCTGTTGTGACCTTCTATTTGTATCATCACTCTTCTATATTGCTTCTCCTCTATTTTCATTTTTTTGTTTTGTGTGTTAAGGACATAGCATTGCGGTTGGTAACTTGGGGGCACCCTCCTATGTGAGTGTCCCTAAGGCACTTGTTTCTCCTCTCTTGATTTATGGTTTCACTTCCGCTAGTGGTTCTATCTAGCAGGTGGGTGACGAAAAACATATTATACTGATACAGACCTAGTGTCCCTTCAATGAGAAATAAAAAAATGGACCAATTCCATACATGACGATGGGTTTGGAATATATATTAACCAATTCATGGCTAGTAGAATCACTCCATGTGATGTTGATGTTGTCTTATCGCACTTGCAAACCATAACAATAATGCCTCTCCGTGCACTTTGTTTATGTTTGAATCTTGCCTTCTTACACTCAGTTTTGAGATTTTTATAGTATAGCCCCACAGTTATACTCAATCTTTGAATCCATAGTATAACCTCAACTCTTTGTGTGAATGATCATATGCATTATTGTTTATCACGATTATGTGGATGCTTACACTTTTCTTGCAGGAATGTGTTTGTGGGAACATTTGGCGATCGTAAAGTACATGTCACCTCTGGGGGGCATGGGCTTTGTGAGAGCTCATGTTCACTTGTGTGTTTTCTTCCTATCTTAATGTGCTTGATATCGATACTTGATATTAACCACATTAAGGTGGGGGCATATATAAGGTAAGCTATCTGAATTAGATGCTAGCAAAGTGTGCTTGTAAAGATTGAAATCTACTGCAATCATTTAAGCCCTCTATAGAGGTGGGATATAATACATATCCTTTTTATGTTAAGCCCTCTACAGAGGCATGAATGATGTATTTCTTGAGGAAAGTACACATCTTGTCATTTTCTAAAAGTCCTTTGCGGAGGTGGGGAGCGGATCTAAGACTATCTTAATCCTTAAGTGTGTCTTTGGCAATTATTGTGGTGAAACCCAATCGTTGGTGTGTACCTATAATGTGCTTGAGATGGTGATGAACCTAGAAATAGGTATACTCCATCACTTGACTGCTATGTTTTCTCCATGTGTGTGTGTATGGCATGTTTGTTCCCAAGTATAGTTTAAAGACCGGTGGTGATGAGTCCCTCCTATGCTTTGGGATTTGTATGGTGTGCTTGATTTCTATGGCGTGTTTGTTGTCAAGTGTAGTCTTAAAGACTGGTGGCGATGAGTCCCTCTTGCACTTTGAGATTTGTATTGCATGTCTATTGCCCTATATATGTAGTTTAAAGACTAGTGGTGATGAGTCCCTCCTACATTATGGGTGGTATATTTTCTTTCCTTGTAGTTGCATCTGCATTTCATATATGAGAAAAAGAAAAAGAAAATAATCAATGTGACCACTTCAGTCACTATACTCACTATGTTCTACATGTCTTCAATGCTATCTTCTCTATGTCTTGCATGACTATAATTGTCTTCTTTGTATTTTGTGTGCCTATTATTGTCTTCATTCTGACTGGTGTGTCATCTCCATGCTTGGTGTGTTTGTTGTTTTTGTCGATCATACTTTAATGCATGTATTGGCCTTATGTTTATACATACATTAAAGTGGGGGCTAAATCTTATGTTAGAAAATGTCCCCTTGGGGGCTTTTCCCTCTTAACGTTTAGCTCTTGGGTCCTTTAGGATGCATTTAGAGAATCTTGCATGATTTTGGTTACTCCCAATGAGAAAACCCTAAAGTTTCATGGAAAATAGGACTTAAGGGATGTACTTGACATGATCCATGCTTGAAATATGGGGGAGGACTTTGGTACCCATGCCCTAGTCCTGCCCTATTTTAGGGCAGGACCTATTTTTGGGTGTGGTTTATGACTGTGATTTAGGTCCTATGCCAACATCCTAAGTTTGAATTACTAAATTCTTAGCTGGAATATTTGTAATTGCATATATAAGCATGATTAGTGATTCATTTGTAAACTAGAGGGAAACTAGATGGATATTGTGAACTTGTGGCTTATGTGAAAGTGATTCAAGGTATTCATTGTGTTATAGAGCAATATTTTGTGTTGTTATTGTGTTTGTATTTGCAGATTCGGTATCCATCTCCTAATGGCACGAAGAGCATCTTCCTTCCATGAGATCTTCACTACAAGGTGATATCAATTGTGTTTTCTATCATTTATCATTTAGATTTTGCCTCCATCCCGTAGAGATATGCACTCTTTATCTGACAACAGTGTTCAAAAGATTTGAATGTCTCTCCAAGGCTTGACTAAGGCAAGCCTCTAAACACCACAACCCCCAACCCACTTTTCTATGATTGCAAGTTATAGGTTGTGAAAGAAAAAGAAGTACAGTTATAGGAGAGTAGTGCAGATTGTCATAATTATAGATCTAAAAAGAAAACAAGGACCTAGGCTCAGATGCTCTCTCATTAGTCCTCTAGAGATCCTGCAACAACAAAATCTTTGGAACAATAGAATTGTGTTCCAAACAACATTCCTAAATCTTGATAAAAACTATGGTACTGGACTAGGGCGCTCGATCATTAGTCCCCAACTTTTCTACACACTAAACTTTGAAATTTAGTATGTATTTGGTTGTCATTAGATATCTCTATGTGTGATCTTTTTTCATAATTTGTCCGTTTGTTTACAATTTTACGAAGTTATGGTTTTGAGCATAATTGGACTTAATTGAACAACAAATCCACACAATTCCAATCTTCCCCTATGTTTCAAGTGACAGGAGATCTATAGTAGAGTTCTCTTCTTGGTTGAGTGTCCTTGAATGTTTAGTGGTGAAAGGAGGATCAACACAAACTAGTTAAAATATATCTTCTTCATTTTTAACCCTAAACAATTATAAAAGTATCATATGGCCCTTTTGAAAGAAGTAACAAGATTGTGTTTTAAATTGACTAAGGGTATCAACATAGTAGTGATGGATAGCAGCTCTCTCATGGATGAAGGAGAAAAAATTATGTGCTCTATAAAGAAACTAGTCTCCGTCAAAGAAGTCCTTATTGAAATTAAAGACCTGATTCTTCATCACAAAATTGCCTTCATGCATTTCACCATACACACCATGGAGCCATCTATGGAATCACTTAAAAAAATTATTAGTTTCTTCTTTTTGTGTATATATCTTTTTGATCTTCTATCATATTTCATTTATAAAGTCTTCATTTGGTATCAGAGTAGGTGATTTTGTTAAAAAAATGTTATGTCAAATTCCAACTCTTTGCCAATCCCAGATATTAATGGATGTGATTATGATTATTGATGCATCAAGATGATGACATTTTTGATAGGAAAATATCTATGGGAAATTGTAGAAATGGGATATAACAATCCAATTGATTGGAATACTCTTGCAAGCAATGATAGAACAACTAAGAAGGAAGCTAAGAAGAAGAATGTGCAAGCTTTATTTCACATTCAAATAGCTCTTTATAAGAGCCTATTTCCAAAAATTACAGCTGCACATATATTTAAAGATGCTTGGAAGACTCTAAAAGAAGCTTAAACTAGGTAGTGATCAAGTCAAAGTTGTGAAGTTGTAGGCATTAAGGAGAGAATTTGAGAAGTTGAAGATTGAACAAACTAAAAGTGAGTGATTATTGTGTAAGAGTAAAAGAAGTGGTGAATAAGATTTCTACTCTTGGAGAAGTTATAAACAATGAAGTTGTGATAAAAAAATGTGTTGAGGTCTCTAAAACCAAGGTGGAACAATGTTTCCATCATCATTGAAGAAAGCAACACTTTGGCTACCCTTTAGTTCAATCACCTTGTTGGATATCTCATGGCTCATGAAGAAAGATTGAGAGATTCATATGGAGAAAGTAATGAGAAGGCTTTTTCTTCCAAAGTACAAAATACAAAGAAAGAAGATGTTAGCACAAGCACCAAAAATAATCAAGGCCAAAGAAAAAGGTCAAAATCAGAATTCTTCAAGAGGAAATAGAGAATGAAGAGGTGGTCCAAGAGGATGATGTAGAGGTAGGTTTGATAAGATAAATATCCAATGTTGTCATTGTAACAGGTATGTCATTTTGAAAGAGATTGTAGATTAAAACCATGTAATAACAATAAAAATGCCAATTATGCTCAAGAGGGTAATAACACTCCTTCAAGTAATTTATTTTTATCTTATGGAAAAGTTGAAAATGGTGACAAAGATGTTTGGTATTTAGATTTTGAGTGCTCTAACCATATGTCTACGAATAAAAAGTTTTTCTTCTAAAATTGATGACAGTTTCAAATCCAAGGTCAAGCTTGGTGATTACAAAATATTGGAGGTTGCTGCAAAAGGAGCTATGGTAGTCCATGCTAAGGAAGGTATAAAAAGTGTTCAAGAAATCTATTACACTCCACAATTAAAGCATAATTTATTGAGTGTTTGAAAGTTGTGTGGGAAGAATTATAAGGTGGTATTTGAAAATTAGCGATGCACATTTTATGATAAAACTCAAGCCATCGGTTGGTTACAACAGTGCCTATGTCAAAGAATAGGATGTTCCCCTTGAGGTTTGGTGAGCATAGCAGTCATCTTGCCAATATGGCATATGAGGATAGAAGTTGTCTATGGCATCTAAAGTATGGAGATTTGAATTTTCATAGTTTGATGTTTCTCACATCAAAAGCTTTGGTTTATAGTTTGCATAAGGTTATAAAACACAAGGAAGTTTGTGAAGAGTGTGCTAAAAGAAAACATGCAAGAGATTTATTTTCAAAAGCCAATGCATGGAGGGCCTATTACCCACTTCAATTGGTTCACTCAGATATTTATGGTCGTATGCAAACAAAGAGTTTGGGCAAGTCATCATATTTTACTACGTTTATTGATGATTAATCATGAAAGTGTTGGGTTTATTTTTTGAAGACCAAGGATGAAGACTTTGATACATTGACAAGGTTTAAAGCCCTTTGTGGAAAATGAAAACAGTTGTAAGATCAAATGCTTAAAGACTGATTGTGGAAGAGAATTTTTCTCAAGACATTTTAAGAATTATTGTGATATGAATGGCATCAAAAGACAACTCACCACTACTTACACACCTCAACAAAATAGGGTATTTGAAAGGAAAAATCATATAGTGGTGCAAATGGCAAGGAGTATGTTATATGTACGAAAGGATTGGACAATTCTCATTGGGGTGATGCAGTTGCTACATCATTGTACATTCTCAATCAGAGTCCACTAGAGCACTTGATATGATGACCTCTTATGAGGCCTGGTATGTAAAAAAGCCTAATGTTACTCATTTTAGAGTTTTTAGTTATTTAGCCTATGTTCATGTGGCTAATCAAAAGAGACAAAAGTTAGATCCCAAAAGTGAGTCATGTATATTTGTTGGATATAGTAAGCAAAGTAAGGCTTACAAGTTGTATAAACCTCGCACTAATAGCATTCTTGTTTCAAGAGATGTGATTTTTGATGAAGGGTGAGTTTATGGTCATCAAAAAGATCATGTTGAGAAGTTTAAATCTATTTTGAATGGTGGTATTATTGCTGATATTGATCATGAGCAGCCAGCTAATACTTTAATTCCAAGTGCCCTCATCTAGTTCTTCAGTTTCAAGTACAAGTTCAGCTTCAAGTCCAAATCCTACAAGGAAGGTAAGAAGCTTAAGTGATATCTATCAACAAAGTATAATTCAAGCACATAAAGAGAATCCTATAGGTGAGAGAATAAATTTTGCTTTATTTTCACAAGCTATTTTTGAACCATCATGTTATGAAGATGCATGTATTAGTGAAGTTTGGGTGCAAGCAATGCATGAAGAGATAGATTCTATTCATAGGAATGGTACTTGGGAGCTTATAGAGATTCCTCATGACAAGAAAAAGATTGGCACTAAATGGGTCTACAAGACTAAGTGCCATAGTGATGGGAGTGTTGAAAGACACAAAGCAAGATTAGTTGCTAAAGGCTTCACACAAAGGTATGGCATTGATTATAAAGAAACATGTGCACCCATAGCATGACAAGAGACTATTAGAATGGTCATTACCCTTGTAGCCCAAAACAAATGGACCATCCATAACATGGATGTGAAAAGTTCCTTCCTGAATGGGTACTTGAAGAAGAAATTTATGTGGAACAGCCACAAGGCTTTGAGGTGCAAGGAAAAGAACATCAAATCTACAAGTTGAAGAAGGCCTTGTATGGCCTCAAGCAAGCACCAAGAGCTTGGTATGCTAGGATTGATGGGTATTTTTAGTAGAATGTCTTCAAGAGATGTAAGAGTGAGCCTACCCTCTATTACAAACAAGAAAGTGATGATATTCTTATTGTGAGTTTATATGTTCATGATTTGTTGTATATGGGCAGTAGTTCTAAGATGAAGGATGAATTCAAACATGCTATGATGAATGAGTTTGAAATGAAAGATTTAGGCCTTATGCAATATTTTTTAGGCATGGAGGTTTATCAAAGTATGGATTTAATTTTCCTTTGTAAAACAAAATATGCCAATAATATGTTTAAGAAGTTTGATATGGTTGGTTGTAAACCAACCCCCACTCCAATTTCTCATGGAGTTGTATTGTGTAGAGATGATGGTGCTAAAAGAGTTGATGGGATAGCTTATAGAAGTGGTGTTTGCAGTCTAATGTTTCTAACCCACACAAGGCCTGATATTGCTTATGAAGTTTCTCTTGTTTCAAGGTACATGACAGAACCATCTGAATTACATATGAAGGTTGCCAAAAGAATTTTGAGATATGTGAAAGGAACTCTTATATTTGGCATTCATTACTACAGCTCTAAAGGATTTAATCTAGTTGGTTTTAGTGATTCTGATTGGGGAGGTAGTGTGGATGACCAAAAATCTACCACTGATAATTCTTTTACTTTTGGTTTTAGTTTGGTTTCTTGGAGTTAAAAGAAATAAAGCATAGTTTCTCTTTCTTCCACAGAGGCCAAATATGTTGCAGTCATCTCTACAGGTACTCAAGCATTATGGCTAAGAATTTTTTTTGAAAAAATTGGAGAAAAATAACTTCAGCCTATAGTGCTCTTTTGTGATAACATGAGCACAATCAAATTGGCAAAAAATCTTGTGCATCATAGTAGAACTAAACACTTTGATCTAAAATATCATTTTATCAAATATTTGATGCAAAAGAAAGAAGTAGAACTTAGGTACATCAAGACTATAGAACAACTTGTGGACATTTTCACCAAAGCAATTGCAAAAGTTTAGTTTTTGATGCTTTGTGATTCCTCTTTGCATCAAGGGGGAAGTACATTGGATAACTGATGTGAAGATCTGCCTTTTCTAGATCTATTTTTTTCCTTCTCACTGCTATGTGCAGTTTCTATTGTTTTAGTCAGTTTTAATTAGTTGTTTTAGGATTTTACAACCTTCTTTACTGCATGATAATACATGTAAAAACCTTCTATCATTAGTTTGTTTCTATTTTTTTCATATAGTTTCCATTGCTATAAAACAATGTATTAAGTGTTGTAGGTGACTGGTTTTTTAATAATAATAAAGGGTTTCTTCTCTGTATATATATATATATATATATATATATATATATATATATATATATATATATATATATATATATATATATATATATATATATAATCTTTTTGATCTGCTATCATATTGCCTTTTTAAAATCTTCAATATGGTCCTCATGTAAGTCATGGAGGAGAGTCTACTTTTGCACCTCTACCTCATGCTCCATTTTCATTTGTACTACCTCCTACAGTGCCATCTCCTATTCATATTTCACAACTTTATGGGCTTCAACAACAACAAATGTAGCATTCACAACCACCTAGTTTAGCAAGTCATGCAGGTGCAATTACATAAGTGAGTTTGCAGGGATTATCTTCAGCAGCATCTCAAGGAGCACCTGATGTGATGCTTCCATTGGTTATATCTCCTATGCTATCATATCCTAGATTGTCACCTAGTGCACCCCAAGGATCACATGCTTTAGCTGCATCTGTAGTTGCATCTCCTATATTTTCATCTCCTGGATTGTCACCAATAGTGCTCAACCTCGGATAGTACATCCTGTAATTCCACCTCCTAGGTTACCACCAATAGCACCACAAAGAGCACAAATGATAGTCCCACATGTAGGTACCTCTGCTATCTTACCATCTCCTAGATTGCCTCCACCAACACCACGAGTAGTGCATGTTGCCTTACCACCCTTGCATGCTTCTCCAGTAGCATAGTCTATTAGATTGTCTATGGCACAGGCTTGACCAATAGCTATTGTAGTACCTCCTATAGTTCCATCTCCTATGCCTCATATGGGTAACATGCTCCATGCCAAACCATCAACAATGGATTTTATGTCACAAGGCTCTTCTACAGGTTTAGCTTTAGTTGTATTACTAGTTATATCAGATGCCTCGATGCTGACATCATCTATTACCTCTTGAATAATGTATAGCACTATGGCTACAATGTAGTCTAGTGGTATAAACATGCCTATTATTCCAACTCCAATGTCTATTGCTACAACATCTGTAAGTTCTCAAGGTTCAAGTTTGTCATCATCGACTTCTCCCAATGCCTGGAAACCTCAAGATTTGTGTTCAGGAGATTTCATATTTCAACCTCTAAGATCCCAGGCACCTTCACCACCTTCATATATTTGGCCTTCACCTTCTCAGCCCCCAATGTCTGATGTGCACCAAAAAAAATGCATGTGCCCATTACAAGACTTGGATTTCAACTAGCTATTCTAAACCTTCCTCATTCTGGTCAAATGAGAGTAAGTGTACACTTGCTCCAACACCTCAAGCACCTTCATCCAGGCTTGCAGTTTTCCTTCCTTCTCTGCTACTTAGTAACTAATTAAAGCCCACATTTTCAATACCATCGAAAGTCTATGTGTCCCAAACTGGCATTTTGCCTCGAAAGCCTAGCTTCTTAAATGCATCACAATAAATGCCTACAAGACCTCTTGGGTTATTGTCCTCAATAGCTATTCCATCATTTGGTTCATCAACATCACATACAAACCCTCCTCTTCTACCACACCCAGGACCACAATCTGACCCTGATAGCTTCCTTCCTTTTCCTTCATCTTGCAATATTCCCAACTAGTTTGGAGGATCTATTTATGCACAACAACAGACAAACCTTGCTATGTTTTTTAGTATATCAACAGTGCCAACGACTAATTTTAAATATAATCATATAAATAGTCCTCAGGTACAACTTCCATCTAACCCTCAAGTAAGGTCAATTGTTCTTGGTCAAATCCATGACTTTGGGTATGAAGGACAGGGTGACAAGACATTTCTTGCAACAACAAAAGTTGGTAGCAGTCAAAGTTATGACCCATTCTCTCCCACATGAATTCCTGCTGAACAATTACCTTCACAAAATGATAATATGATGGGCATAGTTGAAGCACAAGACAAGCAAAAGACAAATGTAGAATATGAAAGTGTAATTGCCTCACGTAAATAGCTAGCTATTTTTTTCATTTTTCGACCTGCAAATTCTACAACTCTTTCTACCAAGATGTTCAATCAACGATCCCTTCATGTTTTTGATAGCATTAATTGGTTTAATTTTGACTAAAAATGGTTAGTCAACAAGATTTCGTGGAAAATGATAAAAAAATCCAATCTGCACAGCATGCCAACTGTTTAAGTTCTTCCCTAATTGAGTCAATCAGTGTTAGGTAGTTCTGCTATTCAAGAAAGAAGATCCACTGTGCTTTAATCTATGTTAAGATGCACCTACACAGGGTTGTCATGGCAACAACATTCAATGATTAGTTTAATCTCATGACCTTGTCAATGGTAATGCATCCTATCGTAAAACATCTTGCTGGTTTTGTAAGCAACTAGCATAGAGGTTAGTAGCAACAGGGGTTGTTTTGGATGTTTTTGCCTATTCTTTGGATCATGTGGATTCCAATTGATAGAAAGAGCATAATTTTAAGTAGGTGCAATGGAACCCATTTCCTTTCAAGGGGGACAAATGGTCCCAACAAATTGGCACTCACTATAAACAGCTGGCACATGTCAGTTGTTTGCAAATTTTTCTGACTATTGTTTATTTCGACGCATCTGTAAGGACACAACTCATCCTAAACCAAATAATACTAAACTCTAAATTCAAAAATGCCGAGGAATAAAATTTTTGATCTAACAGATGCAAGAAATGTGAAATTCTTCTAAGAAGTGCTAAATGCATGTTATAGAGCTGGGATGACTTGAATTTAGTTTTCTAAAATCATCAAGTCCTAAAGGATCACCAATTTAAACCTAGTGAAGAGGGAGTACACTATGCAAGATAACCTATAAGAACAATAGATCACCCATACCTTAAGTTCTTCGTTACGCCATGTATTCACTTCTAACAACTTGCTTTCTTCCCAGTGACTGTATCCTTATCATCTACACAAAAGTAACTAGACAATCTCTTGTTAACATGACTCAGAGATCACTACACAAAATTATAAAAGAATACCCTACATCCAGGGGACCTTAGTACTGGGGGCATCCTTCACCATCCAGACTACCTACATACCCTGTATCCATGGGATCAAGGCCCCCTCCTTCGGATATGACTAATGCGGGGAATCGAATATGTAGTTCTATTTTGCACTATGTTTGGTGTACCTGTGAGTGAGTACCTAGCCCTTTATAGGGTTATTCCCTACCCCAGATAGTACTTCATCAACTGCCACCCACTCGAGTACATAAGTTAGTCCACTACCACAAACACCTAAATGGGTGTTTGTCAGTTTGTCCTACTATGGAGGAATCCCTATTAGGTGTCTACCCAAGAAATCTAGTTTGCTTCCTCAAGCCAAATTAGGTAATTTCATGAGTAAGTTCATCCCTGATTCCCTAGTGCTTTCTGATCACTAAGATTCGTGACGAGAAGGTGAGAGCATATGGCAGATAGGATTTCTGATTCAAACTAGTTACCCTATTTTGAAGTCATCTCTGATTTAGACTCGCATTGTTAGTAAGCCTCACGTGCTAATCGTCATACAATTATTTCAATAGACTCATCTTTTCTTTTTAGTTAATATTTTTAATGAGGTATACCAAGAGATTTTCCCTTCTTGCTGATTTAACATCGACATGTCCCTTATTACTACCTGACGATTTAGAGGGACGATGCCCAGACGTCATTGTTGTAGCTGTTTTAGGCATGAGGTACTTGGTTCAACGTGACAGCATCACGCATAAACGTGACACAGAGGTACCGTAAAAACTGAACACTGCAATTTGTTTGAGTTTGGATGTTTATTTACAAGTTTACCTAGCTAAGTAGAAAAGAAAAACTTGCATCAAAACTAATAAATAAATTGATAAAGGAAAGATACTTCATTGAATCTTGATGCAAGTTAAGTATAGAAAATATGCTTGATCAATTCTTTTATGCAAAATGAATAGGACTATAAATGATACAATCAATGTAATCAATTCATAATTGTACATAACATAAACTAGAAAAGATATTCTATCAATAATGCATATAAAGATTCAGTCTTAAGAAAAACAAGGTACTCTTATTTTATCATACAAGTAAATAATTTGTTACAACTTCTTGCATGATCTTACTAACTTACTTTTAAATGAGAACCAAAAAGGGCTTGATAAAAGTTGTAAATTAAGACAATTATCCCAACAAGAGGTTTACTTGATACTCCCTAAATAGGATTATACTTTAACAAAACTAACTAAACTTCATTGTTAATAAACTTTCACCAATCATTACGTACTTTATATTCTAACATCATTATTAGCAATATCGTTTTACGATTGAACTACTTATAACTCACAAGACAACAATACTACATGAATGATCAACCCTTAATATATTTATGATCTATGCATTCATAATAATACATTTCTTTAATCAATTCAAAAAGCATGAGGCTTTGAAGGATACTTGATCAATCAAATACATAACGATCTATTCTAATACCATTGAAGGATTTCCTCATTTACATATTTTCCACATCATTCTATCCACTTATTCTTTTGCATATATATCCATATTTTTAACAGTTTTCTTTATTCAATTCTACTTATCTTTCATCTTCTTATTCCTTCCTATATTATAACCCCCTTATGTTTACTGTTATATTACCTTCTTTGGGTAATCATTTCTTTACTTCACTTATTCTAAATTTATTTCTACTTTAGAATTTACTTCTTCTATCTTATCTTTACTCATATCTTATTATATTTCATCATCACTCTATTACTCATTTATACACTTTTATATTTCTATTTTACACGCCTTCCATATTAATTTATTCATCAATTTTCTCTTGTTTTTACATTCTCCACTTTCTTACTTCACACATATAACATCTCATCTTACATTATATCACTATCTCTTTCATACTTCACAATTTAAGTCACTCCTACACACCTTCACTTACATCTTCTACTAATTCTTATTACATATCTATATCCATCTTATAATCCTCATTTGTTATACACTCTCCCACATTTCCATTTATTTATCATCACACTTCTATCTCTATTACCATACCTCCCAATTTTTCTCCCTTCATTTCCTTCTTATTATTTAATAATTCTCCATTCACACCATTTCATTTATACACCATTTTTAATACTATTTTTTCTAACTCTTTTTTTTTTCCCTTAATTTACTTAATCCTCATTCAATTTCACCATCTCATTTTCTCAATCTCCACCTTTATTATAATATGCATATACTTATACATCCTCAACACTTAATCTACCTCACCCACCTCTCAATTTCCACACTACTCCACTCATTATCTCAAATTTCATTAATCCTCCACAAATTACTCCACATATCCTACCTTTTACCATCCCTATACATTTTTTCTATTATTTAATATTAACTCTATTATTCCATACACTATCCATTATATACATTTCTACCACATTTAATTCTTACTCAATTTTATTAATCACATTTGATTATGTAGTTTACTAACCTTAATAATAAAATATTACACAATTTAATAGTTTATGAATATTGCCAATTGTTTTTACTACTTAATTGTTGAACCTTAATGTTGGTATGTTTATAATTCATTGCAATAAGTAGAATAAATACCCATTCCATGTGTTTGATGATTCAAGATTTAAAAAGAAATGAGGCTTTCACACCTCAAAATTAACGTTTGATAGAACAACACATAATGTGGAGCAATTTGTCATTACTAGATATTTTCTATACACACCAAAATAATGATAATGGATTCTCAACCCTACTTACAATTTATCACACTTAGATTCAAGTGGTGATGATGTAAGAAAGTAAATGATTTTTAGTTATTTTGACTTTAATTTTCTTTATTGAATTTCAAATTTCATCTTGTGACTGAAAGACTGTAGGTCAACTAATTATTCAATGAAATGTGACTAACGATACTAAACTAGATATTCAATGCCAAAGGAATCCAAATACATAGAATTGTCAAAAGGGGCTATTCATTGTAACATACAATTCAATTCACTTTCTTTCTGATCTTATTATATCCATTCATATTTTTCCCTCATCTACTTATTAATTACCAATTATCCTTTCCTTTACCTATTCATTTTCTTCCCTTTTATATATTTTTCTATTATCTCACATTGCTTTTACTTTTCCCTTTTATATATCAACCAACTTTACTTAATATATATATAATTCTTTTCTATCATTCTATATAGGGACAATATTCTTATGGAGATTATTAATGATGCTAAATGAAGTAGTCTAAAAAGTTAGCTTATGTTATAATAATGTGTTCTATTAGGACTTCCAACTGGTGTCTGTAAAGCCCAACTCCTCAACCTTTGGCAGCATACTCCGTGCTCGTGAAGCTTGAATGAGGATATGGTCATCCATCAAGACATAAGGGAAGGAGGAATTTTCTCAAATGTTGTAGTTACAAGTTGTAAATATGTATGCAAAATGTGGAAGCACAGACATGGCATGTGAACCGTTTGACAAAATGACTAAATGAAATGTGATTTCATGGAATGTCACGATAGCAGGATATGCTCAAAATGGGTTTGTTGAATAGACTTAAAAAACTATCAAGAAAATGCAATGGGTAAGCGTAAAATCAAATTCCAAACCTTTGCCAACGTCTTCCCTACCTATGCCAAAATGGGAGCTTTGATTCAGGGTATGGATAACCATCACAACATTAAGATAGGATTTTGTGAGATATTAGAGTTGGGATAGCTCTGATAGACATGTATGCAAACATGGAAAGATAGACACAATAGGTGAACTTTTTGACAAAATGCATCAAAGCGATGCCATCTTGTGGTATGCAATGATCGCAGGATTTCACAAAATGAATTTGTTGAAATGCTTTAGAAACTTTCAAGCAAATACAATTATCAGTTATAAACCCAAATCCTACAAGCTTTACCAACAGATTCCCAACTTGTGTGAGAATGGGAACTTTGGAATAGGGTATGGTTCTATAGGCATCTGTGTGTGTATTCAGGCAACTGCAATTGATAGGTGTAAAGCTAAATTCTAAAGCCTTAGAAATATGTCTACCTATGCCTGTGTGGCTTAGGAACATGGTATAAATAGCCTGTCAGATATTATAAATGGAAATGCTCTGGCAGACATATATGCCAAAAAAGAAAAAAAATGTGGATACTCAAACAGGGCAAGTTAACTAATAGAATGCCTAAAACAAAAATGACTATAGGATTGTACAGATGGGGATAGAGTATGGACATTCATCAGAACATAATTGCAGGTGGATTTTTATTGAATGCTACGTATGGATTTTACTATTAAACAAATCTCATGCACAAATGAATTCAGATTCCTAAGATAATTCATCCCACAAAATTGAATAAATTTATTAGCAAAATTCAAGAACTAGGCTTTCAAGAGAAAAAAAGCAAAATGATGAATAGGAGAACACTTATAGATTTCTCCAGCTCTCCCAAACCAGAGATTAGTGTCTCTTCCTAAAAAATCCATCTAATTTATAGAAAACTTGACCCATTTGGAGGAACTCCAAGTCTTGAGTCAAGTCTTCCAATTAATTGCCCTCTCCCTCTTTTCCAATTTGCCATTTAATTCCTGTGGAAAAGGACTCTCCAATTTTCCACTAGTCATTAATTTAAGGAGAAAAAGGACTCATCTCATAAATTGGTGTCTTTACTTGAGAAAGAGGGGGAAAGTTCCTCATTTATTGCCCTTTCTAGAATTGTCCTCATTTTTAGAATTTTAAATTGGGACTATATTTTGTTTTTATTACTTAATTTTATTGGCTTTTATATTATTACAATAGTGTTCCAATTTGAATTCAAAATTCAAATGTGGGTTGTGACATCCTTCTCCCCTAAATTTATGCATCATCCCAATGCATATTAGAAATAAGGTCAAAACATATACATATAAGTCCATAGAAATAAGCATCATCTACTATCAGTATGCTTTCCTACCTTCATAGTCCATCCCACAACAAAGTAGTCTATCACAGAGTATCATCAAAGTATAATTGTCTATATCATCTAAAGATAGTTGAAGTTATAGTTCGTAATTAAAATTCTACTAGGTTCCAAAATGATAAAGTATCCATGTATTATCATGACATTGTGAGTTTAAGAAACATCTTTAAGTTTTCAAACCTGATTGAGCATATCCTTGCAGCTTATCCTCGAGTTCAGAATGTTGAATGTTCATTTGAATTTTCTCATGTCTAGAATAAACACTTGTAGAGGTTGTTAGACATATTAAGCTATGATGTTAATCATGGTGTTGTTTAACCATGCTTCTAAGTTTGCCATGTTGGTATGCAACAATTCATCACAAAGTACTTGTTTTATCAATGTAAATTAAAGTAATAAATGATCATAAGTTACCAAAGATGCCATTTTTAACTCATTACTTCATCATGTAAGCAACTCCCTCATAATTATCTTTAGGAGCCTTTTCAAACCAACAGTAAGTGAATAAATGTATAAAAATTAAGGAATAAATCTAACTTGAAAGAGTGTCATCATTAAGCACCTTATTATCATAACTAGCTAATATAACTTTTTCATGATTTATATCACGGAATGGAGTCATCAAACGTGTGTCATTCTACCTGTGAACTGATTAAGGTAAAACATCTTCCATGCTCATGGATTTGTTATGAGAATGGTATATTCAAGGGACAATGAAGTGAAAGTATTCCAAAATAGATTCAATGTCAAGGGGTCAGATTATTATCATATCAACTACAAGAATCAAAATTTTATTACTTTCTAACATCTCTTCAGGATATTCCTTTCCATATAAGAAGGCTCTTACCTTAGTCTATAATAAAGATATGTACACTTGCTCCTCACTTTGGTTCTGGACTATTTTCTATCATAGAGAGTAAAATATTCATAGATATAATCAATCCTATCTAGAGTCGCCATTAAATAATTTTCTTTCTTTATACTGAATTATCTTCCCAATCCACCTTCAAGCTAGTTTCTCTCTTGCATAAGAGGGTCAAATTTATTGTTCTTCTTTCTTTTCGATCATACTTGATCATAATGAAAACTCTACCATATGCAAGGTCCAACTATCAGATCTTATTATGCATATCCTTAATTTTCTCTCATTTTAAAACATCCTTTACTGTTATTACAATGATTGCAATTCACATTAAAATTCCATTGTCAAAGAAAAATCAACTTTCTAAGTGTGGTAAATAAAAATTTAGGTTCATAGATTATCCCTTGGTAATCCATCATTATCAAAAATTTTAGTTACATTTTAATTTTACTCCAACATGTGCTAGAATCCATGAGTAATGATGCACCACTATAGATTAGAAGAATTATATTCTCTTAGTCAATCAGAGTACTCAGGAAATAGCCAATCCAGGCTAAAGTGTCCAAAACAAGACATATTGAAATAAGTCCAACTGGGCTCTTCTGTCCTTTAGGTAAACTGGTAAATGCAGTTCAGTCACACTATTATCTTCACTTTCATTTTCTAAACAAACTTCTACAACATCACGAAACATCACAAAGTTCAAGCTTATGTTTCAAGTTTGCATTTTCTTCTCTGCATGCTACAAGTGACTTTTCCAACTGATTAACATGTTCCTTGAATCTTGCTATTTCACTCTTCTATAAACTATTCTCCCTTTTCAATTCTTTCAAACCTTCTTTTTGTTCCTCTGTTCCAACTCTTCAAGTCTTCAATATCTTCAAACAATGTCAACTCCGCTTCCAGTTCCTCATTTTTTTCTTTTTGCATTTTATAGTTCTTCTTTAAGGACATCATATTTGTCTTCTCCTAGTTCCTGTATCAGCAACTTGGAATTACACCTTTTGATTTCACACAATTCTCCAAAATAATGGCCAAAAGGCCTATACTGGTCAAATAGATCAAAACTTTATCCAATAGGTAAACACAACAGCGATACAGGCTAAACAGGACAGGAATCATTATGCTCTGGCCAGAGACTTTTGACTCCTTCGGGATCAATACGGGTCCATGAGTCACTTCCTAGAGACCACAGTACCTGCCCAAGAACTGTGCTGAGGATGTCAACCAGGGATACACAATATCAACTTGTACACACCTCAGTTTCAGCAAAGTTGGGTACAAGTAATCCACCCTGGGGATTCTTCTGAGTACCAGTGACTTCCATTATTTTGACATCATATAAACATTATACACATCAACACTCAAGTGAAAGGTAACAATTCTAGTGATCATGCATGTTGATTTATCAAAAAATCTTCCAAACTTTCCATCCATCTCTCTTTGCAACTGTCACATCAATGGGTGCCACCTTAGGGCTTGTTATCCAAAAGTAGTACTAGCATCTCACAATTGATAGTAGTTTCCCAAACTATGAGTCCATGAATGTCATCAATTCCTCAAAAGTCAATAGCTGTCTCTAGTGCTCATCATATAGTCTCACCTCCAAGGAAAACCAGTATCATTGATATATTAGTGCCAAGTAACCGAGAAAGAAATATGGGTTTTAGGGCCCTCTCAAGGACCCCTCCGTATGTTTCCTAATACCTTGCTTGTGTTTGTTTGAGGTGTTATCCTTCAAGAGAGAGGTACGCAAGAAACAGACACATAGATCTAGGGAGATGGATGGATTATGACTATCCCATACCAGTCCCATCTGCAACCCCATCCTCACAATAGAATCTCCCCAGGCCACCTACTCCCCCATACAACCTGCCAGTGTCCTACCTATATATGGCAGTTTTATAGAAGTCACATTACTCCATACATGCTAGCAGTTGTAAAATTAAAAATGCCTCAAATCAAGAAGGATTAAGTGAAACAAGTCCATAAGTTAAATCCTCAATTAAAATAAAACAAGCCAAGAAGAAGTGAAGATCAAAGATATTAACTATTGCAACATCCCAAGTTCAACAAAGAACAAGTCCTTGAGGCAAAAGGACCATCTCAAAATTTAAATAAAAAAATTAAACACTGCGGCTTAACACTTAAGTAAAATCTTTAACAAAATAAATAATGCAACAGTCTCATAAAATTTGCACATTACAAGCACTGTGTAGCCTTACAACAAGACCACCTAAGGGGAATACAGAAACTGTCTGGACTTCTATCACTCAAATAGCTAAATCGTACAATGGTCTCAAACCACATAGAGAATAATGATAATCACTATGTCACATTAAGCATTCCCCACACAACCTAAAACAACCTTATTATACTTCTATATCAAAAATCCACATGAATAGTCATATGCCCCATACAACCCAGGGCATGCCATTATCATGTTCCACAAGAGGAATTAGCCACAAAATATGATATCCACTTCACAAGTCTTATGGTTGTCATGTACCCAACTACTATTGTCTCGTTACACATACCATTATTGTCATCAAGCTATACACTTCACCCTCTAGGGAGGGTTTACTTACGACCTTATCATTTCATTTTCATGTTTCTATCCATGTTTATCATTAACTGGATGATCATTAAATCGCAAGAGGAGGAATACTATTAGCCTTATGTCTTAATTATGACCATGCTTTAGGTTAGCAGACCTTTAGGCCTAGTGTCCGAACCAAAAGCTCTGATACCACATGTAATGACCCAACTCATCCTAAACCAAATAATACTAAACTCTAAATTCAAAAATATCAAGGAATAAAATTTTTGATCTAACAGATGTAGGAAATGTGAAATTTTTCTAAGAAGTGCTAAATGCATGTTATAGAGATGGGATGACTTGAATTTAGTTTTCTAAAAACATCAAGTCCTAAAGGATCACCAATTTAAACCTAGTGAAGAGGGAGTACATTACGCAAGATAACCTATAAGAACAATGGATCACCCATACTTTAAGTTCTTCATTACACCCTGCATTCACTTCTGACAACTTGCTTTCTTCCCAATGACTATATCCTTATCATCTGTATAAAACTAACTAGACAATCTCTTGTTAACATGACTCAAAGATCACTGCACAAAATCTATAAAAGAATACCCTACATCTAGGGGACCTGAGTACTGGGGGCATACTTTGCCATCTAGACTACCTACATACCCTGTATACACAGGATCAAGGCCCCCTCCTTCGGATGTGACTAACGCGGGGAATGTGAATATGTAGTTCTATTTTGCACTATGTTTGGTGTAACTGTGAGTGGGTACCTAGCCATTTCTAGGGTTATTCCCTGCCCAATATAGTTCTTTGTTAGCTGCCACCCACTCGGTGAAACATGGATGGAAGTTAGTCCACTACCAAAAACACCTAAATGGGTGTTTGTTAGTTAGTCCTAGTGTGGAGGAATCCCTATTAGGTATCTGCCCAAGAAATCTAGTTTGCTTCCTCAAGCCAATTAGGAAATTTCATGAATAAGTTCGTCCCCGATTCCCTAGTGCCTTATGATCACTAAGATTCGTGAAGAGGAGGGGAGAGCATATGGAAGATAGGATTTTTTATTTGAACTAGTTACCCTATTTTAAAGTCATCTCCAATTTAGACTCGCGTTGTTAGTAATCCTCACGTGCTAATCGTCATTAAATTATTTCAATAGACTCATCTTTTCTTTTTAGTTAATCTTTTTAATGAGGTATCCGAGGAGATTTTCCCTTCCTGTGGATTTAACATTGACATGTCCCTTATTACTCCTTGATGATTTAGAGGGACGATGCCCAGATGTCGTTGTTGCAGCTATGTTAGGTGTTAGGTACTTGGTTCCATGCGACAGCATTACCCGTAAACGTGACACATAGGTACTGTAAAAACTGAACACTGCGATTTGTTTGAGTTTCGAGGTTTATTTACAAGTTTACCTAGCTAAGTAGAAAGAAAAAATTGCATCAAAACTAATAAATAAATTGATAAAGGAAAGATACTTCATTGAATCTTGATGCAAGTTAAGTATAGAAAATATGCTTGATCAATTCTTTTATGCAAAATGAATAGGACTATAAATGATACAATCAATGTAATCAATTCATAATTGCACATAACATAAACTAGAAAAGATATTTTATCAATAATGCATATAAAGATTCAGTCTTAAGAAAAATAAGGAGCTCTTATTTTATCATACAAGTAAATAATTTGTTACAACTTCTTGCATGATCTTACTAACTTACTTTTAAATGAGAACCAAAAAGGGCTTAATAAAAGTTATAAATTAAGACAATTATCCCAACAAGAGGTTTACTTGATACTCAATAAATAGTTTTATACTTTAACAAAACTAACTAACCTTCATTGTTAATAAACTTTCACCAATCATTAAATACTTTATATTCTAACATCATTATTAGAAATATCATTTTACAATTGAACTACTTATAACTCACAAGACAACTATACTACATGAATGATCAACCCTTAATATATTTATGATCTATGCATTCCTAATAATACTTTTCTTTAATCAATTAAAAAAGCATAAGGCTTTGAAGGATACTTGATCAATCAAATACATAACGATCTATTCTAATACCATTGAAGGATTTCCTCACTTACATATTTTCCAAATAATCCTATCCACTTATTTTTTGCATACATATCCATATTTTTAACAATTCTCTTTATTCAATTTTACTTATCTTTCATCATCTTATTCCTTCATATACTATAACCCCCTTATGTTTATTGTTATATTCCCTTCTTTGGATAATCATTTCTTTACTTCACTTATTCTAAATTTATTTCTACTTTAGAATTTACTCCTTCTATTTTATCTTTACTCATATCTTATTATATTTCATCATCACTCTATTACTCATTTATACACTTTTATATTTCTCTTTCACACACCTTCCATATTAATTTATTCATCAATTTTCTCTTGTTTCTACATTCTCCACTTTCTTACTTCACACATATAACATCTCATCTTACATTATATCACTATCTCTTTCATACTTCATAATTTAAGTTGCTCCTACACACCTTCACTTACATATTCTGCTAATTCTTATTACATATCTAAACCCATCTTATAATCCTTGTTTGTTATACGCTCTCCCACATTTTCATTTATTTATCATCACACTTCTATCTCTATTACCATACCTCCCAATTCTTCTCCCTTCATTTCCTTCTTATTATTTACTAATTCTCCATTCACACCATTTCACTTATACACCATTTTTAATACTAATTTTTCTAACTCTTTTTTTTCCCTTAATTTACTTAATCCTCATTCAATTTCACCATCTCATTTTCTCAATCTCCACCTTTATTATAATATGCATCTACTTATACATCCTCAACACTTAATCTACTTCACCCACCTCTCAATTTCCACACTACTCCACTCATTATCTCAAATTTCATTAATCCTCCACATATCCTACCTTTTACCATCCCTATACATTTTTTCTATTATTTAATATTAACTCTATTATTCCATACACTATCCATTATATACATTTCTACCACATTTAATTCTTACTCAATTTTATTAATCACATTTGATTATGTAGTTTACTAACCTTAATAATAAAATATTAAACAATTTAATAGTTTATGAATATTGCCAATTGTTTTTACTACTTAATTGTTGAACCTTAATGTTGGTATGTTTATAATTCATTGCAATAAGTAGAATAAATACCCATTCCATGTGTTTGATGATTCAATATTTAAAAAGAAATGAGGCTTTCACACCTCAAAATTAAAGTTTGATAGAACAACATATAATGTGGAGGAATTTATCATTACTAGATATTTTCTATACACACTAAAATAATGATAATGGATTCTCAACCCTACTTACAATTTATCACACTTAGATTCAAGTGTTGATGATGTAAGAAAGTAAATGATTTTTAGTTATTTTTACTTTAATTTTCTTTATTGAATTTCAAATTTCATCTTGTGACTGAAAGACTATAGGTCAACTAATTATTTAGTGAAATGTGACTAACGATACTAAACTAGATATTCAATGCCAAAGGAATCCAAATAGATAGAATTGTCAAAAGGGGCTATTCATTGAAACATACAATTCAATTCATTTTCTTTTCCTTGTCTTATTATGTCCATTCATATTTTTCCCTCATCTACTTATTAATTACCAATTATCCTTTCCTTTACCTATTCATTTTCTTCCCTTTTATATATTTTTCTATTATCTCAAATTGCTTTTACTTTTCCCTTTTATATATCAACCATCTTTACTTAATATATATATATATAATTCTTTTCTATCATTTTATATAGGGACAATATTCTTATGGAGATTATTATTGACGCTAAATGAAGCAGTTTAAAAAATTAGCTTACGCTATAATAATGCCTTCTGTTAAGACTTCCAACTAGCATCTGTAAAGACCAACTCCTCAACCTTTGCTAGCATACTCCATGCTCGTGACGCTTGAATGAGGATATGGTCATCCATCAAGACATAAGGGAAGGAGCAATTTTGTCAAAAGTTGTAGTTACAAGTTGTAAATATGTATGCGAAATGTGGAAGCACAAACATGGCATGTGAACTGTTCAACAAAATGACTAAATGAAATGTGATTTCATGGAATGTCACGATAGTAGGATATGGTCAAAATAGGTTTGTTGAATAGACTTTAAAAAATGTCAAGCAAATACAATGGGCAAGCGTAAAGCCAAATTCTAAAGCTTTTCCAACGTATTCCTTGCCTATGCCAAAATGGGAGCTTCTATGTAGAGTATGGACAACCGTCACAACATAAAGATAGGATTTTGTGAGATATTAGAGTTGGGATGGCTCCATAGACATGTATGCAAATGTGGAAAGATAGACAAAGTAGGTGAACTTTTTGACAAAATGCCTCAAAGCGATGCCATCTTGTGGTATGCAACGATCACAGGATTTCACAAAATGGATTTGTTGAAAGGCTTTAGAAACTTTCAAGCAAATGCAATTGTTAGCTATAAACCCAAATCCTACAACCTTTGCCAGCGGATTCCCAGCTTGTGTGAAAATGGGAACTTTGGAATAGGGTATGGTTCTATAGGCATCCATGTGTGTATTCAAGCAACTGTAATTGACAGGTGTAAAGCTAAATTCTAAAACCTTAGAAATATGCCTGCCTGTGCCTGTGTGGCTTAGGAACAGGGTATGAATAGCCTTTCAGATATTATAAATGGAAATGCTCTGGCACACAGAAATACCAAAAAAGAATAAAATGTGGATACTTAGACAGGGCATGTTAACTAATAGAATGCTTAAAACAAAAATGATTATAGGATTGCACAGATGGGGATAGAGTATGGACATTCATCAAAACATAATTGCAGGTGGATTTTTATTGAATGCTATGTATAGATTTTACTATTAAACAAATCTCATGCACAAATGAATTCAAATTCCTAAGATAATTCATCCCACAAAATTGAATAAATTTATTAGCAAAATTCAAGAACTAGGCTTTCAAGAGAAACAAAGCAAAATGATGAAGAGGAGAACACTTACAAATTTCTCTAGCTCTACCAAACCAGAGATTAGTGTCTCTTCCTCAAAAATCCATCCAATTTACAGAAAACTTGACCCATTTGGAGGAACTCCAAGTCTTGAGTCAAGTCTTCCAATTAATTTCCCTCTCCCTCTTTTCCAATTTGCCATTTAATTCATGTGGAAAAGGACTCTCCAATTTTCCACTAGTCATAAATTTAAGGAGAAAAAGGACTCATCTCATAAATTGGAGTCTTGACTTGAGAATGAGGGGGAAAGTTCCTCATTTTTAGAATTTTAAATTGGGACTATATTTTGTTTTTATTATTTAATTTTATTGGCCTTATATTATTACAATAGTATTCCAAGTTGAATTCAAAATTCAAATGTGGGTTGTGATAGCATCTATTAGACCTGCTCGTCTAAACTATTCAACTACTTTGAATCCTTTATTTTTCAAGACATACCTATTGTTTATGTTCTTCCTTCTCAAATTAAATAATATAATCCAATTCTATAACTAATTTTACCCTCATCCAAGTGTTAATAGGTGTGGTGACTTTTTTGTTTTTGGTTGTCCATTCAACCTTCAAAAAAGACAAGGGGTGGTGATATTTCAAATTCTTTGAAAATTTATAAATGACTTCAATTAAAAGCAATAAGGGAGAGAGTTCAAGGCATACATCTCTTCTCAAGAGTTTACCATATTGCAGCATACATCTCATTCGAGGAGTTTGCTAAATTGTATGAAATCTTCCAAATGGAGTCTCCATGGCATACATCTCTTCCGCAAATTCGCCCAAATTGTTTAGTGCATACATCTCTTCCACAAGATTGCTCAAATTGTATGAATTCTACATTTATGTTTCTTGTGTGTTTTATAATACCACAAGTTTTCACCATGTACTGTCCTCTAAATTTCCCAACTAAATTTATATCAAATTTAAAGACTATTTAAAAAAGTGATTTGTGTCATTTTCTCTATAGATTCAATATTTAAAAATTAAAAATTAAAAGAAAAATCCTATCCTTTATTTATTTATTTATATATTTTATGTTATTGTATAGTGAGAAAATTTTTACCATATTACATTAGTTTTATTAGAAATAAAATATTTTCAAATTTTCTTGGAATTAAATCATTAACTTCACCAATATTTTTTGTTGGTAACTTTTTATTGAATTTTGTATTTATTAATATTTTAAATTATGATAAAAAAAAATTAAAACCTATATTTTATTATAATGTGCTTCTTTTATTACATATATCAAAATTAATTTTTCTTCTTCAAATCAGAACAATTATGTGGAGTGAAATGCAATTTTTTAAAATAATCTTTTGATCTATTAATTTTTTCTAGTGCCTGAAATAAAGGTCTTTATTTCTTCTAATGGACCTATCTTGCTTATAAAAGAAAAAAAGAATATAATATTATTTAAAAATATTATAAAATAGATATTTTAGAAAGCCAATTCTAAGGGCTTTGTGTACATAAAATTGTCTCTAGATAATTCTTGTTTACCCATGTGCACATGACAAAAAGTTAACCAATTGACATTTAACAATGCAACATGAGCATAAGAGAAGTATGGCAAGGGTGCCATATAATCAAGTTTAATCAAATCACCTTCAATCAAATGTGTTTTGATCCAACCCATATTATATTTTTATAAAAATACATGTGCTTCCTTATTTTGACTTGCACCAAAATCGTAATTGCATTTTAAACCAAAGTCATGAGACAATATATTGGAGTGCAAATGGGATATCTCTTAATTATGTACTTGATAGTTAAATAGCTATTCTACATAAATTTGTTACTAGGAAGCTATATCCGTCCCCTGCCCCCCAGTGATAGTAGTGAGGGGGGGGGGAAGCACCCCCACACCTCTTTTCAGGTACATGAATCCAAAGTGTGGTTCAAACAAGATTGCTACTTGTGAGTACTTCATCCCTTATGAAGGGTTTACAAACAATATTAAAAACATATGATTTACAAGATTAATCACACCTTAATACTAATATATTATAATTAACATGTGTTCATTGATTTATATATCATTTCTCATCATAATAGTCCTCTCTTCTTTGAAGCTTTATGTATAGTGTATTAAATGTAGCATTCAACAAGGTCATCCTGCTACATAAACTTTTTCCTACAATTAATTTTTCTTGACATTCTTCTATCTCTTCTTCTATACTTTTACCCTAAAGATCTTGTTGTGTTTGGTTAAGATATATTCCCTCTAAAGGATTTATGAAGTGAGGAGGGATATTTCTCCAAGTACCTATCCTTAGGTAAACTTGAAATGTGTTAGGATCATGTCTTTTGGTGCCACTCTAATCTATTGGGAGGGTTTACCTTAAGAAGTATAGTATAGGCATGTTGTAAGAAAAGAGTGATAAGTTAGAGTAATAGGGAACTCTTCTAGGATACATAAGGATATAAATTAATAGTTTATGGTTTAAAGTTTAGACAATATCTCAAGTTTGGTGTTTATAGGGTTTTATGTATGTATGTACACATGTTTTTAGAGTAATAATGGTTTCTTTAGAGAGTGATAAGGAAATGCATATATTAAATTTATAATTTATGTGTTTATGACTTTTGATTTATGGATCAAGGTATAATGTTTACAATTAAGGTTTGATAGATTATGACTTATAATATAGGGTTTTAGGTATATGGTCTAATCATTAATGGTTTATAATTTATCATTTATGATGTACTACAAGTAATAGTTTAGAGTTTAGGGTAAAGGGGGTTTAAAATTCATATTGTATGGTTTTGTTATGGAGTAAAAAGTGGAAACATACCTTTTTACCTCCTAGTTTAGATGTTGGGTCCATGCAATTACATTATGAATTATAATTGATCATCTCAAAGAGATTGCCTGGCACCAATGTAAATTTGGGACCTTGGGCCCTTCCTTAATCTCATTTCAGACTAAAAAGGGGCTCCTCGACTTGGGCACCAACCACCCAAGTCTCCTTGATTAGTTAGGTCTAATTAATGATATGTCAGCATAGGACCTTTAAAAATGTTCATCTTTGTCAGATCTTGTGATTTAATGTTAGTGGAAAAGCATATATAAGTGTGTTTTTGATTTTATTTGTAACCTAGATTATTGCAAACTTACAATATTGGAGCAAAGAGCATTCAAGGCATTCATTGTGTTATTGTAGATTTGGAATTATCATCAATCTCCTTAGGAGTTGAAAGATCTTCATTATCCTAGGGACTTCAAAATCGAGATGATATCATTGTTATTTGAATCATTCTATCATCATTTGGTTTAGCCTCTACCCCACTAGGGAATGCTCTCTTATATATCAATAGTGTTGGAAGGATTAAATTCCATTCTAGGGTTTGAATGAGGCAAATCCCTAAACACCATAACACCTCCAAACCCTCTCTTGTCATCTTGTGTGTAGATTACAAATGTAGGATTCAGGAGCATTAAAGCTATAGAAAGACTATGCAATAATAAGGGTTCTAAGATCTAAAAGTAGTTCAAAAATATTCCTCTAAAAAGACTTGGGTGGTTCCCACCTTAGTCTTCTAGGCTTTCAGGTTCTGGATTTGGCATCTGAGCATTAATTATAGCATTTTCTCAGTTTTGACCTCTAGAAGATTTTCATTTGTTGGACTTGGACAGTCCCTATTTCATCCTTTGACACTTCACCTTCTGAGACACATGTTTTGATATATTTCTAACCTTCTTTGTGTATTTAGATTCTAAGTTTCAATTGTTTTTTGTTTGTTATAAGTTGATTATCTTAGAACAAGGGTTTTATGCATATTTGACCTAGGGTTTTGTAAAAGGATTGGTTAAATCTTATCTTTCTATAGACAACAAGAGTACAAGATCTATAGATGAGTCCACCTCTCCTTTGGTGTGATTAAGCTTGGTCTTGTCCTTGAATGTTATTGTGGAAGAGGGTTTGATCTAGTGTGCATGCTAGGTGTCATCATTCTCTTTTTCACACATAACATTTTAGTGGACCTGTAGCTTCAAGAACTTGCATCTTTTTGATAGTTCAAATCAGATCTTGCATTGATTTCATTGTATATTTGACAGTATCCATTTTAAAATCTTCCATGATCTTGGAAAATGTGAAAAAATTATGCATTCTAGGCTAGAAAAAGGCATAGTTTGGCAATGGTTTCATTGCATATGATAAAAGGATTTAAATTTCTGATTTTTACATTAGATCTAATCCAAATTACAGCATACAATCATTTCATGGTGTTGTACCTTGCATTTGAAAATCTCATTTGAAGGGTTTTGTTGAAAATGTTGCATTTTTCCTAAAATCTATTCAATTTCAAAAGCTAGGGTTTGTAGTTAAAATCTTATTTTAGATTTTTCTGCCATCATAAACATTTCAATTTAGATCTAACACTAATTTATAGCATAGTTTTTTTTTCATTTAAATTTTTTGCATCATTTCATAGCTTACTTTGAAAATTTACATGTTTGTAATTACACATTGTATATTTCAAGATAAGAAATTTGACCTCTTTAACATTTCTTTGCAAGAAATATTAAAATTGTTTATACTACCTTTTCTGCAGCACTTTTAACATCTTGATCACTCTATTTGTAGTGACACTAGTGTGTTATTTATCTTTGCAAAAGCTACAAAAACCCAGTTTCCTCAAACTAGTGGTGTGGTGTACAAACGTCTCTCATATTGGTCTTATTTGATAAATGAATAGATATTATTGTACATTGTTGTTCCAAGACATTTCATGATGGCATCTTCATGTTATTCCTCTTTGAAATATTTGCATGAGTATATCCTAGATTTTGAAAATTTCTCAAAATTCACTAATGTGAATCCTCATGTTTTAGAACACGTAGCATCCGTAAATCATATTGATGTTTCTAAATGTTCTACATATGAACTCTAAATTCTTTTTTATATACATGATTTTTGATAGCTTCACAATACTCATGGGTGCATATCCTTTGATATTAAAATATTTAACCAAATTCATCTCCAAGAATACTCATGAAAAAGATGATTGTGAAAGTTCTCCTTATATTACTACTATAAATCATGAAAATGCCTTGGATCTACTATGTAAAGTATATGATGATGATGATGATGATTCTATGAGTCATCCTATTCCTCCTTTAGCTGAATGTTCAAGTACTTTGGACATCACTAAGTATGTGAAAATCATGAATAGTTCACCTTTGGTTACATGTTCAAAGCCCTTGGACATCACTAAAGATATAATCATCGACAATTTTTCTAACAATTGTTTAGTGGGAAAAAGAGAAAGATGGTAATTTCAAGGGTTTATGTTAAATCCTCCTTTCACCATAATATTCAAGGACATTCAACTAAGTAGAGAACTCTAATATAGATCTCATGTCACTTGGAATAGAGGGGAAGATTGGAATTGTTTGAATTTATTGTTTAATTAAGCCCAATTATGCTCAAAAACCTAATTTTGTAAAATCACAAACAAATGGACAAATCATGGAAAATTATCACACACAAATATATCAAATGACAATCAAATACATACCATATTTTAAAGTTTAGTGTGTAGAAAAGTCAGGGACTAATGAGAGGGTACCACAGTCTTGTGTACCTATATTTGTTGGGATCTCTGAAGAATGTTTGTAACACAATCATGTTGTTAGAGATTTCATCACATCAGAATTTGGAGGACTAATGAGCATGTACCCTAGTCCAAGCCCTAATTTTCTTCTTTTCTCTACACTTCCAATAGTCTATAATGCCTCCATGCAACTCCACTTCTTTCTCTTCTGAAACCTATAACCTACAATCATAGAAAAGTAGGTTGGGCGATGTGGTGTTTAGAGGCTTGCCTTGGTCAAGCTCTAGAGATACATTCAAGTCTTTGAACACTATTGTCAGATATAGAGTGCATATCCCTATGGGATAGAGGTAAAAACCAATTGATAAATGATTGAAAACATAAATGAATCTCACCTCGATGGTGTAGATCTCATGGAAGGAAGAATCTTCTATCATGTCATGAAGAGATGGAGCCAAATCTACATAAACAAACACAATAACAAAACAATACTACTCTACAAAACAATGAAAGCCTCAGAATCACTTTAGCATAAGATCACAATTTGCAATGTTCATCTCTAGTTTAAAAATGAATGCCTAGACATGCTTATATATGCAACTAAACAACTTCCTCCCATGAAATTCATAATTCAAACTTAAGGTGTTAGCATAGGACCTTGTTGGTGTATAACTCACATGGGTTATTCCTATCATAACCATAGTTAGGTGGTTTTCCTCACATGTGGAAAAACTAATTCCACCCAATGAGTCATTAGAAGATGTGTCGCCCCATATTCGACACATCACTACTACATTTGAGGGTGGTTGAACCTTGAGCTATTCTCTTAGTCCCATTTTCACCACCTTTCCTATTCTCGTGGAGTATTGTTTCCCAAACTTCACCTATTTATACTGGTTCATTTGTAATCCAAATTGTTCATTTTCAATACACTGCAATCTCATGTTTGATTTCTACTCCATGATCTTGCTCTTCCACTCTCACATGGTATCAGAGCAAGTGGAATAGCATCAAATCACCATTTGCTTATTGATCGAATCACTCCATTGTCATGACTCTCTCCAACCTCATTTGCATGCAAGGCTCCATCTAGCCTTTTATCACTACGATACGAGGAATATCATCAATTTTTGATGCCTCAATAGAGGCAATGATCAGGTGTAGGTAACATTTATTTTAGAGCATATTTCAACATTTATTTACAGTTTGAATATGCCTTAAAGGAGGCATTGTGATCAACTGGTTTGTTGTGCCTTTGAAAAAGCATATTAATCATTATTCATAGCTCATCAAGCCACAACATAGTGAGGCCGAATCATAGCATCAAAGGCTCACAAGGAAGGTTGAGCTTCATCCTCTTCGGGCCTACATCAAAGGCCAAATCCAAGCCTTGTAACCTACATCCAAAAATGCCTTAGAAGGCTCGATTTTCTTAGTGACATAGGAGGTTACATAGTGGCATATTCACCATGTTGGAGTGTTGAGGGATATTTTGTCTTGCATCGATGCCAAACACCTATCGGTGTATGTTTGTGACTATAATCAACACCTTTTTGTAGGTGGCAAGATTGGAGTTCAAATGGCTCCAAGAGCCACATGACAGAAAGAGGTGGAAGTGCCTTTGAAGGCATGTGGGTGTCAAGAACCAAAAGGAAGTGACAATCATGAATTTTAGAGCTGCAAACATTACCACAAGGGGCTTAAATATTTTCTCTCATAAAGTTTTTTTCCCCAAAAATTGTTGCATGCAACTTTATTTTTTCAAGCACATTAAAAAGTTTTGAGAAGTTGTAATTTTTTGCATATGCAAATTTTTTTAAGAAGCCATAACTTTTGCATACAAACTTGAAATTGAGTTGTTCAAAATGAAAAAGTGCTTCATTTTTAGTCATCTTTCATTCTAGCTTTTCATTGCATTATCATTATAAAGTGCCAGTTTAAGCTAGGTTTAGAGTGACAAATACAATTTGTCTATTAATTACACAATATGGGGAGGAAACAACACATAATCAAAGGGGGAATCTGGTGTGTTCATATTGTACACTTCCTAGAGAAGTGGTTTTTTGTGTGGGTGTGTTACCTTTTTTCACGTCTTCACTTTCACTTTCTCTATCTCTTTCTTTCAAGTTTTCTACATCTACTATCTAAGTGACTAAAAGCATTATGGAGTCTACAGTTCCTATTCCTCCGCTAACACCTTTCAATTATTATGATTGGAAGATTAATGTTTGTCTTGTGCTAAAAAATAAGGGCCTATATAGGATAACTATGGGAACAGAAAAAGAACCTAATACGGCTAAAGAGAAAGAGATGTTTTTCAACAAATGTGATCAAGCATTTGGCTTTCTTTGTTTAAATCTATCTCCAAAATTATTGTTTCATGTCAAAAATTTAACTACCCCCTATGAAGTGTGGGATACTTTAGACAAACTATTTGGAAAAATTGATGAACTTAGAAGTCATGAAATGGAGAATCAACTCTTAGCTGTTAGTCCTAGAAGTTTCACAACTTTAGAAGATTTCTTCACAAAGCATAAATCTTTAAAGTTATAGTTAAAAGATTGTACAATTGACAAGAAAGAGGATCAATTAATCCTTTTAGTACTTTCCAAATTAGGTCTAGAATTTTCTATGTTTGTATCAACATTCTGTTCTACTAAAAGTGCTCTTAGAGCATCATGGAAAATGCCCATTCTAGATAAATTCATTTCTGATCTCACAAGAGAACAAGAGAAACTAATTCAAATGGGATCTTTGAAGTCTACAAAGTCTCAAGATCTAATCACAGGGAATGACAAGCCACAAACTTTAAACGGGAAGAAAAACACTAAAAACAAAAAGGATGGTAAGAAAACAAATAAAATTGATAATTTCAAAAAGGATAAATCTTCTCAACAAAGTAAGCACATTACTGAGAGGATAATGTGTTCCTTTTGTAAAAACTAGGGCATGATGAACATAAATGCATGAAGAAGCAAATTGAAAGTCTCTCAAATATTCTCAAAAAGAATAACATTGGGATACTTGATTCTATCAAGGCATCTACATCAACTCAAGATAATACCAAGGACAAAGAGAAATTAAAAGGCAAGGCTCTAGTTGTTATGTCATCTTCATGTTCATCTACATCATGGATTATTGATTCTGGTGCTACTCATCATATGGGTTCTTCTTAGGTTGGATTCACATCCTTAGAGCCATCTAGAATGTCTTCAGTCAACTTAGGTGATGATATTCCAACATTGGTTAAAGGGAGAGGGTTTGTTGAAGTTAAAGGAGGAATTTTTCAAAAGTTCTTAGTGTACCTTCACTATCAACTAATCTCCTTTCAATGTATCAAATAACACACTTAGGGAAGGGTATGAGAGTTCATTTCTCTCCAAATTCAGTTGAGATAAGAGAATTACAAAGTAATAACTTAGTTTCTATAGGGGAAGCCAATCACCAATCCAGATGGTACACCTTCTCTAGTTTTTCTATAGATATTTGTCCAAAGGCACTACTAACTCATTCAAATGAAGTTAGTAAATTATGGCATGAATAGTTTGGCCACCTTAACTACCACTATCTCAAACAACTATGGAAACACAAAATGGTTAATGTATTACCAAAAGTCAAGTTTTTAAAGGACTATGTGAAGGATGTGCACTTGGTAAACATCCTAAAGCAAAGTTTGACAAAGGAGAAACTTGGATGGCAAAACAAGTCTTAAAACTTGTTCATGTTGAGTACTTGTGACTCACATTACAGGTATCAACAAGAGCTGTGCTTTGTCTCAGCGATCATATTGTTCACAGTGGTTTGTTCTTTGCATCATCGAGACGGTGTGTTATGTTACCCTAATAGTTAGACATCAGCCTGACAGGCTCTATTGGCGCTGCTTAGATGTTTCCTACCGATGGTTTGAAGTCCCATCGATCAGTTCAAGGGTTCAAGGTTCTATCAGATCGGTGAGACTTATTATTATCGGAGCAACTTGGGAGACTACTTCCGATGTGTGGGGTCTTACCGATGAAGGGCTATTGGTATACTCTATCGAGCTGACATTCACTATCGGCCTAGTCTTAAGTTCTCTCTCTGATTGCCTTGTGTTACTTTGATGAACTATTGAAGGTTGGAGTTGGCAAGACCTCTTTGATCGGTGCAGTGTTGAGACAGTACTCCGATGAGCTTGGTCTTTTTGATGGAGTTTGGCATCGGCAGAAGGAACATTGTCGGCAAAGAAGGATGAAGTCACACCGAAGGTCTTGGTCACTTCGATGGTTCATTGATGTTTGATCAGCTGGGGTCATCAGTGGAAAAAGCATCGACGATAGACTTACCGTGTGTTCACGCATATATGTTGTTGTGTTGTTTGTCAAGTGATGCATGTGGGACTATTTAGTCCTCATGAATATGAACAATTTAAAATGGTTAAAAGCAAACTATCAACCTTTTGGAAGTTGTAACGGTCTGAGATATGAACCGAATGCTCTCTTCTATAATGTGATATGTAAAATGTATTGTAATAGAAGAGGGTGAAAAAAGAAAAATAAGGTGAGAGGAGTAAGAACAGAGTTTAGGTGTAGGGTGATGTCATGTACTGTATACTATTTGTGGCATGATAACAGTATGAAGGACTAACCTGAGTGCTATGATTAGAACTAAGGAGAACTTTGTGCAGGGTTGTGCTGTCAGTTATCCTTCCAGAGGAGCAAGATGTAAATCTCCATGAAAGGCTTAGTGCTAGAATTGTATTGTAACTATATTTTCTATTGTTGAATAATACAATGGCGATCTCAGCATTTAGAGTGTGGAGTTTCTTACCTGTAAGGGTTTTCCCCATATAAATCTGTGTTTTTGTTCTGTCTTTCATGTTTAATATTTCTATTGTTGAAATTGGTTAATGTTGCTTGTTCTTTCCTCTAAGGGTCAATGTTGGGAATGTTCTATGTCTGTTTCCACTTTGTGGCATAGTTGTGCATGTTTTTGAAGTGAATGAAATGATTTTAAATCTATCAAAGACACCACTATTCTTAGAAATATGTTCTAAGATGCTCTTATTTTCTTACAAGTGGTATTAGAGCCTTCTTCTGGGATCTACTTTTGTTGCTCACATATGTACATTTGTGCATTGCATGGGTTTGCATTCCTAGTGTATAAGGTCTGGGTATTCATTCTATGATGATTTCTTAGTTTGACAGGCTTGAGGAAATCTCAAGGAATCATCTAATGTTTTATCCTTGTTTTGAGTGAAGCTGTAGTTAAGCTATTTCTAGACCCTAGCTTTTGGGGTGTTGCTGGATGAGATAGTTGCAGTCTTGAGGGAGTGTTGGTACGTGATAAGTTGCTCAACATTTCTGTGGTGATGCTTTTATGGATTCTTTGACTATGGTGCTCAGGTCGTGGACTGGTTTGGTAAATCATATTGTAAGTAATCTGGTGTTTTTTTGTCATGTTGTCTACATGGTTATTTAACTCTTGAGATCTCAGTTTTATAGTTTTCAGTGCGATAGTGAATTTGTGTGATGCATTGATTGGATCTATGAGTTATGTAGTTTTGTGGGCTGGCCACCTATTAAGCAACAGTGAGATGACTCAAATATGGACTGTCTATATTCATAAGATCGTTCAGTGTTTATGCAAACTTGTTAGCTGGCCTTGTTTGTAGTCACTTGTGCTTTGGTGTGATTGCATTGGGATAAAAGGGTGGATAGTGTAAAGTACCTGAACAGTCAGTAATCTATAGCATGTGTGTCATGATGTCATGTATAGCTTGGATACATAGTTTAGTGTAAGGTTTTGATAGTGATGTTATATTTTCTTGGTTTGGAGATCTTGGTGCCATTTGTTTTTTATTGATGTGTTAATATGTGGACCTGGAAGATTTTCAGATGAGAAGATGTTTGGTCATGGTGCTTGGAAATCTTAGTTGTTACAGTTCAGTGGGAGCTTTAGCATTGACTATGTATTCATCACTTAGTGGTGAATTATCTTCTTTAGTATTGCAGATGTTACTAGGAGGAGCTCTTAGATCCTATTGTTGCAGAAGGGTTCTTTTACATTTGCAGGGGCACTATTCAAGGATGTGAAACATCTTGGAGTCATGGAGGATTCATGAAATCCTTGGCTAAGGTGTTGGTGATGCTTGACAGGTGATGTTGGTTTAGAGTTTGTTTGGTTCATGTCATGATATTTCCTTGATTTCTGCATTTGAGTTTTGGCATGATACATTGCTCTTGAGACCATGGTTATGTTCATCTAGAGCATGGAATCTCCTAAGGGAGATGGTAAGATCATGATGTCTTGATAAGTTCCCTTTATAGCTTTGACAATGATCTGGTAACTTTTCTATGTTTGAGTACATTTATTATTTGCTTGATTACTTCATAGTGGTGTAGTGATGTAGTTGGAGTTTAGCATGAGGTGATTGTTCATAGGTACTCATGGATACATGGAGAATAGGTAAGGCTATAATTCTCTTGAGATGAGAGAAGAGTTGTTGATGGTTACTCTTGATTAAGATTTTAGCAGAAAGTTTGAGGAGTCTTTACCTTGGTTGAATATGAGTTCAACAAAAGATCTAGAGGAGATTGTTCTTGGAGAAAGTCATTGGGACTTGGATATCTTGGAAGAACATTCTCATTTCCCACTCTTGGTCTACTCGGTAGTTTATTACTTGAGAGGTATTGCCCATTGTTACTCTTAGGTGTTTTATCCTCTCTTTCATAGACATGGATCTTGAACTGCTCATAGATGGTTCTAGAGGATTCATTGTGAGAGATGGATAGCATGATTATCTCCTTTTGCATTTGAGTTTAAAGACATCATTCATTGATGAGGATTGTTAGGAGATGGTTTTATGGGCTGATTTCTTGAAATAGGAATTGGATTAGTTTGATCTTCTTTGGTTTGAGAGGCTTACATCCATGTTAGTTACATGATTACATATGTTGAATTTGATCTCTTGAGATTGAACTTTTGTTTGGGTGTTGTTATACTGTTCTCTTTGGGGTGTGTTGAAGGAGATCATAATTGACACAGTTGGCATTCACAGGTGTGTGTAGAAGGATTGGCTACAGGTATATGATGTACAGAGTTACTCTCTATGGTCCTGGTTTTCTTCCTGGATGGTTTGTTTCACACTACATTGGTTTGAGGTTTTGTTCGGAGCTGAAGTGATCACTAGTTTGTGGTCATGTGCTTTCACTTATGTTCTTGGGTAATAGCATGAAGGATCTATTATCTCTTTCATTGTTGGTGTGAAGAACTTGAGAGATTTTTGGACTGGTGGTGAGATGTACAGGTTATTGATTTATAGATTTTGCATATCATGGTGGATGTTTCCTTGGTACTACATGATGTTTACACTTTCTATGTGATTCTATTGGTGGACTTTGTATGCCATGATATTTTTCAGATCTACATTACCCATGCAGTGGGATTTCTTGGATGTATTTGGTCTTTTTTCGACTGGTTGACACATGAAGCTTGTATTTGTAGTTGATGGGTGTATATGTAGGTGGCATGAGTCTGCTGAAATGAATACCTTTAAGGTATGGATGATTGGATGGATTAGCACTTGCTATGTGTACTATTTTTAGTCACGTGGGTTTTGTTTAGTTGGATGGGTGTAGTTAATTTTCTGATTGTTGTTCTAGCTGATGTTCTATCTTATTTATGGAGGATGGTTTCATGGCTATGTTCTGGAAGCTTTGAAGTTGATTATGTTGGAGCTTCTATGTAGCTAGTGAGCATAGTGGAGTGGAGGTAGTATCAACTTTAGTTCTAAGTGTTGATGGTTTCCTGTAATTCCTTCATCAAGTGCGAGAATGTTGAGTACTTGTGACTCAGATTACAGGCATCGGTGAGAGTTGTACTTTGTCTCAGCGATCACATTGTTCACAATGGTCTATTCTTTGCATTGGTGAGACTATGTGTTGTGTTACTCCAATAGTTGGACATCAGCCTGATAAGCTCTATCCGCATTGCTTCAATGTTTCCTACCGATGGTCTAAAGTCCCATTGATTGGTTCAAGGGCTCAAGGTTCTATCAGATCAGTGAGACTTATTATTATTAGAGTAGCTTGGGAGAGTACTTCCAATGTGTCAGGTCTTACCAATGAAGGGCTATTGGTATACTCTATCGGGCTGACTTTCACTATCGGCCTAGTCTTAGTTCTCTCTCTGATTGCCTTGTGTTACTCCGATGAACTATTGAAGGTTGGAGTCCACAAGACCTCTTCGATCGGTGCAATGCTGAGACAGTACTCCAATGAGCTTGGTCTATCCAATGGAGTTTGGCATCGATAGGAGGAAGATTGTTAGCAAAGAAGGATGAAGTCACACTGAAGGTCTTGGTCACTCAAATGGTTCATTGATGTTTGACCGGCTGGGGTCGTCGATGGTAAAAGCACCGATGATAGACTTACCGTGTGTTCATGCATATATGTTGTTGCTGTGTTTGCCAACTAATGCATGTGGGACTATTTAGTCCTCATGAATACGAACGGTTTAAAATGGTTAAAAATGAACTATTGACCTTTTGGAAGTTGTAACGGTTTGAGATATGAATCGAATGCTCTCTTCTATAATGTGATGTAAAATGCATTGTAACAGAGGAGGGTGAAAAAGAAAAAGGTGAGAGGAGTAAGAATAGAGTTTGGGTGTAGGGTGATGTCCTATACTGTATGCTATTTGTGGCATGATAATAGTATGAAGGACTAACCTGAGTGCTGTAATTAGAACTGAGGAGAACTTTATGCAGGGTTGTGCTATTAGTTATTCTTCCAGAGGAGCAAGATGTAAATCTCCATGAAAGGCTTAGTGTTAGATTTGTATTGTAACTATATTTTTGTTTCTGAACAATACAATGGTGATCTGGGCTTTTGGAGTGTGGGGTTTTTTTACCCGTAAGGGTTTTCCCTACATAAATCTAGGTTTTTGTTCTGTCTTTCATGTTTAATATTTCTGCTATTGAAACAGGTTAATGTTGCTTGTTCTTTCCTCTAAGGGTCAATGTTGGAAATGTTCTATGTCTATTTCCTCTTTGTGGCATAGTTGTGCGTATTTTTGAAGCAAATGAAAAGATTTTAAATCTGTCGAAGACATCACTGTTCTTAGAAATACATTCTAAGATGCTCTCATTTCCTTACAGTTCATAGTGATGTTTCACAGGGTTTTCCACATCCTTCTTTTACAAAGGATAGATATGCTCTCACATTTATTGATGACTTCTCATGTTTTACATGGGTCTACTTCCTTAGGCAAAAATTAGAAGTATTTGATTCTTTATAAGATTTCAAAGCTCTAGCTGAAAAATAGTCAAGGAAAGTCATCAAGGTTCTTGGAATAGATAATGGCAGAGAATATGTTAATAATATTTTTTAATAGTTTTGTACAGCAGAAGGGATAGAGTTGCAACACACAGTTCCATATACCCCTCAACAAAATGGTGTTATAGAATGTAAAAATAGGCCTTTAAAGGAGATGGCAAATTGTATGACTCATTCCAAAGCTTTAACACCATCTTATTGGGCTGAAGCTATCAATTGTGCATGTTACATTCATAATAGAGTTCCTCACAAAGTCTTGAAAGGAATTGCCCCCTTTGAAGCTTGGAAAGGATGGAAACCAATAGTTGATCATTTCAAAGTCTTTGGTTCACCTGCTATGGCCCACATTCCTAAAGAACATTAGAAGGCTATGGATGCACAATCCAAACCTTGTATCTTTGTTGGATATCCAAAAGGTGTTAAAGGCTATCGCCTACTACACCCTACCACACATGAGTTGTTCATTGAGAGAAGTGTCAAGTTTCAAGAAACACCCCTTGAAATGGTTCTTGACATTCCTCAACATACTGTTGATTCTCCAAATCATGAAAATACATCTGATAGATCATATCATTTGCAGTAGACTTCTAGTTCAGTAAGTAGTTCTTTTTCTTCTTCCAGATCACAAAGTGATGATACAGAGAAATCATCTTCATCAAGTTTAGGGATTGAATTAGAAGTTAACATATTTTCATCAAACTCACTTGCATCAAGATCTTGATAATCAGATTCTTGGGTACAAACTGTAGCAGATAATAGACAGATTCAGACAGACTTTCAAGGGGAATCTCATGCCTTCTTTGCTTCAGTGTATGATCTGTAGACATTTAAAGATGCATCAGGCATACCTGAGTGGGATGTTTCCATGAATGAGGAATATGATTCCTTAATTAGAAATCACACTTGGTACTTAACTTCTCTTACTAAGGGGAAAAAGTAGTTTGATGTAAATGGATATATCAAACTAAATATACAGCAGATGGGTCTGTTGACGTGTACAAAGCATGGTTGGTTGCTAAAGTTTTTTCACAAGTCGTATGAATTGACTACACAGAGACCTTTGCACCTATTGCAAAGATGACTTCAATTAGACTCACACTTTCTATAGCCACAACACATGGGTGGGCAATACATCAAATGGATGTAAAGAGTGTCTTTCTTCATGGAGACCTTAAGGAGGAGATCTACATGGAACAACCACTAGGGTTTGTTCACAATTCATCCTTAGTGTGTATGCTAAGGAAATCTATCTATGGCCTAAAACAAGTGCCCAAGGCTTGGTATGGTAAGATGGATTCCTACCTTCTATCTTCAGGATTCACTTGATGCAATTCAGATCCTAATGTGTATCTTCTGTGGCATGATGATACATTGTTAATACTGGTTCTTTATGTTGATGACCTTTTAATCATTGGGAGTGCTTCCTTTGCTATTACGGTAGTAAAATTAGCACTTCAAGAAAGGTTTGACATGACAGACTTAGGCTTACTGCATTAGTTTCTTAGTATTGAGATATCTCAAGTAGATTCAGGGATTGTTCTTGCTCAACCCAAGTATGCTCTTGATTTACTTGAACATTTTCACATAACTAATTGTAAACCAGCTCCAACTCCCTTCTTATCTAGTGTTACACTTGAGAATTTGTATTCTACACCATTAGTTGATGCAACATTGTATAGACAACTTGTAGGTAGTCTTATTTACTAACACACACCAGGCCTAACATTGTATATGCAGCTGGCTTAGTTTCCAGATTTATGTAGGAACCTCATAAGTTGCATTAGAAAGGAGCTAATAGGATTCTTAATTACCTTCATGGTACAATTGCATTTGGGATACATTACAGAGTTGGTTCCACAATTGATTTGGTTGGATTCACATATTCATATTGGGCTGGTGATACAAAAAATTGCAAGTCTACTTTCAAGTATAGTTTTTCACTTGGTTCAAGTCCTATTAGCTGGTCTAGAAAAAAGTAAAATTCTACTACTATATCTTCTATAGAGGCAGAGTTTCAAGGAGATGTTATCTCAACTATAGAAGCCATATGGCTTCAAGGCATCATTTATGAATTTGGTATACCTCTCAGATGACCTACAGTTATCTATTGTGATAACTAGAGTACTATCAAAATATGCAAGAATCTGGTTCAACATCAATGAACCAAACATATTGACATTCATATGCATTATATATTCGTGAGCTCATCCATGATTAGATCATCAACCTAGTATTCTACCAGTCTTCAGAACAAGTTTTTGACATCTTCACCAAACCCTTTACAGAAAGAAAGTTCATACATCTATGAGCTCTACTTCACGTATGGTCTACATCGGCATCATAATCATTAGGAGGGTCCATCTAAAGTCCTCTCTTTTTTTCTTTCTTTTGGAGGAAAGTTTTTTTCCAAATGGGTTTTCATTCTTTCTCTATTGTATGAGAGATATTTTTGTAAATGAGTACCTAAAATGGTGTACAACTGAGACTCATATTTCATAAACCCACCTAAGCTATGCTTAAGGTGGCATGTTGGTGTATAACTCACTTGAGTTATTCCTAACATAACCATAGTTAGGCAATTATCCTCACATGTGGAAAGACTAATTCCACTCTATGTGTCATTAGTAGATGTGTCGCCCCATATTTGACACATCACCGCTACATTTGAGGTTGGTTGAACCTTGATCTATTCTCTTGGTTCCATTTTCACCACCTTTCCTATTCTCATGGAGTATTGTTTCCCAAACTTCACCTATTTATACTAGTTCATTTGTAATACAAATTGTTCATTTTTAATACATTTCAATCTTGTGTTTGATTTTTGCTCCATGATCTTGGTCTTCCGCTCTCACAAACCTAATAATGGTCACATAACTGACACATGAAATAGGTTCTGACCCAAAATAGGGTAGGACTATGGTGTAGGTACCCAAGTCCTCCTCCCTATTTTAGGCAAGATTCATCATAAGTGTATCCCCTAGGTCCCATTTGTCATAAAATTTAGGGGTTTCTCCACCAAAAGTCATCATTAACATGCAAGATGATCTAAATGCATTCTAAAAGACCTAAGAGCTAAACCTTAAGAGGGGAAATCCCCCAGAGGAATATTTTCTAACATAACATTTAGCCCCCACTTTAATGTATGTATAAACACAAGGTCAATACATGCATTAAAGTAAGGTCAACAAACACAACAAACACACCAAGCATGGTGAAGACATGCCAAACACATTGAAGATAGTAACATGCATGCAAAACATGAATAAGATAGTAATGGTCACACAAGACATAGAGATAACAACATTGAAGACATGCAAAATATAGTAAATATAGTGAATGCAATGATTATTTCTTTTTTTTCATTTTCATTTTTCCCATATGAATGCAAATGCAAGTACAAGAAAAGTAAACATAAAAACTATAATGGAGGAGGGACTCATTTCCACCACTCTTTAGACTCCACTTGAGAACAAACACGCCATACAAATCCCAAAGCATAGGAAGGACTCATTGCCACTAGTCTTTAGACTATGCTTGGGAACAAACATACCATACACACATGGAAGACACAGATAAAACATGACAAACAAGCAATGGACAAAACCTATTCCTAGGTTCATAGCCATCTTAGGCACATTAAAACCACACACCAACAATTTTGCTTCACCACAAGAATTGTTGAAGACATGCTTAAGGGTTAGGATAGTCTCAGATCCGCTCCCTACCTGCTCGGAGGAATTTTTGAAAATGACATGATTGTGTAATCTCCTTGTACACCATCCTGACCTTCTACATAAGGGCTTAAAATAAAAGAATATGCATGATATCCTACCTCTGCAAAGGGCTTGATGATTGCAATAAAGAAATAAAGATGTGCACTCACATGAAGATAAACCATCCTGCCTCCATAGAGGGCTTACAAACATGCTTCGTTAGTATCAAAATTAATAGACAACTTACCTTTATATGCCCCCACCTTAAGGTGGTTGATATCATGTACCAATATCAATCATGTTAAGGTAGACAGAAATCATACAAGGGAACAAGAGCTCTTGCAAAGCCCATGCGCCTAGAGGTGACATGTACTTTACGATCATCAAATGTTCCCACAAATACATTCCTATAAGAAATGAAGTTAAAAATATTTCAATAAGACAATAACCACATCACATAATCAGAAGGAATGAATGAAAAATAATCACATCAAAAAGCCAAGGTTACACTACAGATTTGGAAACTAAGTTTAACTGTGGGGCTATACCACAAGATCTCAGAATCGAATGTAAATGAGGTGAGATTCAAATATAAACAAAGTGCACATAGCACCTATATTGTTATAGTTTGTTAGTGTGGTAAGACAACATCAAAATATCACATGGAGTGATTCTACTAGCGAAGCATTAGATAAAATATATCAACCCCATCATTATGTATCGACTAGATCCAGTTTTTAATTTCTCACTAAAGGGACACATGGTCCATATTAGTATTATATGTTTTTCATCATCTGCCAGCTAGATGGAACCACTAGAGGAATGCAAACAATAAATCAAGAGAGGGGAACAAGTGCCTTAGGGACAATCACCACTAAAGGAAAATACAATGATAAATGACAAAAAACTACTCAAAATTACATATATGTGAGTAAGCTTGGTCATGTAATCATTAGTAGTTTATTGCCAGTCATTTATAATGTGACCAAATTCATGACTAAAACATTTTTAGTCATTTATTGTTTGTTTTGATTGATCAATTTGGTAGTCTATTTAGTAATTAATTTAGTCATTGATTGTTGTTAACTAGTCATTTATTTAGTTATGGTAGTCATTTATTTTGTCATTGTAGTCATTTATTTAGTCATGGTGGTCATTTATTTTAGTCACGGTAGTCATTTATTTGAGTGAATCAGTGATTCAAGTTACAAATTGAATCTAACTTAATTAATCCTCACAAATTTATCCATATAAACTTCATGTATCATAGATATTCAAATGTTGATAGAAGCACCATGAAATGAAGACTAAAATGCTTGAACAAATATGATTGATAATCACTCTAAAAATTTACTTCATTAAGCCTCACTAGAAAATTAAATATATTCAATGTCTCACTAACAAAACCTCATTGGTTACACCCTCATTGGCTAAACAGGAATCTCATTGATTTTAGCTTCATTGGCAAGTCAAAACATATAGATGATGTGCCTCACTGGCTATGTTACATAATTTATTACAGAATTGAAGAATTCAAAAAGGCATAAAAATAGAGAATCACTCTGTATCAATGATTTCTTTTCTTGAAAGTTTCATTTGGATTTGAAACACAAGAACATTTACTTCTGCACCTACAATCCAAGCCTAGAAAACATTTTCTATTCAATCCACCTACAAAATAAGTGTCTCACTTGTCAGATTAATACCCAGAAATAAATATAGCAATTGAATGGAAACAAATTTGAACCCAAATACATTTTATTTGGATTTCAAACTCAAGAACCTTTACTTCTATACCTATAATCCAAGCCTACAAAACATTTTGTATTCAATCCACCTACAAAATAATCATCTCACTTGTCAGATTAATACCAAAAATAAATCTAGCAAATGAATGACAACAAATTTGGACCCAGATTCATAAAGCTCATAAGAAAGGAAGGCTAATCCAAAACCCTAGAAACTACACAAAGATATGATGCCCAAGAGCATATGGAGTCCAAGCATGATTCAACATCTCAATAGATGGTATATATGCAGCCATAGTGAGACCAATTAAAAATATCGTGTGGTAGGGCTAACAATAAAAGCATACCTTTCTCTTTTTATCATCTGGGTCACCATGGCTTATCAACAAATTAAGAGCTTAAGCTCACCCACCTTCTGCACTATGATGAAATTTCAAGAACCCTACTCTCCTCCAATCATTCACAGAAAAAAAAGAGAAGATGGGACCAATAAGAGTAAGAAAAAGAAAGGAGATGAAACAAAATATGTTAGGGTTTTGAGCCTTTCTGTGTTAGGGTTTACCTTTAGGGTTTCAATTAGAAGAAACCCACCTGCTACACTACTAAGATGTCAGCCTATCTAATTTATGTATAGTGGGCGGTAGATATATAAGGGTGAGGAGTGTTTGCTACTGGCATGGTAATCCTCTACATATTGGGTAAGTCACTCTTCGGCAAATGTGAACTCCTATGTTGTTAATAGTCTTGGCTGACTCACTTTTCCCTCTAGCTTGAGGGCTTAGGGGTACGAACCAATGTTTAGTTGCATGCTCTCCCAACGTCCCTCTAATGAGGGGAGTGGTTATATTAAGAGAAGATGAGCAGGTTTGAGCATCGAGAAATTTTAAGTGCTCTACTCTGCTCCTTTTATTCACAGCAAAAAAAAGAAGTCAGGACTAATAAGAGTAAGAAAATAAAAAGGAGATGAAATAAAATAGGTTAGGGTTTTGAATCTTTCTGAGTTAGAGTTTACTTTTAGGGTTTCAATGAGAAGCAACACATGGGCACCAAAATGAAATGGAGGTGGGTGCCAAAAGTGAAAGGTGATATGAAATATGTATAATTTTGGTGCCCATATGGTTAAAATAGGTTAGGATGAAATGAAAATTTGGTGCTAATATTATTAAATATATTATAATATTATATTATTATATAATATATAATATAAATATAATATTATATAATATAATAATTAAATTTATATAAAAAATGGCAAGTGACTCCAGGAAGTGAAAAAGAGCAGAGCATATTGGTAGTGAAGGCCAAAAAAAGATGCGAATCCTAGGAAGAAATATGTCGAAAGGAGGATCATAGTGAAATAGTGATGATCGACCTTACAAAGGAAGCCAAGAATACTTCATAATGCTAGAGGATCTAGCAATGATCTACCAAATAATTGGCCCAAAACAAGATCACCAAACAATATGGATAAAGAAATCCTGGGAAAATGCAGCAATAATTAAATTCATACCAAAAGATTTCTTCATTGTTCTCTTTGAAACACTAGAGGATAGGGAGCAGATACTACAAGGTAGTCTCTAGAAGATAAAGGAATGGCCACTCAGCATGAAAAAATGGTGCCCTAATTTTGATCTAGTCAATGTGGAGCCATACAAAAGGCCAATTTCGATTTGGCTATACAATCTTCCCCTAGAATTTTGGATGGACAACAACATAGCAAAAATCAAGAGGACCTTGGGAAGCCTAATGGATGTCAATGAAGAAATCATTGAAGGGGACTCCTACATCTATGTGAGATTCCAAATTGCTGCTATTAACAAATTACCAAAGGAGATCCAACTTTGCGTAAACGAACGACATAGGATCATTTAGGTGGATGTGGAGGAAGACAAATGATATTGCCTAAGATGTGAAAGAAGAAATAAGTTAGTATCCTTCTGCAAAAAATCACAAAACACAAGAATGGCTTGGAGCCCTTGAGTTCATTCAAATGGATAAACCCTAGCTCCATCTTCACCAAAGGCTCCAAATTTGAATCAAGATGGAAAACATAGAGAGCCAACTCCCCACCTACAAAAGACAACATAGGTACTTTAGATATCACAAGCACCTAGACTTCCTAGAAGGATTGTAACACCATAAGTGAAGTTGATTCTAGGTTGGAAATGGATGACTTTCCTCCTATTATAGTTACAAAGATAGATACAATAATGCTGAACTAGTTGGAGATAGAAAAGATTAAGGAGGGGTTTTCCTGTGAAGACTCAAACTAGGAGGATGATTTCTTCGATGATGGTTGTTCAGATGAGGAAGAATTGGGCACCATCAACCCTCGACATATTAGCTAAACAGTGACCAAAATCTTACACCAAGTTAATAAAAGAAAGGGAACAAAATCACACAAGTAGAAGTAGGAGGACGAGGTAGGTGAAAAAGGCCTAATGAGTGTTAAGGACTTCTTGATATCCAAGGGAGTAAAGGTGTCCCTTGGAGGGCAATGAAGATCCTCACATGGAATGTCAGGGGCTTAAATGCCCCTGACAAGAAACACTTGATCAAGCGTCATCTTGATAAGATTTTAGTGGATATCATACACTTGCAAGAGACAAAAATGAGAAAAATGGAAGGAGCTAGGTTTTTAGGGTATTGTAAGAAGTGGATGGGTCATTTTTCAGATGCCTCAGGTGCAACTGGTGGTGTTGGAATCCTATGGGCTCCCACCAGAGTGGACATTAAAATTAAAGAGAAGCACATGAACTTGATAATGGAAAAAGCTACAAGTAAACTCAGTAATATGAGATTCCATGTCTTAAACATCTACCCTCTGATCAAGACCGATGACAAACTAGAAGTCTCGAATAATATTAAGGAAAAAATAGCTAGGGTGGCGGATAACCGGCTAATTCTAGGAGGAGATTTTAACACAATACTGGATCTCAAGGAGAAGAGTGAGGGTCTCAAAAAAGAAACCAAAGCTATGATATACTTTAGAGAATTTGTTAGATCAATGTAGCTAGTGGATTGTATCCCCAAGATTGGATCCTTCACTTGGACCAATTGAAGAGCTAGTTTCACTAATAATACTAAACACTTGGATAGGTTCCTCACTGGAGAAGGCCAGCTAAGTAGGGATTTCAACTTTGACTCAAGAATTCTTGCTATATCATCTTGTGACCACTTCCTGGTAAGGATCGATGTCCATATGAGTGAGAAATCTACGAATTGCTACTTCAAATTCAAATCAATGTGGTGGAGGGATCCCAAACTGATCAAAAATATTAAAAGCTAGTGGAAAGAGGCTCCTTATCAAAGTAGGACTGTAAGCTTTCAATTTGTTTCAAAATTGGCCTACATCAAAAATAAGTTAAAGCAATGGAACAAAGAAGTCTTTGCAAACATCTTCATGGAAAAAGAATGGGTAGAAGTGGAGTTGGAAAACCTAAATGAGCAAGTTAAAATATTTGGAATGACTACAATAGAGTTCCAAAAAGAAAAACAACTAAAAGCTAAGCACTCAGACTGCTAGCCAGAGAAGAATTATTTTGGAGAGATAAAGGTCATGAAACCTAGTTAAAGGAAGGATACGTCAACACAAAGTTTTTCCATAATTTAGCTAAGGCTCAAAGGATTGTAAACCACATAAAGAGAATTGTCTATGCAAATAGCACAAAGGCACTTGAGTGAGAAGAAATCGAAAGGGAAGCAATTCTCTTTTTTTGAGACACTCCTAATCTTGAGCAGCTATGACAATATGGTAGATGACTCCTTTCTATCACATATCTTGAGGATCCTTGATGAAGAAGATAACAAAATGTTATGCGGTCTTTTTCCTTAGAAGAGATCTAATGCACAACCTTTGATATGCACCTGGAAAAGACACCAAGGCCCAACAGTCTACTTGCCAAATTCTTCCAAAATTGTTGGAACTTCATGGGTCTAGAAATTTTAGAGATTGCAGAGGAATTCAGGAAGAAAAAGAAGTTTGTCAGGGACCTTAATAATATTGTCATAGCTCTAATATCTAAGAAGCCTAAATGCACCACCTTCACAGACTTCAAACCAATAGCATTGTGTAACACAATCTATAAAATCATCTCTAAAGCCTTGGTAAATAGACTGAAATGAGTTTTGGAAAAAATAACCTTGGAACAGCAGAGCGGATTCACTCCAAGAAGAGAGATTTTTGACAGTATTATTACGGCCTCGAAAACAATACAGAAAATCTCTAAGGAAAAATTCTCAAGCATGGTAATTAAACTAGATGTGAGAAAAGCTTACGACAAAGTCCCATGGCACTTTCTACTCTTAGTAACAAAAAGATTTAGACTCTCTTAAGACTAGCTAGAAATGATCTACTTTTGCATATCCAACCCTCATTATTTAGTGTTAGTGAATGACTCCTTATGTGGCTTCTTTAATGCATTAAATGGATTACGTCAAGGTGATCCAATCTCCCCATTTCTCTTTGTGATAATGGTAGAGGTAATGGGAAGATTGTTCAAATAGTTAAGAACTGTAGGCTTGTGGAAAGGAGTCTTGGTTGCAAAAGGCCTAGATCCTATTACCCATTCCCAATTTGTAGATAATACGATGCTTTTTGGGAAAGCCACAGTCAAAGAAGTGGCAATTATAAAAGAGGCCTTGAAAACCTACACAAATTTCTCAGGTCAAGTCTTCAACAAAGAAAAATTGAAATTTTTTTTCTTCCACACCAAGGCTAGAATAAAAAAAAAGATTGCAAATCTCTTGGGCTTCAACTCGGGCTCTCTCTTATCCAAACACCTAGGGGTACCCCTTTTCCAAGGCATAGGTAGAAGATAACTTTGGCAAGACACAATCTCCAAACATAGAGTGAAGGAAGAAGCATGGAAGTTTAAGTGGCTCTCCTTTGCAGGGCAAATTCTCATGATAAAATCTATCTTGTTTGTGGTCCCAATATACCTGATGTCATGCCTTGGCTTGAAAAATAAAGCTACGAATGAAGAAGAAGGTTTCACAAAGAAATTTCTATGGGAAGGAGCTAAGGAGGAGAAATGAATCCCACTTCTAAATTGAGACTTGGCCTACCAAAGTAAAGAGCTCGGAATAGTGGCAATGAAGAAGTTGCAAGTGCAAAACTGAGCCCTTCGAGAAAAGCTCACCTAGTGCATATACCGATATCCTAAGAAATTGTGCTATAAAATTATCTGCAAGAAGTATCTGGATGATGATGACCCATGCTGCATCCTCACCCTCACCAAGTCTAATGGAGGCTCCGCCTTATGGAAATTCATTTGGAACAAAAGGAACAATATAATTGATCATCTTACCTGGAAGATGGGTAATGGCCTGAAAGTAGACTTTTGGTTTGACTCAAGGAGTAGACATGCGCCACTCAAAAAAACCTTCAGTGATAGAGATTGGCTGGCAAGAGTTAGAGAAATGAAAGGGCCCTCAGTTGTGAACTATACTATTAGCTAATTATCAGTACCTCTGGAAGGTGGGAATGGACCAGATGGGAAGCCCTAGATATCCCATAAGAAGATATAGCACTTCTCAAAGAAAAATTGGAACTAAGTAAAATCCTTTTCTTGGAAGCAGAGGACAAAATAATCTAGTCTGGCTCAAAATCTGGGGAATATACAGTCAAGTTAGGATATGACATCCAAATTGCAAAAGGACTAAAACGAGGATGGCCATCCAAATTGCAAAAGGACTAAAATGAGGATGGCCATCCAAATTATGCTAAAATTCAGGAGTTTTTCCCAAGGCTAGGGCTTTTCTTTGGACTATGCTACACAAAAGAATCCTCACAGGTGACAAGCTATCCTTGATTGGCATCCAAAGCCCAAGCTAGTGCCCTCTATTCTACAAAGATGGGCAGAGCATGGACCACCTTCTTCTAAATTGTTAATATGCCTCAGAATATTGGGATTGGCTCCTCCAATCCCTAGGCTGGCCAATGCCTAGACAAGATGACCTATTGAAATTTGCACTAAGCTAGCCAACCAGAAGAAAGAATTTCATTTGGGCAAACATGTGGATCACTACTCCATAAATGGTGACATGGTTGCTTTGGAAGGAATGGAACCAAAGAATATTTTAGGAAGTAGAATTACCAGTGGAAGAAATCATAAAGAAGACTGAAGCTGACATATGTGAGATTGTAAACTCAAGGTCGAAAAGATCAAAGGATGTTTGCTTTCCTAGATGGGATGAAGACATACATGAAAGATTAATGGCTCTCAAGGCCCCTAGATTGGATCCCCCTCCCTCATAAAGTGCAACAATGGATGCTAAATGGGTCCCTCTAGCTGAGAATTGCCACAAGCTAAATTTTGACGGGGCCTCCAAGGGTAACCCTGGCTAGGCTACATTGGATGTATCATTAGAAATAGTGCAGGAGAATGTTTATGAACAATGGCTAAAAATGTTGGTGTGACAACTAACAATGAGGCCGAGATGGAAGATCTGGCATCCAGTTTGTGTCTCTACATTGAAAAAGGCATTGATACAATAAACATTAATAGGGACTCAATGATTAGTATAAATGTTGTGAGAAAGAATTTAGTCCAAAATTGGAAACTCTGAAATTGGTTGATCAAAATCAGAAGTTCCCTAGATTCCATGAAAGACTATTCCATCAAACACATTTATTGGGAAGCCAATGTTCTAGCAGACTTCCTTGCCAATCTAGGGTCGTCATCTAATTTATCTTCCAACGAGATTATCTATGTAGGAAAATTCATCCAGAATCTTATGCAAGAAATTCTAAGCAAAGACAAGCTTGTACCAAAAGGAAACAAATAGGGCATGATCATGACTATTGGTACTTAGCACTCTGATGAAGGACTTGCCAGCCTCGGTAGCTTCCCTCTGGTGATGATTGTACCTCATTACTAAGGTGGTGTCTTATCCTTTGCTCATCTTCTAAGGAAGGAGATTGGTTAGATTTGCTAGATCTTAATAAGGAAGGGTGATTGCAGTTCCGCATTGTACTCAGTTTAGAAAAGGAAAAGCTACCATTTTCGACCATCGAATGGAAGGGCAGGAGTCTCAGTGATGATCAAAAAATCAAAACAGTAAAGGATAGGCTCATGGACAAGCTGTCATAGATATAACTAGCAAAATTTTTAGCAAGCCAAAATGGAAGTATGGCTGAGGCAAGTTTATTTAAGTCTCTGAAAGAACAAGCAATAGAGGAAATCAAAGATCAGTAAGTGGGGAGGTTTCTCAATATATGTGAGGAACCAATGAGGGACGCAGTTCTGAAAATAATTGGAATTGATCTGTGGAACGGAGGCCACATTCATGATGGTCTAGTTTACCAGACCTTTTTTACAAATATCTCGCTTGATGGGTGGCAATTTTTAGGGCATCTCTTGGGGAGCAAGGTTAGTCAACTAGGCTAACCACTCCATGTTCATGATAGTGGCTCCATTGGTTGGCCCCAAGCTAGCAGAGAGCATGCTTCGTGGGGCGTATGCCAAGAAGGAAGGGCAGAGTGGAAGGGTAGTAGAGACGATGCTAGCTCAAAATACTATACAATTTTTTTTAAGTATTCCTTAATCAAACTTATAAAATAATTGACAACTAGTTCACATATTCAAATAATGATTAATAAATTAGATTTATCAAGTTATCACAAATGTATTTGTCACCTTACATGTATCAATGTTTCACCCTACCTAACATACAAGAAAGTTCATAATCTAAAAATAATTTTATAACTAAATAAATTTACTACATCATAATATAATTATTGATAATTAAATCATAATAAATTTTGATCTCTTCTTCACCTCTAACATTTTGATCTAATTTGAATTCAAATAGTTTTTCTTTTATTAACTGAAATATTTTTGAAAGAAAGATTAAACTTGCAAGAGTATAATTGGGGCTTATTTAAATTAGGACAAGTATTATAATCTGATGATATGAGTTAAAAATAGAGAATGTTTGAAATAGTCATCAGTAAACATAAACAAGTGTGAAAAGGGCCTAAGTGAGAACTAGCTAGAAACTAAATTAGTTAGGAAATATACTCCATTCACACTAACATTAAATGTTAAATTGATTGAATTAAATTATATCAAAATCACTAAAACTTGATTTAATTTAATCTCACAATTAATATAACTAAAATCTAAGTTATACATAATAAAAATTTAATGTCAACTATCTTAATTAAAATTATAAATAATAATTAAATATTAGAAATAGAGTATTGGTATAACTATAATAACTCACTACATACATAGTTAAGTGTACGTCATCTCACATTTATAGCTAAATAATTCAAAAAGTCACATGATCAATTATAAATAAATAAAAGTCAAACATCTAATTCCATCTCCAACATCCATTTCCCCAACAAATATTTTAATCATGGCCATATATATAATGATAAACCTAATAGTGCCCTAATTCATCTCAGTGAATCTCAGCCCTCTATTTTAATTTAGTCTCAACCCTTTATCCTATTATGTGCACATCTAGCCATCATCTTCAACTATTTCAAAAGAAAATAAATTGTAGGCACTTGCTGTTGAAATCTTGAATAACTCTATTAGCAACCACATCAAGTTTATCATAAGCACATCTACAACAACAAAGAATGCATGGATTTCTTGTAAAGGGTCATGTGTTCACACAAGTATTTAAACATTTTTTTTTTTTTCAGACAGTAATTACATTAAAGATTTAGATCAGTATTAAGGAAGATATGATGATTTAAAGTTGACTCAAAAATATTATTTTTTAGAAATGTGAAAGTCACAAATAGTATTGATTTTGATTTTTTATAACTCTGAACTGCTTAGCTCGTTAATTTTGGCATATTCCTTTACAAATTATTCTGAGAAAGAAGTTGAAGAGATGGAAGATAAATGTGAGAAGAAAGTTGGAAAGATGTCAGAAGATAACTCTGATGGCTTACCTTGATATAGGCCTCGACAGGGGTTCACTATAGAATTAAATCTCGAGGGCACCACAATAGTTTCAAGGAGGTAGTTGTTAAAAAAAACCCAAAATAACCCTAAACCACTTGACCATCTTAATCGCCTAAACTCAGTAACTGAAAAGATGGACATTGTGTACGACGGGAACCGTAGCGGTGATGAAGATCGTAATGATGGTGTTCCGTGCACTGACAAATATGATTCTGATGATTGCAGTGGACTCTACATCAAAACGACAGAGGATAAGCCTGCCATGGAGTCCGCTCCTTCTCCATCTACAGGTAAAGGTAATTTTTGTTGAGACAACTCCGAAAGAAATTGAAATGATAGAGGCAAACTCTGGCGCTACAAATGTATCTAATTTGGCTGAATCTTCTGCTCATGAATATATGTTGGTGTTGATAATGGTTGTAAATGGTTAGAGTAATTTGTTTTGATAGGATATATTGTTAGAAAGGCATTTATAGAAAATTTGGTTAGGGATAAGATGAAAATACTTAAATTAGATAGGAAGTATTCAAAATATAACCAAGGGTTATATTTGTTCTGATTTGCTAAGATAAATAATGTGGATGCCACTTTCACATGGGGTTCTAGTATGAGTAATGATTTTGTTGTCTATAACAAACAATTCTCAATGTTCTTCTTTGGCTTTAAGTCCTAGGTTTTCCACTGTATTGTTGACCTTTCTTGAAAGGTTAGCCTCCTCCTTTGGTAGAGTGCTCTATCTTGAGCCTCATAAAGTTTACTCAACTTTTCTACAAACATGAGTCTATGTGGAAGTGGATCTCTCAAAAGATAGAAAAGATTCCATTAACATTTAAAATGGTGATAATCATCATGTATAATGATTTTTGTAAATCAACCTTCCTAACACTTACTTCTGATGTCAAGCCTTCAACCACAAAGTTAGAGATTTCTCACTTATTGCTAAAGATATTTCAATTCCAAACGTTGTTACTAAATCACGTTTTGTGAATGGTAAGGAATGAACATTACATCGTGGTTGGAAGTTTTAAGGTTTGTAAAGGACTAATCCATGCACCAATATTGCTTCCACCAACAAAATCACAACCTCAAACCTTCCCTCTCATGTTGAAGACAATCTTAAGTAGAATACATTAGTAACTCAGTCAACTAAAGCCAACAAATGTATTCAAGGGGAATCCCATCTAGAGGTTGTCAAACTATGCTTTTTGTAAATGTTTCTTGTATTTAGAGATCTTTCTTCCAAGGAAAAAACTGCTTCTAGTGCATAACCTTCTCTCTAACCCTCCTCTCCACCCAAACATTCTAGTAGGCATTCTCATAATCTACTTCACACCTTAGAAAAATGGGAATGTACTTGTTGGACAAGAGATGACTATATCAACTTTTAGAATTCATGTAGAAAAACAACAGTAGATTTCTTCAAAATAGTTATGTTGTGCTTTAAGCCTTGAGTTTTATGGATATGCCCTTATGCCTACATCTTTTACAAATTTATTTTCATGGAACATCATGGGTCTTATAGAGCCAATTTGTAAGTTTGTAGTGTGGGAACATCAATAAATATTTGTAAACCATCCACATTTTTTATTTGCAGGGACATTTTTAGTAGCAATCACAGTTTGGGACATGGGTCAGTGGTTTCTTAAATTATTTAGATCCTAACACATTATATTGATGATGAATTTTACCTTCCTAATTAGGTTCCCTATATCCTTGTTAACATTGAAAATTGCTCTTTGGGCATTATTAATTTTATGTCGTGAATGATGGGGTGGAAAGGGTCCATGTTTGACAATGTCTTGATGATGAGTTGCTAGATGTGCAATGGTTTTTATTATGTAACTTTAATACTATGTTTAAGGTGGCATATAACAATAAAGTTAGCCTTTATGAGCCTAGAATCTAAGCTTTCCAAAAAGACGACACCATCTAGGACATGTGATCTAACTTTCACCATTGATATAAGAAAATGATTAATAGAATTTATAGGAAGATTATTTCCTCTTAGTCCTAGTTTCCTATTGCGGATCATTATTACCTTCTAGTGTCCAATGATTACTTTATATTATGTTTTTAGATCATTCTCTACTCCAAATTTCTATTGAGTGGATTTTTGAAAAGCCTAAAACTAGAAATAGTTTTTTTTCTTAATACTTATATTCTCCAACAGTGGCTCATGCATTATTATATTCAATCATTTTGGAACTTGATGCCATATAGCAAGAGATGAACTAGATAGATTGTTTGGTTGGGTGATGTCATCACTCACATTGCTTTTTTATGCATTTATGGTTGTCATCTTACTTCAATCTACCACAAGGCATATGTCACTATGATTGTCGAGCTTAATTGTGTCACTCTTGTTCTTGAGGCTCATCCCTTTCATGAACCTTTGCAACTCCAAGTACAAAAGTTGTGCCACTAAATCCATATAATAAATACTAATGAATGCTTAAGAGTGTCTCCCACTTTTCAACATTATTAGGCCTCAAAAATCATTTTTTTAACATTCAACACATTTTATCAAATACATCAAACAAACTATCAAGAATTTTGATCCCAACAAATTAGGGTACCCAAATTAAATAATATATTCCAATTTTATAACTAATTTTATCTTCATCCAATTATTAATAAGTGTGGTGAATTTTTGGTTTTTGGCTATCCATTCAACTTCCAAGGAAGACAAGGGGTGGTGACCTTTCAAATTCTTTGAAAATGTATAAATGGGTTCAATTAAAAGCAATAATTGATGGAGTTCAAGACATTCATCTCTTCTCACGAATTTTCCAAAATATGGCATACATCTCATTTGAGGAGTTTGCTAAATCATGACATACATCTCCTCCAATGAGTATTGAATTATATGAACTCTTCCAAATATAGTCTATAGGGCATACATCTCTTCCATGAGTTTGTGCAAATTATCTAGGACATACATCTCTTCCACGATATTGCCCAAATTGTATGAATGCCATGCCCACCCTTTATGAACCATAAAAGTAAGGATATGAACAAAAAAATGGAGCAATTTTAATTTTTTTAAACACTAATTTGAACAATATATGAAGAAGTAGTTACCTACTATGCACAAGTCACGAACTAATGTTGAGATGTTAACCAGAATGTGCTACTTATTTGCAACTAGAGAAGAAAATGATTAAGCTAATTAGCTAGATTAAAACTATTGTAGGTAATAAACAAGTAGTCAAGTAAACTAATCAAATAAAATGAATGGCAATATAATTGGATTCATGAAGGACCATTATATATAACCTAACAAGTAAATAACTAATCTATAAGATCATAACAAGAAAGAAAAACACATATTCATTATTAAGTAACTAATTTGATAAAATAATCTTCCATATATCATTTTTTTAAAGTAGCCACTACAAATGCAAATACATCTCCATATTATGAAAAAAAATCTAAAAACATTAGATATATGAACATATTCTTTCTAAGAGTCCATAATAGAAAATCAATTTATGATTATAACAAAACAAAAAAAGAAGGTATATATATATATAACAACTTTTAAAAATATCTCATTTGATAACTAATCAGTAAGTTCATGTCTACAATAGGATATATCTAGTAGACCCCAAAATACACACAATGTTTAGTAAACCCTAAAATCCCCGCAATATCTAGTAGACCCCCAAATCCCACGCTGGACAGCAAGTTCAATTTTTCTTGCAATGTCTAGCTGGGTCACTTTTTCCCACTTTTTCACTCAAAAGCACCCGAAAAGTGACAAAAATCATTTTTGACCACCTATACCGCCGATCCAAGAGCCATTTAATGAATGATAAGTGTCCTATTCACATGATGATTGTGGTGGCCGCCTCAAATGCCTATAAATAGGGGAATTTCACACTAATAGTGCTTGACTTCTCTATAGTGAGTTTTTCTAGCTTCTACTAGAAGATTGTTTTGGGTTTTCATAGGAAAGCTAGTTTAATCTAATCTAACTATTGGAATGATTGTAAATCTTAGGCCAAGGCATGTATCAAGACCATTGTACTTTTGTTGTAATTTTTTCTATTGCATAAGAATAAAGAGTTATTTGTTTCATTGTTATGTGTTGTTCATTTTGTTGCCTGGTTTAGTATCTTGTCAAAGCCCCTAGACCTTAATTTGCATCACAAATAGGCACCATCGAAGGGTGGTGAAGTTAACCACATAAATTAATCAAATGAAGCCATCCTAAAAACTTAATTTCTACACTAGTTCAAAGAATTAGAGCTTTGGAAAAGGGGTCTTAGATAAATTCGTTGCAACCCATCTTAGGTGAATGTAAGGCCATATATTCTAAAGAAATAAAGAAACATAATCATTTCATTAAATACTACTCAAGGTAAATTAAATGGGAGGAGTTCACAATCTCCTTTTTTCAGAAAAAATTATTCGCACAATATAAATGGTACATTTTTACTATCTTTCACACCCTTCAACTCCATCTATATGGATCAACTAGGTGGAATAATGATTATTACTATCTACTACAATATAGTTTGTATTCTTTTCTATGCATGAAATATTTTTCAAAAATAACTATATATGATTCAAATTTCACATCAAATTGGTATGCTTCTTAACTTTGGTGTTTCCAACCTGATTTTAGAGGGGTAGTTAAAATTTTGGATGAATTTACTTATATCGATTTTAGTTGATATAGTATTCTATAGATCAAACATATGGATTGATCATATTTATGAGAATAGTTTTTCTATTCAAATCAAATATTGTTCAATCATCATACTTAATTGTAAGTCTAGAAGGTTCAACCACTAGATAATTAGTTGCATGTGAAAGGATCTTGGTTAGTTCAACCACTTAATCTCTTATTTGTAAGTCATTATGAACCATTTTGGATTGACAAAATCCCAATGCTATAGTTCATCATTTTGGCATCAACACAGTTCTGCTTGTTATTTGCCAATTTGGCATTTATCAAAAGCTACATATCATTACTAACTAGTTTGGCTTGAGTGGTTTTGTTACATTCTTTGCTAGTTTCGTATTGTTGTAAAATGATTGGATTGTCACCAATAAGTTGCATTATTCTATTATTGTTCTTATCCTAGTCTCTATATGCTCTAGCCTTGCTCACACTGGGATCTTAGTGATTGAAAAGAGTTGGGCTTTCAGTTGATTTTGAAATTTTGGTGAAATTGTGCTAACAATTCAGTTGGTCATTTCATATATAGTATAGTTAGGTCCATTTTTCTTGATGATATTTATTATTTCATGCCCACACTTGTTTTTGAGTAGGAATACCAACATTAATTTATTTCTTAAAATAACAATTCTACTATGACCTCACCACACTATACATGGTAGCACAAAATATATAATGATGTGTATGCTACATCACATGAGAGGAGGACCCATAAAGTTTGTGGTGATGAGGAATCCACTTTGTTCAAAAACCAAAGAATTAATTTTTATTAATCCTGCTAAAACTACTATACAAATTTTCTTAAATATTCCTTAATCAAACTTATAAAATAATTGACAACTAGTTCACGTATTCAAATGATGATTAATAAATTAGATTTATCAGGTTATCACACATGTATTTGTCATGTTACATGTATGAATCTTTCACCCTACCTAACATACAAGGAAGTCGATGATCTAAAAATAATTTTATAACTAAATAAATTTACTACATCATCATATAATTATTGATAATTAAATCTTAATGAATTTTGATCTATTCTTCACCTCTAATATTTTGATTTGATTTAAATTTATATAATTTTTACTTTATTAACTAAAATGTTTTTGAAAGAAAGATTAAACTTGCAAGAGTATAATTGGGGCTTATTTAAATTAGGAGAAGTGTTATAATCTCATGATATGAATTAAAAATAGAGAATGTTTGAAATAGTCATCAATAAACTTTAAAAAGGATGAAAAGTGCCTATGTGAGAACTAGATAGAAACTAAACTAGTTAGGAAATATATTCCATTCGAACTAACATTAAATTTTGAATTAATATATTGAGAATGGAAGAGCAGAGTAGGAATAATTAGAGTGAACATAAAGGAAACCCTAACTCTGTGAATCCTGAGAAGAGGTTGAAGTAGATAAGCATTTTTTGTATATTAGTATTTCAAAGGAATTAGAGGAGGAGAGATTTCTTGAAGGGAAGATTATCATTTCTCACCTGATTAGAGTAAACCTTAGAAAGTGTCAGATCTTGTCATGGTGCATAGAAAATTGGAATTCAAAACATGTAGTCAAGTTTCTTCTAAATAGTTTCTTCGTAGCAATTTTTCACCATTCTGATGCAAGGGAGGCATTTTTCTCAAAAGGCATCTAGAAAATAAACAACCACTTGCTACATATCCAAATCTAGACTTCAAGGTTTAATCCTAGAGCCTTCACTCCTTATTCTGAGCCAATTTGGGTAAGACTATATAATCTTGCAATGGAGTTCTGGTCGATAGCTTGATTAGGGAAAATCAGTGAATCTCTAGGAACCCTAATCATGATCGATGAATATTTATTTGGAAAATAATTCATATTTGTATTTGAGGCTATGCACCATGGCAATATCCCCAATCCTATCCATCATTCAACTCCAAACCAATGAAGGAATATGCAAACAAGCGATCAAAATTGAAGAAAGGAAACTTTTCTACTCCAATTGCAATCTACGAAATCACGCCTCTAGGGATTGTCATTAGATCCCTAAAAGTCTTCCCAAAGCACATGAAGCACCCCACACATAAAAATTAGGAAATTCACCACCTAAGGAAAAGGTGCATCTGGCAACACCCAAGATCACAAATACTCAAGAGGAGATACAAGCTTGCCCCCTAGTAGAGTAGTCTCTCCGAGTGATGGATGGGAGGATTTTCAGCATCTCAGAGTTGAGTGGACCTTCAATTCCACCAAAAGGAAATTAGGAAGGATATGACTTGATTGGAGAAGTAGGTCTTATCATAGACTCTAAGTCAGAAGAGGAAGGGGAAATTTAGGATATCGGGATCCTTGACCCCAGGTGCCTGTCACAATCAACTTCCAAGCTATTAAAGTGCAATGTCAAGGTCAGGAAGAAAAAAGGCTGCAAGACATTCAAATAGATCAAGGAGGAAAAGGCCAATGAAAAAGGCCTTACCAGAGTCAAAGACTTTCTAAATAACACTAAGGAAGGAAGCCCCTCCCTTATGGATCAATGAAGATCACATCATGAATGTTAGGGGCATAAATGCCACTCACAAACAACACTTGGTCAAGTGTCAAATAGAAGTAGGATTGAAGACATTATTATCCTGCAAGAAACAAAAATTGAAGGAAATCCTCACCCCCTCTTTGAAGAAAATAACCACAAATGGGGATCCCTATTTGTGGATTCAATGGCCATTGCTAGTGGATTAGGGGTGTTATGGAAGAGAATAGAGTTTGATTCCATATTACAAGCCTTAGAAAAAAATTGGATGTTGCTGGAGATTAAGTGTCACACAACTAACCTTTCCTTTATCTTGATATACATCTACAACCCTACCAGCAATCATGATAAAATGTCACTGTGGGAAATAATATATATTATATTTTCTCAACACCAAGAGGAAAAAGTGATAATTGGCAGAGACATCAATGCGATCCTAAGTCTCAAGGAGAAAAGAAAAGGAAATGAAGTGGAATCGTAGGCAATAAAGTACTTCAAGTGTTTTTTAGACTCAGAAGAATTAATAGAGGTCCATATAAAAAATGGCAGGCACACGTGGACCAATAGATGTGTAGGTTTTACAAATATTATAAAAAAAATTGACCACTTCTTCATCAATGATCAATAGATAAGCTCTACTTATGATCATTCAGTAGCCATCCTACTAATTTCTGATTCAGATCACTATCCAATAGAACTAAGAATAACAACCAATAGAAAACCCAAGAACAACCTATTCAAGTTTGAGGAGATGTGGTTTCGAGGTAAAGATCTTCCTTTACTACTAGAAACATGGTGGAAGAATGCCCCAACATGAGTAGGAATAGTCAGCTATAGATTCATGCACAAGCTACAGCTCCTAAAAACCAATCTGATCCATTGGAGCAAAACCTCTTTCAAGAACATCTTTGAAGACAAAATAAAAATAGAGAAGGACCTCAAAGACCTAAATAAAGAAGTTATTCAAGGAGGCATTGGACAAGCACATTTTGAAAAAGAAAAAGCACTCCTAGTTGAACATGCTGAAATCCTAGCAAGAGAGGAGGAATATGGAAGGGCAAAGTCATGGGAAATCTAGCTTGAGGAAGGCAACCTAAATACATAATTTTTTCACAACTCCTCCAAGGTGAGGAAGATGTGCCAACAAAATTTAGTCATTGAGGACCACGAATAGGGGATACACACAAAACCTAAAAACATACAAGCCATAGCAATCAAGTTTTTCTAGAATGTCCTCAATATAGGAGTCGATTCCCTTGATCTCAACGAAGTCTTGGATTGTGTCTCTTCTTTAATTTTGCAAGAGCAGAATCATGATTTAACTAAAGCATATTTGGAAGAAGAATTGAAAGTGACAGTATTCGAAATGAATCTAGATAAAGCACCTAGGACAGATGGATTCCCAACACTTTTCTACCAAAAATGCTAGCACTTTCTTGGAATGGAGATCATAGAAATAGCAGAAGAATTTAGGAAAAAGAAGAAGTCCATCAAAGACTTGAATAATACAATTCTTGTGCTTATTCCCAAGAAGAAAGATTACAAAATGTTTGATGACTTTAGTCTCATCTACCTATACAACTTGATCTATAAAATCATCTCTAAGGCTTTGGCTACTCACCTGAAATCTAATTTGGAATTGGTGATTTTTCAGAATTGAGGAGCCTTTGTCCTAGGAAGGGAGATATCAGACAATATCATCATTGCAAATGAAGCTCTTCACACCATTAAATATGGAAGACAACCAAGTATGATGATAAAGCTCAATGTGAGGAAAACATATGATAGAGTAAAATGGTGTTTGCCAATGAAAATTTTGGAGAAACTTGGCTTCTATGAGGACTAGCTAGGTATGATATTTTAGTGTATCTCTTCAGCACATTTTTCTATGATTGTTAATGGTTCTTCATGTGGTTTCGTCGAGAGCTTGATTAGCCTCCACCAAGGAAACCCAATTTCACCATTCCTATTCATGTGTATAGATGAGGCGCTTAGTAGAATGATTGAAGCTCAAAAAAGGGAAGGCAATTGGAAAGGCATTGTTGTCACCAATAATGTGGATCCCCTAACCCATTTGTATTTCTTAGATGATATCATCTTGTATAGGGAAGCCAACGAAAGAGAAGCCCTAGTCATTAAAGGGCTCCAAGGAGGTATGCAGAACACTCAAGTCAAACAATTAAATAGACCAAATCAAGGATCTTTTTCTTCTTCACCAAAAAACCCCTTCAGAGAAGAATAACAATGCTTTTGGAGATGAATGCAAATAAAACACCTTCCAAGTATTTAGGAGTGCAAATTTTCCAAGGTGCCATGAGGTCCAACTTCTGTAGTGAAGTTATCGAAAGGTGTAGTAATTGTGCTTCTGGATCGATGGGGAAGTGGCTCATGGTAGCTGGAAGAATCACTATGCTAAAGGTAGTTATAATAACCATCTTGATATATATGATGTCCTATAAGTATCTCACAGCTAAAGTAACAAACTCCTTTAATAGTTTCCTAAAAAAATACCTATGGGATGGTTCAAATGATCTGAGATGAATTCCATTGATTCATTGGGACAAAGTAAGGGAAACTAAGGAGAATGGAGGGTCTGACATCTGAGATATAAAATTTGAAAATTTAGCACTAGGAGCAAAGCTCATCTGGAAGATGTATACCTCACCGAAGAAGCTTTGGTGCAAGATCCTATAGAATAAGTACCTAGACTCACTAGATCCAAAAAGGATATTCACAGTTGCAAACCCACCCCTAGGATCCCACCTTTGGAGATTCATGATGGAGTGTAGAAAGATCATTATAGACCATCGCATATGGCACATTAATGATGGTAAGCAAGTGGATTCATGAGGTGGCAGGAAGCCACTGATTGAATGCCCTATTCTCTCCCCTTAGGTAGCTATGTTGAAAGAATAATTTGGCATAGTAGCAACCAACTACCTAGTTTAAAATGGCAATCTGGACCAGCTTCCCATTAGACTTGATCAACTACAATTAAGTGTAGAAGCAACCTTGCAGCTTATAGAAATTATTGGCAATCCATCCAATCAGATGAACAAAGAAAATGATAATATTCTCTGGTGCACATATAGCTCCAAGAATAACTTAGTAAAAATGGGCTACCAAGTTCAACGTCGAATGGGTACAGGAGAGTGGCCGAGCAAACTATGTTGGGGAAAAGACATCCTACCTAAAATTGGTGCCTTTGCATGGACTATAATACATAGAATATGTTTAATACAAGATAGACTTGGGAAAATTGGAGTCCAAGGACCTTCCAGATGTATATTTTGCAAAGTGAAGTCAGACATAGCCAACCAATTGTTACTAAATTGCCCTTTCACTAGTGAATGTTGGGATTGGATCCAAAAAGCTACGGGTGAGTTCAACTTGCGACCTCAAGAGTTGAAAACCTAGTTCATTTCATGGCACACACCAAATCGCACCTCACTATGGGATAGATTTTGGGTGATCTATCCACCCATGGTTATTTTGTATTTATGGAAAGAGAGGAACCAGTGCATTTTTTGAGATATCTCACTAACCAGGGAAAAAGTAATGGATGGAATCAAAAGAGGGATCAACGAATGTATGATGGTGGCCATGAAGAAGAGGTTGAATCTTCCATTCTCAAGCTGGGATGACTCTCTGATGAAGGAACTCACTATGCTAAAGATCCCAACAAGCTTCACCCCTACTACTTCCAAGAAGGAATGAAGGAAACATGTCAAATGGGTGGCTCCCCCATGAGGCCACCTGAAGCTAAACCTTGACAGTACCTCAAAAGGCAACCCCAAAGCAACAAGTGTTGGGTGCCTATTGAGAAACGAGGATGGTCAGCTAATTTGGGCACTCTCAATAGGTTTACCTTAAGAAACTAACAATAAGGCATAGTTTGAAGTACTCAAAGCTGGTTTGGAAATCTGCTCCCAATAGGGATGACATCATATTGACATTGAGGGTGACTCTCAAATTTTTATTGAAGTAGTCAAGAAGAACTCCATCTCAAGTTGGGAATTACAACCCTGTCTGACAGCCATCCGAGAGCACCTAGACACCATACAAGACTTCACGATAACTCATGTGTTCAAAGAAGCCAATGGAGCAATGGATCTTTTGGCTAACTTCAGAGTGACTTAGTCGGTCCTGTTAATTCTAGATTCAACTAAAGAAAATTGGCCTGGATTCACAGATATGTTCTCACTAGAAAGTTCTAGTCCCTTGGGAACTTTATTTTTTATTATTTTATTTAGCATAAATAGGCTACCCCACTAGTAGCACTCAATCATTAAAAAAAATCAAATTAATAAATTAAATTATATCAAAATCACCAAAACATGATTTAATTTAATCTCACATTTAATATAACTAAAATCTAAGTTATACATAATAAAAATTTAGTGTCAACTACCTTAATTAAAATTATAAATAATAATTAAAAATTAGAAATTAGAGTATCACTATTAATCTTAAATATAATATGATTTAAAATAATCACTTTAATAACTCACTACATAGTTACATTTTAAGTCATGTTACATTATAAATAAATAATTCAAAAAGTCACATGATCAATTAAAAGTCAAACATCTAATTCAATTTCCAACATCCATTTTCCTATCATGTCTTTTAATCATGGCCATTCATATAATGATAACCCTAAAAGTGCTCTAATTCTTCTCATTCAATCCTAACCTTCTATTTTAATTAAATCTCAACCCTTTATCCTATTATCTGCACATATATAAATCAGCGATCATCTTCAACTATTTCAAAGGAGATTAATTTGTAGGGACTTGCTATTGAACTCTTGAATAACTTTATGAGCAACCACATCAATGGATTTCCTATAAAGGATCATGTGTTCACGCAGGTATTTAAACAGAATTTTTTGATTCATTAGAAATAACACTTTGAAATCCTTTCAGAGAGTAATTACATTAAAGATTTAGATCAATATTAAGGAAGATATGATGATTTAAAGTTGAAATGTTGTTTTTTAGAAATGTGAAAGTCACAAATAGTATTGATTTTTTATTACTTTAAGCTACTTAGCTAGTTAATTTTGATATGCTCCTTTAGAAATTATTCAGAGATAGAAGTTGAAGAGATGGAAGATAAATCTGAGAAGGAAGTTGGAAAGATATCAGACGATAACTTTGAGGACTTACCTCGACATAGGCCTTAGCAAAGGTTCACTATAAATCTCGAGGACACCACAATAGTTTCATGGAAGCACTTGTTAAACCAAACCCAACATAACCCTAAACCCCTCGACCATCTTAATCACCTAAACTCAGTAACTGAAAAGATGGACCAATATGATTCTAATGATTGTAGTGGATTCTACAGAAAAATGAAAGAGAATAAGCCTGCCAAGGAGTCCAAAGAGATTGAGGCACCTCGGGAAGAAATTGAAATGACAGAGGTAAACTCTGATGCTACTAATGTATCTAATTTGGCTAGATCTTCTGCTCATGAATCTATGTTGGAGCAACATTACCAGAAACATGACGGAAGTGCTGTGTTTCCGTTTCCAATGGGCAAAACACCATTGCCCTAAGCAACGGCTATTTCTGCGTTGCTTCTTTCGCTTCTTTCTGGTGAACCTCCATTTTTTTAATTTGCATTCAAACTTTCAGTTAAAAAAAAGTGATTTTTATTTAAAACTTCTCACTTTTTATAATATTGTTTTTTATTATTATATTGTTTATTTATTAAGGGAAAGACAAAGTTTTTTCAAAATAAATTTTATTAAAAAAAATCTATTGTTTTTATAATGTTTAACTATTACATAAAAATAAATGTGTGGTTGGAAAACTAAGTTCTCTTTTTATAAAACAAAATTCATAGATTTAGTTTTTGTTTTTTCAAAACAAATTTTATTAAAAAACATAAATACATGGCTTTTTTAGATTTTTAATTATTATGGAAAGTAGTTTTATGTTTTTTAAAAAGATAAATGTGTGAAGTTTGTTTTATAAAACAAATTTCATAAGTAGTTTTTGTTTTTTCCTAGTTTTATTCTTAGTGTTTTACTTTATAATAAATCTAAAATTTTGAAAAATTATTTGTATCTAAGATCCGTTTCCTTTAAGCAACCTCTAAATATCTTGTTTCTTGTCACGTTGCCGTTGCCATTGTAGTTTCCATTTCTCATTTCTGGTAACATAGTGTTGGAGAGAGCGTTTAAATATTTAGAAGTTGTTGTTGTAGAAAACTCATCTTTCGAGATGGTTGCTGTGAAATGGTTGCCCCTTAATGTTAGAGAGAAGTTCCACGATGTGGTTAGAGTAATTTTTTTTGATAGGATATATTGTTAGAAAGGTAGGACCAATGATTTTGTTGTCTCTAACAAGTAACACTGAATGTTCTTCTTTGGCTTGAATTCTTAGGACCAATGATTTTGTTGTCTCTAACAAGTAACACTGAATGTTCTTCTTTGGCTTGAATTCTTAGGTTTTCCCTTGTTGGCCTTTCTTAAAAGGTTAGCCCTCTCTATTGGTAGAGTGCTCTATCTTGAGCCAAATAAATTTTAGGCAATTTGTCTACAAAGATGAGTATATGTGGAAGTGGATCTCTCAAAGATAGCACAGATTCCATTGACATTCAAATCGGTGATAATCATCATGTACAATGATTTTTGTATTTCATCTGTCTTAAAACTTACTTCTAATGTTAATCCTTCAATCACAAAGTTAGAGATTACCCACTTATTCCCAAAGTTATGTCAATTCCAATGGCTATTACTAAATCACCTTTCGTGAATGTTAAGGAATGAACATTGGATTGTGGTTAGTCATTGTAAGGTTGGTGTAATACAACTAATAAAGGGACTAATACATGCACCAATATTGCTTCCACTAGAAAAATCATAACCTCAAACCTTGGCTCTCGTGTTGAAGACAATCTTACGTAGAATAAATTAGTAACTCAACCAACTAAAGCCAACAAATGCATTCAAAAGGAATCCCATCTAGAGTGTCATGCCCACATTTCCCATGCGGTCACAACACGCATCACACGTGTCATGTCCACATGCGCCATGTGGTCATGACATGAAATACCAAAAAATTTCCCACTCTTCCCTAGAAATCCCCTCGCATGTGTAGGCGTGCTCAGTGGCATACGCTTAAGGAGAAAACAATATAGTTGTCAGCGGTGTACCAAGTACATGTGCGCACACCCTATGCAAGGAAATGCATGGTTTCCTAACTTAGGTTAATCTCACAAATTATATTTGAACAACAGTTGTTTTAGGTGATAGATCATTTTTTAGCAAAGCATGATCATCTGATTCTTCTTTCCATTTTGTAGAATTTAATATTAATTTCTCCTCCTTCAGACTTAGCATTTTCAACCAAGCCTATTCATTTGCCCTCTCTTCCTTTTCTTGGAATTTCATTTTGATTGTATTTCTATCACATTCATTTTACCATTTCTCTAAAATTTAATTTTGATTGTATTTCTATCTCATTCCCCTTCCTGTGGTGCAAGTGTTGATAACTGAGAGGGGGGGGGTGAATCAGTTATCCTAATTATTTCCCTTAATGAACTTTCCTCTTAATTGAAGCAGCATAAAATCAAACACAAAACATTAACCATGAAATAAGAAACACATGACACAGTATTTTTGACGTGGAAACCCTGTTAAGGGAGAAAACCACGGGGTGATTAACCCAAGAATTATTCTCTGTTAGAAGAATAGGAAATTACAAAAATGGCACTTGCCAATTAGGGCTCACTGCCCGAGCACACTGCTCACAAGAGGCTCACTGCCTACAAGAAGACACACTGTCTTACAAAGTGATAAGAATCACAGTCTTGAACTGATTGGAAGCATCTGCATATGCTGGAGTTCAGTTCCGGTTAGGTTCAGTATACTGATCTGCTGCACTTCATCTTTCCTCTGTTCTTTAGTCTGCTGTCCTTTCACATACCGGATCCTTCTTGCTACTTCTGCTCTACTCTAGACTTGTTCGCATATCCTTTTTCACACATTCACACCCTTTACAACTAAATCCATCCTCTATATATATCCGCACAAGTAATTTCATCATCTTTCTAGTCGGCATCCGGAACAGTCTAGTTTCTTACAAACTTAGTTCTGTCGGCTGAATCCTTGCTCACCAAGCAATGCGGATCAAGCATATACTTGTGGATATCATCAATTATGTCGGCCAAACATGATTCATGCCTCCGCAACCTTTATCATCATCTGTAACACATCCGGAAAGTAGTTTGATACTCAGTCAGTCAGTTCTTCCTCTGTTTTCACTGTCTCTCAGGAATCCGGTACTCAACTATTCATATCTTTTTCCTTGTCCATCTCCGGAGGCTAAATCCTTGGAATATACTACTCAAGATAGTCCTCTTGACTTTCCCAGATCCGTACTGTGCCAAGACACTTCCTCTGAGAGATCCGGACCAATCTGTCGGACCTTGCCACATGCTCTGTTCTTGTTCACCGGACCACAACAATCTTCAATCTGACTTCCGGTAGAGATATATCATGACTTGCGGATATGTGGAATGACCTTTGTTGCCATCAATGACAACAACCATGAATCCATATAGTGTCTCTTGCCAACAATCTCCCCCTTTGGCATTGATGGCAACACTTAGTGAAAAATGACTAAGTGTTTACACTATGCTCCCCCTTTGCTGATGCTCTGTCTTTATATACAATTTCCGGAACTCCCCCTGAGTTGGATTCCTCATTTTTCACTGCTCCTCACTCCCCCTTTGACATCAATGGCAAAGGGTAGGGTCCGCACACCAAAATTTTCAAAAATTTTCTATATATGGCCGCATATTTACATACTCACATATACTGCAGAATGTCTGCAAAGGATGTCTGCAGTTGAACCATTTCAGTAGCCCAACTAAGCTTCATTCTATCCAGGATTGAAATGTGACCACTCAACAAAAATGCAAAAGCTTCTGCCCGCCTGAGATCTGTCGGATCTTTTGTATGGGCGGTGGTCTGGGCATCACTGATGGCCTCATGCATCGTTTCCAACTTAGGGACTATAATCCTTCTAAGTTCTCCCATCCGGTTGGTAATGTTCTTCCTCTCCTTCTCAAGATTCTTTATTTCATTCAAGACTGCAATAGTCTGACATTCTTGATTTATTATAGAGGAAGAGAGAGGATCAAAACTTTGAGATAAGCTTTGAAGCTTGTCCTGTTCCTCTTTTATTTTCTTGTCAATTGCTGCTGTTGCCTTTGACCAAGATATACAAAATTTGTAGATGTCACCGCCATCCTTAAGAGCATTTTCTAAGCTCTTTATTCCAATGCTTACAATCTTCCTATCCTTAGAGATTAAATCTAATATTTCAGAAAATCTCTTATCCAAAAATTCCTTCCGGACCTTGTCTTCAGCTGATTTTTCTAGAGAATTAAAATGTGTATCAATACTGCTGACTAAGGTTTTTAGATTACCGGAAGTGGAGGCTGTCGGATCTATTTGGATTGATGGCATGATCTTTACAAGTACTCCGGAAGCAGCCTCTATCAACTCACAGTCTTCCATATGAGACTTCAGGAGCTTTTCATTTGCCTTGGCATTTGCAAATGAAGCTATCTTCATTGTTTGTACCGGAGAGAGAGAGTCAAAATCAAATGGACCTTTTAGAAGCTCCGGTTCATCAATCTCTAGAGTTTCTTTGCTCAAAAATTGTTGAACAGTTTGTGCAGTGTCTCTTGCCGGAGACAGATGTTTCTTTTCTTCTGCAGTCTTAGAACTGTCAACCTCTTTGTCTGTCACCACTGCTTCCTTCTCCTGCAATTGCTCTTCTTCTTTGGATCCGGAGACTGTAGGGGAAACCGGAGGAGAGATGCTTGCTTGTTCATGGGCCACTTCTTCTGGAGCAGAGGGTCCCAAGTCCTCACTTGTCTGTTCAGGGCTCACTTCTTCCGGAACAGAAGATTCCAAATCAGCAGCTGTTTCTGCACCTAAGTCCTCTACAACAGGAAGATTGAACCTTTTGAAGGCCTTCCGGAGGATCTCTTCTGTCTCTTGTGCCACTTTGTCAGTCTCACCAAGCATGAGCTGATTCATCCTGGCTTTACTTCTGAACTCATCCCTGCAGTCCTTGAAGATCATGTTCATTGTCTTGGGATCAATTTGAGGATATAGCTGAATAGCTATCTGCTCCCGGATCTCAAGATCTTTGGCATGAGCATTATTCTTTCTTACTTCCATTTCCTTCTCTAGGCTTTTAGGAATGAGAGATATGATCTCAATGAAAGCCTTATTGTATGTGTTCAGATATTTAACTGTGGCTTCCTGCAGAGTCTTTTGGTCTGCCTCACTGAAGTCATCATAGGATTCAGTCATTGGTTGAAGGTTTCCATCCACCGTGACCGACTTGATTATGCTCTCTAGTGACAGAGTGGGCTTTTCAACAGTTGCCTCTGCCATTTCCTCCTTGTCTTGGCCTGTGGAGGGCTTACCGGATCCTTTCTTTTTCTGTTTCTTTACTTCTCTTACTCCTTCATCTGATTCTGTCTCCTCTTCATCCTTTTGGCTTTCATAAGCCCTTGATGCTTTTGTCTTGGATCTTTTACCGGATGCCTGGACTTCCGGTTTTGAGCTTTTGGTTGTGGAAGGTGCAGATCTCTTTGATGATCTGGTCCGGGTGGGGGTTTCAACCGGAGCACTTTCTTTGCTTTTCTCTTCTTCCTCAGCCTTTCTCCTCTTTTCCCGGCTGGCATCAAGTGCCTCTTTTGAGATGCCCAGGCCTTGAGCAATGTGCTCTACTTCTTTTCTCACTTTTCTCTTAATCTCAGGTTCCCTGAGTTCTACATGTAATTTCACACTCAGCTCCTCAAAGGTTCCAAACCTTTCTGCCTTAGGATCTTTGGGCTGACTTAGCATGTGTTGAACATGCAGCTCTACTATCTGTTCATCAACTTCATACCCCATGGGCATGATCCAGACAGTCCTTGGCTCCACTGCCTCCATTAGGCACTGATCAGTGTCAACCATAAAACATACTGAGTCCTTGTATTTCTCAATGAGAGACTGGGGAATTCTCTCTCTTGCTTGCATCATGCTCTGAAAGTTTTTGAAGTATCCCCATAGAGCTGTATTCCTCGCTTTTGCATCCCCAAGTCCATGCAGATAGTCTCTTATCTGGACTGCAACAGGTTTGTCATTCTGCCATACCCATCCACTTGTTCCGGGTAGCTCATTCATGAAGTAAAAGAAGAGACATACAGTGAGAGTACCATACTTAAAGGAGTTCTTTTTGTCTTTCTTGATTTTCTGTACATTTTCCATCAATTGGCTTAGTAGTAGTTCACAAAGATCATAATCTGCATTCTTTCTTAGCATTTCATATGCTGTGTATATTGCAGTTCCGGATACAGAATTCTCCCTGCTGGAGTGATAGATCTTGTATCCTATTATCATTGATGCATATTTGATATCCGGATCCGAAATATCTTCAATGGTCATTGCCCTCTTATCATATTTTGATCCGGTGGCCTCAGTTACAACGTTGTTCTTGACAGATTTGAGGATAGGTACCCCCCCGGAAGAGTATAGACCAGTTACTGCTCTAATTGCTTCTTTTGTGATCTTACAGGGTCTATCTAGCCAAAGGAAGTTGTCATGCATCCTGCTCAGTACATACCGGACCCATTCATCTTCTTCAAAGCTAGGGAAATGAATGAATTGCTCAAATTGTTTCTTCTGGATACCCTTATACTCTGGTTTGAGCTCAAAAGCATTGTCTATCAGTTGCTTGTGATAGAGGTCTCTTAATTTGAATTCCCCAAATTCCTCAATGTTTGCGTGTATGTAAACCCTAATATCTTCAGTATGTAAGACTCCGTGGGGAACACTAGAGAAGGCTCCTAGTGGATCTACCTCCAACGATTTGTAGGGATGTTTCTTGAATGAGGGGCGAGGTCTATCAGAGATCTTAACTATGTTTGGAGTAGCCATTCTTCAAAGATTTGCAGTGAGGCAATGAAAAACGAAGAATACCTTATGCGCCTTCGGTTTGCACGGAGTGGTTGGATTGATTTCTTTATGCAATAGCTTCGGCAGGAGATCCTTGGTGTGCTTGATGAACCTTGTTGCAGAGCTCCACTATTCGCTTCTTCTCAAGTGTAGAATGAGCAGATAACTTTTGAGAAATCCCTTATATTGCTCCGCAAACCCTAATATCTGTCTGCAATAAATGCTTCACCTGCATTATTCCGGTTTACCATGTCTGGACAGCTTGGAGTATCCCGGATTAGTCCTGATCACTGAATATCATCCGGATCTTTAAATCATGAATAAATCTAGGTAACATATTACAAGAACATCCCAAACACTCTGTCCAATCCGCAAGACAAGATCGTGCACTTCCGGATCTCTCCGGACCTTTTTGTAATCCTTTATCATACCGGAGCACCTCCCTGAACAGGTCTAACTTAGTCGAACACAGCTTCTTCATAACTCCATGCGAACCTCTGAAAACTTGACTGAAGCATCTCAGGACTTATATCTACAAACCCTTTAATCCGCATCTTGTGCCACATCCGGCACAACTTGTTTGGCTGGGGGAACAGAATCTTCTTTGAGTCTCCCCCTGAGCCTGAGCTCACTTTTTAATTTCCGGAAGAAATATCAGCACCAGAATCTGGTGCGGATCCAACCTCTACATTCTCTGAGCTTTTCTTCACCCAAATCTTGCTCATATGATTCCTAACTTCATCCGCATTCATCTTTTGTTTACCCTTGTCTTGATTCTGATTATACACCGGACCTCTTTTGTCCTGATTCTTGTTTCTGCAGACTTTAGCATTATGACCGGACCTATTGCAGATTTGGCAAATAACATTTCTTTGCATATTTAACTGATATCCCCTTGATCTGCATTGATTAGCCATATGACCTACTCTATTGCATGTAAAGCATCTACCTTTGAATGATTTGTTTACTTGCATAATTCTGCATTCATGGGATTTGTGTCCATACCTTTTGCAGTTGAAGCACTGTCCGGAGAAGGATGAATTAATCTGATTCATTCTCATTCTGCACTGATTAGCTTTGTGACCAAAGTGGTTGCAGCTGTGGCAGTATCCATTGAAGGATGGATATCTTTGAGCATTTGGCTGTCTTACTGGAGGTCTTCTAGGCCTGCTCCTTGGATTTTCTGATCCAAGATTCTTCTGACCGGATCCGGAGCTTTCTCCTTTCTCATATCCCAAGCCATACTTGTCATCTGTCCTCTTTTGACTTCCAAGAAGAATTTCAAGTTGAGCAGAACTTATCTTGAATTTCTCTTTATATTCATTTGCTGTTTGAAGGTCTCTTTTGAGAGAGGCAATTTGATCCTCAAGTTTTCCTTCATTATCTTTGGAATCTTCAAGATCAGATTCAAGGTGTCTGATAATCCTGTCCATCTGGTGGCATTCTTCTGATTTTTCTTTAAGAGATTGTCTTAGATTGTCTTCAGCCTTTCTTTTTTCTTCAATCTCTTGAGTAAACTTTATAGTTCCTGATTCCATTTCATGTCTTAACATAATGACTTCTTTTGATAACTTTTCACATAACTTGGTTTGCTCAGTCAATTCCTCACTTGTATTGCTTTCTTCACTTTGTCTTGCCAACTGTTGAAGCAGCTCCTTTCTCTTTTTCATAGAGAGACTTAATTTGTCTTTTAATTCTCTCATGAATTCATCAGCCTGTTTGAGTCTTTCCTTTAATTCACTGACTTCAGAATTTGACTGTTCAAGATCCTCAAGGGCAGTCTTGAGTTGCTCCCTTAAACCATATGCATCCATTTGAAATCCCAGATCTTCCTCAAGCTGTTAGGCTCTATTAGGAGGAACTTGGCTCTGATACCAATTGTTGATAACTGAGAGGGGGGGGGTGAATCAGTTATCCTAATTATTTCCCTTAATGAACTTTCCTCTTAATTGAAGCAGCATAAAATCAAACACAAAACATTAACCATGAAATAAGAAACACATGACACAGTATTTTTGACGTGGAAACCCTGTTAAGGGAGAAAACCACGGGGTGATTAACCCAAGAATTATTCTCTGTTAGAAGAATAGGAAATTACAAAAATGGCACTTGCCAATTAGGGCTCACTGCCCGAGCACACTGCTCACAAGAGGCTCACTGCCTACAAGAAGACACACTGTCTTACAAAGTGATAAGAATCACAGTCTTGAACTGATTGGAAGCATCTGCATATGCTGGAGTTCAGTTCCGGTTAGGTTCAGTATACTGATCTGCTGCACTTCATCTTTCCTCTGTTCTTTAGTCTGCTGTCCTTTCACATACCGGATCCTTCTTGCTACTTCTGCTCTACTCTAGACTTGTTCGCATATCCTTTTTCACACATTCACACCCTTTACAACTAAATCCATCCTCTATATATATCCGCACAAGTAATTTCATCATCTTTCTAGTCGGCATCCGGAACAGTCTAGTTTCTTACAAACTTAGTTCTGTCGGCTGAATCCTTGCTCACCAAGCAATGCGGATCAAGCATATACTTGTGGATATCATCAATTATGTCGGCCAAACATGATTCATGCCTCCGCAACCTTTATCATCATCTGTAACACATCCGGAAAGTAGTTTGATACTCAGTCAGTCAGTTCTTCCTCTGTTTTCACTGTCTCTCAGGAATCCGGTACTCAACTATTCATATCTTTTTCCTTGTCCATCTCCGGAGGCTAAATCCTTGGAATATACTACTCAAGATAGTCCTCTTGACTTTCCCAGATCCGCACTGTGCCAAGACACTTCCTCTGAGAGATCCGGACCAATCTGTCGGACCTTGCCACATGCTCTGTTCTTGTTCACCGGACCACAACAATCTTCAATCTGACTTCCGGTAGAGATATATCATGACTTGCGGATATGTGGAATGACCTTTGTTGCCATCAATGACAACAACCATGAATCCATATAGTGTCTCTTGCCAACAACAAGATCTTATTATGTTATCCTTTTTCTCTTCACGTTCTTTATCAAGCAACGTTAACAACGTATCCTTTACATTATTCCTAATTTCTTGGTAAACCAGATCACTTAAACAGGCTTGGCTAACTTCACTCGACTCAGTCCCCCTAGGGTTCAACTCTAGGTTTTAGTTCAATGTTTGAAATAATTTGAATAATCATCTTGTTCCTAAACAGGATTAATGGTAGGTTAAACTTACTTAGTTCTCTTAGCCCTATTCAGAAATGCCGCACATTTTCTCCTCTTTGTTTTCCAAGGTTAGCTGTTCTTTCTCTTTCTCTCTTTTTTTCAATTGGACGTTTATTCTCTAAATCTACAGTTGACTTTAAAATGGCCACTCATGGAATGCCTATGATGGCTTCTTTGCGTTTATTTTCAGTGTCATTTGTAAATGAAGGGATCATACTTTCCTCTTCATTTTCCTGTCATTTAATTTAGGATAATTGTTTAAACTTCTGAGAAACTCTTCCTTCAAATTAAAATATATTTACCTATGCTCTTTTTAAATTGTAATTGTATAAACAATGTATTTCTAAATTGCAACTCTGAGTTTAAACATCTATTCAATTCGTATTGTACATTATGCATAAATAAATCCCACTTTCCTTGATTAAAATTTCTATTTCAAGTCAAATGTTTTAAACTACATATAGTTTGCCTTCAATGAATAGTGAAAAGTCAATAGTAAAAGTAAATAGTGACTAGTAAAAATGAATAGTGATTAGTGGAAAGTGAATAGTAAATAGTGAAAAGTGAATAGTAAAATGGTCCCCATCCTAGGAAGAGACTCTTAAGGCGGTAGTAATTTCAAAAGCAATACTGCAGCCCAAATTCAATTTCTTTTATTGTAGCAAAATTACAACTTGACTTATAACAAAATTCAAAACTAATATTTCTACTAAGCTTGCACAGGAATAATACTTTTACAAACTTACTTAAAACTTTGCAAGTAGAAGAAGAAGGAACTAGACAAGTCTAATATCCTTTTAAAAACAAATTTCCTCTTCCTTTCCTCATTTTAAAATGGTAAAACTTAGTGAAGAGTAGAATACAAACAACAATCCAATCACAGAGGATTTCCTCACAACTCCAAAAATAACAATTTATACAACAATAAAATAAAATATCAGGCTCTCCATAAGACTTAAGGAAAATAAAATATTTTCTAAGATCCAATAATCTTCTCCAAGCTTCACAATAAGCTCCTAGAAAACCTACATATCACACAAGGATCAAAACACCACACACGCTGCTCTCCTCTCTACCGTAGACCCACAAGAGGGTCACCCCTGAGCTAGGGAGATCATCCACACACCTAGGGAATCCAAAACCACTTCACAACAGGTAAAAAAAAATGACACACCGAAACACACATACACCCATGGATATTTACACAACACAAAAACTCAACAAAGGTGAGTTTACAGAGGGGTAAGACAGTGGACACACTCAACTCTAGAGTACCACCCTTCACAATATTTCAACACAATTTTTTTCTCATGTCCTCAAGCCAAACAAAATTATCAAATTCCAAGGAATATCATATTTGGCTCTCAAGCCATATAACCAATTTTTTCAAATTCACACAAATGCCCTCCAGGCTTTCAACATCTCAAAAGAAATAAGGCATGCACTCAAGGAGGATCACTCCCTTAGCCCACCTTTGATGAGCATTTCTCCAAAGTGGAAGACCCTCTGTCAACACCCCACAGTCGATGAGCATTTCTCCCAAGTGGAAGAAGCTCTGTCAACATCCCAATAAAATTTTCCCACAATAACAAAATTTACAACACAAGTAAAATAAATAATTTTCACATATCCTTCATGCAACAAATAGAAATACAAAGGAAAAGCCATGAAATCCAACCTTAAAAAGCCCTTTAATGGATGAAGTTGATGAAGAGCTCCACACTTAGTCTCTTCTCCTAATCTCTCCTTCTTAAAAAAAATCTCTCTATGATCACAAGCAAGGGATAATGAATGGAGGATATAGGATGGCTAGAATAATTTCGGCATTATGAGGCTATGAAGAGGAGAATAGAGAAGGAATTGGGCATTATGAGGATGCCAGAAGAAGATTTCCTAGAGGAAATTAGGCATGATAAGAATGCAAGAATGAAGTCCCCCTACAAGAATGAAGTTCCCCTGCAAGAATCAAGTTCCCCTGCAAAAATCAAGCCTTCTCTCATTGCTTAGAGAAGGGTCTTATTTATAGATTTTTTGAAAAGGGAATGGAAGGTGAGGATCAAGAGTTGAGATCAAGGGCTCACATTATTTGTGAATTTTAAATTCATAGTGGATGAATTAAAAATTTATTTTTTTGGGAAGAGTGGATTATGACATCAAGGGCTCACATTATTTGTGAATTTTAAATTCATAGTCGATGAATTAAAAAAAAAATTTTTTGGGAAGAGTGGATTATGACATCAAGGGCTCACATTATTTGTGAATTTTAAATTCATAGTGGATGAATTAAATATTCATTTTTTTTGGGAAGAGTGGATTATGACATCAAGGGCTCACATTATTTGTGAATTTTAAATTCATAGTGGATGAATTAAAAATTTATTTTTTTGGGAAGAGTGGATTATGACATCAAGGGCTCACATTATTTGTGAATTTTAAATTCATAGTAGATTAATTAGAAATTCATTTTTTTTTGGAAGAGTGGATTATGACATCGAGGGCTCACATTATTTGTGAATATTAAATTCACATGTGAGGACTAAAATAAATTAAAGATTGTAATATTTAAATAACCCCACTCCTTTTTCCACTATCCCAAGTGGAATTAAAAAAATATCCCCACTATCCCAAGTGGAATTAAAAAATATCCCCACCTATGAAGGACCACACCACTTCATGGGGACTCTCACCAAAAGTGAGGGAACAAGAAGATAAGCCCCTCCATTATTGGTGGACCATGGAGTCATTTCAAGCCTTGGAAATAGAGAAAGGTTGGGCTTGAGTGTTGATCCCACTCATCCTATCCTTCCCATGCCTCCAAATTCGTTACTTAACTTCACTGTGAAGTTAAGGTGACCATACGGAGGTTAACTAAGGGTTACCCAAGTCAAAAGTGACCCTAGACCCATGGGGTATAACCTAGGGTCAATTTAAACTTAGTTAGGACACCCAAGGTCAAGTTAAGACACAAGAAAAGGTTCTCAAAAATTTAAATTAAAAAAAAAAAATTCAAATACAATTCTTACAACACAAATCATAATTTAATTTTACAAAAGGGTAGACCTAACCCATTCAACCTCATGCAAGACAATATTACAACATTACAACATTGCACCAAACACAGAGTTGATCTTGATTCCTCGTGGAACTAGATCAGCTTCATAAGGGATTACGACATAAGGTGTGGAATAATCTCCTGTATCTGTGGTTTTGTTAAAATACCTGCACACTCAATCTCAAAGTTAATTCCACATATACATATCATAGCCAAAGTAAATTTAATACATGCATTTCTAAAGCATACCACAGTTCTTATAAACATAATAAAATCACATGACAATTTTCTATCTAACCTCACCTAATTAGTTTTCCTATAATGTAAACATTAATCAGACATCACCCGATTAGTTTTCCTAATAGAATAAACATCTATATAACATCACCCAATTTGTTTTCTCTTAAAGCAAACATCTAACTAACATCACCTAATTAGTTTTCCTTTAACATAATAAGGTTTAATAGTTTGAAAATCTAGGAACAACAGTCCCATAAATATAAAAATACCAACAACAATAAGCTAAATAGTCACATGTATGGAAAAAAAAAAGTGTTGGCCTCACATCCTCCCCCCTAAGATTGTACTTCCTCTTGGAAGTCATCAAAGAGGTGAGGATATAGAGTCCTTAGTCTTGCTGCATCCTCCCATGTTGTAGTGACCTCGTCATACGTGTCCCACTGGACCTTAACCTGGTCCAGCTCTCAACCTCGAAAGCCCAGCATCTGATGAGCCAATATGCGAATTGGCTCCAACACCAGTTGTCCATCTACCTCTACCTGAAGAGCACTCCAATCCAGTATGTGAGATAAGTCAGAGATATAATAACGTAAAAATGAAACATGAAAAACATTGTGGATACGCAACAGGCTAGGTGGCAAGGTGAGACAATAGGCTACAGGTCCTATCTGCTCTAAAATCTCAAAATGTCCTACAAACTGAGGTGCGATTTTAGAGACTTTTCTATAACGGATTGGACTCTTGTGCAGTTGCACTCTCAAAAATACCCTGTCACCTAGTGAGAAGCTCCGATCAGTTCTCTTTGCATTGGCATACTTCTTTTGTCTATCCCGTGCCTCCTAAAGTCTCTATTTAATCAGTGCAATCTGCTGCTCCATGTCCTGAACTAGTTCTGGACCAATGGCGACCCTATCCTCTATCTGATCCTAACTCAATGGTGTCCTGCACGGTCTGCCATATAAAGCCTAGAAAGGAGGCATACCTAATGAGCTGTGATGCCCATTATTTTAGGCAAACTCAACCAAATACAGATACTCCTCCAATCTAGACTAATGGTCCATAACATACATACGAAGCATATCTTCTAACACCTGATTAACTCTCTCTGTCTATCCGTCGGTCTCCAGATGGTACACTGAACTGAAGTTGAGCTGTGTGCCCAACGCCTGATGTAAGGCTCTCCAAAATGATGAAGTGAATATAGAGTCTCTATCAGTAATGATGAGGCAAGGTACTCCATGAAGTCTAACAATCTGATCTAAGAACACTCTCACCACTAATGGTGCATTGTACGTCGTGTGTATAGGTGAGAAATGCACCACCTTGGTCAACTTGTCAACTGTCACCATGATGGCATCATGACGACATGATGATATAGGTAGACCAACGATAAAGTCCATGGAAATGGTGTCCCATTTCCACTCAGGTATCTCGTGAGGGTACAACAGTCCTGCTGGATGTTGATGCTTGGCCTTGACCCTCTGACACTCAAGGCAACGAGCAACATATTCTGCAATGTCTCGTCTCATCCCAGCCCAATGATATAACTGTCGCAAATCAGCATGCATCTTCTTCACTCCTGGATGTGCTACATAACGTGCTCTATGAGCCTCGGAAAGAATCACTGTACGCAGGTCACCTGCATGGGGTACATAGATGCATTGCCGATGTCTAAGCAAACCATCAGACTCAAGAGAATATCTTGTGAATTTGCCCTTAAGGGCCCCCTAATTCTAAATTTCTTGCTGCACCTCAAGAAACCACTCGTCCTCTGGCAGATGCAGTCCCTCAAGTTCACCTTTAATGTCAAGGTCAAGATCTCGTGGTGCCTCTGACTTAAAACATCAGCAACCACGTTCTCTTTCCCTTTGATGTAGTGGACATCAAAGTCATACTCGCATAAGAACTCCATCCGATGCTACTAGTGAGCATTCAGATTTAGCTATGTAAAAATGTACTGTAAGCTATGGTGATCTGAATGGAGCTCAAAGCATCAACCTAAGAGAAAATGTCTCTAATGAACAAGAGCATGAATAACTGCTGCAAGCTCTAAATCGTAAGTAGGGTAGTTTAGTTCATGTGTCTTAAGTTTGCATGATTCATATGCAATTGCTCTACCTCCTTGCATAAGCACGGCTCCTAAACCATCTAATGATGCATTTGTGCAAACAACAAAATCCTCTACAGGATCTGGAACCACTAAAATGGGAGCACTGGTAAGATGCTCTTTGAGGATCCCAAAGGCCTTCTCACACTGCTCAGTCCAAGTGAAACTTTTCCCTTTTCATTGAAGGGAAGTGATGGGATGTGCTATCCTAGAAAATCCCTCGATAAATCTACGGTAATAACCAGCTAATCCCATAAAGCTCCTGACTTCTGTCACACTGGTGGGTGCTGGCCAGTCCTGAATTGCTCTGATCTTCGATGGATCTACGGAGATTCCATCACCTAATAAGATGTGCCCCAAGTATTGCACCTCTATCTTTAAGAAGGCACACTTCACCAAGTTGCCATAAAGCTACTGCTCTCGTAAGTGTTGAAAAACATGATGCAAATGATCCACATGTTCCTCCTCGGTTCGTGAATAAATCAAAATATCATCAAAAAATATGATCACAAACTGATCCAAGTAAGTACAGAACACCCCATTCATGAGACTCATGAATATTGCAAGGGCGTTCATCAAATCGAAGGGTACCACAGTGAACTCATAATGGTCATATCTGGTTCAAAAAGTAGTCTTATGAATGTCTGCCTCTGTGATGCGTAATTGGTGATACCCAGATTTTAAATCAATTTTTTAGAACACTCTGGCTCCCTGCATTTGATCAAAGAGGTCATAAATCCTAGGCAGAGGATAACGGTTCTTCACCATCACCTTGTTCAACTACCTGTAATCCATGCATAGTCGAAGAGACCCATTCTTCTTCTTCATGAAGATGACCGGTGTGCCCCAGGGTGAAACACTAGGTCGGATGTGCCACTTTTCAAGTAACTCCTCTAACTGTAGTTTAAGTTCTGTAAGCTCATGTGTAGTCATCCTGTAGGGTGCACAAGACACAAGTTCTACACCTGGCACTAAGTTGATGTGGAAATCAACCTCTCTACATGGAGGCATACCTGGTAACTCTGGTGGGAATACGTTAGCAAAGTCTCTCAAGATAGGGTGATCATCTAAGGTAGCCTCAGGCTCATCCTCTGATCTATCACTGACCGTAATAGCAAACATCTGACAACCCTTCCGCATGCAATGATTAAGCTGCTGAGCGGATATCATATGAACCGTCGTGGGCTTCTAAATGCCCACTATCTCGACCAGTGTGCCATGATCATCTAAGCAACTAATTGTCCTTTGGCGACAATCTAGTTTAGCTCTATGAGTCGCAAGCTATTCCATACCCAGAACTACTCCGTAGGATCCTAATGGCATAACCCTAAGGTCACATGTTGTAGTGAAGGAACCTAAGGAGATCTCACAATCTCTAACCACAGTATCTACTAACATCCTAACCCCAGAGGCCAACTCAACCTCCCACTTAATGTCCTACCTATAAGCCACCAACCTGCAACGTTCCACTAATGATGTAGATAGGAAAGAATTGGTAGCTCTAGAGTAAAAAAGAATAGACATAGGGAAATCCCCAATCATACCTACTATCTTAATGACTGAAGCCTAAAAATCAGCTTGGTGATTGTTAACCATTGCAAACATTTAGTGGGATCTGCCCACGTCACCTACAGTCTGCTCAGATCCTCCTACACGAGGCTGTCCTCCTGCTATAAATTCCTGTAGACACTCCTTGGCTAAATGCCCTGCCCCACCACATACATAGCATGGGCCCCTAGCCTGTAACTATACAGATTGAGTTTGGCCTGACTGCTGCTATCTAGTCTGCCTAGTGGACCCCTGTGAACCTCTGTTTGATTGCTGAGACCTTGCAGGTTCCACAGAAGATCCCTGCTATCTCTGGTCTCTATCCTGGCCCTGCTACTATCATCCACTGTTCTATCCCCTCTGAACCCTCTATTGAGGCCTAGATTTTTACTGATGCTGTTGTGGAGGCCTAGGAGGTAATAATGAGGAATTAAACCCTCCTTTTTGGGGTGTAAATTCTGTTGTTGTTGGGGATTATGATCTTGATACTGCAGGTGTGAATTTTGCCCTCGTCCCTGAATTTCCTCTACAATAAGAGCCTTTTCAACAGTCTCGCTCATGGTCTAGGGATCTGCCATACATACTGGTCCTACTATCTGTTGGTCATGATGTTAGTCATTCGCAAACATAGAATAAAAGTTACACAACAACCTTTACTCATCTTGAAAGATGCGATGAATTCAAAGAATTCATGATCCCAAGTCTCCGTTGATTAGGTCTTAATCTACTGACGTCACTCAGTGGTTGATGTGTGTTGCTGTTTTCCATTCAGGGGCCTTACGTGTTTCTGCACTGTTCATCATCATCATCTTCAAATATCCTGCTCTGGATGTTCGCTCTGCAAGTCTCCAACGATTCTACTTCTGCACTGTAAATTTAGTCAAATAATGTACATACAGGCCGATATTTGCATGATTTCTATCATTATTTATGATTCTTTGCATGATATTTTCAGTACTACATGCATTTAACTCAAATATGCTAAGGATCTTCAGTTACCTACGGGATTTCAGCATATTTCACTGTTTCTGCTTGTTATTTATCATGATTTGCAGTTATGGTGATGAATTAATGAAATTAAAAAAAAGGAAAAGGGTTAGAGAATGAGATTCCCAAAATTACTGGACTTAGATCACTGATTCACATACAAGCTCCCATACTTGCAATGAAAAGAAGGAAAACTAGAAATCATACTTCACCAGGACATTCCACAAATCCGCATGATCTAGTGCAAAGCTTCAAAGGAAAGTTGACAACAACATGTAATGAAATGAAAGCGCTTCCAGTTGAACACAGCATTCACCAGTACATATCTAGAAATCAACAGAAAGATTACGTAAAATTTACAATCAGGATGTAACCTGGAACTTCATATTCATTCAGTATGCTCAAGAACAGGTACATTTACAGTGATCTGAAGAAAGAACCTTGACATTTCAACAATTCTATCCTCATTAGTCTCAGTAATCTGATCTCCTAACTTATTCTACAGTAATTGACTTTTGTGCCAGATGCGTCTGTGTATTCTAATGTATATCTCCTCTTCTTATGACAAGCTCTGGCTCTTATATAGAGCAAATGCCAGAAACGGTTACAATGATCCAAGGATCAGGATCCTCTCATAGCAATTAGCGGTCCAGATGAAAAGCACATGCTTCGCCAGTTAGCAAATGTACAGCTGGCACAGAATATTCCAGCATCTTCGACTTGATTCGGTCTCCAGCTGGCAAACAGCATATTTGACAATATCCTCTTCATGTCTGGTCCATGTTGACTCCATGCGTAACTTTGTAATTATCAGCTTCAGCAGCATCATCATGATTTCCACGCTCAGCTTCAGCAGCATCATGACCTCAATGTTGAGCTTCAGCAGCATCATGATGACTTCCTGCAAGTAAACAGACAAACATTAAGTTCATCATCATCATGATAAACAACAAGAAATAAAACGTTTCATTAAACAAACCCCAAAGTGTGTATCTGCGATTTTCAAATCACTGGAAATTTATGCACTAAATGCATAAACAGCATAAAAACAACCAGGTCAACCCTCGTTGACCAAAATCAGGCGGTCGGGCTTTCAAATTTCTATCGCTTCATGTTTTGCCCATTTTCTTGTATATCGGGTTCGGAATATGATGATGATGATCACAAAATAAACAAGGAAATAATCGCCCTTCAACCATCCTTTGAGACCGGTTCGCATGCCCTGCATGTATGTTTCGGGTCATCATCATCATGTTCGCATTGGGCGAACTCATATGATCAGGTTGACAAATTTACCTTAGGCCGACGGCAACAGTTATACCGACGCCAAACATTATGAGGATGACCAACTATATGCCTTCTGTCTGTCCGCAGGATATTTGAAATATGATGATCCTCCTTTCCTAATGCTCTGATGAAAAGCACATCAGGATGTTCACTTCTGCATACTGGGAAAGAAAGACATCGTCATCATCATCATGATGAAGACAAACAGGAGGACTTGGAAAATGATCCTGCCGCTGAGGAATAACATGATGACGTCATCGTCATCATCAGGCTTCAATAAAATGCAAAGGGATGACATCACCGTCATGTTTCGTTAAGATCAGGAGATAAATGGAATATCGGGTCACTTCTAAGGAAGATGATCAGGTGGATGAATGCAATATGACCCATTTCGGCCAAGGCTATCCTGCTTGGAAGATCAGGATGATGAACATCATCATCATCATGTACGCTCTGGGTGATCTAAAATATGATCCTGCAGAAAGTCCTGATGATGATGATCAGGATATCCGGGCCTTCGTTAATCTTCGAACATGACGTCATCGTCATCATCATATTGGCGAACAGGATCATACCCTGGAAAATATCAGGCCGAAGGAGAAAGGTGATGGTGACGTCATCGTCATCATCATATTCGCAAAAGTTTATACTTCTCGGCAGGAGGATATTACGAACTGTCGGGTAGAGAAAGATCATGATGATGATGTCAACAAGACTAAGGAATGAAATATTACCCTCCGCTTCGAAAGATAAGGTGATCATCATGATCACGCAAAAAGGAGATCAGGAGGATATTAGGAAATGTGATCCTGCCATGAAAGATCATGATGATGATGATCACGCATAAGGACTTTGACGTGCGCGCGATAATTATGCAGATGGCATATTTCTTAAGCAAGGTGATATTAGATTCATCAGCATGATATTACAATATCGGGTGATATTGGAATATCATGATGCTCGCGATGTTAGAATATCATGATGATGATGATGCTTCCAGGGTCGCTTGACGGGAAAAGCTCACTATGACTTAAGATTGACGTCCGGATGTTTCGGGACTGCATGATTTTTTTATCAGGTGATAGAGTAAGATCATGATGATGACCTTTGGCGACACAAAAGACCGCTCGACGGGAAAAGATTACTACGACTTAAACTTGACGTCCGGATGTTTCGACCTTAGGATATTATCGGAGAGCTTTTCAAATATCATGATGATGATGTTCATCATACAGCAATTATCAGGTTTGACCAAAACTTTGACTGCTCATAACTCCTTCATATGGACGAATTTTCGGGTGATGTAAAAGGCAAACCTGCATGGAATTTCAAGCTCTTTCTAACCATGAAGTCATAGAAACAAAATATGAACTTTGACAAACTAACCTCATGATGATGACCTACCTCATCCTGACCTTCATGATGATGATGCACCTGACTTATTTTTACCAAACCGCCAGAAACAGACAACACAAGCCAAAACAAAAGTTGGGTCCCTGTTTTGCCAAGTCAAAATGGGGCGTGTTGTGTAACCACACAACAACTTGCCACCAAAGAAAACAACAAAATTCAAATGATTCAAGTGATGTGATCACATTCATCTATAGTGTTCTAATTCTGTCTAAGTAAATCATCATGATCTTTGAATGATAAAATTTCATTATGGTGATAAAGCTAACAAAGGATCAGGTGTGTGCAGATGATTAATTATCCTCATCTTGAAAGAAAGTTGAAAACATAAGTAACTGGTGTTAAACTACATAGTTGGAGATCATCCCTCATAGCCAACCTGGATAGAGCCTTGCTGCCAGCAGGTGTCTATAACCCCGGCAAGGTTATCTGTACAATCTCCCTAAGTAGAGCCCCACTGCCAGCAGGCGTCCATAGCCCCGGTAGAGTTACTTAGATGGCCTAAGTTTATTGTTTATATATTTTCTATTTATATACTTATATTTGATATCATCATGTCAGCTCATTTGTACAAGGTGTAGCCACTTGCAGCTTTAGGTTGGAGATTGTATTGGTAGCAAGGGAGTCCCTTTAGATTTTTCACTTAACACCTATACTCATATCTTCAACAAGCCCAAGGCTGTTAGGTGTTTCATTGTGTTTGATTCACTTTGGACAAGAAAAAGTACCCTGATGAAAATACATCATAAACCTGATCATGATTATTTATCAGAATGAATTACAATCTATGTCTAAGTTTGATCTCATCACTTGAATCCTAACAATTTATTTATTTTCTTAGGTGATGAAGTGCATCATCCTGACTTACCAAAACAAAACTCAACCAAAACAACACAAAATAGAAACAACACTATACAAACAACTAACCTAAAAAAGGGAAACAACAGGAACAGAACAAGAAAGCAAAACAAACAAGCAGACTGTACAAACAACTAATCTACAAAATTATATACAAACCACTACTAGGCAAACAAAAACCAGAAAAAGACCTAAGGACACCTGTATTTGCATACTTCTTTTGATTGTGCAGGAGCATCAGGGTATTAGTTATGGTTCTTAACCTAGCAAATTTATCTTTATATTCTGAAGAATATTCTGATATTCTGAATTCACTGTATTCAACAGAACAACTCTTGATGATCAGCAACTGGGGAAGCTCACCATGTTCATGATTAATCCATATGCATGTCTTATCTTCTGAATTTCCATAATCAAAATAGTATTCAACATCATTTACTGTGGAAAGGAGAAATACAACCTGATGTATTTCTGGCTTTGCTGGACATGCTTCTTCATTGGTAGTTGGTCTTCCATTTGTCATTATATTTTCACTGCTTGGCTCAGTGCCTGGTCCCTCTTCAATTTGAAGGATGTATGACCTTTGATGTGTTAATTCTTCATCTTTATCCAACCTTATCCCTCCATTCTGGATGTTCATTTTATCTTCCAGTTTAGGAAACTTCTCAATATTTTCTTCAATTTCCTGCACATCAGCATCTAAATAAGTATCTTTATTATCACAACCTGATATACAGAAATTTATCATTTCTAAATCATTTGACTGTAAAGGAAAAACAACTTTCACTTGATGAGGACACTTCCCTGTTTCATTTTCAAAATATTTCTGGAGTGACATCTGATTATGCACAACAACTCTAAAGTCTTCTACATCTTCTTCTTTCAGGAATTGTTCATTGAATAATTCACATTTTCTATCTATCAGAGGATCTGGTTCCTTTAACCTGCAACATTCTTGCATTTGATCATTTAATTCAAAGAAGTCAGGTAATAAATCAGCATTTATTTTCTTCTCTATGACTCCCTGAGTTACCATCATAGGAACCTCATCATCAGGAGTGCATTTAAATTGCTCTACTATCTGTTTACACTTCTCTTTACCATAGAATGACTCCAGGAAAGATGTTTCATCTTCTTTATCAAAAGTATTAGGATCAGAATCAAAAATATTATCCTGATGAGTGATTTCTTCTCTAAAATTTTCACAAGATTCATACCTGCATACTGACTGGTCCTTACTTGTATTAGGAAGTAGAGAACTCCTATCAATCTCACCATAAAATGAATCCAGGAAAGATGTTTCCTCTTCATTACCTTCTGGAACTGACCCAGCTATTATATTTTCTAGAGTCTTTTTCAACATGACCAAGCAAGGGTAACAATCCCTTTCTGAATGCTCTTCATCATGTAATCTGCACCAGCTTTCAATCAAGACATCATCAATGGGCAAACTTAATATTTGACTACACTGTATATTTCTAGACAGGTATAATTCAAAATCTTCAGATCTGTCCACTTCAGTGTCTGAACAATTAATAACTTCTGGTGCTGCATCTGCTTGTTGCTCCAGAATTTCTTCATTTCCCTGGCAGGCTTCTTTATTTTCTTGGCAAATTTCAACCCTGAACACATCTAGAAAGAATATTAGTCCTTTCAAATATAAATCCAACCTTGTGAGGAAAGTTAAACAATTAATTTCACTGTGTTCTACAGTCTGGTGTATCCTGCAACAGGTAGATAAACCAAAGTTAGACAAATTGTGAGGGTAAAGCTGCCTACTCAAAGTTTCCTGAAATAAAGGAATGTTAATTTGACCATTATTTTCATATACATCCATCAAAATGAGATTCTATTCTTCAAATTTCTTTAGTATTTTGCAATTTTAAGGAGATCTATCATATCTCAGACTAAAACTTGAAAGTCCAGAAAGTCAAACAAATATTTGATGCTTTAGGCCAGATCTTTGCAAAGGTGCAACCAAAACATCTCAGGTAAGAGATATTTGCAGACATTTAACTGAAATGCTGAAATATTTATGCAATATTTGCAGAAAATCCAAAAATTCTTTGTTCAGGAACAGGATCTATTATTCGGCCCTCCTTCTAGCGCCAATTTATGTTGCGTTAGAAGCGAGGAGCCTGCATAAAATGAATGATGACTGAAGCAATGGTGTCTTTTCCAGTTCTGCCCTCCTTCTATTGATGAAATCCAGAAATTCTCTGTTCGGCCCTCCTTCTAGCGCCAATTTATGTTGGTCATGATGTTAGTCATTCGCAAACATAGAATAAAAGTTACACAACAACCTTTACTCATCTTGAAAGATGCGATGAATTCAAAGAATTCATGATCCCAAGTCTCCGTTGATTAGGTCTTAATCTACTGACGTCACTCAGTGGTTGATGTGTGTTGCTGTTTTCCATTCAGGGGCCTTACGTGTTTCTGCACTGTTCATCATCATCATCTTCAAATATCCTGCTCTGGATGTTCGCTCTGCAAGTCTCCAACGATTCTACTTCTGCACTGTAAATTTAGTCAAATAATGTACATACAGGCCGATATTTGCATGATTTCTATCATTATTTATGATTCTTTGCATGATATTTTTAGTACTACATGCATTTAACTCAAATATGCTAAGGATCTTCAGTTACCTACGGGATTTCAGCATATTTCACTGTTTCTGCTTGTTATTTATCATGATTTGCAGTTATGGTGATGAATTAATGAAATTAAAAAAAAGGAAAAGGGTTAGAGAATGAGATTCCCAAAATTACTGGACTTAGATCACTGATTCACATACAAGCTCCCATACTTGCAATGAAAAGAAGGAAAACTAGAAATCATACTTCACCAGGACATTCCACAAATCCGCATGATCTAGTGCAAAGCTTCAAAGGAAAGTTGACAACAACATGTAATGAAATGAAAGCGCTTCCAGTTGAACACAGCATTCACCAGTACATATCCAGAAATCAACAGAAAGATTACGTAAAATTTACAATCAGGATGTAACCTGGAACTTCATATTCATTCAGTATGCTCAAGAACAGGTACATTTACAGTGATCTGAAGAAAGAACCTTGACATTTCAACAATTCTATCCTCATTAGTCTCAGTAATCCGATCTCCTAACTTATTCTACAGTAATTGACTTTTGCGCCAGATGCGTCTGTGTATTCTAATGTATATCTCCTCTTCTTATGACAAGCTCTGGCTCTTATATAGAGCAAATGCCAGAAACGGTTACAATGATCCAAGGATCAGGATCCTCTCATAGCAATTAGCGGTCCAGATGAAAAGCACATGCTTCGCCAGTTAGCAAATGTACAGCTGGCACAGAATATTCCAGCATCTTCGACTTGATTCGGTCTCCAGCTGGCAAACAGCATATTTGACAATATCCTCTTCATGTCTGGTCCATGTTGACTCCATGCGTAACTTTGTAATTATCAGCTTCAGCAGCATCATCATGATTTCCACGCTCAGCTTCAGCAGCATCATGACCTCAATGTTGAGCTTCAGCAGCATCATGATGACTTCCTGCAAGTAAACAGACAAACATTAAGTTCATCATCATCATGATAAACAACAGGAAATAAAACGTTTCATTAAATAAACCCCAAAGTGTGTATCTGCGATTTTCAAATCACTGGAAATTTATGCACTAAATGCATAAACAGCATAAAAACAACCAGGTCAACCCTCGTTGACCAAAATCAGGCGGTCGGGCTTTCAAATTTCTATCGCTTCATGTTTTGCCCATTTTCTTGTATATCGGGTTCGGAATATGATGATGATGATCACAAAATAAACAAGGAAATAATCGCCCTTCAACCATCCTTTGAGACCGGTTCGCATGCCCTGCATGTATGTTTCGGGTCATCATCATCATGTTCGCATTGGGCGAACTCATATGATCAGGTTGACAAATTTACCTTAGGCCGACGGCAACAGTTATACCGACGCCAAACATTATGAGGATGACCAACTATATGCCTTCTGTCTGTCCGCAGGATATTTGAAATATGATGATCCTCCTTTCCTAATGCTCTGATGAAAAGCACATCAGGATGTTCACTTCTGCATACTGGGAAAGAAAGACATCGTCATCATCATCATGATGAAGACAAACAGGAGGACTTGGAAAATGATCCTGCCGCTGAGGAATAACATGATGACGTCATCGTCATCATCAGGCTTCAATAAAATGCAAAGGGATGACGTCACCGTCATGTTTCGTTAAGATCGGGAGATAAATGGAATATCGGGTCACTTCTAAGGAAGATGATCAGGTGGATGAATGCAATATGACCCATTTCGGCCAAGGCTATCCTGCTTGGAAGATCAGGATGATGAACATCATCATCATCATGTACGCTCTGGGTGATCTAAAATATGATCCTGCAGAAAGTCCTGATGATGATGATCAGGATATCCGGGCCTTCGTTAATCTTCGAACATGACGTCATCGTCATCATCATATTGGCGAACAGGATCATACCCTGGAAAATATCAAGCCGAAGGAGAAAGGTGATGGTGACGTCATCGTCATCATCATATTCGCAAAAGTTTATACTTCTCGGTAGGAGGATATTACGAACTGTTGGGTAGAGAAAGATCATGATGATGATGTCAACAAGACTAAGGAATGAAATATTACCCTCCGCTTCGAAAGATAAGGTGATCATCATGATCACGTAAAAAGGAGATCAGGAGGATATTAGGAAATGTGATCCTGCCATGAAAGATCATGATGATGATGATCACGCATAAGGACTTTGACGTGCGCGCGATAATTATGCAGATGGCATATTTCTTAAGCAAGGTGATATTAGATTCATCAGCATGATATTACAATATCGGGTGATATTGGAATATCATGATGCTCGCGATGTTAGAATATCATGATGATGATGATGCTTCCAGGGTCGCTTGACGGGAAAAGCTCACTATGACTTAAGATTGACGTCCGGATGTTTCGGGACTGCATGATTTTTTTATCAGGTGATAGAGTAAGATCATGATGATGACCTTTGGCGACACAAAAGACCGCTCGACGGGAAAAGATTACTACGACTTAAACTTGACGTCCGGATGTTTCGACCTCAGGATATTATCGGAGAGCTTTTCAAATATCATGATGATGATGTTCATCATACAGCAATTATCAGGTTTGACCAAAACTTTGACTGCTCATAACTCCTTCATATGGACGAATTTTTGGGTGATGTAAAAGGCAAACCTGCATGGAATTTCAAGCTCTTTCTAACCATGAAGTCATAGAAACAAAATATGAACTTTGACAAACTAACCTCATGATGATGACCTACCTCATCCTGACCTTCATGATGATGATGCACCTGACTTATTTTTACCAAACCGCCAGAAACAGACAACACAAGCCAAAACAAAAGTTGGGTCCCTGTTTTGCCAAGTCAAAATGGGGCGTGTTGTGTAACCACACAACACTATCCTATGATTTAGGCCTCTGATGAATTTGTGTACCAAGAGTTTCTCATCCTAGAAGTACTCTATGTAACGAGAAAGCTTGATGAACCAGCTCTCATATTAAGCAACAATGAGTCCTCTCTACTGTAACTCATGGAACTCATCAATCCTACGCTGTCTGTAATGCTCTAACAAATATCGTGCATTAAAGTGCTCTATGAAGATATCCCAAGTGAGTGTATCTAGGGATAGTCAGTGCTTGCACTCCTCAGTACGCCACCTAGTAGCTGATGCATCTCTCAAGAGATGCACTGCCACTCGTGATTTTGTGTTGCTCCCATAAGGTCGTGACATGAAACACCTGTCCAGACTAGTCAACCAAGCCTCAGCCACAACTCCCTCGGTAGCTCCTGCAAAAGTAGGTGGGTTGAGCCTAAGCAGATCTCTAATGGGATCTCCTCTGTCTCTAAGCCCTATAACCAGCTCATCTAATCCATACTCGTATGGTCCATGGTATACTTGTCCTACCCTCTTGGTCTCATCTCGTCTCAAGTGTTTCAGAGGACTCCTACTCCGTGCACGGTAGGCTGACCCTACCTCTTCTACTATAGTGTCAGGAATCTTAATGAAAGTCTCCATGCGTGGCACCTCTAATGGATCTATGCGGGGTTCCACATATGGCTCAACACGTGATTCCGCACGTGGCTCATTACATAGCTCTTCTCGTGGATCAACGCGAGGCTTATTACATGGCTCTGGAATAGTTGGTGGTAACCGCTCTAACAAAACCTGTAGTGTCTGAAGAATCTATGGGCCTAGGTCAATTACTAGTGGTGCCTGTGGTACGGGTGGTGCTTGTGGTTCAGGTGGTGTCTGTGGTATGGGTGGTGCCTGTGGTACAGGTGGATCTACTATAACTTTGGGTCCTTGTCCCTCAACCGAGGAATCACTATGTACCTCAATGGATACCATGTTGCACAATCGCGCTCGTTGAGCATGCCAGAGAGGGATCCTACAAAACATGGTAGACTCTAATTAATCAATGTTGCGGAATAATGTGCCCAATTATGCCCAGTGCTTAAACTTGGCTCTGATACCAAATGTCATGCCCACATTTCCCATGTGGTCACAACATGCATCACACGTGTCATGTCCACATGCACCATGTTGTCAAGACATGAAATACCAAAAATTTTCACACTCTTCCCTAGAAATCCCCTTTCACACGTAGGCGTGCTCAGTGGCATACGCTTAAGGTGAAAACAATACAGTTGTCAACGGTGTACCAAGTACATGTGTGCACACCCTACGTAAAGAAACCCGTGGTTTCCTGGCTTAGGTTAATCTCACAAATTATATTTGAACAATAGTTGTTTTAGGTGATAGATCATTTTTTAGCAAAGCACGATCATCTGATTCTTCTTTCCATTTTCTAGAATTTAATATTAATTTATCCTCCTTCAGACTTAGCTTTTTCAGCCAAGCCCATTCATTTGCCCTCTCTTCCTTTTCTTGGAATTTAATTTTGATTGTATTTCTATCATGTTTATTTTACCGTTTCTCTGAAATTTAATTTTGATTGTATTTCTATCTCATTCCCCTTCCCATGGTGCAAGATCTTCTTATGTTATCCTTTTTTTTTCTTCACATTCTTTACCAGACAATGTTAACATTGTATCCTTTACATTATTTCTAATTTCTTGGTAAACTAGATCACTTAAACAGGGTTGGCTAACTTCACTCGACTCAGTCCCCCTAGGGTTCTACTCTAGGTTTTAGTTCAACGTTTGAATTAATTTGAATAATCATCTTGTTCCTAAACAGGATTAATGGTAGATTAAACATACTTAGTTCTCTTAGCCCTATTCAGAAATGCTGCGCATTTTCTCCTCTTTGTTTTCTAAGGTTAGCTTTTCTTTCTCTTTCTCTCTTTTTTTTCAATTGGATGTTTATTCTCTAAATCTATAGTTGAGTTTAAAATGGCCACTCATGGAATGCCTGTGATGGCTTCTTTGCGTTTATTTTCAGTGTCCTTTGTAAATGAAGGGATCATACTTTCCTCTTCATTTTCCTATCATTTAATTTAGGATAATTGTTAAAACTTCTGAGAAACTCTTCCTTAAAATTAAAATATATTTACCTATGCTCTTTTTAAATTGTAATTGTATAAACAATGTATTTCTGAATTGCAACTTTGAGTTTAAACATCTATTCAATTCGTATTATACATTATGCATAAATAAATCCCACTTTCCTCGATTAAAATTTCTATTTCAAGTCAAATGTTTTAAACTACATATAGTTTGCCTTCAATGAATAGTGAAAAGTGAATAGTAAAAGTAAATAGTGACTAGTAAAAATAAATAGTGATTAGTGGAAAGTGAATAGTAAATAGTAAAAAGTGAATAGTAAAATGGTCCCCATCCTAGGAAAAGACCCTCAAGGTGGTGGTAATTTTAAAAGCAATACTGCAGCCCAAATTTTATTTCTTTCATGGTAGCAAAATTACAACTTGACTTATAACAAAATTTAAAACTAATATTTCTACTAAGCTTGCATGGGAATAATACTTTTACAAACATACTTAAAACTTTGCAAGTAGAAGAAGGAACTAGACAAGTCTAATATCCTTTTAAAATCAAATTTCCTCTTCCTTTCCTCATTTTAAAATGGTAAAACTTAATGAAGAGTAGAATACAAACAACAATCCAATCACAGAGGATTTCCTCACAACTACAAAAAAACAATTTATACAACAATAGGGAGATAATTTTCTCCTTTTGGAAAATCAACAAGGAAGGAGCTATTAAAAGATTAGGCTCTCCACAAGACTTAAAGTAAATAAAATATTTTCTAAGATCCAATAATCTTCTCCAAGCTTCACAATAAGCTCCCAGAAAACTTGCATATCACACAAGGAAAGAAACACCACACAAGCTACTCTCTTCCCTACTGTAGACCCGCAAGAGGGTTACCCCTGAGCTAAGGAGATCATCCACACACCTAAGGAATCCAAAACCACTTCACAACAGGTGAAAAAAATGACACACCGAAACATACATACACCCATGGATATTTACACAACACAAAAACTCAACAAAGGTGAATTTACAGAGGGGTAAGAGAGTGGACACACTCAACTCTAGAGTACCACCCTTTACAATATTTCAACAATTTTTTTCTCATGGCCTCAAGCCAAACAAGATCATCAGATTCTAAGGAATATCATATTTGGCTCTCAAGCCATATAACCAATTTTCTCAAATTCACACAAATGCCCTCAAGGCTTTCAACATCTCAAAAGAAACAAGGCATGCACTCGAGGAGGATCACTCCTCCCTTACCCCACACTTGATGAGCATTTCTCCCAAGTGGAAGATGCTTTGTCAACACCCCATAGTTGATGAGCATTTCTCCCAAGTGGAAGAAGCTTTGTCAAAAACCAAACAAAATTTCTCCACAATAACAAAATTTACAACACAAGTAAAATAAATAATTTTCACACATCCTTCATGCAACAAATAGAAATACAAAGGAAAAGCCATGAAATCCAACCTTGAAAAGCCCTTTAATGGATGAAGTTGATGAAGAGCTCCACACTTAGTCTCTTCTCCCAATCTCTCCTAAAAAAAACAATCTCTATGATCACAAGCAAGGGATAATGAATGGAGGATATAGGATGGCTAGAATAATTTCGGCATTATGAGGCTATGAAGAGGAGAATAGAGAAAGAATTGAGCATTATGAGGATGCCAGAAGAAGATTTCCTAGAGCAAATTAGGCATGATAAGAATGCAAGAATGAAGTCCCCTGCAAGAATGAAGTTCCCCTGCAAGAATCAAGTTCCCCTACAAAAATCTAGTCTTCTCTCATTGCTTAGAGAAGGGTCTTATTTATAGATTTTCTGAAAAGGGAATGGAAGGTGAGGATCAAGAGTTGAGATCAAGGGCTCACATTATTTGTGAATTTTAAATTCATAGTGGATGAATTAAAATTTTATTTTTTTGGGAAGATTGGATTATGACATCAAGGGCTCACATTATTTGTGAATTTTAAATTCATAGTGGATGAATTAAAAATTTATTTTTTTGGGAAGAGTGGATTATGACATCAAGGGCTCACATTATTTGTGAATTTTAAATTCATAGTGGATGAATTAAAAATTTATTTTTTTGGGAAGAGTGGATTATGACATCAAGGGCTCACATTACTTGTGAATTTTAAATTCATAGTGGATGAATTAAAAATTTATTTTTTTGGGAAGAGTGGATTATGACATCAAGGGCTCACATTATTTGTGAATTTTAAATTTATTTTTCTGGGAAGAGTGGATTATGACATCAAGGGCTCACATTATTTGTGAATTTTAAATTCACATGTGAGGACAAAAATGAATTAAAGATTGTAATATTTATGAATTTTTTTAAGATTGTAATATTTAAATAACCCCACTCCTTTGTTCACTATTCTAGGTGGAATTAAAAAAATATCCCCACTATCCCAAGTGGAATTAAAAAATATCCCCACCTATGAAGGTCCACACCACTTCATGGGGACTTTCACCAAAAGTGAGGGAAGAAGAAAATAAGCCCCTCCATTATTGGTGGACTATGGAGTCATTTCAAGCTTTAGAAATGGAGAAAGGATGGGCTTGAGTGTTGATCCCACTCATCCTATCCTTCCCATGCCTCCAAATTCGTCACTTAACTTCACTGTGAAGTTAAGGTGACCATACGGAGGTTAACTAAGGGTTACCCAAGTCAAAAGTGACCCTAGACCCATGGGGTATAACCCAGGGTCAATTTAAATTTAGTTAGGACACCTAGGGTCAAGTTAAGACACAAGAAAAAGGTCTCAAAAATTTTAATTAAAAAAAGAAACTCAAATACAATTCTTACAACACAAACCATATTTCAATTTTACAAAATTGTAGACCTAACCCATTCAACCTCATGCAAGACAATATTACAACATTACAACATTGCACCAAACACAGAGTTGTTCTTGGTTCCTCGTGGAACTAGATCGGCTTCACAAGGGATTACGACATGAGGTGTGGAATAATCTCCTGTATCTATGGTTTTGTTAGAAATACCTGCACACTCAATCTCAAAGTTAATTCCACATATACATATCATAGCCGAAGCAAATTTAATACATGCATTTCTAAAGCATACCACAGTTCTTATAAAACATAATGAAATCACATGACAATTTTCTATCTAACCTCACCCAATTAGTTTTCTTGTAATGTAAACATTAATCGGACATCACCCAATTAGTTTTCCTAATAGAATAAACATCTATATAACATCACCCAATTTGTTTTCTCTTAAAGCAAACATCTAACTAACATCACTCAATTAGTTTTCCTTTAACATAATAAGGTTTAATAGTTTGAAAATCTGAGAACAACACTCCCATAAATATAAAAATACCAACAACAGTAAGCTAAATAGTCACATGTACGGAAATGAAAAAGTGTTGGCCTCACATAGAGGTTGTCAAACTATGGTTTTTGTAAATGTTGCTTGTAGTTAGGGATCAATTTTCTGAGTAAAAAATTGATTCTAGTGCATAAACTTCTCTGAAACCCTCCTCTATAGCCAAATGTTCTAGTAGGCATTCTCATAATCTATTTCATACATTGAAAAAAATGGGAATACTTGTTGGACAAGTGATGACTATATCAACTTGGAGAATTCATGCAGAAAAACAATTTAGTAGATTTCTTAAAATAGTTATGTTGTGCTTTAAGGCATGGGTTCTATGGATATGCCCTAATGCCTACATGTTTTACGAACTTATTTTCATGGAAAATCATGGGTCTTATAGAGCCAATTTATAATTTTGAGTGTGCCATTCACATTTTTTGTTTGTAGGAACATTTTTAGTAGCAATCACATTCAAGGACATGGGGGAGTAGTTGCTTGAATTATTTAGATCATAACACATTATGTTGATCATGGATTTGACCTTCCTAATTAGGTTCCCATTATCCTATTTAACATTAAAAATTGGTCTCTAGGCATTATAAATTTTATGACATGAATGATGTGATGGAAAGGGTCCATGTTTGGCAATGTCTTGATGCTAAGTTTCTAGATGTGCAATGATTTTTGTTAGGTAACTTTAATACTATGTTTAAGGTGGCATATAACAATAAAGTTAGCCTTTATGAATTGAGAATCTAAGCTTGCCAAAAAGACTACACCATGTGGTACATGTGGTCTAACTTTCACCATTGATATAAGAAATTGATTAATAGAATTGACAGGAAGATGATATCCTCTTAGTCCTAGTTTTCTATTGTGGGTCATTATTACCTTTTAGTGCCCAATGATTACTTTATATTGTGTTGTTAGATCAGTCTCTACTCCAAATTTCTATTAAGTGGATTTTCAAAATGCCTAAAATTAGAGAGACAATTTTTTTCTTAATACTTATATCCTTCAACATGGACTCAAGCTTTAGCTCCCAAGTCCTTTAGAATGCATTAAGAGCATCTTGCATGATTTTGATGACTCCCAATTAGAAAACCCTAAAGTTTCATGGCAAATGGGACTTAGGGGATGTACTTGATGTGATCCCTGCCTGAAATAGGGTGAAGCTCTTGGGTGCCCGTGCCCTAGTCCTGCCCTATTTTAGGTTAGGACCTATTTTTGGGTGCTGGTTTATGACTGTTATTTTGGTCCTATGCCGACATCCTAAGTTTGAATTATGAAATTCTTAGTAGAAATGTTTGTAGCTGCATATATAAGTATGATTACTGATACATTTGTAAACTAGAGGGAAACTAGATGGATATTGTGAACTTGTGGCTTATGTGAAAGTGATTCAAGGCATTCATTATGTTACAGAGCAATATTTTGTGTTATTGTGTTTGTATTTGTAGATTTGGCATCCATCTCCTCATGGCATGAAGAGCATCTTCCTTCCATGAGATCTTCACTACAAGGTGATATCAATTGTGTTTTATATCATTTATCATTTGAATTTTGCCTATACCATGTAGGGATACACACTCTTTATCTAACAACTATGTTCAAAAGAATTGAATGTCTCTCTGAAGCTTGACTAAGACAAGCCTATAAACAACACAACCCCCAACCCACTTTTTCTGTGATTGCAGGTTATAGGTTGCAAAAGAAAAGGTGGAGTTGCAAGAGAGTAGTGCAGACTGTCAGAATTGTAGATCTAAAAAGAAAGTAGGGACTTGGACACGGCACCTGCTCATTAGTCCTCTGAATCCCACAACTGTAAAATCTCCAGAACAACAGAAATGTGTTTTAGACAACATTCCCAGATCCTGACAACAACTATGGCACTGGACTAGGGTGCCCACTCATTAATCCGTAACTTTTCCATAGACCAAACTTCAAAATCTGATATGTATTTGGTTGTCATTTGATATCTCTGTGTGCGATAATTTTTCGTAATTTGTCTGTTTGTTTACGATTTTGCGATATTAGGGTTTTGAGCATAATTAGACTTAATTGAACAACAAATTCACACAATTCCAATCTTCCCCTATGTTCCAAGTGATAGGAGATCTTTAGTATAGTTCTCTACTCTATTGAATGTCTTTGAATGTTTAGTGGTGAAAGGAGGATCAACACAAACCAATTAAAATCAATCCTCTTCATTTTTAACTCTAAACATTTTGTTGAACCTGTGTTCCTTTCAAATTTTGCACCTTGCTAAGTGTTGTACTTCATATTTACATTCATTCTATTCATTCATTTCATTATTCATCTTATTTCATTTGAAAAATTACAAAAAAATTACAAATTTTGGAAAAAATTGACATTTTTAGCTTGCATTTTCAAATAATTTGAATTAGTTAGCATTTAATTTCAACAAATTTCTTTCATTATCATCAGATCTGATTTAAAATATAGGAATTCATCATTCATCATTCATTTATCTTGCATTTTATGCTGAAATTGTTAAAAACTGCTTGAAATTGTTTATTTTTCCATATAAACTAGTTTTACATTAGCTAGGGTTGGTAGTCAAAATCTTGTTTTCTTATTTTTATCTAACTCTCATTTTCATACTTTGTTAATATTCTTAAACTAGTTTTTTTTTTGTTTCCTATTTTATTTATATATTTAATTCTTGATTGTTATTTCTTTAGTTATCTTTATGTATTTTTATTATTACTCTATTGGCTCACTTTACTTGTGTTCCTTCCTTTTTCTTTAGTTTCTAGCTCTTTCTTTACTTGCATTTAGCTTTGGTTCTCAATTTTCTTTGATTGTAAATTTTATATATATTTTTATATATTCATGCTATGTCTTCTCTTTATTTACTCTTTTCTTACTTTCTATACATCTTTTTACAAATTTTACATTTTTCTTTTATTTTTATCCTTCCTAGGTTTTTATCTTAAATAAATTCTTATTGGTATGTTATTACCTAATTTCTTTTTATACACTCTCTTTATATCAACATGGTTTATTTCCTTTTCTTCTTTAAGCTAACTAGATTTTTCATCTTATTCTATTCTTCTCTTTTTATAGCTTAGTTTTGCTTTCATCCTCTTCTTTATTTTCTTTTGTTTTATAATACCTTTCTAATTATACATTGTTATATATACTTCCTTCTTATATAACTAAAGATTATGTCCCTTTTTTTTTAGTCACCATTTCTTATTTTTTCTCTTCCTTTGGTATTATACTCTTCTTTCTTCTAAAAGTATTGTTCATTTGATAACTCTTTATACAATTTTTAATTTATATATTTTATTTAAGTTAATTAATTGTTACTTTGCCTTGTCATACATGCCCCCAGCCCTCTCTCCTTTTATGCATCCTTCTCCGCAATTGTATCTCTATTTCATTCTCATATTTTGTCCTGATGATGGATCATTGAGTATGATCTAAAACGTTAACACAAAAAAGCAACACATAGTAATTCTAGAAGCTCTATAACACTCATTAGGACTAATTTTTAACTATACTATTTAATCATAGTGTCTTTCTTGCAAAATTTCATCTCTAGAGTTTGAAAACCTTGCATTTTCACTAGATTTAGCCTTATCATCTCTCTAGAATTGCATCATAGTTGTGTTGTGAAGGATTTTTCTCCACTAATTAACTATTATCAAGGTTATTACTATTGCCCCTCCTAAAATTCTTTACAACACCCTTTTTATTAGGCCTTGGCATTGAAAATTTGTGAAAAATTACATATTTTGGCTATATTTTCACTAGGGTTTTACTTAGATTGGCACTATAAGCATATTATGATGAATTTTATGTTATTAGGTGACTAATATTACTACTATAATATGATTACCCTCCTAAATTTCTTTACAACACCCTTTTTATTGGGTCTTTGGATTGAAAATTGGTAAAAATTTGCATATTTTAGCACATTTCTACTAGGTTTTGACTTGTCATCACTCTAGGTTAGCATCAAAAGTATGTTGTGAAGGATATTATTTCTTTATTGGACTGATATTAGACATTTTAGTTTCTTCCCTTGATCAATTTCCTTACAACACTTTTTGTTTCACTTGTTTGCATTGGAAAAAGTTGAAAAAATCAATCATTTTAGGTCATTTTCACACAGTTTTGCACTTGTTTCTTGCATAACTTTTGAAAATATTTTAAAATGTAATTTTAAATTGATGTTATAAGACATTTCACCATAGGATCTTCATTTCATTTCTCTTTTGTATCTTTACATGCATATATCAAAAACCTCAAGAATTTCTACAAATTTCTTAATATGAATCCTCATGTTCTTAGTTACATACAAGCTATGAATCACAAGGATATATTTAAATACTCTTCATTTGAAATATTTGACTATGTATCTATTTTTTACAGCTTCACATCTCTCATGATTACATACCCTTGTGTAGTAGAAGATTTAACAAAACACATTGAGAATGATGAGTGTGACATTTCTCTTAATGCTTTGGAATTAATAGCTCAAACATATGGTGATGATTATGATGATGATCATTCCATAAGTGATCCTTCTTCTTCTATAGATGAATGTCCAAAAACCTTAGATGAGAAGGCTATGGATATCTCTATTGATGTTACAAACCTTCTTAACAACACCATACCTTCTTTTCATTCTAATGCTCTCCCTGGACAAGATGTAGCATTAGTGGATGATAAAAGGTCTCTCAAATCAAATCCTTTATGGATAGATGTTGGGTATAATCAAGAGGAAAATAATGTTAATTTAATCTTCCTTAATAGACTTTGTAGCAATATTCCTAAGATGACTATGCTAGGGGCACTTGGTGCACCCTCTTGCTTAAAGTCAGTGATTACGGTTCAAGGTTCTCAACAACCACCTAGACCTCTCAATTACATCTACAACTACACAAAGCAAATTACTCAAAGAAATCAAGGTGTTCAAAATGTGTCACAATACCCCATGATTGCTTACACATACAACACCCATAATAATAAGAAAACTAAGCATGTACCTCATGTGCCTATCTCTCTTCCATGTTCTCAACCTATACTTCCTCCACCACCTCATCTTACTCCTAAAAGAGTTCAAGAATATGATCTTGTTGAGAAGATTCATGCTGCTCTGGATAAGATCTATCTTTGGGATTTAATACAAACATCACCTACATACCATGGAATGCTCCAATAATCTTTAGAAAGGTGATTGTACCACCTACTGTTAAGCCGAATGATGTAGCAACTCTATTGGATTGTATGCATGTGACAAAAATGGATACTCTCTTTCAACTACATGAAATACCATAGACAAAAGATTAATATGATCCACTTATGATCTTTGTCACAATAAATAAAATGTTGATAAAGCGAGTTATGATTGACAATGGATCGATGCTTAATGTTTGTGGTATTGATTTGTTACATAGGATTAAGATTGATACCTCTTTATTTAAACCAAATATAACTAGCATTTGTGGCTTTGATAATGTTGCGAAACAAACTATGGGCATGATAACTTTACCCATAATGGTTGAACCTATGACAATAGATACTCTTTTTCATGTTATATCTGGTTCTCTCCTAGATAGTATGATTCTAGGTAGACTGTGGATTCATGCCATGGGGGGCAGTTCCATCTACCCCTCGTAGATCAATAAAGTTTATTTATCAAAACAAGCTCCACACTATGAAATTTGATCCCAAGCTAGATAGTTGTTTACATATTGAAAAGCAAAAATGAGTTAACAATCATATGAGTCTAAACAACTTACAAGCTCATTCAACAATGCCTCTTGCCACATATAATATTGTGCAAGACCCTCAACCATTGAATGTAGTATTTGGTGATGATTGGGGTTCATTAGATTTTAATCCTTGCAGTATAGGGGAATATAAACTTAATAACCCTAACACATCAAAAGTCACATCAATCTCATCCAAGTAGTCTTTCGAACAACCTGTGAGACCTAAAGCCTCGTTGGTAGAAAACAAAGATAATACACTTAATTATACTACAAATCATGAGGCCTATGAAGCTTCACTATCTTATAAGGAAATGACATCCCTCTATGGTCGAGGATTCAAAATCCTTTATAATAACTATGACTATATAGGTAAGGGATGTGGTATAAATCGACAAGGGATTCGAGTACGTATAGAATCTACTTCAAGACATTACTCAAGCAACATTGGATATAATCCTTTTAAATAAAAGAAAGATTCTTGTCATCCTAAAGTCAATATTAATGCAATTTCAACAAGACCAAAACAACATGTGAGATTTCCCAGGCTGATAGACAAGCATTGTCCACTGGGAAGCATCCCTTTGAATCAGGTAAATATTTGTCCATCTTTAAGCCATAGTCATTGTAGCCAATATTATAATTGCTCTCAAGGGTGACCTCTTCCTAGATATGTATTTTCTTAACATTGGGATGCAACATGTAAGTATTTCTAACCCTAGTGATCACCTATGTGGTAGCATAATCAGCTCATGTATGTGACCTCCCCTCTAGTGTTATGCTTCCCCTATGATGTGTTATGTGGTGTTTAGGCCTCCTGGGATGACCCTTGATATTCTTGAAAGGTCAAGGATACTGGGAGATGGCCTCTATTGTGACCTTCTTCTATTTCTATCATCATTTTTCTATATTTCTCCTCCTCTATTTTCATTGTTGTGTGTTGTGTCTTAAGGACATAGCATTGTGGTTGGTGACTTGGGGGCACCCTCCTATGTGACTGTCCCTAAGGTACTTGTTTCTCCTCTCTTGATTTATTGTTTCCCTTCCTCTAGTGGTTCTATCTAGCGGGTAGATGATGAAAAACATATTATACTGATGTAGACCTAGTCTCCCTTCAACGAGAAATCAAAAAATGGACCAAGTCCATACATGACGATGGGGTTGGAATATATATTAGCCGATGCTTGGCTAGTAGAATCACTCCATGTGATGTTGATGTTGTCTTATCACACTTACAAACTATAACAATATTGCTGCTCCGTGCACTTTGTTTATGTTTGAATCTCACCTTGCTTACACTCAATTTTGTGATTTTTGCAGTATAGCCCCATGGTTATACTCGGTCTCTTAATCCATAGTATAACCTTGACTCTTTGTGTGAATGATCATATGCATTATTGTTTATAATGATTATATGGATGCTAACACTTTTCTTGCAGGAATGTGTTTGTGGGAACATTTGGTGATCATAAAGTACATGTCACCTCTGGGGGGGCATGGGCTTTGCGAGAGCTCATGTTCCCTTGTGTATTTTCTTCCTACCTTAAGGTGCTTGTTATCGATACCTAATATCAACCACCTTAAGGTGGGGGCATATATAAGGTAAGATGTCTGAATTAGATGCTAGCAAAGTGTGTTTGTAAAGCTTGAAATCTACTGCAATCAGATAAGCCCTCTATGGAGGTAGGATATCATGCATAGCCTTTTTATATTAAGCCCTCTACAGAGGCCAGGATGGTGTATTTCTTGAGGAGAGTGCACATCTTGTCATTTTCTAAAAGTCCTTTGTAGAGGCAGGGAGTGGATCTGAGACTATCTTAACACTTAAGTGTGTCTTTAGTGATTGTTTTGGTGGAGCCCAATCATCGGTGTGTTTCTGTAATGTGCCTGAGATGGTGATGAACCTAGAAATAGGCACACTCCATCACTTGTCTACCATGTTTTATTGATGTCTTCCATGTGTGTGTGTATGGCGTGCTTGTTCCGAAGCATAGTTTAAAGACAGGTGGTGATGAGTCCCTCCTATGCTTTGGGATTTGTATGGCCTGCTTGATTTGTATGGCATGTTTGTTCTCAAGTGCAATCTTAAAGACTAGTGGTGATGAGTCCCTCCTACACTCTGAGATTTGTATTACGTGTCTATTTCCCTATATGCAATTTAAAGAGCGGTGGTGATGAGTCCCTCTTGCATTATGGGTGGTATGTTTTCTTTCCTTGTAGTTGCATCTGCATTTCATATATGAGAAAAAGAAAAAGAAAATAATCAACGCATTCACTATACTCACTGTGTTTTACATGTCTTCAATGCTATCTTCTCTATGTCTTGCATGACTTTAACTATCTTCTGCATGTTACTATTTTCATTGTGAATCCTGTGTTGTCTCCATGCCTGGCATGTTTGTTGTGTTTATTGATCATACTTTAATGCATGTCTTGGCCTTGTGTTTATACATACATTAAAGTGGGGGCTAAATATTATGTTAGAAAATGTCCCCTTGGGCGCTTCTCCCTCTTAACGTTTAGCTCTTGGGTCCTTTAGGATGCATTTAGAGAATCTTGCATGATTTTGGTTACTCCCAATGAGAAAATCCTGAAGTTTCATGGAAAATAGGACTTAAGGGATGTACTTGACATGATCCCTGCCTGAAATAGGGGGAGAACTTTGGCACCCGCGCCCTAGTCCTACCCTATTTTAGGTTAAGACCTATTTTTTCGTGTCAGTTTCTGACCATTATTTAGGTCCTATGCTGACATCCTAAGTTTGAATTATGAAATTCTGAGTGGGAATATTTGTAGTTGCATATATAAGCATGATTAGTGATTCATTTGTAAACTAGAGGGAAACTAGATGGGTATTGTGAACTTGTGGCTTATGTGAAAGTAATTCAAGGCATTCATTGTGTTGTAGAGTAGTATTTTGTGTTGTTATTGTGTTTGTATTTGCAGATTTAGTATCCATCTCCTAATGGCATGAAGAGCATCTTACTTCGATGAGATCTTCACTACAAGGTCATATCAATTATGTTTTCTATCATTTATCATTTGGATTTTGCCTCTATCCCACAGGGATATCCACTCTTTATCTGACAATAGTATTTGAAAGACTTGAATGTCTCTCCAGTGCTTGACTAAGGCAAGCCTCTAAACACCACAACCCCCAACCCACTTTTCTATGATTACAGGTTACAGGTTGCAAAAGCAAAAGAAGTGGAGTTACAGGAGAGTAGTGTAAACCATTGGAATTGTAGATCTAAAAAGAAAATAAGCACCTAGACTCAAGTGCTCGCTCATTAGTCCTCTATAGATCCTACAACTACAAAATCTATGGAACAGCAAAACGTTGTTGCAGACCACATTCCTAGATCATGACGAAAAATGTGGCACTCGACTAGGGCACTTGATCATTAGTCCTCAACTGTTCTGCACACCAAACTTTGAAATCTATCATGTATTTTGTTGTCATTTGGTATCTCTGTGTGTGATCATTTTCTGTAATTTATCTGTTTGTTTGTAGTTTTACGAAATTAGGGTTTTGAGCATAATTGGACTTAATTAAACATCAAATTCACACAATTCCAATCTTCCCCTATGTTCTAAGTGATAGGAGATTTGTAGTAGAGTTCTCTTCTTAGTTGAATGTCCTTGAATGTTTAGTGGTGAAAGGAGGATCAACACAAACCAATTAAAATCAATCCTCTTCATTTTTAACCCTAAACAATTACAAAAGTATCAGATGGCCCTTTTGAAACAAGTAGCAGGAGCGTGTTTCAAATTGACTAAGGGTATAAACATAGTAGTGGTGGATAGTAGCTCTCTCATGGATGGAGGAGAAAAAGTTATGTTCTCTATAGAGAAACTGGTCTCTGTCAAAGAAGTCCTTATTGAAATTAAAGACCTGATTTCTCATCACAAAATTGCCTTCATGCCTTTCACCATCCACACCATGGAGCCATATAAGGAATCACTTAAACAAATTATCAGTTTTTCTAGAGCCATAATAGACTTGCCGTCCCTTTCAGATGTAGATCTTAAGCTGCTAGCTTTAACATATACTCTAGAAGCTAAATTTCATGGAACAACCTATCTTAGAACTAGACCCATTCCTCTTCATGTACTAAGGTTTTGAATGTTGCCTAAGAAGGATCTTCTTAGTTGGGGTTCCAATGTGTCAAAATTAGATGAAAAGGAAGTTTTGGAACAAGCAACAAATGGGAATCAAATCACCCAATCTTGTATTTTAGGATTGAAAACCTTTACATTGGATGTGCTAGAGGCCAATGGATTATCAAGTGATAAGAACACCAAATCCTTAGTTGCACAAGAGGTGTAACCTCCACATGTTGCCAATGAGTAGTCCAAACTTAGCATTGTAGGATAGGTTGAGGCAAATGTAAATTGAACAAAAAAATCTAGAAAAGAAAAGTCTCCAAACTATGAAGTTAATATTGATTGAAAATTGATGGTTTTTGAGAGAGTAGATGTTGCAAGATGTGGTCTCCTTGTGTTTTGAAGTACAGCGCTTGGGTTTGTGACAAGGTTTAACCACCTCCCATGGATTCATTAACTCTGGTGGTTATATTGGGCATTAACAGGTTGATCTTTTGGTGTAATGACAACCATCTTTGTAACAATTGGTATCAGAGCCAAGGTCATGGGTTTGAACCCCTCACTTGCACTAGGGGGATTGTTGCAATGTGAGTGCCCTTCATCTCCTTGTGTTGTTCAACATAGTGCTTGGGTTCATGACAAGGCTTAATCACCTCCCATGGATTCATTAACTCTGGTAGTTGTATCGGGCATTAACAGTTCAATCTTTTGGTGCAACAATAGTCATCTTTACAATAATAGATGCCTCTAAAGGGGAGTCTAAGGAAAATATGGAAGACTAGCAATAGTTTGTCTATAGAAGCATCATATGAAAATATATAAGAAGGTAAGCAAGTAAACAATGTGTGCTTAGCTCACCATGATGAATAACATCATGATTACAAACATGATCTTTCATATGGTCATTCTCATTCTCCTTTTCATTTGGGGCATAGTCAATCTCACTTGGAGGATAGCCATTCATATAGCAATTCTTATTGGGATACTCATAGCCTTTCACAATCTCCCTTATCTCTTTACCTATGACAACTTTGATAGTAGGGCTTATTGAAATTTGTTCGAATCGATTAGAAGAACATAATTTCAAGTAGGTACAATGGGGCCCATTGCCTCTCAAGGGGGAGTTTGAGGCATACATCTCATCTACTAAGTTTTTTGAATTGTATGAACTCTCCTAAATGGAATCTCTTTGGCATACATCTCTCCCATCAGATTGTCCAAATTGTTTATGGCCATACATCTATCCCACAAAATTTCCCAAATTGTATAAACTCTTCGTTTCTAAAGTAAAATTGGTTCACACATTATTTGTTAGTGTTTAACATTATTGCCCATTTGAAGTATGTCTAGGATACCAACCATTGGCTCCTATGGATGTTGCACTTCTAGCCATGATGAATGAGCTATCACCACATGCCAAGAAGGAGATACACAAGGCATCCAAGTTTGTTGAAAAGGTTTTCCATATTTAGTAGCAAGTTCAAGAGATAGTGTATCACACCAACCAAAAGTACAAGGAGTGACATGATCAACATCATATGACTCATCACTTTCAAGTTAGTGACAAAGTTTGGCTTAATCTACAAAAGGAGCAACATTCAAGGACATAATAGGAAACTTCATCATCTTTGATATCATCTATACACCATTATCAAATGTATTATGGTTTTCTTGTGAAGATGCTGAAAATAATTGATTCCTTTCTATCATGTGGTTCAGGTAGGAGAGTTGCCTCATCAATGAAAGTGGTTTACCACAGCCCACATTTCCCAACACTTTCCTCATTTGTTATAGAACATCAATGCAATGGGGCCCATTGTGTCTCAAGGGGGAGGAATGATCCAAACCAAAATTAATTATTTATTAGTTAGATATTCCACTTCAAAGACTGTGGTGACTATTGTTGATCGTGACCTTTGAATATTCAAATATATATTACTTTCTTCAAAATGAATTAGATAGTTAAAAAGGCATACATCTCTCTTAATGAGATTTTCAAATACTCAACTAACTATTGTTAATGTTTAAAATACCGTAGGTTTTTCTCCGCAGGTATTGTCCTCTAAATTTCTTAACAAAATTCAAATCAATGGTCTCAGAGTAGTCATGAAGGGCTAAAATAAATAAATAAATCCTCCCACCAACTTCTAACTAGGGAAAACATGCTAGACATCATGGACATCACAAAACCATTCAGTTGTAATAAATTCTAGAACTAGAACATTTGGCAGTCCACATCTACAATTCGTGGTAGGGGGAAGAGATTCACATGCTATACATCATGCCGGAATAAATGCATCTCCATTACCACAATCTTCGAACATGATAGCTGGAGGAAGATAGTGTTGGATAATTGATGCAAAGATTTGCCTTTTCTAGATCTTCTTTTTGCCTCCTCATTCAGTTTCTATTTTTTTAGTCAATTTTAATTAGTTGTTTTAGAATTTTTCCAACTTTCTTTATTGCATGATAATGCATGTAAAAACCTTCTATCATTAGTTTGTTTTTGTTTTTTTCATATAATTTCCATTGCTATAAAACAATGTATTAAGTGTTGTAGGTGACTAGTTTTCTAACAACAATAAAAGGTTTCTTTTTTGTGGGTACATATCTTTTTGATCTACTATCATATTGCCTTTATAAAATCTTCATTTTCTATCAGTGTAGGTGACTTTGTTAAAAAAATTATCATGTCAAATTCCAACTCTTTGCCAATCCCAGAATTTAATGGATGTGAATATGATTATTGGTGCATCAAGATGATGACATTTTTGATAGGAAAATATCTATGGGAAATTGTAGAAATGGGATATAACAAGCCAATTGATTGGAATACTCTTGCAACCAATGATAGAAAAGCTAAGAAGGAAGCTAAGAAGAAGAATGTGTAGGCTTTATTTCACATTCAAATATCTCTTTATAAGAGCCTATTTCTAAGAATTGCAGCTGTATAGATATTTAAATATGCCTTGAAGACTTTAAAAGAAGCTTACCAAGGCAATGATTGAGTCAAAGTTGTGAAGTTGCAGGCATTAAAGAGAGAATTTGAGAATTTGAAAATGCAAGAAACTGAAAGTGTGAGTGATTAGTGTGTAAGAGTAAAAGATGTGGTGAATAAGATTTCTACTCTTGGAGAAATTATAAACAATGAAGTTGTGATAAAAAAAATGTGTTGAGGTCTCTAACACCAAGGTGGAACAATGTTTTTATCATCATTGAAGAAAGCAACACTTTGGCTACCCTTTAGTTCAATCACCTTGTTGGATCTGTCATGTCTCATGAAGAAAGATTAAGAGATTCATCTAGAGAAAGTAATGAGAAGGATTTTTCTTCCAAAGTACAAATTAGAAATAAAGAAGATGTTAGTACAAGCACCAAATATAATCAAGGCCAAGTTAGAGGTCAAAATCAGAATTCTTCAAGAGGAAATAGAGAATGAAGAGGTGCTCCAAGAGGAAGATGTAGTGGTAGGTTTGATAAGAGAAATATCCAATGTTATCACTGTAACAAGTATGTCATTTTGAAAGAGATTGTAGATTAAAATCAAGTAATAACAATAAAAATGTCAATTATGCTCAAAAGGGTAATGAGGCTTCTTCAAGTAATTTATTTTTATCTTATGGCAAAGCTGAAAATGGTGACAAAGATGTTTAGTATTTATATTTTGGGTGCTCTAACCATATGTCTACAAATAAAAACTTTTTTTTTTCTAAAATTGATGAGAGTTTCAAATCCAAGGTCAAGCTTGGTGATGACAAAATATTGGAGGTTGCTGCAAAAGGAGCTATGGTAGTCCAATCTAAGGAAGGTATGAAAAGTGTTCAAGAAATTTATTACACTCCACAATTAAAGCATAATTTATTAAGTGTTCGGCAGTTGTGTTAGAAGAATTATAAGGTGGTATTTAAAAATTAGCAATGTACAATTTATGATAAAACTCAAGGCAATAGGGTGGTTACAGTCGTGTCTATGTCAAAGAATAGGATGTTCCCATTGAAGTTTGGTGAACATAGCAGCCATCTTGCCAATATGGCATATGAGGATAAAAGTTGGCTATGGCATCTCAGGTATGGACACTTGAATTTTCATACTTTGATGTTTCTCACATCAAAAGCTTTGGTTTATGGTTTGCAAAAGGTTCAAAAACACAAGGAAGTTTGTGAAGAGTGTGCTAAAAGAAAACATGCAAGAGATTTATTTTCAAAAGCCAATGCATGGAGGGCCCATTACCCACTTCAATTGGTTCACTCGGATATTTGTGGTCCTATGTAAACAAAGAGTTTGGGCAAGTCATCATATTTTATTACTTTTATTGATGACTAATCATGAAAGTGTTGGGTTTTTTTTTTTAAGAACAAGGATGAAGCCTTTGATACATTGACAAGGTTTAAATCCCTTCGTGGAAAATGAAAATGATTGTAAGATCAAATGCTTACGGACTGATCATGGAAGATAATTTTTCTCAAGAGATTTTAAGAATTATTGTGATATGAATGGCATCAAAAGACAACTCAACACTACTTACACACCTCAACAAAATAGGGTAGCTAAAAGGAAAAATCATACAGTGGTGGAAATGGAAAGGAGCATGTTTCATACCAAAGGATTAGACAAATCTTTTTGGGGTGATGTAGTTGCTACATCATTGTACATTCTCAATCAGAGTCCTACTAGAGCACTTGATATGATGACTCCTTATTAAGCCTGGTATGAAAAAAAGTCTATATTACTCATTTTAGAGTTTTTGGTTGTTTAGCCTATGTTCATGTGCCTGATCAAAAGAGACAAAAGTTAGATCCTAAAAGTGAGTCATGTATTTTTGTTGGATATAGTGAGCAAAGTAAGGCTTACAGGTTGTATAACCCTCACACCAATAGCATTCTTGTTTCAAGAGATGTGATTTTTGATGAAGGGGGACTTTATGGTCATCAAAAAGATCATCTTGAGAAGTCTAAATCTATTTTGAATTGTGGTATTATTGCTGATATTGATCATGAGCAGCCAACTAATACTTTAATTCCAAATGCCCCTCATCTAGTTCTTCAGTTTCAAGTACGAGTCCATCTTCAAGTCCAAGTCCTACAAGGAAGGTAAGAATCTTAAGTGATATCTATCAATGAAGTACAATTCAAGCACATGAAGAGAATCCTATAGGTGAGAGAATAAATTTTGCTTTATTTTCACACTCTATTTTTTGAAGATGCATGTGTTCGTGAAGTTTTGGTGCAATCGATGCATGAAGAGATAGATTCTATTCACAGGAACGGTACTTGGGAGCTTATAGAGACTCCTCATGACAAGAAAAAGATTGGCACTAAATGGGTCTACAAGACTAAGTGCCATAGTGATGGGAGTGTTGAAAGACACAAAGCAAGATTAGTTGCTAAAGGCTTCACACAAAGGTATGGCATTGATTATGAAGAAACATTTTAATCCGTAGTATGAAAAGAGACTATTAGAATGTTCATTTCCCTTGCAGCCCAAAAGAAATGGACCATCCATAATATGGATGTGAAAAGTTCCTTCTTGAATGGGTACTTAGAAGAAGAAATTTATGTGGAACAACCACCAGGTTTTGAGGTGCAAGGAAAAGAACATCAAGTCTACAAGTTGAAGAAGGCCTTGTATGGCCTCAAGAAAGCACCAAGAGCTTGGTATGCTGGGATTGATGGGTATTTTCAGTAGAATGGCTTCAAGAAAACCAAGAGTGAGCCTACCCTCTACTACAAACAAGAAGGTGATGATATTCTTATTGTGAGTTTGTATGTTCATGATTTGTTGTATATGGGAAGTAGTTCTAAGATGAAGGACAAATTCAAACATGCTATGATGAATGAGTTTGAAATGAAAGATTTAGGCCTTATGCAATATTTTCTATGCATGGAGGTTTATCAAAGTAAGGATGAAATTTTCCTTTGTAAACCAACCTCCACTCCAATTTCTCATGGAGTTGTATTGAGTAGAGATGATGGTGCTAAAAGAGTTAATGGGACAACTTATAGAAGTGGTGTTGGCAATCTAATGTTTCTAACCCACATAAGGCCTAATATGGCTTATGCAGTTTCTCTTGTTTCAAGGTACATGACAGAACCTTCTGAATTACATATGAAGGCTGCCAAAAGAATTTTGAGATATGTGAAAGGAACTCTTATTTTTGGCATTCATTACTACAGCTCTAAAGGATTTAATCTAGTTGGTTTCAGTGATTCTGATTAGGGAGGTAGTGTGAATGACCAAAAATCTACCTCTAATGTTTTACTTTTGGTTTTGGTTTGGTTTCTTGGAGTTCAAAGAAACAAATCATAGATTCTCTTTCTACCACAAAGGCCAAATATGTTGCAGTCACCTTTGTAGGTACTCAAGCATTATGGCTCAGAAAAGTTCTTGAAGAGATTGGAGAAAAACAACTTCAGCCTATAGTGCTCTTTTGTGATAACATGAGCACAATCATATTGGCTAAAAATCTTGTGCATCATAGTAGAACTAAACACTTTGATCTAAAATATCATTTTATCATAGATTTGGTGCAAAAGAAAGAAGTAGAACTTAGGTACATCAAGACTATAGAACAACTTGCGGACATTTTCACCAAGGCAGTTGCAAAAGTTTAGTTTTTTATGCTTTGTGATTCCCCTTTGCATCAAGGAGGAGTACATTGGATAACTGATGTGAAGATCTGCCTTTTCCAGATCTTCTTTTTGCTTCTCACTGCTATGCACAGTTTCTATTTTTTTAGTCAGTTTTAATTAGTTATTTTAAGATTTTTGCAACCTTCTGTCATTAGTTTGTTTCTGGTTTTTTCATATAGTTTCCATTGCTATAAAACAATGTATTAAGTGTTGTAGGTGATTGGTTTTTTGACAGCAATAAAAGGTTTCTTCTTTGTGTATATATAACTTTTTGATCTGTTGTCATATTGACATTTTAAAATATTCAATATGGTCCTCATGTAAGTCATGGAGGAGAGTCTACTTCTGCACCTCTACCTATTGCCCCATTTTCATCTATATTGCCTCCTACAGTGCCATCTCCTATTCATATTTCACAACTTAATGGGCTTCAACAACAACAAATGTAGCATTCACAACCACCCAGTTTAGCAAGTCTTGCAGGTTCAATTGCACAAGTGAGTTTGCAGGGATTATCTTTAGCAACATCTCAAGGAGCACCTGCTGTGATGCTACCATTGGTTGTATCTCCTATGTTATCGTCTCCTAGATTGTCACCTAGTGCACCCCAGGGATCACATGCTTCATCTGTATCTACAGTTGCATCTCCTATATTTCCATCTCCTGGATTGTCACCAATAGTGCTAGACCTCGGGTAGTACATCCCGTAATTCCACTTCCTAGGTTGCTGCCAACAGCACCAGAAAGAGCACAAATGATAGTCCCACATGTAGGTACTGTTGGAATGTGGTAATTTCTCCCACATTGCATAAGGAGAACCACATCACATGAGGAGAAAGTAAAGATACAACTGTTGTCTTGGATGAAGTTAAATATATGATTTTTTAATGATTATTCTTAGAGTTTGTAATTTGTATGGAGTTGCATGATAAGTTTTTTAGATATTTCTAAGAACTCTATATAATGAGGAAATTGTAATGTTTTCATTATCTCTGATCTTTGATCAGTTGATCAATTAATAGAATTATGTGTTTTAGTTGAATGTTGTAGCATTCTTTTGTTTGTTAATTATTTCAATTGGTATCAGAGTAGAAGATCATCCTGGGAGAGCAGTTTGAAGATCTAGGGTTTGCAAGTTGTCTGAAGACATCAAGGCATCTCAGATTCATTGTGTTTATCTACAAGAAGAAATTGCTAGTTGCAGTCTGAAGACAAAGCAAGTCACCATCACAGAAGGAATCACTGAAATGTTGTATATCGCTCAAGTTACAGATTGATTTTGTTCCCAAAAATTGTGGAAGATTGTGGCCACAGCCACATGAGGTGAAAGAAAAATTAAGATCCTAGATTGTCTATGACAAATCGCAGAAGGAAATATTGAAGCCGATTGGAGAAATTGCAATTTTTGAAGAGTGATTGAAATCACAGTGAAAACATAAAAAATAGGCTGTAGAAGACAAGTGTCTAGGCCACAAGTAAAGCACAGTTCAAAAGGAGATCGCCACACACCATGGTAGGAGAGAAGCCCACAAGAGTCAGAAGAAAAAGCCAGCTGCAGACACTGCTTAGAGATCTAAAGATCACAATGATAATTGCTTTGTTGTTGATGCAATTATTGGTTGAAATTAAGGGGGAGTGTTGGAATGTGGTAATTTCTCCCACATTGCATGAGGAGAACCACATCACATGAGGAGAAAGTAAAGATACAACTGCTATCTTGCAGTTGTTAAATATAGGATTTTTTTTAATTATTCTTAGAGTTTGTAATTTGCATGGAGTTGCATGATAAGTTTTTTAGATATTTCTAAGACCTCTATATAATGAGGAAATTGTAATGTTTTCACTATCTCTGATCTTTGATCAATTGATCAATTAATAGAATTATGTGTTTTAGTTGAATGTTGTAGCATTCTTTTGTCTGTTAATTCTTTCAGGTACCTCTGCTATCTTACCATCTCTTGGATTGCCTCCACCAACACCACGAGCAGTTCATGTTGCCTTACCACCCTTCCATGCTTCTCCAGTAGCATAGTCTATTAGATTGTCTATGGAACAACCTCAACCAGTAGCTGTTGCAGTCCCTCCTATAGTTCCATCTCCTATGCCTCATATCGGTAACATGCTCCATGCCCAACCATCAACAATGGATTTTATGTCACAAGGCTCTTCCACAGGGTTAGCTTTAGTTGTATTACCAGTTATATCAGCTGCCCTGATGCTGACATCATCTATTTCCTCTTGAAAGATGTATAGCACTATGGCTACAATGCAGTCTAGTGGTATAAACATGCCTATTATTCTAACTCCAATGTCTATTGCTACATCTGTAATTTCTCAAGGTTCAAGTTCGCCATTGTCAACTTCTCCCAACACCTAGAAACCTCAACATTTGTGTTCAGGAGATTTCACATTTCAACCTCTAAGATCCCAGGCACCTTCACCACCTTCATATATTTCGCCTTCACGTTCTCAGCCTCCAATGTCTGATGTGCACCAAAAAAATATCATGTGCCCATTACAAGACCTGGATTTCAACCAGCTGTTCTGAACCTTCCTCATTCTGGTTAAATAAGAGTAAGTGGACACTTCCTCCAACACAATCTACATCTGTTAGTCCATTGGTGGTGACAATACCTCCCTTTCCACCTCAAGCACCTTCATTAAGGCTTGCAGTTTCCCTTCCTTCTCTGTTGCTAACTAACTCATTAAAGCCCACTTTTTCAATACCATGGAAAGTCTATGTGTCCCAAACTGGCATTTCACCTCCAAAGCCTGCCTTCTTAAATGCATCACAACAAATGCCTACAAGAGCTCCTGGGATTATTGTCCTTAATAGCTATTCTATCATTTGGTTCATCAGCATCACATACGAACCCTCCTCTTCAACCACAGCCAGGACCACAAGCTGGTTAGGAACATTGTAGGACTAGAAGCAAAAGATTCAGAAGAGCATGTATATTACATAGCCCAGACATAACCTTAGTGGTAATAGAGGCCAATGAATCCAAGTACATTTTTAGATTTTCAATATGGTAATTATGTACGTTTTCCTAATTATCATCCTCCTCAATCCAGCTGGTATGAAGGATGGCCTCCGCAGCCATCACAGCCCTATGTACAATCATGTGGAACTTCATGCTTATCTCAATAACAACAATCCCAGCAGTAGGCACAACCATGGCGAGGTGGCCCATCATATCCACTAATACAAGCTAACTTTACTATCCACAACCACAAATAAATACACCATTTCAGAAAAAATTACTACCACCGCCTGCAAATCAACCATCCACATCTACCTCACCAGCTCCTAAAACAAGAATGCCAACATAACCTGCCTCGTTTATAATCATTAAGTAGGGGGAAACCCAGTGAACACCTTGGATATCAATGATGTACTTAGGTCGAGGACAGTACCTCAACAGGATGTCCAACCAATAGGCTATGTTGTTGACCCTCCTTTCCCAAAATGGTTGCCAATCCAAAAGGAGGATCCTAAACCAAATTTGATTTTGTAGGAGAACTGATAAATATGTGTTAATATCCCACTCTTCCAAGCTATTAGGGGCGTCCCCATTTTTTCCAAAACAGTTAAAGAGATCTGTCTTAAAAGGGGGGAAAAGAAACAAGACCCAAAAACTCTACAAGTAATTGGACAATTAGCTAAACTGATGTTAGGACTAATCGGTGTTCTGAAACATACGAATCCAGGTAGCCCTGTCATGGATGTAAGGATTGGGACAATCATCATTCAGAACTCTTTATTTGACCTAAGAGCAACAATTAATGTGATGACTAAAGGCACAATCGACAGGTTGCAATTGCAAGGTTTAACACCAACTCCTACTGTTTTATATATAGCTGATCACTATTCTATTAATCCCAAAGGTATCACTTAAGATATCATAATTACAATAGAATATTGGGAATATCCTGTAGATTTTATGGTTCTGCAGCCAAAACTTTAGGAGGACCCTGATAGCTTCCTTCCTTTTCCTTCAACTCGCAATATTCCCAACCAGTTTGGAGGATCTATTTATGCACAACAATAGAGAAACCTTGCTATGTTTTTGAGTATATCGACAGTGCCAACAAATAATGTTAAACACAATCATATAAATACTCCTCAGGTACAACTTCCATCTAGCCCTCAAGTAAGGTCAATTATTCTTGGTCAAATCCGTGACTTTGGGTATGAAGGACAGGGTGACAAGACATTTTGTGCAACAAGAGAAGTTGGTAGCGGTCAAAGTTATGACCCATTCTTTCCCACATGAATTCGTGTTGAACAATTACCTTCACAAAATGATCATATGATGGGCATAGTTGAAGCACAAGACAAGCAAAAGACAAATGCAGAATATGAAAGTCTAATCGTTCATTTTTGACATGTAAATTCTGCAACTCTTTCTACTAACATGTTTAATCTACAGTCTTCATATTTTTGACAGCATCAGTCAGTTCAATTTTGACTAAAAATGGTTAATCAACAAGATTTGGACGAAAATGGGAAAAAACAGTCTGCACAACGTGCTAGCTGTTTAAGTACTTCCCTAATTGAGTCGGTCAGTGTTAGGTAGTTCTGCTATTCAAGATAGAAGATCCACTGTGCTCTAGTCTATGTTAAGATGCACTTATGCTGGGTTGTCATGGCAACAACATTCAATGATCAGTTTATTCTCAGGACCTTGTTAATGGTAATGCATCCTATCGTAAAACATCTTGCAAGTTTTGCAAGCAACTAGCACAGAGGTTAGTAGCAGCAGGGCTTGTTTTGGATGTTTTAGCTTGCTCTTTGGATCATGTGGATTCCAATCGACAGAAAGCATAATTTTAAGCAGGTGCAATGGAACACATTACCTCTCAAGGGTGACTAATGGTCACAACAAATTGGTGCTCACTATAAACAGCTGGCATGTTGTTGTGTCAGTTGTTTGCAAATTTTTGGACACCTGTTTATTTCGACGCATCTGCTTGACCTGCTCATCTAAATTGTTCAACTGTTTTGAATTCTTTTGTTTTTAAATACATACGGACTGTTTAAGTTCTTCCTTCCCAAATTAAATAATATATTCCAATTTTATAACTAATTTTACCCTCATCCAAGTCTTAATAGGTGTGGTGACTTTTTCATTTTTGGTTGTCCATTCAACCTCCAAAAAAAGACAAGGGGTGGTGATACTTCAAATTCTTTGAAAATGTATAAATGAGTTCAATTAAAAGCAATAAGGGAGAGAGTTCAAGGCATACATCTCTTCTCACGAGTTTGCCTAATTGCTGCATACATCTCATTCAAGGAGTTTGCTATATCATTGCATACATCTCCTCCAATGAGTTTGCTAAATTGTATGAACTCTTCCAAATGGAGTCTCCAGGGCATACATCTCTTCCATGAATTTGCCCAAATTGTTTAGGGCATACATATCTTCCACAAGATTGCTCAAATTGTATGAATTCTACATTTCTGAAACAAAATCTTTTAGCACATTGTTTCCTCTATGTTTTATAATACCACAAGTTTTCACCATGTATTGTCTTCTAGATTTCCCAACTAAATTTATATCAAATTTAAAGACTATTTAAAAAAGTGATTTGTGTCATTTTCTCTATAGATTCAATATTTTAAAAAAAAAAAATTTAAAAAAAATGCCTATCCATTTTTATTTTTTTTAATTTATGTTATTGTATAGTGAGTAAAATTTTACTATATTACATTAGTTTAATTAGAAATAAAATATTTCAATTTCTTGGAATTAAATCATTAACTGCACCAATATTTTTTATTGGTAACTTTTTATTGAATTTTGTATTTATTAATATTTTAAATTATTATCAAAAATTTAGACCTATATTTTATTGTAATGTGCTTCTCTTTGTGTATATATCAAAATTATTTATTCCTTCAAATAAAAACAATGATGTCGAGTGAAATGTAATTGTTTAAAATAATCTTTTGATGTAGTTTTTTTTTTTTTCTAGTGCCTGAAATGAAGGTCTTTATTTCTTGTAATGGACGTACCTTTCTTTTAAAAAAAATAAAGAATATAATATTATGTAAAAATATTATAAAATAGATATTGTAGACAGCCAATTCTAAAAGTTATATGTACATAAAATTGTCTCTAGATAATTTTTGTTGACCTATGTGCACACGACAAAAATTTAACTGACATTTAAAATTGCAACATGAGCATAAGAGAAGTGAAGGCTACCACATGGGTGCCATGTAATCAAGTTTAATCAAATCACCTTCAATCAAATGTTCTTTGATCAAACCCATATTATATTTCTATAAAAATACATGTGCTTCCTCATTTTCACTTGCACCAAAATTGTAATTGTATTTTAAACCAAAGTGATGAGAAATAAAAGGAATAGATGAATTAAAATTCAATAATCATATCCTAGAAGAAAGAAGCTTGAATTAAATATACAATGAAGTGCAATACATGGGAGTGCAAATGGGGTATCTCTTAATTATGTACTTGATAGTTAAATAGTTATTTTACATAGATTTGTTACTATTAATAAATATATAGTATATTATTTATGTAAGTTAGACCGTTCATTTTTAATTAAATTGGAATATAATTCAATTAAAAAAATGATACAATTTGCATAAACAATCAATTTAATTATTGTTAAGCTAGCCTTTTTTTTGTTTCATGTTTTTTTAACATAGATATATATCATGTTAGAAAATGAAGGTAAACAACTATCAATGGAAAACTGGTTACAAATGTAATATAGATATTTAACTATGTAGAACCAAAATGGAGATGGTATGAAATCAAAACAAAGAAATAATGTAATAGAAGATCAAATACATAACACAGTATTTACGTAGAGAAAACCTTTCGGGATAAAATCTCCACACAAGAAGAGATCCACACCAGTCTGTATTAACTTCAATAGAGTCTACAATACGACACTAACATACTCCTCTTCGCTCTTCAATTTTGCAACACCTGTAATACTCATCCACAACCATAATACAATGACCTCTTTAAAAGAGTGTTGCCTTTTAGGGAAAAAAAACCCTAACATAACCTCTATCGTCAGATTTGCAACCTAAAGATGAATAGTATAGATTGACTACGAAATTACAATAATTTTCCAAGGAAATTTTTTAAAAATTTCTCTTCAAGGGTGTTTCCCCTGAATCCTCATCAGGGGGGCTAGGAAGCTATCTCCACCGCCTACACCCCAGATGATAGCAATGGGGGGGCAAGCCCCCCCACACCCCTCATCTGCTACATGAATCCAAAGTGTGGCTCAATCAAGATCACTACTTGGTGAGTACTTCATCCCTTATGAATGGTTTACAAACAATATTAAATACAAATGATTTACAAGATTGATGGCACCTTAATCCTAACATATTATAATTAACATGTGTTCATTGATTGATATATCATTTTTCTTCATAATACTCCTCTCTTCTTTGAAGCTTTCTCTATAGTGTATTAAACATAGCATTCAACAAGGTCATCCTCTTGTGTCTATGAAAGTAATTCCTAAAGGTATATTTGATGGCTATAGAGGTCAAAGTAATAAGGAGGCTACTTACACTTTTTCCTACAATTATTTTTTCTTGACATTCTTCTATCTCTTCTTCTATACTTTTACCCTAAAGATTGTTGTTGTGTTTTGTTAAACTATATTCCCTCGAAAGGCTTTATGAAGTGAGGAGGGATATTTCTCCAAGTACCTATCCTTAGGTAAACTTGAAATGTGTTAGTATCATGTCTTTTGGTGCCACTTTAATCTATTGGGGGTTTACCTTAAGAAGTATAGTATAGGTATGTTGAAAGAAAAGAGTGATAAGTTGGAGTAATAGGGAACTATTCTAGGAGACATAAGGATATAAATTAATAGTTTATGGTTTAAATTTTAGAGAATATCAAGTTTGGGGTTTATAGGGTTTGATGTATGTATGTACACATGTATTTGGAGCAATAATGGTTTCTTTCAAGAGTGATCAGGAAATGCATATAAATTTATAATTTATATGTTTAGGACTTTAGATTTATGGATCAAGATATAATGTTTACAATTAAGGTTTTATAGCTTATGACTTACAATATAGGGTTTTAGTTTTATGGTCTAATCATTAATGGTTTATAATTTATCATTTATGATGTACTACAAGTGATAGTTTAGAGTTTAGAGTTTAGGGTAAAAGGGTTTAAAATTCATATTGTATGGTTTTGTTATGGAGTAAAAAGTGGACACATACGTTTTTACCTCCTACTTTAGCTACTGGGTCCCCATGATTACATTATGCATTATAATTGATCATCTCAAAGAGATTGCCTGGCAGCAATGTAAATTTGGGACCTTGTGTTGGTATGTAGCAACTGATCATGCAAGTATTGTACACACCCTTATTCTAGAAGCTTCCAAAAAGCTTGTTATAAATAGTTATGATGTATGCTCCATGTGTGGAATTCATAAGATTGTAATCTATTTTGCACTGGATAATAAAATCATTGGATGGCTGAGTTTCTGTGGATGTAGCCCATTTTGGGTGAACCATGTTAAAATTTTGTGTTGATCTCTTTTGTGTTGTTCTTCATTGTTATATTTGGGTTATTTAATTTGCATATACTTGTTAATATTTTTTGATCTTCCCAAACCCTAACAACTGGTATCAAAGTGGGTTGTGTTTGATTATTGTCTGCAGGAAGGTCTCATGGTTGAGTGGGAGTCTCATAGTTAAGTGGGAGTAATGGCAGACGAGGGTAAATTGAAGGTAGATAAATTCAACGGGCAAAACTATCAGTTATGGAAATTGCAAATGGAGGATTACCTCTATCAGAAGGATTTATGGAGGCCATTGGAAGGAAAAGCCAAGAAACTAGTAGTAATGACTGATGAGGATTGGGAACTTCATCACAGAAAGGCATTGGCAACCATTCAGTTGTGCCTAGCACCATCTATAGCATTCAATATAACAGAAGTGAAGACAATAGATGAACTAATGAAAGCTTTGGCTAAATTGTATGAAAAACCCTCAGCCTCTAATAAGGTATTTCTCATGAAGCACTTGTTTAATTTGAAAATGATTGAAGGTGGATCTGTGTTAGATCATTCAAACGAGTTTAATATATTTACCAGTTTGTTAACTTCTATAAAAGTGAAATTTGATGAAGAGGTGAGGGCTCTCTTAGTTTTATGTTCTTTTCCAGAAAGCTAGAATAGCTTGGTAATGGCTATAAGTAACTCTATCTCTAGTTCAAATACTTATGATGTTGTTGGTGTTATCCTTAGCAAGGAAATGCGATGGAAAAGCACAGGAGAGAGTTCAACATTGGGTAATGCTTTGACTGTAGAGAATAGGGGAAGAACAAAGGAGAGAGGAAAAAGCCCAACAAATCATGGGAAGTCACAAGGGAAGTTGAAGAAAAGTGGATCTAAATCTAGAGGAAGAATGGATTGCTAGCACTATGGAGAGCTAGGACACTTGAAGAAGGATTATTGGTCTCAAAAGGGCAAACAAGGAGTTGGACAACATGATGATAGTAAGTAAGCTAATGTTGCAAGTAATAAATTACAAGATGCTTTAATTTTGTGTTTAAATAATTCTAATGATTCCTGGGTAATAGATTCAAGGGCTTCATTTCATGCCACACCCCATAGGAAATATTTTGTAGATTATGCTCAAGGTGATTTTGGACATGTATATTTTGGTGATGATGAACCCTGTCAGATTGTTGGATAAGGAAAGATAAAAATCAAGTTGTAGAATGGAAATGAATGGTTGCTACAGGAGGTAAGGCATGTTCCAAATTTGCGAAGGAATTTAATTTCTGAAGGACAACTGGGTAGTGAAGACTACATAGTTACATTTTCAAACAAAGTCTGGAAGGTCACTAAAGGTGCATTAGTAGTAGCTAAAGGTGAAAAGGTTGGTACATTGTATTTGTGTACTGGTTATTCTACCTTAGCTGCTGTAGAAACAATTACTACTAAGATAGTTAAAGCACTTGCTACAAAGATAGAAACAAAATTGTGGGACCATAGACTTGGGCACATGAGTGAGAAAGGGATGAAGATCCTGCACTCCAGAAAGTTGCTACAAGGTCTAAAGAAAATTAACTTGGAGTTCTACAAAAATTGTGTTTATGGAAAATAAAAAAGAATTTGATTTCTCAAAGTTGGGAAAGAGAAGAAGAGTGAGAAATTAGAGCTTGTGTATTCAAATGTATGGGGACCAACTCATGTATCTTCTCTTGGTGGCTCTTGCTATTATGTCACTTTTATTGATGAAGCAACTAGGAAAACATGGATGTATTTCCTAAAACAAAAATCAGAAGTATTTTTAACTTTTAAATAGTGGAAAGCTTTGGTTGAGAATGAGATAGGAAAAAAGTTGAAGTGTCTCAGATCTGATAATGGAGGTAAGTATTGTAGCAGAGAATTTGAGAATTACTATTCATATAATGGAATCCATAGCCAAAAAAGAGTTCCTGGAACCCCACAAGAAGATGGTGTGTCTGAGAGGATGAATAGGACCATTATGGAGCTTGCAAGGAGCATGAGATTGCATGTTGGACTGCCCTTACACTTTTGGGAAGATTATGTACATACAGTTGTTTATTTAATAAATAGTGGACCTTCAAATCCTTTCGATGGTGGCATTCCAGAGGAGGCATGGATGGGCAAAAAGGTAAAATATTCATTTCTGAAAACCTTTCATTGTGAATCTTTTGTCCATGTTGATATTGAAAATAGAACCAAGCTTGAGGCTAAGTCTAAAAATTATACCTTCATTAGACATGGAGTAATGAATTTGGTTACTGGTTATGGGATTATGAAAATCATAAAATCATTAGGAGCAGAGATGTTATATTCAATGAGAAGGTCATGTATAAGAGTTAGCTATAGGAAAAGAAACATGAACAAGCCAAAAAGGAATATGTGGTGTTGGATGAGATTCTAGAAAATAAAATCCCAGTGGTACCCGATGCTTAGCAACAAGAAGTTATCCCATAGACTCCTACAAGTGTTAGGAATTCTACAAGGATAACTAGACATTTAGAAAGATTTTCTCCATCATTATATTCTATATTATTAACTGATTCTAGTGATCCTAAAGGTTATGAAGAAACAATGCTGGTAAATACCAAAAAGTAGTGGGAGCTAGGCATGAAAGATGAAATGGATTCCTTGCTGCAGAATCAGACTTGGGACTTAGTCAAATTATCTATAGGTAAAAGAGCATTGCCAAACAAATGGGTTTACAGGTTCAAGGAAGATAGAGGCAAGAAAAGATATAAGGCTAGACTCATGGTAAAAGGTTTTGTATAGAAAAAAGTTATAGATTTTGATGAAATATTTTCTCCGGTTGTAAAGATAACTTCTATTAGAACTATTCTAAGTCTTGTAGCTATGGAAGACTTGCATCTTGAATAGCTAGATGTGAAAACAACTTTCCTCCATGGGGATTTGGAAGAGGAAAAATACATGCAACAACCACAAGGATAGGTCAAGGGTAAGGAGGAATTTGTGTGCAGGTTAAAGAAGAGTTTGTATGGCCTGAAGCAAGCACCTCGGCAATGGTATTTCAAATTTGATAGTTTTATGGTTGAATAAGGTTACAAAAGATGTCATTCTAATTATTGTGTTTATTTCAAGAAATTGTGTAATGGCAGCTATACTATCCTGTTGCTTTATGTTGATGACATGCTTGTTCCCAGGTCTAACATGCAACATATTAATGAACTTAAGAAGAAATTAGCAAGTTCATTTGCTATGAAGGGTTTGGGTGTAGCAAAACAAATCCTTGGTATGAGGATCACACGGGATAGGACAAATAGAATTTTTTTTTGTCTCAAAATGAGTATGTAGAGAAGGTGTTGAAAAGGTTTAACATGCAAAATGCAAAAATAGTTACTACACATTTGCCTAGTCATTTTAAGTTGACTAAGAAGATGTGTACAAAGACACAAGAGAAGGAAGGCAAAATGTCTAAGATACCATATGCATTAGTAGTTGGCAACATGATGTATGCAATGATATGCACAATTCCAGATATTGCACATGTAATGGAAGTTGTGAGTAGTTATATGAGTAATCTAAGAATGGAACATTAGAATGCGGTAAAATGGATTCTCTAATATTTGAGAGGTACTACTTCAAAGAAACTATTTTGGAGAAACAAATTCTGCTCTAAAAGGATATGTTGACTCTAATCTGGCAGGTGATATTGATAGCAGGAGGAGTACTACAAGGTATGCTTTTACTGTAGGAGGTACTGTAGTCAGTTGGATTTCAAGGTTGCAAAAGGTTGTTGCACTTTCAACCATTGAAGTTGAGTATGTTGCTGCTATGGAAGCTAGCAAGGAGATGATTTGGTTATAATGTTTTCTGGACTAATTAGGGTAATGACAAGAGGATAGCCATTTATACATTGATAGCTAGAGTGCCATTCATCTTGCTAAGAACTCAGCTCTACATTCAAAAACTAAGCACAAACAACTCAGATACCACTTCATCCGGTCAGTTTTGGAGGATGGACAGTTGAAGCTGGAAAAAATTCACACAAGTGAGAATCCTGCAAATATGTTCACATAGGTGGTTACATGGGAGAAACTAATTTCCTCATTAGTTTCTGTTGGTCTTCACGATTGATAATGGTGGATATAGGAAACTGGCCATGCCTATAATCTAGTGGGAGCTGAAAGTGCAGCGGTGTCATCCAAGATCAATCTCCTAGTGGGAGATTGTTTGGTGTGGAGCCTGATCAGTCTCCAAGTGGGAGATTGTTGGTATGTAATGACTGATCATGCAAGTATTGTACACACATAACATATCCTCATTAGGGTTCATGGGCGAAAAGCCCCGAGAAGTAGGGGTTCAGAGGCACAACCCCTAAAAAAATTTTCCCCTCTTTTTCATGTTTGGATTCCATTGTTAATTTTTGTTAATCGATAAAAGAAAAACAACATTGTAAAACCCTAATTCTAGAAGCTTCCAAAAAGCTTGTTATAAGCAACTGGGATGTATGTTGCATGTGGGGAATTAGTGAGATTGTAATCTATTTTGCACTAGGTAATAAATTCATTGGATGGCTAAGTTTCTATGGATGTAGCCCATTTTGGCTGAACCATGTTAAATTTCTATGTTGATCTCTTTTGTTTTGTTCTTCATTGTTATATTTGGGTTATTTAATCTACATATAATTGTTAGAGTTTATTGCTTTGATCTGCCTGAACCCTAACACCTTGGGCCCTTCCTTAATCTCATGCCAGACTAAAAGGGATCTTAGACTTGGGTGCCAATCACCTAAGTTTCCCTTGATTGGTCAGGGCCAACTAACGCTATGTTAGCATAGGACCTTTAAAAATGTTCCTCTTTGTCATCTCTTGTGATTTAATGTTAGCGTGAAAGCATATTTAAGTGTGTTTTTGAATTTATTTGTAATCGAGATGGATATTGCAAACTTATGATATTGGAGCAAAGAGCATTCAAGGCATTCATTGTGATATTGTTCTAGATTTATGTTTGTATTGTGTGTATTGTTACAGATTTGGAATCATCATCCATCTCCTTATGAGTTAAAAGATGTTCATTCTCCTAAGGGCTTCACCTCCAAGGTGATATCATTGTTATTTGAATCATTCTATCATCATTTTTTTTAGCCTCTACCCTGCTATGATACGCTCTCTTATATATCAATAGTGTTGGAAGCCTTGAATGTCATTCCATGGTTTGAATGAGGTAAATCCCTAAACACCATAACAACCCCAAATCCTCTCTTGTCGTCTTATGTGCAGATTATAGGTATTGGATTTACGAGCATTGAAGTTATAGGAAGAATGTGTAGGAATCAAGGTTTTGAGATCTGAAAGTAGTTCCAAAATATTCCTCTAAAAAGACTTGGGTAGTTGGCACCTTAGTCTTTTGGGCTTTTAGGTTCTAGATCTGGGATCTAAGCATCAGTTACAACATTTTCTCAGTTTTGACCTTTGGTAGATTTTCACTTCTAGGATTTGGGTGGTCCCTATTTTGTCCTCTGACACTTCATCTTCTGAGACACAAGTTCTAATATATTTCTAACCCTTTTTGTACATTTAAATTCTAAGTTTCAGTTGTTTTCTATCTGGTATAAGTTGATTACCTTAGAGCTAGGTTTTAATGCATTTTAACCTAGGGTTTGATAAATGGCTTGGTTAAATCTTATCTTTCCATAGAAAACAAGAGTACAAGATCTTTAGCTAAGTCCACCTCTCTTTGGTTGTGATTAATCTTTGTCTTGTCCTTGAATGTTATTGTGGAATAGGGTTTGATCTAGTGTGCATGCTAGGTGTCGTCATTCTCTTTTTCACACATAACATTTTGGTGGACCCGTAGCTTCGAGTATTTGCATCTTGCTGATTCTTAAAATCAAATCTTGCATTGATTTCATTGCATATTCATCAATATCCATTTGAAATCTTGCATGACCTTGGAAAAAGTGAAAAAATTAAAGCATTATAGGCTAGAAAAAGGCATAGTTGTGCATTGCTTTCATTGCATATGATAAAAAGATTTAAATTTATGATTTTTACATCAGATATAAATCATATTACAACATGCAATCATTTTAGGGTGTTGTACCTTACATTTGAAGATCTCATTTTCTAGGGTTTTGTTGAAAAAGTTGCACTTTTCCTAAAATCTAGTCAATTTCAAAAGCTAGCATTTGTAGTTAAAATCTTATTTCAGATTTTGATGCCATCATAAACATTTCAATTCAGATCTAACACTAATTTATAGCATATTTTCATGTTTCATTTAATTTTTTTGCACCATTTCATACCTTAGTTCAAAAATTCACATGTTTGTAATTACACATTGTATATTTCAACATAAGAAATTTGACCTCTTTAATGTTTATTTGAAAGAAATCTTAAAATTGTCTATGCTAGCTTTTGTGCAGCACTTTTAACATTTTGATCACTCTATTTGTAGTGACACTAGTGTGTTTTTTATCTCTACAAAAGCTACAAAAACCCAGTTTCCTCAAACTAGTGTTGAGGTGTACGAAAGTCTCTCATATTGGTGGTATTTGATAAATGAATAGATCTTATTGTACATTTATGTTCCAAGACATTTCATGATGGCATCTTCATATTATCCATCTCTGAAATCTTTGCATGAGTATATCCTAGATTTTGAAAATTTCTCAAAATTCACTAATGTGAACCCTCATGTTTTAGAACACACAGCATCCATAAATGATATTTATGTTTCTAAATGTTCTACATATGAACTCCAAATTCTTTGTTATATACATTATTTTTGATAGCTTCGCAATATTCATGGGTGCATATCCTTTTATATTAAAATATTTAACTAAATTCATCTCCAAGAATACTCATGAGAAAGATGATTGTGAAAGTTCTTCTCCTTCTATTACTACTATAAATCATGAAAATGCCCTGCATCTACTATCTAAATTATATGATGATGATGATGAGTCATCCTTTTCCTCCTTTGGCTGAATGTTCAAGTACTTTGAACATCACTAAGGATGTTAAAACCACGAATACTTCTACTTTGGCTACATGTTCAAAGCCCTTAGACATCACTAAAGATATAATCATCGAGAATTCTTCTAACAACATTTTACCTTTCCTTCATTCCAATGCTTTCCTCTCAAAAGATGAAGCATTGGTGGATGAAGAAAGGTCTCTCAAATTAAATAATTTAGGGATGGATGTCGAGCTTAATCAAAGTAAAAACAATGTTAATTCAATAATCACTAATAGACATATCCCACCCACTAAGGGAATACTGGATAAGTGTACTAATATTCCTAAACTCATTGTGAATGGGGCATATAATGCACCTCCTGACTTCAAACTAGTGATTACAGTTCAAGGTGTTCCAACACCACCTAGAACCCCAGGTTACATTCTCAATTTTGTAAAACAAATTACTTAAGAAAGTCAAATGTATCAAAATGTGTCACAACAACCCTATCACAATGTGGTTGCTCACACATACAATACATGAAATAATAAGAAAAGTAAACAATAGTTGGACACTCTGATCACTTTACAAGCTTCTCAACCTATGCTTCCTCAACCACCTCGTCTTACTCAAAAAGGTGGTCAAGATTATGATCTTGTTGAGAAACTTCATGCTACTCCAGCTAAGATCTCTATCTGGGAACTCATACAAACATCACCTACATATCATGGAATGTTCCAAGAAGATTTACAAAGCATGATTGTACCACCCACTATTAAGCCTAATGATGTAGCAGCTCTGTTAGATTGTATGCATGTGACAAAAATAGATATTCTATTTCAACAATACTAGTTACTATCACTTGAAGTTCAAAACCAATATCATCCTCTTCTTATCTTTGTCACAATAAATAATAAGTTGATAAAGTGAGTTATAATTGACAATGGATCAACTCTTAATGTTTGTGGTATTGATTTGCTACATAAAATAAAGGTTGACACATCTTTAATCAAACTAGATAAACTTAACATTCATATCTTTGATAATGTTTGTAGACAATCCTTGCGTACCATAACTTTACCTATAAAGGTTGGACCCATGACATTATCTACCCTTTTCCATGTTATGCCTGGTGCACTTTCATATAATATGATCCTCAGTAAACTGTGGATTCATGCCATGGGGGCACTTTTGTATACCCTTCATCGATCAATAAAGTTTATTCATGAAAATAAACTTCACACCATCGAAGCCGATCTGGAGCCAGAAAGTTGTTTACAAATTAAAACACAAAAACAAGTTATCAATGATAAAACTCTAAATAATTTAAAAGTTGATTCATCAATACCTCTTTTTGCAGATAATTTTGTGCAAGATTCAACATCATCATTGAATGCATTCCTTGTGACGATTGTGGTCCATTAGATTTTACTCCTACCTTTATAGGGGAATATAAACTAAATAACCCTAAAACATTATAAGTTATGGTAATATCATCCAAACAATTTGTGGAAACACCTAAAGAACCTACAGTTTCTTTCATCAACAATACAAACAACACTCTTACTTACACTATAGAATATGGGACATATGAGGCTCCACCATCTTCTAAAGAGATGTCATCCCTTTATGGTCAAGGATTTAAAACCTTTAAAAAAATTGTGACTACGTAGGCAATGGTTGTGGTGTAAATCAACAAGGAATTAGAGTACCTTTACAAGCTGCTGCAATTAAATACTCAGCTAGTATTGGATACCATTATTTGAAGCCCACCAAAGCCTACCGTCATCCTACTCTTAATGTTAATACAATTCAACAAGTCCAACACTAAATATGACATATCATGGGATGATAGACATGGATTGTCCACCAAGAAATATCCCATTGAATCAGGTAAGTATTTCTCCCTCATTTAGCCACATTTGATGTAGCACTTATGTTGTTTTCTCTCAAGAATTGCCTCCTCCTAGATATATATTTTGATATTGTAGTGTTGTGTTTCCCCCTGTTATGGTGAAAAGAAGATAGGTTGAAATGTGGTTAAGGTAGATTCAATCAAACCCTCCTTTCACAATAACATTCAAGGACAACAATCGAGCTAAGTCACTATAGATGGAGAGGACTTAGCTACATGTTGATGTCACTTAGGAATGATATGGAAAGACATATTAGATTGCTAGATATGTCAAACCCTAGTTTAATTAAACCTTAAACCCTAATTATATGAAATTGAATACAGACGAACAAGATACAACAAATGATCACACAATAAGGCACTAAATACAGATTAGAAACATACAAGGATTTAGATTTTTAGAGGTAGAAAATTTAGGGAGAATGGGGTGGGCACCCAAATCAAGCATGGTAGTTTTTTTATAGATCTGGAATAGTAAGGTGAGTAAAACTGTAACTTGCTTCAGAGTTTCTAGAGATGCTAGTTGGGAGGACTACAGGACGGGTGCCATAGTCAAGTAGGTTCAATTTTTAGCACTTTCTTCTCAAATCCTTAATCTATGTCCTCTACTCTAATCCTCTAAAACTCCACTTTGCCAAATCCCATAGCTATAACATGCAATCACAAAGAGAGTGGTTTAGTGCTTGTGGTGTTTAGGAGCTTTCCTCGGTCAAGCCCCAGAATGGCATTCAAGCCTATAAACACTGTTGTTAGATAGAGTGCATGTCCTTGGTGGATAAAGGTAAAATCAAATGATGAAATAGATTGATTGAAACATAAATAGATGTCACCTTAGAGGTGAAGCCCTCACGGAGATAAGGATCTTTCACACCATGAGGAGATGGATTGATGAAGCCAAATATGCAACAAACAAATAGAATGACAACACAATTATTCTCTACAGCACAATCAATGGCTTGAAATCCCTTAGCTCAATGTCACAAGTTCACATTATCCATCTAGGTGAAGTCCTAAACATGTTTATATATGTATTGCTACTAAACTTCTGTAAATCAAATTGAAAAGGTTGACAAAGGGAAACCGTTTTAAAGGTCCTATGCTGACAACTTAAATTTAGGTCCTGGTAAAATAGGCTTGGACTAGGGCATGAGTGCCCAAGTCCCAAGGCATGATTTGGGTTTTGGTTAAGCATTAATGTGAACCCCTAAGCCTCATTTGACATGGGTTTCAAGGTAAATCACTCTAGGATAAGTTTTAAACATGCATAATGAAATTGAGGGGACCTAGGAGCTAAAGTAGGAGGTAAAAAGTCCTAGGGAAAATTTTATGACATATCATTTAGCCCCCACTTTAATATATGTATGATATTACGATCCATAGATGCATTAAAGTACAGTTGAAACCACATCAAATATGCCAGGAACATGAAGCTAAGGAACACACAAAGATTGGAGGACTATTTCTAGCACACAATCTTAGGTAAGCACTAGAAGACACAATGAAGACAGTAAGAAGCATAAAAAACATAGAGAATATAGTGGAAGCATGTAAAACATGATGAAGACATGAGAGTAGACACACAATACATGATAAATACATTGATATAACATTTTATATATGAAATAAAAATCCTAACTAAGGGGCGGAGGAGGCTCATCACCATGTGCCTTTAGGCCATTGAAAACATGTAAAACAAAGACCTAAATGTGGAGGGGGCTCATCATCACGTGCCTTTAGACTACAGTTGATGAAGACATGCGAAACAAAGACATGAATGTGGAGGGGGCTCATCACCACGTGCCTTTAGACCACACCCAGGGGAAGACATAGCAAACATGCAAGGAAGACACATGGAATACATGAGTGCCACATAGCATGCCATAGACACACTATACATCTTATACATAATAAACACAAGTGATGGAAGGAGCTTATTGCTAAGTTCCACCATATAAAACATGCCAAACACACCTGATAGTTGAGCTATGCTATCAAAAACACCAAAGACATGCTTAAGGGAGGATGACTCAAGATCCAACCCCGCCTCGCGATGAGGACTTTGTATAAGAGGATGTGTACTAGCTCAAGAGATACACCATCCCACCTTCAAGCAAAAATTTAAAAGAAACTTCATAAATTAAAATTAAGACCTTTAGTGAAGGAATCATGCAAAGATCATTTGTGAGTTGAAAGATATTAAATTTTCTGTTTCCTGAAAAATACTTGAAAATTATTCAAATTTAGGTTTGAGGCACTAAACAGCCTTGTACAGGCCCAAAAGTGGGTAGAATTGGTAGAGCAAGTTCTTAGTGCATAGAGCACTCAACAAGCTTTCTGGTGCTTCAAACGGTTCATTAATTAGACACTTGGATCACAAGTTATGGCTCCCAAAAGTTGACCTATTTTTGGAGGGAGGTGCAAAATCCAAAATTTGGCTAGAGGCTACCAAAAAGGCTATTAGTAACTATTTTTGGGAACCCTTGGGGTAGTAGAGATAAGGGGGAAAGTGTAGAGTGGAGTAAAGGTGGGAAAATAGAAACCCTAGTTGATTTGGAGTTACAGAATGCTGAGGATTCTAGAGGATTGAGATGGGAAGCTGTAATGTGTTGCATCCTGTGGAGGATTCATCCTCTGATTCTATTTGAGCTTCTATAATGTAATGAGTTGTCCAAATCAATAAAAGAACATTTTATTTTCTATGTGCAATTTTTGTTGTTGTGTGTTTTATGATTTACCCCCTTCATCAATTATGAAAGCTATGCATGTATTAGGTCACATCCAAGAAACCAAGGCTACACTTACGAGTTCAGATCTGAGTATAGCCATTGGGCTTATACTATAGTTATCTCAGGACTGAGTGTAACAACAAGGTGAGATACAAAACAATCCAAAGTGTACAGAGAAATTGTATTGCAAAGGTTTATTAGAAGAGATAAGACAACATGATGCATCACATAGAGTGATTCTAGTAGTTAAATGTTATATATATATATCTATATATATATATATATATATATATATCAACCCCATCTTCATATATAGACTAGGTCCATTTTTTCTTACTTTCTAAAGGGACACATGGTTTGTATCAGTATTTATTTGTTTTAATCATCTGTTGAATAGGTAGAACCGCTGAAGAAGGTAAACAATAAAAATGAGATAGGAGAACAAGTACCTTAGCAACACCATGTAAGAAGATTCCCCCAAGACTTCAACTATAATTCTATGCCCCTAAGGCATGACATGCAACAATCAAATAGAGAATAGAAGGATAGAAGAATGATGAAACAAATAAAAGAATGGTCACAATAGAGGCGATCTCCCAATATTCTCAACCTTACAAGAGTGTCAAGGGTCATCCTAGAAGACCTAAACAACACATAAGAGAAGGCCACATAAGAGAGCAAAAGTATGTTATGACAAAGGTGGCCAAAAGAGTTAGAAATACTTACCCATGTACACAACTAAACCAGTGGTTGTCCTCGAGCAAATCATCTTCCTCCCAATCTCGAATGCAAGAGGAAAGACGTACATAAGGTACAATTGCCCAACTTAGATCATCATTGTTTAGTTCTTCATTATTAAGCTCTTCTTTAGTTTGTTCAATGTCAAGTGGTGGAATGTTCTCTTGTTCAGGTGTTGGTTTTTGAGCTAAAGTTTCTCATATCTTCCTCCATTCTCTTGCTTGTCTATTCCTTATTGTTTTGTTGGTGATGTTTGCAAAAGTATTTTCATGATTTTCCATAGTCTTCAACATTTTAGAGGAGGAAGCTTGTGCTAGATTAACCTCTTGTGATGAATTGTTTTTTTCTTTATGGGTATCTCCCAATCCTTGTAAGGTTGATGAAGGGGGAACCTCAACATAGACTCCCTTACCTTTCGATCTAGGGGGTTCTTTCAATTCAGTTGTCTCTTTACTTATGATTTGTTCAGGAGGAGATCCAACAATTTTTTTTATCAATTTTGCTTTATATCATTGATATCCCAAGACAATTTGATCTTATCATGGTTCAAGAGGTTTAGTAGGTCATGGCCAAAAGTAATCAAGATTGAAGTTTTTTTGAGTAATCATAGATTGCCACTTGCTATGATCAATAGTATGCATGCTTCCATGGAGATGAAATTTTACGCATTTGTGAATTGTTGAGGGGATGGATTTCATGGCCTTGGGCCATGGATGTCCCAATTTTATATGGAAGAGGTCAGATGTAGGTGTGATATCAAATGATTGTTCCAAATCTTTGTCAAATACCGTGATCAATAAAGTAATCTTCCCTATGTCCAAGAGGAAATCTCCAGTATGTGTTTTAATCATCATGTCAGTGGGTTCATAAGATTCTTGCATCAAATCATGTGAATAAAGAAACTCTTCAGTAGCCACATTAGTCATACAGTTAGGATCAATAAGGGCTCCCCTTATAGGATTGTCCATCACTTTCATAGCAATGTAAATAAGTCCTTCAACACTTCTATTTATTCTATCATGTGGTGTAAAGACCAATTTAGGTTCAGGGGTTTTCCTCTTCATATAAACCCTATGAGGAAACATAGTGTTTTTTTGATGAGAAGCCATGTATGTGAGACATTTTTCACACCAAAGTACTTGCTTGAAGAAATCGGGTTTTTAAATAGAAAAACACACAAATTTCATAAAAAACCAAGTGAGTAAGATGGAAATATTGCACTACACAACAAGGCAAGATGAATGATTTGAATTTTTCCTTAAAGAAGTTTGAAGAAAGTGTATACAACCCTTAGTGTTTTGAACACAATGTGTAATTAAAAATATGCAAATTTTGAAGCAAGAGTGAAGAATTTTTAAATGACAAATGAAAATATGCCTAAGATGAAACCAAAATCTGACCTAAAATATGCTTATGACATGTTTAAGGAAACAATGCAAAACTATACTTGTTTATCAATCTAAAATGCTAAAATTTTTAACCTTTTTCAATGGAAATGTGCTAGTGATGCAAATGTAAATGCAAAAACTTACAATGCAACAACACTACAGTCCAAAAGTAGTTTTGAAAGAGTCTTGAAATGAATAGTAAGATCAGAAATAATATTTTAACTAAAAACCCTAGCTTTTGGAATTATTAGGTTATATGAAAAATGCAAATTTCAAGTAAAACCCTAGCAAATGAGATAGGCAAATGCAAAGTAAAGGATCATGAAATGATGAAATGTTGTAATTTATCTCAATCTGATGTAAATATTAGAAATTTTAATGTTTCCAATGATATGCAAGAAAAATAGTGCAAATTATGCCTTAATGCAAGCCTAGAATGCTTTAAAAAAAAAAAAATCAAATGTATGCAAGATTTTTGAATATATGATGGTGAATATGATATGACTGAATGTAAAGACTAATTACAACACTTACCAAGATGCAAGTTCACTAAAAACATGGGTTCACCAAAATGTTATGTATAAAAGGAGATAGGTTGAAATGTGGTTAAGGTAGATTCAATCAAACCCTCCTTTCACAATAACATTCAAGGATAACAATTGAGCTGAGTCTCTACAAATAGAGAGAACTCAACTATAGGTTGATGTCACTTAGGAATGATATGGAAAGATAGATTAGATTGCTAGATATGTCAAACCCTAGTTTAATTAATCCTTAAACCCTATTTATATGAAATTGGATACAAATGAACAAGATACAACAAATGATCACACAAGAAGGCACTAAATACATATTAGAAACATACTAGGATTCAGATTTTTATATGTGGATACTTCGGCGACAACAGGGTGGGTACCCAAGTCCAACAAGATATTTTTTCTATAGATTTGGAATAGTAAGGTGAGTAAGACTACAACTTGCTTCAAAGTTTCTAGAGATGCCAATTGAGAGGACTACAAGTTAGGCACCATAGTTTGGTAGGTTCAATTTTTATACTTTCTTCTTAGATCCCAAATCTATATCCTCTACTTTGATCCTCTACAACTCCATTTCACTAAATCCCGCACCTATAATCTACAATCACAAAGAGAGGGGTTTGGGGGTTGTGGTGTTTAGGAGCTTGCCTCGGTCAATCCCTGGAATGGTATTCAAGCCTTCAAACACCATTACTAAATAGAGTGTGTGTCCTTGGTGAATAGAGGCAAAACCAAATGATGGAATAGATTTATTGAAACACAAATAGATGTTGCTAGAGCAAAGCATCCAGGAGCATCTACAAACCAAGAGAAAAACTTTCATGAATGAGAGAAGCAACATTGGAGAAGATATTTCACTAGGATTGAAGAATATACATTGGGCATGAGATATTTTAAAATGTAGAAACCTAGGTATAAATAGCCAAGTAAAAGATGAGGTACAGGAACAACTAAACCCAACTACCTCAATGGTGAAAAATGCACCTAAATAATAATTATCTAATAATGTAAATGTTAGGTAGCCTAAGTAAACTTAAGCCTACTCTAACACCCCCCCTTAAGTGTAACTTAGGGAGATCATTATGCAATATGAGGTGCAAAATAGGTCCCAGCAACAAGGTCATGTTAGGTACTCATGTACAACTACAATGCAATGAAATGTAATCTCTCACAACTAGAGAAAAGGAGGAAAACCCTGTGGGATAAAACTCATCTCCAAAAGAGAAAAAATAAAACTAGATGATGCATGGAGGACTCACTAGTACTCCCCAGGGACTACATACATCATGTATAGACAATCAAGAATCCCATGGCAATAGGAAGGAAAAAGAGAGACATGATATCCCCCCATAATGATGAAGCTCCAATGTCGATGAAGTATGCCTGGAAACAAAAGATGATCCAATGCCTACAAGAAACACCTCTCCCCTTAGGAAGAAACAAATCCACCAAATGATGTAGAAGCCATTCCATGTCCAACTAAGGAAGGAGGAGAGAATTCTCCAAATAGAAATCTCTGAAGACTGAGTAGGAGTCTCCCAGCATGAATAATCCACCACATAATCATGATAAAAAAATAACCAAAAAATGTCAAAAATAAAGTGAAAGAGAAAACTTATCAATGTCAATCTCCAAAGAAAATGTAGATGTATCGACAACTGTGCTAGAACTACCATCAAAGAGGAGAGAAATCCTCTCAAGTGTGTCTCCCAAATCTACAAGATGGGACTCCACAAACAAATCTAAAATTCCTACCAAATACTCATCCAATAAAGCAAGATTTGAGAAACTATGATCAACATAAGAAAATCCCTTAGGAAGAGGAACTAAGTCCCAAGAATGATTCTTCATTAAATAAGAATACTCCGCAATCATAGCACTTTCCCATTCTGGAACACCTGAAGCATCTAAAAAATTCTTAGGATAAGTAGAAACTACATGACTCAAAAGATAGATACCTGAAGTTTGTGAATGAGTGCAATGTGTAGTTGTGTGATCACCTACAAGAGAACCAACATCCTCAAGAAGTGTAGGATCCCATAATGGTCTTGTGGGTGTAGGTGGAGAAGGAGATGGAGAAATGTCAAAAACAAGATCAATACCATCATCAGTGAAAATCATCATTAGGAACATCATCATCATCATCTATAGGAAGAAAAACATCATCTAAAGAATAAGTAGGAAGAAGAGAGGAGGGTTCCTATGATGGAGAATATTTTGGAGTGAAAGACTTATCAAAATGAACATCATGATAAAAATCTACCTCTCGATGATAGAATCAAACAAGCGATAACCCTTCACATCCTCACAATAGCCAACAAATATGAACCGTTGAGTTTTCTTCTCCATTACTTTGCACCTCCCATATGCAATGAATGTCCATGCATCAGTGTCAAATACTTTGAAAAAAGACACCTTGGTTTTAACATGAGACCAAGCCTCCTTGGGAGTCATATTTTGCATCGCCTTGTGAGGCATATGGTTTTAAATGTAATTGGCACAATTGACAACCTTTGCCCAAAATACTGGAGCCATGGATCGAGACTAAAGCATACAATTGGCCATCACCCATAAGGTTATATTCTTCTTCTTGGCCACACCATTCTATTGAGGAGTGTATGGCACTATGTACTAATGAAGAATACCTCAAGCATGACAAAAATCCTGAAATGCCTAATTGACATATTCTCTCCCATTATTTGTTTGAATCTTCTGAAGGGAGTGCCCTGACGACTTCTCCACAAATGCAAAGAATTTCATGAAATTTTGAAGAACCTTGTCCTTGTACTTCAAAAAGTACACCCATGTGCACTGAGAGAAGTCATCAATAAAAGTAAGCACATACTAAGCCCCTAAAAATGAAGGAGTTGGGAATGACATAAGGTCACTATGCATGTGTGGCCATACCCTTTGGAAAAATGATCCCTATGATGTTTTCCAAGAACATAACCTTGAGAAACTCCATTAGAACAAGAGATCTTAGGTGGAGAAATCACCAAATTCTACGTGCTCATCTATTAAAGATATCTATAATTTAGGTGGCCAAATCATTAGTGCCAAATCTTGCCCACAAAATCTACATGAGCAATAAGGGATGATCCTGATGAAGAGTCAAATCCATCAAACCTATACAAACAAGCCACATCATCAACTGCCCCTATAGAAACAACCTTCTTAGGATCCTGCAACTCTTGAATAGTCACATCAATGGTTGAAAACTCAACTACCTTCCTATCACCATGATGACAAATCTGATAGATGGAAAGTAGATTGTGTGAAATATTAGGAACAATAAAAACATAATCAATACAACCATATTGCATTTGAACTGAGCCTGTTCCTACAACCAGAATCTATGAAGAGTTCCTAATAGCAATATGAGAAGTACTACAAGAGGAAATAGAATAAAAAAGATCCTCAGTGAAAGGAAGCAAGGTATGCGGAAATGGTTCCTACACTGATCTACTAAGGATAGATTTATGCAAATTTTAACTTTTACAGTTATATGTTATTAGATGCACATTAACAAAAAGATAATAACAACATCAAATGCAAAACTTACAACACAAGATATACATGGGGAAAACCATTTTAGGTGAAAAAACCCCACACTCCAAAGCCGCCCAATAAATTATTTAGAAATCAAAGACGATTACAATATACTTGTAAAGCAAGCTTTCACAAGAGTATAACCAACTAGAGATCTAAGAGGTAACGTAACATCTATAAGACTCTTACACACAACCTCCATCTCAAGCTCCTGATATATAGGAGATAACATACAATAAACCATCAACAATAATTACAAAACCATGAGCTAAAACCACCCAAAAGTGGCACCCAAATTATCTCCAATCAAAGATGCCTTGTGATCTGTCAAAACACACGCCAACACATGTAGCTATCCCCTTTATAGTTCTTTTATGTGTCCAACATGATTTTACATTTCCCAAAAATAGGAGGTCCAATTTCCAGACGCCATAAATTTTGATCTGGGTGTCCAATTGACGAATTGTTTGATGTCTAGAAAATCTTGTGAAGAGATCTATCACCTTGTAACTAACTTTGTCAATTACAATTATGTTTGGAGTGTTTAGGGATGTCTAAGTGACTTAAAATTGAGTTCAAAACTTTTTTGGTAGTTTAAAAAAATAGAAACTTTAATATCTCACAATATAGATATGATATTGAGTTAAAACTCACTCAAGATGTTTACTTAGATGTTTCGCAACTTCTAGAAAAATTTTAGGTTAATCTGAAGTTAAATGTAAACTTACTAAAAACTGTAAGTCCCACCATTTTCAGCACTTTTGGAAACTTTTAAAGTTCTAGATCATTCTTCAAGATAAAGGGTATTCGAAAAGACCAAAACTGGGAAGAATAGTAACTGTTCGAAGATGCAAGGTTGAGACACTTTTCTTAATATTCTCCCACTTATCGAACACCTTGTAAGAGAAAAAGGAGTATCAACACCATAATTTAATTGCTAGGGGCCGAGAGGCCCTTAGACTCTGAACACCATCTGAACTTCTTTGTGCTCACAGGTTTTGTCAAGGAATCTGCAACATTTGTCAAAGTGTCAACTTTCTCCAAGTTTACCTTCCCATCCTCTATCATGTCACGAACAAAATGGTACTAGACATCAATATGGTTAGTCCTCGCATGGAAAGTAGTTTTCTTCGCCAAACATATAGCACTCTAACCGTCACAACAAATAGTAATCTTCCCTACATCAAACCCAACATCAAAACACAATCTCTTAAGCCAAATGGCTTCTTTACAAGAATGATTTGCTACCATGTACTCAACTTCAGTAGTGGACAAAGAGACCACAGGTTGCTTCTTACTCATCCAACTAATAGCACCACCAAACATAGTGAACACATAAGCACTGGTGGATCTCTTGCTGTCAATGTCACCTGCCTAATCTAAATCCACAAATCAACAAATACAAAGTGTATGTTGAGGTCCTATAGGATAACCATGATAACATAAGGAATAATCAGAAGTACCCCACAAATATCTAAACACTCTCTTCATTGCATCCCAATGTAGCCATCCAGGATTAGACATAAAATTACTAAGGACTCCCACTACTTGGGCAATGTCTGGTCTTGTATAGATCATCGCATACATCAAACTGCCAACCACACTAGCATAAGGAACTCTACTTATATCCTTCACCTCAGAAGGAGACATTGGACAATATGCAATAGATAACTTTGTACCCATTGCAATAGGAAGAGTCAAAGGTTTGCAATCCACCATGTTGAATCTCTCCAACACAGTGTTAACATACTTAATTTGGCCTAACCAAAGTTTTTTGTTTGCTCTATCTCTTCTGATCTCCATCCCCAGAATGTACTGAGCTACACCATGATTTTCATCTTAAACTGTGCTGACAACTGGGACTTTAAATCATAAATCAAACTTTTACCATTCCTAATAAGTAACATATCATCAACATACAATGCAATAATGAGAATGATATCAATGCCCAACTTGTAATAAACACAATGATCTAATTTCGATCTCATAAATCCAATACTCAACACAAAGGCATCAAACTTCTGGTAGCATGTATCCTACGAGACTGTTTCAAACCATACAAAGACTTTTTCAACTTGCAATCTAGATTTTCTTTACCTTTCACCATGTAGTGCTCTGGTTGTGACATAGATATTTCCTCCTCCAAGTCACCATGAAGGAATGTTGTCTTCACATCCATTTGTTCCACTTTTAGATCATACACTACTGCAAGAGATAATAGGAACTGAATAGATGTCAACTTTGCAACAGGAGAGAAAATCTCACCATAGTTAATTCCATCCACTTCTGAATACCCATTCACAACCAATCTATCCTTATATTTCTCAACAGTACCATCTACACTAAATTTCTTTTTGAACACCCATTTGCATACAACAAGTTTTCATCCTTCAAGCAAAGGCACCAAGTTCCAAGTATTATTCTTTTCCAAAGAAGCCATCTCCTCTTCCATGGCCTCCTAGAAACCTACATCTTTTATACCCATAGCCTCTTTCATAGTTCTAGGCTCATTAGTGTTAGAAATCAAAGCAAAAATACAATTGGAATCATGCAATCAATAACCAAACCCATCAGCTTGCTGCCTTATCTGCATGGACCTCCTCAAAGGTTGAGGTTGAGGTTCTTCATCTTCTTGTCAACTTTTAGAGCTACTAGAGCTCTCCTCATTATTAGGTCCAATAGATGTTTTTGGTTCAACTTTCTCAAGGGTGGAAGGAAGTTAAACCACATCATCTTTCTTGTCTTCTTTCTCTGGCTACAAGAAAATAGAAGAAGGATTGAGCTCTCTAAAGATTATGCTTCTGCTATATAGAACTCTCTCAAACATTAGATCCAAAAGCTTGTACCCTTTCACATTGACACCATAACTGATGAAGATACACTTCATAGCCTTGTTCTCCAACATAGACCTCTTCTCCTTAGGCACATGTACATATGCGTCACAACCAAATACCTAAATGTGTCTTAATGAAGTCCTTTTACCAGACCATACCTCCATAGGTGTCTTATCCACAAGCGCTGATGTAGGAGACATGTTAACCACATAACAAGTGGTAGCAAAATCTTCAACCCAAAACTTTTATTCAAGACTAGCTCCACTTAGTATACTCCTTGCCCTCTCCATCAACATTATATTCATCCTCTCTACAACTCCATTCTGTTGAGGGGTATACAGAGTTGTCTTGTTCCTTTCAATCCCTTGTTCTTTACAGAACTTATCAAAATTTACTTAAAAAAACTCAACACCATTGTCGGTCCTCAAACACTAGTATAGAAACAATAATATATTACTAAAAAAATTACTAAAAACTACTTATAAATGACCAAACACAGTCGCGTGACCATTAGTAGTTTATTACCAATCATTTATAATGTGACCAAATTGATGACTAAACCATTTTTAGTCATTTATTGGTTGTTTTGATTGAATGATTTGGTAGTATATTTAGTCGTTGATTTAGTCATTTATTATTGTAATTGGGTCACTTATTTAATCATTTTTTATTTATTGATATATTTAGTCATTGATTATTGTTAACTAGTCACTTATTTTGTTCCAGTCATGATAGTGGGGTTCACAAAATAAATTATCCAGACTATGCAACAAGAGTAAACACAACAAAAATAACCCTAAGATATGAAACAAATGCAAATTTAGTCATCCAATATATCATAGAATTCAAACACTAATCGGCCGGCAACATGCGGGCTTACAATTAGGGCTCAAAGGCCTAATTACATAATATTAGAATATGCACAAGATATAACTTTGAAGCTCCTTCCTGCAAAATCCAAACTATGAACTTATGCTCATCAACCTAACTACTTTCCTAGGCATCTATCACATCATTATATATCATCTCCAGAACCAAAGATTCCTCTGCATCGGCCAAGCAAGGTCACAAACTCTGATGAAGAGTTGTAACGTGTGTACATGGATAGGTCAGACCTAATGAGTTAAATTCCTCCACAAATGAATGGAATGATGTGCAAATCTCGAGGAAGGTCGGCCACGAACCAAAGATCAATGAATGATGTGTCATTAAATTCTGCAAGTCAAGGAATTCTCCACAAGTCTTCTCCTTTAGCTGATTGTCTGAAACTATCAGAATGCTTTATTTTAAGAAAATAGTTGATCTTCTGATATAAATAACTTTTTTGTACTTTATTCAAATGCTCTGAATTTTGGATATGATGTCGATGAATGAATCTAGATACTAAGTCCAACTCCACAAGATGTGAAATGCAACTGCAGTAGAATGCAAACCAAAATATAGAAACTTCTTCTGACTGAACTGACTAAACTAAACTAGAAAATGAAAAGAAACAAAATGAACTACAAACACACTGAATTGCAAATGTTTTTGGTTGATGCAACATTGCTCCTGAACCAAGGATGCTCCTGCATCAGACATCCAAGGTTATTGAAAAAGTAAGTCCCTCACTTTGCCAGGGCTAGAGGAAAACCAAGTAGGTCCACCTTAGCCTGAGAAATCCATGATGAATCTTCTTCCAGTCTGCCTTTCCACTTCACAAGATATTATTTGTATTGTTTTACTCTAGTGTTGCGTCCAACTCTGCTGTCCAAAATGTCCTCAATCTACTCCGGTGTTGGTTGTGGTAAATGCTTCTTCCAAGTCTTCTTCAATGCTGTCACTAAACTCTGCTTCATGATACTCATATAGGTCTACAATGTTGAAAATAGGTGATATACCCAATGTCTTGGGTAATTCCACTTCATATGCATTTCCTGAATCAAACTTCTTGAGTATCCTACAAGGTCCAAACTTCTTCATTTTCAATTTGTTACATGTCCCAATTGGAAATCTTTCTTTTCTCAAGTATACCATCACGTCATCTCCAAATTCAAATTCTTTATGTCTTCTCTTCTCATCTACTTGTTCTTTATATTTTCTATTCATCTCTTTGAAATGCTTCTTCACCTGATCATGCATTGTCTTCATATGTTCTACAAATTCTTCTGCTTCTACAATTCTCTTATCTTCCATAGTAATCTCTCAACTTTGTAACTCCTCTAGGGCCTATTTTGAAAACAATATCAAAAGGTGTTCTTTCAGTACTCCTATTCACTAAATTATTGTATGCAAACCTGCCTATGCAAGAATCAAATCCCAACATCCTGCCTTCTCTCCAACCAAACATCTCAACAAGTTTCCCAAACTCTAATTCACTACCTCTGTCTTTCCATCAATCTGTGGATGAAATGCTGAATTGAACTTCAAATATGTCTTCATCTTCTTCCAAAGTGACTTCCAAAAGTATCAAAGAAATCTGGTGTCTCTGTCTAAAATTATACTCTTAGCTAATGCATGCAATTTCACAATCTCCTTGAAAAATAGGTCAGCTACATGCACTGCATCAGTTGTCTTCTTACAAGGTATGAAATGTACCATCTTTGAAAATTTGTCTACCACTACAAATATTGAACCATGTCCTCTATGTCTTATGCAATCCCATTACAAAATCCATGCTTATGTCTTTCCAAGGTCTCTCCATCACTGTCAAGGGTTTATACAATCCAATATTCTAACTACTCCCTTTTGCAACTTGACAAACTCTACAATTTTGCAAAAATTTCCTAAAATCCTTATGTATCTAAGGATAAAAGTAGTTTTCACTCACCAAAGCCATTGTCTTATCAATGCCAAAATATCCTACCAATCCACCACTGTGTTTCTCCTTGATCAAATTATCTCTCATTGAACTTCTAGGTATGCATAACTGATTTCCTCTAAACAACATATCTTCTTGAATGAAATAGTCCAACCACTTACTCCTATCTATCACAATAGGTTCCTAACATACTTTCTAAGGTTCTGCAAAAATCAATGTCTCCCTCATACATGTTCTTCAATTCATCAAATCCTATCACTTAAACTCTCATTTCTATCAACAAGTTCCTTCTACTCAATGCATCTGCAACTTTGTATGATTTTCCACTCCTATGCTTCAACACAAAAGTATAACTCTGCATGAATTCTACCCATCTCATATGTCTCTAATTCAGCTTTCCTTGACTGTTCAAATATTGCAAAGCTTGATGATCTATATACAACACAATCTCCTTAGGTAATGTAGGTAATATCTCCACTTCCTCAAGGCTTGAATTATGGCATAGAACTCTTGATCATAAACTAAATATCTTTTCCTTGCATCATTCAACTTCTCACTCAAATGTGCTATAGGTTTACCTTCTTGACTTACACTGCTCCAATTGCACTCCCACTTGCATCACAATCTACTTGAAACACCTAATTTAAATCTAGTAATGCCAAAACTAGTTGCTCTATCACTTTCTGCTTCAACAACTCAAAACTTTTATTTTCTCCTGATGTCCACTTGAAATTTTTTCTATCGCCTCTCATGGTCTATGTCATAGGGTTACAAACTGAACTAAAATTTCTGATGAACTTCCAATAGAAACTAGCTAGTCCATGAAATGATCTAACCTCTCCAATGCTCTCTGGTGTAGGCCATTCAATAATTGCTCACTTTTTCAGGGTCTATCTTTAATCCTTCTGTAAAAATCACAAATGCCAAGTACACTAGTTCTTCCTTCATGAAACTACACTTCTTGATGTTGATCAACATTTTCTCTTCCCTTAGTCTCTACAATACTTGTCTAATATTCCACAAATGTTCTTCTTTTGTCTTACTGAAAATCAAAATGTCATCCAGATATACAATAACAAACTTACCCAAGAATTTCTTCAAGACTTCATTCATCAACCTCATGAAAGTACTCGGTGCATTTGTCAATCCAAAAGGCATCACTAACCATTCATACAATCCTTCATTTGTCTTAAAAGAAGTCTTCCATTCATCTCCTTATCTAATTATGATCTAATGGTATCCACTCTTCCAATCTATCTTTGTGAAATATTTTTCTCCACTCAAACAATCCATGATATCATCCATCATAGGTAAAGGAAATCTATACTTGACTATGATCTTGTTGATTTCTCTAGAGTCTGGACACATTCTCCATTCTCCATTCTCCATCCTTCTTAGGTGCTAAAATTTCAAGTATGATCAAACATTTCCTCAACAATTCTTATAAATGTCTATTCAGTTCTTCATTCTCTATCGGTGCCATTATGTGTGCTACTTTGTTAGGTAAACTAGATCCTGGTATAAGATCCATGTGATGACTAACACTCCTGATTGGTGGTAATCCTCTAGGTACATTGTCTAATATGATGTCTTCCTACTCTATCAGCAATTCATTTATTTCCTCCGGTTGTGATTCTTTAGTCTCCTTCTTCAATGTTTCAGGCTTCTTAGGAATCAAAGCATAACACGTATTCTCATGTCTCAAACCATCTAGAAATTTACTTCCATCTACCAAATAGATTCTAGCTTTCCCACATAATTCACCCTTAGGATCATCTTCCAAAGGAATCAAAGTAATTCTCTTCCCATTTGACATTACAGTGTATGTATTCTTTCTCCCATCATGTATAGCTTTTCTATTATACTGCCAAGGTCTACCAAAAAAAATATAACAAACATCGATAGGCCTAATATCACACAATACTTCGTCATGATATGATCCAATATGAAATTTCACCAAGCATTGCTGACTCACCAGTACCTTATGATCATCCTGAATCCATGCTATCTAATAAGGCTTAGGGTGTTTCAATCTTTCCAACTTTAACTTAGTCACCATCTCCTCTAAAACTAGGTTATCAGAACTACCACTATCAATAACAACTTTACAACATTTACCTCCTGATTTGCATTTGGTTCTGAACAAACTTTTCCTTTGTGGTGGTTCTTCATTTGTCTCTTCTTGAAATAGTGGTGTTCTCATCGCAAGTGATTCTCCTTTCTCTGGTTTACCAACTGAATTAGGTGATCCAATAGGTTCTTCTTCCACATAGGTTGTTCTTCCACTATTCTTTGTCCTTTTGCTTGTACTCCCTTGATTACATTCAAATGCTCTATGTCCTTGAGCTCCACACTTAAAACAAGTTCCTCAAAATGTTCTTTTATCAAATCCTCTTCCCTCTCTTCTATACCCTTTATTCTAGTATGAGTTATAATTACTTTTGTGATGAAAATTTATGTCATTGCTCCGGTAGGTATTGTTATCTTTGTCATCCTTCTTAAATGTATTCTCTGATCTATTCTACTCTGCAAATGATCTTTCTCCTTTAGAAAATGTTCTAGCCCTCTAAAATTTACCTCCTCTACCTCTTTGTCTATGATCATGTCTCTTATTCAACTTCTTTTCAACTTTAAGGGCAAACTGATATGCTTCCTCCAAAGATGTCATCCTTACCAAGCTTAGTTCTTCTTGAATGTTCAACCTTAGTCCATTGATGTATCTAGCCACTTTCTCCTTGCTTTCTTCACTATGTCATGTCCTTATGATTATCTTATGAAATTCTTTAGTATACTCCTTCACAAATTTCTCCTTTTGCCTCAGGCTCTACAATCTCTTCAATAGTTCCAACTCATAGTCACCAGGTATAAACTGATTCTTCAATTTTGTCACCATTCTATCCCACTTTATAATCTTTTCTTTTGTTCTTGTTTTCCTATCCAACTAGACTTCCTTCCACCAAATAGCAGCATGTCCTTTCAGTTTTGTCTTTGCAAATTTCACCTTCTCCAGATCTTCAACTTCTTCATATTCAAAGTATTCTTCCATGTCATTTATCTAGTCAATCAATTCTTTAGGGTTCAAATTGCTAGTGTAATTTGGTACATAAAATCTAGGTCTCTTTCCAATCTTTGAAATAGCTCGCAACATTTTGACTTGATTTGATTCTTCTTCTTCATCACCTCCTAGGGTTTTGCCAATTTGTTCAATAGATTGAAATTCTTCTTCATCATCACTTTCAACATTAGGTCTCAGCGTCAATCCTCTTTGCCTATCTTTTTCAACAACATCCAATTGAATTCTCGTTGTTTTCATCATTTCCATCATCTCAGCCATCCTACCAGCCATTGTTCAAATAGTAGGGACTCTCCTCAATGGAATTCTTCCTAGGATCAAGTACAAACTACCTCAAGTTTGATGATCGAGCTACAAGGTGACAACTACCTCACAATCAATGATCCATTGTGACACAAGTAACCAACCTCAATTCAACAATCTATCCATAGCAAGATCATATAGAATTCCTTCACTAGCTTTGTTCAATTCGCTCCCAAAGATTCAAACTTTTTCTCTGATACCACTTGTTGTAGTCATAGTAGGAGGGTTCATAAAATGAATTGTCTAGATCATGCAGCAAGAGTAAACACAATGGAAACAACTCTAAGATATGAAACAAATGCATATTTAGTCACCCAATATATCATAGAATTTAAATATACAAATCAGCTGGAAACATGCGGGCCTACAATTAGGGCTCAAAGACCTGATTATAGAATATCAGAATATGCACAAGATATATCTTTGAAACTCCTTCCCACAAAATCCAAACTATGAACTTATGCTCATCATCCTAACTACATTCCTAGGCATCTATTACATCATTATATATCATCTCCAGAACCAAAGATTCCTCCACGTCAGTGAAGGAAGGTCACAAACTCCAATGAAGAGTTGTAATGTGTGTACATGGATAGGTCAGACCTAATGAGTTGAATTCCTCCATAAATGAATGGAATGATGTGAGGATCTCGGGGAAGGTCAGCCATGAACCAAATATCAATAAATGATGTGTCATTAGGCTCCACAAGTTGAGGAATGCTCTGCAAGTCTTCTCCTTTAGCTGATTATCTGAGACAGTTAGGATGCTCTGTTATGAGAAAATAGTTAGTCATATATTTAGTCATATTTATTCACTGTTCACTTATTTCTATCAATTGGTAGTATATTTATTCAATTTAATTATTAATTAACATCAATTAGTAGTATATTTAATCATTTTGAAGCTTGCATTTAGTCATTAGTATATTTAGTAGTGTATTTCGAAGCTTGCACAATGAAACAACTTTGAGAAGGTAAAAATAGCTTGTTTTATTGATAAAAAATGCTTACAAATATCATACAGATCTGAAAATAAGTTACATTGCTTTCTCTTTGCTAAAAAAACTTCATGGTTACAATATATAGCTCAAAGAATGAGCAAGGAACTAATTTTCTGAGTATCATTGAGTATAGAATCACAAAGACATTCATAGATGTCTTCTTCACAAATCCATGACCATCCCATGAAGCTCACTATCCTAGTTCAAGATCACATTGTCATCTCTATAGAGATCCTCTCTCATGCACCGAACTTGATCTAGTTCATAAGTTGCCACTATGAATTGTTACTTGTAGCAATAAATTGTCTTTATCTTTGATGATTATGCCTCTGATGACTGTCATCTTTGGTAGGATGCCTCAATTGTCATGGACTGTTATTCAACATTGCCTTATGACTAGGCTATGCATTGTCCTAATCAAACTTGTAGCTTCTTGAAATGCATTGTCCAATCACTTGTCAACCTACTGTCATGCATTTTCCCTTTATAAAATAACAATGCCTCATGACTGCCACTACCTATCTCATTATTCTAGCATGCTTTCACTTGTACTCTGCCTCCCATAAACATAGAACACTACCCCTCTATTGAATGCCTTGACTACCTTTGACATCACTATATCTTTTCCATATTCCTTGAAAACAATTCATCACTACTACTGTTACCTAGGTATGCACTCTATGTCATCTGCTAGACTATTACTAGTGTGAAAACGAATGCTTGGAGCCCTTCAATGCAAGCACTTGCCCCTTTCATCTATTGAAACTTCTGCAACATGGGCAATCTTCTAGAGCAAGCTGTAATGTGTAGAATCCAAGAAGGAGAGTGTTGATCGTGTCCCATTTATGAAGCTCTCTCCTTTAATGTAGCCAACAATAACCCTAGAATCTTTCCTCCTTTATATGCAATGTGCCATCTGATATGAGCAATAGGGTGTTGCCTTTTCTACCATGAATGAATTTGTTCCTCAATAGAACCAACAAAATTACTATTAGTCTCAATTCAAAAAGAATAAAAGTGTAGTGTATATTGCAATTTTACAAAAGTAAGGCCAAACACAATAGAAAGATAAATAAATTAAAAAATTGTAGCCTTGTCAACAAATACCTTAAATAGAGTGTTCAACATAGGCCTGAAATAACCCTTGATTTTAGAACCTTGTTCAAAGTTTAAGAAAGGTGATACACTCAGACTATAGAATGAAGTTGACATTATAGAATGAAGGCTATCAACACTAACTAGACTAGAGCAACGTTATCAACATAAATTTCCTAGAAACCAAGCCCAAGAATGCCATTAGACTTAGACACTAAAAATGTCAACCCTAGTTCATTTGTTGTCTTAGTAAAGACCTGCACCATGAAAGAATCTATTTATACATAAATTCCAAATTATGTTGGTGAGAAAAGATCTTGATATCCAACTGGGAAGCCTTACCATCCAAAAACTACTAACCTGATGTTTCACACCAAGTTTCCCAACTATGACATCATCTTTACTTAAGAAACCAGATATTGATCTAATGCCATATTGGATCTCATAGGATTCTCTTTCACAAACAATAAATGATATATATTAATTGTTTGGTAACTTCCTTAATATCCTCGTGTAAGTAGACTAAACTAAGTGAGGTTGAGGGTTTGAAGTAGAGTACCATCATTGTTACAAAAATAACCACAAAATCCTCTTTAATTAAAATAATCCTTCTAGATATTTGAAGACAAGATATTTTAGTTAATTTCAAACAAATCTAATTTCACTATGTAAACAACCATCAATCTATTATTGTATATAATTTCCCAGAATTTAGAATTTGAATGTAGGCTGAGTATTCCAGCAACATTGCTTTTTTAGTTGGATCCTAAAAATGCTGCAACTTATGTTCTTCTCTAAAACATCTGTGTAGAAGTGGGCAGGTGTGGTGAGGTTCAAACAATAAGGAGATCGATGAAAGATAGAGGAAATTAAAAAGATATCTACATGTAGTTGGATTGAAGGGCATAAAATGGTACATGCTTTTTTATGTAGGAGATAGATCACATCCAGATACATGGGAGAGCTATGCAAAATTGAAGAAATTGGCTTGGCAAATGAAGCTAGTAGAGTATTTCAAGATTCAAGACTTTTACTTAATGCTATGGAATAGAAGAAAAAGAACCATTTATCTACCACCATAGTTAAAAGTTAGCAATTGCATTTAGTTTGTTAAACATGGCCCCTGGTACAACTATTTGAGTTGTTAAGAACATTCGAGTATGTTCTAATTTTTACATTGTATGTCTATAAATTCATCTCCAAGATTATTACAAGAGAAATTATTCTAAGAGATGTGAACCATTTCCATCATTTTAAACAGGGAGAGTGTTCTTATGGAGAATATTAGTGATGCTAAATGAAACAATATAAAAATAGGATTGCACTATAATAATGTGTGCTACATCAAATATCCATTAATAACGAAGGGACATCCATCAAAGCAAAACAACATGGATTTTTTTGTCATATGTTGTAGTTACAAGTGCCATGCTAGACATACATGAAAAAGTGGAAGCATAGACAAGGAAAACAAACTGTTTCAAAAAAGGCCTCAAAGAAATGTGATACCATGGAATGTCATGATTAAAGGATATGTTTAAAATTAGTTTTTCTAAAAAGTCCTTAGAAAATTTTAAGAAAATGCAACCAGTGGGTGTAAATCCCAACTCCTCAACCTTTGAAAGCATCCTTCCTACATTTGTGTGAATTAGAGCTTTGGATGAGGATATGAACATCCATTAAAAGCATATTTGGAAGTAGATTTTATCAAATATTGTAGTTTCAAGTTCCACTTCGGATCACCAAAGCCTTCATAAAAATTTTTACACAAAATTCAATAATGAAGAATTTATGCACAAATTCTCTTTTAAATGATGCACAAGGGCTCCACCACAACACTGCATAGTTTTTTGTTAGGAATTATGGTGATGTGGGAATCACCCACATCACTGTAAGGCCCATCAATAGTGAGGTGTTGTGGTGGAGGCTTTGTACATCATTCAAAAGAGAATTTGTGCATAAATTCTTCATTATTGAATTTTGTGCAGATGTTTTTGTGAAGGCTTTGATGATCTAATGTGGAACCTGCAACATTTCTTCTTGAATAAATAGGTGGATAAGGTACACGCTCCATTCCACCAGCTATGCTACCTCCAACTGGACGTATGGCAATTGATTAAAAGAATAAATTACAAAAATATCATCCTATCTATTTATGATGTTTTTCTAAGCATAAAAAAATTAAACAAAGAAACTACAATGCACACGAGTACATCTCTTAGTTGTATAGACCAGGACAATTCAATCACCATTATACCACTCAATGAATACTAACTAGCTCCTAAGTCATGATCCAGATGACTCCTTTAGTGCCTTTCTGGTGGTCCTTCATATGAAAGCTCTGGGTCCTAACAAAAAACCACAAAATCAAAGAGTTCAAATGAAGAATAAATAATATAGGGAAAATAACCTACAATAAAGATTTAAATTAAAATAAAAAGACTACCAGATCTGAAATAATCCATTGAATTCATGACCCAACAGAGTCTCAACAATGTTTCTCAGAAACAAGAAAAATGTATTTCTTATGGAAAGATGGCTTATCCATTTGAGAAGGTTCAGGTATTCATGAAATGAAATAGGGTTAGTTAAGAAGCATGTGGAGTAAATTGATCTTCTACAGTGATTCTCCTACAATATCCTATAGGTGATACACATCTATACATACATTTGATAAAAGAACATTCAGGGACTGATACCTCACAGAGTTCTAGCTATAGACATAAAAAACTATCACTAAGACTTAGATTCAGCTACATATATACAACCCCAACCCAATAATCAAATCCATAAGATTTTGATTTGATTTTCCCAAACGCAAGATTTTAGCTTGGGCCCTAGGCTACAAACTCTACAAAAGCACTCAACCCAAAAGAAATAGCCTAAATTTTCAAAAATACTTCATTGCTTCACGAAGCATGTACTACTTTTGTTGGATACTGATTCAACCCAAATATAAAGACCAAAAGTAAATAAGGCCTTATATTTAACTCCAATCTTTTAATAATTATATAAGTTACAGATCAACCCATAATGTTTTATTTAGGATTTGAAAATTTACCTTTGAATAGCATGACAAACTTAAGTATTTATGGTTTCATAATAGGTGAAATACAACTAAAAGTTCACCATCAACAAGGAGATTATTTACCTAGAGCAGCAACTGGGTAAAGAATTGGTGGTTGTGAAGGTGATGTCCACTGGCCATTAAGAGGTCTTAAAGCAAGACTAGGTCCTGCTAGTGGAGGACTTTGCATAAACCATGAGAAATTATGCATGATCATTAGGAACTCTATCAAGTTATTAAAGGTATGCACAAGCTTTTTTAGGGTCTATGAAGTTTTCTAAGGGTTTATGAGACATTTGTAAGGTCTATATAGATAGACTTCTAGAAATCCTATGGAACCCATAATAGGCCTGTACATGGCCTAGCCAAGACAAGAATAAAAAGGTTTGTAGTCATTCATTAGGACCATTCAAAATTATCATAGTCCCACTTGGTTTCATGCAAATTTCCTTCCATAAATCCATCTTTGGGATCCATTTTTCTTTTAAAATTATTTTAGGAGTTGTTCATAAGCACCCCATACCAAGTCCATGTGAAAGATATTTGTATTTTTACCATTGATGTGTTTTTGTCTCTCACCATAGTCTCGCAGGTCACTCAAAAGGTCTTGGCGGGTGTGCCAGAACCATTGATAACAAGGAAGTAGTTATCGCTATCCCATAGCATGAAGAGATTGCACTTGAGGCATCACAGTATGTAGAGATCAATTACTGCAGCCCTACAATGGTCTCAAAATGAAGTGGCGGACTGGCATTATAAATTTAAGTGGCATATGATACTTCACTGCGGTCCCATGGCAATCAAGAGAATAACCAGTGGTAATGCGATAAGGAGGAGCAGAGGAAAATAGTACACCACATCCCCATGGCAGCCTCAACTAAGGCTTGTGGTATGGCAGTAAGAAGGAGTAGAGGAAAACAATACACCGCACCCCCATGGCAGCCACAAGTGAGGCTTGCGGTATGTCAATAAGGAGCAAAGGAAAATAGTACACTACACCCCTACAATAGTCTCAAGTGAGGCTTGTGGTATGGTGGTAAGAAGGAGCAGAGGAAAACAATACACCATGCCCCTGTGGAGGCCTCAAGTGAGACTTGTGGTATGATGGTATACGAATTATAAGTTATGTAAGTGTTGAATACCGCGGCCCCGCGACAACTTCAATGAAGGAGTGCAGTAATGTGGTGAAAGGTTCCAAGTGATGTTTAGTATACTGTGGTCTCGTGATGCTCAAAGAAATAGTTTACGATACTGTGGCAGGGAACAAGTCATGGTGATATAGTTGAATTTTTGAGACAATATTTCTCATTGGCCCAATCAAATCAAAGAACACTTTTTCTGCCTTTTCTCCACTATTCTTTTATGAGTTGCGTCATTTTAAATTTGATTGTTGTCATTTGCAATACATTTCTATTGCATTTCAATTTGAAATGTTTGATCCATTGTTGGATTGTTGTCACCTTTACAAACATAAAAATGTACATGTTCTAATATTTTGAACTTATGACAAGTCAAAGTGGGTTGTGCTTGTTTAGCAGCTGGTTGAAATTTAATTTGAATGTACTACTTTTTGATGTTCCCCTTGACTCATTATAATTGTTGTTTATCATCATGCTTTTTTTCTAGCAACAAACATGTGATGCATATTTTGTGATGTCCTATGGATGGTGGCTTTTTCCAAATTACTTTACAACTATTTTGAGTTCTAGGTGTACACCTTCTGGAGACTTATGGCATATTTCTATTCTTAATTTTTTTTTCAAGGTTACAATGAGCTAATAAATGCAATTATTCTAAAGGTAGTGGAAATAATTTTGGAACAATTATCTAAGTTCTCTCTTAATGTTCATATTTGTGTAATTTTTTATTTTGTAGATTTTTAATAGCCTTGCTTGATGAGTCTTGGAAATTGGTTTCAATTTATAGGGTAAAGATTCCATCTGGAGCTAAGAAGATTGTGCCATGTAGTTGTAGAGCCATGATTGGTCAAGTTACTAGTGGTGGAAGGATAGAAAAGCCAGTGCTCAAAGCTGGCAATGCATATCACAAATATAGGGTCAAAAGAAACTGTTGGCCCAAGGTTCATGGTGTGGCAATGAATCATGTTGAGGATCCTCATGGTGGTGGTAATCATCAACACATTGGGCATGCCAGTACTATGTGTCATACAAAGAAGGCTTAGCATGCACACATACTTAATCATAATTAAACAATTATAGAGCTCTGATTATTTAAAAATGTAATCTTTTAGCTTTTTTTTCTCTTTAGGTTGCTTTGTGTCAACAATTTATGGGGACCAGGTTGTAAACCATGTTTCCTATTATTGTTTCTTATTATTAGTGGTTTACTCTTGATTCAAAATTTTGGGAAAGACTTCAAACTAGATTGTAATCATTGTTTCCTTGTATTGCTTGAGGCTTATTTTAGGCTGCCATATTAATTGACTTTGTTATTTCTGATTCTTTCTTGAGTGCTTGTTATTTACTTTCAGATCATAGAAATGGCAAAAGGATTGATGATTTCTTAGTATTATAAACTATGAACTTTCTATTTTAATAAAAGTAATAATTTGGAGGAGTCATTTTATGTATCAAAGAATTTGACATTTGAAAGCATTCTGAATGTTCTCAACTGTACAAAAAAATGAGAAGATAATGTACCAATTTATCATCACTTTTGCTGAGTATGTTTCTTACTTTCTTGTTGTTTTTGTTTTAACTATTTGGCTTTATACGAGATGCATTGAGGCTTCCATGGTATTGTGTTAGAGATCTCATGACATGATAATACAAGTATATGATGAAGTAGAAAGATAAAGACCTAAGAAGCCAATTACGATATGATTCTGAATGAAAGGAAGTAGAAAGATAAATACTTGAGAACCCAAAGAATTGTTATCTTGAACAATAAATCGATAGATTTTAGAGTTGAAATTTGAGAGGTCATATTGCTGAATTGTTACGCTTGATAATTTTGAGGGTAAATTAATTGGATAATAGAGCTCAAATCTGACGGGTAATTTTGCTGAATTGTATGTTAGGTTTTGGAGTCAAATTTGAAGGGAAACCTTTCTATCAAGTGCCCTTTATTTTCTATTTAGTATTTTAGGTGTGCTGAATGCAAGTAAACATGTGGCAATGAGTGCTTTCTAGTGCTAGGAAGCATAAGCATCTTTTGCATGGTGCACAGAAGCATATAATTGTTGGCAAGAGACACTGCTTAGCATTGATAGGTGTTGTCATTGATGGCAACTAAGATTGTTCCACACATCCACGGTGTGGTATCTGATCATACCAGAAGTCAGAATGATAATCTATCTAAGTTTGGGAGCCTAAATTAGAGCATATAGCAGAGTCCAATATTTTGGTCAACAGATCTCTCCAGTTATTCATTATGTGTTACAGATCTGCAAGAGTGTAGAGGGACACTAGGATAATCTAAATCTATGTTTTTAGCCTTTGATGATAATGGGATCAAAAGGAATGAGTATCTGAATACTGGGTCATATTATGATAGAACAGTTCAGTGAAGAACAGGCAGACTTATGTTAATCCTCATGCGGACCCAATAGAAGTATGTTGATGAACTATGTATGAGATAGAATGTTAGTGGCCGACATGTATGATGATCTACATGTGTTATTTTTTGTATGCATCAATCTTGGTGTATGGATCTAACCGACAGAGCAAAGCATGCTTAAAAAGTTTTAAGTGTTGTTGTTGCCGATTGGGAAGTGATTGCAATTCAAGATAAGTATATATAGCTGATGATTGTGGATATTTTGTGTGTGTCGTAATTATGGAGAAAAAGTGAAAGGAATAGAAATCTAATATCTGAATGAAGGTAGAATAGAGAAAAGAGTAGAATAAAGATGAAGTGTACAAATTTAGTATTTGTACTTAACCAAAACTGATCTCTACCATTGGCAGATGCATCTTACCAGTTCAAAATCTCTATAAAATCTCTTGAAAACTTTTTGGTAGGCAGTGAACCTCCATCTGAGCAGTGAGATCGAGGCACTGAGCCTGAATGCATGTGCATTTCCATTTGTAAAATACTTTTAATAGGGTATTAATTCTTGTGGGTTAACCCCCACCGTGGTTTTTCTCTTAACTAGGTTTCCACGTCAAATATCTTCATGTCAAATGTGTTATTTATGTTTCTACTTATGTGATGCTGAAATATTTATTTCATTAATTTGATTATAAGTTGTAAAGATAGATTAAAGGAAAGAGAAGTTGTAAATGTGTGACAACTGATTCACCCCCCTTCTCAGTTGTTCAGACCTAATCCAACAATTTGTATCAGAGCAAGGATCCTTAGAGAAGCTTAAAAACTTAAGGAAAAGATCTTGGAAGAAGTTTCAAATGGGTTCATTAAGAGATCTTCAATCAGCCCTAGAAGAACTTGCTCAATCTAGAACAAAAATTAGTAATCTGAGAGGTGAACTTAAAGATACTTATGACACCATTGAAATGTTAAAAGATAAATTAAAGAAATTTAAGCAAAGAAAAAAGGAGCTACTTCTGCAGCTATCTAGTTTACCTAAAGAAAATGATTTGAATGAAGCTTTGAAAGAAAAAACTAAAGAATGTGAAAAGTTCTCAAAAGAACTCATTGTTCTGAAAATTGAAATGGAATCTGGGGTGATGAGGCAAACCAAAGAAAGTGAAGATAGGAAGAAAATTGAAGAAGATCTAAAATAAAAACTAAAAGAAAGATCTGAAGAATGTTGCAGATTGGATGGAATAGCTAGCTATCTAGAGTCTGATCTACAAGAAAGTAGAGACAATGAGAGAGAACTTGAAAGGCAAATTCATTCTCATACATGACCTAGATATTGCAAATGAATACAAGGAGAAGTTCAAGATAAGCTCAGCAAAAATTGAAGCACTACTTGAAGGACAGAAAAGGGCAAATGACAAGCATGGTCTTGGATATGAGAAAGGTGAAAGCTCTGAATCTAGACAGAGAAACTTTCAACCTAACAATGGGAGAAACTGACCTAGAAAACCTCCGGTAAGATAGCCAAATGCTCAAAGATATCCATCATTCAATGGAAATTGTTTCAACTGCAATAAATTTGGTCATAGAGCTACTCAGTATAGAAACAGAGTAAATAAAAATGGTCCATCTTTCTCCAATCAATGCTTCAAGTGTAATAAGTATGGTCATAGATCAAATGAATGTAGAAGTATGACAATGAATAATTCCAATAACAGAAGAATTAGCAATTCTTTCAATGGTTACTTCTTTGTTTGTAATGGGTTTGGGCATATGGCTAATCAGTGCAGATCAAGAGAAAATCATAAAAGAAATATTGTATGCTTTAACTGCAATAAATCTGGTCACATTGCAAGGTTCTGCAAAAGTAAAGACAATGGAAGAAGAGGTCTGGTAAACAGAAAAATGGATGAACAAAGACAAGACAAAGGCAAAGAAAAAATTGATATGAATGAGATTAGGATGAAACAAATAAGATATGGGCTAGGAAAACCATTATGAATGACAGTAATGGATCCGCACCACAATCTGGTACTGATAATTCCTCTAGGAATTAAGTTGGAAGTCTTGGCTCAAGGGGAGCAACATTACAAATCAAATTCCCCCAGCCAGTAAGTAAGTGCCTAGATCTGGCACAGTAAGAAAAGAGATCTTGGATTGTTTCATACCATGTGTAAGCATTTCTAAAAGAAAAGAGATGCATATGGCAAATTACAGAGCAATACTACTCAAAAATAGAGCAACCGAATGCATAGGGCAGGGCATTTATTACAAAGGAAAATTAGGTGATGCGAAGCTTAAAAGGGTCATTCACTCCTCATTTCAAACACTTTGCATCAAAAAAAATAAAGAAGAAAGAAGTGGACAAGCTTAGAGCTGAGAATTCTCAAGAGTTGGAAGTGAGAAAAGGATTTCCAAGCAAAAACCCTAATCTGTGTAGCAAGGTATTTTCTATTTTCTGCGAAATCTTTTGAGTTCTCAGTTTTTGCAAGTGGCTACACCTCTAGTGGTAGATGTTACTGAAAGGCCTTATCCCAAGTTCAAGAAGCATCCATTCAAATCTATAGAGGTTGAGCCTCTAGGTACATTTTTTGGAGTTCCGTATGGGATTTTACATGCCGAAGATATTAGGGCTTACATTCACTGCAATATAGAGGAATTTGGAAATTTGAAACTAGTAGATTTATTTGAAAACCACTTGAAGAATAACAATCACCATTGAAACTGGAATATAAAACCCTAGAGAACAAACACTTCATACAAGTTATTGAATTTCCATCTCTTGATGAAAGCGAATGGGTTAGGTATGTATTGAGTCAGATACATGATGAGTTTATGTGGTTATTGAATCCATTCAAGATCACAATAGATGTAATCTGAATGTGACTGGACTAAATGCAATCGGTGGGCAACCCATGCTTAAGGCTATGAAATATCAAACAATAACTGATGCATCCGGAGAAAATTTTGATAGAAGAGCTATGACTATCAATGACATTACTGATCCGAATGTCAAGTTTGCTTCAATGGTAGTGGGTTATAAGATTTACCAATCCAGCAGGGAGAACTCAGTTTCTAGAATATCTATTTATGCCTCATATCAGATGATAAAGGAGAATGTGGACTATGACTTGTTTGAGCCACTACAAAGCCAACTAATAGAAAACCTAAACAAAATAAAAAAGGACAAGAAAACTTCCTTCAAGTATGGTTCTTTGGTGATATGTATAATCTTATACTTCATGAATGAAGTGCTGGGAGTTCCAGGTATACAATGGATATCTGACAGGCTAGTGGCTTGGTAAATCATGGATCACTACACAATCTTGGCGATACCTAGACACAAAACATTGCTATTTGGGGTTACTTCTAGAACTTGATGCATGCAAGGGAAAGAATTCCTAGTTCAGTTGTTGAAAAGAATGAAAATGAAATATGTTTTATGGTAGACAAAGATCAATGTTTGATGGAAGCTGTAGAACTAGTCAAGAATAGTTTGGATAATGCCAATGGGCTATGAAGTGGATGAATAAATTTTGGACATGTATGCTCAACATCTCCTAAGCAAACCTAAAGACTCCTCTGTTGAAAGGTTCAGAACATATAAAGAACTAAGCTTAAAGTTGCATGTGGAACTTAGATAGTCAGAAACAAAAAGAAAGGTACACAAGTAAGTGGAGATGTATGTAGAAAGCATTGGGATTACAAAAGAAGCAGTGAAAGAAAATAGACAGGATTGAAAAGATAAAGAAAATCACTGAGTAGGCAAAGAGTGAGTCTGTAGTTCCCCCAAAAGCCCCAAGGAAGACAAGGAGTTTTGCAACTCCTGCTGATCCACTCAAGTCCACTTCCACTAAGAATCTAGAAGCCACTCCATTCAGTGAAGGAGGGAAAATAAAGAAAACCAAAGAAACAAGAACCCACAAGAGCACACAAGATGATGAGGAGACAAAAATAGATGAAGAAGTGAAAGAAATAAGATCCAAAAGGGTCAAAACTTCAAAGACTTCTAAAGATCAACCATCTGGAAGCATGAGGGCTAGTAAAAAGCAAGTATCTGGTAAGGTTGCCATGACTATTGATGAATTTGTAAAAATAATCATTGTTCATGGAAATCTAAAACCCATCAGAGTTTACTATGATAACCTTGATCAAGCAAATAAGCAAATTTTAGAAGATGTCATTATTGTATATCTGAATAAGTTCAATAGAGCCTTGTTGGAAATCTTACAAGAACTTCCTAAAAATTTGAGGAAAGTAATGGAAATGAGGAAAGAAGTAGCCAAGGAAAAAGATATAGAACTCAGAGAGTATGTTCTCTCCTCCTTGTGCCCTGTAATGACCAGAAAAGAAGATGATGAAATCCTTAGAGAAGTCAAAGATAAATTCAAAACCAAAGTCTAGATGGACAAACTAATGCTTGGTGAGACTAAAGAAATTGCAAAGGAAACAGAGGAAATTCTAAGAAAGGCTTTAGACAAAAACAAATACTACATTGTTTTAGAAAAGAAAGTTGAAGAAGACAAGCCTTCTGCTCCGGAACAAAAAGCACCAAAAGAAGAAATTGTCAAAAGAATTAATGACCAAATTATTACTCTAGATACTCTGGAACTTGATTCATCAAATCTAATTATTGGAGAAGTTTAGGAAGAGGAACAAGTCAATCAGGAGGGCATAGAAATGATAGACAGAATAATTGATGTAGAAATAACTCCTCCACCTGATCACTCTGGGAAGGAAAAGGATATTACTACCACACAGAGTCCTCTAGATCAAGTAGCAAGTGGTGAGAAAGTAGAAATTAGTCCCTCAAAAGAGAACACAAAGAAGAATAATACACAGAGAGAGAGGAAGAAAAAGGAAATGAAGACAAAGCAGAAGAAGATGGCACAAATGTTGAAGCACCTAAAGTAGATGTAGAAAAATCTGATGATCAAAAAGATGGTTTAGAAAATGTAGCAAGAGACACTGCATGTGAAGTAAAAGGCCCTCTTGAAAAGGAAGTGACCGAGCTTGATGAGCCTAAACTACTCCAAGGACTAACCAATCCAGATGTGCTCTCTCCATTTTAATTGAGGAAAATAGAATCTTTCACCCAAGTAAAAGCCAGAGAAAAGATGTTAAAATCCCACTTAGAGGATAATGAGCTACTGGGGCTAGCAAGCAAAATTTTAGAGAAATTAATGGCAACTTATCAGAAGAATCAAAATGATTCCCCATTCGGCTATTTGAAAAATATTGTAAGCTCAGTAAACTCACATTTTGAGTCTTTTGAAAAATCTGCAGAGGCAAATGTTCAGAAAGAATTTTTGAATAAGAAATTTAGTCAAGTTAAGAATCTGATAAGGAGTGATAGATTGATATTGGGCATTAGCATAAAGAGCATTCAGGATGCTCTGAGTGATGGAGGAGATATATATAAGTTTTGCCTATCATGGACTAAAGTCAATAAGGATATTGAGAAGAAAATAAAGGAACAAAAAATAGAAAATATGAGTTCTATCTCAAAATTTTGATCCTCTAAATGCCTCTCCTATAAGCCAAGAATGTCAGGTCATTAGCTTGACAGATGAAATAAAGAGACTTCAGAAAGAAAAAATCAATACTATGAAGAGGATGTGTGAACTCTGGGGATTGATTGCCCTCAAGTTGGAAGCCATGCATAATGCCTTAGCTGAAGGGCAGAATGCACTTCAGAGAAGTGATCCTTCAGATCTGGAAAAGGTAGAAGCATATACATTTCTGCTAAGTGGACACATCTCACTCTTGGATGGAATGAAGAATACTTGGGCCTCTGAACTTGTATAATTAAAAACTAGTTTTGAAGACATTTTCAAGTTCATGTAAATAGAATTAGATGATGTGTTGTACATATGCGATAGTATAAACAAAACCTTTTTGAAAATTTTGGCTTACGGATCCCACCCTTTGCCATTGATGTCAAAGGGGGAGTGAAGCACAATGAAAAATGAGGTATTTAGCATGGGGGGCACCAGATTAAGTGAAGGGTATGAATGTACAGACAAAGGGGGAGTTACAGAAAGACACTTAGTCATTTTTCACTAAGTGTTGCCATCAATGCCAAAGGGGGAGATTATTGGCAAGATAGACTACTTAGCATTGATAGGTGTTGTCATTGATGGAAACTATGATTGTTCTACACATCCGCAGTGTGGTATCTGATCATACCAGAAGTTAGAATGATAATCTATCTAAGTCTAGGAGCCTGAAACAGAGCATATAACAGAGTCTAGTATTTTGGTCAACGGATCTCTCCAGTTAATCATTATGTGTTGCAGATCTAAAGGAGTATAGAGGGATACTAGTACAATCTAAATCTAGGTTTTTAATCTCCGGTGATAATGGGATCAAAAGTTATGAGCATCTAAATACCAGGTCCTATTATGATAGAACAGTTCAATGAAGACTAGGCAGACTTATGTTAATCCTCGTGCGGACCCAATAGAAGTGTTTTGATGAACTGTTTATGAGATAGAATGTTAGTGGCTGACATGTATGATGATCTACATGTGTTATTTTTGGTACACATCAATCTTGGTGTATGGATCTAACCGATAGAGCAGAGCATGCTTAAAAAGTTCTAAGTGTTGTTGTTGCTGACTGGTAAGTGATTACAATTCAAGATAAGTATATATAGCTGATGACTGTGGATATTTTGTGTGTGTGTTGCAATTATGGAGAAAAAGTGAAATTAACAGAAATCTAAAATCCAAATGAAGGTAGAATAGAGAAAAGAGAAAAATAAAGATGAAGTGTAAAAAGTTAGTATTTGCACTTAACTGGAACTGATCTCTAGCATTGGTAGATGCATCTTACAAGTTCAAAATCTCTATAAATCTCTTGTAAACTTTTCTCTAGGTAGTGAGCCTCCACTTGAGTAGTGAGCTCCGTGTAGTGAGCTTGAATGCATGTGCATTCCCATTTGTAAAATACTTTTAACAGGGTATTAATTCTTGTGGGTTAAGCCCCACTGTGGTTTTTCCCTTAACAAGGTTTCCATGTCAAAAATCTTGGTGTCAAATGTGTTATTTATGTTTCTGCTTATGTGATGCTAAAATATTTATTTCATTAATTTGATTATAAGTTGTAAAGACATATTAAAGGAAAGAAAAGTTGTAAATGTGTGACAACTGATTCACCCCCCCTCTCAGTTGTCTGGACCTAATTGAACAATAATTTTATAGTGTTGATACTGATAATTAAAATTGGTTATGTCATCTAGCTACTAACAACTACATAGGGCGTAAGGCAATCATTATGATGCACTGTGAAACTTGTGACTAGCATTGGTCTAGAGGTATAAATCTTTACAAGCAACTAAACTGTCTTCACTACTCTATAAACTAGAGGGAGGTTGTAGAAGTGAGATCCAAAAGGGAACCTTTGAAAAAGATATTATCTAGGTCTAAAATGGTTGTCATAGGACATAAAAACAACCTAGATTTACCAAAAATATCACCACCCTTGTTTGAGAAAACTCTTTATCCTTGGCAGCCTTGAAGAAGAAAGAAATCCTTGAAAGGGAGAATTTAACTCTTTATCCATCCTCGTAGATTCCATATCCATCCATAGAGTTTTACGTCATCTAGTCTTCTTCCCATAAATTTGCCCATGATAGGAAAATCATCATGCTAAAAGGACATTTTAGTTAGATGATCATCAAGGAGAGAAACATCTAAAAGGGTGACTTCCATATCATAGAAAAAAGATAGAAACCCTAGATTGATCTACAAGCTCGTCACTTGGGCATTTAAGCCAAGTTGAACCACGTAAGATGACCCCAATTAAGAAAAATCAAACCCTTATTTTAACAACGAAGCTTATTGAATATGTAAGGACCCGCTTGATCCAAACTCGAGTTTTCAAAAAAATTACTTTATTAACAAGTTCTTATGAGAGATATCAAGACTTCCATTGAGTACTTAGGAAAAACTTCAGCCAAAACAGGCCATATGTTCAAAACGGAACATATAAATCCATGTTCAAAATGGAACATTCTTAAGCCAACCCAGGCTCTTCTATCCTTTGGGCAAATAGGTTCATACGGAACCAGGTTAAACGAAACTTATCGCTACCTGATTGGGTAGAACAAACAATGGCCAAAAGGCCTAGTGGTTCAAACGGACCAATACTCTATCCAATCCAGGATACATAAACATAACAGCCTAATGGGCTGAAGAGGACAGGAATCATTATGCTCTGGCTAGAGACTTCTGACTCACTCAAAACCAATATAGATTCAAGAGTCACTTCTTGGGGACCACAGTCTGCCCAGACACTGTACTGAGGATGTCGACCAGAGAACACATAACATTAACTTGTACTCACCTCAGTTTATGGCAATGCCAAGTACAAGTAATCCACCCCAGGGATTCTTCTAAGTACTAGGAGAGTTCTTAAGTTACCTAGTTAACCTTTAAACTAAAGATCAAGATTATGAAGTTGATTATTAAAGAGTTACCCTATATCTGAGGGACCTGAGTACTGGGGGCATCCTTCACCATCTAGACTACCTACATACCATGTATCCACGGGATCAAGACCCTCTACAGATTTGATCTACATGACAAAAGCGAACATGTAGTTCTATCTTGCACTATGTTTATGTAACTGTGGTTAGTACATAGTTCTTCATCGACTGCCCATTCACTCAAGTGATATAGAGACAGAATTCCTAAGAAACTAGTATTGCAAACACACCTCCTAGGAATGTTTGGCGTTTAAGTTTTCGAGTGTGAATAATTTACCTATCACGCATATTCCCCAATGAGGTCTTCCCGTTGATCGTCCTACAACAATTTTTTTTTGATAGTCTCACCTTTTTCTTTTTCTTAATCTTTTTAGTTAGGTATCCGAGGAGATTTTCCCTTCCTATGGATTTAACTTAGACATGTTCCTTATTACTCCTCGACGATTTAGAGGGACAATGCCCAGACATCATTGTTGCAGCTATGTTAGGCATGAGGTACTTGCTCCAACGTGACGGCATTACTCGTAAACGTGACCCAGAGGTACTGTAAATACCAAACATTGCGATTTGTTTGAGTTTAGACATTTCTTTACAAGGTTTACTTATCCAGTAAAGAGAAGAAAAACTTGTATAATCACTAACTAAGAAAATTGATAAAGGAACATAAAGATGCATGATAATTTTGCTTAGAAAATATTTAATCCATTCTATCAATTCTCATTATAAAGAGGTTTAGATTTGGAAACCAAGGAATATTGATAACCTATTTGTCATACATCCATAGACTTTATTCCAAGAGTGGATAATTGAGACATTTTCTTGCATGACCATTATAAGTTCATTTTCAAATTGAAACTAGTAAGAATTAAAAGATGTAACAAGAGATTCAAAATAGAGTTAACAAAACTAGTAAACTTCCATTATCAACAACCTTTGGATATACTTGATCAAGGATAACAATGATTCCGAATACCTAAGAAATGGTAATTAGTGGTTCTAAGGTTTTACGACTATTTTAAAGAACTTCCCAATTCCATGCATGACTGAAGCAAGATCATAATTTATATTACGATAACTCATCTATTTCAAAATACCTTTGTCTTAATGTTCATGGAACCAAGTAATTTACTTACTCCACTCATTATTCATTTTCCCTAGTAGATTTTACGGTTGTTTTCAAATTAACTTAGTGTACATAAGTATTAATTTAAGATGACATTTTTAATTGTATTCAATTTTCCTAACATTTAGAACTTAATAACATGGATACTCAATCATAGAGGTTCTTTGTTAAATAGGACATTCCGCTTGTGTCTATATGGTCAAAAGTTAATTTTCAAGAAAATTATCAATACTTGTATATTATTGTTTGTGTAGATTCATTGGGTGTCTTGTTTGAATTAACATGGTTTACCTGGTTCCAAGAAATCTATCATAAGGTTACCAATGTAACAATTCTATCAAGAAGCTTAATGAAATATGATATTCAATTACCAAAATTTAGAAGTTATTACTCAATTGAATTGTGATATCCAATTCAATAATTATTTTTGAACATTCATGTGATTATCAATTTTATAACTAATATTATTTAAATATGAGACCATGACTCACAAGGTAACTAAACGAGATTGATTATTAATTTGAAGCAATAAAACCTTTCATGAATAATTACATATGAACTTCATAAGATTAATAATTACATTATTTATATAATTATTAGTAAAACAAATTTATTATTTAGTTTATAAATATTAATTCTTATTCTTAATACTTAGTTTATATATTATTAATACTTATTTTTAATCTTGCAGACGTAAAGCTACATTCCACAACCTTTGCCAGCATCCTCTCTGCCAGTCAGCGTGGGAGTTGTGGAGCAGGGCATTTCTTTTAAAATGAAAGGGTGATTTTTGTCAGATATTAAAGTGGAAGCATAGACTAGGCATGTGAACCGTTTGACAAAATGCCTCAAAGAAATGTCATAACGCATGATCGCAAAATTGGACAAAATGGAGTCGTTGATAAGGCATTAAAACTATCAAGCAAATGCAATTGTTAGTTGTAAATCAAAATTCCACAACCTCTGCCAGCGTCCTCTCTGCCAGTGCTAGCGTGGGAGGTTTGCAACAGAGGACCAACATCCGTCAAAGCATAGTGGGAGGGGGAATTTTGTTATTGTTATAATTTAAACTGACCTAGTAGACATGCATGGATAATAGGGAAGCATAGGTAATGCATTCAAATTGTTTGACAGAATACCTCAAATAGAAGCCATCTTATGGAATATAATGATTCCAAGAATAATGACGTTGGTAGCTCAACATGGTAGTTCTTTGAGAAAAGATCTCTCATCAGAAAACTGATCAAATGGGATGTATGGAAATTGCTTGCGTACAAAAGGAGGTGGAAGTAGACAACAATAAATAATTCTAATATTCTTCCCCTAAGTGACTTAATAGACATTCTAGAGTATTCTTGTTACAGACTCTGCTACAAGCTGCATTCATACATGACAAACACATAACAATATCAAGTTAAGGTCTGGTGCTATACAATCTATAATTTGATTGAACCATAGTATCACTATTCAGAATTGGAATTGACTCAGCGAGCCTAGTATAAAATGAATTCAAATTGAAATTAAAACTTCTGCAAAAATTCACAAATCTAGGTTAGTTAAATACTGCAAACAATAAGCATTAATGTCAACAAATCATCTAAACAAAAATTTCATGGAAAAGAACAAAACTATGGAGAGAAGTGTTCTTACAGTTTACTCCAGCACTCCAAACCAGAGAATTAGTCCCTTTCTTCCTTACAATTCTAGGCATTTATAGAAAATTCCATGCATCCCCACCCTTGTTTTTTAATGATAATCCATCCTCCACTCTTGTTTTTTAATGATAATGCATCTTCCACTCTTGTTTTTTAATGATAATGCATCCTCTACTCTCTTTGTTTAATGATAATGCATCCTCCACTCACTAGTGGATTTGCAAATCTTATCCTCCATTTCTTATGTGTAATCCATTTAAATTGTTTATTATTTGTATTTCAAATGAATATACTTTTTATGTTAGTTTTTTCAAATTTAGAATGCAAAAATTGAGTTGTGACATCCTTATCACCTAAATTTATGCATCATCCTGATGCATGTTAGAAATAAGATCAAAACATATAAATCCATATTAGAATATCTACTTTTAAAGTCCATATTTCAAAAATAGTTTAACATAGATAAAAATAACAAGGCATAACTATCATTTTCCTTAAGCAAGATTTGAAGTTTGTTGAGTCAATAAATAACTAGAGTTTATTCAAAATAAATATAGATAGAGCTATTGCATTTCCACTATGTCTTCCCATGTAGCATTCTCAGGTGAGTACTGGTCCCACTAGACTTTAGATTGGTCCACTATCCTGTTGCGGAGCTAGAACTGGTGCCTCTCGATGATTCTGCATGGCTCTATTGTTATTGTACCTAGTTCTTCTACCTGCAGGGCATAACAATTAAGAATATGCTTAGGGTTAGGTATATACTTTTTTAACAAGGATACATGGAACACGTCATGAATGCGGCTCAGTGCTGGAGGTAAGGCCAAGCGGTAAGCTACAGGATTGATTTCCTCAAGTACTTCAAAACGTCTGACATAGTGAGGGGCTAGCTTTGACTTCCTTCCAAAAGAGATGGAACTTTTATGAGGACGAGCTCTTAGGAACACCTTTTCACTAACTTAAAATCTTCTGGGTGTCCTATTCTTATCTGCATAACTTTTCTGGTGGTTCGAGGCTTCCTTCAACCTCTGTCGAATAAGTTGCACTTGGTTGTCCATATCTTTCAACATTTTAGGGCCAACTAGTATCTTATCTTCCAATTTATCCCAACTTATTGGTGTTCGACAAGGTCTCCCATAGAGAGCTTCAAAGGGTACCATACCTATTGCTACTTGGAAGGAATTGTTATAGGTGAACTCAACTAATGGAAAATATTCCTCCTATTTATTTTATTGATCGATACAATACATACGAAGGAGGTCTTCCAGAATTTGGTTGGTTCTTTCTATTTGTCCATCTATCTCAGGATGATAAGCTATGCTGAAATTCAACTATGTTCCTAAGGTAGCCTGCAATGTGGTCCAAAATCTAGAAGTGAACTTCACATCTCTATCAGAGATGATTTTCTCAGGAATTCCATGCAACCTAAAAATTTCCTTTATGAATCTTTTTGCTACTACAGGTGCATCATCTGTTAGGTTTCCTGGTATGAAGTGGGCAACCTTAGTGAGTTTATCCACTACCACCAGAATGTAATTGTGCCTATGAGATGTCATTGGTAGCCTTGGACAAAATCCACACTTATGAATTGCCATTTATAGAAAGGTACATCATGTGGATAAAGAAGTCCTACTGGGTGCACATGTTCTGCCTTAACCCTTTGACATTCTAGGCATCTAGCAACTATGTCTACCACATCCTTCTTCATTCCTAGCCAAAAATATATTCTTTTGAGGTTTGCATACATCTTATTCACTCCTGGATGTCCTAAATATGGAGCCTTATGTGCCTCTGTCAAGATCATACCCCTTAGTTCCACATTATCAAGAACACATATTTTTCTGTGGTACCTCATTAGTCCATCATAATCAAAAGCATAGTCCAAATACTTAGGTTCCACAAAGGTGTTAGCTAGAGATGTCTTAACCTAAGCGTACCATGGGTTATGTTTTTGCTCAGAGAGTATTTGTTGCTTTAGGTCTATGTGCAAGTTGGATATGGCCATTATATGCCTCCTCCTACTGAGAGCATCGGCCACCCTATTTTCTTTTCCCTTGATATATTGAATATCAAAATCATACTCACTTAGAAACTCTAACCACCTTCTTTGTCTTGCATTCAAATGAGGTTGAGTGAAGATATATTTTAGTCTTTGATGGTCTGTTTTAAGCTCAAATGGTTTTTCCCAACAAGAAAAGTCTCCATTTTTGCAAGGCATGAACTATGGCTACAAGTTCAAGGTCATGGGGGGCATAATTGACTTCATGGATTTTCAGTTTTCGTGATTCATAAGCCACTACTCCTTCCTCTTGGAAAAGAACTCCTCCTAGTCCTTCTATGGATGCATCAGTTACTACTGTGAAGTTACCATTAGGGTCAGGCACTTTTAGAATTGGAGGTGATGTTAGCCTTTCCTTTAGTACTTGAAAAGCCTTATCACATTGCTCAGTCCAAATGAACTTTTTATTCTTCTTTTGCAAGGATGTGATTGGATTGGCTATCCTTGAAAAGTCTTTCACAAACCTTCTGTAGCACCTTGCCAATCCCATAAAACTTCTTACTTCGATCACATTTGTAGGGATAGGCCATTCAGTGATGGCTTTTACTTTATCAGGATCTACCGCTATACCCTCAGCTGAAATGATATGCCCTAAATAGTGAACCCTCCTTTCAAAGAAGGAGCATTTGGATAACTTCCCAAATAACTTATGCTTTCGCAACCTTTGTAAGACTGCCTGGAGATGGGTTAAGTGTTCCTCTTCATCCTTGGAATATATTAAAATGTCATCTAGAAACACAATCACAAACTTATCCAGAAAATCATGGAACACACTATTCATTAGATTCATAAAGGCAGCTGGAGCATTTGTTAGCCTAAATGGAACTACAGTGAATTCATAGTGTCCATACCTAGTCCTAAATGCTGTCTTTGGGATGTCTTCTTCTTTTATCCTTAATTGATGATAACTCAAGCGAAGATAAATTTTGGAGAACACTGAGGCTCCTCTCATTTGGTCAAATAGATCATCAATACGAGGTAGGGGATATCTATTCTTCACAGTGGCCTTATTCAACATTCTATTGTCAATGCACAACCTTAGTGTCCCATCCTTCTTCTTTACAAATATGACTGGTGCTCCCGAAGGTGATACACTAGGCCTTATCATCCCTTTCTCTATCAATTCTTGTAACTGTATTTTCAATTCTTGGAGTTCTGTGGTGTTCATCCTATATGGGGCTTTGGATATAGGTGCAGTTCTAGGAAGTATATCGATTGAAAAATCAAATTCCCTTTTAGGAGGTAATCCAGGTAGCTCTATAGGAAACACATCCTTGTAGTCCCAAAGGAACGAACTATTTTCAAAGGTAGGGGCTTCTTTCTCTTCTCCCTTCTCATCTAAAGATACTAGGAATATCTGATTTTCTCATTTTCATCTTGCCTTCTTTAGTTGCATATATAGGTTTGTAAATTCCTTGGATCTTAACTCTACACCCCTTATCATCTACACACTCCACTTTGTTATAGCAATCTATGTTAGCCTTATGACTCATTAGCCAACTTATTCCAATTATGACATCATAGGCTCCTAGGGGTGCAACATATAAGTCAGCTTTGGTTTCTAATTCAGGATACTTAATGAGGGCTCCTCTTATGTACTTGTTCACTTTCCATATAGACTTGTCCCCATACTGAATCGTCCATGATGATTCCATATTCTTAGTTTGCAAACACATTTTTCTTACCAATTCTGGGGAAATAAAATTCTCAGAGGAAATAGTATCTATCAAAATAGTTATGGGTTTACCAAAAAGCATACCTCTTGGCTCCATAGGTACATTTTGCTGACAAGTTTGTTGATATCTGACAACAGCATGTATTTTGTGTTGTTGAGGTTGCTGTGGTTGATTGTACCCATTCCTTTTTGAACAATCCCTTGCATAATGATTGCCTCCACACATAAAGCATCCACCAGGGGGTCCATTAGAAATTTGGGGTGGTACATTCCCATCATTCCTCCTGACATTACTATTGTAATTGTTCTTGTGATCCTAATTACCAGCAGGTTCTATTCTAGCCCAGTCTCTCCTCTTGTTCTTCTGAGCTCCTCTGTTGTCCTTATTGTCTAGTTTCCTTTTGAAGACAAATTGCTTGTCCTGAATGTTTTGCTTTGCCACCGATAGTGCCTATAATTTCTTTTCCTATTTAAGTGCCTTCTCTAGGACTTGATTCATGCTGTCAGGGGAAAACATATCCACTTCTATCCCAATATCAGTATTCAACCCTAAAAGAAACTTCCTTGCCTGAGACCTTTCATCCTTTTGATAAATAGAAACATATTTCAGTAGTTTTGCAAATCTATCCCAATATTGTTGGACTGTGAGATTTCCTTGTCTAAGATTCAGAAACTCAGTCATCTTCTCATCATAAAATAGTTGTGGAAGCCATCTCTCATGGAAGTGGCTCACAAACTACCTCCAAGTCAGGTTTTCTTTTGAATAACAATATTGTTCTTTTATGTTTATCCACCAACTAGCAACTTCTCCTTCTAACTGATAGGCTCCCTAGGTCACCTTGATGTTTTCTGAGTAGTTTCTTAGTTCAAAATATTTCTCCATTTTGATTAGCCATCCTTCTGCAGAATCCCCCACATGTTTACCGTCAAATTTAGGAGTTATCTTTTTGAGGTCTTGTGAGATATCTAGAGTGGTAGTATCCCGCCGAGCCCTAGGAACCTCTAGCTCATTAGTTGTTTGAGCTATGTGTACTTCTGCACCTTGATGTTCATTTTCCAGTTCCAAAATGTTTTCTATAGTCCCCTGTCTAGTCTTCAGGTCCTATACAGTTTTCTCAAGGTTTTCAAACTTTTCTTTCTATTCTATCAACAACTAAATAATTGCTTCAATACCAGCATTTGGGTTCTCAGGTGGGTTTTCAACTAGTTCTTGGTTTACAACTAGTTCTTGGTTGACTGGTTCCTTTCCATGCAAATTTCACAATTTTCGGGTTCTCGCCATTTAATTCTGAAACAAGGAGAGAGATGATTTACCACTTGCTATAATTTTTGGTTTACAACATGCAAATTGACTATAATTAAATCTATCACAATTCTTATCTTGAATACTAATTACTATTAATTTTGAGTTTGTAGGCCTCCAGGCCGAGTGTTTGAACCACACTTTGATACCACATGTAAGGACCTGCTTGATCCAGACTCGAGTTTTCAAAAATTTTACTTTATTAAAAAGTTCTTATGAGAGATATCAAGACTTCCATTGAGTACTCAGGAAAAACTTCGGCCAAAATGGGCCATATGTTCAAAATGGAACATTCTTAAGCCAACTCGGGCTCTTCTATCCTTTGGGCAAATAGGTTCATACGGAACCAGGTCAAACAGACCTTATCACTACCTAATTCAGGTAGAACAAACAGTGGCCAAAAGGCCTAGTGGGTCAAATGGACCAATATTCTATCCAATTCGGGATGCATAAACATAACAGCCTAAGGGTCTGAGGAGGATAGGAATCATGATGCTCTGGCCAGAGACTTCTGACTCACTCAAAACCAATATAGGTTCATGAGTCACTTCTTGGGACCACAGTCTACCCAGACACTGTATTGAGGATGTCGACCAGGGAACACATAACATCAATTTCTACTCACCTCAGTTTACGGCAACGTCAGGTACAAGTAATCCACCCTGGGGATTCTTCTGAGTACTAGGAGAGTTATTAAGTTATCTAGTTAACCTTTAAACTAAAGATTGAGATTATGAAGTTGATTATTAAAGAGTTACCCTATATCCGAGGGCCCTGAGTACTGGGGACATCCTTCACCATCCAGACTGCCTACATACCCTGTATCCACGAGATCAAGACCCTCTACAGATGCGATCTACATGACGAAAGTGAACATGTAGTTCTATCTTGCACTATGTTTATGTAACTAGGGCTAGTACATAGTTCTTCACCGACTGCCCTTTCACTCAAGTGATACAGAGACAAAATTCCTAAGAAACTAGTATTGCAAACACACCTCTCGGGAGTGTTTAGCATTTAAGTTTTCAAGTGTGAATAATTTACCTATCACGCATATTTCCCCGATAAGGTCTTCCCGTTGATCGTCCTACAACAATTTGTTTTTATAGTCTCACCTTTTTATTTTTCTTAATCTTTTTAGTCAAGTATCCGAGGAGATTTTCCCTTCCTACGGATTTAACTTAGACATGTTCCTTATTATTCCCCGACGATTTAGAGGGACGATGCCCAGACGTCATTGTTGCAGCTATGTTAGGTGCGAGGTACTTGGTTCAATGCGACGGCATTACCCGTAAACGTCACCCAAAGGTACCGTAAATACCAAACACTACGATTTGTTTGAGTTTGGACGTTTCTTTACAAGGTTTACCTATCTAGTAAAGAGAAGAAAAACTTGTATAATCACTAACTAAGAAAATTGATAAAAGAACATAAAGATGCATGATAATTTTGCTTAGAGAATATTTAATCCATTCTATCAATTCTCATTATAAAGAGGTTTAGATTTGGAAACCAAGGAATATTGATAACCTATTTGTCATACATCCATAGACTTTATTCCAAGAGTGGATAATTGAGACATTTTCTTGCATGACCATTATAAGTTCATTTTCAAATTGAAACTAGTAAGAGTTAAAAGATGTAACAACAGATTCAAAATAGATAACAAAACTGGTAAATTTCCATTATCAACAACCTTTGGATATACTTGATCAAGGATAACAATGATTTCGAATACTTAAGAAATGGTAATTAGTGGTTCTAAGGTTTTACGACTATTTTAAAGAACTTCCCAATTCCATGCATGACTGAAGCAAGATCATAATTTATATTACGATAACTCATCTATTTCAAAATACCTTTGTCTTCATGTTCATAGAACCAAGTAATTTACTTACTCCACTCATTATTCATTTTCCCTAGTAGATTTTACGATTGTTTTCAAATTAACTTAGTGTACATAAGTATTAATTTAAGATGACATTTTTAATTGTATTCAATTTTACTAACATTTAGAACTTAATAACATCGATACTCAATCATAGAGGTTCTTTGTTAAATAGGACATTTTGCTTGTGTCTATATGGTCAAAAGTTAATTTTCAAGAAAATTGTCCATACTTCTATATTATTGTTTGTGTAGATTCATTGGGTGTCTTGTTTGAATTAACATGGTTTACCTGATTCCAAGAAATCTATCATAAGGTTACCAATGTAACAATTGTATCAAGATGCTTAATGAAAATATGATATTCAATTACCAAAATTTAGAAGTTATTACTCAATTGAATTGTGATATCCAATTCAATAATTATTTTTGAACATTCATGTGATTATCAATTTTATAACTAATATTATTTAAATATGAGACCATGACTCACAAGGTAACTAAACGAGATTGATTACTAATTTGAAGCAATAAAACCTTTCCTGAATAATTACATATGAACTTCATAAGATTAATAATTACATTATTTATATAATTATTAGTAAAAGAAATTTATTGTTTAGTTTATAAATATTCATTCTTATTCTTAATACTTAGTTTATATATTATTAATACTTATTTTTACTCTTGCAGGTGTAAAGCTACATTCCACAACCTCTGCCAGCGTCCTCTCTGCCAGTCAGCTTGGGAGTTGTGGAGTAGGGCATTTTTTTTAAAAATGAAAGGGCAATTTTTGTCAGATATTAAAGTGGAAGCATAGACTAGGCATGTGAACCGTTTGACAAAATGCCTCAAATAAATGTCATAACGTGTGATCGCAAAATTGCACAAAATGGAGTCGTTGATAAGGCATTAAAACTAACAAGCAAATGCAATTGTTAGCTGTAAATCAAAATTCCACAACCTCTGCCAGTGTCCTCTCTGCTAGTGCCAGCGTGGGAGGTTTGGAACAGAGCACCAACATCCGTCAAAATATAGTGGGAGGGGGAATTTTGTTACTGTTATAATTTAAACTGACCTAGTAGACATGCATGGATAACATGGAAGCATAGGTAATGCATTCAAACTGTTTGACAGAATACCTCAAATAGAAGCCATCTTATGGAATACAATGATTCCAAGAATAATGACGTTGGTAGCTGAACATGGTAGTTCTTTGAGAAAAGATCTCTCATTAGAAAACTGATCAAATGGGATGTATGGAAATTGCTTGCGTACAAAAGGAGGTGGAAGTAGACAACAATAAATAATTATAATATTCTTCCCCTAAGTGACTTAACAGACATTCTAGAGTATTCTTGTTACAGACTCTGCTATAAGCTGCATTCATACGTTTCAAACACATAACAATATCAAGTTAAGGTCTGGTGCTATACAATCTACAATTTGATTGAACCATAGTATCACTATTCAGAATTGGAATTGACTCAGCGAGCCAAGTATAAAATGAATTCAAATTGAAATTAAAACTTATACAAAAATTCACAAATCTAGGTTAGTTAAATACTGCAAACAACAAGCATTAATGTCAACAAATCATCTGAACAAAAATTTCATGGAAAAGAACAAAACTATGGAGAGAAGTGTTCTTACAGTTTACTCTAGCACTCCAAACCAAAGAATCAGTCCCTTTCTTCCTTACAATTCTAGGCATTTATAGAAAATTCCATGCATCCCCACCCTTGTTTTTTAATTATAATGCATCCTCCACTCTTGTTTTTCAATGATAATGCATCCTCCACTCTTATTTTTTAATGATAATGCATCCTCCACTCACTAGTTGATTTGCAAATCTTATCCTCCATTTCTTATGTGTAATCCATTTAAATTGTTTATTATTTGTATTTCAAATGAATATACTTTTTATGTTAGTTTTTCAAATTTAGAATGCAAAAATTGAGTTGTGACAGAATACTCTTTAGAACACACCAACACTACTATTAATAACAAATACTTCAACATAATAATGACTATTTAGGGGACTAAACTGCGATAAGGCTAACAGAAACTAAAATGGGTATTAAGCTAGATTGTAACGAATTTGAAATAAACAAATACATAAGAAATCATTAAATTTAGCCAAAACTGCATTGGGTGGATGGGAAAAGTGAGAGGACAAATAAAAGGAGAAAATAGGGGTTACCTGGAGGGGCTGATTGACATGTGAGAGCAACTTGGCAGAGTGCTCAGGAAGGAGAGACAAAGTGCGTTTTGTTATTACATAGCTGACATTATTTGCATTAGATCCATCGTTGCCTCCATTCGAACCCTTGACCTCTAATTCCAACTAGAAAACCCTTTTCAATGCATAACTCTACCTCACCATATTTCAATAACTCTTCTCTATCACATGGTGATATAGGGGTTTCTTTTGTTTGAATTATTTTTCATCAAAAAAATATTCTGCTCTAAATTTCCCTCTCTTTCCAATTGGAAATATTTTTTTAATTATCCACTTTAATATCATATTGTCTAATTTGTATTTGTGTGACTAATTATTTAGTCATTTTTATTTTTGTGACTAATTATCTAATTGTGTTTTTTGCCTGATGATCAAATTTGTCATTAATTAGTCATTCATAGCTATGTTGCAAAAAATTAGTAGAATTGTGTCATTTTTAGTTGTCGTGACTAAAAGTTTTAGTCACATAGTCATTTATTTGCCAAAATTCTACTAGTGAAAAACTTAATCTTTCTATGCTTCTGATTCTCTACAAGAGCTTTGAACTCTTTGAATCTACTAAAGACTTCAAATTTTCTTCTAATGTAATACACCCATATGCTTCTACTGTAATCATCAATGAATGAAACAAAGTAAACAAATTTTAATATTGAAGAAACATTAATAGGAACAAAGACATCAGAATGAATCAATTCCAACACCTTAGAAGATTTGTGAGAACTATAATAAAACTTAACATGGTTTTATTTTCCATAAATTCAATGTTCATAGAAATTAAACTCAAGATTATAGTCATTCATACCCTCAACAAAATTTCTATTTTTTAGGGTCCTCAAACCCTTTTTACCAATGTGACCAAGCCTTTGGTACCATAACATTGTCTTCTTAGCTAGAAGTTTTATCTCCATAAAATGAGCACCCTTAGGTACCCAGAAAGCATGACCATCAGAAGTAGATACAACAGTCCTCTTTGCTGCTAGTTCCAATGGTGAGGATGAAGACTCTAAAGCTCTCTTCTTCAAAATAGAGGTAATATTGCACTGAAATGCTCATGCATCAAGATGAAGTAGAGTGCCAATCTGAACACCCTTAGCCAATACCATAGATCCTCTAGTTATCTTACATCCTCCATTTGAGAAAACAACCTGCACACCCACATCATTCAACTTACTTATAGAAAGAAGGTTTCATGCCAAACTAGGGATATACAGAACACCATTGATTCCCTTCACTCATCCATCAGGTAATTGAATCAAGACTCTTCCATAGCCAACAATCTTCAAGTGAGAATCATCACCCAAGTAAAGCTTTCTACCATCATATTCTTCATACTTCAAAAACCAACCCCGATGTGAGGTCATGTGAAAAGATGCACCAAAGTCAATAAGTCACACATCCTTAGATGCATACATTTCTAAGGTAGAGATAAATGCTTCTCCTTCATCTTGAGAGGACTTATCAGAATCGGAATCGTAATTCTTTTTTCTTTTTCTCCTCCTTGTACTCCTTGCAAAAGTGACCAAGTTTGCCACAGTTCCAACATAGGGCCTTGGACTTTCCAAGAGTCATAGATCTCTAACGGGATTTGGATCTTCTTTTTTCTTCCTTATTCTTATCTTTTTTGTTTCCCTTCTCTTTAGATCGACCATGTATTGCAAGAGCCTCCTTAGCCGATTCAAAAGACTTTCTCCGCATCTCTTTAGACAACAATGAACAAACCACTTCATCCATCTTAAAGGTGGTAGTGGTACTCCCAATGGCCATAACAAGGTGATCCCATGAATCTGGTAAGGAACATAGTAATGTCATGCATCGATCCTCCTCCTCCATCTTCACACCAATAAAGGTCAATTGGGAAACAAGCATATTAAATGTATTTAGGTGATCAGTGATAGATCCTCCATCTTCCATCCTTAAAGAATACAATTTCTTTCATAGGAATAACTTGTTCACTAGGGATTTAGCCTGATAAACATCTCCAAGATCCTTCCAAAGATCCTTTGCAGTCTTCTCTTCATGGATATTTAGGAGCATTGAATCAGCCAAACAAAGTCTTATCAAACCCTTAGCTTTTCGATCTTTGAGATCCCAATCTTCTTGAGACATTGTCATTGGTTTTGTACCAGATATGACATCCCATAAATCCTAATCTACAAGCATGTCCTCCATTTTGAGTTTCCACAACTCAAAATTATTGCCATTAAACTTTTTTATCTCAAACCTCCTAGATTTGCTCGCCATCTCTTTCCTGCAACAAAGGTTCCAAAATCCTCTACACAAGCTCCCACTCAAATGAAGATTAACTCAAAAAAACCAACCCAACAACTAGAACCAAAGGTGATCAGGCCCTGATACCAACTGAAATGAAGCAAGGTATGTGGAAACACATCCTACACTGATCTATTGAGGAAAGATTTATGCAAATTTTAACTTCTATAGTTATAGGTTATTAGATGCACATTAATAGAAAGATAATAATAACATCAAATGCAAAACTCACAACACAAGATATACATGGAGAAAACTATTTTAGGTTAAAAACCCCACACTCCAAAGCCACCCAATATATTATTGAGGAATAAAAAAGGATTATAATATACTTGCAGAGTAAGATTTCACAGGAGTATAACCAACTAGAGATCCAGGAGGTAACTCAAAATCTATAAAACTCTTACACACAACCTCCATCTCAAGCTCCTGATATATAGGAGATACAATTTAGTAAATCATCAATGGTAATTACAAAACCATGAGCTAAAACCACCAAAAGTGGCTCCCAAATTATCTCCAATCAAAGATGCCTTGTAACGTGCCAAAACACACAACATGTGTAACTCTCCCCTTTACAACTCTTTTTTGTGTCCAACATGTTTTTACATTTCTCAAAAATAGGAAGGCCAACTTTTGAAGGCCATAACTTTTGATTTAGGTGTCTAATTGATGAACTGTTTCATGTGTCAAAAAGCTCGTGAAGAGATTTATCACCTTATAACCAGCTATGTTGGTTAAGATAATTTTCAGAGTGTTTTAGGGACCTCTAAGTGATAAGTCAGAACTTACCTGATATGTTTATTTAGATGTTTTGCACCTTCTGGGAAAATTTCAAGTCAATCTGAGGTCAAATGTAAACTTACTAAAAATAGTTAGTCCCACCATTTTTAGCCCTTTTAGAAACTTTAAAAATTCTAGATCATTCTTCAAGATAAAGGGTATTCAAAACGACCGAAACTAGGAAGAATAGTAACCTTTCGATGTTGCAAGGTTGACACTTTTCTTAACATTCAACATGAGTCATATGATGTGAAGCACTAGAATCAAGAATACAACTTTTACTGGTAGAGGATGAAGCCCTTGCTGTCAGAGCTTGCCCTTTTCCAAAGGAAGAAGACTTAGGCATGGCAATATTGTACTTCCTCATAGTTTCCTCCAATGCTACTAACCTCTTAAAACAATGTGCATCATTATGCCTTGACTTTCCACAAAAGGAATAATTTTCCTTCTTCTTAGACTTAGAGGATGACTCCCTAGAATTAGAAGGAAGAGGAGATGAAGGATTGGTCTTCTAATCATTCTTCACCTTAGGTTTGGAGGGAGACTCACCACCTATAGACGAATCTATCTTGGACTTCTTCTTGTTCTTACCCTTACCCTTGGATGATTGAGCCATCAAAGCATGACTCTTAGGAAGAGAATCCATCTGAATCAACTTGGCCTGCTCCCTAGTCAATTGATCATAAAATACCTCAAATGGAGGCATCTTATGGTCTTCTCCCATAGCAGCCATAGTAGAATAGGAGGTAGAGGCAAACACTTGAAAATGACCTTTCAAGTTAGACAACATCAAGAAAATACACTCCTTATCAACTTTGGCATGACCACATCCTTTCAATTGTAACAAAATCAACTTGAATTGGGCAAAGAAATCCTAAATAGTGGGGAAGGCATCTAGAGAGAGAGAGAGAGGTGAGATTGGCTTCAAGTTGCAAGATCTTGAACTGATTGACCTTACCATACAACTCAACAAGCTTATCCAACACCGCTTTAGGTGCCTTAAACTCTACAATGTTAAACAACAAATTATCAAACACATGGAGACCTATGAGTTGTCTAGCCTCATCCTTTTTGTTTCTATGAACAAATTACTCAAATGGCTTTGTGAACTCAGGGTCATCAGCATCTAACATTTGCCAAAGCCCCCTAGAATGCAACAACTATGATATTTTGAGCTTCCATGTGTGATAGTTGTGTGGAGTGAGTAATTCAATCCTTGGGTCTGACATGATAAACAAAGGAACACAAAGGGACCAAAATGCAGTATACACCCCCAGAATGAACAAAATCTAAATTTGCAATTCCCAACATCAAATTTGCCAATTAACTCTAATAGAAGTAACTGAAACAACTTGCAACTTCAAGCTACTTAATCTATCAAAAAATAGAAAAGTTTTCGTAAAATACCTCATTCATAGTGAAGTTCATCGAAGAATCTTTCTGACGATATCTTGTTTGTCAAAAACGGGCTCCATTTGCAAAAGTTTTAAAAAAATGTCTATTTTAGGCTCTTCCAAACCGAGCACCTAGCCCCACCATGTGACCACATTTGTTCTCAGAAGAAAAAAAATGGGCCCTTGAGGGGTGATTGGTGATGGGTTTCCACACTACATGAAATCACCAAGCCAGACAACCAATCACCAATCAGTGTGCGTAAAGATGGAGTGCCCAGATCATAGGTTTCCACATGCTAGACAGAGACCAAACATAGCCTTGTGAACCTTACTCACAATAAATAAGTGCGTGAAAAGGATATATGAATATAAAAGAACAACATAGCTCCATCAATGTGGGATTAAACTCCCTACAGAATGGTAAAGACTACAACGGGGGCCCACCTCCAACACCGATGATGAAACCCTAATAGAAAATATTCTTTTGCAAACTTTAGATGAGTATATAGTCTAAGGTATATATTTCTACTTACAGTTGAAAAAGGCATCCACATCTCTACAGGTCATAGGCCTTGTGTATAGTATCCACACTAGAGGGAGGCAAAAAGTGAGGCACGGCTTCCTTCTATACACTCTTTCTCGCAAATTTAGCATTTCAACAGGGCTCTTTTCCCTTTGGACTCATCTCTGGGCTTTAGAGTTCTGTCTTATGGCCTATGCTAATTCTTTCCAAGCTGTCCCTCCACATGGAAATCAATTCCCCCAAACAGATTGGCCCTAGAAAGATGTCAACAATAAAGAAAAAAATCCCTGCATTGAATACTGACCAGCCATGAATAAAATGCAACCCATGACCTTCAAAATGTCAGCAAATAGGCAGCTCAAAAAAATATTTAGATAAAAAAACTCTACCAAATATGTCACGATATACTTCTACCCCTTGAACATATTTTATGATACTTAGAGATTCAATTTTGATTAGAGTTAACATATCATACTATGCATAATTAATTACTTTTTATTTTAATGTCTAATGGCATGCATTTCATTATTCAATATAGAAAAACTTATCTTATTAATTGATCTAAATAATTAGAAGAAAAATTAAATCATGTAAAAATGTCATTAATAATAAATATATGACTTTTTTTATTCCAATTCAAAATTCTAAATAAATAAATAGCCAATAAGGGTACACTTTTAGAAAAAGAAATAAATGAGGTTCAACCCCCTCATTTTCAAGTCAAGTTTCAAAGCTAACATTTATTAAATAAATGAGATTTTTCCACAAAAATTAATTTCAAGTTGGAAAATTGAATTGAAGTATTAAATGGGTTAGACTTGACTCCAATTTTCCACCACGTGCTTGGAAAATGATGGTCTAGATAAGGATTGAATTTTTCTATAAATAGACATTGAAAGGTGAAGGGAAGACACACTTGGCTCTAGTTTGGAGTGCTGGAATAATCTATAAGAGCACTCCTTCTCTCCACAAATTTGTTTCCTTTCCTTTGGAATTTTTGTTATCATGATTTATTTTACTTGTATGCTTGTTGTTTGCTGTAGTTAGCTAGCCTAGATTTATGTAGAAGAGATTGTATTCCCTTACGATTACTTATAATCGCCTAAAGTAATTCAAATTTTGCACATTGCATGCTTTAGTAAGTTATTACAAATCCAAAATCGTTTCAAGAGAGAACTTGTGCATAAGTTTTGAGGAGAGGTGGGCAATTTTGCGGCTTTATTTTAGTTTCCCTGCTTTATTTCTGTGAGTATTTTATTGAGTGATGAAATTCAAGAGTTGAGTTATCTAGACTTGCTTGGGACTTGACAAATTTTTTCCATTCACTGAATCTCAAAACTATGCTTAAGGCTTTAACTGTCTTTTGAACTGCCCTGGAATATTCAGGTTATCTACACTTTTACTTAATCCATTAATATAACAATGTGAGAGTTGAATGTAGTATATAATAATTGTCTATAGATTTTTAGGTTTTCAAAGAAAATTTTGTGTTTTTGGCCCTAAAGACCTCATGGTTTTAAAATGTATTGAATTTTCCCTTACAGGTATGTCTTTTAAACCAAAAAAATTAAACACCTGAGGTGGAAATTATCCACTATCTGTTGTGTTTGCTCTATCTATATTATGAGAGTGTCAAAGTCGCATGTCGTATAGTGAATCTTTGTGAAAATTTGGGATTTTGAAAGCAATATTTGTGTCCCCTAAAAGATGTCAATAACTTAAAAATGCATTGAATTTGGTCTTATAAATGTATATTTCCAACTAGAAACTTCTATATAATCCAATTTTCATGCCATCTATTTTTTGCATTTCATAGTTTCATAGTTTCACAACTACTTTTGTAAGACGTGTTGTGATGAAAGTAAATTGTCTGGTGAATACACTACTTAATATAACCAGAAACAACAAAGTGTATTCATTCAGTTTTTACATAAAAGATCCTAATTATATTGGGCAATGATGGATTCAATAGCACATCATTTTTCATTGACATCCTAACCTTGTCTTTTTTGTTTATGTCACATGAATTGTTGTAAAATAATTTCAAGCATTTTTGAAAAGTATGGGTTTAAAATTTGCTCTTAATCATAGTTATATCAAAAGAAGAATCCATATGGAACAAAAGAGTTTGAAGGTTCAAGATTGTTGCAGATGCTTTAGAAGAACCTATAAAACCACCAGTTGAATTGAAGTATACATAGCTTCTAATCAATGGCCAGTTTGTTGCCGCAGCCTCTGGTAAGTTTCTAACATTAAAGTTCCTCTTAGATTATGTGTTGTCAAAAACCCAATAATACTATCTGACAAAAATCCCCTTACCATTATGCTTGATGGATGGTCATACCCTGTTCCTGAGCACCCATTTTGGCAGAGACAGGAAGAACACTGCCAAGGTTGTGAAATTTGGTTTTACAGCTGAATGTTGCATTTGCTTGAAAGTTTCTGATGTCTTATCACTATATCTGTTCTGTGCGTATCCTGAATCATTGCAGTCTGTGAGACCATATTTGTTTTAGGCATTTTGTCAAATAGTTTATGTACCTTGTCTATGCTTCCACATTTTGTACGAATGTCTACCAGTGTGTTTCCAACAATAACATTCAGCAAAAAAAATTCCCCTTTCGTTATGCTACGTGGATGTCCATACCCTGCACTAAAGCTCCCGTTTTGGCATGGGCAAGGAGGATGTTGGCAAAGGTTGAGGAATTTTGCTTTACGCCTACCAATTGCATTTGTTTGAGGTTTATAAAGCCCTTTCAACAAATCCATTTTGTGAAATCCTGCAATCATTGCATTCCACAAGGTGACATCTCTTGTGGCATTCCATCAAAACATTCATGTGCCCTGTCTATTATTTTCCATTTTGCATACATAATAATTACCAGACCTCTTGCAACTAGAACATCTAACAATAATTTCCCCTACCATTATGCTTTGATGGATTCCTATATCCTCATCCCAAGCTTTAATTTATACGTGGGCATGGAGGATGCTGAGTAAGGTTGAGGAGTTGGGCTTTACACCACCAGTTGGAAATCTGACACGGCGCCCATTAGTATAGTGTAAGCCTATTTTTCAGATTGCTTCATTTATCATATCAATAATCTCCACAAGGACATTGACCATGTTTAAAATTATGGAAAGGATTCACATCTCACAATAATTTCTCTGGTAACAATCTTGGAAATACGTTTTCTGGAAAGTATGGAGAAAAAGGGATAAATGATGAATGTATGTCTGTGGAGGTTGAATAGAAAAATATGAGAAATAAATTATAGAGTGAAGAATAATAAATAGAAATGGGTGTGTTATAAATGATGAAAAATAAGTAGTGATAATATGATAGTATAATTAGTGAAAAAGGGATATAATATGATTTTTTTTTTTTAAATGGAGTAATGAGATAGGTTATAAATACAATTGTGAAAGATAAAACATAATAATGTAATATAGAATAACGAAGAAATAAATTATAAAAATGATACAATGAAGAAGTAGGTTAGGTGGTGAGGTGTGAATGATGATAATAAAGTAATGAAGATGAAGAGATGTGACAAAAGTAATGATGACTATTATTATGGGGTAAATTAATTATATAAGTGTGAGAAAGTGTGAAATATAATGGGTATGAATTAAATGAGAGAATAAAATAAATGAAGGAATACAATGAAGTTTGGGGAATAAGTTTTTTAATTTCATTCTTTAGCTTAAGAAGATCTTCTCTTTAACTTAGTGCTATGAAATCTTCTTATGCAAAATCTCTATAGATTATTACATCTCCATTAGCTACTACCATTCCTTCAATGCTTGGACCTTTCTTCATTAATTATAGTCAAAACAACTTAGAAAACTCTCTATAATGTATACTTTAAGGAAGGCATTACATATGTATACTCAATATTGATACTCAAATCGTAAAATTTCTAAAATAATTAATATAATTTATGGGAGAGATCTCTGAAAGGAATGATGTGAATAGAGGATAAGTCATTCAACTTTATTGAGTCCTACCCAATCACACAGTAGTGTCATCTTGGACTAATCCATTATCTAGTTCTTGACCATATTCAAAAAAGAACCCTCAACCAATGGATATGTTTAGATTATGTTGGTGTTGGATTAAGGACAGACAACAGAGACGGGGGGTGAATCAGTTGTCCAAAACTTACTGTCAATTAATCACTTAAATTCTCTTCTTGATTCAGCAGCATAATAATAAATCAATCATGGAAATGTAATGCAACAATTCAAGAGTAGAAACACATTAACACATAAGACACCAAGATTTTGATGTGGAAAACCTTGTTAAGGGAAAAACCATGAGGTGACTAACCCAAGATTGTATTCTCTGTTAGAAGAATAGAAAGAATAAAATGGCACATGCCAATTAGGGCTCACTGCCCAAGCACACTACTCACAAAAGGCCCACTACCAACAGGAGACACACTGTCTACAGAATAATAAGTATTGCATACTTGAACTGAAGAATAGCATCTTCACCATGCTTGAGTCAGTTCCATTTAAGCCCAACACTTTTGCTCTTCTTTTCACATTTCTGCCATTTTTACCACACTCTCATCTCCACAACACTCCCTATGAAATGACTTTACAATTCCTTATTTATACAAGACATCGACTTAGGAGTTATCATCCAAGTCGGCATACATTATAGAGCAAGTACATAAATACAACATGACTTATTACAAAAAGACTTCATGCAGATCAACACACTGTTAGCTACACAGATCTGAGACTTCAATCTTTCTTTGGGGAACACACCATTCTTCACAAGACACATTCCAGATCATCCACAGGACATGTAACTCATCTAGTCGGTCAAACTTAAGAAGAACATCATCATCTGGAAGTAAATATTTAATTACGAGCTCAATCTTCAATGCGGACCAACATGAACTGGACACAATCCAAATACCTCTACAAACTTTCCTGAATCACTAGGAACATCCACACTACTTCTACTTACTGAAATCATTCTTTCCTTCATCTGGAACCTCAAGAACATAGTTTGTCATCACTATCATATTGGAATAGATGCTTGTGGACCTTCAGACCATGAACCAATTGAGTTGTCAATTCATATTGACTTCCTAAGCACTCCACCAAATCCGCAGAACAAGATATTTCATTTCCGGATCTCACTAGACCTATTTGTGACACTTTGTCACCTCTAAACATCTGTCAGAACTAGTTTTTACTCAAGTAGCCATAACTTCTTCAAATCTTCCTGCGGACCTCTAAAATATTTATTGGATCATCTTAAGACACATATTTGTAAACCCTTAAAACTGTTTCCTCTGAGCTTCATCTTAACTGGTATCTTTAAACCTTACTATCTTCACTGTTCTTCTCTATTCCTAATGGGACTAATTTTCTCAATATCCTCAGTATACAACTCATCCAATCCTTGACATTAATGCAATAGGAGTATGTTGATATCAATGACAACACTTGTTAGGCCCATACTTGCAACAATCTCCCCCTTTGTCATTAATGGCAACATATGATGTGACAAACTATTTTAACCATCAAGACAAGAACTTCTTCTTACTAACTGACATAACTCATCCTATCAACAACAATCATTCACATGTCTTCTCTTCCTTTACTGCTCCCCCTTTGATCAGCACTCACTTCTGTTTTTCACATGTCTTATCTCCCCCTTTGACATCAATGGCAAAGGGCACATACTTGTATTACTTCAGAAACATATCAACTACTCCCCCTAAGTAGCAGCTTCCCAAACATCAATCCAGACCACAAGATATAACTGTGATATCCATCGAACTGATGCATATCAGTGCACCTTAATTCAGAATCGGAGGGGCAATAACCCCTAACTTCTCCTTGAGATACTCAAAAGAGTCCTTAGGTAGAGGTTTAGTAAAAATATCTGCAATCTGATCCTTGGAAGGCACAAACTCCAATCTGACTTCATTCTTGTTCACTTGCTCTCTCAAAAAGTGAAACTTGATGGATATATGTTTAGTCTTTGAATGCAATACTAGATTCTTTGATATGTTGATTGCACTTGAGTTATCACAGAAGATTGTGATAGGTTCTTCATTCTGCACTCTGATATCTCTTAGCATTTGCTTCATCCACAATACTTGAGTGCAACTACTTGCTGCTACAATATATTCTGCTTCTGCAGTGGATAGAGATATTGCCTCTTATTTCTTGCTTAGCCAAGAAACCAATCTTTTCCCTAAAAAGAATGCTTCACCACTGGTACTCTTCTGGTCATCCACATCTCTTGCCCAATCTGCATCCATATATGCATGAAGAGAGAAATCATGATCTCTAGGGTACCACAAACCATACTCAATTGTTCCTTTTAGATATCTAAAAATCCTCTTGATTGCCATGACATGAGATTCTCTAGGATCAGCTTGGAATCTAGCAACAAGAACAACATCATTCATAATGTCAGGTCTAGTTTGAGTGAGATACAATAATCCTCCAATCATTGACCTGTACTTTTTCTGATCAGCCTTAAGAGAGTCATCATCTTTGCTCAATTTGCATCCAGTTTACATGGGAGTATTCATTGGTTTTGAGTCTTCCATCCCAAATTTCTTCAACAATTCTTTCACATATTTGGTCTGAGAAATGAAGATTCCTTTCTTTGTTTGAGTGATTTGCAAACCCAAGAAGAAATTCATTCCCCCAAACATGGACATCTCAAATTCACTTTTCATTTGATTTGCAAAGGTTTTGCACATATTATCTCTTCCCCCAAAAATGATGTCATCAACAAATACTTCAACAATCAAGATATTTTCATGATCAATTTTTAAATACAAATTACTGTCAGCAGTACCTTTGTTGAAACCAATCTTCAAAAGATGCTTATCTAATCTTTCATACCAGGTTCTTGGAGCTTGCTTGAGTCCATACAGTGCTTTCTTCAATTTGCAGACCATATCACCATGATCAAACAATTGAAATCCATCCGGTTGCTCAATGTAAACTTCTTCTTCCAAGTCACCATTCAAGAAGGCAGACTTGACATCCATCTGATATACTTTGAAATCCTTGAAGGCAGCAAAAGCAAGAAATAATCTGACTACTTCAATTCTTGCCACCGAAGCAAAAGTCTCTTCAAAATCAACTCCTTCTACTTGAGAGTAACCTTTGCAGACCAATCTGGCTTTGTTTCTGACTAGTTCACCATCTTCATTTAGTTTATTCCAGAAGACCCATTTGGTTCCAATCACATTCTTATTTTTAGGTCTGGGATCAAGATCCCAAGTGTGATTTTTTTCAATTTGCATCAGCTCTTCTTCCATTGCTTTAGTCTAGTTTTCATCATTGCAAGCTTCATTTACTATCTTAGGTTCAACCTTTGAAATTAAACAATACTCTTCTGAATCTTGAGCATTCCTTCTTATTTAAACACCTTTGCTTTTATCACCTATGATCTGGTCTTTAGAGTGATTCAGTTTTAGATACTTGGGATCTTTGGGAGTTTCTTGCACTTCTGATTCTTGAATAGGTTCATTCAAACTTATCTCTTCTTCCTAATTTACCAGATCAGTCTGAATCTAAATTTCAGAGGGAGCTTGGACTTCTTGAACAAAAACATCATTTTGATTATCTTCATCATATTCATAAAACCTTGAACGTTTTTCAACACATTCATCAATCTTCACATTTGTACTTTAAACAATCTTCCTTAATCTCTTATTATAACACCGGTATGCTTTGCTTTGAGTAGAATAACTCAAGAATATTTCTTCATCACTTCTAGCATCAAATTTTCTTAGGTCTTCATCTATTTTAATGTAACATTTTCTACCAGACTCTGAAGTAGCTCACAGTGGGAGTGATGCCAAACCAAAGTTCATAGGGAGTCTTACCAGTATTGCTTCTGATTTGTACTTGATTAAGAGTATAGACTGCAGTGCTTACAGCTTCTATCCAATAGATTTGAGGAATATTTGCTTCCATCATCATGGTTCTAGATGCTTCCTAGATGGTCTGGTTCTTTCTCTCTATTACTCCATTCTGCTGTGGAGTCTTAGGAGCAAACAACTATCTCTTTATTCCATGTTTCTCACAAAATTCTATGAAATCACCGGATGTGAATTCTCCACCTCTATTAGACCTCAGATGTTTTAATTTTAATCTGGTTTCATTCTCTACCATAGCCTTGAATATTTTGAATTTCTCAAAAGCTTCTGATTTTTCTTTCAGAAAAGTCACCCACATCATCCAGAAATGGTCATCAATTAATAACATGAAGTGCCTATCACCTTGTACACTCATGATTCTTGCCGGACCACATAGATCAGTATGAACTAAATCCAATAATCTGGTAGAAGATTGTTCCTTTCTTTTGAATGAGATTCTACTTTGTTTACCCAACTGACATTCTTTGCACAAACTGTTGGTAGGTTTTATCAATCTTGGAAGATCTCTTACAACCTAAGTGTTGCTTATCTTGATAATATTATTAAAATTCACATGACACATTCTCCTATGCCACAACCAGCTCTGATCAATTTGAACAAATAAAAAACTTTTACCAGTACCAACCAAATGAAAGATATTACCTTTTGTTTGAGTACTAGATGCAATCTTTGTTCTGGAACTTTCAAAGATCTTGCATTTTCCATTCTTGAATCAGAGATCATAACCTTTGTCCACCAGCTGTCCAACACTGAGAAGATTGTGCTTCAGGCCTTCAACATAGAGTACATTACTGGTTTTGTTCTTTCCATCAAAAGAAATAGTTCCTCTACCTCTGATTCTGCCTACAGAATTATCACCAAATTTTACCACTCCTCCTTCATACCTTTCCAAGTCTATGAACTTATTTTTGTCACCTGTCATATGGTGAGAGCATCCACTATCAATGAGCCAATCATCCTTTTCTTCAACTTGGGCAGCCAGAGCTTTTTCTACTATTTTATGATTAGCAGATTCAAAGGGCATTAGATCTTCTTCCTTGATGGCAATAAACACCTAGTCACTTCCGGATTTGTTTCAGGTTTCTGATTCATCATCTGTTACTCCTTCATCATCATCATCATCATCTTCTTGAACATAATAACATTTCTTTTGGAACCTTGATTTGTTGGGATTTGGCTTTGAGAATCTTTTTGGACACCTTGCGGTAAAATGACCAATCTTATTGTAGTTGAAACATTTAAAGGTAATTTCCGTTTATACTTATCGGATCCTCTTGGCAGTCTTTTTACAATAAGGGCTTCAAGTTGACCAGCTTCTGCTTCATCTTCTTCCAGGTCTTTTCTTTCTTTCTCATACCATGATAGTTTCTTTGAGGAGTTCTCTCCCTAATCAAACTTTCGTTTTCCTTTAACAGAGGCACTAGATTTGAATGCAGATTCAGTCTTGAGGGGGCATCTCCAAACTTAGTCAATTCAAATGCAGCCAATTTACCAACCAATTAATCTCTTTTGATACCTAAAATAGATCTGAATTCTTCAATAGCAACAACCTTGTACTTGTAAGAATCAAAAAGGGATCTGAGAACTTTGCCAACAATCTCATCTTCATCCAAGGCTCCACCAACACATCTAATGCCACAAATAAGCTCATTTACTCTTGGCATAAATGTAGTGATATTTTTATCTTCTCTCATCTTCAGATTTTTAAATTTTCCTTTTAGACTCTGTAGCTTGGCACATTTAACATACTTGTCTCCTTCATGTAGAAGCTCTAATTTTTCCCAAATCTCAAAAGCAGTTTGTAGGTCAACAACATTTGTCAGCTCTGAATCAGATAAGGCACTTAGAAGAGCTTCTTTAGTCTACAAATTGTTTTCAACATCTCTAATTTCATCTATGGTTCTCGGACCATTCTATGGAGGAGTATACTTCTTTGAAGCCATGATCCAATACTGCATTCCCATACATTGCAAGTGACATTCCATGCGACTTTTCCAAAGGGTGAAATTAGTTCCATTGAACCTCAAACTATCCTTTTTGTAGGATGACATCCTAGATCTCCTCAAGTGGTTAAGCTCTTTTAGAGGAATTTAGGTCTGATACCAATTGTTGGATTAAGGATAGACAACTAAGAGGGGGGGTGAATCAGTTGTCCAAAACTTACTTTCAATTACTCACTTAAATTCTCTTCTTGATTCGGTAGCATAATAATAAATCAACCATGGAAATGTAATGCAACAATTCAAGAGTAGAAACACATTAACACATAAGGCACCAAGATTTTGACGTGGAAAACCCAGTTAAGGGAAAAACCACAGGGTGACTAACCCAAGATTGTATTCTCTATTAGAAGAATAGAAAGAACAAAATGGCACATGCCAATTAGGGCTCACTGCCTGAGCACACTGCTCACAAGAAGCCCACTACCTACAGGAGACACACTATCTATAGAATAATAAGTATTACATGCTTGAACTGAAGAATAGCATCTTCACCATGCTTGAGTCAGTTCCATTTAAGCCCAACATTTCTGCTCTACTTTTCACTTTTCTGCCCTTTTTACCACTCTCATCTCCACAACACTCCCTATGAAATGACTTTACAATTCCTTATTTTTACAAGACATCAACTTAGGAGTTATCATCCAAGTCGGCATACATTACAGAGCAAGTACATAAATACAACATGACTTATTACAAAAAGACTTCATGCGGATCAACACACTATCAGCTACACAGATCTGAGACTTCAATCTTTCTTTAGGGAACATGCCATTCTTCATAGGACACCTTCCAAATCATCTGCAAGATGTGTAGCTCATTCGGTCGGCTAGACTTAAGAAGAACATCATCATCTGGAAGTAAATCTTTAATTATGAACTCAATCTTCAATGCGGACCACCAACACAAACTGGACACAATCTAAAGACCTCCACAAACTTGCCTGAATCAGTAGGAACATCCACACTAATTCTGCTTACTGAAATCATTCTTTTCTTCATCTGGAACCTCAAGAATATAGTTTGTCATCACTGTCATATTGGAATAGATGCTTGCGGACCTTCAGACCATGAACCAGTTGAGTTGTCAATTCGTATTGACTTCCTAAATACTCTACCAAATTCGTAGAACAAGATATTTCATTTTCGGATCTCACCGGACCTATTTGTGACACTCTGTCACCTCTGAACATTTGCAAGAACTAGTTTTTACTCAAGTGGCCATAACTTCTTTAGATCTTCATGCGGACCTCTAAAATATTTCCTAGATCATCTTAAGACACATATCTATAAAACCTTTGAACCGCATCCTCTGAGCTTCATCTTAACTGGTATCTTTACCTTACTATCTTCACTGTTCTTCTCTGAACTCCTGATGGGACTAATTTTCTCAATATCCTCAGCATACAACTTATCCAATCCTTGACATTAATGCAACAAGAGTATGTTGACATCAATGACAACACTTGTTAGGTCCATACTTGTAACAATTGGTTGAATCATGTTAATTAAGTGTTGAGAAGAAGTTAGATTAGTAGAAGACTTTGGTAAGTAAGATTCCTATATCATATCTATTTTTTTTGGCAATATTGGTATTTTCAATCCTATGATATCACACCAATTTTCACGTAAGATTAAACTTAAGATGTTTTACTAAAGGTATAATTTCCTTACAATTTTCAATTAACATAGTAAGAGATGTTATATCACAAATAACCTTGTTATACGATTGGAGTAAGAATCATAATTAGAAATAAATCATGAATGTATAAGTAATTGTCCAATATGACTTATGAAAAGAAGTAAAGCTTGTTCGACTAATAGTGTTAACATTTAGAAAGTTTCAGTTGAGAAACTTATTGAGATTCAAATATCATAAATTCCTATCCATTTTCAAATATAAGTAAGTCAAATGCTTTTGCAAGGAATTGATCCTCGTACTATACTATTGAACAATGTTTATGTTCAGTAATTTAATTGTCAATAATTCTTGGTATTCTACTAGACTAGATCATTAAGTACTTTATTGATTAAGTGTTTTTCTAGTCTTATACTTTTTGAATCGATTAAGTTAAAGAAAAGTATTATTATGAGTTCACAGATTATAAATATGGTCAGGGTTGACCAATCAAGTAGTATAGTTGCTTTGTGATCCATAAGTAGTTCAATTGTAAAATGATATTTCCAATAATGATGTTAGAATATTATTGTTATAATGCACTTATTTATCGATGCAAGTTTGTTAACAATGGAATTAATCAGTTTTATTAAAGTATAAACCCATTTAGGGAGTTTCAAGTAAACCTCTTGTTGGGATAACTATCTTAATACAACTTTTATTAAGTCCTCATTGGTTTCAATTAAAAGTAAGTTAGTAATGATCATGGAAGAAATTGTATCAATTCTTTACTTGTGTAAGATTCCCTTGTTTGTCTTAAGACTGAATCTTTATGTGTATTATTGATAGAATATCTTTTCTAGTTTGTTATGTACAATTATGAATTGATAAGATTGATTATATCATTTCTAGTCCTATTCATTTTGCGTAAATGAATTGATCAAGCATATTTCCTATACTTAACTTGCATCAGGATTTAGTGAAGTATCTTCCCTTTATCAATTTATTTATTAGTTTTGATGCAGGTATATCTTTTGTATTAGCTAGGTAAACTTTAACAAACATCTAAAAACTCAAACAAATCACAATGTTCTATTTTTATAGTACCTCTGTGTCACATTTATGGGTAATTTCATCGTGTTGAACCAAGTACCTCACACGTAACATAGCTGCAACAATGACATTTGGGCACTATCCCTCTAAATCATCGGGGAGTAATAAGGGACATGTCGAGGTTAAATCTGTAGGAAGGGAAAATCTCCTTTAATATCTCATTAAGAAGATTAACTAAAAAGAAAGGACGAGTCTATTGAAATAATTGTATGATGATTAGCACGTGAATTTTTAAGTACTGAGGCTAAAATGCTTATTTAGAAAACCTTTCAAACTATCAACAGAAAATGGGGCTTATTGACAACACGAGTCTAAATCGAAGATGACTTGTAAAATGTTGGATAGGGAAACTAGTCTGATCTAAAAACCCTATCTACCGTATGCTCTCACCTTGCCTTCGCAGATCTTAGTGAAAGTACTAGGGAATCAAGAATAGACTTAGTCACGAAATTACCTAATTTCACTTGAGGAAGTAAACTAGATTTCATGAGAAGACACCTGATATGGATTCCTCCACACTAGGACTAATTGACAAACACACCTTTATGTGTTTGTGGTAGTGGATTAATTTTTGTCTCTATTCACCTGAGTGGGTGGCAGTTGACGAAGAACTATCTGGGGTAGGAAATCACCCTAGAAAGGGCTGCATACCTACTCATAGTTGCATCAAACATAGTGCAAAACATAACTACATATTTGCATCCCCCGTGTTAGTTGCATTCAAAAGAAGGGGTCTTGATCCCTTGGATATAGGGTTTGTAGGCAGTCTGGATAGTGAAAGATGCCCCTAGTACTCAGGTCCCCCAGATATAGGGTGTTCTTTTATAGTTTCTATGTAGTGATTTCTGATTCATGTTAACATGAGATTGTCTAGTTAGTTTTGTGCAGATGATAAGGATACAAGTCATTGGGGAGAAAGCAAGTTGTCAAAAATGAATGCAAGATGTAAAGAAAAACTTAAGGTATGAGTGATCCATTGTTCTTATAGGTTATCTTGCATAATGTACCTTCTCTCATAATGTACTCTCCCTCTTTAGAAATTTAAAATTGGTGATCTTTCAAGACTTGATGATTTTAGAAAACTAAACTCAAGTTTGTCTCATCTCTATAACATGCATTAAGCACTTCTTAGAATTAATAGAAAAATATCATTTCCTGCATCTGTTAGGTCAAAAAATTTAAATTCCTCAGTACTTTCGTATTATTTTGTTAAGGATGAGTTGGGTCCTTACAAAATATATGATCTCAAAATTCAATGAAAACTCTCAACATGGAAGGTGGTTACAGAAGACAAGCTCTGATACCATGTTAGATCAAAGCATCATGGAGCATCTACAAACTAATCAAAAAACCTTCATGAATGAAAGAAGCAACAGAAGAGAAGCTATTTCACTAGGAGTGAAGGATATACATTGGGTATGAGATATTTTACAATGTACAAACCCAGGTATAAATAACCAGGTAAAAGATGAGGTACAGGAACAACCAACCCCAACTACCTCAATAGTGAAAAATACACCTAAATAATAATTATATAATAACGTAAATGTTAGATAGCCTAATTAAACTTAAGCCTACTCTAAAAAATGTCACCTTAAAGGTGAAGCCCTCACGGAGATGAAGATCTTTCAGACCATGAGAAGATGGATTGATGAAGCCAAATCTGTAACAAACAAATATAATAACACAATTCTACTCTACAACACAATGAATGCCTCAAAATCCATTAGCTCAATATCACAAGTTCACATTATCCATCTTTGTTTAAAATAAAGTCCTAAACATGTTTATATATGCATTCCTATTAAACTTTCATAATTCAAATTGAAAAAGCCAATAGAGGGAGACCTTTTTGAAGGTCCTATGCCGACAACTTAAATTTAGGTCCCAACAAAATAGGCCTGGACTAGGGCACAGGTACCCAAGTCCCAAGGCATGATTTAGGTCTTGGTTAAGCATTAATGTGGACCCCTAAGCCCCATTTGACATGGGTTCTAGGGGAAATTGCTCCAAGATAAATTTTAAACATGCATAATGATATTAAGGGGACCTCAGAGCTAAACCAGGAGGTAAAATGTCCTAGGGAAACTTTTTACAACATAACACCCCTATATCATGTTAAATGTTGTCTAGGTCTGCTTGGATGACCCTTGATACTATTGTAAGGTCAAGGGTACAAGGAGACCACTTCTATTGTGACACTTCTTCTATTTGTTTCTCTATTCTTCTATTCTTCTCTCTTATTTTAATTGTTGTGTCTAGTACCTTGGGGGCATAATGTTGTGGAGGATGTTTTGGGGGCATTCTCCCATGTTGTAAACCTAAGTCACTTTTATCTCCTTTCTCATTTTTCATAATTTTATTCTTTCATGGCTCTACTAGTTAGAAGATGATGAAAATAAATAAATACTAATAAGGACCACATGTCCCTATAGCAAGAAAGAAAAAGTGGACTTAGTCCACATATGAAGATGGGGTTGATATATTACTGACGCGTGACTAGTAGAATCACCTCGTGTTGTGATTCATGTTGTGAAATTGATGTACGAACATCACCTTGAAGTATGTTTTAAGGTCATTTTGATGTGTTTTTATCTAATAATGTCATTTATGACCATGTGGAATCATGTTGATCTATTTTTGGAGTGTTAATAGGGTCTTTGATTTAAAAGTGGTCATGTTGCTCAAAAAGGCATAGTTACAAATCAAAAATAAGAAATAGTTATATGCAAATCAAGAAAACATTACTATACAGTTGGTTTTTGATTGAGAATGTATAAAACACCGTCAAAAACTTGAATGGGAAAGGAGAGACATTATATTTTAAACTTTAATGAATAAAAACCCTAATGTTTGTGTATTCCAATGTTGCAGGCCTGCTCTTTCATTTTGTATGGACTGTATGGTGTATATGAGGGTCTAAAACTAATTGAAATGTGTGGGTATGTGAATCTACTTCATTTTTCTTTTTGTTGCACCAATTTTCATTGAGTTATCAAAAAGTTATGATCATTTTACTAAGGGTAGGTGTGTAAATTTCTTTTTCTAAAAGTTGTACTCTAAAAACACGTATGGTATAGCCTGGTACAACCATATATTGAGTAATATAATAGATGGATGGAAAGGTATTTGTTTCTAGTTTATAATTCTTTTTGTTTCATGTGATTTAATTATGTTTTGAGTGAGTTATGGTATTTCTACTGAGAGCAATTCTATGACAATCCTAGGGTTTACACATGAATAGTCTTGTTTTTGCCATAGTCTGTATAAAGAAACCCTATTCTATTATAATATATGTTAGATAAGGGCCCAAAGGGTATCCCAAACAGGGCTTACATTTTGAATATCAGGTCTATAATGAAAGTTATGACCAAAAAGGTCTAAATGGTTGCACTTGCATGTATCAAACTGTGAAGGTTGTGAAGGGTAGTTTGTATGCCATCAATGCAAGATTGTTTTAAGCCATTGTTTAATTTTTAGTGGCATCAAGGGTCTCATAGGCATAATTTTTGTCATGTTTGGGTTTTAGGTTGTTTGAGTGTTTTAGAGTCTAATAAGGTCTAAATTGTTGCCCCATGTTTTAGTCTTTAAGAGCAAGTTGGCAAGAATGAACAAGAATGCATATTTGCATCATTTGTATTGAAACCTTATTTAGGATGTGTTAAATTAGTCTTTTTTGGGTCCTTACTCTATATCATTTTGGTATCGGATCCCAAAGATCTAGGCAAGGAAGTTTTGTGAGTTTGTGTATTGTCTTTTTTTTACAAGTTGAAGGAAGAATCTAGATACCAAAAGACTAGGCCAAGGGAAAAGAAAGGGGTCTAAGGTGAGGTACCACAAATACAAGAAGAATAATTGAGAAGAAGCAAGGTGAAAGAAACTTTCTTGCAAGAAGAGAATGGAAGTGTTGAGGAGAATAGTCCATGGAGACATGCAAAGTAAGGAGTTACCAAGCAAGAACCAAGAAAAGAGAAGAGATAGCAAGATGTAACAACAAACTCTAAAGGGGAAGATGAAAGACAACAGGATAAGCCTAGTTGCAAAGTTTGATAAGACAATGGGAGAGTTTGAAAAATGTATTTATCTTGTATTGCAGCAGTGTCTTGAGAAAGCATCTCAAGAAAATGTTTGGCATTGGCTAATGAGAAAGAAGGTGAAGTGGCACATACAAATGATTATTTAGAAAAGAAGAAGGCAACAGATGGTTACTTTAAAAAGAGAAGATGAAAGCAAAGAGTGGAAGATAAAAAGAAGATGCAACAGTAGCATGTCTTTTTGATGAGACAAAATGAGAGATTGCAATGATGTTTGGTTGTTTAGAGGATATGGAATGTGTAGGACAACAATAGGAAAAAGAGGAAACTCATGAACTAGTTGATTCCTTGAAGATTACAGAAGCATGTATGGAGAACAAGAGTGAAAAAGAAGAAGATATGATAGCATATGAATGTCTTTTTGAAGACATGAATGAAGAGGTTAAGTGTGGAGTTGCAGTAGTGATAACACATCATTGGGAGGATGAAGAAAAATAATTTGCAATGAGTGTAGACATAGAGATGACAAAGCTTGACGAGCCTTGGTATGATGAATGAGTGGATGAAGAAGATAATGATATCCTATGGAAAGAGGAGATGGAGAAAATAAATGAGTTGGTTGACAGAGGCTTGATAAAAGACCATGAAGATATGGATATGGCAAAGATAAATTATGACAAATAAATTGGGACAACAAAGACAAATGAGGTAAATAATACATATTTTGATTCTAATTTGTTTGAATTGAATGATGAAATGAATGAGATTAAACAAGATGAAGGTGGACACATGGAAGGTTTCAATTTCCATGAAAATTTGTATGAGAAAGCTACATATTTGATTATTGGTGATGAGTATGATTTGTTAGATAAAGAAATTGAATAGTGTGGAAAGTTGTTCAAGCATGCACACTTGATGGAAGATGAAAAAATGGAAAGTAGTAATGAGGCATATGAAGGAGACAGAATTTTGGAGTCTTGCAGTTGAGAAGAGGATCATCAGGAGGAGGTCCAAAAATTAAGTACAACATAAATCCATAAAGATCAAGAGCCCTAGAGCAGGTCAAGCTAAGCATGGAGAACAACTAAGCATGCAACACAATTGGAAGAAGCGAAAGAAACACAGACTATCATTTGAGATGGAATTCAAATTTGTTTTTCCTAAGGAGTATGATGTAGGAGGATCACCTTGAAGTATGTTTTTAGGTCATTTTGATGTGTTTTGATCTAATTAGGTCATTTATGACTAAGTGGGATCATGTTGATCAATTTTTGGAGTGTTAATAGGGTATTTAGCTTAAAAGTGTAAAAAAATTATAAAAGTGGTCATGCTACTCAAAAAGGCACAGTTACAAATCAAAAATCAAGAAATAGTTACATGAAAATCAAGAAACCATTACTATGCAGTTGGTTTTTGATTGGGAATGTATAAAACACCCTAAAAACTTGAATGGGAGAGGAAAGACATTGCATTTTGAAGTTTGATGAATAAAAATCCTATTTTTCTGTGTATTCCAACGTTGCAAGCTTGTTCTTTCATTTTGTATGACCTATATAGTGAAAATGGGGGCCTGAAACTGGTTGGAATGTGTTTTACTTCATTTGTCTTTTTGTTGCACCAATTTTCATTGAGTTATCAGAAAGTTATGATCCATTTACTAAGGGCAGGCTTGCGAGTTTATTTTTCTAAAAGTTGTAGTCTAAAAACACACATGATACGACCTAGTACAACCTTATATTAAGTAATATAATAAATGGATGGAAAGATATTTGTTTTTCATTTACAATTCTTTTGTTGTATGTGATTTTTCTATGTTTTGAGTGAGTTATGGCATTTTTACAGAAAGCAGTTCTTTAACAGTCCTAGGGTTTACATAGGAATAGTCTTGTTTTTAACCTAGTCTGTACAAATAAACCCTATTCCATTTTGATATATGTTAGATAAGGGCCAAAAAGGTATCCTAAATAGGGCTTACATTTTTAATATCAGGTCTATAATGAAAGTTATGACTAAAAAGGTCTTAATTATTGCACTTGCATGTATTAGACTATGAAGGTTGTGAAGGGTAGTTTGTATGCAATCAATGCAAGATTGTTTTAAGTCATTGTTTAATTTTCACTACATCAAAAATCTCTTGTAACAAACCTCTGCAATACTCTAATCTTCTTCTATGTACTTTTGATTATTTTGTATCTTTACTTGTAGCTACACTCAGTTCTAGGATACCTAAAGTATAACCTCATGGCTATACTCGGTTCCAAACCCACAAGTCTAGCCTTGGTCTATTATCATAAATGAATTTCATGAATTGATTTGGTTATTATCTTAGCTTAGATTTTCCAACCAAGGATTATATATTGTTGATTATTTTAGCAAATGATATTGATGTGTTTGTGGGCACATTCAACGATCGTAAGCACAAGTCACCTTTGGGGGCATGTGCTTTGCAAAAGCTCTTATTCCCTTGTGTGTTTTTACTTTACCTTAAATGTGTTCGATATCAGTAAGCAGGATCAACCAATTTAAAGTACGGGCATATATTCTGGCATTATGCTTGACTATTTCAGATATTGTTGATAAAGCAACATTTTGTGTATGCTTCCTTTTCATTGTAAAGCATCTGTGAATGTAGGTGGGGTTGTGTACTTTGTTTTGTTTTGCATATACCTCCTTTTCGTTGTAAGGCATCTACAGATGCATGTGGGGTTGTATACTTTGTGCATGCCTCCTTTTCATTATAAGGCATCTACAAATGTAGGTGGGCTTGCATTTTGAAAGCCCTTCTACAGAATACGGGATTGTGTCTTCCCTTGAGAGGTTGCACATCCATTTAACAAAGTCCTCATTGCGAGGTAGGGTTGGATTTTGAGTTATTTACCCTTACACATATCTTTGGTGGTTGTGGTAGCGTAGCTCAACTGTCAAGTGTGTTTGACATGTCTTAGATAGTGGAGTGTGGTGATGATCTCCTCTCTATCACCCATGTTTGTTGTGTATAAGACATATAGTGTGTCAATGACATACTATACGATGCTCATGTATTCTGTGTGTCTTACATGTTTTTATGTTGTCTAAATGCATGTAGTGATGAGCTCCCTCAACATAGTGTGTGTTGCATGTTTTTGCATATTGTTGCATGGTTTAAAGGTGTGTAGTGATGAGTGTTGGGAATTAAGGTGTCTCAACCTTAGTAATTCCTTACATTTTTAATGTTTTTATTTATTATTTAATTGCGTATGTTGTAAATATTTGTAAATTCCAATTGTCATATTGTGGGATGTGGCATGATGATGTGTCAATCCTACATGGAATATGACAACTTGTAAATTTTTTGTCCTCACATGAGGAGATAGGCATCCCACTTTGTGGTAGGCACATTTTTCCATGTGTCGGCATCTTCCATGTTGTGTAAGGGAATGTTTGACCGAAACGGTTATGACGGATTCCTATGACGAATCTATGACATGTAAGAGTTAGAAATAGAAGCATGTAAGATAGGTGAAGACATGTGTCGTAAAGCATCTTTGAAAAAGGCATATTTGGGTGCGCCAAGGTGGACTATAACATGTTTTATGAGAATATGCTATTTATAGCCTATGTATGACAGATTCTTTTACAACTGTAAGTTGTAACCACTATGACAGATTCTATGATGGTCGTAAGTGTCGTAAGAGCATTTGTCATAGCCCATTTTGGAAATAGGTGACCCCTTTTGGATGGGAGCTATGGACAAGTGTCAGGCACATTCTACAATGTTGATCAAGTGTCATTATGTGTGGGTTTTGGGCCATGAGGCCAAGTTGGATGCCCATTTGAAAAAAGGTCCAATATTGCCTTGTATTTTCTATAAAAATAGGTGCTTGGAGAGGAAGGTGTATCATAGGTTTTACAGGTACTATTATGCTTCTAGATTGACTCTAGATATAAGTGTCAAAGACCATTGAAGCTTGCATTGCAAGTGTATTGTAAACATTCTTTCAGATTTGTTAATACATTGTGTAGGTTTCTGAGTGTGGGGTTCTTCACCTGATAAGGGTTTTCCCCATAGTAAATCTTTGTCTCTCTTCTTCTATCTTCTTTCTGGTTCATGTGTATTGCTTCAATATCTCATTTATGTGTTACATATTGCTGTAGTTGTAAGGATTAATTTGAATTTGCATATCCCTCTCCTCATTAGAATAGTGTAGGAAGTGATTTCTACACAGCCAGCTTCCTTTCAATTGGCATCAGAGTTTGATCACCTTTCATCCTAGTTGTTGGGTAGGAGTTTTTTGAGCTGATCTTAGGTTGAGTGGGATTTTGTGCAGAGTACTCTATATCTTATTGCAACAAGGAGATGACAAGTACATCTGAAAGATTTGAAGTGGAGAAATTCAATGGCACTGATTTCGAGCTGTGGAAGCTCAAGATGGAAGACATGCTTCTAGACTGAGACCTTTGGGAAAGTGTTAATGGAACTAAACCAACTGTAATATCACAAGATGAGTGGGATATCAAGGATCAGAAGGCTAAGGCTCTCATAGGACTTAGTCTTATTGATTCTATTCTATTAAATGTCCATGAGGAGACTACTACAAAACTACTTTGGAAGAAGTTGGGGGATGTGTATCAAGCCAAATCCCTAGTTAATAAACTTTTCCTAAGAAAGAAGTTGTATTCTATTCGAATGGATGATGGAGGATCCATTGCTGAACATATGAATACCTTTAACATGTTGGTTGCACAATTGACATCTATTGGTGTGAAGATGGAGGAGGAGGACCAGTGTATGACCCTACTTTATTCTCTGCCGAACTCATGGGATCATCTTGTCATCGCTATTGGAAGCACCACATCCACATTCAAAATGGAAGAAGTGGTTTCTTTGCTATTGTCTAAAGAGATGTGGAGAAAGTCTTTTGAGGCAGCCAAGGAGGCCCTTGCAGATCATGAAAGATCCAAGGAGAAGAAGAAGAAGAAGAAGAAGAAGAAAGCTCCTGATTCAGATTCTGACAAGTCACAAGATGACAGTGATGCTTTAATCACAGCCCTAGAAACTCATACATCTAATGATGTGTGGCTAATCAACTCTGGTGCATCATTCCACATGACCTCGCATCGAGACTAGTTCACTAAGTATGAGGAGTTCGATGGTGGAAAGGTGTATCTGGGTGATGACTCTCATCTGAAGATTGTTGGTCATGGAAGAGTCTCTATCCAATTCCCTGATGGTCGAGTGAAAGGGATCTCTGAGGTTATGCACATCCCAAGCTTAGCACGGAATCTACTTTCTATAAGTAGTTTGAATGATGCAGGTATGTAGGTTGTCTTTTCGAAAGAAGGATGCAAAATGACTAGAGGAGCTATGGTGCTTGCTAAGGGTACTAGGAGAGGTACTCTATTTTAGTTGGAGGGATGCATTTCACAATGTAATAGTTCTTCTGACTCAAGGAAGAGGACAGTAGTCATTTCATCCCCACCATCTAAATGAGCAATGAAGAAATCTATTGTTTCTAGTTTTGATGGTTGTAATCGTGCATTAGAAGTTAAACTTCTTGCTGAAAAGACAATGTTATGATATAAGAGATGTGGTCACATTGGTGAGAAGGGTCTGTGTACCCTAAAAAATAAGAACCTCATTGAGGGGTTAGATGATTGTAATCTTGAGTTTGACTTTTGCAAACATTGTATTTATTGAAAACAAAACCATATTCAATTTTACTCGAGTTCTCATAAGTCTTCTAGTGTGTTGGACCTTATTCATTCTGATGTTTTTGGTCCTATTAATGTTCCTTCATTATCAAAGTCTATATATTTTGTATCTTTTATAGATGATTACAGTAGAAGGACATGGATTTATTTTCTCAGAGCAAATATGAAGTCTATAACAAGTTTAAGGAGTAGCAGGCATGAGTTTTCCACAGTCCATGAAATAATTGTAATAGTGCTTCTAGATTAAACTGTGTATGTTTTTGCTTCAACGTTTTGGATCACACTGAGTGATCCATCATCAGTGAAAAACATCCTCTTCCTAATGATGGATCACTGAGTGTGATCTGAAACATTGAAGGAAAAACATACACAGTTTAATCCAGAAGCACTATTACAAGTTTAAGGAGTTTAAGGCCTTTGCAAAAATTAGACTGGTAAAAAGATTAAATGTTTGAAAACTAACAACGATGGTGAGTTATGTTCTATAGAATTTGATAAATATTATAAGAAACTTGGGATTGAAAGACACAAGATAACTCCGTACACCCTGCATCAAAATGGAGTTGCAGAGAGGATGAATAGGACACTAATGGAGAAGGCTAGGAGTATGCATAGTGGAGCTTGCCTAGAACAAAAGTTTTGGGCTGAAGCTGTTGCCACTACCTGCTATCTAGTAAATAGATCTCCTACATCAGCTCTTGTTGGTAAGACACCCATGGAGGTGTGGTCTGGTAGAAAGCCTTTAATAAGGCATCTTCATGTTTTTGGTTGTGAGGCATATGCACATGTGCCTAGGGAGAAGCGGTCAAAGTTGGAGAACAAGTTTGTTAAGTGTATCTTCATTGGCTATGGTGTCAGTGTGAAAGGATACAAGCTTTGGGACCCTGTGGCTAAAAAAGTGTTGTATAGCAGAAGTTTTGTCTTTAGAGAGCTTACACCTTCTTCCACTATTTTATAGTCAGAAGAAAAGGTAAACAAAGAGGATGTTGTTTAGTTTCCTCCTACCCCTAAGAAAACTAAACAGAAAGACAATGTTGGACCTGATGATGAGGAGAGCTCTGGCAGCTCTGAAAGCTCAGATGAAGAAGCTAAACCTCAAGCTCAGCGCTTGAGGAGGTCCACACAGATAAGAAAGCAACCTGAAAGGTTTGCTTTTACATTGCTTGATTCTAGTTGTGCTTATGCTTTACTCACTAATAGTGATGAACCTAGAACTGTATCAGAGGATTTGGACATGAAAGATATAGGTTCTTAGAAGGAGGCCATGGAGGATGAAATGGCTTCTTTGGAAAAGAATCAAACTTGGGACTTGGTGCCTTTGCCTCCTGAATGGAAACCTGTTGGATGCAAATGGGTGTTCAAGAAGAATATTGGTGCAGATGGCAGTGTTGAGAAGTATATGGCCAGATTGGTTGCAAAGGGGTATTCACAAGTGGAGGGTATAGATTATGGTGAGATCTTCTCTCCCATTGCAAAGCTGACATCCATTCGATTCTTGTTGTCTCTCACAGTAGCTTATGACTTGGAGGTAGAATAGATGGATGTGAAGACAACTTTCCTTCATGGTGATTTGGAGGAAGAAATCTATATGTCACAACTAGAGCATTACATGGTGAAAGGTAAAGAAATTTTCTTTCCAAACTTAAGAAATCTTTGTATGGTTTGAAGCAATCCCCTAGGAGATGGTACCTGAAGTTTGATGCCTTTGTGTTGTCAATTGGATTAGTGAGATCGAAATCGGATCACTGTGTGTACTTTAAGTTTGATGGTTATCGTATTCTCATTGTTGCATTGTATGTTGATGATATGTTGCTCATTGGGAAGGGTAAGAATATGATTTTTGATTTCAAATCTTAGTTGTTAGCATAGTTTGAAATGAAAGATTTAGGGAATACCAGGTACATTTTGGGAATGGAAATAAGAAGGTACAGAGCTAACAAAAAACCTTGGTTAAGCTAGAGTAAGTATGTGAAGACCATGTTGGATAGGTTTAGCACGGCAAATTGTACACCATTGTGTGTTCCTTTTTCTTTGGGGACAAAGTTATCTGTTGAGGATTGTCCAAAATCTCCTAGTGAGGTGGAGGACATGAGCAGAGTACCTTATGTTAGTGTTGTTGGCAATTTGATGTATGCTGTGGTCTGTACAAGACCAGACATTGCCCAAGTAGTGGGAGTCCTTAGTCAATTTATGGCTAACACTGGATAGGTTCATTGGGATGCAATTGAGTGTTCAGATATTTGAGGGGTACTTCCAAGTATTCCATTTTCTATCATGGTAATGTTACAGGACCTCCGCATTCCATTGACATTTGTGGATTTGTGGATTCAAATTGGGTAGGTGACATTGACAGCAGGAGATCCTCCAGTGCTTATGTGTTTACACTGTTTGGTGGTGCTATTAGTTGGATGAGTAAGTGAAAACCTATTGTTGCTTTGTCCACGATAGAAGCTAAGTATATGGTAGCAACTCATGCTTTTAAGGAAGCCATTTGGCTTAAGAGATTGTGTTTAGATATTGGTGTTGATGCAGGTTAAATCACGATTAGTTGTGATAGTCAGAGTGCAATTTGCCTTGTGAAGAATCCAACTTTCCATGCCAGAACCAAGCACATTGATGTTTAGTTTCAATTTGTGTGAGACATGGTTGAGGATGGAAAGGTAAATTTAGAGAAGGTAGATACTTTGAAGAATGATGATGATGCATTGACGAAACCAGTGAGCACAGAGAAGTTCAGATGGTGTTTGGAGTCTATGGGCCTCTCGGCGTATAGTAGTTAAATCCTATTATTCTATTGGCTCTTAGAAGGTGTTCGACAAGTAGGAGAATGTTGGGAATTAAGGTGTCTCAACTTTGGTAATTCCTTACATTGTTAATGTTTGTATTTATTATTTAATTGCCTATGTTGTAAATATTTGTAAATTCTAATTGTCATATTGTGGGATGTGGCATGGTTATGTGTCAATCCCAAATGGAATATGACAACTTGTAATTTTGTCCTCACATAAGGAGATAGGCATCCCACTTTGTGGTAGGAGCATTTTACCATGCATCAGCATCTTCCATGTTGTGTAGGGAATGTTTGACCGAAACGGTTATGACGGGTTCCTATGACGAATCTATGACATTTAAGAGTCAGAAATAGAAGCATGTAAGACAAGTGAAGACATGTGTCATAAAGCATCTTTGAAAAAGGCATATTTGGATAACTGAAGGTGGACTATGACATGTTGTAAGAGAATATGCTATTTATAGCCTGTGTATGATAGATTATCTTACAGCTATAAGTTGTAAGCACTATGACAGATTATATGACGGTTGTAAGTGTCATAAGAGTATCTGGCATAGCCCATTTTGCAAATAGGTGACCCATTTGGGATGGGAGCTATGGAAAAGTGTCAGGCACATTCTACAAAGTTGACCAAGTGTCCTTAGGCATGGGTTTTGGGTCATGAGGCCAAGTTAGATGCCCATTTGAAGAAAGGTCCAATATTGCCTTATATTTTCTATAAAAATAGGTGCTTGGAGAGGGAGCTATATCACAGGTTTTACAGGTACTATTATGCTACCGGATTGACTCCAGATATGAGATTCGAAGACTATTGAAGCCTGCATTGCAAGTGTATTGTAAATATTCGTTCAGATTTGTTAATACATTATGTGGGTTTCTGAGTGTGGGGTTTTTCACCTGATAAGGGTTTTCCCCACTGTAAATCTGTCTCTCTTCTTCTGTCTTCTTTCTAGTTCATGTGTATTGCTATAATATATCATTTATGTGTTACATATTTCTATAGTTGTAAGGATTAATTTGAATTTGCATAGCCCTCTCCTCATTAGATTAGTGTAGGAAGTGATTTCCGCACACCTAGCTTCCTTTCAATTAGCTCCCTCCACGCTGTATGTTTAGTGTTAGAAATATTTATATAATTGCTTAATCTTGTCTTCTCTATTTCTTGCATGACTCTATCAATGTCTTCTCCATGTATTATGTGCTTCACTATTTTCTCTATGTATTGCATGCTTTCTTATTGTATTTTCTATGTTTTGCATGATTGTTAAGTGTTTTCTTATCTTTACCTACTTGGGAGCTAGAAATAGTCCTTCAATCTTTACCTACTTTGCTCTTGTCTTTGATGTGTTAGATGTGCTTTGACCGTACTTTAATGCATGTACTGATCATAAGATCATACACACATTAAAGTGGGGGCTAAATAGTATGGGGTAAAAAGTGGACACATGCCTTTTTACCTCCTAGTTTAGCTCCTGGGTCCCCGTAATTATATTATGCATTATAATTGATCATCCTAAAGAGATTGTCTAGCACCATTGTAAATTTGAGACCATGGGACTCCTAGAATTGGATGCCAACCACCCAAGTTTCCCCCGATTGGTCAGGGCCAATTAATTCTATTGTTGCCATAGGACCTTTTAAAATGTTCCTCTCTGTCGGCTCTTGTGATTTAATGTTAGCGGGAGAGCATATATATAAGTGTGTTTATTATTTCATTTGTAACTTGGATATTGCAAACTTATGATATTGGAGTAAAGAGCATTCAAGGCATTCGTTGTGATATTGTTGTAGGTTTGTGTTTGTATTGTGTGCATTGTTACAGCTTTGGAATCATCATCCATCTCCTTATGAGTTGAAAGATCTTCATTCTCCCAAGGGCTTCACCTCTAAGGTGATATCATTATTATTTGAATCATTCTATCATCATTTGGTTTAGCCTCTACCCTACTAGGGCACACTCTTATCTATCAATGGTGTTGGAAGGCTTGAATGTCATTTCAGGGTTTAACTAAGGCAAATTCCTAAACAACAAAATGCCCCAAACCCTCTTTTGTCATCTTGTGTGTAGATTATAGGTATAGGATTTGGGAGAAGTGAAGTTATAGGAAGACTATGCAAGAATAAGGGTTTTAGGATCTAAAAGTAGTTCTAGAATATTCCTCCAAAAAGACTTGGGTAGTTCGCGCCCTAGTCTTCTAGGCTTTCAGGGTCTAGATCTAGCATCTAAGCATTAGTTACAACATTTTCTTAGTTTTGACCTCTAGCATATATTTTCTCTTTTAGGACTTGGGTGGTCCCTATTTTGTCCTTCGACACTTCATCATCTATGACACATGTTCTTATATCTTTCTCACCCTCCTTTTGCATTAAGATTTTGAGTTTCAATCATTTTATGTCTATTATAAGCTGATTATCTTTGAACTAGGGTTTTATGCATATTTTACCTAGCATTTGATAAAAGGCTTGGTTAAATATTATCTTTCCATAGAAAACAATAGCACAAGATCTATAGCTGAGTCCACCTCTCTTTGGTTGTGATTAAGCTCAGTCTTGTCCTTGAATGTTATTGTGGAAGAGGGTTTGATCTAGTGCATGCTAGGTGTCATCATTCTCTATTTCACACATAATAGGTTCAAAGAAAATGTTTTAAGATTTAGGGAACTTATGATTTAGTGTTTGTAGTTTATCATAAATTATAGACTTTGGGCTTTAGGATTCAAGGTTCAGGGTTAATAAAATTTACATCTACTTATAGTTTAAAGTTTGGAGTTTAGATCTTAATAGTTATACTTTTGATTAATTCTAGGATTTATGGTAAATATGGTCTATGGTGGATGGTATAAATTTTAATAGGAAATTTAAGATTCATCCAATAATTGTTTATATAATGAAACTATTTATTGTTAGATTTAAACAATTTACTTACTACTTGGGCTTTCTAAAGTTTATGGTATATGGTATTATTGTTTACCAAATCTTGCTTTAGGATAAAAAGTAGTTTAATTTATTTATGAATCTGGGTTTATAGTTGAATTCTTATGGTTTAGAGTTTAGGGCTCATAGTTAAGGGTTCAGGTTTTAAGGGTTTGGCGTATAGGTGTTTAAGGTTCACAACTATTAGAGTTCAACTACATTATTTATGGTTTGGGTTTTAGGGTTTGGGGTGTAGGTTTCAAGTTTCATGATTCATAGTATATAATTTTGTTTAAAATTTGGGATTAGGAGTACAACTTATAGCTTGGGGTCTGGAGTTTCTAAAACATAAGATAAAGAAACACTTTTTCTTTCTTTATGTTGTTAGGATTAAGGTTCCATCTATTAGAAATTAGATTGACTAATGCATTGCTGGTTACAAATTGGAGTAATTTTATTATGAACAAGGTAGTTATACATATAGGGTAGAGAGGTTGAGTTGACTTAGGAGTCGACTTCAACACTCAACTAGAGGTGGAAGAAAGAGTGTCGACAAGTCACTTGTAGAGTTGTATTGGACTCTTCAAGTGGACACCTAACCACCTAAGGTCACAGCTTAAATCCATATGGGGAATATACACATAATTACTTATTTAAATAATAAGTAATAGTGTTAATATTACTACACTAACATCCCCCCTTAAGCATAGCTTAGGTGGGTACAATAAAGATGGGTCCTGACAACTAGGCCTGATCAAGTACCCATGTACAAAAGCATCTCTCATAAAGTGCAGAAAGAAATAAAAACCTGTGGAAAAAAGTTTCCTCCAAAAGAGAGAAACAAAGAAAGTAATAGTCTTGAAAGATTTGCAAGATCCATGTGTGGAATGTCAATTGCATGCCATATGGCTACAATTCAAATCCAATTTGAAGTCCTACTTAGTAAGCAACTTTGAAATTTGAAGAAGCAAGGAAATTGGTGTCAACCTTCTGCTATGATGAATCTTTGGAAGTCCTCAAAGAATCAACTTTGGATGCACATGTAGCATTAGGTGATAGTGATGTTCTAGTGGAAGTGTTTGTGACACATCTCAATACAATGTGGAAAAAATGTTAAAGAATGATGAAGTAGTAGTGGAAGTGCTCTTGGCACAACTCTTAAATGGTCTTGACACAACTTGATGAACCCCCCCATAATTCACTATTTTTATCCACAATATTATTTTGTTGTTTGAGAAACTTCTATGCAACTCAATATTTTTTATTCCCCCTGAATTTGGCACTTTATAATGATAGTACATTAAACAAGGCTAATTGGAATGGAAAAAGGCACTTTATAACAGTAATATGAAATCATTTCCAATAGATTACTCTTGAAAAAATATTCAATTTCTAAAAATGGCACTCAATTTTGAGTTTCCAATCAAAAGATACAATTATTTTTTGAGTTGTTTAACTAGCCATACAAAGAAGGAATTTTTTTTGAGAAAAATGGGACAATTCCCAAATCCTCTTGATGTAGTTTTGTTAGTGTTGAAACCAGCTTCCCGTCAACTATAAATATGACCATTTTTGCCTATGTGGGTGAAAGTTATTGTAAAATGAAAAAATCCCCTCTTTGCACACACCGATGCAAGATTAGGATCTCCCAAGGCAATTTTTTTTAGAAATCGCAACATTCTAGATGATTTCTTTAGCATGAAATATCAAATTTGGTGGTTTTTTTACCACTAATTGTTACATTTACATATGATGCTAGCAATGAACTTTTGTTTTTGGCAGGTTGTTAACTAACTTCTAAGAGTTAGCATTTGTTGTTGAGGTTACCTCTAGTTTATTACATACAATGTCATGGTTAAATGAAATGTTATTATGACAAAAAATGCTATAAAGGCCACTAGTGGTTAATTGGGGCATTTAACATAAAATGCCACCACTACCACTATAACTGCCACATTCAACATGGGCAAGGCAATGGCAATTTGTATACAAACTCTAGTCTTGTCTAATGCCAAGTGTGTGAAGTGGTGAAACCACTAGTAGAACATGTCAAATACAAATCAAATACAACCTATATTGCAACACAAACTCTTGCCTCATGGTGACTCCTTTAGATATGCCTCTAGTGAGTTAAACATAAACTCTCCTTCAATGACACCTTCAAAATAGAGGTAACACCTCCCCTGCACATGGAAAATGCAAAGAACAATGCTTAGGTTAAAATCATAAGCTGTATAATCAACACAACCTCCTAGAAAATGTTTTTGATTGTGTTTATGAAGTCTTTAACTAGAACAAAGATCTCAAGATGGTGGTTGATTGAAGAAACACTTCAAAGGAAATGATGGAGAGATAACAACTGATTTGCAAATAGGTTACCAACATGGATTTCACAATGTCAAAGCCAAATGCCAAACAATAATTAAAAAGAGTTGCAAAATGTCAAATGCCAAAACAAAGAGGTTTCCAAAAGCTAAATGAAGTGACTAGTCACTCTTTGGTTCTTATTGATGCCATTCTATTTCTTGCCCAAGCTTGTGTTGGCATTCACGTTGCCTTCAAGTAGGAATGACCCTTTGCTTGGGCATATTTCATGCCTTTGGTGGGTATTGTCTTGGCAATGACCTCTGACTCAGATGGCTGAGTTAAGGTTTGATCTATCCAATGGTAATGAGGAATATAGGAACAATGACCAATTTGGGACTTGAGCAGCCATAAAATATTGACCATTGACCAATCCATAATGAACCGAGACATGCCCCCAACCACAATGAGTAGGACACCATCGAACCAAAGAAGAGAAACTAAGGTTGATAGGCCAAATTTTTCTCACATCTATAAGAACGCTACACATAGCTAGTATGCCTTGCAATGAAATAATATTGTGTAGGCCGAATAGAGAATGAGTCCCTAAATGGGACATTGAATCTACAAGGGCCCGAAGTGGACTCGAGATCAAAAAAACACAAGCAGCCAATGAATGAAACCCTTGAACCAAGAAGATGTAGGCAAGCCAAGAGGCTAAGAAACAAACACCTAAATCTCAAAAATTCACCAGAGATCTACAAAATGTTGATTTTGCAAAAGAAATTTTGCATTTTCAACAAAAAAATCTATGAACGAAAACTTGCAAAATGTCAAATTTCTAAAAAAAATTGCATTTTTTATGAAAAATTCTATCAAATAAGAGATTTTTACCTCCAAACAAACCAACAAGATAATTGGCATGCTTTGATACCATGTGAGAAACAAGATCGACCAGTGCATTGTTTATTACAAATTAGAGTAATTTGATTATGAACAAGGTAGTTGTACATATAGGGTAGAGAGGTTGAGTCAACTTAGGAATTGACTTGAACACTCAACTAGAGGTGGAAGAAAGACTATCGACAAGTGGCTTGGAGAGTTGTATTTGACTCTTCAAGTAGACACCTAACCACCTAAGGTGGCTTAAAGCCATGTGGGGAATATACACATAATTACTTATTTAAATAATACGTAATAGTGTTAATATTCCTACACTAACACCATCAACCTTGTAAATCCAACTAATTGTTTAATCCTAATATTGTAATTGTCAATGCAATCATAAAGGATGTGGAATCCACTAGCATTGTAATTTATTTTTACTAGTACAGTAATAATTGTTTACTGACAATAGTAACTAATTATTTATTGATAGTAGTTACTACTGTAGACACAAGAAAATGAACAAGCCTTCACCACCATTTTTTATGTCACCCTAACATCACCCTAACATCACCTTCACACTATCACCTTCTTCACCACTTAAATTAATTAAATAAATTAGTTTTATTTAATTGATTTATATAATTGCATTTTCCCCATGATGGATTAACTAAATAAATTTTAAGTTTCTAGAAAAACTATGTTGGTTTTTTTGTATCAACATTTTAGATCACACTCTGTGATCCATCATTAGGAAATAAGAGGAGAATGCAAAATCACAGAGTGTGATTCGAAAGATTGATACAAAAAAAGCAACACAATTTTTCCAAAAACTTACAATTTGATCATCATGGACTGTGGAAATATCATGTCTACTAAATAAATTTTAATTAGTCTTTTTCCTTCATCCATAATTAATTAAATAAATTATGTTTTATTTAATTAATTAAACCTTAGTCTCCTTCATATAAAACTAATTAAATTATCCCACTAACATTCCTACAACCATAATTAATTAAATAAATCCCATTTAATTAATCTTAAACCTCACTTAACCTCTCTCCAACAATTAATTAAATAATTCTTATTAATTAATTAATTGTCTTGCCACTTGCCCTCATCCTCACCCACCTCACAAATAAAATAAATAAAAAATTTTAAGGAAAGGATAAAACAAAAAAGTCAACCTATTATGGAGTAAAAAGTGGACATGCCTTTTTACCTCCTAGTTTAGCTCCTAGGTCCCCGTGTTTATACTCTACAAGCAAAAATATTCATCTTGATGAGAAATCCCCCAAAACCCATGTAAAATAGGATCTAGGGGCCCATTTAATGCTTAGGTCCCAACCAAAAAGGCACCTTCAGACTTGGTTGCCACCTTGATTGGTCATGGTAAAATTTAAGGGATGTCGGCATAGGACTTTTAAATGGGTTACTCCGTGTCGGCTCTTTCAATTAATTTGTGAAAGTTAAACGGGATAGCATGTATAAACAAGTGGTCAAATTTAGTTTATTACAAGTTGATGATAACAAGGTTATGATATTGAGCAAAGGAGCTTCCAAGGCATTCATTGTGTTATTGTTGCAAATTTGTGTTAGTAAATTATGTTTGTTGCAGATTGGGAATCATCCTCAACATATTAATGAGTTGAAGAATCTTCATCATCCTAAGGGATTCACCTCAAAGATGAAATTATCTTTATGTTTGAATCATTTCATCATCATTTGTATTACCTTTAGCCTCTGTCCTACATGGACACACCTCTCTCTAACAACAGTATTGGGAAAGATTGAATGCTAACCCAGGATTTGACTAAGGCAAATCCCTAAACAATACAACCCCCAAACCCCTTTTCTTTTTATGTGCAGGTCATAGGTGTCAGAATTGCAGAAGTGAAGGTATAAGGAGGTTGTTTAGAAGATAAATATTCAAGATCGAAAAACAAAGTGTAGAAATTCCTCTGTAGTAGACTTGGGCACTAGCCCTAGTGTCCAACATCTAAACCAAATCTTTGATACAATATCAGAGCATCATTTATGACATTTTCCCAGTTTTGAGCTTTCAGAGATTAGGACTTTCAAGACTCGAACGCTAGCCCTGGAGTCCTCTAATATTTCAACTTTCGAGGAATAGGTTATGACATCTCATTGATCATCCTGGTACTTTCAGATCTTGGCTTTCCATTGTTGTTTGTCTGTTATAAGCTGATTATCCCAATTGTAGGGTTTAGTGCATTGATTGGCCTAGGGTTTGATAAAAAACTTGATTGAATTACATCTTTCCTTGGTAAACAAGAGAACAAAATTAGTAGTTGAGTCCTCTTCCATCTTGTAGTGACATAGCTCAATTTTTTCCTTGAATGTTATAGTGGAAGAGGGTTTGGATCTAGTGTACTTACATGCTTGCATTCATTCCTCCTCTTTTAACTATAAAACACAACCTCACCTCTTAATCTCCTCCCTTCAATTCAAAATCCATCTTTCAATCTCCACCATTCACATGAAGATGCCCTAGGATTTAATCTCAACCATTGATCCTATCTTCCACCTTTTAATCCCATCCATTCATTCCATAGGTCTTATTCCTTTTTGACCTCCTTACCTCTCATTCCTATTTGACCTTAGCACCTCTTACTCTTATCCCTTCAATCCATCTAATCTAAAATTTATAAGTAAGTCCTCATCCTTGCAATTTTCAACACATCATTTTCAAGTAGCCATATGTTGTTCAAATTTCTACTCATTTGCCTCTATTGCACTTATGGTTTATCCTAGTTTTATGAGAGAAATCCACATTCCATAGTATTATTTGAGTATAGCTAGGATTTCATTTTGGGTGCATGCTTCCTACACTCTATCAAGGAGGAGAAATGGTTCAAGATTGAAGTTATTGCGTTTGTTTATTTATCTTTCATGTTTATTTGTACCTTGTGTTGTTTTGGGTCCTTTATTTTGGCACACCTAGTGGGAATCATGTCCCTGAAACTAATATTTTTTTAGGAAGAAATTCCATATTTTCTATGACAGTTTACAAGTTAGTGCTTTCTCTTATGGATTGATGCATTTTCTTGTAGGATTAGCACCTGCAAATAACAAATGGATGCTTTTATTGTGAACTAACCTATTTATTTGAAGTTTGATGTATTTGATAATCTGATCAACACCTATGATACAATTTACTGCATTTGCTCCATCTATTCGCACATTTGCTCCATATTTTAGCACCTTTGATACTTACATTGGTGATTTAGGTTGTCTCTATTGGCATTTTGTTTAGGGTTTTTCTATTTGGTCTTTTTCTATCAATTTGATGCTTTTTGTTGGACTAAAAATTCCATGTGGTTCACTAATATTTTTTGTAGAGAACTAATCTGCTATTTTGTAGTTTTTAGGGTTTTTTAACTAGTATTCTATGGTTGCCTTAGCATCTTAGCATTTTAGAAAATTTTGCTATGTATTTGCGTTTTTATACAAATTTGGAAGCTATTGCACATAACTCTAAATCTTATCTCTAACTTTACTCACAATTTGGTCTCTATTTTGTAGGACATTCATCACTTTTGTAGGTATTTTTAGCCTCTATTCCAGTTTAGCACCTATGTCTATAGATTTAGCATTTTTACTTAAGTATACCTCTATGGTTTTTAGTGTAGTTGAGTTTCCTTGTAGCACATTTGATTTGTTTTTAGAACTTTTCTTGTCTCTATTAGTGTATTTGTTTATTCTATTAGCACTTTTGATCTATATATTAACGCATTTGTTTAGACTTTTAGCACTTTTGATTGTTTTAGCACCTATGCATCTATTATCATTTGGAGTCCAATTTGTTGGATTTTTGGGACTAATTAGATCTATGCAGCCTATTATCCACTAGCCAAAGACATAATCTAATACTACTAATAATTTTCTTGTAGTACCATAGTCAAAGACTTTATTTTTCTATTAGTTTAGTTGCACTAAGTTAAAGTAGTGGGAAAAGAACTTGTTTTCCATGTCTTTGGGTTTTAGTAGGAGGTATGCTCTCCCCTCGCACCCTTGGGTGATCTTGGGGATCCAAATGCTTTTCATTATCCTTTTGTGTTATTTGTTAATCCTACGGGTGTTATATCATGTATGCTCTCTCCTTGTGCTTCATGTGATCTTGGAGATCAAAAATGAATAACATTCCTTCCCTTTAGGAGGCTTGCTTAGGGATTTCATCACCCCAAGGGAAAACCTCATCCACACATTCTGATGGCATATATCAAAGGGGGGAGAGCGAAAGTTGTATCTCAATCTACTCATGTAGTCATTGGCATAGCCTTAGGGGCCTTGGGTAATTCCAAATACAAGGAAAAGTGATACTTGATTGTTTTACATGCCTTCAACAGACTAGTGTTCATGGATTTATGCCCCCTATACCTTGCATATATTAGGGACTTCCTTATAAACTCATACAAGCATAGATGAGACCTTTTGACCGATCTCTTAGTGTGGTGCAAAGTTCAATGATCAAGCCCAAAGATACTCACCATGTAGCTCCTTGAGTGGAGATAGAAATTATTTGGTTAAGACATCAAATCCTCCAAATAAAGGGATATTTGGTGCAACACCTTTATCCCTAGCTATCTGATGCAGAGGAAAGGATCAACTCAACTTCATACTAGGCAAAGTTCAACTACACCAATGAGCCCAAAAACAAGGATCTTCATGGAAAAGTGGGAACAACAGTTAAAGTTCTTGAATTATTCTTGGAAATAGTGTTTGGACATGTATTAGATCCCATCCCATCCATTGGCAAAGGTGGATCAAACTTCAAACTACTAGTTCCTTCACAAACCCCAAGAAAGACTAGTAGCCTACAAATGGAGAATAGTCCCAATAACTTTCTGTATAAACATCCAAATACAAATATTAGACATGTATTAGGTACCCATTATGCCTCCCCACAACATACTCCAGAATGAGTTTGGGTTGTTTTGGAAAATGTGCTGTAAAAACGGACTGGTAATTCTGCTACAAGGGTTCAAACTCAGAAATGTCACTGTGAAATGCCACGAACAGTCATACATAACTTCCACACAACACAAAATGAGGTTGATCACTTTAGTCAGATTGTAGATAACATAGTTAAAGACATTTTTCCCAAGTTACATAAAGATGCAACGGTGGAAACAAAAGTTATGGCATTTTTCACAAAATAGGTTACTCTAAATCAGGGTTTTGACAGTCTAAACAAAAAATGCAATATCTTGTTCTAAACAAAACCAAAATGCATGCAACCAAAAGGAAATGGAGGGTGATTGATAGTACTATCACTTAAAACCAATTACACAGCCATGCATGCCCGTATAGATCCGTACAAGGCCTGGAAACAACATTTTCTGATGAAAAATACAGAAAAATAGTGGATTTCTTTATTCAAAACTCCTAACTTGAATCACCCACGAATTTATAAAGGTTACAAGATCTTTTTTTAAAGGCATCTCATCAAGACTTTTCAGTTTCCAACAGATTTCTAACTTCCTACAGTGAATCAAACCTTCATGACCTTTCATCTTCCCACCATTTGCACTTCTTTGCAACTTTACAATGTTGTGACAACTTTTGCATTTTGCAACAAATGGACTTAAACATTAACCTTACTAACACATACAAATGACTTAATAAACCTTATACAATGTTGTAAAATTACAATTTAATCAAAGCTAAGGTGCTCCTGCACCACTATCTGCTTTTGGTGAAGTATTCTAGATTAGGTAGGAATATGAATAGGTATTGAGCATCCAAGGCCTACACTAAGAATCAATCCAACTTGAATAATTTTAGGGATGTGATAATGTGCTTGGTGTGTTTTCTATGTGCTAAACTAGTATAATCCATTAAGCCTTTTTACCATGAAAGTTCAAGTTAGCCATTGTGTCTTTTTGTATCTTATCTCTTACCAAATCCTTGAAACATCACAAAGACTTTTGATCTATGAACCACTTAGACAATGAAATAAAGAACCAAAAAACCAAAATCATATTGTCTTTAAGTTGGGTAATCATAGATTTTATCTAGAATAATCTATTATTCCTCCCATCTTCAACCTTCACATCAAAACCATACACTTTCACCATCCACTTTATCAAAATTTTGTTTCCATTTTGGAGTTGAACCTATCCTTGAGACATTGATCAAATTATCATCACCCATTTTGGACCTATCCCTCATCAATCTTTATCCAACTCATCCCTATCCAAACCAAATTTTCTAAAGTACAATCTAGATCTTATTATCAATCATCCTCTAATTTACATTTTGTTTGAGAACTTGTCTACCTCAAGTAGTGTGTGAATTAGTAGTTATCAACCTTGGATAAATTACCTTAGGACCTTAGACTACACCTAAGTTAGTGGACTTCAAATACCCCCATTTTTCTTGAACATTATGTCTACCCCAAGAAAAATATCCCCTCTCCTACTTTTTCTTAGATTTTTGTCTACCCTAATTAAGAGGGGATAAAATCCTTGGTATCCAAAAAAAGATCTAGATTTTATTGAACCATCTTTGGTTTCATCCAAACTATCCTTTGAACACTTTATCCAAAGTATCCTTTTTTATCCAAAGCATCCATCAATCATTCACATTATCTACCAAATCATTTTGGCCCAAAACCTTTGACTAAAAACATTTAACAAAGTCTCCAAGATCTAAAAACAACTCCAAAATTCATCCATATGTCATCCTTTAAATCTCTCATCTTCATCCTAGGTCATTTTCTTTGTATGCCCATAACAATGTTACCAGGAAAGAAAATGGGGTCATTTTCTTTTACCAAGGGGAGTGTACATTCTCTTCTCCTACCCAAACACTACATGCTACAAATGAACCCAACCAAGATCAAGAAATGAATGAATTTTCCCAAAATCCCAAATGCATGGACATGTTAGACCATATTCTTAAATCTGATCCAAATCACTATCTTTCCTATCTACTTCAACATGCTGTCATGGTCATCTTTGCTAATATTTGGAGAAAGTTACTAAAGGATTATACCACAATTGTAGGTCAACAAATAAATTACAATAAGAGTACATTGTATTTCTTCAATGTCCCTTCTATTCTACAACACCAAATTATTTCTAGTCCTAAATGCAACATCACCTTGCAACCTGCCACTTATTTCAGCCTCCCTCTCACTATTAAAAAATTGAATCCTATCTATTGGAATGACGTGGTTGAAAGAATACAAAAGATATTGACTAGTTGGAAAGGGAAACTTTTTACACAAGCTAGGAAATTCTAAATTTTGAAAGTGTCCCTACAAAGTATCCTTGTCTACTTCCCTTTCTATATTTAAGATGCTAAAGTCCATGGTTAATAAAATAAAACAAATCCAAAAAAAAGTTCCTTTGGAAAGGAATGGAGGAGGAAATAAGGATGGCTTTAGTCCATTGGGACATTCTATGTAAACCTAAAGGAAGTGGATGCTTAGGTCTAGAGTATAAAATTTAGAATCTCAATTAAACATTGATTGAAAAATTTAGGTGGAGTTCTATGGGGGGTGGAAAAGATTGGGTGCATATAATGAAAGCTAAGTATTTCTAGGATGGAGATCCCAAACTATTTTTCTCAAATTTAGAATCTCAATTAAACTTTGATTGCAAAATTTAGGTGGAGTTCTATGGGGGGTGGAAAAGATTGGGTGCATATAATGAAAGCTAAGTATTTCTAGGATGGAGATCCCAAACTATTTTTCTCTTCAAATAAGGCCCCTAAGGGCTTCCTCATTTGGAATAATATTTTCAAAGATAATAGTGTCTTAGCTAAAGGCATTAGGTGGAGATTAAGTAAGCACAACCAAGTCTACTTCTGGGAGAATCATTGGTTAGATAAAGGTTCCCTCTCATTTATGCCTCAATTCCAACAATTCTAGATGAACCTTACCAATAGCTTTGGGGACTATGTGGAAAATTATTTGGCGAAGGATGGTACTAGGGTGAGATGGAGAAATCTTTAGGAAGTTATATATGAAGGTCTTTCAACTGTTGTTACTTACCTCAAAAACAACCTTGCTCTTTTTAGACTACTGATGTTTTAGAAAAAGGATGATATCTTTTGGGCCCCTAACCCTAAGGGCCTCTACACTATTGCCTTTGGAAACTTTTTATAGTTGGAAATTTGTGGCTTTGACAAAAAATGGAGAAGAATATGTAATATTAAGATCATTCCTAAGATCAAATATTTTTTGTCGATTGTTGTACATAACAAAATTCTTACTCAAGATAACTTGGAGAAAAGGGAATTCTCCTTCCCTAATAGATGCATGTTGTTCCTAGCCCATATTGAAATAGTAGGTGCCTCTTCTTCCATTGTGAATTTTTCAAAAATCTCTATTCAAGAATTTTGAGATCTATTGGGTGATGCCTAAGTCTATGGATGATTTATTTGATAGTTGGACCTCCCCTTTTATCCTTCTAGTTATTAAAGAAATGTGGAGCATGTCCCCTTAGCATATTTCTTGGAGGGTGTGGAAGGAAAGGAATGGCTATATTTTAAAGAAGAGAGTGAAAATGATAAGTAATTCTTTCAAGCTATTTGTAGCACCATCAATGAGACCATGGCTAAGCAACCACATGGGACCATGGCCTAATAACACATATAACATATTATAGACTCATTTTTGATATATTAATTTATTAGATTTCATTATTTGGGTGAGGAAGTTTTGGTAAAACATTTTTCTTTGATACTTATATTAAAAGATTATGGTTTGTTTTCCATTTTGAAGTTGTGATCTCATTCTTTGGTTTCTCTTTATAGATTAATATTTTATAATCAAGAACTTGTCTCTTAGATAATGTTACGGGATTGCTTGATTTTATTGGATTTCTAACTATGCTTTGTCTTCTTATTTAATATCTACCCCCTCTTTGGTAGATTTGATTTCCTTTTGTGCTCTCTCTCTCTCTCTCTCTCTCTCTCTCTCTCTCTCTCTCTCTCTCTCTCTCACACACACACACACACACACACACACACACACACACAAGCAAGTTCTATGTGCTATCAAAAACTATTTCTCATCCTAATGATGAATCATACAATGTGATTCAAAATATTGATACAAAAACAAACAATTAAAATTAGAAGCACTCTTTTCGGTATAGATTTGACATCTTACCACAACATTGTAGACAACATTATAAACCATAATAAATGCTTTCAACTACAAAAATAAAAACTTCATCACATTAACCAATAACAATCCATATCATTGTTTTAATTATATTATTTTGGTTAAATAATACACCTTTATATTGAGGAGAAAAAATAACAACATTGTAAAAAATGATTTTTTGGCCATAATCACTCACTCTACTTAAATGTTATCCATTTCAATGGTTAAATAGTCTATAGCAATTTTGCATGTCATTTACAACAAAAAGTGGTAAATATTTGTCCTACTTTTATTGGCCAAAATTGACCTTAGACTTTTTAAATAGATGATATTTAAGAATAACCATAATAACTAGTTAAAACAGCTAAAAATTATCGTGTGGACAATTTGGAGGGGAATCGAGGTATGGGAGCTTCAAACCTAAGGCATGAGACAACTTCTCTCTTGGTAGGCCGGGTAGCGGGGTCCGGGTGAGAGCACCACAAACCCACTATTTCCTCTTCATTATAATCCTCAACCAGTCTCCCATCTAATGCCTCCAATAACCTTCCCCTTCCATGCAGATTCCATACCCACAGAACTAAAATGCATTGTCATCAGAACGCAAACAATTTCAAGGGCCAGCGTCTCGAAACTAAAATCATTTGATTCTACACCGGCCCTTTCTGTCATGAGCCACTCTAGACCAAGGTATCCGGCAAAAACAATGGAGGTACTTTCCCGTCCGCCGTGCTCCACCAGACGGGCAAACCTGAAGTCTCCAAGTTTTGCATTAAAGTCTGCGTCCCATTCCTCGTGTAAGTAAAGCAAAGCTCAGGCCAGTCCGCATATAATTTTATATGATGTCATGTTAGTGGTTATTGAGACCAGAATGATTGTGGATGGAATTGCACACAAACTTGGCGTTCCTATCCTGGAACGTGCTCGACCTGCATACTCCTGTGCCTGTGACTGTGCTTGCAACGATATGGACTTGTTTGGAGATGGTGAAAAATAGGTATTGTTAATTAGTTTAAGCTTGACATGATATAATACGGTTTTTTGAGAGTGGACTGATGTAATTTGCCCCTCCTTCTATTATGTATTAAGGGGTGGGTGTGAACATTTTCTATTGTTTTGTCTCTGTTTGTTTGTTGTTGTATAGTTTGGGGTGTTTATATGACAAGTTTATTGTTACTGGAAGTCTTCAGGGCTATGCCCTTTTTTAAATGGGTCTCTAGTCCTTTTACCATGGTTTTATTATTCAAAAATATGTGCATATATGCATAATATATATGTACATATATCATGCATATACATCTACATATACATACATACATATAATTTGTCATTCCCGCCGTTCCCAAAACATGGCCCTCAGTCTGCTGTCCTCGCGTCCCCTACCATCTTCCTGTCTCCGTCCCCAAAACGCCATGGAACATAGATTACAACCCTTTAGTAAATAATTTTTTTATATTAATATATTACAATTATTTTGAGATAAAAATAAAATTTTAAATAATTTTGATAAAATAAATATTCTTCAATCCTTAACACTAAAGAAAATAATAACTTTAATAAATTAAATATTCTTTCATTTGTTAAAAGAACAATTATTTATACATCTATAATCCAAGTTACTAATACAATTGAAGATTTTTATATTAAGAATGAGGTACAATGTGTCAAATTATGATATTTTATATCAAGGTTCAACTGCATAATTTTTGAGTCAAACACATGACCCATATTTCATGAGTAGTGGTCCATAATGAATGGTTCATAAGGCACAACACTTGCTGAAGGTTTTGCAAATGGGGTAACAAGCTAAGAGGGCTTGATCTTGGGAGAAAAATCAATGGTTAAGCATGCTTGAGTCAAAGTAGTACTTGGGTGACTTCTGGGAAGTCCCTATGCTTCATCCCCTGAACATCACCTCCATGCAATGAGTGCTAAATGGGCCATTCATTCTATGTGAACCACTATTAACGAAATATAGATCATATCTTTGACTCCAAAACTAGACAATTAAACCCTGATATGAAATATCATGAATTTTATCCTCTCTAACTAAAAAAATTACAAATAGACATAAAGCAAGAGAGTAGCAAACCTACAAAGAACCTGGGGAGACACGCTTGACTGCCACCGCCAGCTTAGTTCCGGGGAAGATCCCCTGGTACACCCCTCTGAAACTACCCTATCCGAGCTTATCTGCGAACCCCCAGGTGGCCGGACAAAGCTCCTTCTATCTAAACCGCCTTGGCTCATGCACCAGCCCCCCATCTATCTCCACATCCAAATTACCCTGCCTATAAGTTCTATACCATTTTCCATACAAAATCCCACAAACCAATCCAACCATGGTAAAAACTGGAAAAATTATAGCCACGGCCAGGACTAGCCTTCTATATCTGGTTTTCATGCCCTCGTGGGGTTCAGAGATATTGAACTCCCAAGAGAGCAGCTTGTGGACCGCAATGGAATCACTCGTGGAGGCCGCAAAGCCCACATTCAACAACTTAGGCAAAACATCACTGAGATCCAGCTCGTAATAGAGGTTTGGCTTTTCCTTTCGCAAGCTATTGTACGAAAAGAAAATTGAGAGGCGGTTGGCCTGGTAGTCCACCCAAGTGTCGTCTTGGTTTCTCATTTCAGAGGCAATTAGTCGGACAACCTTGGATGACTCTACTTAAACATCATCTACTTCAATGGTCAAACAGTCAATAGCAATTTTACACCTCATCCAAAATAAAAAGTTGTAAATATTTGTTATATTTTTATTGGTCAAAATTGACTTTTGACTCTTGAAATGGGTGATGTTTTAAAATAGCTGTTATGGACACAATGGAGTTTACATTGACACTAATATGGTCAGATGGCGGGTCCGACGGGTTGTTGAACGTATCGAACTCCACAAGTATGACTTGGTTAGAAGATTTACCATCAAAGGCCTAGTCGGTGAGGCCAAGATAGCCACTCGTGCTAGTGAGATTAAGGCAGGCTCCGCTCACTGCCATGAAGAAGGTGATCTTGTCTCTGATGGAATCATTGCTCGCAATTGTGACAAGGAAGGTGAAGTGGGTGGCGAAGGTTTCTGCTACGTGGACAGGCTATCCATAAACGACCTGGCCAATGCTACCCTTGAGGGACTCATTTCTCTTAGTTTTGGTCAGTTGGATAGCACTTTGTGAAGTGTAGGCCTACTGGGCCTCCGTACCCAGGGCCTAAATTTGATGGTTGTATGGCCATATTTAGCCATTTTTACCATAAAATACAATTAAAATTTAAAAAAGGTTTTATCAAATGAAAGGAGAGATTTTGGATGGATTGTCAAAATTTATATAGAATTATGATCTTTTATATATTTGATTTATATATAATTTTACTTATATTGAGGTATGTCATAACATTAAAAATTAAGAATGCTTTTGAATGGATAACTATCATAAAAGATTTGTTTGACAAGTAGGGTCGACTGTAAAATTTAAGCCCTGTCTGTACCCCATTAGAATGCAGAGGGTCAAGCTCTATCCCCTGGTGACAGTACCAGTGAAAAGGATAGCATAATTTAGAAAAAGGTACTCTTATCTTCGAGCTTTGACCTTGCTCACATGCATTTGGATGCTTACAATACCCATGAAGTGGTCATGCATGCTAATTCAATAAAGGGAATTTCATTAAAGTTCTTAGACTCAATAGTGGATACAGTGGTGTCCAAGAAGCAAACTACTCTGGTTGGTAAGTTCTTTTCCTTGAGACGTAGCATAGATATGGTTAGGAAATTGATCGTTGTCCTATGGAAGTTAAAAGGAAATGTTCAATGTATGTGCTCTTGTGGGTGACTTGTTCCTTTTCCATTTTTTCTTAAAGGAGGACCTTCTTAAAACCCCTGTTGAAGGTTCCTGGTTTTATGATAAAACCAATCTTTCATTGAGTAAATGAAGACTTAGTTTGACGGCTTGGTGGAATTGTGTTCAGTTGTGCCAACTTGGATTTGACTTCCAATTCTACCCCTCGGGATCTAGAATGAGGATGTAATTTGTGAAATGGCAAATTCTTTTACCCAGTTCCTAACTTCAGATAGTGTGACAAAAATTAAAACTAGACTAGTGTTTGCTAGGTTCTGTGGTAATGTAGAAATATCCAAACCCCTCCCCAACCTTATAGCCCTAGAATCCAAATATGGGAAATGATCTCAAGATATCCTAAATGAGAATTTGAGACTTTATTGAGCTAAAACTATGCCAGACCAAGGCATCTTTGTTACTATGTGGCAACTAATCATGCAAGTATTGTACACTCGTAATGTATCCTCGCTGAGGTTCAGAATCAGTTGTTAATTTTTGTTAACTGACAAAAGAAAAATGACATTGTAAAACCCTAATTCAAGAAACTTCCAAAAAGCTTGTTATAAGTAGCTGGGATGTATGTTGTAGGTGTGGAATTCATGAGATTGTAATATGTTTTTTACTGGATAATAAAATCATTGGATGCATGATTTTCTATAGATGTAGCCCATAGTGGGTGAACCATGTTAAATTTCTATGTTGATCTCTTTTGTGTTGTTCTTCATTGTTAGATTTGGATTATTCAATCTGCATATAATTGTTAGTATTTATTGCTTCAATCTGCTTCAACCCTAACAATTGGTATCATAGTAGATTGTGTTTGATTATCATCTGCAAAAAGGTCTCATGATTGAGTGGGAGTCTTATAGTTAAGTGGGAGCAATCACGGACGAGGAAAAATTGGAGGTAGATAAATTCAATGTGCAAAACTATTAGTTATGGAAGATGAAGATGGAGGATTATCTCTATTAGAGGGATTTATAGAGGCTGTAGGAAGGAAAAGCCAAGAAACCAGCAACAATGACTGATGAAGATTGGGAACTTCTAGACAGAAAGGCACTAGGAACCATTCGGTTGTGCCTAACACCATTTGTGGCGTTCAATATAACAGAAGCAAAGACAACATCTGAACTAATGAAAGCTTTGGCTAAATTGTATGAAAAATCCTCATCCTCTAATAAGGTATTTCTCATGAAGCATTTATTTAATCTAAAAATGATTGAATGTGGATCTGTGTCAAATTATTTAAATAAGTTTAATACGATTACCAATCAGTTAACTTTTGTAAAAGTGAGATTTAATGAAGAGGTGAGGGCTCTCTTAGTTTTATGTTCTTTGCTAGAAAGATGGAATAGCTTGGTAGTGGCTGTAAGTAACTCTATCTCTTGTTCAAATACTTTGAAATTTGATGATGTTGTTGGTGTTATCCTTAGTGAGGAAATGCGATGGAAAAACATAGGTGAGAGTCCAACATCAGGTAATGCTTTGACTATAGAGAATAGGGGAAGAACAAAGGAGAGAGGAAAAAGTCCAACAAATCGTGGGAAGTCAAAGAAAGGCAAATCTAAATCTAGAGGAAGAATGGATTGCTGGCACTATGGAAAGCCAAGACACTAGAAGAAGGATTGTTGGTCTCGAAAGGGCAAACAAGGAGACGAACAACATGATGACAGTAAGGAAGCTAATGTTGCAAGTAATAAATTATAGGATACTTTAATTTTGTGTTTAGATAATGGTAATGATTCTTGGGTAATAGATTTAGGGGCTTCATTTCATGCCACACCCCATAGGAAAAAATTTTAGATTATGTTCAAGGTGATTTTGGACAGGTATATTTGGGTGATGATGAACCCTGTCAGATTCTTGGAAAAGAGAAGATAAAAATCAAGTTGCAGAATGGAAATGAATGGTTCCTACAAGAGGTAAGGCATGCTCCAAATTTAAGAAGGAATTTAATCTCTGTAGAACAACTAGGTAGTGAAGGTTGCATAGTTACCTTTTTAGACAAAGTCTGGAAGGTCACTAAAGGTGCATTTGTAGTAGCTAAAGGTGAAAAGGTAGGCACATTGTATTCGTGTACTGGTAATACTTAATCTACCTTAGCTGCTATAGAAACAGTTGCTACTGAGACAATTATAGTACCTGCTATGTAGGGACAGAAACATAATTGTGGCACCATAGACTTGGGCACATGAGTGAGAAAGCAATGAAGATCCTTCACTCTAGAAAGTTGCTACTAGGTCTGAAGTAGATTGACTTAGAGTTCTATGAAAATTGTGTTTATGGAAAATAGAAAGAGTTTGATTTCTCAAAGTTGGGAAAAAGAAGAGTGAGAAATTAGAGCTTGTGCATTTAGATGTATGGGGATGAGCTCAGGTATCTTCTCTTGGTGGCTCTTGTTATTATGTTACTTTTATTGATGATCCAAGTAGGAAAACATGGGTGTATTTCCTAAAACAAAAATCAGAAGTATTTGAAACTTTCAAAAAATGGAAAGCTTTGGTTGAGAATGAGAGAGGAAAAAAGTTGAAGTGTCTCAGATCTGATAATGGAAGCAAGTATTGCAGTAGAGAAATTGAAAATTATTGTTCATATAATGCAATCCGTAGGTAGAAAACAGTTCCTAGAATCCCATAAGCAAATGGTGTGTTTGAGAGGATTAATAGGACCATTATGGAGCATGTGAGGAGCATGAGATTGCATGCTGGACTACCCTTACACTTTTAAGCAGATGCTATACATAACGTTGTTTATTTAATAAATAGGGGACCTTCAAATCATTTGGATGGTGGCATTCCAGATGAGGCATGGACGGAAAAAAAATGTAAACTATTCATTTTTAAAAACCTTTGGTTGTGAATCTTTTGTCTATGTTGATATTGAAAATAGAACCAAGATTGAGGATAATTCTAAAAAATATACCTTCACTGGATATGGAGTAGATGAATTTGGTTATTGGATATGGGAATATGGAAATCATAAAATCAATAGGATCAGAGATGTTATATTCAATGAGAAGATCATGTATAAGGATCAGCTATAGGAAAAGAAGCATGAACATGCCAAAAAGGAATGTGTGGTACTAGATGAGATTCCAGAAAATAAAATACCAGTGGTGCCTGATGCTCAGCAACAACTAGTTATCCCATAGACTCCTACAAATGTTAGACGTTCTACAAGGATAACTAGACCTCTAGAAAGATTTTCTCCATCATTATATTCTATATTATTAACTAATTATGGTGAACTTCAAGGTTATTGAAAAGCAATGTAAGTAGATACCAAAAAGCAAGGGGATCTAGGCATGAAAGAAGAAATGGATTCCTTACTGCAGAATCAGACTTGGGATTTAGTCAAATTGCCTGCAAGTAAAAGAGCATTGCCAAATAAAGGGGTTTACAGGTTGAAGGAAGAAAATGGAGGCAAGAAAAGATATAAGGATTGACTTGTGGTAAAAGGTTTTGCACAAAATAAAGGTATAGATTTTGATGAAATATTTTCTCTAGTTGTAAAGATGACTTCTATTAAAACAATTCTAAGTCTTGTGGCTACAGAAGACTTACATCTTGAATAGCTAGATGTGAAAACAACATTTCTCCATGGGTATTTGGAAGAGGAAATATACATGCACCAAGCACAGGGATATGAGGTCAAGGGTAAGGAGGAATTTGTGTGTAGGTTAAAGAAGAGTTTGTATGGCCTGGAACAAGCACCTCGGCAATGGTATTTGAAATTTGATAGTTTTATGGCTGATCAAGGTTACAAAAGATGTCATTCTGGTTATTGTGTTTATTTTAAGAAATTAGGTAATGGCAGCTATATTATCCTATTGTTTTATGTTGATATCATGCTTGTTGCTAGGTCTAACATGCAGCATATTAATGAACTTAAGAAAATATTAGCAAATTCATTTTCTATGAAGGATTTGGGTGCAACAAAACAAATTCTTGGTATAAGGATCACACGGGATAGGACAAACAGAAAATTATTTGTCTCAATGTGAGTATGTAGAGAAGGTGTTGAAAAGGTTTAACATGTAGAATGAAAAAGTAGTTAGCACACCTTTACCTAGTCATTTTAAGTTGACTAAGGAGATGTGCCCAAAGACGCAATAGGAGGAAGACAAAATGTCTAAGATACCATATGCATCAGCAGTTAGCAGCTTGATGTATGCAATGGTATGCACAAGGCCAGATATTGCACATGCAGTGGGAGTTGTGAGCAGGTATATGAGCAATCCAGGAATGGAACATTGCAATGTGGTAAAATGGATTCTTCTATATTTGAGAGGTACTACTTCAAAGAAACAATGTTTTGGAGGAACAAATTCTACTCTAAAAAGACATGTTGACTCTAACCTAGGACGTGATATTGATAATAGGAGGAGTACTATAGGGTATGTTTTTATTGTAGGAGGTACTGCAGTCATTGGATTTCAAGGCTGCAAAAGGTTGTTGTGCTTTCAACCACTGAAGCTGAGTATGTTGCTGCTATGGAAGATAGAAAGGAGATGATTTGGTTACAATATTTTTTGGAGGAATTTGGGCAATGACAAGAAGATAGCCCTTTGCACACTAATAGCCAGAGTGTCAATCATCTTACTAAGAATTCAGCTCTGCATTCAAAAACTAAGCACATATAGCTCATATACCACTTCATCCGGTCAGTTTTGGAGGATGGACAGTTGAAGCTCGAGAAAATTCACACAAGTGAGAATCCTCAAGGTATGTTCACAAAGGCGGTTACACAAGAGAAACTGATTTCCTCATCAGTGTTTGTTGGCCTTCATTACTAATAATGGTGGACATAAGAAACTAGCCAGGCTTGTAATCCAGTGGGAACTGCAAGTGCAGCGGTGTCGTCCAGCATCAGTCTCCAAGTGGGAGATTGTATGGTATGGAGCTTGATCAGTCTCCAAATGGGAGATTGTTGGTATCTGGCATCTGATCATGCAAGTACTATACACTTGTAACATATCCCCTCTTTTTTCACATTCGGAGTCGATTGTTAATTTTTTGTTAACCGACAAAAGAAAAATGACATTGTAAAACCCTAAATCAAGAAGCTTCCAAAAAGCTTGTTATAAGCGGCTGGGATGTATGTTGTGTGTGTAGAATTTATGAGATTGTAATCTATTTTGCACTAGATAATAAAATCATTGGATGGCTGTGTTTCCATGGATGTAGCCCATATTGGGTGAACCACGTTAAATTTTTGTGTTGATCTCTTTTGTGTTGTTCTTCATTGTTAGATTTGGGTTGTTTAATCTACATATAATTGTTAGAGTTTATTTTTTCGATCTACCTGAACCCTAACAATCTCATCTTAGACTAACCTAGAGTTGTGCAAAAGAAGAATATTAGCCCTAGCAAATAAAAGGGAAAGGGTGCTTGTTCCCCCATAAGGGAGAGTGATTCTTACCCCTTTGAAGAAGTTTTATTGAAAATCATGGAGGACAATGAAGGAACAAAGTTGAAGACTAAGTGTAGGCCAGTCCGCATTTAATTTTATATGATGTTATGTTAGTGGTTTTTGAGACCAAAATGATTATGGATGGAATTGTAGACAAACTTGGCATTCCTATCCTAAAATGTGCTCGACCTGCATACTCTTGTGCCTATGAAAGTACTTGTGACGATGTAGACTTGTTTGGAGATGGTGACAAATAGGTATTATTAGTTAGTTTAAGATTGATTTGCTATGATATGGTTTTCTAAGAGTGTGCCAATGTAATTTTCCCCTCTCCTTTTGTTTTGTATTAAGGGTTGGGTGTGAACATTTTCTATTGTTTTGTCTCTACTTGTTTGTAGTTGTGTAGTTTGGGGGGTTTATATAACAAGTTTACTATTATTGGAAGACTTCAGGGCTATGCCCTTTTTTAAATGGGTCCCTCATCCCTTAACTAGGGTTTTATTATTGAAAAATATGTACATATATGCATAATATATATGTACATATATTATGCATATACATACATACATACATACATACATACATTTTGTCATCTCTGTCGTCCCCAAAAAATGGCCCTTAGACTGTTGTCCTTGAAACATGTCCCTAGCCATCTTCCCGTCTCAATCCCCAAAACATCATGGAACATAGATTACAACCCTTTAGTAAATAAATTTTTATATTAATAAATTACAATTATTTTAAGATAAAAATAAAATTTTAAATAAATTTGATAAAATAAATATTCTTCAATCCGTAACACTAAAGAAAATAATAACTTTAATAAACTAAAAATTCTTTGATTTGTGAAAAGAACAATTATTTATACATCTATAATCTAGTTTAATAATACAATTGAACATTTTTGTCTTAAGAACGAGGTATAGTGTGTCAAATTATGATATTTAATATCAAGGTTCAACAGTGTAGTTTTTGAGTCAAACACGACACATATTTCGTAAGTAGTGGTTCATAATGAATGGTTCATAAGGCACAAAACTTTCTAAAGGTTTTGCAAATGGGGTGACAAGTTAAGAGGGCTTGATCTTGGCAGAAAAATCAATGGTTAAGTGTGCTTAAGTCAAAGTAGTACTTGGGTGACCTCTGGGAAGTCCCTATGCTTCACCCTGTGAGCATCACCTCCATGTAATGAGTGTTAAGTGGACTATTCATTCCCATGAGAGATGAGTTCATGGGAACCACTACTAACAAAATATAGGTTATGTGTTTGACTCCAAAACTGGGCAGTTGAACCTTGATATCAAATATCATGAGTTTTATCCTCTTTAACTAAAAAATTTATAAATAGACATAAAACAAGAACCTGCCAAGAACCTCGGGAGACACACGTGACTACCACTGCCAGCTTAGTATAGGGAAAGATCCCCTGGTACACCCCTCTAAAACCACCCTATCCAAGCTTATCCACGAACCCCTACGTGGCCGGACAAAGTTCCTTGTAGCTAAACTACCTTGGCCCATACACCAGGCACCCGTCTATCTCCACATCCAAATCACCCTACCTATAAGTTCTATACCATTTTCCATACAAAATCCCACAAACCAATCCAACCGTGGTCAAAACTGGAAAATTTATAGCCACAACCAAGAACAACCTTCTATATCTAATTTTGATGGCCTCGTGGGGTTCAAAGAAGTTGAACTCCCAAGATAGCAGCTTGTGGACCTCCATGGAATCACCCGTGGAGGCCACAAAGCCCACATTCACCAACTTAGGCAAAAGATCATTGAGATCTATGTCGTAATAGAGGTCTGTCTTTTCCTTTTGCAGGCTATCATAGAAAAAGAAAACTGAGAGGTAGTCAGTCTGATAGTCCACCCAAGAGTTGGCCTTGGCTCTGTTAATTTCTTATAACCCAGTTACAGATTAATTGCACAATAAATTCATAGAATAGAACCTCTATCTGATTTATAACAATCAATACTCTGGGTTAATTAATAGCTAATAACAACAGAAGCAAAAAATAACAAGAAGCCATACACAAAGAGGCAATAACACAGATATAACTAGGAAACCCCAATATGGGGAAAAACCTACAAATGTTGGATCTTCTATTCAGCCTCAATAGCAAACTTTCCACACATAATACAATCCCATGTTGCTATAGCAATCTTACATATATAGCCCAGCTGATGCAAGAGAAAAGAAACTTTCCTTGCAAGAGAAAATAAACTTTCCTTACATAACTTAGCTTTCCTTACACCTAAAATCACTCTTGGTGTTATCTCCACCTCACAACTCAAGAAACATTCTATTAAAAAAAAAAAAATCATGTTGTTGCTAAATATCCAACTCGAGTTGCCCTTAAGCAACTTCCACCCTCCACACGGGCCCACCTTCCAAGCTACAAAAAATCAATAGTCTCCTCTTTATAGAGGCAACTGACCGGACAATGTTAGACAACTCTACTTAAACATCATCCACTTCAATGGTTAAATAGTCAATAACAATTTTACACCTCATCCAAAACAAAAATTGGTAAAATTTGTCTTATTTTTATTGGTCAAAGTTAACTTTTAACTCTTGAAATGGATGATGTTTAAAAATAGCCATCATGGACACAATGGAGTTTACATTGACACTGATATGGACATATGGTGGGTCCAATGGGTTGTTGAATGTATCAGAGGCCTAGTCGGTGAGGCCAAGATAACCACCCGTGCTAGTGAACTTAAGGCGGGCTCTGCTCGCTGCCATGAAGAAGGTGATCCCGTCTCTGATGGAATCATTTCTCATGATTATGATGAGGAAGGTGTAGTGGGTGGTGAAGGTTTCTGCTAGGAAGACAGGCTATCCATAAACCACCAGGCTGACGCTGCCCTTGGGGAATTCATTTCTCTCATTTTTGGTCAGCTTGATAGCACTTTGTGAAGTGTAGGCCTACTCGACCTCCACACCTAGGGCCTAAATTTGATAGTTGTATGTCTGTATTTAGCCATTTTTACCATAAAATATGATTAAAATTTAAAAAAGATTGTATCAAATGAAAGGAGAGATTTTGGATCACTTGTCAAATTTTTTTATAGAATTATTATATTTTATATATTGATTTATATATAATTTTACTTATAGTGAGGTATGTCATAACATTTTAAGGTTTCTTTTGAATGGATAATTGTTATAAAGGATTTGCTTGATAGGTAGGGTTGATTGTCAAATTTAAGCCATGTCCGCACCCCATTAGAATGCAAAGGGTCAAGATCTATCCTGTAGCGGCACTACCAGTTAAAAGGATAGCACAATTTGGAAAAAAAGGTACTCTTATCTTCAATCTTTGACCTTGCTCATGTGCATTTCGACTCTTACAATACCCTTGAAGTGGTCATGCATGCTAATTCAATAAAGGGAATTTCTTTAAATTTCTCAGACTCAATAGTGGATAGAGTGGTGTTCGAGAAGGAAACTACTCTGGTTGGTAAGTTCTTTTCCTTCATACCTAGCAAAGATATGATTAGAAAATGGATTGCTGGCCTATGGAAGTTAAAAGGAAATGCTCAATGTATGTGCTCTTGTGGGTGACTTGTTCCTTTTCTATTTTTCCTTGAAGCAGGACATTTTAAAACCCTTATTGAAGGTCCCTAGTTTTATGATAAATTCAATATTTCCTTGAGTAAATGAAGACTTAGGTTGATCTCTTGGTGGACTTGTGTTCAATTGTGCCAACTTGGATTTGATTTCCAATTCTAACCCTTAGGATCTAGGTTGAGGAGGTGGTTATAGAAATAGTAAATTCTTTTAGCCAGTTCCTAACTTTGGATAGTGTGACAAAAATTAAGACTAGAGTAGTGTTTGCTAGGTTCTGTGTTAAAGTAGAAATATCCAGAGCCCTCCCCAACTTTATAACCCTAGAATCCAAATATGGAAAATGATCTCAGGATATCCTATATGAGAATTTGAGACTTTATTGAGCTAGAACTATGCTAGGCCAAGGCATCTTATCTTAGACTATCCTAGAGTTGCGCAAAAGAAGAATATTAGCCCTAGCAAAGAAAAGGGAAAGGGTGTTTGTTCCCTCATAAGGGAGACTAATTCTTGCCCCTTTGAAGAAAGTTTATTAAAAATGATGGAGGACAATCAAGGAATAGTCGAAGGCTATAGAAGGATCCCCAATAATTGAAGAGATGGAAGAGAAGGATGGGAAATACAAGAAGGAAATGAGTGTGAGAAGGATCTCCAAAATATTATGGTCTTAGAAGAATTGGATTCAAACCATAATCACAAGATAGAGGACCCATTATTACCACTTTAGCTACACACGCCATGGTGGATGAAAGAGTTCCAAATTCAAAGGATAGGAGAAAAACCACAAATAGTATAGAAGAAAGGCTAGTCAGCTTGGCCATTAAGTCTAGTGTCTCTATTGTCACAAAGTTATAGTTGGTTATTAGATCAATGATTGTTGCCTTTGAAAGAGTTGATCAGGATGTCTCTAAGGATTATAGCTTAGATAATAGGAAGGGAGGTGGTATTATTGATGGGATACTATGTTTGGAGTTCAAGGAATTCTTAGAATAGAAAGTAGTAGAGAGTACACAAAGTCTTGGGGGATAGTTTGCTAATTCTCAAGGTGGAAACATCCATAACGGTAAAAAAACATGAAAGGGATATTAGATTAACAAAAGATGTTAGAATGGATAGTAGAGGCTGGCCTTCTAATAGGGAGACCAAATCTAGGGATACAACTAGAGAAGTGACTATTGGGAGGCAAAAGACCTTGGAGTTTTTTGCCTCTAGAATGAACCATCAATCAAGATTATGTCTTGGAACATCAAGGGTTTCAATATCCCCCAAAAATAACTCTTGCTAAAAAATTGTATTATGGATAATAATCTAGATATTCTACTTATATAACAAGTTAAAATGTCTCAAACCACTTTTAAAGAGATTGTTGTGCATATTTGGCCTAGGGATAAATATTGTATTAGTAAAGTTGAAGGAGCTCTAGGAGGGATTGTAACTATGTATAATCCCTCAAATGTAATTGGTAGAAATATCTTTACTTAGGCACTTTTTGGTGATGGAGTTTTCTCTTGCTTAGACTAATTGGGTTTAGTGAATATATACATCCCTAGCACTAGACTAGCTAGGAAGGATCTTTGGATTGAGATAAACACTATAATCTAATTACACAAGGAGACTAATTGGATGATTATGGGATATTTGAACACTTCTCTCTTCCCTTTTAACAAATTTGGTGGATTACAAGACTACGCTAAAATCATGACTAACTTTGTTGATTTCATTTCAGATGTAGGTGTTATGCATGTGAACTTATAAGACCCTCCTTTTTCCTAGTCCAATAGGAGAATGGGACAACACTCAATTATTTAAGTTAGAATAGATAGGTTCCTTGTTTCTAGATCTAAAGAGATAGTTGCAAACATTTCTCTCAATCCTTAACCTAGAGTGGGTTCTGACCACATTCCTTTACTCCTAACTTGGAATGTGGATAGGTTGAAAGGTGTCTACCCTTTAAAGTATGAAATGATGTCCTCATCTCTCCTACACTTTATATGTTGTATTAGGCAATGGTGGAATATAACTACTAATGGGAGAACCGTGTTCAAATTATCCCAAAAACTTAAAACATGAAAGAAAAAGTGAAAAGATGGAATAAGCATTCCTTTGGAAATATAATAGTGGGTGTGCTTGCATTAAGGGTTAATATTTTATTTATTTTTAGAGAGTGGATGCTATTAGCAGGGTGTAGAGCATAAAGCAGAGCCAATCAAAAGATTGTGTACACACTATGCAGAGGTTGGAGCCGACATGAAACACATCTCTATATGTAATAGTTATATTATATATAGATATAGGATATGGTGATATAGCATAGGAGAATAGAAGTATGATATGAGATAGATTATAATGTGAAGAATGACATAGAATTCATGTATGTAGATGGATGAGGAAGAGACTTAGAACTACTGGAGGATGGATGTATGACATTTGATTAGTATATACATATATGGAGATATGTTGGTACCAGGTATTTATGTGTTATCTTATTATTATGATGTGTATGTGATACTCTATTTCTATTATTCTTTATGTTTTACTATCAATCTCTAGCTACTTGACTAGGGTATAAATTGACTACAAAGACTTGACTGAGGACTAGCTCTCCGATCCAATATCCCCTCTCCATTTCTTGCTAACATTCAGTTCCATTTCCGGGACCCTGGAAGAAGGTAGTTAAAGATTGAAAGGGCAAAACATCCAAGGGAGTAGCGCAAAGTTATGAAGAGAAGAGAAGGTGAGGTTGGTAGAGAAAATTTTCAATTTGCGGAGGAATTTAGGTCTCCTTAAGTTTCTACCTCTATGAGAGGGGGACAAACACTTGAGGGGATGGCAAGTGGAAAGGGGCTAGGGTCCACAAGGACCTTTCAAATGATGTGACTCTTCCGACAAGGATTCCAAAGGATATAAAAGGACTAATGGAATACTAAATCAAGAAAACCCATGGTGAAAGGGGCGAAGTAGAGGAAAAGAGAGATCGGTGAAGACATCAGAACTAGAATGGAGATAAACAGAGAAGAGAGATTAAAGTAGACTTAGGAATGACAAGAACGTTACACAGAAGGATGGAAAGGGCATAAGAGATGGAAAAGGGAGGACAATAGAAGTTGCGAAAGGAAAGTAGGAAGAATTCATGTAGCATACCATGGAAGGTGTTGCCAATAGGGAAGAAGGCAAGTGCATCAAGGAGGATGCTACTGAACATGCCAATGTGGGTGTTGCTGGAGAAAGAATGTTAGAATAAGAAGAGATAGAGCGTGTAATGGAGAATGTTGCTAAGTGCACCACTGTGGGTGATGCTAGAGAAGAATATAGAGTGGAAAAAGAAGAAAGAGGTGAAATAGGGTCTATGCCACAGATTGCCGAAAAATATGTATTAACATCGGTAATTTTGAAGATAGATGAGGAATATATAGAGGAGCTAATTTGCCGAAGCATAAAGGAGATAAGAGAAGGAGGAGGAGATGTGGTAAACATTGAGAAGAGTTTTGAGGGTTTTGGAAGGTTATTTCAATCATCATTGGATGCTGACATGATGTCATTCATAAATGGAAGTAACCCATGGACCATGAGTCACCCCGAGTGCCATATAAAGTCAAAAAAAATTTAGTTGAGAAAGAAGATATTCAAGAAAACAAGGAAGCAGAGAGAATAGAAGAGATCTAGAGTAATTTTATAGAGGTTTTAGGAGAGTAATATTTTGATATCCATTTACAAAGAGACAAGGGAAGAGAAGGAAAGCGAGTTGATAGAAGAAAGCCTAACAGGATGATTAGACCAAAGGAAAACTACCACAAAACACTAGACATTGACAAGATCTAATGAAGACAAGCACCCACACACACAGCTACAACTCACACATGAAATCTCATACTCTTGGCATAACACAAATTCAAATCCAAATATAGGGATTACAAATAAAAACATAACATTTTTTTTATTTTCAAATAAAATATATTTACAAATAACATAACAAACCACACATCTGAAACAAGCTATAAATAATGGCCTTTCTTGGCCTCTCAAACACATGCACTTCCAACAAGCTCCTCTCCATGCCGCGGTGAACTTCTTCTTTTAAATCTTCCTAACAGGTGCCTCCAACCTCCTCCATTTCTCTTCTCTCCAACATTATAAAATTTAACCTTTAATCTATCTCAGATGAGGCACTTCCTCTCTTGCCTGTAACCTCTCATTCCTCCCTCTCCCCCCTCTGTTATGCTGCCCAAATATCATGTTTTAAAATTACCCCAACTCAGTGTCACAACCCTTTATTTTCCAATATTTAATTACAATATTAAATAATATTATTAGGAATTTAATTGATTTATTTCATGTGAAATGGCAGGATGACACTCTCTCGACAGAGAGAGAGGGAGTCATCGAGGAGGGGATGTCTAGCCGACTGCAGGCGAATTGTGTTGAAGGAAATATATACACAGACCACCTATTCCTTATATAGATTATAATTTGCATTTGTGGGTGCATTGCATTTATTTCATAATTGCATTCAAAGTAATAATTCTATTATTAAGTCACAAATAAATTTAGTAGTGCAAATTAAAAATTAGAAGTAAATGCATTTTAAAATTATATATATTCAAGAAAGATCCTTTTAGTGTTACTTTGGGTCAAGGATGAAGTGGAAGATCAAGAGATAACCTTGAGGAAATTATTGCTTCCATTGCTCTAGCTAAAATTAGTAGGAAAAGGTGCTGGTAACAATCATCTTTATTGTTCTTGTTAAAAAGATATATATTGGAAGGAAAAGAAAATATGACATTAATTGGCCTCTCCTACTCTTGGTCTTAAACGGATATATAATCCACTCCTGCAAAATTATGGGGGGCGCTCTACTTTCATTACACATTCAGGAGAATTCTATTTAGTTCTCCGGGCACAACTGAACCAAAGAAAGGACTCTCGGAACAAGAAAGGGGAGACTATTGGAAGCTCTGGAAATATAGTGGATGGTTTTGAGAACATGCTCGTTTTCATGTCTGCATACAACTTATCAAGTAAGTCCAAGACAAAATGGTAAGTGTTCTTAGTAATACTTTTCTGGACAGTATGTTGGTAGATCTCTCTATATGCTATCAACCTCTACAATAACTTATATTCTGAAAATTATAACAAATTGATTGTCTTTACTAAACATGCTTGAAAATAAATATTTGGCTGATATTCCTGGTTGCATAACGACGACCTTCCTCTGACACTAGTCTTACTGTGTTATTTTGTTCTCGAGTATTTTATGCATCGATTATATCTTGTAAATCTAGCCTTCTATCAATCCATTTTATACATATCCTAAAGTCATTGCATATCAGGGATGACATCTCTTTGAGGCCTTTTGTTAAAATAGTTATGTGTATTGTTATGATTCTTCCACAACACGGAGTGAATGTATTGAATCTAGAAAATACCCTGCTGCCTTCATCTTCCAAAACAATTTCTCCAACTTTGCATAGATCTCCTTTGTCCACAGATGTGATTTGTCTCCTACACAAATGTGTCATTGTGAATACCATAAAGCTATATTCATATGTGATCTGCAGACACCTCGAAAACTCATCCACTCAATCACCACATGTTTACATAGCATCTTAATAAAAAGGTTTAGGGTGTCCTCAAGATAGAAGGTCAACCATGAACATGTAATGATCAACTGTAGGTGTAATGCAATATAGGGAAATTTTGGATATCTTCTACGAAAATTTTAGAAAGTTTTCTAAACCTTATATGCGCTCAGAAATTTGTTTCACACCCGAAAATTTCCAAACTCGCTGGTTGTTCCTATCGGCTTCTTTCTTGATCTTCGTGTGGATGCAAGCGTTGGAATAAGGCTTTCTCAACAAATCCATTATGTGCATATTCCGCAATTAATGCATTCCATGAGATGAAATCTCTGTGGCATTTTGCTAGCATTATGTATACCTTGCCTATGCTCACGCCTACCAATTGTATTTGATTGAAAGTTTCCATAGAACCTTTTTCAAATCCATTATGTACATATCCTATCATCCGTTAAGGCACCATCTTGCTAACCAACGCATAATATTGATCTCTACGTGTAGCATTATATTATGGTGTAGGTATATGCTAAATTTTTATTTGGTAGTAATCTATGCTTAGTCATTTCATAGGATAGCTCAATTAACCAAAGATAATAAGAAATGTCCTTTGCTTTCTTAAAGCATAGATTGAACACCAATAACGTCATTTCAATTGGGAGTTATTAATTAATGAAATTGCTAACTTTTGAACATTGACTTGAATTATAACTAGAATGGATGATATGTTCATAATGTAAGTGCAATATCGATAGTAATTGTTTCTTGCTAACCAATTATTGGTATGGTTAGAGTTACTAATGTCTAATTGTGTTCATTATTTGAAAAGCATGTTTAAGTGTGAACTATCACATCTAAACTTTATTGCATAGCTAAACATGCATGAAATTAATTGAATTCATTAAATTCTTTACTTAAAGAGATATTTGAGTATTGCTCAAACGACATTTATATCTTTGTCTAGATCTAATATATTATATAATAACCTTTACCTTAGGAGATTCCTCATTAGGGTAAATTGAATAAAATGTGAACTAATTTAATGAAAGGGGAAAATTCTAGATTATGGAATAACCATCTTAGACCAAATTAGGATATGGATTCATGGTTAAACTAATTGAAGACTATTATATTGACTGTATAAACTTGTCTTCCTTGGATTGGTGTAGATAAGGGAAACTATTCTTGTAAGACTTGAGGTTCTTAACTAGTTTTAATAATGGTATCACTAGTCGATTGATTGTGAGGGCTTGGTCTATATATATATATATATATATATATTGTTCCCTATAGTCTACGGACTTCTAAGAATGTTAGGGTGGATATCACCACGATGATGCTCTCTCTCTCTCTCTCTCTCTCTCTCTCTCTCTCTCTCTCTCTCTCTCTCTTTGTTGAGTTCAGTGGATTAGATGCAAAGTCTTTTCAAGTTTATTGTTGATGTGATATTCTTGTATAAGCCTACATGGCTGAATATTGTAAAGGCATGGTCCTATTTCATTGAACTTATTGATTCACTAATGCATGGAATCTTATTTGAATATATATTAATGAAATTTGTTTCATGAGTTGTGTTATTTGTACTATTTTATAAGAATAATATTATTTTATTTTAACTATTTGGGATGGTTGTTACACTTAGGTATTCCATTTCTCTTTCCACACTACCCCAAGAAAATATAAAAAAATGAAATAACAAGCCTTAAAGGAGGCAGTAGAAATCTTCCTGGTTAAATATATGTTAATTATTTTAAAAACCTCAAAGAGAGCATTGAATATTTCTCATTTATTATCTACCTTTTCTTCCTCCCTCTTGGTGTTGAAACTACCAAAAATATGTAGCACTTCATTTGCTAAGTGATGGCATTCAATAAGTAGAAAATTCTACCTTAAAAAAGGTATTACATTCCCTCCTTCAACCTTAGATATTTGATTAAAATCTATGGTTTAAATCATAAATTTTAGCCTTAAATAAGGTGCCACACTCTCCCACATAGAATTTTTGGTGCATATAGTCTCCTTTAACCTGAGTAGCTTATAAATGTTTTTTATTATTTCAAATATGCTCATCTTGGCATGGATGCATTACGACAGTTTTATATCACTTCGAGGCCCGAAACATAATTTTTTCACTCATTTGCAAGGTGATTGCCTCAAAACTCTTTATGCAATAGAAAGATGAAACATAAAGGAAGAAACCCATAAAATTACTTTTCATGATCTCCATACTGTCTTACCCAAATAAAATGGTGAAATTGGTGTTTTGGATGCACAGAACTAGGTGTCGACAGGCAAAAAATTCAAACTCCTCTGTTTCACATGAAAATTAGCAAGCATTCTTGGAATGACATCTCAAGGTCCCCTGCAAAAGGATTTTACTTCACCCTTCACGAATTTTGAAATTTTAAACTTTTCGTAAATTGCCAGCCTCGATCAAAGAATTTTAAATTCTCTTAAACAGTGAAAAATATCCCCTTGATTCCTTTTGCACATTTTCTAAAATTCCTTCAAGAATATGTTTATTAAAGGATTCATCATTAAACTTCACCAATCTTCCAAAACAATTGTTTTTGTGGAGACTACCTTTTGTGCATCAACGTCCAAAGTGTGGCAAAAATGAAACTTGTACTTTTTGACATGCCACACACATTCCAAAAGCAATGAGATGCCAAAAGAAAAGCCAAACAACACCAAAATTGAAAACCAAACCTCTAATTTGTTTTTGGGTGATGCTAATCATGCGTGTGCCCAGGTGCTCCTGCATCAAGATCAAGCATGGATAATCCTATCAAGTTACCAATCATTGAGAAAGACACTATTGAGGCAATAGAGCACATTTTTGTTTTGGAGTCTATTTTGAACTAGAAGGGAGTAAAAAGATATGAAATCAAGCGATTTGATTTCATATACATATATAGGACTCTGCAAAATTTTATCGGCTCTTTACCTTTCTACCCCATTTTCATGCAAAATCTTGAGGTCCTTTGTTAGGGTTTTATGTTCACGTAGTGAAATTTTCCCTGAGGGTCTAAAACCCTAAACCCTAGAGCCTCGTACAAGTGATAAATTACTTTTTTTATATCTGGTATTTGACCACTTGTAGCTTGTATTGGGTCCTTTAACTTACAAACTAATGTATCAGGCTATGTTATTTATTGGCCCCATGCCTTTTGGTGACCACCTATCACCCATTTTTCAAAGTTTTACCCATGTGCCTAACTTTTAATTTGACCCCTTAATGAGTATCATGGCCCCCATTTTTCCTAGTAGACAAATGTTGTGTTAATAGCATGTGCTTTATTTCGGTCCATCATCACTAAGCAGAGCCACATGGTATGTTTTGATTGGTTCCTCCATTTTGTGGATGGCTTTTCTTAGAATAAAGAAATAGACATGGAATAGCATGAAAATGACAAGTGTCAAGCCCCAACCTATTTATACAAGAAGGCCCATTAGCAAGTCCCTCCAAGGCTACATGGAAAACCTAGACTTTTTGCCATTCCATAGAACTCTTTTGAAGGACACACCAGACACCCGCGAAAGCATGAAAGAGTGACACTTGGCATAAATAAAATGTCATAAGCTTGAGTGTCACAAAGTAAGTGCCATGTGGGATGTCTTATGGCTTTTCCACCATTCTGCAGAACTTTAAAATAATGTACTTTGCCCAGCTGTAGAATGGCAGAAAGCTACCATGTGGCAAAGATTGAGTTAGCTTTTGATTGCATGCCTTTTTGATGAATCATAAAGGTGGGTGAGGTGGAACGTTCTAATTGGTTTGGCAGTCTTCACAAGGCATGTCAAATATTTTAAAATCTTTCTGACAAATCAACACTATCTGATTTACTCTACTGTTGCATAATCAAATGACTCACACTCAAATTTGAAGGAATGAGTGGTCATGAATTCTAGTTCATGTAAGCTAGGAGTAATAGTAGTCAAGACTACTCTTAGACCCAAAATTTATAGTTTTTTTCTATAAAGGTCCTAATTCAATTGTCCTGTGATTTTATTCAAACATCTGGAGTATCAAGACAAGGAAATAAATAGCTGCCAGGAGCTTCCCAGTGTCCATTCAAGGTTTGTTAAGAGAAAATCTGGTAAGTTCCCTACACATTGTATCCCCTTCATTTGGATGGTCTTATGAATTTGTTTTATTCTGCTATTATTTTATGAGAAGTTGTTAAAAGTTTGGGTTATCGCAATTTGTTTAGAATACCCTAGTCTTTCTTCAAATTTGCCATCTAAATTGTGTAAAAGAAGAAACCCTAAATAAATAGAAGAAACCCTTGTTTCTCAAGCATAATCTATAGATGGCTCGTCCATGAGCCCAAGCCCCCTTTGCTTCTCAAAGTCTATCTTTACATGAAGATCTTTTAGCTCAACTTCTTGGTTGTTCTACTTAGAAGATGAAAGTTAATTGCCCAGAATCAAAGGAAGGGCTAGGTGATAAATACTATGGTTGTAAAGATGCAAATATCATAGTGCCAAGATGGCAATTATTTCACCATTGGTGGGGCAAAAGGAATGCCCACTCCCCAATTTCAAATGTATGGAGACTTGACTAGGGAAAGTTGGTTGTCACCAATGTCTTTGAGGACATTGATTTACTTAGGGCCATTGCCTCCCTGTATGATAAGGTTACAAAGGTAATAAGAGAAGTTGGGGGAGGTCCTTTGGTAGAAATTAGCAAACAATCAATTTCTGATATCTTTGGACTTAATCTAGCTGCTAGTACTCTCATAGACCTAGATGATTTCAAGAAGAAATATTTGTAAGATAGGAGTAGTTATAGGACAATACATCTACCCAGACATAGGGAAAAGGATCCTAATAATAGATCTATCAAAATTTCACAAATTAAATTTGGACCCCTTAAACTTGAAACTTTTGAAAATTATTTTGCAATGACATATTATGCATTATGTCAAGAAGGAGATAATTTCTATTGCATTTACCTACATGGCTGTTGATACTCAACATGTATCTATGAATTCTCAATTTGATTTTGCTTCTTACATAGATGACTGCATACCTCAAGGATTAACAAATATCAAGAATAATAAGGAAGCAGTGAAATTACAGTGGTATTTGTTTATGCGGCATATGTTTTTCTATGAATGAAGAGAAAAATGGGACCAAAGATTAACGGTTAGTCAAGTTGATAGAAAGGGAAACCCACATCCAGTCCAATGTTGGACTCATATCTAGGATAAGCATGATTATAATGCAAGCTACATAATTTTTAGGGGTTATTTTGATACTAAGGTATTGTCTTATTTATAGGGAGGTGTGTGTAGAGTTCAAGATTAGTTACTAGAATTCCTGAGACTCAGGATAAGAAAACCTTCTTTAAGTGTTTGACATAATTGGGGAGATCTCATTCTCCACACAAAGTGTACAATCTTGAGGATTTATGGGTGCCTAGTGGGTCCACATATATTACCAAAGTATGTGCCTTTGAGAATTGGTTTCTTAGAAGTTATTTGGCAACTTTTAGAGTCACAGAAGGCTCATTTGGAAAACCAGAAGAAAGGCTTTTTCTTCCCTTTCTTGACAATTTTTTCCAACTTCCAGATGAACAAGGAGGGTTTTGACAAGCTAAATGATAAGTTAAAAGTGTTCAAAATGCAGCAAGAATGTACAAGGAATTTTGATGCTGAAGGTTTTATAAGTAGCCTCAGAAGAAGCATTAAAAGGTCATCATTTCCCCATCAGACCTATGAGGCCAAGGATGTTATCAAAAATGTTCTTGATGAAAAGGAAGTTGAAATGAGAAAAGGATGAGAAAGAAAAATCCTTCTTACAAGGAGGCATATGATAGTGTTGACCACCCTATCACCAGGATTAAATTTTTTTGACCCATATTGATGAAATAATTGGGCAGGTTGCTTCTATAAAGAAGAAAGATAAAGAACCTATTGGAGAAGAGAGGCCATCATATTAGCCTTCAGGTTATATGAAATTGGAATATACATTCAAGAGGAAGGGTAAGAAGGTAGAAATCAAAGAATATATTCCATAGACACCTCCACATACTCAGCTTCCTCTGTCCTCTCCACTAGTGCAACAAGTGATTCCTCCCTTTGTGAAAATAATTAATTTGGATTCACCTTCTAGGGAATCATCTCCAAAGAGGAGGAAGATTGAACAGTGCCCTCTGATACATTACCTAGTTGAAGAGGAGGATGAGATGGAAATAACTGAGGATGACATAAATCAGGAGATGCCTTCTCCTAGGAGAAATGAACTTGAGCAACCACCCTTGGATAGAGTGATAGACATTATCATTGAAGGAAGAGATATCTTAGATGATATGAGAGTTGTAGCCTGCCAAAGATTCATGACTAATGATAAGTTTATTAATTCTCAGGAGTTTGCTAATTTTCTATGGAGATGTAGAAGAGCGGAGTATACAAGAAGATTGAAAGAAGAAATTGAGAAGTCTCCTTAAAAAATTCAAGAGGAAGTATAGCTTAGGATACTAACACAAATGAAGGCAGAAGTTAAAGACATCACTCCTGAAGAAGGCAGGAGAATGGTCAAAGAAAGTGACATTGTACTACTCCCTGAATGGGATATAGCCTTTGTCATTACCCTGGACACAATTAGGAGATAGGAGAAGGAGGTATTTTATTCAGAGGATGAAGCTACTACAACATTATTAGGAGTAGGCTTTAATCCAAAGTGGGAAACCATGGCCATTTGGGCTTTATCCCCTAACATTTATAAGCCATTAGTAGCTAAACCTAATAGGGATCTAAAGGGGAGTCTAATTATTAAGAGAGTATCTGATACTCCTACTACAGAAGTAGCTGCAATGGTGGTAGAAGTTGCAAAATTCAATAAGGCAACTGTTGATGTTCTTCAGAATAAGTATAATAAATTACAAGAAAATTATACATGTGTGGTGCATGAATACAATAATTTGAAGGTATTGGAAGCACAATGGAAACAACAATGATGACGACGATGATGACATGAATCAACCTGAGCACCTTCTTCAATGGAATTGGTGGTGAGGGATGTAGGAACCATTGTTGCTAGCACCTCTTCACAATTAAAATCTGATTTAGAGAAAGAAAATGAGGAATTAAGAGAGTATCTCAAGGCTTTTGAGGAAATTTTTGAAGACTCCTTGAAGGATTAGTAGGGAGATAATTTACATATTGTTTCAACTATATTGGGATTGTTGATGGAGAAAATTTTAGACAAGACAAAAGATATTCAGAAGTGTTATTGAAAATTATCAATGGCTATCAAGAGGATTATTGAGGACAAGGAGCAAGCCACACCCCTATTTAATAGATGGAACTACATGGTTTTGTGAACCAACTTGAAGATAAGGCATTTGATATAATAAAAGATTTTGATAATGATAAAGCAGGATTGATACCTCAGATCAAAGGGGATAATGGTGAGATCAAACAATACCATATATAGGTTTTTTAGTTTGAGGTCATTACTCCAACTGTCTTTTCTTATATGCAAAGACGACAAGATTGATACTACCCTTTTCAAGAAAAGTGTGAGTAAATTGTGGGATTTATGCTAGCTTATGAAGGATTTTGTGAGGGAAATTGAATCAATGTTACCCAAATATGATAACAAGTATGTCATCATATTACTGAGTTCCTAGAATCCTAGTGGCCTACAGAGGAATAGTACAAGGCCTAGGATGACAAATACAACAATTTACTTGATTTGTAAAGGAATAACACTTGGTATTTTGTTATTTTCCTCTTTTTCAAATAAGAATATGCTTTAATGGCATCTTTCTCTTGTTTGAAATTAGCACAAGGATATTTTCAATTTCAAATAGAGCATTTTTGTCTTGTAGTGGATTCCTTGTTTCTTGTCTTCATATGTGTCATCAGGTTTTCTAAATGGTCAGAATGAAGAGTGGAAGAAGAGTTGACAGAGTTTGTTATGGAAGCTTTCAGCGCACACTTTCCAAGGCAACTTGATTTGTGGCTGCACATGTAACAACTTCTACTCCTATAAAATATCTACCCCATGATCAGTTATTCTTATTCTTGGTTGGTGGAAAACTTTCAAATGAAAATGTGACATCTGTCTTTAGGCTTGAAGCTTGTTTTCTCTCTTGTTTCTATAAAAGGGGATTCAGGGCCTTAGACAGTGATCTTGGAGAATTTTTGTAACATGGTACAATAGTTGTAGACTAGGTTTTCCTATTTTAAGTGTTATTTGTGAATAGACTTTCATGTACTTGCAGCTATTTGTATGACAGTACTAGTTCATAAGTTTGAATATATTGTCAAAGTTCAAACTATATTGTCCCTATAGTTGTGTTCTTTATTACATTTATGAATACAAATTGAATAAAGATTAGTTTTGTTCATCTTCACAGTCTTTCTTTTGTAAGAATATCCTTCTTAATAGCTTTTACTCAAAGAGTAAATTTAATTCTTTAAAGATGATATTGGATGTAGTAAATGTATGCAAGGATTCTTAAGTAGAATTAGTTCTGAACTATTCAAAGTGTAATGGTGTAATGCATCATTATAGTATTTACATGAATTGGGAATATAATGTTATACTTAGTTTCATTTATATTTGTTTTGACTCTGTGACCCATGATCTAGGCACCGATCTCTTAAAATTATTATCTTGATACATCTCCCTGATCATTCATATTAAAATTAAAGAACAATTTCATTTCTATATTATGTTTCAATGTTTTTTCCAGCATTCTCTTGCAAGAGAGTTATGTTAAAAGCATGAGAATCTATCCCATTTTCTTTAGCATATCATTAATTCTTTTGGCATATTTTTAAGAGAACATAGGGTAAATGCAAGGAGATGGGGGACCAAAAAGTCGCCACCATCTCCAAAATTAAAGAAAAATGTGAGTGCAACATATAAAGCACTCGCATTATAACACACATGCATTTTAAAATGTGTGCGCATTATAACGTGAGCACATTATAATGTGCACACATTTTAAAACATGAGTGCGTTATAATGCGCTCGCATTTTTCTTTTAATAAAAGAAAAAAAAAAACATTTTCTGTACATTCACCTGTGGCTTTTCTCTTGATAGCAGTAAAAAATCCAAGAAAAACATGATTGCGTTGAAACAAAGGAGATTCAATCAAGTGGACATGAGAAAACAATAAATTCACAATGCCAACTCGCCACCAACGACATCATCGTGCAAATTTGGAGGCTCCAACATAGGAAGAAGGTAGGGTTTGTCTGATTTTGTTAGTTTTAGAATATTTTTTTAGTTTTACAATGTTTGATTTATGTTTATATTGCATTTATAGTCATTGGACAAGAAAAAAATCTAAATCTAGTTGAGGAGGGTGAAAACAACCCCCAAAACCCTCCAAACCCTCCAAACCCTCAAAACCCACCTTCACCTCCTTTTCATGTAAGGGATAATCAAGAACACTACTTAGGGATAATAAAAGAAAATAAGAAACATCTTGAAACTATTATTCAAACCCTAAACAATCCAAGTGGAACCACTGAGCATAGGAGGGCACTTGAAAAATCACTATAAGAGATTATTTTCCACATGGATTTGGTGATGAAACAAATCATTGATTTCCAAGACTATAGGGAGAGGAGTCGGCAATATTATGCTGAAAAGTTGTCATATGAACAAGTGAAGAAGGAAAAAATTACAAAATCTCAAGTATGTGCATAATTTATTAATCCCAAAACTGGCCAAACATTAGAGGAAACTTACAAACTGTTTCCTATACATTGGTGTAGGAATGAAGGCATAGCCCAAAAATTTTGGTATAGATGGTACATGGTCTTCGATGAGTGGCCATGCAACAATGATGAGGTACCACAATATTTTTTGAGGAAACTCTATTGCGAGTTCATCGTCAACAAGATTCTAAATTATTTTGACATTTGTGAGTTCTAGGGTAGAGGTGGTGGCTCTGCCCAAGATAGATCCGGGGCTCAACGAGATGAATAGCATGTGCCTATACCCTAAGCGAGGCCAGAACATAGGTCACTCCCTTTGTCTTTAAAGGAGAGTGTTGAGCTGGAGACTTTACATTCACTAACTACTCTCACCCAAACTCTATCACATGCAGATGATTTTACCTAGGGTGATGAGAGTGAGAGTAGTATGAGTCAGGTGTCCCCACATTTGTGTAGTATGTGTGGGAACCTATGTGATTATGGGACGCAAGAGGTACGACAGGACTCTACGACACAGGGGCAGCATGCTGCAACATAGGGGCAGCATGCTGCGACGCAAGGGTAGCATGATGCGACACAGGGGTAAGACATATTGGATGATCTTGTTCTCAGTGATGATCTCTTACAACATACATTTGGTATTGACTCTCAGGTAATTTGTTACAAGTTTCATCTTGATTTAGTATATTGTTATTTCAAATTTGTAATTAATTTTATATGATTATCTATATTATAAGTCAAAAATAATGTATGTAATTGTTTGCGTAATGAAATTCCAGGGTTAGAGTCTTGATCCTGCCTCTGTTAGTCACCCATTGGCAACTTATGAGTAGAGGTCAAGTCAGTAGATATGTAATTTATCACATATTCATAATTATTGTAGATATGTCAATGGTAATATTATTTTGTGACTTGATTTGATGATTTCAACAGTCACCAGCACCTCCATGGTTTCCTTAGTCTCCTAGACACCAAACCACCACTTTTACTGAGGTAAATTTAACCATTTCTAATCATTATGCATTTTAAAAATAATGTTATATATTTATTTTGTTTTAATAATCTTGAACCTGATTTTCAAATGCTAAATATAGTGGAGACTCCTCATCTTCGTGAGTCAGCGTAGATAGGCATTGATGCAGCCACGATGTTTGCAATTCCTTTAACTAAGGTATGAGCCAATAAGATGAAAATATCATAATTTTGTATTTCTTTTTTATCTCTTGCAATTTGATGTACATAAATGATATTTATGTTTAGTCAATTTTTCTTCTTGATGCTTCTCACAGGTGGTAACAACTTGAGTCCATCCAACTACGGATGAAGAGAGAGTCAAGATGATGGAGAGCGATCATCAGTTGGTGCTAAGTGATAAATTACATATGTGATGTTATATATTTCATACATTCTTTATAGTAATACTCATATTGTTTATTTGTAATAAAAGGTGCAGTTGGACAAACTTTATTCGAAGAAGTCTACTAAACAACAAAGAGAGGATGTGTCATTGACTGGCTCTCCATACTCACAGTTAAAGAAGGGCTGCCGATTATTTCCTAAAAGTCAATAGGAAACTAGTTTTGGGGAACTTTTTTGTATGCCTAGATGGCTTTGTATACATAATTTTGTATGTTAATCGGATGTATATTTTTGTATATTTTCCTATATGGCTTTGTTTGGACATGCCTATATGGCTTTTTATATAAACTAGATGTTATGTTCATGACATTATGTATATATGATAGTTTATATTAAATATTTAATATGATAATGAATTATTGTTACAGGAATTTGGTTTTACAAGTGGCAATTGCATTTTCTTGAAAGTTTATGAATCATTTTCAAATAATCCATTTTGTGTATATCTTGCAATCATTGAATTCTATTAGACTGTGCATTTCTTTGAGGCATCATTTTAAATAGTTCACGTGCCATGTCTATACTTCCATACTTTCCATACATGTCTACAAGGGCAACTTTGCAAATATAATACATGTGAGAAAATTCCTATATCATTTATGCTTTGATGGTTATCCACACCATGTTCTCTAGATCCCATTATAGCATATGCAAGGAGGAAGTTGGTGAAGGTTTTACAATTTGGTTTTAGATGTGCCAAAATTTGCATAAATGGTTGAAATTTATTTTTGTGCATTTGCTTGAGAGTTTTTAAAGCCATATAAAAAATCCATTTCTTGCATATCTTGCAATCATTGCATTCCATGAGACAACATTTCTTTAAGGCATCGCGTCTAACAGTTCATGTTTGTTATAAATGCTTCCACACAACTTGCATACATGTCTTGCAGGGTACTCACAACTATGACATTTGACAAAATTCCTATATCCTTTATGCTTTGACAAATGTCTATACCATGCTCCAAACATACCATTTCTAAGGTTTTGGAATTTGGCTTGACACTTGCCAATTGCATTTTCTTGGAAATTTCTAAAGGATTATCAATAAATCCATTTTGTTCATATCTTGCAATCATTGTATTCCATGAGGCGAGATTTCTTTGAGGCATCATGCCAAATAGTTCATGTGCCTTGTCTATGCTTCCACACTTTGCATTCATATCTCTGAGGGCAGTTGCAACTACAACATCTAACCAAATTCCCATATGTTTTATCCTTTTGATGGATGTCCATTTTGGCATAGGCAAGGAGGATACTAGCTAAGGCTATGGAATTTTTCTTTACACTCGCCAATCATATTTGCTTGAAAGTTTCTAATGCCTTATAAAAAAATCCATTTTGTTCATATCTTGCAATCATTACATTCAATGAGGTGATGTTTCTTTGGGGCATCATGCCAAATAGTTCGCGTGCCTTGTCTATGCTTCCACACTTTTAATACATGTCTTGAGGGCAGTTGCAACTACAACATCTAACAAAATTCCCATATGTTTTATCCTTTTGATGGATGTCCATTTTGGCATAGGCAAGGAGGATACTGGCTAACGTTGTGGAATTTTTCTTTACACCCGTCAATCACATTTGCTTGAAAGTTGCTAATCCCTTATCAAAAAATCCATTTTGTTCATATCTTGCAATCATTGCATTCAATGAGGTAACATTTCTTTGGGGCATCATGCCAAACAGTTCATGTGCCTTGTCTATGCTTCCACACTTTGCATACATGTCTCTGAGGGTAGTTGCAACTACAACATCTAACAAAATTCCCATATGTTTTATCCTTTTGATGGATGTCCATTTTGGCATGGGCAAGGAGGATACTGGCTAAGGTTGTGGAATTTTTCTTTACACCCACCAATCGCATTTGCTTGAAAGTTTCTATGCCTTATCAAAAGACCCATTTTGTTCATATCTTGCAATCATTGCATTTAATGAGGTGACATTTCTTTGGGGCATGACACCAAACAGTTCACGTGCTGTGTCTATGCTTCCACACTTTACATACATGTCTACAAGGGTGATGTAGTAGGTAAGGAGGATGACTCAACACCATGGAAACATATTTCATGGTGCAAGAGCACCTTATCCATAGCCAATCTTGGCTAGGAGCATGTCATAACAAGGTCCTAGGATATCGCAGGACAAGTTGATGGTCTTGTGTCATCATCTTACATGTAATAAGATCAAATGACCAATTTCATTTGTATTTGGAGTCATGTTTTATGTTGTCAAACAAAAAGTCTAATAATGCAAGTAGTGGTAAGAAGTTGCTTTGTCAACTTAACAAATCATGTAATTATAAGGAGGTTACCCAACAATCAAACAAGTTGAAAGTCAATAATGATTGACTAGAACTATTGTAAACATGTATAAAAACCTTGACACACACCAAGGTCTCATTTCAGGTGCCAAGCATTGCATTCGTTCGATGCAACAAGCTACCGACAAAGTCCCTTAAGCTCCCTAAGACAAAAAATTGCCAAACTTTGATGGGATAGTTCTCTGAATTTGTGGGAAATGGGAATGTTCTATTTAGACCAACAGGTGCATGTGGAGTCCGTCCACAATAACCTCTCTCAGTTTTGTTCAAGACTAGTCCATTTGACCATGCCGAAATCAAATGCATTCTTGCAAAATGCTTCAGTTTCATGCAGTGGAAAGGTCCTAGGAGTGACATTTTGCATTTTTTAGCTCATGGGACCAAATGGACTTTTCCAACACGTCGGGGTGGATAGGTAAATTCTAAGGGAGGTCTCGTTTTATGTGCCAAGTGTTGTATTCATTCGAGGCAACATGCTACTGGCAAAGTCTCTTAAGATCCCTAAGACAAAAAAATTACCAAACTTTGATGGAGCAGTTCTCAGAATTTGTTCCAACTAGGAACATTCTGTTTGGACCTACAGGAGCACATGGGGTCTGTCTACAATAATCTCTCTTAGTTTCATTCAAATCCTATCCATTTTGACCGTGCTAGAATCAAACACATTCTTCCAAAATGCTTCAGTTTCATGTAGTGGAAAGGTGCTAGGAGTGACATTTTGCATTCCATAGCTCATGGGGCCAAATGGACTTCGCCAATGTATTAGTGTGGGTGGGTAAATACTAGGGGAGGTCTCATTTCATGTGCCAAGCATCACATTCGTTCGGGCCAGCAGACTACAAGCAAATTAAGCTCCCTAAGATGAAAACATTGCCAAACTTTGACAAGACAGTTCTCAAAATTCATGGCAATTGTGAATGTTATGTTTGGACCTACAAGTGCATGTGGATTTCATCCACAATAACTTTTCTTAGTTTCATTCAACTCCAGTCCATTTGACTGTGCCGAAATCAAACGCATTGTTGCAAAATGCTTCAGTTTCATGCTGTGGAAAGGTGCTAGGAGTGACATTTTGCATTCTATAGCTCATGGGGCCAAACAAACTTCACCAACATGTCATGGTGGGTGGGTAAACGTCAGGGGAGGTCTCATTTTGTGTGCCAAGCATCACATTCATTCGAGGCAGCAGGCTACCAGGAAAGTCCCTTAAGATCGCTAAGATGAAAAAATTATCAAACTTTGACGGGATAGTTCTCAGAATTTGTGGTAGCTGGGAATGTTTTGTTTGGACCTATAGGTGCATGTGGAGTCTATCCACAATAACCTCTCTTGGTTTCATTCAACTCCAATCTGTTTGACCATGCTGAAATCAAACGCATTCTTGCAAAATGCTTCAGTTTCATGTTGTGGAAAGGTGCTAGGAGTGACATTTTTCATTCCATAGCTCATGGGGCCAAATAGACTTTGTGAACGCGTTAGGGTGGCTGATTAAATGTCAGGGGAGGTCTCATTTTGTGTGTCAAATGTCACATTCATTGGAGGCAGCAGGCTACCGGCAAAGTCCCTTAAGCTCCCTAAGATGAAAAAATTACCAAACTTTGATGGGATAATTCTCAGAATTCGTGGCAGCTGGGAACATTCTATTTAGACCTATAGGTGCATGTGGAGTCTATCAACAATAACCTCTCTCAGTTTTGTTCAACTCCTATCTGTTTGACCGTGCCAGAATCAAATGCATTCTTGCAAAATGTTTTAGTTTCATGCAATGCAAAGGTTACTAGGTGCTATAATTTTTGTTCTTCTCATCGTGGGGCCGAATGGACTACACTAACACGTCGAGGTGGGTGGGTAAATTCTAGGGGAGGTCTCATTTCATGCGCCAAGTGTCTCAATCATTCCGGGATGCAAGCTAATTGTAAATAAAAAATATGGCACCTGGCAACCTTTCCATTGCGTGAAACTGAAGCATTTTGCAAGAATGCATTTGATTCTGGCACGATCTGAGATAGGAGTTGAACAAATCTAAGAGAGGTTATTGTTGATAGACTCCATATGTACATGTAGGTCCAAACAGAGCATTCCAAGCTGCCACGAATTCTAAGAACTGTCCCGTCAAAGTTTCATAGTTTTTTCATCTTTGGGAGCTTAAGGGACTTTATCGGTAGCCTACTGCCTCGAATGACTACGACACTTGGCACATGAATCAAGATCTCCCCTGGCATTTACCTGCCCACCCTGATGCATTGGTAAATTCTATTCAGTCCCACGATCTATGGAATGTAAAATGTCACTCCTAGCACCTTTCCACTACATGAAACTGAGTATTTTGCAAGAATGCATTTGATTTTGGCATGATCAAATGGACTAGAGTTGAACAAAATTGAGAGAGGTTATTGTGGAGAAACCCTACGTGCACCTATAGGTCCAAACAGAATGTTCCCAGCTGCCATGAATTCTAAGAATTACTCCATCAAGGTTTGGCATTTTTTTGTTTTAGGGATCTTAAGGGACTTTGCTGATAGCCTGCTGCCCTGAACGAATATGACACTTGGCACACAAAACAAGACCTCCCTTGGCATTTACCCACCCACCCCGACACGTTGGAAAAGTCCATTCGGCCCCACAAGCTATGAAATGCAAAATGTCACTCCTAGCACCTTTCCACTACATGAAACTAAAGCATTTTGCAAGAATGCATTTGATTTTGCCACGGTCAAATGGACTGGAGTCGAATGAAACTGAGAGAGGTTATTATGGATGGACTCCACATGCACCTGTAGGTCCAAATGAAACATTCCCAACTACCTTGAATTTTGAGAACTGTCCCATCAAAGTTTGGTAATTTTTTTGTCTTAGGGAGCTTAAGGGTCTTTGCCAGTAGTCTGCTGCACTGAACGAATGCGACACTTGGCACACAAAATGAGACCTCCCCTGGCATTTACCCATCCACCCCGACATGTTGACAAAGCCGTTTGGCCCCATGAGCTATGGAATGCAAAATGTCACTCCTAGAACCTTTCCAAACATGAGGAAGAACCACAACCCAATCTAACTCCTGAAGATATGAAGAGACTGAGAACACTGAAGACATGGTGGATAAAGAAGCATTCAGACATGAACAAACTCCTATCATGAGGAAGAACCACAACCCAATCTAACTCCTAAAATCATGACATGTTATGATGAAGAAGCACAACCAAAATCCAATGATCTAATGGCATGAACCAATGACATAAGCAACTATGTCCTACTATTGTAACATGATAAACATGAATGTTATGAACTAACATCCAAACCCTTTCACATGAATCTTGATATGACATGAGTGAAACATGAGTGAATAGGATTAAGACCAATTAGGATCAACTTCATCCATTACTTAGATCTGACCAATTAGGACCAATTAGGATGCACATTACTATAACAAAATGTACATGAAATATAGAACATCACTTATGATCACTCTCCATCATCTTTTCTTGAAATTCTTTGTCCATAGTTGGACAGATTAGAGTTGTGACCTCTTGTGAGAAGCATCAAAAAGCAAAATTGACTAAACATAAATATACTGGAGGGAAGCAATTCATACTACTTTTATATACAAAACAAAGTACAAGTAACCATCTAGGAAAGTTTTATGCATACTTACAAATTAATCCAACGAACCATCTGGGTCTTCTCCACTCTTTATTGTGTCAAGTATGGCTTATGGTCAGAGTCACACACCTTCCACAAGGTCTTGTTCGAAGGTCTACCTTGATATTGTATCAAATGAACATTGGTTGCCACGACAAGGTTGGAGTAATGAAGAATCTTCTGATGTGTGTCAAAGTCCTCAAATAGCCAAACATTAACACTCTTATGTGGGTACCTTCTAAGCCATGTTCCAGTAACAACTACTGAGCCTATCGGGTATTCGATGTTTTCTCCATCTGTAACTGGTGCCTCCAATTTCATTTTGGCCTCAACACAATGACACAAGTAACAATCTATTCCCTCTTCGTTATCTTCATCTGTAATAACTACATAAACATGCCCTACAATGATATGTGCAGCAAATTAGATGAAATTAGTCAACATTACAAAAATACTACAAAGTTTAAGATAACATTAGGAATTTCAAATTTAACTATGCAAGTAGATATATTACCTGGTTGAACTAGATCTGATATGTGGTCAAAGTCACTTGACGATTCCATCTCTATTAATTCCAGTGCCGTCGGGGGTTGATACGTGTCAAGTGGGCTAAGATAACTAAACTTCCATTCATCAACCCACTCCCTTGACTCACACTCATTCTAGGCTTGAATTGTACATGGAGAACAAAAGCACACCATCTTCCACGTATGTATACTCCATGAACCTATAATTGAGCTTCTGATAGAGTGTATCTCACTTGATCATGTTAGTGAACAATAGTCCTCATATGGTGCAATGTTAGTATCATCTATTAATGAAAAAAATCTATGAACTAAAGACTTACCTTCATTACCAAGATGCATCGAAGCATTACACCACTTGACGATTGATTTTGCATCTGTCAACTTTGCATTGTCTTTATACTTTAACTCTTCTCCTGCTATGGCTCTTTTGATACACACTCTTGCACCATCATGCTCCCGCTTTCCATGTCTGGCCTCACAAAAGTTCCACATATGCTGAACACCTATAATATTATGCCTCCTGCTCAACCAATAGAAATTTTGAAAGTTCTTGAATTGTGATGCACAGTTATCCTATTGGATCTAGGGCATACAACTGAGAGGGGGGGTGAATCAGTTGTATAAAAAGTTGCTCTTACTTCAAACACTTGATTCTTCTTTGTTAGTTAACAGCATATCAATTAACCATCCATGAAAGCATAATGCATAAACACAAGAGCAGATAAACATCAACACATTGAACACCAAGATTTTGACGTGGAAAACCCGGTTAAGGGAAAAACCATGGGGTGATTAACCTAAGGATTATTCTCTGTTAGAAGAATAACAAAAATGAATGGCACATGCCAATTAGGGCTCACTGCCTGAGCACACTACTCACAAAGAGGTACACTGCCTACAAGGAGACACACTGTCTACAAAGTGATAAGAATCACAATCTTGAACTGGAGAATGACATCTCTACCATGTCTGGATCAGTTCCATTTAAGCCCAAAAACCCTTGCTTTGCCTTTTGCACTTCTCTTCGCTATGCCACACTCATCCACACAATCCACACATTAAAATGAATTCTCAAACACTTATTTATTCAAGACATCAACTTAGGAACAATCATCTAAGTCAGCAAACATCACAATAACATTCGCAAGGCGTGTAGAACATCCGGTCGGCCTATTATAGGAAGAACACCAACAATAGGTAGCCATAACATTAAATCCAACTCTAACTTCAATGTAGACCACCAACACGAACTAGATATGATCCAATGATCATCATAACCTTCCCTGAATCATCAAAAACATCCGCACTTCATTAGCTTATCGGAATTCTTCTCTTCATCATCCGATACTTCAAGAACACAGTCTGTCGCCACTGTCACAATGCAAAAGGTACTTCTGGACCTCAAAATCATACACAACTTGAGATGACACATCACAAGGACATCCCAAACACTCCTTCCAATCCGTAGATTAGGATAATACAATTCCGGACCTCACCGGACCTTTCTGTGATCCTCTCTCACCTCTGAACACTTGCTGGAACCGGTTCCACACAGACAACCACAACTTCTTCAGATCTTCATACGGACCTCTGAAATCTTAGCTGAAGCATCTCAAGACTCATATCTACAAACCCTTTAATCTGAATCCTCTGGTTCTTAACCTATACAGTACATTTGCCTTCTTCTCATCACTATTCTTCACTATTCCAGATGGAGACTGATTTCCTCAATAACAACAGCACACAACTCATCCAAGCCTTCTTACCAATGCAATATGAGTAAGTTGACATCGATGACAACACTGGTTCACCTCATACTTGTAACAATCTCCCCCTTTGTCATTGATGGCAACATATGATGTGAAAAACCATCGAGACAAGAACTTCTCCTTTCTGTCACAGCTCCCCCTATCAACAATAACTTTTCACATGTCTTCTCTTCCTTTACTGCTACCCCTTTGATCATCAACCACTTCTTTTTAACATGTCTTCTCTCCCCCTTTGACATCAATGGCAAAGGGCTCATACTTGCAATTCTAATACATCAAAATCATACCAGCTGCTCCCCCTTAGTAGTAGCTCCCCATCATCAATCCGGATCACAAGATATGACTGTGATATCCACCGGACTGATGCACATCAGTGCATCCTAGTTCATCACCGGAGGGGCCATGACCCCTAACTTCTCCCGGAGATATTTGAAAGAGTCCTTGGGAAGAGGTTTAGTAAAGATATCTGCAATATGATCCTTGGAGGGAACATACTCCAATCTGACTTCTTCCTTGTTCACTTGTTCTCTCAAAAAGTGAAACTTGATAGATATGTGCTTAGTCTTAGAATTCAATACCAGATTCTTAGAAATATTGATTGCACTTGAATTATCATAGAAAATTGTGATAGGCTCCTCATATTCAACTTTAATGTCTCTTAGCATCTGCTTCATCCATAAGATTTGAGTGCAACTACCTGCTGTTGCAATGTATGCTGCTTCAATTGTAGACAAAGATATTGCATCTTGTTTCTTGCTTAGCCAAGAAACTAATCTCTTCCCCAAAAAGAATGCTCCACCACTGGTGCTCTTCTGGTCATCCATATCTCCTACCCAATCTGCATCTGTATATGCATGAAGAGAGAAATCTAGATCTCTAGGGTACCATAGACCATACTCAACTGTTCCTTTCAAGTACCTAAAAATTCTTTTGATTGCCATAACATGAGATTCTCTAGGATCAGCCTGGAATCTTGCCACAAGACCAACAGCCTGCATTATATCTGGTCTAGTCTGAGTGAGATACAATAATCCACCAATCATTGATCTATACTTTGTCTAATCTACCTTTGGAGAGTCATCATCTTTGCTCAACTTACATCCGGTTGCCATAGGAGTGTTCATTGGCTTTGAATCTTCCATACCAAATTTCCTCAACAATTCTTTCACATATTTGGTCTGAGAAATGAATATCCCTTTCTTTGTTTGAGTAATTTGCAGACCCAAGAAGAAATTCATTTCACCAAGCATAGACATTTCAAACTCACTTTTCATCTGATTTGCAAAAGTTTTGCACATACTGTCTCTTCCTCCAAAAATGATATCATCCACAAACACTTCAACAATCAAAATGTTTTCATGATCAAATTTGAAATATAAGTTACTGTCAGCAGTACCTTTGTTGAATCCAATCTGCATAAGATGCTTATCCAACCTTTCATACCATGCTCTTGGGGCTTGCTTCAATCCATACAATGCTTTCTTCAACTTGCAGACCATATCATCATTATCAGACAATTGAAATCCATCCGGTTGTTCAATGTAAACTTCTTCTTCCAGATCACCATTTAGGAAGGCAGACTTGACATCCATCTGATATACCTTGACGTCTTTGAAGGTAGCAAATGCAAGAAATAATCTGACTGCTTCAATTCTTGCCACAGGAGCAAAGGTCTCTTCAAAATCAATTCCTTCTATTTGAGAGTAGCCTTTGCAGACCAATCTAGCTTTGTTTCTGATTACTTCACCAGCTTCATTCAGTTTGTTCCGGAAGACCCATTTGGTTCCAATCACATTCATGTCTCTAGGTCTGGGAACAAGATCCCAAGTATGATTTTTCTCAATTTGCATCAATTCTTCCTCCATTGCTTTGGTCTATTTTCATCATTGCAAGCTTCATTTACTGTCTTAGGTTCAATCTTTGAAATCAGACAGTATTCATTTGAATCTTGAGCAATTCTTCTTCTTGTTTGTACCCCTTTACTTTTGTCACCTATGATCTGATCTTCAGAGTGATTTAGAGTTACATACCTTGGAACTTTGGGAGTTTCTTGCACTACTAATTCTTGATCAAGCTCATTCAGACAAACTTCTTCTTCCTGATTTACTAGATCATTCTGGATCTAAATTTCAGAGGAGGAAGGAGCTTCTTGCATCAGAGGATCATTCTGATCATCTTCATCACATTCATAGAACCTTGAGGGCTTCTCAATTCCTTCATCAACTTTCACATTAGTACTTTCTATCATCTTCCTCAGTCTCTTATTGTAACACCGGTATGCTTTGCTTTGAGTGGAGTAACCCAAGAAAATTCCTTCATCACTTCTAGCATCAAACTTTCCTAGATCTTCATCTCTTTTAATATAACACTTGCTACCAAATACTCTGAAATATCTCACAGTAGGAGTGATGCCAAACCAAAGTTCATAGGGGGTCTTACCGGTATTATTTCTGATTTGAACTCGATTGAGAGTGTAGACTGCAGTGCTGATAGCTTCTTTCCAAAACATCTGAGGAACATTTGCTTCCAACATCATTGTCTTGGCAGCTTCCTGAATGGTCCGGTTCTTTCTCTCAACTGCTCCATTCTGCTGTGGAGTCCTAGGAGTAGACAACTGTCTCTTTATACCCTGCTTCTCACAAAAGTCAATGAACTCACCGGATGTAAATTTACCACCTCTATGAGACCTTAAACATTTCAGTTTCAATCCGGTTTGATTCTCTACCATAGCTTTGAAGATTTTGAACTTCTCAAGGGCTTCTGATTTCTCTTTTAGGAAGGTAACCCACATCATCCGGGAATGGTCATCAATTAGCAACATGAAATATCTATCACCTTGCAGACTCTTGATTCTTATCAGACCACAGAGATCAGTATGTACTAATTCCAACAATCTGGTAGAGGACTGATCTTTGCTTTTGAAAGAGACTCTGCTCTATTTACCTAGCTGACATTGTTTGCACAAACTATTTGTAGGTTTCACTAATTTTGGAAGATCTCTTACAGCCTGAATATTGCTTATCTTGATGATGTTATCAAAATTTATATGACACATTCTTCTATGCCATAACCAACTCTAATCAACTTGAACAAACAGACAACTTTTATTTGAACCAACCAGATGAAAGATATTACCTTTTGTTTGAGCACCGGATGCAATTTTAGTTCTGGAGCTTGTAAAGATTCTGCATTTTCCATTCTTGAACCGGAGATCATAGCCTTTGTCCACTAACTGACCAACACTGAGAAGATTGTGCTTCAATCCTTCAACATATAGTACATTACCTATTTTACTCTTTCCATCAAAGGAAATAGTCCCCCTACCTCTGATTCTGCCAGCAGAATTGTCACCAAACTTTACCATCCCTCCTTCATACCTTTCCAAATCTAAGAATTTTTTCTTGTCACGAGTCATATGATGAGAGCATCCACTGTCAATAACCCAATCATCCTTTTATTCCACTTGACCAGCCAAAGCTCTTTCCACAACCTTGTGATTGATAGATTCAGAGGATATTGAATCTTCTTCCTTGATGGCAATAAACACCCATTCATTTCCGGATTTGCTTCCTAGTTTTGATTCATCATCTGTTACTCCTTCATTGTCATCTTCTTCATGAACATAATAGCAGTTCTTTTGAAACCTTTGTCTGTTAGTATTAGACCTTGCAGATCTTTCTGGACATCTTGAAGCAAAATGAGCAATCTTATTGCAGTTGAAACACTTAAACGGTAGTTTTCCTTCATACTTAGCAGATCCTCTTGGTAGTCTCTTTGCAATGAGGGCTTCAAGTTGAGCTATTTCTGCTTCCTCTTCTTCCATGTCTCTTCTTGCTTGATCATACCATGACATTTTCCTTGAAGAGTTTTCTCCCAGATCAAATCTCTGTTTGCCTTTCACATAGGTACTGGCTTTGAAAGTAGATTCAGTCTTGGGAGGATCATCTCCAAACTCGGTCATTTCAAATGCAGCTAGTTTTCCAGCCAATTGTTCTCTTGTGATAGTTGTGTGGGCTCTGAATTCATCAATGGCAACAACCTTGATTTTGTAGGCAGCAGGAAGGGATCTGAGAATTTTGCAAACAATCTCATTTTCATCCAAAGTTCCACCAGCATTTCTAATTCCACATACCAACTCATTCACTCTTGGCATAAAGGTAGTAATGTTTTCATCTTCTCTCATCTTCAATCTTTCAAATTTCCCTTTTAGACTTTGCAACCTTGCAACCTTGACAAACTCATCTCCTTCATACAGAAGTTTCAGTTTAGTCAAGATCTCATATGCAGTTGGTAGGTCGATAACATTTCAGAGATCTGAGTCATTCAATGCACTTAGAAGAGATTCCTTGGTCCGCAGATTGTTTTCAGCATCTTTGATTTCATTCAGAGTTGTCGGACCACCCTGTGGAGGTACATATGGTTTTGAGGCCATGGCCAAGTATTCTTTTCCCATGCACTCCAAGTGACATTTCATGCGACCTTTCCAGAGAGTGAATTTGGTTCCATTGAACTTCGGGCTATCTTTCTTGTATGACGACATCCTGGATCTCCTCAAGCGGTTAAGCTCCTTTCAGAGGAACTTGGCTCTAATACCAATTGTTGGATCTAGGGCATACAACTAAAAGGGGGGGTGAATCAGTTGTATAAAAACTTGCTCTTACTTCAAACACTTGATTCTTCTTTGTTAGTTAACAGCATATCAATTAACCATCCATGAAAGCATAAGAGTAGATAAACATCAACACATTAAACACCAAGATTTTGACGTGGAAAACCTGGTTAAGGGAAAAACCACGGGGTGATTAACCCAAGGATTATTCTCTGTTAGAAGAATAAGAAAAATGAATAGCACGTGCCAATTAGGGCTCACTGCCCGAGCACACTACTCACAAAGAGGCACACTGCCTACAAGGAGACACACTGTCTACAAAGTGATAAGAATCACAATCTTGAACTGGAGAATGACATCTCTACCATGTCCGGATCAGTTCCATTTAAGCCCAAAAACCCTTGGTCTGCCTTTCGCACTTCTCTTCACTATGCCACACTCATCCACACAATCCACACATTAAAATGAATTCTCAAACACTTATTTATACAAGACATCGACTTAGGAACAATCATCTAAGTCAGAAAACATCACAATAACATTCGCAAGGCGTGTAGAACATCTGGTCAGCCTGTTACAGGAAGAACACCAACAACAGGTAGCCATAACATCAAATCCAACTCTAACTTCAATGCGGACCACCAACATGAACTAGATATGATCCAATGATTATCATAACCTTCCCTGAATCATCAAAAACTTCTGCACTTCTTCAGCTTACCGAAATTCTTCTCTTCATCATCTAGTACTTCAAGAACACAGTCTATCGCCACTGTCACAATGCAAAAGGTACTTCTAGACCTCAAAATCATACACAACTCAAGATGACACATCACAAGGACATCCCAAATACTCCTTCCAATCCACAAATTAGGATAATACAATTCCGGACCTCACCGGACCTTTTTGTGATCATCTGTCACCTCTGAACACTTGCCAGAACTGGTTCCACACAGATAGCCATAACTTCTTCAGATCTTCATGCAGACCTCTAAAATCTTAGCTGAAGCGTCTCAAGACTCATATCTACAAACCCTTTAATCCGCATCCTCTGGTTCTTAACCTATACAGTACATTTTCCTTCTTCTCATCACTGTTCTTCACTGTTCCAGATGGAGACTGATTTCCTCAATAACAACAGCACACAACTCATCCAAACCTTCTTACCAATGCAATATGAGTAAGTTGACATCAATGGCAACACTGGTTCACCTCATACTTGCAACATATCTGACCATATGATATGTTGGCTGAATGATATGCCCCTTCTAGCCAGGTTATTGTAGAACACCTAAAAACAACCTTGCATGAACTTTGTGGAATGCATACAATCATCGCTTATATAAAAATGATACTCCCTTATGATCTTTTTGTCATCCTCTATACTATCATTCACATGAGTGAATGTGATGTGCACAAATATAGAAACCTATGTCGAGTTATAATATTGGGATTGCACCTCACACTGTGGCTATAGACTATAGTTCTCTGCAAAGTTGATGATTGAAACAATACTACCAATTGGAAATGTGTCCTTGCATAACTTGAATTGCAAGTCCAACCATCGAGCTCTATGGGCATGTCTTACATACTCATACACTGTGTTGTCATGAAATATAGGCATAAACTGATACAGTGGAATCTTCTGAATAACATATTCACACATTTTTTCTTCTTTACCATCTCTTGTATTGTATGCCACTGTTTTATACTTCCCAAACTCTTCTAGTTCATTTCCAACCGCATGTGTTCTTTCCATATGTTCACATATTGGCATACATTACAAGCCACTGCAATGCTGACATGTGCCATCCAAGCATAATTTCTTGTAGAAAAATTGACCTTTCTCTCTATCACATAAAATCATTGATATGAAGTCTCTTGAGGTAGTTGGTGGGGCACGTGTGCCACAACCCTGCAAAACATTGTTAGTATGCAAATCTAAACATATAGACCAATAAACATCAAAATGGTTAGAAAATTCAATATATAATCTACAACAACAAGTAGTGCATGTGTGATTTATTTTGACAAAGAAAGGTTTTAGTATTTCAAAATATCTTTGAGAAATTTTAATTTTAGGGTACTTCTCTAGAAATTTACCAAAAAACTGTGTTTGAGTCATATCCAAAAAATGCTTTGGATGTGGCTCACGGTTTTGACTACCAATTCTCCTTCTTACCAGCTCCCTTTGATTCTAAGATGCCCTTATGTAATTCTTCCAAGTCTTCAATTAGTGGTCTCAAATCTTCGACAACAACTTTATCTTTCCATGGGAGTCTCCCAGAGAATTTCCACAATTCATTAGTTTTTGGATCCTGAACTCTTTGACATCTTCTAATGGCTCTCATTAGAGTTTTTCTATTTATTTTCAATGCTTGACTTGTCTTTCTAATGAGGTGAGATTTTTTTGTTTGTTGGATTACAATTGTCGATGTAATAACACGTTCTGTGACATTACTATCCTTAGTGCGTGAGGTGGAACCCACACTCTCATATGCACTCATTAGATTCTTGACAATTGATATTTCACTTGACACATTCAATGTTCTTAGGCCAAGAATCTTCATAGTGGGCCTAAATTTTAGATTTCTCATCAGTTCAATAAAGAGTTGACATCTTCCAATTTCATTTAAATTCTCAAAGAATAATTTTCATATCTTATTTACATATCTTTGGCAAGTGTGCATGGGAATCTTATCCTGTATGGGCTCCAATACATTCTCATCAATATCAATTAGAAACTTAGGCCTCCTATGCAAAATTCTAGGAGGTGTTTTATTTGGTAAAGTAGACTGAACATTAGGAATTTCTTCAATATTTACTTGAGATGGGATACATGACATACCTTTGATTGGAGATGAAAAGGTTGAACATGATGTACCTTCAACTTGAGGTGTGAATGATGGTGTGTGACCAACTGGAGAAGAAAATGTAGATGTGCCTTCTACATCACCTATGAAAGATGGAGTGTCTCCAATTCGAGAAGATAATGATGGTGTTCCTTTAACTTGACCTATGGACGATGGAGTGCCTCCAACCTAGAGATTCATTTTCCTCATTGCACGGAGGTTTTGCATTCATTCCCTTTGTGTTGCCAATTCCATCTCTCTCTTAGCTTAGTTACACATGTCATGTTCCTCTTCAATTGGCAATGGTGGAATATCTTCTTGTATGGTCGACAATTTCCTACTTTCGTGAATTCACCTCATTCTTTCTCTTTTCCTCTCATTCTCAACTTCACACTCTTCTGGTGTTAGTCTTTTCTCATTTCCTCGGCATGATGATGATTTCTACAAGCATGAAGAATAAGACAATGATCATTAGAAATTTTATAATGACAATGAATAACATAGTCATACTGAATAACAAGGTTTTACAAACTTCTGAATAAGACACCTCATATCAAGATAACTTGAACATACATAAGTCATGGAGTATGCATTTGAAAACACATATACACTTGAATCTAGTTTGAATAGAAGAGAGGAGGACGAACTTGGTTCTTTGTGAATTTGAATGCAACCTAGCCAAGTAAGGGTTCCTATAGCATATGCAGGCCTATTTAAAGGTGAATCAAGTGTTAGTTTGTTCTGGATTGGAGTGGATATGATATTTTCATTAAAACCCCCTTGTTTGTGAAGAAATGAAGGGGTTTCTAGTTTGCACCTTAGATGAGCATGGTTATATTGACCAATGGTGGAATTTGAAGTTTTGTGACATATAGATCTATTGTTTTGGGGTTTGGAGTGGTTATTGAATGATCCTAGGGTACTTGCTTTGTTAATTGGACCAAATTAGGCCTATTTCTAGAGAGGGTCAGTCATAGAACTCACATTTTTCCTAAAACAAGGGCATGAAATATTTTGATATGTTGTTCTACTCCATAATGGGTGTCTAAATACTTTTTGGTTCGTGGGTTGGCTGAGTTTACACAAATTTATGCACATTTTTCAAGTTTGGAAGGCTACTAGGCCTTAAGGAGTCATTTGTGGATCAGACATTCGTTGATGTTTCCAAACACTAAAAGTGATAAAATTGGTTTGAATACACTATATTGACATGGTTTATTCTTTTGTTAGGGTTGGGGAGTATCTTGGAGCCCTTATGCATTATGATGCCCTTAAGCACCTAGGATTTAAGGGCTTGGGCAGATTGGTTGCTAAGAAGGGATCCTTGTGACTTGAAGAGTGGTTTAGTTGGTTCTAGTTGGTGAACATAATCTTGTTAGATGCCTCATCTAGTTCATATGAAGTTCTGAACCCTAGTTGTGTGTTGGAGCCTTAATGCATTGAAGGGTCATTGAGAGAGTTTGTGAGTCAAATCAAGAGCACAAGTTTGTGAAACTTTGTAAAACCAAGTTTTTGTCATCTTTTAGTGCATCATTTGGGAGCCTATTTCAAAACATATAAATGGTAAAATTTAATGGTTGTATCTCTAAGAAGTAGAAATCTGAAGTAGTAAATTGTAGAATGATGCACAAAGCAAGTACCACTAAGGAGCATATTTTCCATAGCAAGGATGGAAAAAGAAGTAACTCTCCAAAAATAAGGGAAGAGAAAAGCCAAAACAAATTCAAACAAGATACCAAAAAAGTTGATTTGAGTATGTACAAAGCTAACAACTATTGGTCTTATTTCAAGGTTGGAGGATATTGTTATGACAAGTGTTGGAAGCTTCATCAAGAGATTCACCCAAATAACAAACGCAAGAGTAAGCAACCACAAAGGAAAAAAAAGGACACTAAAACATAAACTTCAAAGAGAGAACAACTCTCACATGAGTCTACATCAACATTGAATGATGTTAGTATGTAATGATACTTGGATAGAGTATTTACTTGATTTGCAAAGGAGATAAGTGTGAGTTGCTTTCATTTGTAGGGACAATCGATTAGCACTCCAAGTTTTTCCTATGGATTGAGTTGTGTTCAAGTTTTTCACTTGTAGAGCAAGCAAGTAGTACATTTCACTCACTATGGGTGAGTATGAGAAGTATGGCCACTTGGAGGTCAAGAAAGGACAAGGAAAATAGAGAATGTAAGAGCTAGTGATGACATGTTTTGGGTGTTGTAAGCATGCACATTTGTGTTCCATAGTAACATAAATGTTGTAGCATGTAACATAGATGACTTGTAGCATGTTGTAGCATAATAGTGATGGTTTTCATTATTGTAATGTGCACAAACTCTTATCTCAGCTATAGCATGTGCATAGTTGTAGGAAGAGAACTCTTGACACATTCATTATAAGCAGTGTATAAATGTATGAATTTCATTGTACATAGATGCAATAAGAAGGACCACTTTGTAATAAATTATAACTTTCATAGCATTGTAAAATGACCTTCAAATGCAAGGAGGATCATACATGGCGGCATGGTTATATAGAATATGATAGTGGACTATTATACAGACTTACATGACTGTCCTACACTGACTTACAAACACTTGCTCACTAAAATTATTTTATGAAGTATTTGATAATGTTTTTCTCTTGTATAGCTGAAAATAGGTGAAATAAATGCATGAAGGGCCGAAACAAGGTGGAAACATGAGGAATTTGGAGTCTCTTTGACTGAACTAACTGATATACCTAGACACATATATATCTTAGAACATAAAGAACATAAAAAACATAAAGACATAAAGACATTTAAAGACATAAAGAACATAAGAACATATATATGTAAATTAAAATTGAACATACCTTAGAATTCAATATTGCAGTTGATCAATTCTCTAAAAGATAGTTCAAAATCCTTAAATTCTTGTTTTTCTCAAGTTTTATGATGAATTCTATATATTTCTAGAATAAGATTAGTAAAATTTATGTAAAAAACAAACATATATCATCAAATTCAATCTATATATCAATCATAATTAGCTTTGAAATAAAATCACACATGAAACATGAAACTTTCAATTTAAATAATCAAATTTTCTCCAAAAGACATGAAAAATCACTTCTTCTACGTTGAAAAAAACAAAAAAAGGTGGTGGATTCATATAAAAATGATTCTTAATTAGTTAACCAACATGAAAAGAATTTTTTTGTCTGATATACTAGTGAAAAGAAGGAATATCAGGCATGTGGGGTCTGAAACATGGATCCCACATGCTTTTTTACCATTTTCCATGCTTCCAAGAATGTGAGCTTGTTCTGGGAAGCATGATAACATAAAGGTAACCTTGTATCTACATGACACACTCTCTCTCTCTCTCTCTCTCTCTCTCTCTCTCTCTCTCTCTCTCTCTCTCTCTCTTCATTTCTCTATCCTATATAAAAAGAGGGATCGGGAGACATGGAGAGATAGAGAGGGACATGGAGATATAGAGGATAGGTGGAGATAGAGACGGGGAAAGGGAGAGATGGGGATCAAGATACAGAAAGGGGTCTATAGAGGGGAGATATAGGGAGATAGATCGAGCAAGGGAGAGATAGATAGGGAAATATAGAGAGAGAGGTAGAGAGGGGTATATTAACAGATGGAGTTATGAGGATAGATAGCTTGATAGGGAAAGAGATTAAGAGATGTCTAGAGACATAGGGAGAGAGATTTCAAGAGGTAGAAGGATGGGGAGAGAGATAAAGAGGAGAGAGAGGTAGTGAGGGATATATTAAAAGATAGGGATCCATATGTCTAAAGAAATAGAGATAGAGGTATCTATTCTCCCCTCTACCTAAACCATAAACCTAAACCTCTAAACCATAAACACTAAACCCTAAAATCCAGCAACCCTAAACCCCTAAGGTCCCTAAACCATAAAACCTGAAAGCAAAGGTAGGTATAGTTAGAGAGAGGGATAGAGGAGACAGAGATATCTCTCCCAGGTTTAGTCTCCTTTGTATCTCCCTATTCACCTCTCTACCTAAACCATAAACCTAAGCCTCTACACCTTAACCCCAAAACCTAAACCCTAAACCCTAAATAATGTCCCTAAACCCTGACCCCTAAACCCTAAAAATGAGCAACCCTAAACCCCTAAACCCCTAAGGTCCCTAAACCATAAAACCTAGAATCAACCCTAAACCTCTATCTCCCTATCTCTCCCAATCTCTATTGGTCCCCTCACTCTATCTCTCTAAACCCTAAACCCTAACCCCTAAACTTAAGCAACACTAAACCCCTAACTTGTAAACCATAAACATGGGCATCCCTAAACCCCTAAAGCCTAAATAATTCCCCTAAACCCTTACCCTAAAAACTAAACCATATTTACTTGAGAAACCCTAAACTCATGTAAACCTCAAATAGTGAGGGAGAGAGAGATAGAAAGCTAGAGTTAGAGAGAGGGGATTGAAAGAGATCTAGCAAGATAGAGAGATAGGGGGGAGAGAGAGAGAGAGAGAGAGAGAGAGAGAGAGAGAGAGAGAGAGGTATAGTTAGAGAGAGGGATAGAGGATACATAGATATCTCTCCCAGGCTCGGTCTCCTTTGTATCTCTGTAAGGTCAAGTGTAGACCCAATGGAATTTTTTCTAGTAATGATGGTTATGCTAGGACTTGTTTGGAGAATGTTTACAAACTTCTTATTTTTTATGTAATGTCATCTATTGGAGGTTATATGACTATAGTGTATGACAGTTATATATTTATGCTTGGGCTATCTCTGGAGTACTTTTATTGAACTATATTTCTATGATATGAGACCCACCCTCAATAATTACTAACCATGTATTATTTTGTGTTGATCTAGGATTGTATAAGTTGACTTTTGTATATATTCATTGTATGAATTATTACATGATGTGGATCTTACGATTCTTATTAATGACTAAATTGGTGATATGGTTAAGTTTGGTAATGGTTGATATGGTTTACGATATATACATATATAGTTGATCATGTGAGTTCGCCTTCCTTTATGCAATATCATTGAGACATATGTTCTAACCAGGGATGTGGCATGACTAACCATAGATATGATCTAATGTTTTATGTTGATATCTTGTGTCGATATTTATTTCATGATGGGATGCTATGAATTTGGTTTTATGTGAGAAATTTAATCTTATCTATGAAATGTTCTGAACCATTAAATATAATATTGTTACTTTTGTAATATGGAATTGTTGTAGATATATAATACATATATTAATGTTGTTTATTAATGCTTCGAGTATGATATTCATGATAACCATTGACATCAGAATGCGTGTGCAGGTATTTGCTAACTAGTGGACATGGGGAAAACATATGGGACCCTGTTGTGTGAGACCAGTTAGCCGACCGAGCCTATTTCGAAAGGCTTAGGTCCATTATATAGTTATGTATGTGTGGTAGTTATGTGTATGTGGAAGTGTGTCTTGTCCTTGTGTTATATGACCCATTTGAAATATGTGTAGTAGCTATGAAATATGTGTTGTAATGGTGTGTCATGTTGTGCGTCGTGTTATGTGTCAACATCTTGTAAAGGTTAATCTTGTGTAATGGGTGGGCTAAGTAATTGTTTATTATTAAATAGATTAATGCCTCTTAAAAAAAAGGCAATAAAGCCTAAGTTCATGTTTTAGTGGGACCCCTATGAAAACACAATTAATTTTTTTTTTAAAAGACATTTTTTTTCCAACACCTATTTTTGGCCCGGGTGACCAAAAATTAAATAATCAAAGGAAAGAATGTGTTGGTGGCTTGTCAAAAGGAAAGGAAACAAGGTGGAAAAGCAAGTAGTTGGCACATGTTGCTCACAAAAAGACACAAGTATTCACCTTGCAAACTCAAGATGTGGAGGGGACAGGTGGAGAGGAGGAGGAAGGAAATTTAGAGGGAAATGTTGTTTTAGAGGAGATGTGGTAAAATTTTAGGGGGGCTTGGCTGCAAATTTAAAAAAAAAAACAAATCACTCAGAATGTATATGGTGCATCTTTTCAGCTGGGGTGAAGGTGAAAACGGGAGGAAGAGAGTTTCATTGTGGATCTGAAAACTGTACCTTCAAATGCTGAGCAAGGAATTAGGTAGACACAAATCTGTAAATCATACTAAAACAATGTGAGTATAAGAAGTTTAAGGCCTATAATGTTGAAGATAATGAGCTAGGGAATAATTTAAATAGTCTATTACATGTTGTGAAGTTAGTTCTTTATGTTAATGTTATGTTGCTGTATGATGTTGTGACCATGGATTTTGCTAGAATTACCTGGGAAAGCAATGATTTATACTTTGTTCTTCTCCCTGGAAGAGTTGCCCCCTCTCCCCTTGGCAAGAAATTCCTCAAGGAATCTATCTATAAAAACTTGAAACTTGACTGATGAACTTCCTAGTGTTGTGTAGGTTATGTTGATATGATTGTGCAAATTGTTGTGTTATTATGTATTTTTTTTATGTTGGAGTGTTGATGTCCTATGTTGTATCCTGAGTGTAAAAAGTGAAGTGTTAGCTGCTCCTGGTCCCCTTGTGTTTTCCCCTAGCTCGAGGGTTGACATATACTGTCCTAAGCTGGGAGGTGAGCCCCACTAGTTGAGCAGGAAGTGTTTAATTCTTGATTGCAGGTCTACACAGGTCTAAAAGAGGAAGATCTAGTGGGTGAGATTGAAGAATATATATATAGTTTTCTTTTCCAGAAGAATTAAGTTTCAAATAGAAAGAAAACATTTAACTTATTTCTGCTTAAGAATACAGTTTTTATTTAAAATTTGTATGTTGTTATCTCCTCAGATATTCTAAAATCTATATGTTGTTACCTCCTTAGACATTCTAAAAATCTGTATCATGTTACCTCTTCAGATATTCTTAAATCTGTATGGTATTACCTCCTTAGACATTCTAAAATCTGTATGTTGTTACCTCCTCAGACATTTTAAAATCTGTATGTTGTTCTAAAATTTGTATGCTATTCTAAAATCTGTATGATGTTACCTCCTCAGACATAGGGTTATTATTATTGATAAAATAGAGTAAATAATCTTGATTTTGTTGAGGGTATGCAATAAAAAAAAGAGAGAGATTGATTATATATTCTATGGGAATATTTTCACACATCTTTCATGGCAGCTTTGCAATCATTTTTGTTATTTAGAGATTATATGTAGACAACAGTGATGCTGGAAATTAAGAAAATATACATAGAGAACAAGATTATGAATCCAACACCTATTTTTAGTTTTTGATAAACTCTAACTAATAAAAAGGTGCTGACTTCTTTTGGGCTTTATGTATGAGGAGGGCTGAGGAGATTGCATGTTCTCTTCACATAACTGGCTATTAATGTGCAGAAATATTTGTACTTACAAACCTTGTTCTATTTGGGTGGCTAGCAATATTTGTCAAACATATGAGAGCCACAAGTTATGTCTGCTATAGGAAGAAAAAAAAAAGGTTGGAAGAATACCTTTTTCTTTCTTCTTATTCACACAGGATGAAAACTAGATCCTTCATATACAATTTTATTTCTTTGAGAGAAACACTTTACAAATGGCAAGAGTGATTGGAAGCAGAGTTACCAATTTAAGAGAATCATTTTTGGCAAACTAGTTGAGTGAATTATGTAAGAAACAGAAATCTATTAGTGCCTTCCCATCATGTAGATAGTGGGGTACAAGCAGTCAGCATTATGGACCTTTTTATTACTTAGGCATATTAGCTTGAAATTTTCACATTGATTTGTTGACTACGTGTCTGTTACTATCTAGGAAGCAATGGTAATGTCTATCTGTTCCTAGCCAAATATAAAATAAAGAAAAAAAAATCATCAGCATCTGTAATCTAGTTTAAATGCTTCAATCATTTTATCTCTAGAACCTATGGCTATGGGAGATGCATTAGATCTCTGAGACTTATCAATATGTGTTCACATTAAACTTCATTAAACTATTTAATCAATGAATGAGTTCATCGGTGTATCTCTATAAAATAAGAAGAGGCAAAAGAAACTGGGAAATCCGCCTCCTTGGGTCACTGCTAGACAAGACGACCCTCTGCAGCCACTACAAATACAGAACCAATAAGCAAGCAGGCATAGAAATCTCTAACTATAGTGGAACCTTGACTGGAAAGCATCTCACAGGAGAAAAATAAATAAATATATATAAATAAAAATAATAATAATAAACTTGCTAGAGTGTGGACCATAGAACGGACCGGTAGAGTCTTCTGAGACAACTAATGCTTGGAGAAAATGTAATGCTTCATCTGGTAAACTATTCCTTGCTGGCTACCATCAGCGAAAGCAAGAGATTTGTCCCTATTTTCATCCCTGTGTCAAGATTGGCATTATAATAAGGTCAGCCAAATAGAAATTAGAACAATGCCAACGTTAGCATTACCTGCAACCTTCCACCTTTTTACTAGCCTATCCATGGTTGGGGACCTGAGAGGTAGGAAATTAGCATTCATGTGCAGGAACAATGGAGGTGGCTAATCCATTTGGGAGCTCCTTGCTCATCTTGAGTCATTGGTATTTTAGGGTTAGGTTTCTATTGAGTGCATTCTTAAATCCCCTCTGTTGAGATGTTGAAAACCTCATTGTTAAAAGTCATAAAAAGCACTCCTTGGAAATAAAATAAAATATGAAACTTCCCCTCTCATTATTTATTTAAAACATTGATTCTTTGGGGGCAGCATTGTTCTTTAGTGTTTTCTTTAAGAAAAATAAAATCTTGCAAACTCCTTCCACACTACGTAGGAGCGCTTAGGCACCTAGATGAAATTATAAGTCACTAAAGTATTACAATCCTTTGACTAGAATAATGGTCATAAAATCTTATCATTTGATGGGTTGTCGTTCTTTTAATTAAGACATTAATAATAATTTAAAAATAAAATTCTGAGTGCAATCTTATTTGAACTCATTACGCCAATGTCACATGTCATAGCCGCAAAGAATATCTTGCCAAGAGGCAATTCTCCTTGAGTTTGGATAGGTTTGATAAAAGCTTCAAGAGAAAGCTTTATCATTATTTTTATGTAAGGATGATTGTGCATTGATAGATCAAGCACTTGAAATGTATTTCATCTCATTAACCTTTGAAGGATCTTTGTGAGAGATTGCAACAAGTGCACCAACACTCGAGGATGTAGAGATGAACCAAAAGTTTAGTATATAAAGTCAATTGTTCAATTTGCTCACTCAAATTGTTTCTCAATATAATAAACTTTATCCATACTCAAACTAATAATAGAAACAATCGTCTTCATACTTTCTATTTAGGAGCACCTCATTTGCATGCCCAAATCCACCCTAGTCAATTGATAACCTAGCAGATTGAACTCTCTTTCATCTTTATCAATAATAATAGTTGCAATTTCTTTGGATTTAGGTTAATCTGATTAAGCAGTTATATATAAAAAAAATCTTTCGTAGAGTGAGATACATTTCTCCTTTCGGCATTATATGAGATGATTTAGATATAACCATTTAAGATGTGGAACTAATTTATTATTGTTTTATTAATAGTAAATATAATGAGTTTGGGGCGAGTTATAATCTTTAGAGGCATAGTTTATACCTGTTTTCATGTGATTGACCAATGTACAGTATAATAATTTCATCTATCCTTGAGTTAATTAGTTAATCTTCATTGTAATGGGAAATGTATTTAGTTCACTAATTTCATATGTTATTTAAGCCACATTATTGTAGGATAACACCTTATTTATAATTGGAATATGTTAGACAATTCGTAAAAGCTAGTCATTTATGTATGTTGTACTTTAAGAATGTGTAGTAGAACCTGTGCATGGTATCATGGCATGAAAGAGAAAGTTTAGACTTCATGGATAGTTGAAGCATTGATATTATATTAACCTTCTGAGCTTATGGGATCCACTTCATTTTCCCTGTAGGGTGTCCTCTGCATACATTCTTTATTCTTCTATAGGTTGAACTGCTTAGTTCTTGTCGACACCATTGTTCTAGAGTGCTTGACTAAGAATATAGCCCCGAGTGGGCACGATATATATATTTAGGGGTTATGGAGTGCAATGTAATAAAAAAAAATTATCAGGTGATCAAGATTAGTGTCATGTGTTGTTGCTTAGTGTTTTGTAAGGGGTGTTACAATCTCCCTATTCGCCTCTCTACCTAAACCATAAATAATTCCCATAAACCCTAAACCATAAATAATTCCCATAAACCTCTAAACCTTAACCCATAACCCCTACACCATAAACCCTAAACCATAAATAATTCCCATAAACCCTAACCCCTAACCCCTAAACCTCTAACCCCTAAACCATAAAACCTAGAAGCAACCCTAAACCTCTATCTCCATATCTCTCCCAATCTCTATAATGTGAAAACATGAAAACATTAAGCTTTCATTCCAACCAAATTCATTCCTAATCAATCCCAAATCATCTCTAATCCATTCAATTTCATCTCCAATCATCCCTAAACCACTTCACACCATCCCAAATCACATCCAAATAAATTTAAATTCATCCCTAATCATTTTCCAATCAACCTAGATTTCATCTCAAATACCATCCCTAAACTATTCTAAATCATTGTAATCATTCCCTACTAAACCACTTCAGACCATCCCTAAAACCATTTTAATCATTCCCAAATCATTCCTAATCTAGTCCTTTTCACCTCTCATCATCCCTAAACCAATCCATTTCATCCCAACTCCATCCCAAATTAATCTAAGATCCATCTCAAATGATCCCAAAAATAATCAAAATCAAATAAATACCTCACCAGGAGCCATTAGAAGATCATAGTGCTAATCTGTTAGTCATTTGCACCATTTTGTATATCATATGTGCCAATATGCCCCTTAGTAGCACCTACCTATCAATCAGAAACATCATTCTACACCTAGCCAGTCATATGTGTCATTCTACCCTCTATCAGCCACATGAGCCATCAGAACATCATAAGCACCAATATGTTAGTCATTTACACCATTCTATACATCATATATACCAATCATAAACCCTAAACCTAATCAACCCTAAACCCTTATCTTCTTGTCTCTATCATCCCTCTACCTCTCAATCTCTCTGCCTATGTCTTTGGTCATGTCCATCACCCTTTAACTCCCTATCTCTCACTCTCTAAACTCCTAACCCCTAAACTCTAAACCTAATCAACCCTAAACCCCTATCTCCTTGTCTCTATCATCTCTCTACCTCTCAATCTCTCTAGCTATGTCTCTGGCCATGTCCCTCACCCTCTATCTCCATATCTCTCCCTCTCTAAACTCCTAACCCCTAAACCCTGAACCTGATCAACCCTAAATCTAATCAACCCTAAACCCTATCTCCTTGTCTCTATCATCCCTCTACCTATCAATCTCTCTGCCTATGTCTCTAGCCATGTCCCTCACCCTCTATCTCCCTATGTCTCCCCTCAGTCTCTTCTATATCTCCCTATTAGTCCTCTCTCTCTAAACCCTAACCTAAACCTCTAAACCTTTACCCCTAACCCCTAAAACATAAACCTTAAGTTACCCTAAATGATGCCCCTAAACCCTAACCCCTAACTCCTAAACCCTAAAATTAAGAAACCCTACACCCCAAACCTCTAAACCATAAACCCTGGAAGCAACTCTAAACCTCTATCTCCCTAGATCTCTCCCAATATGTATCGATCCCCTCACTCTCTCTCTCTCTCTAAACCCTAAACCTAAGAAACCCTAAATCCCTAACACCTAAACCCTAACCCGTAAATCCTAAACCATAAACCTAAGCAACCGTAACCCCTAAACCCTAAATAATTCCCCTAAACCCTAATCCAAAACCATAAACCCTAAACTTGAGCAACCCTAAACCCCTAAATGCTAAATGATTCCCCTAAACCCTAAACTCATAAACCTGACACACCCTCTCTCTCTCTTCAAAACAAGAAAGCTAGGACTCTCTCTCTCTCTCTCTCTCTCTCTCTCCCTATCACCACGTATCTCTCCCAGGTTTCTCTCCCCTCCATCTCCACCCTCTCTCCTTTTTCCTCCCTCTCGTTCTCCCTTGTCGATAAAGAACATGGAATTGTAAGAAAAATAGGACATGTAAAGATGGATGAGGATATAAATTGGGATTCAATGAAATGGAAATAAGATAATTTATGAAATTTCATTGGATGGGAAGAATGAGGAGGAGAGTTGGAGAGGGGAGGGAAGTAGAGAGTGAGAGAGAGGATAAGAGGTAGAGATAGGATGGAAGTAGAGAGTGGGAGAGGACCGTAGGATGTAGACAGGGCAAGGAAGAAGAGAGAGAGAGGGTAGGAGGTAGACAGGGGAGGGAAGCAGAGACTGGGAGAGAGGGTAGGAGGTAGACAGGGGAGGGAAGTAGAAAGTAAGAGAGAGGGTAAGAGGTAGAGAGGGGGGGAGAAGAGAGTGAGAGAGAAGGTAGGAGGTAGAGAGACAAGGGAAGCAAAGACTCAAAAAGAGGGTAGGAGGTAGATAGGAGAGGGAAGTAGAGAGTGAGAGAGACAGTAGAAGGTAGGTAGGGGAGGGAAGAAGAGAGTGAGAGAGAAGGTGTAAGGTAGAGAGGGGAGGGAAGCAAAGACTCAAGGAAAGGGTAGGATGTAGAGAGGGGAGAGAAATAGAGAGAGACAATAGGAAGTGCATCTGCCCTTGTAGACATGTATGTAAAGTGTGGAAGCATAGACAAGGCATGTCAATTGTAAGATGTAACACTTCAAAGAGATGTTCTAAAATGGAATATAATGATTGCAAGATATGCAAAAAGTGGATTTGTTGAAAAGGCTTTAGAAACTTTCAAGCAAATGCAATTGGCATGTGTATTGCTAGTTATGCTCATCATAACACGAGCACGTTATAACATGCTCGCGTTATGCTCAGCTTTGTTTGACATGTTTTTGTTAGTTTTTAGGAAAATCTAGAGATAATTTGGGGCATTCTCCCCATCAAGATGGCATTTTTTTCAATGAAAACTCAAAAAAAATACCACCATAATCTTAAGCTCTCTGTTAACTATCTAACCATATAATTTTTTTCACATTTTGAGTATGTTTAGTGTTTCATCTTGAATTTCTTTTGTTAGTGTGTCTAGTTTTTGTCAAAAACTAGTGTCTAGTATTTTTTACTTTTTTTTAACCATTCATCAAAAATTGAAATAAGTTATATCTTTAGAAACTAGACTCCATTCTACACAAATTAAAAAAAAAATTGATTTTCAATTAGTTTTCAAACATTTTAAGGGGGAGCATGCTCAAATTTTTGTTTTTCATGATGTGTCCACTTTAAAAATTATTAAAAAATCAATTATTCATTAAAAAATTATCAAAAAAATCAGGGATAAACTATATCGTGTTACCTAATTTCTCATTGGAGCGATTATTGAAATACTAAAAAAAAGTTAACATTTTAGGGGGAGCATACCAGACGCTATGTTATTATTTTTTCAGAAAAACAAGACCAATTTGTGTGCTCCCCCTTTTTGAACCCCTTAATATCAACAATTTTTGGAAAAAAATAGTAGTTTAGAAACTAGATTTGGAGCACTACAACTCTTGTTTTTGTTCCATCTTCAAATTTTGAGTGCACCTATCTTCAATTTCTCATCCAACATCAATGTTTCCTGATTTTAGAAAAAAAGTGCCAACTTAAGACCCCATTTTGGTCCCTCATCTTTGTGTACTTACCCCATATCTATTTAAGAAAACAATATTTTGAAGGAAATAATAGAAGATCTAAATTAAAATACTATCAAGGGTACACCCGCCCAAGTCTTACAGAGCCTAAACTGCAGAGGAAAAGGATCATATCCAATTTTTTTGTTTGTTGACAAATTCCTCAAGGAAAATCCATTATTCAAATTGGCTATTCTATATATTTCTCTTTTTGAGATCAGGTTGGGAATTTAAAACAACCAATAAACACCTTGTGGAGTGAAGCATTCAAGTGGTATAGGAAGACATGTCCAAATAGTGAAAAGGAATGGGATGATATCAAGAATCCATTTTTTAGAGAATTTTGTAGTTTCGGGTGTTCCAATAGAAAGAATAAGTAATATGAGAGATTTCATGCAATTGGAGAAAGAATTAATAAAGGACTTTGATAGAAGATTCAAGGAGACAACTAGGAAATTGGAGGAACCACTAAATAAGAAGCAAAAGATAGAATGATTCATTTAAGAATAAGCCCTTAAATAAGGTCAGCCCTAGATGGAAGAATATTTGAGAATATGTAGAAGCATTGACACTAGCCTGCTAGATGGAGTCTCAATCTTGGCATAAACAAGATAAGATGAAGGAAACCCTAGAATTGGAGAAGCTGAAATTGGAATTGGAGTAGTTGAAAATGAGACAGGAGATTCTGGCGAAGTAGGAGGAGAATACACAGAAGCAAAGACCTAATATTTGGTGCCCATACTATACAAGAGAAGGTCACTTGAGAAATGAATTCCCTAGGATGAAAGGTGAAAGACAAGCCACCGCAATAAAAGCAAACATCAAAGCAACAACAAAAAGAGTCAATTCAGTATAATGTGGATTATGCGGAGAATGGGATGACCATGAAACACCAGACTATCCTTCACAAAACTTCTGGAGGAAAAGAGAATTTGCTAATGAAGAAGATGAAACATGGTACACAAACTCGGTGGAGAGCAACAACATGTCATATTGAAAAAGAAACTCACAAGATAAAGGCTACAAACAACTAAATTGGAGAAATTAGAGGAATGTCAATGCAATACAAAATTGAAACTTTGGTGGTCCATTCTATGGGAATAGCTAAAATAATGATGACAAAGAGCAATTTGAAGGTTACAGAGGAGGCAAAGGTAATAGAAGAAGTCAAAGGAGGGAGGATGCAACATGTTTCAATTGTGGTTAGATAAGACATTTTTCTAATGAATGTTGGGATGAAAGGAAAACATGGTGTTCATTTTGTAGCAGTACAGTGCATGATTTATTTTCTTGTGAGACAGCACAATAGTACTTTCAGAATGCACAACCACAATCTAAAAATGATGATCTATAGAACCCAAATAACCGAAAAGGGGTTAGGATCATAATAAGGGAACCAAAGGGCCAAGGATCAAGAACTTGTTGGAAGAATAATAGAGAGGAAACAAAGATATCTTCAACTAAACCAACCGAAGAAGAAGAAGGAGAAAGTTGTGGTAGTGACAAGACAAGGAACAAATACTAGAAGGAAATATATCATTGAGATAAAAGAGGAAGACCGTGAGGAGGAAGAAGAATTTGATCCCTCTAAGAAATAGCATGAGGAAGTTGTGAAGGAAGCTAAACAAAAAACAAGGAACAAGAGAAGGAGAAGCAATATAAACAATTTTTCACCGAAGGAGAAGTAGAAGCTCTAAACCAATTATCCCAATTGACACAACAACATAGGCTTATTAAGAAACTGAAGCAATTTTCTAAATACTGGAATAAGGAGCAAGGTCAGAAGAGTCAACTCTAGAGGATGTAAAGAACAAATAATGGAAGACAAAACCACTTATGGTGGATGTGTTGGCAAGAGACACTATATGGATTCATGGTTGTTGTCATTGATGGCAACAAAGGTCATCCCACATATCCGCAAGTCATGATGTGTCTCTACCGGAAGTCAGAATAAAGAATGTTGTGGTCCGGTGAAGAAGAACAGAGCATGTGGCAAGGTCCGACAGATTGGTCCGGATCTCTCAGAGGAAGTGTCTTGGTGCAGTGCGGATTTGGGGAAGTCAAGAGGACTACCTTGAGTGGTATATTCCAAGGATTTAGCCTCCGGTGATGGACAAGGAAAAAGATATGAATGGTTGAGTACCGGATTCCTGAGAGACAGTGAAAATAGAGGAAGAACTGACTGGCAGAGTATCAGACTGCTTTCCGGATGTGTTACTGTTGATGACAGAGGTTGTGAAGGCATGAATCATGGTTGGCCGACATGATTAATGATATCTACAAGTATATGCTTGATCCGCATTGCTTGGTGAGGAAGGATTCAGCCGACAGAACAAAAGTTTGTAAGAAACTAGACTGTTCCGGATGCCGACTAGAAAGGTGATGAAATTACTTGTGCGGATATATATAGAGGATGGATTTAGTTGTGAAGGGGGTGTTGTTGTGTAGATATATGCGAATAAGTCCAGATAAGAGCAGAGGTAGCAAAAAGGATCCGGTATGTGAAAGATAGCAGAATAAAGAACAGAGGAAAGATGAAGTGCAGCAGATCAGTGTACTGAGCCTAACCGGAACTGAACTCCAGCATATGCAGATGCTTCCAATCAGTTCAAGACTATGATTCTCATCACTTTGTAGACAGTGTGTCTTCTTGTAGGCAGTGGGCCTCTTGTGAGCAGTGTGCTCGGGCAGTGAGCCCTAATTGGTAAGTGCCATTTTTGTAATTTCCTATTCTTCTAACAGAGAATAATTTTTGGGTTAATCACCCCGTGGTTTTCTCCCTTAACAGGGTTTCCACGTCAAAAATACTATGTCATGTATTTCTTATTTCATGATTAATGTTTTTGTGTTTGATTCTATGCTGCATCAATTAAAGGAAACTTCAATAAGGGAAATAATTAGGATAACTGATTCACCCCCCCTCTCAGTTATCAACAATTGGTATCAGAGCTAAGTTCCTCCTAATAGAGCCTAACAGCTTGAGGAAGATCTGGGATTTCAAATGGATGCATATGGTTTAAGGGAGCAACTCAAGACTACTCTTGAGGATCTTGAACAGTCAAATTCTGAAGTCAGTGAATTAAAGGAAAGACTCAAACAGGCTGATGAATTCATGAGAGAATTAAAAGACAAATTAAGTCTCTCTATGAAAAAGAGAAAGGAGCTGCTTCAACAGTTGGCAAGACAAAGTGAAGAAAGCAATACAAATGAAGAATTGACTGAGCAAACCAAGTTATGTGAAAAGTTATCAAAAGAAGTCATTATGTTAAGACATGAAATGGAATCAGGAACTATAAAGTTTACTCAAGAGATTGAAGAAAAACGAAAGGCTAAAGACAATCTAAGACAATCTCTTAAAGAAAAATTAGAAGAATGCCACCAGATGGACAGGATTATCAGACATCTTGAATCTGATCTTGAAGATGCCAAAGATAATGAAGGAAAACTTGAGGATCAAATTGCCTCTCTCAAAAGAGACCTTCAAACAGCAAATGAATATAAAGAGAAATTCAAGATAAGTTCTGCTCAACTTGAAGTTCTTCTTGGAAGTCAAAAGAGGACAGATGACAAGTATGGTTTGGGATATGAGAAAGGAGAAAGCTCCGGATCCGGTCAGAAGAATCTTGGATCAGAAAATCCAAGGAGCAGGCCTAGAAGACCTCCGGTAAGACAGCCAAATGCTCAAAGATATCCATCCTTCAATGGATACTGCCACAGCTGCAACCACTTTGGTCACAAAGCTGATCAGTGCAGAATGAGAATGAATCAGATTAATTCATCCTTCTCCGGACAGTGCTTCAACTGCAAAAGGTATGGACACAAATCCCATGAATGCAGAATTATGCAAGTAAACAAATCATTCAAAGGTAGATGCTTCACATGCAATAGAGTAGGTCATATGGCTAATCAATGTAGATCAAGAGGATATCAGTCAAATATGCAAAGAAATGTTATTTGCCAAATCTGCAATAGGTCCGGTCATAATGCTAAAGTCTGCAGAAACAAGAATCAGGACAAAAGAGGTCCGGTGTATAATCAGAATCAAGACAAGGGTAAACAAAAGATGAATGCGGATGAGGTTAGGAATCAGATGAGCAAGATTTGGGTGAAGAAAAGTTCAGAGAATGTAGAGGTTGGATCCGCACCAGACTCTGGTGCTGATATTTCTTTCAGAAATTAAAAAGTGAGCTCAGGCTCAGGGGGAGACTCAAAGAAAATCTTGTTCCCCCAGCCAAACAAGTGGTGCCGGATGTGGCACAAGATGCGGATCAAAGGGTTTGCAGATATGAGTCTTGAGATACTTCAGTCAAGTTTTCAGAGGTCCGCATGGAGTTATGAAGAAGCTGTGATCGATCAAATAAGACCTGTTCAGGGAGATGCTCCGGTATGATAAAGGATTACAAAAAGGTCCGGAAAGATCCAGAAATGCACTATCTTGTTCTGCGGATTGGATAGAGTGTTTGGGATGTTCTTGTAATATGTTACCTCGATTTATTCATGATTGAAAGATCCGGATGATATCCACAGATCAGGACTAATCCGGGATACTCCAAACTATCCAGACAAGGCAAACCGGAATGATGTAGGTGAAGCATTTATTGCAGACAGATATTAGGGTTCGCGGAGCAATTTAAGGGATTTCTCAAAGGTCATTTGCTCATTCTGCACTCGAGAAGAAGCGAAAAGTGGAGCTCTGCAACAAGGTTCATCAAGCACACCAAGGATCTCCTGCCGAAGTTATTGCATAAAGAAATCAATCCAACCACTCCGTGCAAACCAAAGGCGCATAAGGTATTCTCCGTTTTTCATTACCTCACTGCAAATCTTTGAAGAATGGCTACTCCAAACATAGTTAAGATCTCTGATAGACCTCGCCCCTCATTCAAGAAACATCCCTACAAATCATTGGAGGTAGATCCACTAGGAGCCTTCTCTAGTGTTCCTCACGGAGTTTTACATACCGAAGACATTAGGGTTTACATACATGCAAGCATTGAGGAATTTGGGGAATTCAAATTAAGAGACCTCTATCACAAGCAGCTGATAGACAATGCTTTTGAGCTTAAACCAGAGTATAAGGATATCCAGAAGAAACAATTTGAGCAATTTATTCATTTCCCCTGCTTTGAAGAAGATGAATGGGTCCGGTATGTACTGAGCAGGATGCATGACAACTTTCTATGGCTAGATAGACCCTGCAAGATCACAAAAGAGGCAATTAGAGCAGTAACTGGTCTATACTCTTCCGGAGGGGTACCTATCCTCAAATCTGTCAAGAACAACATTGTAACTGAGGCCACCGGATCAAAATTTGATAAGAGGGCAATGACCATTGAAGATATCTCGGATCTGGATATCAAATATGCATCAATGATAATAGGATACAAGATCTATCACTCCAGCAGGGAGAATTCTGTATCCGGAACTGCAGTATACACTGCCTATGAAATGCTAAGAAAGAATGCAGAATATGATCTCTGCGAACTACTGCTAAGCCAATTAATGGAAAATATACAGAAAATCAAGAAGGATAAGAAGAATTCCTTTAAGTATGGTACTCTTATTGTATGTCTATTCTTCTACTTCATGAATGAGCTACCCGGAACAAGTGGATGGGTATGGCAGAATGACAAACCTGTTGCAGTCCAGATAAGAGACTATTTGCATGGACTTGGGGATGCAAAAGCGAGAAATTCAGCTCTATGGGGATACTTCAAAAACTTTCAGAGCATGATGCAAGCAAGAGAGAGAATTCCCCAGTCTCTTGTTGAAAAATACAAAGACTCAGTGTGCTTTATGGTTGACACTGATCAGTGCCTAATGGAGGCAGTGGAGCCAAGGACTGTCTGGATCATGCCCATGGGGTATGAAGTGGATGAACAGATAGTGGAGCTGCATGTTCAACACATGCTAAGTCAGCCTAAAGATCCTAAGGCAGAAAGGTTTGGAACCTTTGAGGAGCTGAGTGTAAAAATACATGTAGAACTCAAGGAACCTGAGATTAAAAGAAAGGTGAGAAAAGAAGTAGAGCACATTGCTCAAGGCCTAGGCATCTCAAAAGAGGCACTTGATGCCAGCCAGGAAAAGAGGAGGAAGGCTGAGGAAGAAGAGAAAAGTAAAGAAAGTGCTCCGGTTGAAGCTCCCACCCGGACCAGATCATCAAAGAGATCTGCACCTCCCAGAACCAAAAGTTCTAAACTGGAAGTCCAGGCATCCGGTAAGAGATCCAAGACAAAAGCCACAAGGGCTTATGGAAGCCAAAAGGATGAAGAGGAAACAGAGTCAGATGAGGGAATAAAAGAAATAAAGAAACAGAAGAAGAAAGGATCTGGTAAGCCCTCCACAGGCCAAGACAAGGATGAAATGGCAGAGGTAACTGTTGAAAAGCCCACTCTGTCTCTAGAGAGCATAATCAAGTCAGTCACGGTGGATGGAAACCTTCAACCAATGACTGAATCCTATGATGACTTCAGTGAGGCTGACCAAAAGACTCTGCAGGAAGCCACAGTTAAATATCTGAACATATATAATAAGGCTTTCATTGAGATCATATCTCTCATTCCTAAAAGCCTAGAAAAGGAATTGGAAGTAAGAAAGAATAATGCTCATGCTAAAGATCTTGAGATCCGGGAGCAGATAGCTATTCAGCTATATCCTCAAATTGATCCCAAGACAATGAACATTATCTTCAAGGACTACAAAGATGAGTTCAGAAGCAAAGCCAGGATGAATCAACTCATGCTTGGTGAGACTGACAAAGTGGCCCAAGAAACAGAAGAGATCCTCCGGAAGGCCTTCAAAAGGTTCAATCTTCCTGTTGTAGAGGACTTAGGTGTAGAAACAGCTGCTGATTTGGAATCTTCTGTTCCGGAAGAAGTGAGCCCTGAACAGACAAATATCTCTCCTCCGGTTTCCCCTACAGTCTCCGGATCCAAAGAAGAAGAGCAATTACAGGAGAAGGAAGCAGTGGTGAAAGACAAAGAGGTTGACAGTTCTAAGACTGCAGAAGAAAAGAAACATCTGTCTCCGGCAAGAGACACTGCACAAACTGTTCAACAATTTTTGAGCAAAGAAACTTTAGAGATTGATGAACCGGAGCTTCTAAAAGGCCCATTTGATTTTGACTCTCTCTCTCCGGTACAAACAATGAAGATAGCTTCATTTGCAAATGCCAAGGCAAATGAAAAGCTCCTAAAGTCTCATATGGAAGACTGTGAGTTGATAGAGGCTGCTTCCGGAGTACTTGTAAAGATCATGCCATCAATCCAGATAGATCCGACAGCCTCCTCTTCCGGTAATCTAAAAACCTTAGTCAGCAGTGTTGATACACATTTTGATTCTCTAGAAAAATCAGCTGAAGAAAAGGTCCGGAAGGAATTTTTGGATAAAAGATTTTCAGAAATATTAGAATTAATCTCTAAGGATAGGAAGATTGTGAGCATTGGAATAAAGAGCTTAGAGAATGCTCTTAAGGATGGCGGTGACATCTACAAATTTTGTATATCCTGGTCAAAGGCAACAGCAGCATTTGACAAGAAAATAAAAGAGGAACAGGATAAGCTACAAAGCTTATCTCAAAGTTTTGATCCTCTCTCTTCCTCTATAATAAATCAAGAATGTCAAACTATTGCAGTCTTGAATGAAATAAAGAATCTTGAGAAGGAAAGGAAGAACATCACTAACCGGATGGGAGAACTTAGAAGGATTATAATCCCTAAGTTGGAAACTATGCACGAGGCCATCAGTGATGCTCAGACCACCGCCCAAACAAAAGATCCGATAGATCTCAAGCGGGCAGAAGCTTTTGCATTTTTGTTAAGTGGTCACATTTCAATTTTGGATAGAATGAAGCAAAGTTGGGCTACAGAAATGATCCAATTGCAGACATCCTTTGCAGACATTCTTCAGTACATGTGAGTATGCGGCTATATATAGAAAATTTTTGAAAATTTTGGTGTGCGGACCCTACCCTTTGCCATTGATGTCAAAGGGGGAGTGAGGAGCAGTGAAAAATGAGGAATCCAACTAAGGGGGAGTTCCAGAAATTGTATATAAAGACAGAGCATCAGCAAAGGGGGAGCATAGTGTAAACACTTAGTCATTTTTCACTAAGTGTTGCCATCAATGCCAAAGGGGGAGATTGTTGGCAAGAGACACTATATGGATTCATGGTTGTTGTCATTGATGGCAACAAAGGTCATCCCACATATCCGCAAGTCATGATGTGTCTCTACCGGAAGTCAGAATAAAGAATGTTGTGGTCCGGTGAAGAAGAACAGAGCATGTGGCAAGGTCCGACAGATTGGTCTGGATCTCTCAGAGGAAGTGTCTTGGTGCAGTACAGATTTGGGGAAGTCAAGAGGACTACCTTGAGTGGTATATTCCAAGGATTTAGCCTCCGGTGATGGACAAGGAAAAAGATATGAATGGTTGAGTACCGGATTCCTGAGAGACAGTGAAAACAGAGGAAGAACTGACTGGCAGAGTATCAGACTGCTTTCCGGATGTGTTACTCTTGATGACAGAGGTTGTGAAGGCATGAATCATGGTTGGCCGACATGATTAATGATATCTACAAGTATATGCTTGATCCGTATTGCTTGGTGAGGAAGGATTCAGCCGACAGAACAAAAGTTTGTAAGAAACTAGACTGTTCCGGATGCCGACTAGAAAGGTGATGAAATTACTTGTGCGGATATATATAGAGGATGGATTTAGTTGTGAAGGGGGTGTTGTTGTGTAGATATATGTGAATAAGTCCAGATAAGAGCAGAGGTAGCAAAAAGGATCCGGTATGTGAAAGATAGCAGAATAAAGAACAGAGGAAAGATGAAGTGCAGCAGATCAGTGTACTGAGCCTAACCGGAACTGAACTCTAGCATATGCAGATGCTTCCAATCAGTTCAAGACTATGATTCTCATCACTTTGTAGACAGTGTGTCTTCTTGTAGGCAGTGGGCCTCTTGTGAGCAGTGTGCTCGGGTAGTGAGCCCTAATTGGCAAGTGCCATTTTTGTAATTTCCTATTCTTCTAACAGAGAATAATTTTTGGGTTAATCACCCCGTGGTTTTCTCCCTTAACAGGGTTTCCACGTCAAAAATACTGTTTCATGTGTTTCTTATTTCATGATTAATGTTTTTGTGTTTGATTCTATGCTGCATCAGTTAAAGGAAACTTCAATAAGGGAAATAATTAGGATAACTGATTCACCCCCCCCTCTCAGTTATCAACAGGATGTTCATTATCAATCACAGAAAATTCTAGAATACCATGATAGATTTGGGAACAGATGTCAATATGATCACAAAGAAGTTGTGGGAACAGTTAGGAAGACCTAAGTTGACAGAGACAATTTACAATATAATTTTGGAAGATGGATCTAACATCTTGACAATGGGAACATGCAATAAAGCAGAAGTTAACCTAATGGGGGTCAAACAATTCTTAGACTTCATTGGTGTAGCCATGAAGGATCAAGGAGAAGCTTTCAATGCACTTTTAGGGTTGAGATGCTTTGTGGATGCAAGCGGTATAATAGACTCCTGGAAAGAAGAGTTATCATTTTCTAATGATAACAAGATTGTCAACATTCCTTTGGGGTAATCAATGGAGGAAGCATACATAGAATAAGTCAATCAGACTGAAGATAGTAATAAGGATGCAAAGAATCTCTACAAAATTTCAAAAGGTTGGATGTAGAGGAGACAACAAAAGATCCTAACTCTAAGGGAGAAGTGGAGATAGAGGATGATCACTATAGTACAGATAGTGAGGAAATTCTAGAATCTTGGCTAACAAAAGAACTAGAACTAAAAACATGGAAAATGCTTGGTTACAAGAGCATATTCATGATTAGAACTGGTGAAGAAGACATACTACAATCCTCTGCATTTCATCCAAAATCACCGAAGATCATATGTGACACATCTACAATGGATAAGGAAGATATGGACCACAAATCTCTCCAGGTAAGTCACATTTTGAAAGGAATTTCACATATCAAGTTACCTAGGTTTTTCAGGAGTACAAAATCTACATACATATCTTGCAGAAATGGAGGTAGTGTTTTCTGATGAAGACATAAGATTACAAGCTACCCAACACATGTCTGTATATGATGCCGCGAACTGGTATAACACACACAAGGACACAATAAACTAGTGGTCATCATTTAAAATATTCATCAAGAAAAGATATTTACCCGAGGAAGGAGAATATGACATAATACCTAGATACTCACATTAGATTTCACCACAAGAACATGTGTCCATGTGTACAATGGTATGGAGAGGAAGAAATGAATATAATGAGGTATTCTATACCTATTTCTTTTAGTGGACACTATAACCAATTGCATAGACATGGCATATATCAAGAATGAAGGAAACAAACTAGATATTGGGAAGAGCTATAAAAGGACTTCATCAACTCTTTGTCATTCTTTGATCTGGACAAGAACATACACAGAACACTCATTAGAATATGGGAGATCATCTTTAAACATGATGGAGAAGAAGAAGAAGAAGAAGAAGCAAAACTAGAATAGAGCTCACCACCAGAAAAAAACATAAGGCATATGGAAAGTCATAGAATGGATGGATAAAGATAGAAATAGAGATAGAGATAGAACAAGGTGAAAGAGAGCTAGCAAAATCAATAGATATCAAGGAAAAGTACTATAACAAGCCCATCCAGCTAAGGGAAGAAAACATTGCCAAAGAAGGAGATGCTAAGCTAGCCTTGAAATAGGAGACTATTGGGATAACAAGGAAGTGGCACAAGTAGTGTAAATTTTGTCTGAGTATGAGGATTTGTTTCCAAGAAAGTGTTGATAATGAATTTTGCACCTGAATGTTGCACCCACATGCAAACCTACACCAACATGGGAAATCTTGAAAATGTGGGATGTGGATTTCCAGATGACCTACAAGATTTTAGAAGCCATCTCTTTGTAGGATTTTTGATTAAATCACTTTCAGATTTGTGGAGAAAAGAGAAGAAGGAAAAACTTGAAAATGGAAACTAACAAACATGGTGATGTGTCAATCATAGACTTTCTAACTTTCAAAGGTTTTATTGTGCATAGGATTTGAAATCAAGAGACAAGAATAAACATAAATATGATAATGAGAAGTTTGATAATCATTTTGCTACATTAGGTTTGATAATCTCATATTTACAAATCAAGGCCACAAATATGAGAAAATAAGATAAGAAATACTCTAACAGAAAATATGGCACAGAATGACTATTTTCCCTTCATTGATGAATTAAAACAAAGACATGAAAGGATCCAAAGCATAGTGCATTAGATTCATTTAATTTAGAGAAAACTTGACACCAAGGCCTACAAAATCTTCTTCTGTTGATGAATCTACTCCTCTATCTCTACACATTCATGATTATTCTCTGTTGTTACAATAATTATTCCCTTTTCTATGTTGAAAATTCTGATAATAAAGGAAAATAAATCCCCTCGAATTTGCCTCTATTTTTGTTGTTGCATGTTGATCTTTTCCCAGATAACTCTTATTTGCTACCTCTAATTCCTTTTTTCCCATGCAAAAATATCTTCTTATGTTGCATGTTTCTTATTACTGAAGTTTGATGTAACTTGCTCTTTCCCTTCCCATGAAGAATAAAAGCATTTCACTTTTATTTTACCTCACATATAGCTACATGTTTTATAAAGTTTCTTTTATAATGAAACTTTACTTTATTACTCCCTTTGAGTATTTGCATGTGATTCTTTGTTAATAAAGTACTTTAACTTTATTAACTATGGGGCCCACCATTATTTAAAAGTTTCACTTATAACATTAAAGATTTAATAAAAGATTTACAAAGAGACATTAAAAGCTTCCTTGACTCATATTTTCTAGCCGCCACATGGAGCTCTAGTGCTCATTTAAAAACTAATTTCTCTGACAACTCTCTTTTGATGCGTTATTAGCTACCATGAGGTGACATGGAGAAATTCTAACAACAATGAAGTAGTGCACTCACTATTAGATTCTCTTTCATTGGATGGTTGTTGTGCCTGCATTCTTACCTAACAGTGCCATTGTTTCTTATGCTTACCCTGCATTCATATATTGCATGCTTTTGATTCATTATACTCCACTTATTGTGTCAGAGGTAGAAGACTATGACCAGTTACATAGGATGCATGGTATTCTATGGTGTTCCTTGACTTAACACTAAGCCTTTGTGAATATAGGTTGTTCTTTGAATTAGGCCGCGTCATTTCATGAATAGACTACACTTTCATTTGGACAATGCCATACTTTATAATGGCTACATCTTATAATGATTATGCATCATATTGTACCACATTTTATAGTGGTTACACCATGTTTCTATGTTTCAGCCTCATGTCTGCCATGCTATAATGTTAGTTGTGACTATGTTTTGAAACTATGCCTATGTTTGATAACTAACTGCCCTTCTCCATATGCTTGTGCCTCTATTGATTCTAGTGGCCTTGCCAATTTAGAGGTCATGCCATTATCTTAGAGGTTGTACCTCATTTCATTAACTATAGCTTCATATTTAGTGACATGCACCATCATTGGTGACTTCCTCTATTTCATAAGTCAAGCCTTTGATTGATAGGATGTGAGCTATTTACCTATAGTTGATGCCTTAGTATTTGGTTACACCAAGTTTATAGGCTACGTGCCATACTATGGACTGCACCATGACTTTCTATTGGCTATGTGAACTTTATAGGTTGAGGTCTCTATTTAGGTTGCACCTTTTAATAGGCAACACTTCTTATGAATTTTAATGGCTATCCATTTATCCTCAATGCCAAGGCATCACTCTATGACTTTGAAGGTTGAATTTAGCTCTACAGGTGAGGAAACATAACTCAATCTCAGAATAGGCAAGACTAGATCACGATCAACATTGGCACTAAAAGTTTTGAAATGCTATACATAAAATGTGCAACATTCTTGGTGACTTGCTAGGAGAGTGTACTTGCACACACCGAACTCCATAATAAAATGTCGTGATTCCATTGGGCATAGAGTTGAAACCTGCTGAAACTAGAAACAAACTAATAACATTTTGAATATTTCCATTAAAACTACAATATTTGCAACCCAAACTTGTGGACAACCAAACTGATACAAACCACTGAGCATATCCACTGAAGCTAAAACTAAAACATTGCACAACTAACACCCATTCTGCAACTTATCCATAAATAGATGATTGCTGACCACATTTTCAAACATCTGCTACCATCGTGTTTTATCGAAAAGACCAACTAAAAATTTAAATCTAATGTTGCAGCTACAACTTATTCCTTAAAAACTGAAATGAAATTACATACAAGTGAAACTTGAATGAATGTGTCCATTCACAAGAATGGAAACATAGCTCCCATGTCTAAGAATTCTGCTCCATGTGAACTAATAATAGACCAAATAAATTCCATGAAGAAATATAGGAAAAACTTGTACCTATGTGCCTTCTACATTCTAGAGACTCTTCTTTCACATTGAAATACCATTCATGTTGACCTGCTTAATGTTCTTCTTTTAGGGGAGGGTGGGAAGGGAAAACCATGTATTGGAGCTTACATTCCTACTTGCATGTAGAGGTATTTGTTAATTGACCTCATTGGTGATTTGTTTTGTATGTTCATTTGCATGATTAAGATCGAAGTTAACACCAAATTTAGGTTTGAAGGTGACTGAGCTACCTATAACTATCCTAGATCTGATTGGAATCTCTTCTTGAATGAAAAATAGAGTGATTATATTCCATATGCAACTCAAGATTCACTACTAGAAATATCTCTTGATGAATCATGACAATGGGGTTGCAAATACATTGGAGGATCCTCCTCAAGTAGGAGAGAATACCCATCCTAAAAAATAGAAAATAGATCTAGCTCTTCTTTAAAACTTGTACATAACTCACTTAAGCTTCCATCATGATCACCTGATAGAGGCTTTGAAAATGAGTCATGCACCTGCTCAATGGTGGAATCTCCTACATCAAGAGGTCGATATCTCTATTGGATAACCAAGAATAAATCCATAATTTGTTCTTCATCATGCTTAACCATTTCAACACTATCCCCTACAAGATGTGAAAAGTCATTACATAAATAAATGTACTCACTCTTTGTAGATTCTATAAAAAATTCCTTCACAACTTATTCTTCAAGTTAAGGTAAAGATTTTGTATCATTCTTTCCCTAATACACTTTAGATTCAAAACTCTTTTGCAAATATTTTTCTATTTAAAAAGGAATCAGGCCATCATCATCATCCTCATCATGTTCTTCACTTTACTGTATCTCTAAATTAAAATTTTCCAAATGTGTATGATGCTTAGAATCAAGTGAAAACAATGGATAAACAAGAACAACTCTTTTACTTCACTTTGATCATTGATACTGGAATATTGATTACATTCTCCTTATATATCAAAGTGAGTAAAAACTTGATATGTTACTTCCATAGGCTGAAATTTTGATTTTCAAACCACAAAAGTTTGAAAAGCACAATTTTCAAAATAATTGGGTATCTTTTATGCAAGAGGAAGGACCTCTTCCACAAATTGATTGCATTCATATAGCTATCCATGAGAGCTTTGATGCATAAAACCTAGATCATTTTGATGCATTCCACGTGATCTTTTATCTCATGGAGCTCATGAGAGAAAGATTCTTCAAGCTCCTTTATTTCAATAATCTCCTTGAGTTATAAAATTAGTAGGGAGGGTGGGTGGATTAGGAGAAATCTATATTTGGCTATATGTAAGAGCTTGGGATGAGATACTTGCATGAGGAATTAGTGGTTTTGAAGGCAAGGAGACAATTTACTAACTTCTATGAGGGTTATTTAATCTCTAATGGCAAGATTGTAAGATTGAGGAAAGGTTTATGTTGAACACATAGAAGTACTGAGACGGTGAGTGAATCAGTACTTATTCAAATCCTTTTCTTTCAACAACATTCAAACTGCTATAAGCATGAAAAGTACAAGAACATTGAAGCACACATTCATTACACTAGATTTATGTGGAAAACCCTAGAATGGAAAAACCACTGCGAGCAAGCTACTTGGATGTTGTAACTCCCTGAATAGTTACAACACTTACAATCTTTAGACAACAATTTTGTAACACAAAACTTATCTGACTCAAATGTCCTTGTCACAAAAACTAACTGTTGATCACTTCATCTTCTACACCACTATCTTATCTCTGCACAACTACAATATCAACTCCTGCCACAAAAAAACAACCTCAGAAACTCTTCTCCATCATGACATCACTAACAATTGCCTCTGCAACAATATCATACTAGTCCTTTCTAGATTTCATCATGAGATCTACTTATGTGGTGAGTTTATTTGCACAATATCTATGCTATCACATAATATGCATTACATTCCACACTTAAAAATTTTGATCTTTCATTTATATCCTCCAAAAGCTTTAAAATATTTGTCCTTGGTTAGCCAAGATGAAACATGTAATTTGAAAAGTGTAATGGCCACAACAATCGATTCCCAAACATATGCAGTAAGTAAAAATCTAATGTGGTTCAAGAGAAAGACATAATTAGGTCCTATCTCACCTTGGAACACTCTTCCACATTGGTTCACACTTCAAGACACATGGCATAATTGTCAACATATATTAGATTGGCACAACAAACACTTACCGTTCCTTACATTTAGCTCCAGACCAAAAGTGATACCAAAGAAGACAATGTTACATCATGTGGATAATACGAAGAGTATTATATGATCTATAAATCATCCTTGTACACTCCAACCATTTCAAGTCATCACATGCTAGTGCAAACACATAAACTCTGATTTTGGTATCCTTAACAACTCTTCTTACATAGTCGTAAGATCAAACAATGAAAAGAACACTTGCGATGAACCTAAACATTTGAAACTCTAACAACACATACCAACCAGTTATATGATCTTGTCATTCAATCAACAAGTCTAGTTTCCACTATGTGGTGAACTGTGGTGTCTTCTTATTTCTCCCTCTACTTAGCATTAAACCATTAACAAGTCTTGTCTTCATAGAGATGACTCTGGAGAAATATCTAGGGTACAAATTATCACTTGAAACTTGACACTTGCATACTTGATACTTATATCTACCTATCCTCAAAATCACAATATCATATCTTCATCTACAGAGAAGTACAGAGAATTCTGTTGTCTCTCTGTGACTACACTTACATTGTTTCAATACTGACTTCATTTTTCTCTCTAACACTCCTTGCGGTAAATTTTATGATCTCAAACTTGAAACATGGATACTTGAGTGTAGTATTTGGCCATCGGTCCAAATTGCAGGTCCTTACCTTCAACTATGGTAGAATGTGGTACTATCTTGTGAACCTATAACACCTTCCCTGACTTGTATTAAACTCAGACAATTTCCTTCAATATTTTTATAACTTTCTTCATTAGGTGGCAAACACCATGAGTTCATAACACCAACACATAGCATGAATCCAACTCAATCTCATCAAACACTTTAAATAAAATCAACATATCAAAGGAATGGACTTACACATCAACTTCAGAAAATATGGTATGTTTGTGAATAGACAATATTGATCCATCTCCAAAATAATTGTGCTGTCTTTTCATAATTGTATCCACTGCCATAGAAGAGAGCTGGGGAGATAGTTGGTAGATGATGCCACAGAGGTGTTTAATGCTCTTTCTTTTCTTCTGCATTACATTCCTCCTCCACCACCTCCTCCCCCTCAGCCGGCAAAAGAGGAGGATCATCGTCAGTAGGGTTTTATTGTTGAAGGATTGCTAATTGACAACTAAAAGTTTTGGTCCTCTTTTGGGTGTTTCTTTGATTAAGATATAATTGGGTTGTATATTGTGTAAATATTGTATCAGTGTCTTATTGACAAAGAATTCAATCGTGTAATGTTCAAAGACTATTTTTGATCAAATTCATCTTTTTGAGTCATTTTTGTATTAGCTAGGTTTTTTAAAAAAGGCTACAACTAGAGGTTTTCTTCACCTGATTCTTTCCTATTGGTATGCTTTGCTGAATTAGGCTTTTGTAATTTTTTTTATATAATTAAATATATTTTTAGTGGCTTTGCCATTTTTTCTAAAAAACAAAAAATAATGTTGATCCATTTCCTTTACTTAACAAATTTTCTGATCAATCTATTCTTTGTCTTCTCCTCTGATCACCTCATCATATATTCATCACTTTGCTTCTCTATCTCACAACACTTTGTAACAATCTCCTTTAGTCACCACTATCATTTGGCATCTCTAAACATCATTGTTCATCACTATTGACACCAATCCTATCCATCATACTATTGACATCAACAACAACACATATGCAACAATCTCCCCCTTTGACATTGATGGCAACACTTAAACTGATATGCATACTTTTTTCCCCTTTCACGTCAATGGCAAAGGGCTAGTGGTCTTCCTCTCTTCCAAAAAAAACAAATAGGTTCCCCCTCTCTAAATATTTCTTATCACCTTTTATCAAACAAATCCCCCTAAGGAGTAGCCTTTTTCTCTTCAAAACTAATGTAGAAAAATTGTTCTTCAAGATTATATGTACAATGTGCCTTGTTCATATAAAAATAACACTGTTTATTTTTATTTACCACATATCTATATATTCAACAAAATTTCTCTTACCTTCACAAGTTTTTCTGTTCACTTGGAATGTAGAACATTTTTGTAAATCACCTTTAATTGGGCAAGAGTTGTGTCCCAGTTCTTCTTCACAAAAGAAAAAATGTGTGATTGACTTTTAAAATGAATATACAATTCTTTTGCCTCTTCCAAAGTGGTTGGTACTTTTACTTTCTAAGCCACATTCTCTACTTCAATCAGGATACTGGTCAAGACTGCTAACCTCATACGCACTACTTCCCTTAGATGACATGTTTCTGCTTTGATTTTCTCTCTTTGGTCCAAGAGTTGGTTCAACTGAGTATGAAGATTTTTAATTTGGACATTAATAGTTCCATCTTTTTCCTTTAAAGGATCATATATTTTGTCCACTTGAGTTAATTGTGACTCAATAGAGTCAGCTTGATTCTTTATGCTCTTTGTAGTTGTTGGCCATTTCAAACAAAATTGATACAAAGTCTTAGCATCTTCAATATATTTTTGAATATTTTTCATATTTCCTTATAAAATATTATGTGCCTTTGCACATCTAGTAGATGCATTAGTCAACCTTTAATTATTTACTTGCTTTGTTTTCTTCTTCTCAACTTACTTCTTTAAATGAGATGAATGATCCTTGAAAGACTCCAACATGAGTTGAATCATCTACTGAGTAGGAGGGAAGGTGGGATTTCTCTTTGTCTTAGGTAGTTCCTTCTATATTAACTTGATTTCTTCTTCTAATACCTCAGCTCCTTCAATTTGTTGTTGCAGAATTTCTTGTCTAGCTGAGGTCTAAAGGATGTCTCCCAATTGTAATTTGTGAAGTGGAGATATATTGGACAAGATAACTTGTCCATCTAACACTGGCAACTGTAACAGTTTCCGAGTAACCATTAATTGGGTTAGCATTTGTTGGGCTAGGAATTCTTTAATAGAGTCAACTAGAGAGGAGGAGGAAGATGTATCTTGCTCCACTTCTCAGTTCTCCTCTACATTAACATTAGTCTACTCCTCTTTTTGTTCAAGGTTAGCCTATTCTTTAGTACTTTCCAAAGGAGGAGCATTATCATTCACAACATGATGATTAAGTGAAACATGTCCTTCACCATGTACATCTTGTTCTTGATCAAGTGCTTCTTGTTCTTCTCTCTTCTCTTGGGATACTTTATGTTCAGTGTTGTGTGGAGGAGATAATGTCATGTGTGGTGGATAAGTAGTGTCATGTGGTGGAGAAACTTATGGTTGTTCCACATTTTTAGTTCCTTTTACCTCATCCAATATTTTATTTGTCACATCCTTTGTCTCCTTCTGAATTTTCTCTTTATCACCTTCCTTCATGCTCATAAGAATTTCCACTATTTTCTTTCTCCTTAATTCCTGAGCTTGCATTTGAGCCAATTTATCCTTTTCTTCTTGGGACATAGAGGTCATGGCCTTTTCAAGAGCTTGTTGTCTCATCTCATCATTCATTTTAATAGCTTCTCATTTTTTCCTTAGAGCCTGAGCTAGGCTTTCTGGCACCTTTTCAATGACATCAATCATGGGAAGATTGTATTTAAGCATATACATAACTACACCCTTTACAGTGGTGCTTTAGTGCTTAGGAGGAACAACCAGATACAAATTAAATGTGTGCTTTAATAACCCATGTTGTTTAATTCCATTGAATACAACTTCTAATTAAAGAGAGCCTTCTGTAGGAGTCACCAGAGGATTTTTCTTAGATTTCTTCCCCTTTTCTTTTAGCTTAGAAGTTTCATCTTCTCCTTCTTCCTCTTCAATCTCTTCTACCTTAACCTTATTTCCTTTAGCTTGTGGTTTGGGTCTTGCATGCATTTTTTCTCAAGTCTTCTTCTATGCTAGTGTTTCAAAAGATGTCCTTCTTCTAGTGGACATTGTTTGTACTGACTCATAGGGCTATGGTGCATTTACAATAGTATAAGTGACTCTCCTAGTCCATCTTAAACCTTGTGCAGCTGGTAGGATAGTAGAGGCATGATGTGTTTCCTCCATAGGGGCTTCTAATGTGGTTTTAGATGAAATGCCCCATAACTAATGCAGCTCATATTTCCATTATTGTTCGGTTCATCCTTTTTGCAACACCATTTTTCCATGGTGTATATGGAGTTGTCTTTTGTCTTATGATACCTGCATGCTTATAGAACTCATAAAATTCCTTAGAGCAATATTCCCGTCCATTTTTAGATCTTAATATTTTTATCTTAAGTTTTGATTGGTTCTCTACTAAAACTTTAAACTCCTTAAACTTAGTGAAAACTTTAGATATATGCTTCATAAAATAGATCCATGTGAATCCGGATACATCATCAATGAAGGTAACTAAATAATAAGATTTTCCAATAAAATCATTATCCATAGGTCTAAATGCATCTGAATGAATAATTTCTAATTTCTCATTCACTCTATTGCTTCTTAAAGGAAAAAAAATAATGTTTTGTTTGCCAAACACACAATGCTCATAGAAATCAAAGTGCTCATCAGAATAGGAGAAATCATCCAATAATTTTTTATTCATAATTGATTTTAAAACATTTTTTCTTATGTAGCCCAATTTGTAATGCCACAACATACATGTATTTTAGAAGTTTTAGTTAGATTAGTGGATCTAGAAACTGTAGTGGCCTCAAGCCTAAACAAAATTCTCATCCTTGTTCACTTGGCTACCACCAAGCTTCCTCTCACCAATCTACAACCATGCTTATTAAATATTACATGCATTCCTGAATCATTCAACTTCAAAATAGAGATAAGATTTCTAGCTAATATAGGTGTTGGAAACAAAATAGATAACTGAGAGGGGGGGTGAATTAGTTATCTCAAGTATATTAACTTTCTTTTCTCCTTTAACAATTAGTGCAGCATCAAAACATATAAGCATACATAACCATGAGAGTAGAAATAAAATTAACACACATAACACAAGGATTTTTACGTGGAAAACCCTGTTAAGGGAAAAAACCATGGGGTGACTAACCCAAGATTGTATTCTCTGTTAAAAGAATAAGAAATACAAAATGGCACTTGCCAATTAGGGCTCACTGCCCGAGCACACTACTCACAAGAGGCACACTACCTACAAGAGACTCACTATCTACAAATTTTATAGAAGGTAACCAGGTATTTGAACTAATGAGAGGCATCCACAAACATTGAAGTTCAGTTCCAGTTAGGCTCAATATACTGATCGAATGCACTTCATTCTTCTTCTGCTCTAGTGCTGCTACTCTGTTACATACCGGACTTGTATTTCTGCTTCCTTACTTATCTACACCTTTCTTCATACCTTATTTCATGACATCTACACCCACACACCTTCATACCAAAATCCATCTAGTATATATATCTACATAAAGGATTTCAACTACTTTCTAGTTGGCAACCAGAATACTCAAGATATTTACAAAATACTGATCTATCGACTGAATCCATGCTTGATATGTGATGCGTATCAAAATCATAGATATTGAAGTCATCAATCATGTCAGCCATATTGTATGATCCCTCAAATAGCTTGATCACCACCAATTTCTCATCTGAATTGAAGTCTGATGCTCTGTCAGTCAGTTCTTCCTTAGTTTGCTCTACCTGTCAAGAACCCAACACTCAGATGCTCATATCTTTTCCATGTTTTATCACCAGAGGCTCAAACTATAGAATCTAGTAGTCATGATACTCCTCTTGACTTGTCCAAGTCCACAACTTGCTAAGTTACACCATCTGAGAGATTGGGACCTTGCTGCATGCTCTATTTTTGTTCACCAGACCAAAACACTCTTCAATTTGACTTCCGATATAGGCATACTATGTGTTGTGGATGTGTGAGATAGACTTTGTTGCCATCAATGACAACACTCATGAAGCCACACAGTGTCTCTTGCCAACAATCTCCCCCTTTGGCATTGATGGCAACACTTAGTGAAAAATGACTAAGTGTCGCAGCAAACTCCCCCTTGGCTGATGCTCTGTCTTGTGCATTATTTTACCGGAGCTCCCCCTTAGTTGGATTCCACATTTTTCACTACTCCTCACTCCCCCTTTGACATCAATGGCAAAGGGTGGAATCTAGACACCAAAATTTGTAAAAATCAACCTATAGATAGTCGCATAAGTATATATATGTTATACTTACATATACTTGAGTATATCCACAAAAGTGGTCTTCAACTGTACAAATTATGTTGCCCAGCTTTGCTTCATCCTATCCAAAATTGAGATGTGGCCTCTCAACAAAAATGCATAAGCTTCTACCCTTCTTGAGTCTATCAGATCACTGGTCTGGGCTATGGTCTAAGCATCAGTTAAGGCCTCATGCATTGCCTCTAACTTAGGGATAATTATCCCTCTAAGTTCACTCATCATGCTTATCATATTCTTCTTCTCCTTGTCTAGCCTCTTAATTTCATTTATAATGGCAATAACCTAGCATTCTGGATTCATTATGGATGTGTTGAGGGGATCAAAATTCTGAGATAACCTTGATAGTTTACCTTCTTGTTCTTTCACCTTCTTTTCAATATCCTCTGTCACCTTAGACCAGGATAGACAAAATTTGTACATGTCCCCACCATCTTTAAGAGCATTTTCTAAGCTCTGTATCCCAATATCTAGGGTCCTCCTATCATTAGCTATGAGTCCATGTACTTCAGTGAATCTCTTTCCCAAAAACTCTTTCCAGACTTTCTCTTCTACCGATTTCTCTAAGGAATCAAAATGGGTGCTAATAGAGTTAACCAGAGATTTCAAATTACTAGATGGAGAGGCCGAAGGATCCTTTTGGAAGGATGGCATGATCTTCTCTAGCATCCTGGAAGCAATCTCCATTAGCTCATAGTCTTCCATGTGAGATTTTAGATGCTTTTCTTTTGCTTTAGCTTGGGCAAAAGATGTTATTTTCATTGTCTAGACTCGAGAGGGAATCAAAATTTAGTGGTCCTTGGAATAGATCTGGTTCATCTATCTCCATCATCTCTTTGGTCAAGAAATTCTTCACTGCCTTTGCAGTGTCTCTTGCCAGAGACTGAGTCTTCTTTTCCTTTGGAATCTTAGAGCAGTCATCAGAGATCTCTATTTGTTCTTCTTCTCTTCCCTTTTTCTCCTCTTCTTGACTCACTTTCTCCTCTTTTCTTCCTTCTCCTTCAGTTCCTAAATCTGTAGTGGGATCCGGAGGAGAGATGTTAACTTCTTCATGAACTTCCTCTTCTAGAACAGAGGAATCCAAGTCCTTAGATTTCTCTTCATCCATCTCTTTTGGCCCTTCTAAATTTTTCTCAGTAGATTCTTCTTTTGATGAATTTAATCCTTCAACATCCATTGTAGAGGGTTCTTCATTTATTTCCTCTATAATAGGAAGATTGAATCTTTTAAAGGCATCCCAGAGGATGTCTTCTATTTCTCTTGCTACCTGATTAGTCTCTCAAAGCATTAGTTTGTTCATTCTTGCTTTTCTCCGGAATTCATCCTTGCAGTCTTTAAAGATCATGTTCATTTCCTTTGGAGTAATGGAAGGATAGAGGTAAATAGTAATCTGTTCTCAGATCTCTAAGTCCTTTTCCTTAGCATTCTCCTTTCTAAGTTCAAGCACCTTCTCTAGGCTCTTGGGAATTAATGAAATGATTTAAATAAATGCTTTATTATAAATATTTAGGTACCTGATTGTAGCTTCTTCCAAGATCCTTTTGTCAGTATCAATATAATCATCATAAAATTCTATTATTGGTTCCAGATTTCCATCCACAGTGACTGCCTTGATGATATCATCAATAGAAAGAGTGGGCTTTTCAACAAATTCTTCTACCTCTTCTTCTTTATTTCTGCCGGCAAAGGATTCCCCAGATGTTTTCTTCTTCTTTTTCATTTTCTTAACTTCCTCATCAGTCTCTATTTCTTCATCATCCTTTTGGCTTATGTAGGACCTTGTGGCCTTTGTTTTCATTATCTTTTCTCCCTTTCCAGACATCTTGGCTTCTAGTTTTGAGGCTCTTGAGCTCTTAGATGTGGCAGGTGCAGAGTTCTTGGAGGATCTAGTCTAGGAGGAGGTTTGCACTAGAACACTTTTTGTTTCTGCTTCTTGTTTCTCTTTCTCAGCTCTTTCTATTGTCTCTATTTGTATCAACTGCCTCTTTTGATATGCCATATCTTTTGGCAATTTTCTCTACTTCCCTTCTAACTTTCCTTTTTATTTCCAGTTGTCTTAGCTCAACATGTATCTTTACACTTGATTCTTGAAAGGTTCCAAACCTTACTACCTCAAGGTCCTTAGGCTAACTCAACAAGTGTTGGATATGCAGCTCCAAGATTTTCTCATCAATCTCATATCCCATTGGCATAATCCAAATTGTTCTGGGCTCAACTGCCTCCATTAGGCATTGATCAGTGTCTACCATAAAACACAATGTATCCTTGTATTTTTCAACTATGGATTGAGGAATTATTTCTCTGGCCTACATCATACTTTGGAAGTTTTTAAAGTATCCCCAGAGTGCTGTGCTTTGAGCCTTAGCATCACCAAGTCTATACATATAGTCTCTAATTTGTATGGCAACCGGTATGTCATTTTGCCAGACCTAACCACTTGATCCAGGTAGCTCATTCATGTAGTAGAAGAATAGACACAGTATTAGACACCCATACTTGAATGAGTTCTTCTTGTCCTTCTTGATCTTCTGCAAGTTTTCTAACAGTTGGTTCATGAGAAGGTCGCATAGATCATAGTCTACATTTTCCCTTAATATTTGATATGATGTATATATTGTGGTCTCGAACACAAAATTCTCCTTGCTGGAATGATAGATTTTATAACCAATTATCATAGAGGTAAATTTGATATCCAGATCTATGATGTCTTCTATTGTCATTGCTCTTTTGTCAAACTTTGATCTAGTAGCTTCACTTACTGTCTGGTTCTTGATAGATTTGAGTGCAGGCAACCCACCAGATGAGTGCAGTCTAGTTACTTCCCTAACGACATCTTTTGTTATCTTGAAGGGCTTCATCAACCACATGAAATTGTCATGTATTCTACTAAGAACATACCATACCCATTCATCTTTTGCAAAACAGGGAAAGTGGATGCAATATCCAAAGTACTTATCCCAGAGGGCCTTGTATTGAGGTTTGAGTTTAAAACTTTCATCTATTAATTGTTTATGGTAGATGTCCATCAACTTAGATTCTCCAAATTCCTCAATATTGGCGTGGATCTAAACCCTAACATCTTCTACATGCAGAACCCCATGTGGAATGCTAGAAAAAGAGCCTAAGGGATCAACTTCTAGGGATTTGTAAGAATGTTTCTTGAATTTTGGATGCGGCCTATCAGTGATCTTAACAACCATTGGAGTAGCCATTTTTGCAAAAGATTCAGAGAGAGATATTCAAAATGGAAGTACCTTTTTATGCTTTAGGGTTCAGGAAAAAGAGCCAGAACAAATCACTGGTTGAATCAGATTTTGTGGTTGATCTTTGAGAAGGTTGTAAAAACTTGATGTAGAGCTCTTCTTTTCTTCTTCTCAAATGCAACTGTGCAAATGATGAGTAAAAGAACCCTTTTATCTCTACGCAAACCCTAATTTCCTTTTGCAATAAATACACAACTTAAGTCCCAGTTGCCTTGTTCTGAGAGAGATCTTTTTGAATCACTGAGATGCACTTAGAATTAGTTTTAGTGAAAATTGACAATGTATCTTCTTTCCTCCAATCATGCCATGAATCCATAGATCAAGATATATCAATTTTGAATCACATTGGATTCTTATTATAAAAATCCTACTTTTATCGGATGGCTGTCAGATCAGATCAATCTTGGATGATTAAACTCTTGCAAAACTCCATGTAGATCATTTATATTTTCATGGACGGTTATATACATAATTTTATGAGAACCCTTTAATCCGCAACATTTTATGTGCCAAATTTAGGCACTAATTGACTGGCTGGGGAATTTTATTTTCCTTTGTGACTCCCCCTAAGCTAGAGCTCATCTGTTTAGTTTCTGGAAGGAATATCAGCACTAGATTCTGGTGCGGATCCATCACCAACATTTTATGTACGCTTCTTTACCCAAATCTTGCTCGTGTCCCTTTGAACTTCATTTGCATTCACTTTGCCTTTTCCTTTATCTTGATTTTGATTATGATGCATCGGACCCTTTTTATCCGGATTCTTACTTCTGTAGAATTTGGTAATATGACCAGATCTATTGTAATTATAGCAAACAACATTTCTTTGCATATTTGACTGATATCCTCTTGATCTGTATTGATTAGCCATATGTCCCATTCTATTGCATGCAAAGCATCTACTAATGAATGAATTCTTTATTTGCATATTTTTGCATTCATGAGATTTGTGACCATACCTTTTGCAGTTGAAACACTATTTCGAGAAGGATGAATTAGTCTGATTCATTCTTCTTCTGCACTGAGTTGCTTTATGACCGAAGTTGTTGCAATTGTAGCAGTATCCATTGAAGGATGGATATCTTTGAGCATTTGGTTGCCTTACTGGAGGTCTTCTAGGCTTGTTTCTTTGATTTCCTGATCCAGATTTCTTCTGACCGGATCCGAAGCTTTCACCTTTCTCATATCCCAAGCCACACTTGTCATCTACCCTCTTTTGGCTTTCAAGAAGAACTTCAAGTTGAGCTGAGATTATCTTGAATTTCTCTTTGTATTCATTTGTTGTTTGAAGATCTTGCTTAAGAGTGTCTATCTGATTCTCAAGTTTTTCTTCATTATCTCTAGCTTCTTCAAGATTAGATTCAAGATGCCTGATTATTCTGTACATCTTCTGGCAGTCATATGTCTTCTCCTTGAGTGATTGTTTTAGATCATCTTCAATTTTCCTTTTTTCTTCAATTTCTTGGGTGAATCTCGTAACCCCTGATTCCATCTCATGACTTACCATAATGACCTCTTTTGATAGCTTCTCACATAGCTTGTTTTTCTCATTCAGATCTTTATTAGAATCATTGGCTTCACTCTGAATTGCTAATTTTTCAAGTGGTTCCTTTCTCTTTTTCACAGAGATACTTAATTTTTTTTTAGCTCATTTATGAAATCATCAACTTGTTTGAGTCTTTCTCTCAAGTTGTTGACTTCAGAGTGAGATTGCTCAAGATCATCTAAGGCAGACTAAAGTTGTTCCTTCATACCATATATATCCATTGAGATTCCCAGATCTTCCTCAAGCTATTAGGCTCTGTTTAGAGGAATTTATCTCTAATACCAATTGTTGGAAATAAGGTAGATAACTAAGAGAGGGGGTGAATCAATTATCTCAAGTATATTAACTTTCTTTCCTCCTTTAACAATTAGTGCAGCATCAAAACATACAAGCATACATAACCATGAGAGCAGAAATAAAATTAACACACATAACACAAGGATTTTTATGTGGAAAACCCTGTTAAGGGAAAAAACCATGGGGTGACTAACCCAAGATTGTATTCTCTGTTAAAAGAATAAGAAATACAAAATGGCACTTGCCAATTAGAGCTCACTGCCTGAGCACACTGCTCACAAGAGGCACACTACCTACAAGAGACTCACTGTCTACAAAGTTTATAGAAGGTAACCAGGTATTTGAACTGATGAGAGGCATCCACGAATGCTAAAGTTTAGTTCCCGCTAGGCTCAATATACTGATCTAATGCACTTCATTCTTCCTCTGCTCTAGTACTGCTACTCTGTTACATACCAGACTTGTATTTCTGCTTCCTTACTTGTCTCTACCTTTCTTTGCACCTTATTTCATCATATCTACACCCACACACCTTCATACCAAAATCCATCTAGTATATATATCCGCACAAAGGATTTCAACTACTTTGTAGTCACCAACCGGAATACTCAAGATATTTACAAAATACTAATTTGTTAGTTGAATCCATTCTTGATATGTGATGCATATCAAAATCATAGATATTGAAGTCATCAGTCATGTCAGCCAATATTATATGATCCCTCAAATAGCTTCATTGCCATCAATTTCTCATCCAGATTGAAGTCTGATACTCTGTCGGTCAGTTCTTCCTTAGTTTGCTCTACTTGTTAGGAACCCAACACTTAGATGCTCATATCTTTTCCATGTTTTATCACCAGAGGCTCAAACTCTGGAATCTAGCAGTCATGATGCTCCTCTTGACTTGTCCAAGTCCGTAACTTGCTGAGTTACACCATCTGAGATATCCGGACCTTGCTGCATGCTCTATTTTTATTCACTGAACCAAAACACTCTTCAATCTGACTTTAGGTATAGGCATACTATGTGCTATAGATGTGTGAGATAGACTTTGTTGCCATCAATGACAACACTCATGAAGCCGCACAGTGTCTCTTGTCAACAATAGGAATATATAAAACACCAAGGAGGGTTCTAATCGTCCCATCACTGAAACACAATTGTACCTTTCCCTGAACAACAATCAAATATGTAGAGTTGTCCCCAAGGTAAACATTTTTTTAGAAATTAAAGTTACACGAATGCATGCCCTCTCTACAAAATGTTATGATGTGCAGTCACATGAATAGGTGATGCTAGAAACACCCCCTCCTATGAATGCAATGGAGGTGATGCTTCCATGACATTGGCCTTCCTAATCACAATTTGACCCTTCCCAGGTGATTTTAGAAACCCCCAAGGTAAACATTACCTCCATCATATTTCTCATATGTGGAGAACCATTTCTCATGAGGAGTCATATGATACAAGAAACCTGAGTTAATAAACCACTATTCATTAGACATAACATTACATGAAGAAAGTCTTTGAGAGTGCTTCTGGATTCCACTGTGTATGTTTTTGAATAATGTTTTGGATCATACTCAATCATCCATCATCAGGAAGTGGAGTAATTAAGATTAGATAGTAGACTTGAGTCTTATAAAGGAAATAGAGGGGAAGAGAGGAGCAAAAAATGAAGGGTACTAGTTGAGAAGAGAGATAAAACAAAAGACAAGATAAAGATTATATAAAAATACATATATAAGGATTATATAAAATATACATGTATGTGTGATATAAATAAACCAAGAACATACACAAGCAAAAAGAACAAAAAACAATAAACAAGACAAATTTAAAAATACCCATTACCATACTAATAAACATTGATAAAAGTATAAAGTATAAACCTATAATTTAAAATAAAAAACCACACACATACACCCAAAAAGCCTAGACACAATGACAAGGCTAAATCTAAAGAAATATAATACAAGAACAATAATTTAAGAGAGCAAATGCATGTTAACAAAAACAAAACTAAATCTCCACCACAATATTAAAAAACAAAAATATAAATGTTACACATAAACATGAACGTCCTTCTAGAAATAAATATGTAAACAAATGAATAGATATATAGGTATATTTAAACATACATACCTATTGGAATAGAGATATAAAAATACATATGTAATAGAAATAAACTAAGAACAAAGCAAAAGCAAAAGCAAAAAAACAAGAAAAATATAAAAAACCCATATCCATACAATATACATTACTAAAAGAATGAAGTATAAACCTATAACTCTACATACAAATATAAGTATACAAGCATATATGTATATATATAAAGGAGAGTATAGACAAGCATACCTTTATGTAATGTAAAGTAGATAAATAAGAAGCATGATGATGAGTCAATAAATATGTATGAGCATACATACATACCTACCTACATACATGCATACATACAAACATACGTACATCTATATAGACAAACACCAAAAGAAAAGAAAAGAAGTGTCTGTATATATATATATATATATATATATATATATAGATATAGATATATATATATATATATATATATGTATGTATGTATGTATGTATGTATATATATATATATATATATATATATATATATATATATATATATATATATATATATATATATATATATATATATATATATATATATATTATAGAGAGAGAGAGACATGTAAATAAATATACATGCAAGTAGGTATGGTAATATAAATAAATATATACAAAAATATACACTATATATATATATATATATTATAGAGAGAGAGAGAGAGAGAGAGACGTGTAAATAAATATACATACAAGTAGGTATGGTAATATAAATAAATATATACAAAAATATACACACACATAGTTTTCAAGTTATTCCTTTTATGTGTGTGTGTGTGTGTGTGTGTGTGTATTTATTCTTACACCCTCCTGAGACAGATTTATTTATATTACCATACCTACTTGCACGTATATTTATTTACATCTCTCTCTCTCTCTCTCTCTCTCTCTCTCTCTCTCTCTCTCTCTCTCTCTCTCTCTCTCTCTCTCTCTCTCTCTCTCTCTCTCTCTCTCTCTCTCTCTCGCCATATATATATATATGGACACTTCTTTTCTTTTCTTTTGGTGTTTGTCTATATATATGCACATTTGTTTGTATGTATGCATGTTTATATGAATGTATGTGTTGGCAACATAGTCAAGAGACACTGTTGATTGGATAATGTTGTCATTAATAGCAACAAGGAAAACAAAGCATGATGGAGCTAAGGATGATGGGAACTCAACTTGGAATAGCCTACATACAAGGTGCTGGTCCAGACACAAAGGACCAAGACAGAATGGCTAAGTACTGACAACACAGAGTTAGTAGCAAAGACTCAAGTGGTATTTCTCCATAGTTGATAGTCAAGGTATGTGGTTCAGGTATGTTATTTAGGATTGCTTGGAGATACTATGTTCAAGATTACAAGTCGTGATGACTTCTGGAAGTCAAGTTGTGATTGGCTTAAGTCCAAGTGAACACAGTTAAGTAAGGAACATTGCAGAGTGCATGGGTATTCTAGTCCGTATTTCTGTGCAAGTGATTATATTAGTATGCGGTTTTGAGGTAGTATGGATAAGTGTCAAAAGCATACAATTGATGAGTTACAGAGTTTGAAGTGATCTGAAAGATTGTCTACAAAATTCCAAGTTCTGGCAGTTGGTTTGCCAGTACTTCACCAAGACAAAAGAGTTAGTTCTGGGTTCCGCATTTCACCACAGTTGGTAAGGTATGATCTGTGAGGTATGAGGAATGTTTGATGTGATTATTTGAGTCTCATTTGGTCTGCAATAATAATTTTGGTATGACGATTAATTAGGTCAAGCATGTTCTGAAGAGACAAGCCGACAGACAGTTAGATCTTTATGCAGAGAAGGTATATTACTTGAATAATAAATCTAAGTGGTTATATGTGTGGTGCCAACTTGTATGAAGATTATTCATGCTTCATGTCTAATGTGACAACTTGATTATGAGATGAATCTTGTTGTAGATATAAATACTCTATGGATTGCGATGTAGAAGTGTGTGTTGTGTGCAAATTTGAAGTGTGAAGGATTATGAGCAGAATGCAAAGTAGAGAAAGAAAAACATAGTACATGTAGTTGAGTTGAGAAGCAGGGAAGAATAGATGAAGACCTTTGAATCTGTATATTGAACCTTCAATGGAACTATGATCCAACATATGGTAGATGCATTTGTAGCAGTTCATCTTCTGGCAGTGAGCCAATCCTTCTTTCTACTTTTCTCCTGACAGTGATCACTTCCTCATAGGGCAGTGAGCCCTAGGTAGTGAGCCTTCTTGTAATTTGGTATTGAGCTATCATAATATATTGTGAGCTAACACTCACCATGGTTTTTCCCTCTTTGGGTTTTCCACGTAAAAATCCTGGTCTCTATGTGTTATGTCTTTATGGTTGTTGTTCTTATGCTTGTTCTTCTTTCATGTCATTAATTTTGGAAATTGGACTAATAAACAAGTTAACAAGTGGTTTTGTAGAATACGAATTTACTCCCCCCCCCCTCTTAGTATTCCTTACTTTCAACAATTGGTATTTGAGCGAGGTTCCTTGGAAGAAGCCTAACAGCTTGAGGAAGATCTAGGAAAGTTCACTCATGGTAGCCAGAAGATTTGGAAACTTCTCAAACAATGTTGAACTAGAAGCAGCTCTTATTGATCATGAAAAATCTGAAGTAGAAATTAGGGATCTGAAGGATAACATTCAAGAAGCTAATGAATGCATCCTAAAGCTGAAAGAACAAGTCAAGAAATTCAAAGAAAATATAAAATTGTTAGTGAACAATTGATATTAGCAAATGAGACCCTAGATGATTTGAAAGTGGAAGTTATAAAAAGAGCCAAAGCAGAGGAAGATCTAAATCTGATGGTAAATATCAAGATAGAACAATGTGTCAAACTAGAAAAAGAAGTTGTGAGCCTTAAAATAGACTTGGAAAAAGCTAAGAGCTATGAAGAAATGTTCAAGACAAGTTCTGCAAAACTTGATGAGATGATTTCTACTCAAAAGAGTTTAGATGACAAGCAAGGCTTAGGATTTGAGAAAGGAGAAAGTTCAAAATCAGGCCAAGAAAACTTTTAGATTAAGTAAAACAAAGGGAACCAATTTAGGAATCAAAGAAGAAGACCTAGAAGACCTCCAGTCAGATAGCGAAATGCTCAAAGGTACCCATCTTTCAATGGCCATTGTTTTTTATTGCAATAAGTTTGGGCATAAGGGTACTCAATGTAGGAGTAGAATAAATCAGAATCAAAATTTCCATCATTCTCTGGTCAATGCTTCAATTGCCAGAAAATAGGTCATAGATCAAGTGAATGCAGAAGTCCAATAAGAAATGGCTTTCACAATTCAAGGAATACTCAATTATTCAATTGAAGATGTTTTGCATGCAATAGATTTGGACATATGGCTAATCAATGCATATCAAATCTAATCAATAGAAGGAATCAAGGAAAAAGGAATGTGGTATGCTACAATTGAAACAAGTTTGGACATGTTGCAAGATTCTACAGAAAAAAGAATGTGAAAAGAAACCACTATGATGAAGAATGGAAAATAGAGCAGAGGAATGTTAAGGGAAAAGAAAAAATTGATCTAGTTGAAATCAAGAAGGAAATGAACAAGGTATGGATTAAGAAAGATGTTGATAATATCAAGGATGGATCCACACCAGCTTTTGGTGTAGATACTTCCTCCAGGAAGTAAATTGAGAGCTCTAGCTCAGGGGGAGCTGTGTTAAAAATCCAAAACCCCCAGCTAGAAAGTTAGTGCTAGAATTCAGCACTAATATATGTTGTGAAGTACTTTATGAAAAGTCCTTTGAAAGAAATTCGGGTAGACAAAGATCTAATATGAAGCAATTTGGATTGACTGTGGTTGTCAGAGAAGTGTTTGGCAACTTTTTGAAAGATTGTATTTATGACGATTAAGTTAAGGCCTCAAGGGGTTTAAAGGCTTGGATTTGTAAGAAATTAATCACTTTGTATTCAATCTTTCAAGTGTTTAAGGTGATCTGAAGTGAAATTCCAAACAACTCAGTGATTTCTAAAGCAAATCAAGACAAGATAAAAAAAAACCCTAATTCAGTGAAGAGGTATTTTTTAGAATCAAAACCCTACTGTGAATCTATTTGAACTCTTGCAAAAGATGGCAACCCCACATGTGATTTATATAACCAAAAGAGAAAAACCAAAATTCAAAAAACATCCATACAAATCAACAAAGGTCGATCCAAATGGTGTATTTTCAGAGATTCTGTTCGGTGTGATGCATGTGGAGGATGTTAGGGCTTATATACATGTTCCCCTAGAAGAACGCGGAGATAGTCAGCTTACAGACCTATCTATAAAACATCTAAGTGATGATGCATTTGACCTCAAAGAAGAATACAAGGCATTTGAAGAGAAGAAACTTATTCAGTATATAGGCTTTCCAGTTTTTACAGAAGATGAATGGATCTGGTATGTCTTAAGTTGAATTCATGATGACTTTATGTGGCTCAATTCTACATTCAAGATCACTAAAGATACCATAAGGGTCGTCATAGGACTAAACTCTATCGGTAAAGTGCATATATTGAAGGCTCTGAAAAATGATATAGTGATGAAAGCCACCGGAGCAAAATTTGATAAGAGCACTCTGACAATCAGCGATATTGAAAATCATGTAGTCAGATTTGCATCAATGGCGACTAGGTATAAGGTCTACTTCACAAACTGGGAAAACTTTGTCTTTGATACTGCTATATACACTGCCTATCAAATGGTCAAGGAAAATGTAGAATATGACTCATGTGAACTACTACGTGAGCAGCTAATGGAGAACTTGAAGAAAACAAAAGAAAAAAATACCCTTTCAAATTTGGTATGTTGATTTTGTGCTTATTTTTCTATTTTATGCAAGAGTTACCTAGTGTGAAGAATTATTTTTGGACTAAAGACAAAATAGTAGAAGTTCAGATCAGAAACTAGTTGAGTAACATAGGTAATATGGATGCACAGAAGTCATCCCTATGGGGCTATTTCAAAAATTTCTAGAAGTTAATGCAAACCAGGGAAAGGATCCCTAGGTTAGTTGTTGAAAAATATAAGGACACTATTTGCTTTATTGTGACAAAAGATCAATGCTTGATGGAGGTTGTTGAGCCTAGAATGGTATGGGTTATGCCAATGGGCTATGAGGTAGATGGAGGAATATTGGAAAATTATGCCCAACATATGCTAAGTAAACCCATAGATCCCGATGAAGAAAGACTTGGGAATTATGAGGAACTGTCTCCTAAAATTCATGTTGAAGTAAGAAAACCTAAAATCTCTAAGAAAATGTGGAGAGTGGCAGAAGATTTTACCCTGAGACAAGGCTTCACAAAAGAACAAGTGAAAGAGGCAAGGGGAAAAGCACAAGTTGAAAAGGTAGCAAACGAAAAGAGAGAAAGTGAACTAGTTAAAGCTCTAGAAGAAACCAAGAGAAAACTAGAAAAACCAAAAGTGTCAAGAAGGAGAACCAAAGGATCTACCTTTGCAGATGTTGCATCTATTCCCTCTAATCCCAAACCATCTGCAAGTGTGGAAATTCTTGTCACCAGTCACAAAAGGAAGAAAACAAAGGCTAAAAGAATGCATGTAAGCATTTCAGTCGATGAAGAAGAGATAAAAACAAATGAAGAAGTGAAGAAAATGAAAACTGAGGCCACTAAAGCCTCTGGAAGCAGCAAGAAGAAACCTTCTGGTAAGGGTAAAGATGAAAGAAGGTCATGGCAAGATGAGATAGGAGAAGCCACTACAAATATAGACGATGTCCTAAAGGCTATAACTATTGATGGGAACTTAAAGCCCATAACCCAACTACATGATGAGTACAATGATCTAGATAAAAGAATTATTGAGACTGTTGTTTTTAGATACTTGGACATCTATAATAAATGACTTATTGAGATTATTACTGATCTCCCAGATAGCTTGAGCAGTATAATGACTACTAGAAAGGATGCTGCTATGGCCAAGGATGTGGAGCTCAGAGAATATACATTGATAAAACTATGTCCGGAGATCTCACTGGAAGATAAAGTAAAAACTCCAAAGTGTTGCAAAAGGAGTTTAGAACAAAGAAAAGGATGAATACTCTCATGTCAAATGACATTGAGAAAGTAGCCAAGGATACAAAGGAAATCACTTTGAAAGAGTTGAGGGATCATCATCTCCCAACAATATATGATAATGATGAAACAAATGCTCGAGATGATACATATGTTCCAGATGTGAATTTGGACCAAGGGTTAGATGACAAAGTGGCTAAAGAGAAGGAAGCTCTTGCTACAATTATTGAGACTAGTATCCCTCCAAAACAACATACAAGTGGCAAGATTGAAATGGAGAAGACTAAAAAGATAGATAAAGTCGTTGATCAAGAAGAGAAACAAGACAGGGAAATCCCTGCACCGGAACAAAAAGATGGTCCAAATGAAGCTATAGATTTAGATGCTCTAGAGCTAAACTAAGAAGAAGAAGTCTCTGGTATAGAAAGAGACACTGTAGAATCAATTAAAAACTTTTTGGAGATAGAGAAACAGGTCTTGGATGAGCCTGAATTTTTGTAAGGACCAATAAACCTAGACTCAATGTCCCCTATATAGAAATTTAAACTGGTATCAATTGTGCAGGAAAAGGCACAGGAATAAATTTTGAAGTCTCGCATATAGGACAGTAAACTAATTAATGAGGCATCCAAAATTTTAGAGAAGATGATGCCATCATATCAGGACACTTCTTTGTCTTTAATAAGTCAACTAAAAGAACTCATAAATTCCATAAGTAAGCATTTTGAATCTTTTGAGAAATCTACTGAGACAAAAGTGAGACAAGAATTTGATGAGAGTAGACTCAATGAGTTGAATACTATGTTAGTGAATAACAAAGCTCTACTAGTCAATAAAATGAAAGGCATACAAAATGCTATCAAAGAAGCAAGTGACCTAGACAAATTTTGGTTATCTTGGCCAGAAGCCTCAAAAGAGCTAGAAGAAAAGATAAAGGATTTGAAGCTACAGCTAATAAATATTTCTAAATCATTTGATCTAGCAGTTGAGTCTCTGAGCAACAAAGAAATACAAGTAATTAATATTCATAATGAGTTAAGTGATCTTGTAAACAAGAGGGATCAGATAAAAATAAAATATGTCAATTGAGAGGACTAATTAGTCCCAAGCTAGATTCAATGATTAGTATTGCAGTAGAAGTATATGCAACTTTGCAAATAGACACATCCTCTGACGTGCAAAAGACATAAGAATCACTCTTTTTTATAAACAGACACATTCAAATTCTACAAAGAGCTAGGATTTGGTGGGATGAAGAGATTACACAATTAAATATTGTGTATAGGGATATCCTCTCACCTACAATTAATTGAGTTGAAGATTGTATGTGTACATATGCGGCAGAGTACGAATTTTTTTGCAGTTTTGACATAATTTTGACCTTTGTACATATACCCTATGCCATTGATGTCAAAGAGGGAGAAGAAGACTAGTGAAAAATGGGCAAACATCTTAGTGGGAGAAGAAATACAGAGTAAGGGGGAGAAGATACACATTTTTCACTAAGTGTTGCCATCAATGCCAAAGGGGGAGATTGTTAGCAACATAGTAAAGAGGCACTGTTGATTGGATAATGTTGCCATTGATTGAAACAAGGCAAAAAGAGCATGATGGACCTAAGGATGATTGGGAACTCAACTTGGAATAGCATACATACAAGGTTTTGGTCCGGACACAAAAAACCAAGATAGAATGGCTAAGTATAGACAACACAGAGTTACTAGCAGAGACTCAAGTGGTATTCATCTGCAGTTGATAGTCAAGGTATGTGGTTCAGGTATGTTATTCAGGATTGTTTGGAGATACTATGTTCAAGATTACATGTCTTGATGACTTCTGGAAGTCAAGTTGTGATTGGCTTAAGTCCAGGTGAACATAGTTAAGTTAGGAACAGTGTAGAGTGCATGGGTATTCTGGTCCATATTTCTCCACAAGTGATTGTATTAGTGTGTGGTTTTGAGGTAATATGGATAAGTGTTGGAAGCATATAATTGATGAGTTATAGAGTCTAAAGTGATCTAAAAGATTGTCTACAAAACTCCAAGTTCTGACTGTGTTGGTTTGCCAGTACTTCACCAAGGCAAAAGAGTCAGTTCTGGGTTCTGCATTTGATCACATAAGGACATCATGACCTGTGGTTGGTAAGATATGATTTGTGAGGTATGAGGAATGGTTGATACAATTCTTTGAGTCTCATTTGGTCTATAGTAAGAATTTTGGTGTGACAATTGATTAGGTCAAGCATGTTTTGAACAAACAAGTCGACGGCAGTTGGATCTTTATGCAGAGAAGGTATATTACTTGAATAATAAATCTAAGTGGTTATATGTGTGGTGACAACTTGTATGGAGATTATTCAATGATTGTTTGGATCTGCATTATTGTTTCTACACTTAATCAAGACGACAAGGTAGAATACATTGTATACATGCTTCATGTCTGGCATGCTAACTTGATTATGAGATGAATCTTGTTGTGGATATAAATACTCGATGGATTGTGATGTAGAAGTGTGTGTGGTGTGTGAATTTGAAGTGTGAAGCATTATGAGTAGAGTGCAAAGTAGAGAAAGAAAAAAAAGAGTACAAGTAGTTGAGTTGAGAAGTAGGGCAGAATAGATGAAGATCTTTGAATCTATATATTGAACCTTCAATGGAACTGTGATCCAACATATGGTAGATGCATTTACAGTAGTTCATCTTCTAGAAGTGAGCCAATCCTTCTTCTTTCTACTTTTCTCTTGGCAGTGAGCCTTTGTGCAGTGAGCGCTTCTTCATAGGGTAGTGAGCCCTGGGTAGTGAGCCCTAAGGAAATGAGCCTTCTTGTAATTTGGTATTGAGCTATCATAATATATTGTGAGCTAACACTCACCGTGGTTTTTCCCTCTTTGGGTTTTTGATGTAAAAATCCTAGTGTCTATGTTTTATGTCTTTATGGTTGCTGTTATTATGCTTGGTTTGCTTTCATGTCATTAATTTTAGAAATTGGATTAATAAACAAGTTAACAAGTGGTTTTACGGAATACTGATTCACCCCCCCCCCCCCCCCTCTTAGTATTCCTTACTTTCAACAATATGTAGGTAGGTATGTATGTATGATTTTATATATATTAATTGACTCATCATTGTGCTTCTTATTTATCTACTTAACCTTACATATAGGTATGCTTATCTATACTCTAATTTATAAATATACATATATACTTGTATACTTATATTTGTATGTAGAGTTATAGGTTTATACTTAATTCTTTTAGTAATGTATATTGTATGGATATGGGTTTTTTATATTTGTCTTATTTTTTGTTTTTATTTTTGGTTTGTTCTTAGTTTATTTCTATTAAACATATGTATTTTTATATGATTTTTATATCTCTATTCCTATAGGTATGTATGTGTAAATATACCTATATATCTATTCATTTGTTTACATATTTATTTCTAGACAGACGTTCCTGTTTATGTGTAACATTCATATTCTTATTTTTTAACATTGTGGTGGAGATTTAGGTTTGTTTTTGTTAACATGCATTCGCTCTCTTAAATTATTATTCTTGTATTATATTTCTTTATTTTTAGCCTTTTTGTTGTGTCTAGACTTTTTCGGTGTGTGTGTATGGTTTTTGTTTTAAGTTATAGGTTTATACTTAATACTTTTATCAATGTATATAATATGGTTATGGGTATTTTAAAACTTGTCTTGTTTCTTGTTTTTTGTTCTTTTTGCTTGGGTATGTTCTTGCTTTATTTCTATTACACATACATATATTTATGTATTTTTTTATAATCTTTATCTTGTCTTTTGTTTTATCTCTTCTCAACCAGTACCCTTTATTTTTCACTCCTCTCTTCCCCTCTATTTCCTTTATAAGACTCAAGTCTAGTATCTAATCTTCATTACTCCTCTTCCTGATGATGGATCATTGAGTATGACCCAAAACATTATTCAAAAACATACACAGTGGAATCTAGAAGCACTCTCAAACATTATCATGGACTGTGGAAAACTCATGCCTTCTATTACATGAAGAAAGTAAAACTTCATCACTTGCATTTGAGGACTTTTTGGTAGAAGAATCCCACTTTTCCTTTGGGTTTCTGCATTCTTTCTTCACATGCCCCCTCTTACTACAGCTCCAACACTTAACTCTATTATTATTCCTAGGAGTTTTAGATTGGCCTTTTGATTCCTTAGGCCCCTTCTGATCTTCTTTTGGTCCTCTTTCCTTAGACCTCCCCCTCACATTAAGAGAATCCACTGAGCTATCCATATCCTTCTTTTTCATTTCTTGTGATAGCAGAGTTCCAACAAGGGCATCCATATTTGGCTCTTCGAGGTTAGCAATGATAGAGAGAATTAAATTCTCCAAAGATGCAGGTAAATAACAAAGAAGCAGAATACACTTATCTTCCTCATCTATCTTAACATCCACATAAGCTAACTAACTCATAATCAAATTAAATGCATTCAAGTACTCAACTATCGAATCAACCTCCTTCATTTTAAGGGAAAATAACTTTCTTTTGATATACAATTTATTTACTAGGCTTTTGACTTAATAGATTTCACCTAACTGCTTCTATAAAGCATTTGCAATCTTCTTATAAGAGACATTCAATAGGATAGAGTCTACTAGGAAAAAATGGATTGTACCCCATACCTTTTTGTCCATCTTGACTGATAGTATCAGGTTTATTCTCTTTTTCTACAACCAACCATTGATCTCTTTCTTCAAGGATATCATCCATTTTTAGCTTTCACAGCTCATAACCCATTCCATTGAATTTTTTTATGTCTAATTGGGATAAGAGTCAAACCATGGCTTCTACACAAATCTGCAAAATAAGTTTGAAACTAGAACTCGCACTACAACTCAAAAACTCCTCACACTTCCACCCAAGACACAAAACTAGCCAGGCTCTAATACCAAATGTTAGAAATGAAGGTAAAAAAATATCAATTAAAAACTAATTACAACAGTAATATAGATATTTAATTGCATAGAACCAAAATGGAGATTATATGAAATCAATATAAAGAAATAATAGAATCAAAGATCAAACACATAATAGAGTGTTTGCATGGACAAACCCTTTTAGGAAAATAACTCCACATAAGAAGAGATGCACTAGTCTGTATTAACTTCAATAGAGTTTACAATAAAAAACTATCAATATCCTCTTTAGTCTTCAATCCAACAACACTCATAATAATCATTCATAGTCATAATATAACACCTTCATTAAAAGAGTGTTACCTTCTAGGGAAAAAACCCTAACATAAGCTCTACCATCAAATTTGTGCCCTAATGATGAATGGTCTAGATTTACAATGGTAATTTATATATAAAATGTGGCTTTTGGGGATCTTTCCTCTAGAACCTTGCCAAGGTGTGCAGTCCTTGGACCTAATAGGGGTACTGCCATACACCCCCTAGATAACCTACATCCATTAGGTACTAAGATCAAACATGTGGCTGAAATAAGATTACTACTTGGTGAATACTTCATCCCTTATGAATGATTTACAAACAATATTAGGAGTAATTAACTACATAGGATTTACAAGGTTGGTGGCACCTTAATCCTAACCAAAGACAAATCACATCCATGGAAGATGAGGAAAGTAGGGTATTTTCTAGGTTCAAGATAAACCTTAACGCCTTTTGAAGCATGGAATATAAACCTGAAAAAGAGATGAAAATATAGAAGGATTGAATGGGGTCAATGCAAATATAATAGATTTGTAGGCTGGTAGAAAAGGCCAATCCAAGGATTAACACAAGTGTAAACAAAAGTAGAGTTGCTAGCTAGTTGAAGATAACAAAACAACCCCAAAGGGTAGCTACAAGACAAAGGAGATCATAGTCCAGTCAACAAGCAAACAAGCATGTCGATAGGCCATTCATTTTGCAAGTAGGTCGATAAGAATATGTAGGTCAATTAAAGGCTATGCAGACCATAAGGAGTATATACAATCCCAAAGTTATTTATACAAGCTGATACAAAAATTGATAGCAAGAGGAATATAGTTTTAGGCAAGAGACTTCTCTATCAATGCCAATAAAGATGCATTGGTTGGTATGGATGATCAAAGAAACATCCTCATGATGAATTATCAGATGAAAAATTTCATAGATGTAGGTTCTAATGCCTTGGATATGAAAATGAAAACATAAGAGTGAAAGCATGATAAAATCAAGTAATTTTGGAGGCCCAAACAAAAGAATTTTACCAGAGTGCTTGAAGAGGAAAACCTGGTTGAGACCACAGCATAAGCTATTCTTATTCTGAATACTCCCTTGATCAATCTAACATAAAATATCCAATTTTTAAACTCTCCAAGATTATCAATAAACTTGCAATTGCCTCTTGTGGTTAAATTAGAATCCATTAACTCAACAAATTCTAATGAAGCATTTAAAGAATCTTTCTAAAGATATTAAGATTTCTTATAATTAAAATTTGAAATAATAAAAATACATTTATTATGATTAGATATTTACTTAGTCTATTCTAGTCTATTCCTTGAATAAATTATTCTAGAATACAATGCAATGTTTAATCTATATGAATCTGTGTGGTGTATGCATATTTTCTTCACCACATTTCACATTCAGTTTGTTAAACACCCTCTACCTCAATGATACTCTCCCTCTGTTGAGACAATGTTCCTATCACAACCAGAGTCAAAGTGAGTCATCAATTAAATAATACTACTAATAATATTTATATCCATAATTTAAATATCTCAAAATAAGGGTTGTCACATTCTTTACATGATATGTTTCATAACTTCTACTCCTAAGATGATAGCTATCACTTTCTTATTAATTTCTTTGTCTTCAAGTCATTTATCACTATTCCATCACAAAAGGGGAGCCTAGTGAGAAGGAGAGAAAGAGGAAAGGATGAAAAGATGGGCCTATGAAGATAACTTCACAATACTACACATATTGCATTCTTGGGATCTTCAAATACCCAAGTGTGGAATTTTTATTCTTTCTTTTAAATTTCTTTAGTTCATTTGATCAAATTGAATTGTTAGTTTAAATTAAGATAATTTAGGTGTAGGAAACTTACGTGCTCCATGTTTATAACAATCTATTGTATTTCTATGACTTAAAGTTAGATTGGTTTTTTTTCCCTATATTAGTTTGAGTTTTAATTCAATTACTGAAAATGTCTTTCAAAACAACATTTAGTTCCTTTTAAAAGTAACTTTTAAATTATTGTAAGACCTTCTACAGTAAACATGAATCAATCAACAAATTAATTGGAATAAATAAATAAATGATTTATAAAATAAAATAAAATATTTCCTCTCAAACAAACATTACAAATAGTGAAGAATAAAAAACCTTCACATAAGCAATTTTTATTAAGCTCAAAATAAAAATTGCTTACATGTGTATGCCTTGATTTTAGCTTCTTCAAAATGTTCAATTCAAATTGTGAAAAAGGAAAGAGTCATTTCTTACTACTTTTACATTGAATAAGTTAAATATATTCATACTAAATTTAAAAAAGCACAAATGGAATAGATCATTTTAGCCTTTCCATTGATTGTAAGTAGTTCCCTTTTCATAAATTCCATTCTAAACTATAGTTAATAAAAGGAGTAAAAGTTAATTAATGTTTAAAATAGTTTCTTTTTTTCTACTCTTTATTTCTTTTTCTCACCTGCATGTTGACCTCCTTTACCTTGATACCCTCACACACTTAAGAATCATAAAATAAACAAAATCCAAAATATCACAAAAGTGAAAAGATAGAATCCTTAGGTCCTATTTGTATTTAATCATAAGGTCTTCTAAACTTAGTTGCAATACAAAGCACTCATCATGAACAAACAACAATTTTCCAACCTAAAAATGACGTCAAACTCGCATACCCCTTAAACCATTAGGAGAACTCATACATACCTATTCATCACTCTTGCATGTACAATTGAGAATTTCAAGCCTACATGTGTTTGAGAATAATGATAGACTGGGCAGAGATTACCTTGACTAAATTAAGAGAACAAAAAGTAGCCATGACATAAGTAGAAGTTGTTGAGCAAGAAGCAGCCTTAGAAAGAATTAGACAAGAACACAAATGCATCCAAGTCATTAAACAAGAATATCAAGTTCAACTCTATTAGAACTTGAAACAACTTGAACATATATGGATCTATAGAATTCTCATCAAGATATTCATACTTTGAGAATGCAAGTAAACAAAATTAATATAAATGCAACACCCTCATAAAATAACATCACCATTTGCAAGGTGTTCTTTCCTTTTGAAGAAAGAAAACCTATCTAGGAGAAAATACTATCCCTCAAGTAAATTTCATTGCCACATTTAGGACACTTCTTCTACATGAAGAAGATGGTCCTCTTGATACTCCTCTACTAAACATGCCTTTCAATGTGAGGAGTGATTTGTCCATACACAAGCCACATGTGTGCAATGCATGTGCTTGTCATTTTTTAGTCACACATAATAGTGGCGAGTTACATTGTGATAGTACATATTTTGGTGAAATCAATACAAATTGAACATTCAAACTTTTGTTCTACCTTCTTTTCATTCATTTCATGCATCTCTTATTCTCTTCAATCCATTTGTTCTATAGCACCTATGGTATCCCAAAATATGTAATAATTTATAGGACTCTAAGTGCATACACCATTTAAAACCATCTACCCCAATATTTGATAGGCAGCTTCCTTCATTGTATCCTTGGGCTCCAACTAAAAATTTTAATGATTAGAGAGAATCCTATCATGAAAATGAATGTCATGAGAATTATGAAGGCACAAGACCTAAACTAGATCTCATAGTGTTTAGTAAGCCTATGTGGTATGTATACTAGGAACATGTAATTTAATGAATCCTTAATCCTCGTCTAGGAGAACAAGTCCATGTATTATCCAAAACTAATTATCAAGACATACATCTCATGTAGTACCAAGATATTACCATGCACCTTGATAATGAGGTAGGTCACCTAGAAAGATATTTAAAAGATTCTTGTGTCTAGCTTGTGCTACTCATGAAGGATCTTAAAAAAATGAACATGATCCTCCTTACTTTATACTACTATAAAACCGAATGAAAATAACTAGACGAGTTCCACCTCCATAGCATGAACAAACTAATGGAAATATTGAAAACCAAATAGGCACCATCCAAGGGTAGTGAATTTAACCACACAACTTAATCAAATGAAGCCATCCTAAAGACCTAATTGCCACACTGGTTCAAAGAACTAGAGATTTGGAAATAAGGGGTCTTAGATAAACTCATTACAACCCATCTTAGGTGATTGTAAGGCCTAGATTCTAAAGAAACAAATAAACATAAATCCTTTCATTAAGTACTACTCAAGATACATTAAATGGGAGGAGCTCACAATCTCCTTCATTCATAAAAAATCATTCACACAATATAAATGATAAATTTGCACTATCTTTCCCACCCTTCAACTCCATCACTATGGATCAACTAGGTGGAATGTTACCAAAATTACTTGGTGGAATAATGATGATTTCTATCTACTACAATAGAGTTTGTATTCTTTTCTAGACATGAATAAAACTTCAAAAACAACTATATAGGATGCAACTTTCACATCAAATTGGTATGCTTATTAACTTTGGTGTTTCCAACCTGATTTTAGAGGGTTAGTTAAAATTTTGGATCAATTTACTTATATTGATTTCAATTGATACAATTTTCTTTAGTTTAGACATATGGATTCATCATATTTATGAGAATAGGTTTTATATTTAAATCAAATATTATTCAGTGATCATGCTTAATTATAAGTTTAGAAGATTCAACTACTAGATAATTAGTTGCATGTGAAAGGATCTTGGTTAGTTTAACAAACTAATCTCTTATTTGTAAATCATTATGAACCATTTTGGCTTGACCAAATCCTAATGCTATAGTTCATTATTTTGGCATCAACATAGTTCTACTTGTTATCTACCAATTTGGCATTTATCAAAAGCTACATATCATTATTAACCAGTTTGGCTTGAGTGGTTTTGTTACATTCTTTGCTACTTTGGTATTGTTGTAAAATAATTGGATTGCCACCAGTAAGTTGCGTTCTTCTATTATTGTTGTCATCCTAGTCTCTATATGCTCTAACCTTGCTCACATTGGGATCTTAGTGATCAAAAGAGTTGGGCTTTGAGTTGATTTTGAAAATTTGGTGAAATTGTGCTAACAGTTCAGTTGGTCATTTCATATATGGTATGGTTAGGTCCATTTTTCTTGATGATATTTAGTATTTCATGACCACACTTGTTTGTGAACATGAATACCAACACCAATTTGTTTCTTAAAATAACAATTCTACTATGACCTCACCACACTATACATGGTAGCACAAAATATACAATGTTGTGGATGCTGCATCACATGAAAGGAGGACCCATTAAGTTTGTGGTGATGACGAATCCAGTTTGTTCAGAAACCAAAGAATTAATTTTTATTAATCCTCCTAAAACTACTATACAAATTTTCTTAAATATTCCTTAATCAGACTTATTAAATAATTGACAACTAGTTCACCTATTCAAATGATGATTAATAAATTAGATTAGATTTATCACGTTATCACAAATGTATTTGTTACCTTACATGTATCAATCTTAATCTTGTCACCTTACATGTATTAATAAATTAGATTAGATTTATCACATTATCACAAATGTATTTGTCACCTTACATGTATCAATCTTTTACTCCAGTGCTACTTTGGCTGAATCTTCTGCTGATGAATCTATGTTGGAGAGAGCGTTCAGAGATTTAGAAGCCGCTGTTGCAAAAAACCCATCTTCTGAGAAGGCTGCTGGGCAATGGTTGCCCCGTAATGATAGAGATAAATTCCATGATGTTGTCACACTGTATCGTGCATGTAGTATTCTGAAGAAAAAGGAATTTTCTGAAGAATTTTTTAATCGTGTATGTAGTATTCTAGGGCACATGAGGACGCGCGCAGTGCTGAAGACTTACATGAAAAGAATAGCTGACAATCATGCTGCCCGACAGGTGCGGCGAATTGAATCGTTGTAACAATCGTTTATATTGCTTAATTCGATGCTTAGGTTGAAATGGTTCAGATTAACAGAGTTGAATTCAATCATATAATCTTAATTTTACTTACAGGAGGTGTGCTGCAATTTGACTGGATAGACTAAATTCAAAATAGAGAATAAATGAAGTTGTTGTGACTCTCTTTGCACGGTTTTGTGCTTTCCTTGATTACAGCTTGTTTCTTAATGTGATTGTAATTATATTAAAGTTTGATAATGGTTGTAAATGGATAGAGTAATTTGTTTTGATAGGATATACTGTTAGAAAGGTATTTATAGAAAATTTGGTTAGGGATAAGATGAACACACTTAAATTAGATAGGAAGTTTTCAAAATATAACCAACGGTTATATTTGTTCCAATTTGCTAAGACAAATAATGTGGATGCCACTTTCACATGGGGCTTTAGTATGACTAATGATTTTGTTGTCTATAACAAGCAATTCTCAATGTTCTTCTTTGGCTTGAATTCCTAGGTTTGCCCTTATATTGTTGACCTTTCTTGAAAGGTTAGCCTCCTCCTTTCGCAGAGTGCTCTATCTTGAGCCTAATAAAGTTTACTCAACTTGTCTACAAACATGAGTCTATGTGGAAGTGGATCTCTCAAAAGATAGAAAAGATTCCATTGACATTCAAATCAGTGATAATCATCATGTATAATGATTTTTTGTAAATTAACCTTCCTAACACTTACTTCTGATGTCAATCCTTCAATCACAAAGTTAGAGATTTCCCACTTATTGCTAAAGCTATGTCAATTCCAAAGGTTGTTACTAAATCACCTTTTGTGAATGGTAAGGAATGAACATTGGATCATGGTTGGAAGTTGTAAGGTTTGTAAAGGGACTAATCCATGCACCAATATTGCTTCCACTAGAAAAATCACAACCTCAAACCTTGCCTCTCATGTTGAAGACAATCTTAAGTAGAATACATTAGTAACTCAACCAACTAAAGCCAACAAATGTATTCAAGGGGAATCCCATCTAGAGGTTGTCAAACTATGCTTTTTGTAAATGTTGCTTGTAGTTAGGGATCTTTCTTCCAAGGAAAAAATTGCTTCTAGTGCATAACCTTCTCTCTACCTCTCCTCTCCATGCAAATGTTCTAGTAGGCATTCTCATAATCTACTTCATACCTTGGAAAAATGGGAATACTTGTTGGACAAGTGATGACTATATCAACTTGGAGAATTTATGCAGAAAAACAATAGCAGATTTCTTCAAAATAGTTATGTTGTGCTTTAAGCCTTGAGTTCTATGGCTATGCCCTTATGGGCCTACATCTTTCACAAATTTATTTTCATGGAACATAATGGGTCTTATATTATTTAGATCCTAACACATTATGGGACATGGGTGAGTGGTTACTTCAATTATTTAGATCCTAACACATTATGTTGATCATGAATTTTACCTTCCTAATTAGGTTCCCTATATCCTTGTTAACATTGAAAATTGGTCTCTGGGCATTATTAATTTTATGTCGTGAATGATGTGATGGAAAGGGTGCATGTTTGACAATGTCTTGATGATGAATTGCTAGATGTGTAATGGTTTTTATTAGGTAAATTTAACACTATGTTTAAGGTGGCATATAACAATGAAGGTAGCCTTTATGAACCTAGAATCTAAGCTTCGCAAAAAGACTACACCATGTGGTACATGTGGTCTAACTTTCACCATTGATATAAGAAACTAATTAATAGAATTCATAGGAAGATTATTTTCTCTTAGTCCTAGTTTTCTATTGCGGGTCATTATTACCTTCTAGTGTCCAACGATTACTTTATATTGTGTTGTTAGATTATTGTCTACTCCAAATTTCTATTGAGTTGATTTTCAAAAAGCCTAAAACTAGAGAGATATTTTTTTCTTAATACTTATATCCTTCAACATGGGCTCATGCTTTATTATATTCAATCATTTTGGAACTTGATTCCATATTGAAAGGGATGAACTAGATAGATTGTTTGGTTGAGTGATTTCATCACTCACATTGCTTTTTTTATGCATTTATGGTTGTCATCTTACTTCAATCTACTACGAGGCATATGTCACTATGATTTTCAAGCTTAATTGTGCCACTCTTGTTCTTGAGGTTCATCCCTTTCATGAACCTTTGCAACTTCAAGTAGAAAAGTTGTGCCACCAAATCCATATAATAAATACTAATGAATGCTTAAGAGTGTGTCCCACTTTTAAACATTATTAGGCCTCAAAAAACATTTTTTAGCATTCAACACATTCTATCAGATACACCAAACAAACTATCAAGACATACATCTCTTCTCACAAGTTTGCCAAAATGTGGCATACATCTCAATTGAGGAGTTTACTAAATCAGGGCATACATCTCCTCCAATGAGTGTTTAATTATATGAACTCTTCCAAATGGAGTCTATAGGGCATACATCTCTTCCATGAGTTTGTGCAAATTATCTAGGGCATACATTTCTTTTGCGATATTTCCCAAATTGTATGAATGTCATGCCGACCCTTTATAAACCATAAAAGTAAGGACATGAACACAAAAATGGAGCAATTTTCTTTTTTTTAAACACTAATTTGAACAATAGATGAAGTAGTTTACCTAATATGCACAAGTCACCTAATAATGTTGAGATGTTAACCAAAATGTGCTACTTGTTTGTAACTAGACAAGGAGATGATTGAGCTAATTAGTTAGACTAAAACTACTATAGGTAATAAACAAGTAGTCAAGTAAACTAATCAAATAAAATGAATGGAAATATGATTGAATTCATGAAGAACCATTATATATAATCTAACAAGTAAATAACTAATCTATAAGATCATAACAAGAAAGAAAAACACATATTCATTATTAAGTAACTAATTTGATAAAAGAATATAATAGATATCATTTTATTAAAATAACCACTACAAATGCACATACATCTGCATATTAAAAAAAAAAATGTAAAAACATTAGATATCTAATTTTGGTTTTGAAAATTTGGTGAAATTGTGCTAACAATTTGGTTGGTCATTTCATATATAGTATGGTTAGGTCCATTTTTCTTGATGATATTTATTATTTCATTCCCACACTTGTTTGTGAGCATGAATACCAACATCAATTTATTTCTTAAAATAACAATTCTACTATGACCTCACCACACTATACATGCTAGCACAAAATATATAATGATGTGTATGCTACATCACATGAGAGGACCCATAAAGTTTGTGGTGATGAGGAATCCACATTGTTCAGAAAACCAAAGAATTAATTTTTATTAATCCTGCTAAAACTACTATACAATTTTTCTTAAATATTCCTTAATCAAACTTATAAAATAATTGACAACTAGTTCACATATTCAAATGATGATTAATAAATTAGATTTATCACATTATCACAAATGTATTTGTCACCTTACATGTATCAGTCTTTCACCCTGCCTAACATACAAGGAAGTCGATGATGATCTAAAAATGATTTTATAACTAAATAAAGTTACTACATCATCATATAATTATTGATAATTAAATCTTAATGAATTTTAATCTCTTCTTCACCTCTAATATTTTGATCTAATTTAAATTTAAATAATTTTTATTTTATTAACTAAAATTTTTTTGAAAGAAACTTTAAACTTGCAAGAGTATAATTGGGGCTTATTTGAATTAGGAGAAGTGTTATAACCTCATTCATGATATGAATTAAAAATAGGGAATGTTTGAAATAGTCATCAATAAACTTAAACAAGTATGAAAAGGGCCTAAGTGAGAACTAGCTAGAAACTAAACTAGTTAGGAAATATACTCCATTCACACTAACATTAACTTTTAAATTAATATATCAAGAATGGAAGAGCAAAGCAAGAATAATCTAAGTGAACACAAAGGAAACCCTAGATACGAATCCAGAGAAGAAGTGGAACTAGAAAAGCACTTCCTGTGCATCAATATTTCAAAGGAATCAAAGGAGGAGTAGAGATTGCTTGAAGGGAACACTATCATTTGTCACCTGATCAGACCAAATCTTATAAGGTGTCAAATCTTGTCATGGTGCATGGAAAATTAGAATTTAGAACATGTAGTCAAGTTTCTTCCGAATAGTTTCTTCGTAGCAATTTTTCACCATTCAGATGCAAGGGAGGTAGTTTTATCGAAAGGTGTCTGGAAAATAAGAAACCACCTGCTACATATCCAAATCTGGACTTCAATATTTAACCCTAGATCCTTCACTCCTTATTCTGAGCCCTTTGGGTAAGACTATATAATCTTCCAATGGAGTTCTGGGCGAAGGCTTGCTTAAGGAAAATCAAGGAATCTCTAGGAACCCTATTCACGATTGATGAAGATTTATTGGAAAATAATTCATATTTGTATTCGAGGTTATGCATCACAACAATATCCCCAATCTCGTCCATCATCCGACTCCAAACCAGTGAAGGAATATGGGAACAAGCAATCGAAATTGAAGAAAGGAAAATTTTCTCCTCCAATTGCAATCTAAGAAATCACACCTCTAGGGATTGTCATCAGATCCCTAAAAGTTCCTGAAGCACATGAAGCACCCCACGCATCAAAATCAAGAAATTTGCCACCTAAAGAAAAGGTACAATCAGGAACACCCAAGATCGCAAGTACTCAAGAGGAGGTGCAAGCTTCCCCCAATAGAGAATCCTCTCCCATTGATGGATGGGAGGATTTTTAGTGTCTCAGAGCTGAGTGGCCCTTCAATTCCACTAGAAGAAGATCAAGAAGGATATGACTCAATCAGAGAAGTAGGTCTTATCATAGACTCAAAGTCATAAGAGTAAGGGGAAATTGAGGATATCAAGATCCTCAACCCCAGGAGCCTATCATAATCAACCTCTAAGCTATTAAAGTACAATGTCAAGGTGAGGAAGAAAAAAGGGTGCAAGATATTCAAATAGATTAGGGAGGACAAGGCCAATGAAAAAGGCCTTACCAACGTCAAAGACTTTTTGAACAACACTAAGGGAGGAACCCCCTCCCTGTTTGATAGCTATACAAGAGCACCTAGACACCATACAAGACTTCATGATAACTTATGTGTTCAGAGAAGCCAATGGAGTTGCGGATCTTTTGGCTAACTTCAGAGTGACTCAGTCGGTCCTGTTAATTCTAGATTTTGGTGCAGGAGCACCTACCTGACAGTTGGTCTTGATAAGGTAGTTAGTAGTTTAGGTCTTGTTTGTGTTTCCAAGAAGGTCTGATAGACCAAATGCATGTAATAAGGTCATGCTGATCATGATAAGATCATGCTGACCAGGCTTTGCTATTTTTAGTTAGTTTGTTAAGACAGTTGTCATGATGCGTGTTCGGTGGGATCTCCCAGCCGCTTGGAGAGTTCCCAGCCGCTTGGAGTCGGGTCAGTAGTACTTGAAGACAAATCTATTTAAGCATGAGATCGGTTGATATTGTATATACAGACAGATATCAACGATCGAGCTAGGTTGCAGAGAGTGAGACTGAGAGAGAGGTTGATCATTGTATTGCATCTTTTGAAATCAATAAAGAGATCCTGTTTGTGTTCTTGCTCTGGTTGGATTCCTTTGTGTAATCGAATTGCTGGTTTGGTGGCTTTATGGATTTGCTGATCCATTCCACCGGTTGATCCGTCTAATCGGTGGAATGGTAATGTACAGTAGGTTAGTAGGTCGTTTGTTTGTTCGCATGCAGGTGTGCAGGATCACGGTTGACAGATGTTGAGAAGCCTAGCATCCTCATGTGCTAGGTCGAGCTGATTGAGTTGGAAGATCACCCTGAGGTTGGATCGGGTCATCCCTGGAGGATCGGCGAAGTGAGATTTTGCTAAGTGAAGAAGTTCGTGAAGACGGCAGCATCAGGATATCTTGGTGTATATCCTGCAGTCGGATTAGGCATCGTCATCCGGATAAGTGAAGGTGAGCATGATGTTGTCGATTGCATGAAGTGCAAGTGCGTCGGGGTGATCATCATCTGGAGGAGCTGAGGAGGAGCGTATCGGCATCAGGATCATCTTTCGGGAGAACCCGTTATCCGCATATCGCGAGTAGATGCGGAAGTGGAAGTTCATTTTTTTGGCTAAGTGTTGAAGAGGTCATCAGGATATTGGGTGACATCATCGTCATCAGGATATGACGTCATCATCATTAGGATATTGAGATATCCCCTGTGCGAGTTTATCCTGCCGTTGTTAAGTGGTTAAGTATCGGCATCGGCAGAAAGTGTGAAGCATCATCAGGAGGTTTCGAGGGAACCGGATAAAGCAGATCATGATGCTGTTGTTTGTGTCGCCGGCTAGCGGAGCATCGAAGGGAAGGTGCTGAAGGTGATCGTCATCAGGATATTTGAGCAACCAGATATTTGATATCCTGCTGACGAAGAGAGTGTTGAAGGTCATGATGATGACGCTAGTGTTTGGAGCCCGATGAACAGTGCAGCCGGAGGATGTTTGCGCCCGCTGAATATCATGATGATGATAGGCGACTGGCAGAGGAGGTGAACAGTAGTCGGCAGGAGGATGATTGTGATCGTCTGAAATATGATGATGCTGACTGTGTAACGCGAAATATGATGATGCTGTTGGTGGTTTTAGGAAATATGATGATGATGGCGAAGATGATGATGATGAGGTTGGGCTACAGACATCCATGCTATATGCGAAGGTTATAGTGTGGATGCCTCTGCATCATAGTGGTATCAGAGCTCAGCAAAAGGTCTGGGCTGTTGTGTGTTGATTCTGTCACCGAAAGGGCAGAGGTAGAGGTAGAGTTGATTGTGTTGTGTGTTGATTGAGAGGTTGACAAAATGCCTCCAAAAGGTAGTGGTACTGCAAGGGAATTGCAGGAAATGAAGGAGAAACATGCTAGAGAGATGAGGAAGATGAAGGAGCTTGCTGAAGCACTTCAAGCCAGGCTGACAGCCCTGGAAAAGAACAAAAAGAGGGAAGTGGAAGACAGTGAGTCTGAAGAAGAGGAAGATACTGTTGAAGAGTATGAAGAGGTAGCTGAAGATCTGGATGCTGAAGACCAGAGATTGGCAAAACTGTTAAAGGCAGTGCAGAGTGAAAAACCTAAGGTAAAGGTTGATGTTACCAAGTATACTGGAAGTTTGAATGAAGATGAGTTGTTAGATTGGATTGCTGCACTTGATAATCACTTTGAATGTGAAGATGTTGCTGAGGATCAGAAAGTAAAGATTGCAAAGACCAAGTTAGGAGGTCATGCTTTGGTATGGTGGGATTATGTACAATCCGAGAGAAGGAAATAAGGGAAGTCTAAGATCACTTCATGGGATAAGATGGTAGCAAGGATCAAGGGTAAATTCTTGCCAAGGGATTATGAAATCCAGATGTTTAAGAAGCTGCAATTTTTAAAGCAGAAAGACAGGGATGTGAAAGCATATACTGAGGAATTTTATCTGTTGAGTATGAGATCTGGTCATCATGAGAATGAGGTAGAAAAGGTGGCTAGGTACTTGGCTGGTTTGAGGTTTAACATACAGGATGAGTTAGTGTTAGCTAACCCTAAGAATGTGGAGGATTGTTATCAGATGGCAATCAGGATTGAAGAAAAGATGAATAGAGGACATGATAAGTCCATGAGAGGAAGAGGAACCAATAGGGGAAGAGGAACAGCCCCTGCACAAAAGCAAACCAATGAGGGTCAAGAAGACACTGGTAAAGGACAGGGACAGTCTGATTTCAGGGGTGGATGGAAAGGTAATAGAGGAAGATTTGGAGGTGGTAGAGGTTCTACTACATTTTCAGGAAAGTGTTACACCTGTGGAGAGTTTGGTCATCCATCTTTCAAATGTCTAGAAAACAAAGGTTCATCATCCAGAAATGATAGAACAAGTGACAAGAGAGTACAACTGGTACAAGAAGAGAAAGTAGAAGAAAGTGCACAGAGTTCAAACAAAGGTCCTGAGAATTATGGATATCCAGAGAGTGGAGAATCATTGATGCTAAGGAGAATTAGTTTGCAGGCATCAAAGGATCTGATGCAAAGAAGAGCTCTTTTCAAAACCACATGTAAGAGTAAAGGTAAAGTATGTAAGGTTGTCATTGACACTGGTTCAACAGACAACATGGTATCCCAGGAAATGGTGGATAAACTGCATATGGAAAGGATTCCACATCCACACCCTTACAAGACATCTTGGGTGAGTGATAGTCAATCACTTTTTGTCTCTGAACAGGCATATGTGGATTTCCAGATTGGACCATATCATGATAGAATTTTGTGTGATATTTTGCCTATGGAATGTTGTCACCTACTGTTGGGTAGACCATGGCAATTTGACAGAAGGTACTGTATGATGGGTATGCTAATACCTACACCATCAAGAAGGATGGGAAGACTATTAAGTTGATGCCATTGCAGGCCAAAGCTGCAGCACAGAAGGCAGTCCAAATCATTTTAATGGGAAAGAAGGAATTTGTGCAGATGCCTAGAGGAGCAGGCATAAAGGCAGATAAGGATACTGCAGGGGAAGGAGTTGTTACAGACAACAAGCTGAAGAACGTTTCAGTTGTGACTGACAGAGGTCAGCAACAGGTTCAGAAACAGGGGTACAACCAGCCACCAGTTCAGAAGAATGACAAGGATGTTGTCATAGTTGGGACTATTGCTTGTCCTATCAAGGTTGAAAGGAAGACAGGCTTGAACATTTCAGCAGTTCAAGATGCAGTTCAGAAAGAGGTTCTGGTCAGGCAACCTGATAAACACAGGGTATGTGAGAGAAAGGCCTACAACAACAGGCATGAGGATTTACTTGCCAGACAGCAAGTTACAGTTCAGAAGTCTTGGAGTAGCCAAGAGACAGCAGAGGATAAAGCTAGAGCAGGTCAGACTATTGACAAAGCAAAGTGTAAAGGTGGAGGACTTCCACATACTAAACTCATGGGACATGAGTTCTTTTCTGTTGGGGAGTATGGTGCAGGAGCACCTACCTAACAGCTGGTCTTGATAAGGCAGTTAGTAGTTTAGGTCTTGTTTGTGTTTCCAAGAAGGTCTGATAGACCAAATGCATGTAATAAGGTCATGCTGATCATGATAAGATCATGCTGACCAGGCTTTGCTATTTTTAGTTAGTTTGTTAAGACAGTTGTCATGATGCGTGTTCGGTGGGATCTCCCAGCCACTTGGAGAGTTCCCAGCCGCTTGGAGTCGGGTCAGTAGTACTCGAAGACAAATCTATTTAAGCATGAGATCGGTTGATATTGTATATACAGATAGATATCAACGATCGAGCTAGGTTGCAGAGAGTGAGACTGAGAGAGAGGTTGATCATTGTATTGCATCTTTTGAAATCAATAAAGAGATCATGTTTGTGTTCTTGCTCTGGTTGGATTCCTTTGTGTAATCGAATTGCTGGTTTGGTGGCTTTATGGATTTGCTGATCCATTCCACCGGTTGATCCGTCTGATCGGTGGAATGGTAATGTACAGTAGGTTTGTAGGTCGTTTGTTTGTTCGCATGCAGGTGTGCAGGATCGCGGTTGACAGATGTTGAGAAGCCTAGCATCCTCATGTGCTAGGTCGAGCTGATTGAGTTGGAAGATCACCCTGAGGTTGGATTGGGTCATCCCTGGAGGATCGGCGAAGTGAGATTTCGCTAAGTGAAGAAGTTCGTGAAGACGGCAGCATCAGGATATCTTGGTGTATATCCTGCAGTTGGATTAGGCATCGTCATCCGGATAAGTGAAGGTGAGCATGATGTTGTCGATTGCATGAAGTGCAAGTGCGTCGAGGTGATCATCATCTGGAGGAGCCGAGGAGGAGCGTATCGGCATCAGGATCATCTTTCGGGAGAACCCGTTATCCGCATATCGCGAGTAGATGCGGAAGTGGAAGTTCATTTTTTTGGCTAAGTGTTGAAGAGGTCATCAGGATATTGGGTGACGTCATCGTCATCAGGATATGACGTCATCGTCATCAGGATATTGAGATATCCCCTGTGCGAGTTTATCCTGCCGTTGTTAAGTGGTTAAGTATCGGCATCGGCAGAAAGTGTGAAGCATCATCAGGAGGTTTCGAGGGAACCGGATAAAGCAGATCATGATGCTGTTGTTTGTGTTGCCGGCTAGCGGAGCATCAAAGGGAAGGTGCTGAAGGTGATCGTCATCAGGATATTTGAGCAACCGGATATTTGATATCCTGCTGACGAAGAGAGTGTTGAAGGTCATGATGATGACGCTAGTGTTTGGAGCCCGATGAACAGTGCAGCCGGAGGATGTTTGCGCCCGCTGAATATCATGATGATGATAGGCGACTGGCGAAGGAGGTGAACAGTAGTCGGCAGGAGGATGATTGTGATCGTCCGAAATATGATGATGCTGACTGTGTAACGCGAAATATGATGATGCTGTTGGTGGTTTTAGGAAATATGATGATGATGGCGAAGATGATGATGATGAGGTTGGGCTACAGACATCCATGCTATATGCGAAGGTTATAGCGTGGATGCCTCTGCATCAGATTTAGCTAAAGAAAATTGGCCTGGACTCACAGATAGGCTCTCGCTAGAAAGTTCCAATCCCTAAGGGACGTGATTTTTTATTATTTTATTTAGCATAAAGGGGCTACCCCCACTAGTAGCACTTGATCATAAAAAAAAATCAAATTAATAAATTAAATTATATGAAAATCACCAAAACATAATTTAATTTAATCTCACATTTAATATAACTAAAATCTAAGTTATACATAATAAAAAATTTGTTGTCAACTATCTTGATTAAAATTATAAATAATAATTAAAAATTAGAAATTAGAGTATCACTATTAAATCTTAAATATAATATGATATAAAATAATAACTATAATAACTCACTACATAGTTACATTTTAAGTAATGCTACATCTATAACTAAATAATTCAAAATGTCACATGATCAATTAAAAGTCAAACATCTAATTCAATCTCCAACATCCATTTTCCTATCATATCTTTTAATGATGGCCATTCATATAATGATAACCGTAAAAGTGCTCTAATTCTTCTCAATCAATCCTAGCCCTCTATTTCAATTAAATCTCAACCCTTTATCCTATTATCTGCACATCTATAAATCAGCCATCATCTTCAACTATTTCAAAGAAGAATAATTTGCAAGGGCTTGCTATTGAAATCTTGAATAACTTTATGAGCAACCACATCAATGGATTTCTTGTAAAGGGTCATGTGTTCACACATGTATTTAAACAAAAAAATTTGATTTATTAGAAATAATACTTTGAAATCTTTTCAGAGATTAATTACATTAAAGATTTAGACCTGTTATGGGAAATTGTGCATGAATGTCAATAATATCAATAATACCCAATAACTCAATGAAATAAGAAACAAAGAAGATTTAACAAACAAAGAGCTCAAACCTTGCAAACCTCTTTACTTCGTGGCTTCCATTGATCGCCTTTCTCAAATGATCTTGTGTATGAATATGGCCCTCAGAAGGTACACTTCCTTGCTATTTCCAAGATGTCAAGTGGGAATGGCTATGATAAATTCACAATGGAGAGATTCTTCAACACAATTGCAATGATAAAAGGGTGATCACAAGCTATGGAATAACTTGGGTGCCAAAGGCACGTTATAATTCCTGCAGAGTAAGGGTACTAAAAGCTTGGATGATAGAAATGGAGGAACTGAGTTCAATTTATAGACTTGTGAGAGAGAAGATCAACGGTATAGAAAGAACAAGAAGATCAATAGTTGAAAAACCTTGAGAGAATGTGCATGAATACAAAGAAAACAAGTGTCACACAAAAAGCTATTTTGTTTAACTGCTTTCTTTTTATAAAGATAAGATTTGCTTTCATAAATTAGAATGTTTTTTTCTAATTTAAGAGTTGTTGATAAAAACAAGGTTGATTGAGTCAGTCAACTCAACTTGTGATTTGCTTTTGCATGATTTGAGAGAAATTAAATAATAAATTATTTAATTTTGTGTGCATGAAGAAGAAGATTTATTTTTAGAAGATTTGGAAATTTTTGAGGAATTAGAAGATAAGAAAGAAAATTAAACAAATAAATTTATTTAATTGTTTGTGTAAGATTTGGAAGAATAAATAAAATATTTGATTGTATTTTATTTTGAGATTGAGAGAATTTAAATAAATTTGATTTATTTATTTAAATTTGGAGGAATGATTGACTTAATTAAATAATTAAGAATTATTTAATTATTTGAAAGAATTAAATTAAATAAAGGATTTTATTTAATTTTGACTTTAGGAGAGGTAATTAAATATTTTGATATTTAATTAATTTAGAGGAATATGAATCAAATAAATAAATTTGTTTGTTTATTTATTGATAGAGGCATTAGACTTAAAATAAATATTAAGAATATTTATTTGGACAGAGTCATCATTTTTAGGTGTATACAAGATCAATACTAAGGAAGATATGATGATTTAAAGTTGAAATGTTATTTTTTAGAAATGTGAAAGTCACAAACAGTATTGATTTTTTATTACTCTAAGCTACTTAGCTGGTTAATTTTGATATGTTCCTTTAGAAATTATTCTGAGAAAGAAGTTGAAGAGATGGAAGATAAATCTGAGAAGGAAGTTCGAAAGATATCAGACGATAACTCTGAGGACTTACCTCAACATAGGCCTCAATAGATGTTCACTATAGAATCAAATCTAGAGGACACCACAATAGTTTGATGGAGGCACTTGTTAAACCAAACCCAACATAACCCTAAACCCCTTGACCATCTTAATCACCTAAACTTAGTAACTGAAAAGATGGACCGTAGCAGTGATGAAGATCAAAGTGATGGTGATCTGTGCACTGACCAATATGATTTTGATGATTGCAGTGGATTCTATAGAAAAATGACAGAGGATAAGCCTACCAAGGAGTCTGATCCTACTCCATCTGCAGGTGATATAATTTTCAATGAGGCAGCTCTGAAAGAAATTGAAATGACATAGGTAAACTCTAGTGCTACTAATGTATCTAATTTGGCTGAATCTTTTGCTCATGAATCTATGTTGGAGAGAGCATTCAGAGATTTAGAAGCTGCTATTGCAAAAAACCCATCTTCTGAGATGGTTACTAGGCAATGGTTGCCCCTTAATGTTAGAGAGAAGTTCCACGATGTGGTCAAACTATATCATGCATGTAGTATTCTAAAGAAAAAGGAATTTTATGAAGAATTTGTTAATCATATATGTAGTATTCTAGGTCACATGAGGAAGTACACAGAGTTGAAGACATACATGAAAAGAATAGCTGACAAACATGTGAATTGAATCATTCTAACAATCATTTACATTTCTTAATTTGATGTTTAGGCTGAAATGGTTCAGATTAACAGACTTGAATTCAATCATATAATCATAATTTTAATTACAGGAGGTTTGTTGCAATTTGACTGAATAGACTAAATTTAAAATAGACAATAAATGAAGTTAGTTATGAGTCTCTTTGCATGGTGTTGTGTCTTCTGTACTATTTTCCTTAATTGGAGCTTGTTTCTTAATGTGATTGTAATTATATTGAAGTTTGATAATGGTTGTAAATGGTTAGAGTAATTTGTTTTGATGGGATATATTGTTAGAATGGTATGACCAATGATTTTGTTGTCTCTAACAAGCAACTCTCAATGTTCTTCTTTGGCTTGAATTCTTAGGTTTTTCCTTGTATTGTTGGCCTTTCTTGAAAGGTTAGCCTTCTCCATTGGAAGAGTGCTCTATCTCGAGCCTAATAAATTTTACTCAACTTGTCTACAAAGATGAGTCTATGTGGAAGTGGATCTCTCAAAAGATGGCAAAGATTCTATTGACATTCAAATGGTGATAATCATCATGTATAATGATTTTTGTCTATCAACCTTCCTAAAACTTACTTATGATGTCAATCTTTAGATCACAAAGTTAGAGATTGCCCACTTATTGCCAAAAACTATGTCAATTCAAAAGGTTGTTAGTAAATCACCTTTTGTGAATAGTAAGGAATGAACATTGGATTGTGGTTGGTAGTTGTAAGGTTTGTGTAATACAACTAATAAAAGGACTAATCCATCCACCAATATTGCTTCTACTGGAAAAATCACAACCTCAAACCTTGGCTCTATGTTGAAGATAATATTAAGTAGAATACATTAGTAACTCAACCAACTCAAGCCAACAAATATATTCAAGGGGAATCCCATCTAGAGGTTGTCAAACTATGGTTTTCGTAAATGTTTCTTGTAGTTAGGGATCTTTCTTCCTAGGGAAAATTGCTTCCAACATGCATAGCCTTTTCTCTAATCCTCTTCTCCACCAAAATGTTCTAGTAGGTATTCTCATAATCTACTTCCTATTATGGAGTAAAAAATAACCTCATGCCTTTTTACCTCCTAGTTTAGCTCCTAGGTCCCCGTGTTTACACTTTACATGCTTAATACTTATCCCAGAGCAAATTCCCCTGAAACCCATGTCAAATGGGACTTAGGGGCTAGTTTTAAATGCTTAATCATGACTCAGATTAGCCTTGAGACTTGGGCACTCACACCCTAGTCCAGGTTGATTTGCATGGACCCAAATTTAAGTTTGTCTACATAGTACCTTTAAAAATGTTTCCCTCTGTTAGCCTTTTCAATTTGAATTATGATTGTTAATGAGAATGCATATATAAAAATGTTTAGGACTTCATTTTACACCTATATGGATAATGCAAACTTGTGATATTGAGCTATGGGATTTCAAGGCATTCATTGTGTTGCAGAGCATAATTATGTTGTTGTTGAGTTTGTTTATTGTAGATTTAGCTTCATCAATCCATCTCCTCATGATTTGAATGATCTTCATCTCCATGAGGGATTCACCTCTAAGGTGACATCTCTTTGTGTTTCAATCATTTTATATCATCATTTCTTTAGCCTATGCCCTCCTTGGGACACACACTTTGTCAAACAATGGTGTTGGAAGACTTGAATACCATTATGTGGCTTAACCAAGGAAAGCTCCTAAAAATCACAACCCTCAAACTCCTAAATATCATTCATATCATATTTATTGTGTTGCATTGGAAAATGTTGCATGCATTTATAAAAATTTGGAAAATCAAGCATTCTAGGCTTGCATTAAGACACAATCTTGCATATTTTACATTGCATATCATAAAAAGATTTAATTTTCTGATATTTTCATCAAATATGATCCTTATTACAGCAATTCATCATTGGTTCATAACAAATTTTGCACTTACAAGTTTCATTTGCTAGGGTTTTGCTTAAGAAGTTGCATTTTCATATAACCTAGTCTTGGCAAAAACTAGGGTTTGTAGTCAATATTTCATTTTCAGATTTTGGTATTCCTCAACATTCATTCAAATCTAATTTTGAAGTGTAGTTTTGGATCATAGTGCATACTTTTACATCCTAGCATTGAAACTTTCACCTTTTTACATTTACACATTATGTATTTCAACAAAAATAACTACCTTCATCCTTTTGATTATGCATTAGGACTTCGACATCCTTTTTGCATCAGATATAAGCTATTTTACACACTATACCTGATTATATTCCATTAATTCATTATTTTTCATAGTCTCATAACATTTGTTGTGCATTTGTATTGAAAAAGGTGAAAAAATCAAGCATTTTAGGTTCATAAATAAGCATAGTTTTGCATTGTTTAATTGCATATGTCATAAATATCTTTTGATTCAGATATTTCACTTATCTTAAGGCATATTTTCATTGCTCATTTGAAAATTTTGCATCATTTCATACTCTTGCTTAAAAATTTGTATATTCTTATTTACACATTGTGTATTTCAACACTAAGGATTTTATACACTTTCTTCAAACTTCTTTCAGTAAAACTTCCAAATCATTCATCTATCCTTATTGTGTAGTACTATTTCTATCTTACTTAGTTGGTTTGTGTTGAAATTCATGTGTTTGATTTGATAGATCTGGACACTATTCATCATCTTCCCACTTTTTACATATAACATTTTGGTGAACCATGTTTTTACTGAAATTGCATCTTGTTGAGTGTTGTAATCAGTCATTGCATTCATTCATATCATATTTATCATGTTGCATTGGAAAATTTTGCATGCATTTGAAAAAAATTGGAAAAAAAACATTCTAGGCTTGCATTAAGACACAGTCTTGCATATTTTGCATTGCATATCATAAAAAAATTTAATTTTCTGATATTTGCATCAAATATGATCCTTATTACATTAATTCATAATTGGTTCATTACAAATTTTGCACTTACAAGTTTCATTTGCTAGGGTTTTGCTTAAAAAGTTACATTTTCATATAACCTAGTCTTGGCAAAAACTAGGGTTTGTAGTGAATATTTCATTTTCAAATTTTGGTACTCCTCAATATTCATTCAAATCTGATTTTGAAGTGTGGTTTTTGGATCATAGTGTATATTTTGTATCCTAGCATTGAAACTTTCACCTTTTTGCATTTACACATTGTGTATTTCAACAAAAATAACTGCCTTCATCATTTTGATTGTGCATTGAGGATTTTAGGACTTTGACATCCTTTTTTGCATCAGATCTAAGCTATTTTAAACACTATACCTGATTATATTCCATTCATTCATCATTTTTCATACTCTCATAACATTTATTGTGCATTTGCATTGAAAAAGGTGAAAAAATCAAGCACTTTAGGTTCATAAAAAAGCATAGTTTTTCATTGTTTAATTGCATATGTCATAAATATCTATTGATTCAGATATTTAACTTATCTTAAGGCATATTTTAATTTCTCATTTAAAAATTTTGCATCATTTCATACTCTTGCTTAAAAATTTGCATATTCTTATTTACACATTGTGTATTTCAACACTAAGGATTTTATACACTTTCTTCAAACTTCTTCCAAGAAAACTTATAAATCATTAATCTTGCCTTTTTGTGTAGTATTGATTCTATCTTACTTAGTTGGTTTGTTTTGAAATTCACGTGTTTGATTTGATAGATCTTGACACTATTCATCATCTGCCCACCTTTTACATATAACATTTTGGTGAACCCATGTTTTTACTGAACTAGAATCTTTTTGAGTGTTGTAATTAGTCATTGCATTCATTCATATCATATTTATCATGTTGCATTGGAAAATTTTGCATGTATTTGAAAAAAATTGGAAAAATAAGCATTCCAGGCTTGCATTAAGACATGGTCTTGCATATTTCGCATTGCATATCATAAAAAGATTTAATTTTCTGATATTTGCATCAAATATGATCCTTATTACAGTAATTAATCATTGGTTCATAACAAATTTTGCACTTACAAGTTTTATTTGCTAGGGTTTTGCTTAAAAAGTTGCATTTTCATATATCCTAGTCTTAGCAAAAACTAGGGTTTGTAGTCAATATTTCATTTTCAGATTTTGGTATTCCTCAAAATTCATTCAAATATGATTTTGAAGTGTAGTGTTGGATCATAGTTCATAACTTTACATCCTAGCATTGAAATTTTCACCTTTTTTCATTTAGACATTGTGTATTTCAACAAAAATAACTACCTTCATCCTTTTGATTGTGCATTGAAGATTGTAGGACTTTGACATCCTTTTTACATCAGATCAAAGCTGTTTTACACACTATACCTAATTATATTCTATTTATTCATCACTTTTTATAGTCTCAAAACATTTGTTGTGCATTTGCATTGAAAAAAGTGAAAAAAATCAAGCATTTTAGGTTCATAAATAAGCATACTTTTGCATTGTTTAATTGCATATGTCATAAATATCTTTCAATTTATATATTTCACTTATCTTAATCCATATTTTCATTTCTCATTTGAAAATTTTGCATCATTTCATACTCTTGCTTGAAATTTTGTATATTCTTATTTACACATTATGTATTTCAACACTAAAGGTTTTATACACTTTCTTCAAACTTCTTTCAAGAAAACTTCCAAATCATTCATCTTTCCTTGTTGTGTAGTACTATTTCTATCTTACTTCGTTGGTTTTTTTTTAAATTCATGTGTTTTTCTCTCTAAAAACCCAATTTCCTCAAACAAGTACTTGCCTACGAAATAACCTCACATACAAGGCCTCTCCTAGTTGTTCTTTGGCATTCTTCCATGCATATATCAAAGATTTTTAATGCTTTTACAAATTCATTATTCAAACCAAGTGTGATAAGAATATCTTTAGAGGTTCTTCATTCAAAATTATTGTGTATGTCTCTAATTTTAATCCTTCGATTTTAGAGGACCTTACTAATTTCATCTCAATGAAAGATCATGAAGATGGTAATATGAATACATTCCTCCTCTTCCTATATTTCATGATGATATAGTGGACATCATCTCTAAGACATATGAGGCTGACATAGCCTTGTGTGACTCAACTAATGATTTGGAGACTTCTCCTAACATAAACTCACCTTGTGAGGATATTTTGGCACAAGAAGAAGAAATCATTGAAACATTCCTTAACACTACTCTACCATCTCTTCATGCTCTCCATGGCCATGATGAAGCATTGGATGATGCAGACTCTCTTTGTGAATAACTCCTTCAACCTATTGATACTAAAAATTCATCAACCAATCTTCAAACACTTCTTAACTACATCTTAAATAAAGAAACAGATTACCCACTCTTACACGAACACTTACATACCTTGGAAACTACTACTAATTTAGAGAACATAAATAAACATATTGTTCCTAATGACCAAGGTACTCCAACACCACCTAAACTGGTTAAAATGGGCACTTTCCTAGATCCCTCATTACCTCACCTAAAATGGGAGCCTATAAGGATCCTTCTTTGTCAACTCCTATGGTTCCCCCTTCACAAATTCAAGGAGGTATAGATAACATAATTCAATGAGAAGGAAGAGCAAGGGACATAACTTTAACAATAAATGTAAAGATCAAGATCAAAGATAACATGTAAGTATTTCTAACCCTTTTTAGCCACATTTGTCATAGCATATCATTGCTCGCTTGCATGGCCTCCTCTTATGTGTTGTGTTCCCCAATGTTGTTTTATGTGTTGTTTAGGTCTCTTAGGATGACCCTTGATACTCTTGTAAGGTCAAGGATACTAGGAGACTGCCTCTATTGTGACCATTCTTCTATTTGTCTCTGCATTCTTCTATATCTCCTACCACCTATTTTATTATTGCATGTTGTGCCTTAGGGGCATAGCATTGTGGATGATGTCTTGGGGGAATCCTCCTACGTGGTGTTCCTAAGGCACTTGTTCTCCTCTCTCATTTTATTATTTACCTTCTTTAGTGATTCTACCTAGTTGGCAGATGATGAAAAAAAACAAATACTGATAAGGACCGAGCATCCCTTCAACGAGTAATCAAAAATGGACCCAGTCCATATATGACAATGGGGTTAATATATATATCTGACACTTGACTAGTAGAATCACTCCATGTGATAGATCATTTTGTCGTATCTCTTATAACAAACCTTTGCAATACATCTTCTCTATTCACTTTGGATGGTTTTGTATCTCACCTTGTTGTTACACTCAGTCCTAATATATTTGTAGTATAAGCCCAACAGGTATACTCAGTCGCAAACTTGCAAGTGTAGCCTTGGTTTCTTTGAAGTGATCTAATATATGATTTATGCATAGATTCTATGATTTGATTTGGTTATTATCTTAGAGTAATATGTTTTAACCTTATCTCTTATTGATTATCTTATCAATTCATATCAATGTGTTTTTGGGAACATTTGATGATTGTGGCACATACCACCTTTGGGGATATGGGCTTTGCGAGAGCTCTTGTTCTCTTGCATGTTTTCTCTCTACCTTAATGTGCTTGATACTGGCAAGTGGTATCAACCACCTTAAGGTGGGGGCATATGTAATGGTATTTGTTTAATTATTTTATCACTAATGAAGTGTGTTTGAAAGCCCTCACCATGAGGCAGGATGGTGTATCTCTTGAGCTAGTGTGCATCCTTATTAAATTGCAAGCAAGAAAGCCCTCATCGTGAGGTGAGATTACATATCTCTTGAGCTAGTGCATATCCTTTTATACAAATCCCTTGTGCAGAAGGTGGGATGGTGTATTTGTTGAGTTAGTGCACATCCTTTTATACAAAGTCCTCCGTGGAGGCGAGGCTAGATCTTGAGTCATCCACCCTTAAGCATGTCTTTAGCAGTTGTGGTAGCATAGCTCAACCATCAGGTGTGTCTGAAATATGTTTTAGATGGTGGGACATAGCAATAAACTCCTTCCCATCACTTGTGGTTTCTGTGTATAAGACGTATAGTGTGTCTATGGCATACTATGTGGTGCTCATGTATTCCATGTGTCTTCCTTGTGTGTTTGTTGTGTCTTCCCCTAAGTGTGGTCTAAAGGTGTGTAGTGATGAGATCCCTTCACATTCAAGTCTTTGTTTAGCATCTCTTCCCCCATGGTGTGGTCTAAAGGTATGTAGCAATGAGCTCCCTGCACACTTTGGGTTTGTTTTGCATGTTTTTGGCAGTCTAAAGGTGTGTAGTGATGAGCTCCCTCCACCCCCTAGTTTAGGATTTATTTTAATTGTTAATCAATGTATTCTTTATGTATTGTGTGACTACTCTCATGTATTCTTCATGTATTATGTGATTTCACTGTATTCTCCATGTTTTGCATGCTTCTTACTATCTTCATTATCTTTTGTGTGTATTCTATGTGTTTTCTAGTGCTTACCTGAGATTAGGGGCTAGAAATAGTCCTCCAACCTTCAGGCATGCCTTAGCTTTATGTTCTTGGCATGTTTGATGTGATTTGACCATACTTTAATGCATGTATGGAATCATAAGATCATACATACATTAAAGTGGGGGCTTAATGTCATGGAGTAAAAAGTAACCTCATGCCTTTTTACCTCCTAGTTTAGCTCCTGGGTCCCCGTGTTTACACTTTACATCCTTAATACTTACCTCGGAGAAAATTTCCCTGAAACCCATGTCAAATGGGACTTAGGGGCCAGTTTTAAATACTTAATCATGACTCAAATTAGCCTTGGGACTTGGACACCCATGCCCTAGTCTAGGTTAATTTGTTGGGACCCAAATTTAAGTTTATCAGCATAGGACCTTTATAAAGGTTTCCCAATGTTGGCTTTTTTAATTTGAATTATGAATGTTAGAGGAAATGCATATATAAACATGTTTAGGACTTCATTTTACACCTAGATGAATAATACGAACTTGTGATATTGACCTAAGGGATTTTAAGGCATTCATTGTGTTGCAGAGTATAATTGTGTTGTTATTGTGTTTGTTTATTCCATATTTGGCTTCATCAATCCATCTCCTAATGTTTGAATGATCTTCATCTCCATGAGGGCTTCACCTCTAAAGTGACATCTATTTGTGCTTCAATCATTTTATTTCATCATTTCTTTAGCCTCTGCCTTCCCTAGGGCATGAACTCTATCTAACAATAGTGTTGGAAGACTTGAATGTCATCTAGGGCTTGACCAAGGCAAGCTCCTTAACAGCACAACCCCCAAACCCCTCTCTTTGTGATTACAGGTTACAGGTATAGGATATGGCGGAGTGAAGTTGTAGAGAAGCTATTCAGAGGATAGAGACTTGAGATTTGGAGAAAAGTGCATAGAATCTACCCTACTAGACTAGGGCACCCACCCCATAGTCCTCCTATGAGGAATTTCTAGAAACTTAGGAGCAAGTTATAGTTTGAGACTGATCTCCTTCTTGGATTTGCAAAAAAGTTGCCCTATTAGAATTTGGCACTTGCCCCGTAGTCTGCAAAATTTCTGTCTATGAAAATCTGACTTCTAGTGAGTTTCTATTTCTTCTTGAGTGCCTTCCTATGATGTGATTTGTAGCAGTTTATTCATCTATACTCAGTTTCATTATAATTAGGGTTTGAGGCTTATTGAATCTAAGGTTTGACAAATCCTTCGATCTAATCAATCTTTACATATCATTCCTGAGTACACCAACATGTAGTTGAGTCTTCTTCATCTGTAGTGACTTGGCTCAATTGTTGTCCTTGAATGTTGATGTGAAGGGAAGGTTTGATTTGATAGATCTTGACACTATTCATCATCTTCCCACTTTTTGCATATAACACTTCCTACCTTGGGAAAAATGGGAATACTTGTTGGACAAGTGATCGCTATATCAACCTAGAGAATTCATGTAGAAAAATAATAGTATATTTCTTCATTATAGTTATGTTGTGATTTAAGGCTTGGGTTCTATGGATATGCCCTTATACCCACATGTTTTACAAATTTATTTTCATGGAACATCATGGGTCTTATAGATCCAATTTGTAAGTTTGTAGTATGTGATAATCAATAAAGATTTGTAAACCATCCAATTTTTTGATCGTAGGAAAATTTTTAGTAGAAATCACAGTTAGGGATATGGGGGAGTGGTTGCTTAAATTGTTTAGATCCTAACACATAATGTTGATCATGGACTTGACCTTCCTAATTAGGTTCCCTATATCCTTTTTAACATTGAAAATTGGGACCTCTAGGCATTATTAATTTTATGTCGTGAATGATGTGATGGAAAGGATCCATGTTTGGCAATATCTTGATGATGAGTTGCTAGATGTGCAATAGTTTCTGTTAGGTAACTTTCATACTATGTTTAAGGTGGCATATAACAATAAAGTTAGCCTTTATGAACCTAGAATCTAAGCTTGCCAAAAAGACTACACCATGTGGTACATGTGGTCTAACTTTCACCATTGATATAAGAAATTGATTAATAGAATTGATAGGAAGATGTTTTCCTCTTAGTCCTAGTTTTCTATTGTGAGCCATTATTACCTTCTAGTGTCCAACAATTACTTTATATTGTGTTGTTAGCCCATTCTCTACTACAAATTTCTATTGAGTGGATTTTCAAAAAGCCTAAAATTAGAGACAATTTTTTTCTTAATACTTATATCCTTCAACATGGGCTCATGCTTAATTATATTCAATGATTTTGGAACTTGATGCCATATCAAAAGGGATGAACTAGATAGATTGTTTGGTTGGGTGATGTCATCACTAACATTGCTTTTGTTTATGCATTTATGGTTTTCATCTTACTTAGATCTACTACAAGACATATGTCACTATGATTGTGGAGCTTAATTGTGCCACACTTGTTTTAGAGGGTTGTCCCTTTCATGAACCTTTGCAACTCCAAGTAGAAAAGTTGTGCCACCAAATCCATATAATAAATACCAATGAATGGTTAAGAGTGTGTCCAACTTTTCAACATTATTAGGCCTCAACAATCATTGTTAATATTCAACACATTCTATCAATTATTACACCAAACAAACTATCAAGAATTTTAATCCCAACAAATTAGGGTACCCAAATTAAATAATATATTCCAATTTTATAACTAATTTTATCCTCATCCAAGAGTTAATAGGTGTGGTGACTATTTCAGTTTTTGCTATCCATTCAACCTCCAAGGAAGACAAGGGGTGGTGACCTTTCAAATTGATTGAAAATATATAAATAGGTTCAATTAAAAGCAATAAGGGAAAGAGTTCAAGGCATACATCTCTTCTCACAAGTTTGCCAAATTGCAGCGTTCATCTCATTTGAGGAGTTTGTTAAATCATGGCATACATCTCTTCTGTAATATTGCCCAAATTGTATGAATTCTTAATTTTTGAAATAAAATGTTTTTGCACATTGTTTGTTGTGTGTTTTATAATACCATAGGTTTCTCCCCAGGTATTACCCTCTGAATTTCCCAACTAAATTTAAATAAGTGGTATCAAGGTATGAGTTGAAGCTTGGATTTTTGACAGATGAGTAGCTACAGTAGCAATGGCCTTCAAGAAATTTAAATGCTCCAGCTATCTAGATCAAGGTGAGAAAGTGTCATTCGCTAGTCCTATTGGAGCAAAGTTTGAAATGGCATTAGTTTTGATTGTAATACAATTAAATACTATTGAAGGACCTACAATAGTAGCCATTTCCAATGGGAATCTACATGGATGGAGTGATGTAGTGAAAAGAGATGTAACATTTCCATTACAAAAGTATTAGATGGGCCTTCTGAAAGAAGTAGTGGGGACGTGATTCAAATTGAGTGAAGGTATCAATGTAGTAGTGGTGGATAGCAACTCTCTTATAGATGGAGGAGAAAACATTATGTGCTCTATAGAGAAATTGGTCTCTATTAAAGAAGTCCTCATTGAAATTAAAGACCTCATTTCTCATCACAAAATCACCTTCATGCTTTTCACCATACACACCATGGAGCCATCTAAGGAATCATTTATATAAATTTTAAGTTTTTCCAGAGCCATAGGAGACTTGCGGTCCCTTTCAGATGTAGACCTTAAGCTCCTAGCTTTAACATATACTCTAGAAGCTAAATTTCATGGAACAACCTATGTTAGAACTAGACACCCTCCTCTTCATGTATTAAAGGTTTGAAGGTTGCCCAAGAAGGATCTTCTTGGTTGGCATTCCAATGTGTCAAAATGAGATGAATAGGAAGATTTGGAACAAGCAACAAATGATAATCAAGTCACTGAGTCTTGTATTTTATGATTGAAAACATTGACATTGTATGTGCTAGAGGCCAATTGGTTATTAGGTGATAAGCACACCAAAGCCTTAGTTGCACAGGAGGTGGATCCTCCACAAGTTGCCAATGACTAGTCCAAATATAGCATTGTAGGACAAGTTGAGGCAAGTGTAAATTGAACAAACAAACCTAGAAAGGAAAAGTCTCCAAAGTGTGAAGTTAATATTGATGGAAAATTGATGGTTTCTACGGGAATAGATTCCTCTAAATGGGAGTCCAAGGAAAATATGGAAGACTAGCGATAGTATGTCTATAGAAGCACCATAAGAAGATATATAAGAAGGCAAGCAAGTAAAAGATGTGTTCTCATCTCACCATGATGAAAAGAATCAGAATTGCAAACATGATCATTCACATGGCCATTCTCATTCTCATTTTCATTTGGGGCATAGTCATTCTCTCTTGGAGCATAGCCATTCACATAGCAATTCTTATTGGGATACTCATAGCCTTGCACAATCTCCCTTATCTCTCTATCTCTAACAACTTTGACATTAGCACTTATTGAAATTTATTCCAATCAATTAGAATAGCATAATTTCAAGTAGGTACAATGGGGCCCATTGCTTCTCAAGGGGGATTTTGAGGCATACATCTCATCTACTAAGTTTGCTGAATTGTATGAACTCTCCTAAATGGAATCTCTTTCACATGCATCTCTCCCATGAGATTGTCCAAATTGTTTAGGGGCATATATTTCTCCCACAAAATTGATTACATGTTTGTTGTGTTTAACAATACTTCCCATTTGAAGTATGTCTAGGAAACCCACCATTGGTTCCTATGGATTCTATACTTCTAGCCATGATGAATGAGCTATCACCACATACCTAGGAGGTAGACAAGGCATCCAAGTTTGTTGAAAATATTTTCCATATTTAGTAGCAAGTTTGTAACATCCCAAAATGGGATATTTTGGACAATTTTAGATTTCTGGGCTTTTCAAACTTCTAAACTTTTGAATTATGCTCAAACGCTAATTTATGAATATTTAGCACTTAAAATTATACTTAAACAATTGCATAAAATAGCCCATGAATATGTCAAATCATTATGAAGGCAATGCCAATATGTTCGCCAATCATATATATGAATTCCACAATGAAATCACTTGGAATTGCAGCCATCAATGATTGAATTTCAAATCAGAAGTATGCTGCTACAAAATCAGAATATAACAAGTCTTCAAATTCATCAAATGTCTTGGGAAAACATGACAAATATGCCCAGCAATATTCTGCCCTAACCCTATTGGTTATTCATACCAAAATAAATAGAAAATTGACCTCCAAATGATTGGAAATGATATCCCAAGTGCAGCACTCCAATTAGGACATGAAACCCTACACCTTCCACTCTCCAACACTAAGGAAATCTACTCCAAAACTGATCAGTCAGGTCAGAAAGGTTTGCTGCTCCAGAAAATGTGAACAATGTTGCCGAAATGCCAACAAATCTCCAACAAAATGATCCTCCAATGATGGTGTTCCAAGGAAGGGATGAAACCCTACGAAAATGATGATATATATGTTGGCAAGAGACACCATATGGATTCATGAATGTTGTCATTGATGGAAACAAAGGTTATCCCACACATCTGCAAGACATGATGAGTCTCTACCAGAAGTCAGATTGAAGAAGTGTTATGATCCGGTAAGCAAGAACAGAGTAGTCAGCAAGGTCCGACAGTCAGGTCTGGATCTCTCAGAGGAAGTATTTAAATAAAGTACAAATTTGGTGAAGTCAAGAGGAGTACCTTGACTAATAGATTCCAAGGATTTAGCCTCCGGTGATGGAAGGGTGAAGAGATATGAACACTTGAGTGTTGGGTTCTTGTTTGACAGAGTAGACAGAGGAAGAACTATACCGGTAGAGTGTCAGACTAAAATTCGGAAGAGATATTGCTAATGACTAAGTTTCTTGAGGTATCATTCATGATTGGCCGACATGATTGAAAACTTCTACAAGCATATTCTTGATCCGCATTTACTTAGTATGCAAGGATTCAGCCGACAGACCAGAGTTTGAGATAATATTGACTATTCTGGATGCCGACTAGAAAAGTGTTGAAATCACTTGTACAGATATAAATACAAGATGGATTTAGATGTGAAGGAGTATTGTGTAAGTATTGAAGTGCGAATAAAAGCAGAATAGTATAAAAGATAGAAAAATAGGTTCGGAATGTAAGAGGACAGCAGCACTTAAGGAGAGCAAGAATGAAGTGCAGCAGATTAGTCTATTGAGCTTAACCAGAACTGAACTTTAGCATGTGTGTCCATGCTTCTCATCAGTTCAAGTTTTCTTTGTGTATACAGTAAGTCTTTTGTAGGTAGTGAGCCTCTTGTGAGCAGTGTGCTCGGGCAATGAGCCCTAATTGGCAAGTGCCATTTTGTATCTTCTATTCTTCTAACAGAGAATAATATCTTGGGTTAATCACCCCGTGGTTTTTCCCTTAACAGGGTTTCCACGTCAAAATCATTGTGTCATGGGTATTGGTGTTATTTCCATTTCATGATTATGCTTGCTTATTTGATCTGATGTTGCATTAACTGTTAAGAAAGCACAGAAAGTTGAAATATTAGGATAACTGATTCACCCCCTTTCTCAGTTATCAACAATTGGTATTAGAGCCAAGTTCCTCCTAACAGAGCCTAACAGCTTGATGAAGATCTGGGAATTCAAATGGATGTATATGGTAGAAGGGAGTAACTCAAGTTTGCCCTTGATGATCTTGAGCAGTCAAACTCTAAAGTCAATGAATTGAAGGAAAGACTCAAACAGGCTGATGATTTCATAAAAGAACTAAAAGAGAAACTGAGTTTCTCTATGAAAAAGAGAAAGGAGCTACTTCAGTAATTGGCAAGTCAAGGTGAAGCTAATGATACAAATGGAGATCTGAAAGAGAAAACCAAGTTATGTGAAAAGTTATCAAAAGAAATCATCATGGTAAGACATGAAATGGAATCAGGAGTTATGAAGTTCACCCAAGAAATTGAAGAAAGAAGAAAATCTGAAGATGATCTAAGACAATCTCTCAAGGAAAAATTAGAAGACTGCCACAAGATGGATAGAATAATCAGACATCTTGAATCTGATCTTGAAGATGCTAAAGATAATGAAGAAAAACTTGAGGATCAAATTATCTCTCTTAAAAGGGATCTTCAAACAGCAAATGAATACAAAGAGAAATTCAAGATAAGCTCTACTTAACTTGAAGTTCTTCTTGAAAGCCAAAAGAGGGTAGATGACAAGTGTGGCCTGGGGTATGAAAAAGGTGAAAGCTCTGGATCCGGTCAGAAGAATTTTGGATCAGAAAATCCAAGGAACAGGCCTAGAAGACCTCCGATAAGGCAGCCTAATGCTCAAAGATATCCATCCTTCAATGGATACTGCCATAACTGCAATAACTTTGGTCATAAAGCTAATCAGTGTAGAAAGAGAATGAATCAGACTAATACATCCTTCTCGGGACAGTGTTTCAACTGCAAAAGGTATGGTCACAAATCTCATGAATGCAGAAATATGCAAATGAACAATTCATTCAATGGTAGATGCTTTGCATGCAATAGAATGGGTCATATGGCTAATCAATGCAGATCAAGAGGATATCAATCATATATGCAAAGAAATGTTGTTTGCCAAATTTGCAATAGATCCAATCATATTGCAAAATTCTATAGAAGTAAGAATCAAGACAAAAGAGGTCCAGTATATCATAATTAGAATCAAGATAAGGTTAAACAAAAGGTGAATGTGGATGAAGTTCAAAGTGAGATGAACAAGATTTAGGTGAATAAAAGTACAGAGAATGTAGGGGATGGATCCGCACCAGACTCTGGTGCTGATAGTCCTTCCGGAAATTAAAAAGTGAGCTCTGGCTCAAGGGGAGACAAAAAGAAAACCTTGTTCCCCCAGCTAGTCAATTGGTGCCGAAACTGGCACAAGGAGAGTTGTGGATTAAAGTGTTCATAAGAGAAACATCTAAATAAACTATGGTTAAGATTTGGAAGATCCGCAAGAGGTTTAAGATCAAGATTGATCCGGTTCTTCAAGTCATCTAAATAAGGCAAACCAGAATGACTTAGGTCGAGCATTTATTGCAACTTGGTATTAGGGTTTGCGGAGTAATATAAGGGTTCTTCTTATTAAACATTTGCTCATTCTACATTTAAGAAGAAGAAAAGAGAAGCTCTGCAACAAATTTCCTCAAGCCCATCAAAGATCATTTGCAGAAGTCAATTCATCCAGAAATCGATCCAGCTAACTCCGTGAAACCTAAAGTCACAAAAGGTATTTTCCGTTCTTAAATATATCTCTACAAATCTTTTTAAAAGATGTCTACTCTGAATATTGTGAAGATCACTGATAGGCCTCACCCCAAATTCAAAAAACATCCCTACAAATTCTTGGAAGTAGATCCCCTAGGAGCTTTTTCTAGTATTCTGCATGGTGTCTTGCATACAGAAGATATTAGGGTTTACATTCACGCAAACATTGAAGAAATTGGAGAATTCAAATTGAGGGATATCTACCACAAACAACTAATAGATGATTCATTTGAGCTCAAATCCCAATACAAGGCCCTCCTGGAGAAGCACTTTGCACAATATATACAATTTCCCTTGCTTTGCTGAGGATGAATAGTTTGGTATGTATTGAGCAGAATACATGACAACTTCATGTGGTTGAATGGACCATTGAAGATCACAAAAGATGCCATTAGGGCAGTTACTAGTTTACACTCATCTGGTGGGATACCTACTCTCAATTCTGTCAAGAATCAGACTGTAAGTGAGGCTACCGGATCTAGGTTTGACAAAAGAGCAATGATAGTAGATGACATCACTGATCTGGATGTCAAGTTTGCATCCATGATCATCGGCTACAAGATATATCATTCTAGCAAGGAGAATTCAGTACCTAGAACTGCTATCTACACTGCCTATGAAATGTTGAGAAAAAATACAGACTATGACCTTTGTGAGCTCCTTCTAAACTAACTCTTAGAGAACCTGCAGAAGATAAAGAAGGACAAGAAGAATTCCTTAAAACTTGGTAGCCTAATACTCTGTGTATTCTTCTACTTTATGAATGAGCTACCTAGATCCAGTGGATGGGTATGGCAGAATGACAGACCAGTTGCCATACAAATCAAGGATTATTTGCATGGACTTGGTGATGACAAAGCACAAAACACAGCTCTCTGGGGTTTCTTCAAAAACTTTCAGAACATGATGCAAGCTAGAGAGAGAATTCCCCAATCTCTAGTTGAGAAATACAAAGACACGGTATGCTTTATGGTAGAGACTAATCAGTGCCTAATGGAGGCAGTGGAACCAAGAACAGTGTGGATCATGCCAATGGGGTATGAGGTGGATGACAAAATCGTAGAGCTGCATGTTCAGCACATGCTTAGTAAACCAAAGGATCCCAAGGTAGAAAGGTTTGGAACCTTTGAAGAATTGAGTGTGAAGATCCATGTTGAGCTAAGGCAACCAGAGATGAAAAGAAAGGTAAGAAAAGAAGTCGAAAACATTGCCAAAAGCCTTGGCATCTCAAAAGAGGCACTTGATGCCAATAGGGAAAAGAAGGAAAGGACTGAGAAAGGAAAGAAAGAGGTAGAAAAGCAAAGTATTCTAGTAGAATCCTCCTCCCAGACTAGATCTTCTAAGAGCTCTACTCCTACCACTGATAAGAGCTCAAATAAATCAAAACTGAAAGCAAAATCATCTGGTAAAGTAGAGAAAAGAACTAAGACAAAGGCCACAAGGTCTTACATCAGTGAGAAGGATGATGAAGAGACTGAGTTAGATGAGGAGGTAAGGAAAATGAGGAAAAAGAAGAAAGTATCTAGTGAACCCTCTACCGGTGAAGACAAGGAAGAGATGGCAGAAGAGTTTGTTGAAAAGCCCACTCTATCATTAAATGATGTCATCAAATCAGTTACTGTGGATGGGAACCTTCAACCAATGGCTGAATTCTATGATCATTATAATGAGGCTGACCAAAAGATCTTGCAGGAAGCAACAATCAAGTATCTAAATATCTACAACAAGGCTTTTATTGAAATTATATCTCTTATTCCCAAAAGCCTAGAGAAAGAGTTAGAAATAAGAAAGAATAATGCTATGGCAAAAGATCTTGAGATCTGAGAACAAATAGCCATTCAGCTATATCTTTCAATTGATTCAAAGAAAATAAATATGATCTTCAAAGATTGTAAGGATGAGTTCTAGAGCAAAGCAAGAATGAATCAACTCATGCTCGGAGAAACTGACAAAATAGCAAAAGAAATAGAAGAGATCCTCTGGAATGCATTCTCAAGATTCAACATTCCTATTATAGAGGACTTGGGTATTGATCCCTCGGCTACAAGTGTTGAAAAAGAATCTACTAAGGCAATGACAGAAGAATAAATGGACACCGTTGAAGAAAAAGATAAGGACTTGGAATCCTCTGCTCTAGAAGAGGTGGCCCATGAACAAACAAACATCTCTCCTCCAGTTTCCCCTGCTGACTCTGGATCCAAAGGAGAAGAAAGAATAGAGGATAAAGAAAAAGAAGTGAAGGGAAAAGAAGATGATAGCTCTAAGACTGTAGAAGAAAAGAAAACTCTGTCTCCGGCAAGAGACACTACAGAAATTGTCAAGGAATTCTTAAACAAAGAGACACTAGAGATTGATGAACCGGAACTTCTACTAGGACCATTTGATTTTGATTCTCTTTCCCCGGTACAAACCATGAAGATAGCTTCATTTGCTAATGCAAAGGCAAAAGAAAAACTCCTAAAGTCTCACATGGAAGATTGTTAGCTAATAGAAGCTACATCCGGTGTGCTTGAAAAGATCATGCCATCCTTTCTGAAGGATTCATCAACTTCCTCATTAGGTAATCTTAAGTCTCTTGTTAGTTCAGTCAGCACTCATTTTGAGTCCTTAGAGAAATCAGCTGAGGAAAAGGCCTGGAAAGAGTTTTTGGATAAAAGATTCTCTGAAGTACTAAGTCTAATATCAAATGATAGAAGAAATATAGATATAGGGATAAAGAGCTTAGAAAATGCTCTTAAAGATGGTGGGGAAATATATAAATTTTATCTATCATGGTCCAAAGGAACAATGGAGATTGAGAAGAAAATGAAAGAACAGGAGATCAAACTAACAAAACTTTCTCAAAATTTTGATCCACTTACATCATCCATAGTAAATCAAGAATGTCAGACTATTGCAGTCTTGGATGAAATTAAGAAGCTAGAGAAAGAAAAGAAAAATAGAATCAACAGGTTAAATGAGCTTAGAAGAATAATCATTCCTAAGTTGGAGGCCATGCATGAGGCCCTAAGTGATGCTCAAACTACCACCAAGACAAATGATCCGATAGAGCTGAAGAAGGCAAAAGCTTTTGCTTTCCTATTGAGTGATCACATATCAATTTTGGACAGGATGAAGCTAAGCTGGGCAACCGAAGTTGTACAATTGAAAAACACTTTTGCAGACATACTAAAGTATATGTAGATTACAACTAGATGATATACTTATGCGACTAAGTATAGATTAATTTTTGAAAATTTTGGTGTGTGGACCCTTTGCCATTGATGTCGAAGGAGGAGTGATGAGCAGTGAAAAATGAGGAATCCAGCCAAGGGGTAGCTCTAGAAAATGTACATAGAGACAAAGCATCAGCCAAGGGGGAGTATAGTGTGACACTTAGTCATTTTTCACTAAGTGTTGCCATCAATGCCAAAGGGGGAGATTGTTGGCAAGAGACACTATATGGATTCATGAATGTTGTCATTGATGGCAACAAAGGTTATCCCACACATTCGCAATACATGATGAGTCTCTACTGGAAGTCAGATTGAAGAAGTGTTATGATCTGGTAAGCAAGAACAGAGTAGTTAGTAAGGTCCGACAGTTAGGTCTGGATCTCTCAAAGGAAGTATTTTAGTAAAGTGCGGATTTGGTGAAGTCAAGAGGAGTACCTTGACTAATAGATTCCAAGGATTTAGCCTCTGGTGATGGAAGGGTGAAGATATATGAACACTTGAGTGTTGGGTTCCTATTTGATAGAGTAGACAGAGGAAGAACTATATCGGTAGAGTGTCAGACTAAAATCCGGAAGAGATATTGCTAATGACTAAGTTTCTTGAGGTATCATTCATGATTGGCTGACATGATTGAAGACTTCTACAAGCATATTCTTGATCTGCATTTACTTAGTATGCAAGGATTCAGCTAACAGACCAAAGTTTGAGATAATATTACTATTCCAGATGTTGACTAAAAAAGTGTTGAAATCACTTGTATGGATATAAATACAAGATGGATTTAGATGTGAAGGAGCGTTGTGTAAGTATTGAAGTGCAAATAAAAGCAGAATAGTATAAAAGGCAGAAAAATAGCTTTGGAATGTAAGAGGACAGCAGCACTTAAGGAGAGCAAGAATGAAGTGCAGTAGATCAGTCTATTGAGCTTAACTAGAACTGAACTTCATCATATGTGGATGCTTCTCATTAGTTCAAGTTTTCTTTGTGTATACAGTAAGTCTTTTGTAGGCAGTGAGCCTCTTGTGAGCAGTGTACTCGGGCAGTGAGCCCTAATTGGCAAGTGCCATTTTGTATCTTCTATTCTTCTAACATAGAATAATATCTTGGGTTAATCACCCCGTGGTTTTTCCCTTAATAGGGTTTCCACATCAAAATCATTGTGTCATGTGTATTGGTGTTATTTCCATTTCATGATTATGCTTGCTTATTTGATCTGATGTTGCATTAACTGTTAAGAAAGCACAAAAAGTTGAAATATTAGGATAATTGATTCAATCCCCCTCTCAGTTATCAACAATATATGCCAATGGAATCTCCATGAATGAGGGTGAATCAGGCCTGCAATGTTGTTGTTCCAAAATTCTGCACTTCTCCAACCCTAATCAGCAATACAACCTCCAAAATCACCTCTAGATGAAAACACTCCTCTTCTATGAATTGGTTGATCCAAATCTATGGTAAACCCTAGGCAATAATGCATCAATCCATGCCAAAAAGATGTCTTCAAAAAAAAAATCTTCAAATCTTATTTCTCAATCTGCTCTTTTTTTCTACAAAAATTCCAATGAAGTGCAAGTGAACTCCTATCACAAAATCCTCCAAAAGAAAGTGCTAGGCTTTCATCCAACTCCTCCTTAGAAACTTAAGGTATTCATCTCAAGGACCTTGTACAAGAGATACAATCCAATTAATGAATGAATGAGTGAATGATGATCTGAAATGCCACACAAAAACCTTATATTTATACATGTTTTCACCTTCCTCAAGTTCTGGCTGACAAAGGCAAAAATAATAGTATTTTATCATCTTGTTTTCCTTTCAAGACCAACCCTTAAGCATTCTTGGCACCCATAATAGACTCTGGCCAACCTAGGCTAGAAGATTATTCCTTTTTATCTTAGAGGGCTAACCCACCTTAACTCCCATGCCCTCAATGTGGTCAACCTTAAGTTGAGCACCTAATTCAAATTAAAGATTTGAATTGTATTATTGCAATTCCCTCCTTGAGTCGTCTTCTTCAAGGCCGCCAACATAAAATATCATTGACTTATAATTTGAAAGCTCTCACAAAGGTGGTTCTCACACATGATCAAAACATTATCACTTATCCTTCTTCAAGGTGGCATTGGATGTTAGCAAATTCATCACATGCAAAAACCCTTCATCATGACAAGTTTCCACACTCAAATTTCCTCAAGATAATTCACTCCAATAGAAGGAAAAATATATAAAAGGATCACATCAAAATCATTAGAAAAGTACACCAAAGCATCTCCAACCATCAATCCTCCATCTAAAAATCCTGGAGTGTGAAAACATGTCTATCATATCTCCAAAGGTGATCACTCTGAAAATGGGGACATTATAGTCCTCCCTTCTCAAAATTGCTTGTCCTCAAGAAATGACAAAAATGCAACCTATGAGATAGTGTCAAATGACATGTATCTCCATCCACCCAAATGCCTTGTGATTAAATGAAATCTCAACCTATGGATGTACCTCCTAAGAATAATGTGAAGAATGCGTTGTAAAGTGAGCTCTGATGGCCAAAGCCATACACAATCGAACTCAACCTGGCCCCATCCCCAAAATTCTAAAAATATGCTCACAACCACAAGTACTAAAATCTCCAAAAATCCCAAGGCTCCATCTATCAAGAACCAATCACTAGTCCAACCCAAAACCTTGGAGAGAAACATGCTTGTCAACAAGTGATGAAGACTATGAACTCTAAAATACAACCACCTATCTCCAAGATTCCACTACTCCACATTGTCACAAACCTCATCCATGCTCCTTGAGTTGTGAAGCAACTCATATTGATCCCAAGTGTCAAGCCCATACCACCTAGATCCCAAATCACCACATCCCTACATCCATCAAACATGAGGAAATGGAAGCTTCTCAAAGTGCTATCAACACAAAAACACTATCCAACTCCTGTAGATCTCCCATGGATGTGAAGTATACCCATCATAGGTGCAAGAAAGTACATAACATCTCCTCCTAAATTTCTGACATAGAACATAATAGCAACCTCATGACTAAAAATCAGACCTATGTGGATGTGAATAATACCTCCAAGGTCATAGGATGATAGAATATTAACTCTATGTCACTCTCCAATGATAAGGAGATGATCCAACTCTCCTCTAACCTCCTGAACAATTGTTGTCCTCCAAGGACTCAATAGGTAGTCCATGTACCATGAAGTAGAACAACCATATCTAAACCATGCATGGAGTAAATCCTCATGAACTAGGGCTGGAACACAAATGCCATCATGCTCACCTCCATGTCCAATGCCATAGCCCAGCTAAAATGCAATCATTAACATGCCTGAAAATCAGAAATCAAAGGAATGTCTCCATACCTAGTCTCATCAACCAACTGCAACTCCCAACTATGCCAAACAAATGCAAGTGTCTCCATGGCATGCATCATCCATCTTTGAAATAGTTCAATCTCCAATACCAACAAAGGATCAACAAGATGATAGGATTGCATCACATCACCAACCAACTCTTCTCCTTCTCCTAGAATGACCAAGGATCACCAAAGGTTGAATCACTTATGACTCCCTCTTCATGTGAAGATATGACACTAGTGGTTGATCCACTAAGTGTATGCTCAACTACTCCAAACCCCTCTAAGTCTTGGGCCTTCAAGGAGCTCTCAAACAAAGGCAACTCATGAACCTTAAGATGCAAATTAGGTAAACAAACAAAAATTTATGTCATACCTTTCCTCTTGTCCACCCAAATTTACATATTCTTCATGATTTCCCACCTCAAGAGACTTCTCCTTCGCTTGCTCCACCACTATGCATTCTTCCCTTGGAATAAATAGAGATCACAAGTGTGACTCCCCTCACCTTCTTGCTTGATCTAGTTGTTTACATTGTTCCTTGACCTCTTGCAAGTGTTTTTTTGCTTGGGAAGCTAACATCTTAGCCTCCTTTGCTCTTTGTAGCCAACCATCACATAATTATTGAGTTCTCTTGACATCCTCCAAGGTGTGATAAACAAATTCAGACTTGTTGTGGCTTGAGACTTCAAAATAAATTCCTTATATGCTCCACACCCAAATCGCAAGTGCCAACCTTGGAAAACTATTCTACCTTGCTCTACATGTGAGATGGTTGCTATGAATCAAGGAATAGGACTGTTGTCATGAAGCAGAAAATCAGACCTGTTGTCATACCATATCATGTCATCCTCTAGTTTCTCAATCACATCCCCTTCATTCGCTTTATGTCCTCCTACAATACAAAATCCAAAAGGTGTCTCCAACTAAAATTCACTTGCCTCCAATCTGAATTGAGTGTCCCTCCCTTTGTCTGCCATGACATGATATTGTGAAGATAAGGGACTGCTATTATACATTAGAAAATCAGTCCTTACCTCATGCTTTACTGTGATATCTTTGTGGTCCTTAACCTCTTCTTTTTCCACGAATGAGTGCTCATCAATTACTGTAGGTCCAAAGGAAGTATCCAATAGAAAATAAAGTGTGTCATGTGCCATAACTTATGTCACATGGCTACAAGCTATCCCTTCATGTGTACCATCAATTTCTTCACCCATATGTCCATTCTTTGCCATCTTCATGTTGTGTTGTTTTACATCGGATGTGGCTGTCATAGAAGTCAAAAATGATGAGGAATGTACCATGATCAACACCCAATGAAGCTTCTCCACATGATCTTCTGATTCTTGAAGGGCCTCTTGAGTTCTCTTCAAAGAATCCATAGTGTCCTTAAGCTTAAAGGTGAGCTTATCCACTTCATCTTCCTCCCTTCTCAAAGCATCAACATAAATCTCATCAAGCTTAAGGAGATGGTCTCTATCTACAAGTAAGTGTATGTAGTTTGACTTCACTACCACCAAAACCTCCTTGAGTTTATGTAACTTGGAAAGAGATAGACCTCCTTCAAGACCTTCATGTTTCCCTAGAGCCTTCCAACACAAATCTTCCATCAACTTATAAACATGGTCAAAAAGAGTTAGAGCTACCATAATCATACCTTCATTTACCCCTAGTTGACCTTCCAAATGGTGTGGCTTATGAGTCCCAACACCTTTATGCCAAATTTCTGATTATTATCATGCTCATGCCTCTCCAAATTAGCTCCCTTCATGGCATCATTATACTCATGTATGAATACTAAGTCATCCTCATGTGCAATCAAAGGATCACCATCAAAGTAATGAGTGGAATCTTCAACATCATGAACTTCCTTAATGGATAACCTATAAAGTGTGTGCACTACTATGACCTCCTTCATCACCAAGTGATCCTCCATATCTTGCAAGGTCAAATCAGTCTTATCCAAAACTCCTTGTTCACCATATACTAAAATTTATGAATTGTCTTTATATGTATGAACAACTCCCATCTCAAAGACACCCAAACCATAGTTTGATTCCTTGCCCAATTGATGTAAAGGTGATGAAACAATTCTAGGCTCAACCAATGGAACATCAAATGAACTCATACCTTCATGTAGTTGATCCAACATTGTGGATTTGGCAAACTTTGTGGTAGCATATCCTCCAACCATGTGGTCATCATGAAGTCTTAGGTGTTTGCCACTTGCAACATGTGATGCTTCTTCACCCATATCCTCATAATCACTTGCAGGCTAAAAATCATCAACAAGTAACTCTTATTCCTTTTTCATGGTGGTATCTCCTTCGACCTTGTAGTCATCTTACGATCTCAAGTGTTCTTTTCATATAGCTCTAATAGGTGATTCTCCTTCTAAGTGTAGTGCATCAAATTGTATCTCATCCTTTTCCACCATAGGGCTCAATGTGAAGTAGTTGTCTCTTCTTTCCACTATATCCTTGGGCTCTTCCAAGTCCATGTCCACCTCTTGAGGTCTATCTTCTATAATGCTTGGCTGATCCATGATGTGAAAGTCCTCATTATCTTTTGGATAGCCATAGTTGCTCCCATCCAACTCCATGTATCGAGATAGGAACAACTTTATGCTTCTCTTACTTTTTTATATCTCTCCTAAAAGTTCCCTTGTGTCATCCATGATAGCTTGTAGACATGCAAGTTGGCAAGATCAAGGCTCTGATACCACTGTAATATCCCAAAATGAGATATTTTGGACAATTTTGGATTTTCAAGCTTTCCAAACTTCTAAACTTTGGAATTATTCTCAAACACTAATTTATGAATTTTCTACACTTCAAATCAGACTTAAACAATTGCATAAAATGGCCCATGAACATGTCAAATCATTATGAAAGCAATGCCACTATGTTTGTAAATAATATATATGAATTCCACAATGAAATACACAATGAAATCACTTGGAATTGCAACCATCAATGACTCATTTTCAAATCAGAAGTCTTCTTCTACAAAATCAGAATATAACAAGTCTTCAAATTCATCAAATGTCTTGGGAAAACATGACAAATATGCACAGCAATATTTTTCCCTAACCCTCATGGTTATTCATACCAAAATACATATCAAATTGACCTCCAAATGATTGGAAATAATCTCCCAAGTGTAGCACTCCAATTAGGGCATGAAACCCTATGCCTTCTACTCTCCAACACCAAGGAAATCTTCTCCAAAACTGATCGCTAAGGTCTGCAAGGTCTGCTGTTCAAAAAAATGTGAACAATGTTGCCAAAATGCCAACAAACCTCCAACAAAATGATCCTCCAATGATGGTGCTCCAAGAAAGGGATGAAACCCTAGGCAAATGATGATATATACACCAATGGAATCTCCATGAATGAGGGAAAATCAGGCCTGCAATGCTGCTGTTCCAGAATTCTTCTCTTCTTGAACCCTAATCAGCAATATACAAACTCCAAAATTGCCTCTAGATGAAATTGCTCCTCCTCTATGAAGTGGTTGCTCCAAATCTAGGGTAAACCCTAGGCAATAATGCATCAATCCATGCCAAAAGAGGTCTTCAAACAATGATCTTCAAATCTTATTTCTCAATCTGCTCTTTTTTTCCACAAAAATGCCAATGAAGTGCAAGTGAACTCCTGTCACGGAATCCTCTAAAAGAAAGAGCTAGAGTTTTGTCCACCTCCTCCTTAGAAACTTAAGGTTTCTATCTCAAGCTCCTTGTTCAAGAGATAAGCTCTAAATGATGAATGAATGAGTGAATGATGATTTAAAATGCCACACAAAAACCTTATATTTATACATGTTTTCACCTCCATCAAGTGTTGGCCGACCAAGGTAGAAATATTATTTTTTTACCATATTTTTTCCTTTCAAAGCCAACCCTTAAGCATTCTTGGCACTCAAAATAGACTCTGGCTGACCTAGGCTAGAAGATTATTCTTTTTTCCCATAGAGGGCCAACCCACCTTAACTTCCATGCCCTCAACTTGACTGACCTTAAGTTGAGCACCCAACTCAAATTAAAGATTTGAATTGCATTATTGTAATTCCATCCTTCTTGAGTTGTCTTCTTCAAGGCTGCCAACATAAAATATCATTGACTTATAACTTGAAATCTCTAACAAAGGTGGTGCTCACACATGATCAAAACATTATCACTTGTCCTTCTTCAAGGTTGCATTAGATGTTAGCAAATTCATCACATACAAAATCCCTTCATCATGACAAGTTTCCACACTCAAATCTCCTCAAGTTAATTTGCTCCAATAGAAGGAAAAATATATGAACGGATCACATCAAAATCATCAGAAAAATACACCAAGGCCTCTCCAATCCTCAATCCTCCATCCAAAAATCCTGAAGTGTTAAAACAAGTCCATCAGATCTCCAAAGGTGATCATTCCAAAAATTGGGACATTACAAAGTTCATGAGATAGTGCCACACACCAACCAGAAGTATGAGTGACATGATGAACATCATACGCCTCATCACATTTTGGCTGGTTGATGACAAAGTTTGGCTTAATCTATAGAAGGAGTGACTTCAAGGACCTAATAGGAAGCTTTATCCTCTTCAATATGGTCTATACACCATTGTCAAAAATATTATAAATGTTCTTGTGAAGATGATGAAAACAATCAATTCCTCTCTATCATGTGGTTCAGGCAGGACACTTGCCTCATCAACAAAAAGTGGTTTACAAGAGCCCACATTTCCCAACACCTTCCTTATTTATTATAGAACATCAATGTAATGGGGCCCATTTCCTCTCAAAGGGGGAGGAATGATCCAAACCAAAATTAATTATTTATTAGTTAGATATTCCAATTCAAACGCTGCAGTGACTGTTGTTGATCGTGACCTTTGAATATGAATGTATATTTCTTTCTTCAAAATGAATTACATAGTTAGAAAGGCATACATCTCTCTTAACGAGATTTCCAAATACTCAAAACTGATTATTGTTAATCTTTATAATACAGCAGGTTTTTCTCACCAGGTATTGTCCTCTGAATTTCCTAACAAAATTCAAATTTCAAATCAGTGGTATTGGAGTAGTCATGAAGGGCTAAAATTAATAAATAAATAAATCCTCCCAACAACTTCCAACGAGGGAAAACATGCAAGACATCACGGACATCACAAAACCATTCAGCTGTAATGAATTCTGTAACTGGAATTTTTGGCAGTCCGCATCTGCAATCTGTGATAAGGGGAGGTGCTTCATAGGCTGTACATCATGCTGGAACAAATGCATCTCCATTACCACCATCTTCAAACATGATAGCCGGAGGTAGATATGGTCCTCATGTAAGTCATGGAGGAGAGTCTACTTCTGCACCACTGCATGTTGCCCCATTTTCATCTGTATTGCCTCCTGCAGTGCCATCTCCTATTCCTATTTCACAACCTTACGGGCTTCAACAACAACAAATGTAGCATTCACAACCACCCAATTTAGCAAGTCATGCAGGTTAAATTGCAAAAGTGAGTTTGCAAGGATTATCTTCAGCAACATCTCAAGGAGCACCTGCTGTGATGCGGCCATTGGTTATATCTCCTATGTTATCATCTACTAGATTGTCACCTAGTGCACCCTAGGGATCACATGCTTCAACTATATCTGCAGTTGCATCTCCTATATTTCCATCTCCTGGATTGTCACCAACAGTGCTGGACCTCGGACAGTACATCCCGTAATTCCACCTCCTAGGTTGCCGCCAATAGCACCACAAAGAGCACAAATGATAGTCCCACATGTAGGTACCTCTGTTGTCTTACCATCTCCTCGATTGCCTCCACCAACACCACGAGCAGTGCATGTTGCCTTACCACCCTTGCATGCTTCTCCAGTAGCATAGTCTATTAGATTGTCTATGGTACAACCTCAATCAGCAGCTGTTGCAGTCCCTCCTATAGTTCCATCTCCTATGCTTCATATGGATAACACGCTCCATGCCCAACCATCAACAATGAATTTTATGTCACAAGGCTCTTCTGCAGGGTTAGCTTCAGTTGTAATACTAGTTCTATCAGTTGCCCCGACGCTGACATCGTCTATTGCCTCTGGAATGATGTATAGCACTATGGCTACAATGTAGTCTAGTGGTATAAACATGCCTATTATTCTAACTCCAATGTCTATTGCTACGCCATCTGTAAGTTCTCAAGGTTCAAGTTCGCCATCAGCGACTTCCCCCAACACCTGGAAACCTCAACATTTGCGTTCAAGAGATTTCACATTTAAACCTCTAAGATCCTAGGCACCTTCACCACCTTCATATATTTGGCCTTCACCTTCTCAGCCTCCAATGTCTGATGTGCACCAAAAAAATATCATGTGCCCATTACAAGACCTGTATTTCAACCAGCTGTTCCGAACCTTTCTCATTCTGGTCAAATGAGAGTAAGTGGACACTTCCTCCAACACCATCTACATCTGTTACTCCATTGGTGGCGAATGGGTGACAATGCCTCCCCTTCCACCTCAAGTACCCTCATTCAAGATTACAGTTTCCCTTCCTTCCCTGCCGCTTAGTAACTCATTAAAGCCTACTTTTTCAATACCATCAAAAGTCTATGTCCCAAACTGGCATTTCGCCTCCAAAGCCTGGCTTCCTAAATGCATCATAACAAATGGCTACAAGAACTCCTGGGTTATTGACCTCAATAGCTATTCCATCATTTGGTTCATCAGCATCACATACGAACCCTCCTCTTCCACCACACCCAAGACCACAATCCGGCCCTGATAGCTTCCTTCCTTTTCCTTTAGCTCGCAATATTCTGAACCAGTTTGGAGGATCTGCTTATGCACAACAACCTATGTTACCATAAATGAGAAATGAAAATGGCAACCGCAATGGCAATGTGATGAGAAACGGATTTTAGATACATATATTTTTTCAAAATTTTAGGTTTATTATAAAGTAAAATAGTGAGAATAAAACTAGGAAAAAACAAAAACTACATCTTTATAAATATATATTTTTATGAAATTTATTTTATAAATAAAAATTCACACATTTATCATTTCAAAACCATAAAACTACTTAGTATAACAGCCAGACATTGAAGTTTTTTTATAAATTTATATTGAAAAAAACAAAAACTAAATCTATACAATTTGTTTTATAAAAAAAAAACTTAATTTTCAAACCACACATTTATTTTTTATTTAATAAAATTTGTTTTGAAAAAACAAAACTTCTTTCCCTAACAAATAAACAATATTATAAAAATCCACAAACTTTTAATAAAAATCACTTTTATTTCATAATAAATAAACAATATCATTAAAAAAATCTTTAATGTTTTAATAAAAATAATTTTCTTTATCGAAAGTTTGATTGAAATTGAAAAAAAATTGAAGGTTCAGCAAACAACAACGTAGAAACGGCATTTCGCATTGCCAATGGGGTTTCGGCCGTTCGAAACGGAAACGCCGTCAAAATGTCGCATTTCTGGTAACTAAGACAACAACAGAGAAACCTTGCTGTGTTTTTGAGTATATCGATAGTGCCAACAAATAATGTTAAACACAATCATATAAATAGCATTCAGGTACAACTTCCATCTAACCCTCAAGTAAGGTCAATTGTTCCTGGTCAAATCCATGACTTTGGGTATGTAGGACAAGGTGGCAAGCATTTCTTGCAACAAGGAAGTTGGTAGCAGTCAAAGTTATGACCCATTCTCTCCCACATGAATCCCTGTTGAACAATTACCTTTACAAACTAATCATATGACGTGCATAGTTGAATCACAAGACAAGCAAGAGACAAATGTAGAATATGAAAATCTAATGGTGTCGATCAGTCTTAGGTAGTTCTGCTATTCAAGAAAAAAGATTCTCTGTGCTCTAGTCTATGTTAAGATGCACCTACACAAGGTTTTCATGGCAACAACATTCAATGATCAGTTTAATCTCAGGGCCTTGTCAATGGTAATGCATCCTATCGCAAAACATCTTGCAGGTTTTGCAAGCAACTAGCATAGAGGTTCGTAGCAGCATGGCTTGTTTTGGATGTTGTTGCTTGCTCTTTGGATCATGTGGATTCCAATAGACAGAAAGAGCATAATTTTAAGCAAGCGCAATGGCCCCATTGCATCTCTAGGGGGACAAATGGTCCCAACAAATTGGGATACCCAAATTATATACTAGCAATTGGACCCATCGGTTCAATGGGCACGCTGATAACTTTCAGAAGAAATTGTAGAAATTGTTAGATGTTTTTTATTACTTATTAATTTAGAAGTTATTTAATCCACTAAATTATGTTATCAATTCTTTTTTAAATGCCATCACATTAAAGGTTGTCTTCTTTCACTTATATTAGTAAAATTCCTTTTACATTACATATTGAGATGAACAAACATAGTTGGGTTTGAGTTCGATTTTCATGAAGTCTTAATTCATTCATGGCTCTATGTTATTGAAATGAGTGAGACACATAAAATTATTACCATGTCAATGCCCTGCCAAGTAAATAGTCCCTTTTGCACTACATATTGCCCTTACAAAACAAGCATAGTTAAGGTACCTTATCTCAATTTCAAGTCTGGTAATAATGGGTCAAGTTGGCAATGAGAGACATCATAATAATTATGAGGGTGGCACAAGCATAGTAATTATGCCATGAGATGGAGGAGTTGGTAACCACTTAAAGGATGAAGCAAAGGATTTCATGGAAACAATATTCAATGACCAATTTAATCTTAGGGCCTTGTCAATTGTAATGCATCCTATAGCTAAACATTTTGCAAGTTTTGCAAGCAACTAGCATAGAGGTTGGTAGCAATAGGGCTTCTTTTGGATGTTTTTACTTTCTCTTTGGATCATGTGGATTCCAATCGATAGAAAGCATAATTTTAAGCAGGTGCAATGGGCACATTGCCTCTCAAGGGGGGACGAATGGCCCCAAAAAATTGGGGTATCCAAATTATATAATATATTCCAATTTTATAACTAATTTTATCCTCATCCAAGTGTTAATAGGTGTGGTGACTTTTCAGTTTTTGGCTGTCCATTTAACCTCCAAGGAAGACTGTAAGAGGTGGTTATCTTTCAAATTCTTTGAAAATGTATAAATGGGTTCAATTAAAAGCAATAAGGGAGAGAGTTCAAGGCATATATCTCTTCTCACGAGTTTACCAAATTGCAGCGTACATCTCATTAGAGGAGTTTGCTAAATCACGAGATACATCTCTTCCGAAGAGTTTGATGAATTGTTCGAACTCTTCCAAATGGAGTCTCCAACGCATACATCTCTTCCATGAGTTTGCCCAAATTGTTTAGGGCATACATCTCTTCCACAAGATTGCCCAAATTATATGAATTTTTCATTTCTGAAATAAAATCTTTTCACACATTGTTTCTTGTGTGTTTTATAATACCACAGGTTTTCACCAAGTATTGTCCTCTAAATTTTCTAACTAAATTCATATCAAATTTAAAGACTATTTAAAAAAGTGATTTGTTTCATTTTCTCTATAGATTTAATTTATTATTTTTAAAAATAAAAGAAAAATGCTCTCTTTTTTCATTTTTTTATTTAATGTTATTGTATAGTGAGTAACATTTTACTATAATACATTAGTTTTACTAGGAATGAAATCATTCCAAATTTCTTGGAATTAAATCATTAACTCTGATATGAGTACACAAATATTTTTTGGTAACTTTTTATTGAATTTTTTATTTATTAATATTTTAAATTATTACCAAAAAAATCTAAACCTATATTTTATTGTATATATCAAAATTATTTTTTCTTCTTGAAATAAGAACAATGATGTGTAGTGGAATGTAATTTTTTAAAATAATATATTGATGTAGTTTTTAAATTTTTGTAGTGTCCCAAATAAAGGTCTTTATTTCTTGTAATGGACCTATCTTTCTTATAAAAGAAAGTAAAAATAAAATATTATTTAAAAATATTATAAATTAGATATTTCAGAAAGCTAATTCTAAGGGATATGTATACATAAAATTGTCTCTAGATAATTTTTGTTGATCCATGTGCACATGACAAAATGTTGACTATTTGACATTTAAAATTGCACCATGAGCATAAGAGAAATGAAGGCTACCACAGGGGTGCCATATAATCAAGTTTAATCAAAGCACCTTCAAACGTACTTTGATCAAACCCATATTATATTTCTATAAAAGTACAATTGCTTCTTCATTTGCATTTGCACCAAAATTGTAATTGCATTTTAAACCAAAGTGATGGGAAACAAAAGGAATAGGTGAATTAAAACTCAATGATCATATCCTAGAAGAAAGAAACTTGAATTAAATATACAATGAAGTGTAATATATTAGAGTGCAAACATGATCATATATCTTAATTTTGTACTTGATAGTTAAATAGTTATTTTACATAATTTGTTACTATTAAAAAATATATAGTTTATTATTTATGTAAGTTGGATTGTTCATTTTTAATTTAATTGGCATATAATTAAAAAATTGATACAATTTGCATAAATAATCAATTTAATTATTGTTAAGCTAGCCTCAATTTGTTTCATGTTTTTTTAACAGATATATATTATAATTAACATGTGCTCATTGATTAAAAATGTGAGAGATAAAGTGAAAGGATGGAATAAGCATTCATTTGGAAACATCTTCAAGAAAAAGAAAATCATTTCAAACAAATTAATGGTTGTCCAAAAGCTTATGGTTGTTGGTCAAATTGACGAGGAGACTGTACTCAGGAGAAGGATTTGAGAGAAGAATGGCATAAGATAATACATAGGGAAGAAGCATTTTGAAACAAAAGTCCATAATCTAGTTTCTAAATGAGGGAGAAAAAACACAAATTTTTTCCATCAACGTACCCTTAGACATAGGAAAAATAATAGAATTGAAAAAATACTTTCTAAATATGAAATGGAATCTTCTTTAGAAGAATACATTAGCTAGGAAGGCACTAACTATTTCCAGAATCTCCTTAGCAGGAAAATCGAAGAGTTGATGCTAACTAGGAGAACCCATTAAATGCATTTCATATAGTTCTCTCAGAGGAAGATAACATTTTCATTACAAGACAAGTCACTAAGTATGAAGTTAAAGTGACAGCTTTCCCCTTCATTATCTCCAAAGCAATTGGTCTTGATGGGTTCCCTCTAGCATTCTTTCAAGAATTTTGAAAAATTGTAGGCAATGATGTGGTTGTTGTTGCACATGAATTATTTGGCTCTAGAAGTATCTTGAAATAGTTTATTAATATTTTCCTTATTTGTATTACCAAAAACAAAGAGACTACAAGCATGGTTGATTACCCTATTAATCTATGTAATATGGTCTATATAATACTTTCTAGAATCTCCTAGTCTTAAGAATACAACCTTTCTTACCCAATTTGATTTCCAAAAATAAAAAGAGATTCATTCTTGGGCTTCAAATTCTAGACGTTGTCATAGCTACTCACAAGGTACTTCACTCCTGAGACAAAAATAAGAAAGAGGGAATCATTTTTAAGCTAGATATTTCTAAATCCTATGACAACGTTTCATGGGACATCCTCTTCATTGAGCTAAGAAAATTTGGTTTCAAAGGAAAAGTGATGCAATTGATATGAGAAAGAGTAAAATGCTTTATTATTCATTCGATGTTCAAGAGTACAGATACATCCATATCTAAACTAAGAGAGTTGGAGTTGGTTTACAGTTACAACAAACTGAACCACCTACAACGAACTGAACCAACTACTGACAGAACAATGTAGTAATCAACACTAACATTCCCCCCCTTATTACATTGTTCTTGCAATAGTACCAAGGTACCCCCCCCTTAATGCTAAAATACTCAACAAAGCTTATTACATAGTATGAATACATATTTTATAGAAGATCTTCTCCCAAAGAATAAATCCTGAACCAAGCGAGGCTCCATCATGCTGTCTCATCTACCCTCAAAAAGGCATAGCTTCGAGCTGTGTTCTTAAGCTCTTTAGTCCCAAGCTCTCAAATCACAGAGTCTTGAATTATTCGACAATGGACCCTAAGAGATACGATAGATCTCCGCCATGTTGTCTAGTGACCGTGAAAGGGTATAATTCAAGATCATATACTCTTTGAAGCTCACTGGACAACAATCCATATTGAGCTCAACACCAAACCCCAAACCTATCTCCAAAACAAAATCTTCACAAAACATACATTCTTCAAATCTGTCAGCTCCATCAGCATCAACAAAGAAAAATAAAACAACCAAAACCAAAAATGCTTCTCATGCAAAGCATCATCTCAAAGCGAGAAGGTAACTTGAGATGATGGAAAATCCTCCATCCTCCAATTCCGCCTTCCTCCAATCTGACCCTGCTTAAAGAGCATATCCACAGAAATTAATAGCTCCATCTGGTGGATCCCCATCCTCAATATCTAGTGGATCTTGATCATCTTCAATGCAAGCAAGATTTCCTTCATTTTTAAGTTTTCCTTTAAGAACATCACTAGCTTGAGTTCTACAATCCCAAGCTATGTGACCATTTTTCTTACAATAAAAACATTTGTTTCTCTCTGATCTCTTGTAATTGCTTCTTGAAAATAATGCTTTCTCCTGAGGATCATCTTCTGAATCTTATGTTGTTCTCTTCTCTTCTGATAGAAGAGTAAAAATCATACCTTCTAGAGTTTGTGAAGGTATTTGACTAAGTGTAAAAACAACATTGTTGTAATTTGAAGGCAAACTATTTAATAGGATGGCCCTAGCATCATCATCATCTACCGTAACCTTAACCTCTGCTAGCTGTCTAATGAGAGACTGCAAGTTACTTATATGATTTGACATTGTGATTCCATCTTCCATCTTAAACCAAAATAATTGAAGTTTTAGAGAAAACTTTGCATTAACGGCTTTTGCTCCCTAACAATTTATTTAGATTATCCCAAATTCTGGCTGATGATTTATCCAAATCAATATGGTGCAATTCAGTGTTAGAAAGAGCAAGACCAATTATAGCCTTGGCTTTATCATCTCTACCACTCCAATCTAATAACTTATTTGCATCTATAGGTGCTTTTTCCTTTCCACTTACTATTGCCCATAAATTTTTATTCATTAGTTGCATTTGAATTTTCATTCTCCAAGTATGAAAATTGAAACCAGAATACTTGTCTAATGGAATCTCCATTTAGATAACACTCCAAAAGATTGACTTCTTACTCAGACTTAAATACACACTTCAATACATACCAATGATTGCCAGATTTTGTAGACTATGTCTTCCTCATTCAAATGCCTTATGGAGAGGCTACAAATGGCTTGGATAGAGAAACTTAAGTCCAGGCAACAACCACTACAGTAGAGAGCACAATGGCAATGAGAATGACTTTAATCTCCGTGCAAAGGCCTCCAAACTCAATGCTTCCTTCCAAGGCTGTTTCCTACACACCTCAGCAAAACTCAATCACCTTCTATCCTACTTCCTGCGTCCACTAGATTATACGTTGTCCTGCATCCACTAGATTATACATTGTCTCCATAGTAATATTCATGGTAGATTAAAATTCCTTGGCATCGGACTAGGCCTGCAGGAGTAGCAGAGCAAGTTCGTTGCAACTTATGCACATCCTAGTGTATCAGATGCTATTCATAGGAACATAACTATCGACGCTCTGATACCACATATGAGAAAGAGTAAAATGCTTTATTATTCATTCGATGTTCAAGAGTGCAGATACATCCATATATAAACTAAGAGAGTTGGAGTTGGTTTACAGTTACAACAAACTGAACCACCTACAATGAACTAAACCAACTATCGACAGAACAATGTAGTAATCAACGCTAACAAATGATTCATTCTTATGTGACTTTCCCTAAATTTTGTTCTTATCAATGGTCAACCTAAAGGTTTCTTTAGCAATAGAAGAGGACTCAAATAGGGAGATCTAATATCTCCTTAACATTTTATAATCGTGGTAGAGGTCTTAGGAAGAAGCATTTCTAATATGATTGTTGATCAATCTCCTAGAGGAATCAAACCTACTTCTTCATCCCTTTAGTACTCCCATTAACAATTCATGGATGATACAATCCTCTTTGGTAAGTCATCTTTGAAAGAAGCTAATATTTGGAGAATGTTACTAAAGGATTATGCCACAATTTTAGGTCAACAAATAAATTACAATAAGAACACATTGTATTTCTTTAATGCCCCTTCTATTCTACGACACCAAATTATTTCCAATATTGAATAAAACATCGCCTTGCAAAATGCCACTTATTTGGGCCTCCCTCTCACTATTAAAAAAATTAATCATTTCTATTGGAATGAGGTGGTTGAAAGAATACAAAAGAAGTGGACTATTTTGAAAGGAAAACTTCTTACACAAGTTGGGAAATTCCATCTTTTGAAAGTGTCCCTGCAAAGTATCCTTATCTACTTCCCTTTCTATATTTAAGATATTGAAGTTTATGGTTAATAAAATAGAACAAATCCAAAAAGAGTTCCTTTGGATAGGAATGGAGAAGAAAAGAAGGATGGCTTTAGTCCATTGGAACACTCTATGTAAACCTAAAGGAAGTGGATAGTTAGGTCTTTGTAAAATTTAGAATATCAATTAAGCTTTGATTGCAAAAGTTAGGTAGAGTTTTATGAGGGATGGAAAAGATTGGGTGCATATAATGAAAGCTAAGTATTTCCATGATAGAGATCTCAAACTATTTTTCTCTTCAAATAGGGCCCCTAAGGGCTTCCTCATTTGGAATAATATTTGCAAAGCTAATAGCCTCTTAGCTAAAGTCATTATGTGGAGATTAATTAAGGGTGACCATGTCTGCTTCTGGGAGAACCATTAGTTAGAGCAAGGTCCCCTCTCATTTATGCCTCAATTCCAACAATGCCAGATGAACCTTACCAGTAGCTTTAGAGACTATGTGGACAATTATTTGGTTAAGGATGGTACTAGGGTCATGGAGAAATCTTTAGGAAGTTACAGATGAAGATCTTTCTACTGTTGTTATTGATCTCCAAAACAACATTTCTCTTTTTAGACTACTAGTGTTTCAACAAGAAAATGATATCTTTTAGGCCCTTGACCCTAAGGGTCTCTACCCTATTGCCTCTGGAAACTTTTTATAGTTGGACATTTGTGGCTTTGACAAAACATGGAGAAGAATATGGAATAGTAAGATCATTCCTAAGATCAAATATTTTTGGTGGATTGTTGTACATAACAAAATCCTTACTCAAGATAACTTGTAGAAAAGGGAATTCTCCTTCCCTAACAAATGCATGTTGTTCCTAGCCCATATTGAAATAGTGGGCCACCTCTTCTTCCATTGTAAGTTTTCCAAAAATATTTGGGAAGCTCTATTCATTAAATTTGAGATCTACTAGGTGATGCCTAAGTTTCTAGATGATTTCCTTGATAGTTGGACCTCCCATTTTATCCATCTAGTTATTAAGGATATGTAGAGCATGTCCACTTAGCATATTTCTTGGAGGGTGTGGAAGGAAAGGAACAACTATATTTTAAGGAAAAGAGTGAAAATGATAAGTAATTATTCCAAGCTATTTGTAGGGCCATTACTAAGACCATGGATAAGCAATTGAATGGGACCATGGCCTAATAACACTTAGAACATATTAAAAACTCATTTTTGATATATTAATTTATTAGATATATTATTTGGGTGAGGAAGTTTTACGAAAACTATTTTCTTTGATACTTATATTAAAAGATTATGTATGGTTTGTTTTCCATTTTAAAGTTGTGATCTCATTCTTAGGTTTTGCTTTAAAGCATTAATATTTTTTAATTAAGAAGTTGTCTCTCTAATGTTATGGGATTGTTTGATTGTATTGGATTTCTAACTATGCTTTGTCTTCTTATTTAATATCTACCCCATCTTTGGTAGATTTGATTTCTTTTTTTGTTCCTTCTCTCTCTCTTCTCCCTCTTTTGAAGAAGCAAGTTCTATGTGCTATCAAAAACTATTCCTTATCCTAATGATGAATCATAGAGTGTGATCCAAAACATTGATACAAAAACACACAAACAATTAAAATTAGAAGCACTCTTGTCTGTATAGATTTGTCATCAAGATTACCATAACATTGTAGACAACGTTATAAACCATAATAAATGCTTTCAACTACACAAATAAAAATTTCATGGCATTAACCAATAACAATTCATATAATTCTTTTAATTATATTATTTTGGTTAAATAATACACCCTTATATTGAGGAGAGAAAATAACAACATTGTAAAAAATGATTTGTTGGCCATAATCACTGACTCTACTTAAATGTCATCCATTTTAATGGTTAAATAGTCTATAGAAATTTTACATGTCATTTACAACAAAATGTGATAAATATTTATCCCACTTTTATTAACTAAAATTGGCTTTTGACTGTTGAAATGGATGATATTTAAGAATAGTTAAAAAGGTGAAAAATAATCGATCCTTTCCTTGGCCCAAACTAGAAAGTGGGGATTAGACGGGCAGAGGTAATTTGGAGGGGTGTCGAGGTATGGGAGCTTCAAACCTAAGGCACCGGACAACTTCTCTCATGGTAGGCTGGGTGGCGGGGTCCGGGTGAGACCACTACAAACCTACTTTTAGCACTACTTCTATTTCCTCTTCGTTATAATCCCCAACATGTCTCCTCCTTTCACACCTTACATTCAAGGACATAAATCAATTCAAGCCACAACCTTTTGCAAGAGGGTTCTGCTATGGATTTAGTGTCCCTTAGAATGAAGAAGAAACTTGGAATTTTCTAATTAATTGATCAATTAAATCCCAATTATGCTTAAAACCCTAATTTCATAAAATTGTAAACAAGTAGACGAAACATGACAAATGCTCACAAATAGAGATAGAATATTTGAAGTAAATACATACCAAACTTCAAGATTCTAGATGTGGTAAAGTAGGGGACTAAAGAGTGGGCGCCTAAGTCAAATATACCAGTTTCTATCAGGATCTCTGAAAGTTGTCTGTAACCTATTTCTGTTGTTCCAGGGATTTCTATGTCTTAGGATCTAGAGTATTAATGAGTGCGCGCCCAAGTCTAGGTCCTATTTTTCTTCTTTGATTTGCAATTCTAACACTCTGCTATGTTCCACTACAACTCCATTCTTTCCACTTCTGCACCTGTAACCTACAATCACAGAAAAGGGGGTTGGGGGTTGTGGTGTTTAGAGGCTTGCCTCGGTCAAGCCTCAGAGAGACAGTCAAGTCTTTTTAACACCATTGTCAGATAAGAGTGTGTATCCCTATGGGATAGAGGCAAAAACCAATATATAAATGATTGAAAACACAAATAAATGTCATCTTGGAGGTGTATCTCGCATATAGATGAAAATCTTTCACATCATGAGAAGATGAATACAAATCTGCATAAAAAACAAAATAACAAGACAAGTCTGCTTTGCAACAATGAACATATTGAATGCTCTAAAATCACAAGTGCGCCAAAAGTTCATAATCATCTTCTAATTTACAAATGAATCCCCAAACATGCTTATATATGCAACTAAACACATTCCCACTTTAATTTCGTAATTCAAAATTGAGATGTCAGCAATGGACACTTATAACGATCACATAACTGACATTTAAAATTTAGGATCCCGCTAAATAGGGCAGGACTAGGGCGTAGGTGCACAAGTCCTTAGCCCTTATTTAGGTCAGGGTTAAGCTCACAAGAGTCCCTTAGGCCCCATTTAACATGGGTTTTTAGGGATTTCCATTGGGAGTTAAAATGAACATGCATGATTACACTAAAAGGACTCATGAGCTAAACATAGGAGGGAAAAGTGTTGCAAGGTGTGACCCTTGGTCTTCTTATTCAGCGCTGCACTATGGTGGTTTGTGACAAGGGCTTAACTACCTCCCGTTCTTGTTAAGTCAAGTGGTTGTATCGGGCATTAATAGGTCGATCTTTTGGTGCAATGGCAACTAACAGTTGGTATCAGAGCCGAGGTCACGGGTTCAAACCCCGCGCTTACGTTGTGGGGGATTGTTGCAAGGTGTGACCCTTGGTCTTCTTGTTCAGCGCTGCGCTGTGGTGGTTTGTGACAAGGGCTTAACCGCCTCCCGTGCTTGTTAAGTCAAGTGGTTGTATCAAGCATTAATAGGTCGATCTTTTGGTGCAACGGCAACTAACAAAAAGGTCCTAGGGAGACATTTTCTGACATAACAGGACTATGGGGACAATTATTTGGCTAAGGATGGTACTAGGGTCAGATGGAGAAATCTGTAGGAAGTTATAGATGAAGGTCTTCCTACTATTGTTACTGATCTCCAAAACAACCTTTCTCTTTTTAGACTACTAATGTTTCAGAAAGATGATGATATCTTTTGGGCCCTTGACCATAAGGGCCTCTACACTATTGCCTCTAAAAACCTTTTATAGATGGACATTTGTGACTATGACAAAAAAAAATGGAGAAGAATATGGAATAGTAAGATCCTTCCCAAGACCAAATATTTTTGGTGGATTGTTGTACATAAAAAAATCCTTACTCATTCTTCCATTATGAGTTTTTGAGAAATATTTGGGAAGCTCTATTCAATAGTTTTGAGATCTATTGGGTGATGCCTAAGTCTCTGGATGATTTCCTTGATGGTTGGACCTCCCCTTTTATCCATCTAGTTATTAACTAAATCTAGAGCATGTCCCCTTAGCATATTTCTTGGAGGGTGTGGAAGGAAAGGAACAACTATATTTTAAGGAAAAGAGTGAAACTGATAAGTAATTCTTCCAAGCTATTTATAGGGCCATTACTGAGACCATGGCTAAGCAACCGCATAGGACCATAGCCTAATAACACATATAACATATTATAGACTCATTTTTGATATATTAATTTGTTAGATTTCATTATTTGGGTGAGGAAGTATTGGTAAAAAAAATTCTTCGATACTTATATTAAAAGATTATGGTTTATTTTCCATTTTGAAGTTGTGATCTCATTCTTAGGTTTTGCTTTATAGCATTAATATATTTTAATCAAGAAGTTGTCTCTCTAATGTTACGAGATTGCTTGATTTTATTAGATTTTTAACTATGCTTTGTCTTCTATTTAATATCTACCCCATCTTTGGTAGATTTGATTTCCTTTTGTGTTCCTTCTCTCTCTCTTCCCCCTCTTTTGAAGAAATAAGTTCTACGTGCTATCAAAAACTATTCCTTATCCTAATGATAAATCATAGAGTGAGATCCAAAATATTGATACAAAAACGCACAAACAATTAAAAGCACTCTTGTCCGTATAGATTTTTCATCTTACCACAACATTGTAACAACACTATAAACCATAATAAATGCTTTCAACTAAAAAAATTAAAACTTCACGGCATTAACCAATCACAATTCATATCATTCTTTTAATTATATTGTTTTGGTTAAAAATATACCCTTATATTGAGGAGTAAACATAAGAACATGTAGAAAATGATTCGTTGGCCATAATCACTCACTCTACTTAAATGTCATCCATTTCAATAGTTAAATAGTCAATAGTAATTTTACATGTCATTTACAGCAAAAAGTGGTAAATATTTGTCCTACTTTTATAGGCCAAAATTGACTTTTGATGTTGAAGTGGATGATATTTAAGAATAGCCATAATCACCATTTCAATGGTTAAATAGTCTATAGCAATTTTACATATCATTTACAACAAAAAGTGGTAAATATTTGTCGTACTTTTATATGCCAAAATCGACTTTTGATTAGTGAAATAGATGATATTTAAGAATAGCCATAATCACTAGTTAAAAGAGCTAAAAATTATCGATCCCTTCCTCGACAGGGATTCGAAAGTGGAGAATACACAGGCAGAGGCAATTTGGAGGGGAGTCGAGGTATGGGAGCTTCAAACCTAAGGCACCGGACAACCTCTCTCATGGTAGGCCGGGTGGCAGGGTCCGGGTGAGAGCACCACAAACCCACTTTTAACACTACTTCTATTTCCTCTTCATTATAATCCCCAACCAATCTCCCATCTAATGCCTCCAATAATCTTCCCCTTCCATGCAGACTCCACACCCACTGCACTAAAATGTCATTGTCATCAGATATAGGACGTCTGCCACAAACAATTTCGAGGGCCACCGCCCCAAAACTAAAAACATCTGTTTCTGCACTGGCCCTTCCTGTCATGAGGCACTCTGGAGCAAGGTATCCCACTGTGCCGGCAAAAACAATGGAATTGTTTTCCCGTCCGCCGTGCTCCACCAGACGGGCAAACCCGAAGTCCCCAAGCTTTGCATTAAAGTCTGCGTCAAGCATAACATTGCTGGACTTCACGTCCCGATGCACAATGCACTGTTCACATTCCTCGTGTAAGTAAAGCAAAGCGCGGGCCAGGCCGCATATAATTTTGTATCGCACGGCCCATTTCAAAAGGGTTTGTCCATATAGGTGTTGATCAAGGCTCCGGTTCGACATGTGCTCGTACACTAATAGCAGCTCTGTCCCTTCATGACACCATCCAAGAAGCCGGACCAAGTTTCGGTGCCGCAATCGACTTATGATACTAATCTCCGATATATATTCCTTTTTTCCCTGCAAATTATAGGCTTAAAATGTTAGCACCCAAGGCTGCAGATGAGAACCAAGTGGAAAAAAGAAACAGATGCAAACAACACGTTCCTAAAAACATCTCTTTGCTGGCAAAGATATTAAATCCAATAAGCCTGTTTTTTTTGTTTGTTGAGAGTAGTTCCAACTTTTTTTGTGGGGGGTTAAGGATTAAGGTATTCATTTTACCAAATTTAATCAATCTATGATTTCGGTCTGGGTTCTTATTGTACTTTTAGGGAATTTGAACCTTGGGATGGCATAATGAAGGTGTTGGACTAACTGCCACCATACCTTTGGGAATTGATTTGTCACTTTGGGTCTAGGCGAAGGTGTTGGTTTGGAAAGTTCACTAATGCTTGCAAGTTTTGGTGTAACAACAAACATACAAAAAGAACATTTCAGATCATCTTGAGCAATTGTACTTAACCAATTAAACTACAACCCTTTAGTAAATACACTTTATATTAATATATTAAAACTATTTTTATAAAATAAATATTCTTCAATCCTTAACACTAAATAAAAAATAACTTTAATGAATTAAATAATCTTTAATCTGTTAAGAGAATAATTATTTCTATATCTATAATCCATAAACCTTAATTAATAGATTTGACGATAGTCAAAATATATTTGACAAAAGTCAGTTACATACATATGTAGAGCAGTGGGCAAAGAGATTGTCCTCAAAAAGAGGAGGTCGTGGGGTTGATTTCTTTTGCATAGCCGGCACATTGTGTGTCGACTCGTCGACCACTTTAATCCACTCCTCTCGACTGTTTTGACCCTCTTCAAAGTGGTAAAACTCACAAGGTTGATTGCTTTTGCATAGCTGACTCGTTGACCACTTCAATCCACTCCTCTCAATTATTTCACCTTCATCAAAGTGGTAAACCTTAAACAACTGGCATATTGCAAAACAACAGGCTAGTCGAAATCGACCTACTGAAATTTGGTTGACTTTTTAGAGGGTCCAAATAGTCAAGAGTGGATTGAAGTGGTCAATGAGAGAAGTCGATGATTCAAGAGGTCAAAAATTTCAAAAACAACCGACACACAACATACCGACTGTTAACATGAGAACCTATAATCAAAATTACTAATACAATTGAAGATTTTTATCCTCTCAACTAAACAAAATTCTAAATACACATAAAGCAAGAGTATCAAACCTGCCAAGAACCTCGGGAGACACGCTTGACTGCCACAGCCACCTTAGTCCCGGGCAAGATCCCCTGGTACACCCCTCCAAACCCACCCTGCCCGAGCTTATCCGCGAACCCGCGGGTAGCCAAACAAAGCTCCTTGTATCTAAACCGTCTCGGCCCATGCACCACCCACCCATCTATCTCCACATCCAAATCACCTTGCCAATAAGTTCTATACCATTTTCCATACAAAATCCCACAAACCAGTCCAACCAAGGCCAAAACCGGAAAAATTATAGCCAAGGCCAAGAACAACCTTCTATATCTGATTTCCCTCCCCTCACCAGGTTCACAGATACTAAAATCCCAGGAGAGCAGCTTATGAACCTCAGTGGAATCACCCGTAGACGCCGAAAAGCCCACATTCACCCACTCAGGCAAAACTTCCCTAAGATCTATGTCATAACAAAGATCTGGCGTTTCCTTTCGCTGGCCATCGTAAGAAAGAAAAACCGAAAGGCGCCCGGCCTGGTAATCCACCCAGGCGTCGGCCTTATCTCCTCTCCTCAGACCCGACTGGCCGGGAAAAGTTTTGTTGGTGACGGAAACATTGGAGTTTACATCGATACCGATGTGGTCGAACGGCGGGTCCCACGGATTGCTGAACGTATCGAACTCCACGGCCACGATTTGGTTAGAGGAATTCCCGTCGGACGCCCAGTCCGTGAGGCCAAGCCAGCCGCCCGTGCTGGTCAGATTAAGCCGGGCTCCGTTCGCCGCCATGAAGAAGGCGATTCCGTCTCCGACTGCATCATCACTCATTGTTGTGATGAGGAAAGTGAAGTGGGTGGTGAAGTTTTCCGGCAGGCGGAAGGGCTTTCCATAAACTACACGGCCCACGCTGCCCTTGAGGGATTCTTTTATCTCGTTTTTGGTCAGCTGGATAGAACCTTGTGAAGTGTAGGCGTCGCCCCAGTAAACTATTTCTTCCATGTTGGGCGTAAAGGAAGAGAAATTGAAGCTCACTGCTCTCACCTCTGCTACAACCATGGTGACGAAAATGACGAAAATGATCACTTGCATGACGCATTTTGGATTAGCCATGGAAGACCAACGGTGATAAAACGATCTGCCATTATATTAGTGGGGAATCCATGCCTTCCTAGGGGCTTATCGAGTTGTTTTCCTTCTGTTTATAGTTTTTGCCGTTTGATTCGCTGTTTACAATGTTTAGTTCCTTGCGTCTTTAGTTTTGAGGCGGCTATTATTCTTTCCGATGTGGCATTTATTCGGTATCGAAACGCATAGATCGAGATCTTTTTAACTTGAACCAAAGTGTCACATTTATTTTTTGAAAACCTATGCTAGACGTCAATGTTCGACTGAAAAACCGAAGTAAACTACACCGTTAAACCCCATAAGTAAAGAGTCAATGTCCTCGGAAACTCAGCCTATATGCATGCGTCTCTTAAAATCTCAGACACAGAAGTGCTTAAAAATCATCCATGCATGAGATTTTAACATTTTCTATGAGATCTGTCCAAAAGTTTTGCCTTCGTATTTTTGCAAACACCTTACTATCTTAGCAGGATCCCATGCCGCTGCTTAACTTATTTTGCAAGCCTATATACATGCATCTCTTAAAATCTCACACTTATTTTGCCAGCCTATATACATGCATCTCTTGAAATCTCAGACACATAAGGGCTTAAAAATCATTAATACATGAGATTTTAACATCTTCTGTGAGATATGTCCAAAGGACTGAAAAAGACTTGGGGTCTTACGACAGGATCTCATGTGGCTGCTTAACTTATTTTTGGCTAGCAGTTGAATTTTTTAAGGAGTAATTTGTAGAATTAGTGTTTTTATGAATATTTTATTTTTCTACAGTAGTTTTTTAATATATAAATTGAATAAATTATAAATAAAGAATTATTTATTAATATAAAAAATCTAAGAGATAAGAATTGGGGGAAAATGAAAAAAGAAAAGGGAGGAATTATATGTAGCCATCATGTGGAATATTTTTGGAATATTTTTATTATGCAATTACTATATAATTTCAGTCCCCCTTTTTTCATAGCAAATTTTCAACCCCTAGAATGTAGCTGCTCCATTATAATAGGGAAAAATTCTAAATTATTCTTTATGTATATATAATTTAAAATTTGCACTAGACCACATATGTTGTTCAAATTTAACCCCATGTCCCCATGTGCCTCCTTAAGTTATTTTTCTGCGGAGTGGCCCCATGGAAATTTACAGTTATGGGAAAACGATAATATAGAATCTTTCCCTATTTTAGTGGAGCAACTACGGTTTAGGAATTGCAAATAAGCTACGGAAAAAAGGGGGGTTGGAAATAAGTAGCCACTGCATAATGAGAAAAATATCATGTGGTGTCACTGTAAGCTTTGGCAAATTAAAAAAATATATATTAATTTTTGAAAATTTTGTTTTCAAAAAATTTATAATGCCACGTGGCACCACTGTAAACTTTGGCAAATTTAAAAAAAAAACATTAATTTTTTAAAATTTTGTTTTAAAAAATTTATATAGTTTAAAATAAACAAAAAAAATAAATATTCACAAGGCCAGTAGCTCCACAAATAACTCCTAAAAATATTGAGCAGTGGCTGCTAGCCAAAATAAGCTAAGCAATTGCATGGGGACCTACCCTAAGCAGAAAATCCACTTATGCAGCGGCATGAGACCATGGCATTAGTCTTTTATTTCCCCATATTAATTAGAAAATTGTCCCTTGTTTGATGGGCATTCTCACTTCTTTTTAGAAACTAATATCTATCAATCATATTTTACTTACCATATGTTTACAAATCTATGTAATAATTCACTTATTTTTAGAAACTATTATCTATCAAGCATATTTTACTCACCATATGTTTACAAATCTATGTAATAATTCACACATTACTTATGAGAAAATTTGAAAATTGAAATAAAATTATTGTTATGAAAGTTATTTCTTTTATTTTGTATTAATGGGTATAATTTTGATATAAAGGTACGCTTTGGCATATACCTTCCTATTTATCTTCAACTATATAATAAATACAAGTCAATGAACACATCTAATAATTGCATTATGCAAAATGAACTCTACATCTAACAATTTTATTATACAAAATGAACCCTTAGCACATGAATATAGCACTTTACATGGTGATGATTAGGGTTCATTGTACTTTGTACCTTGTGGTGTCTGTAGACACCCAAATTTGTCCCAAATTTGTTCATGTCTTGCAACACCTTGTCAAAAACATTATCTTAGACATCATGTAGCATTTTATCCTAATCCCATTATAAATCTCACTCTTAATCCCATTTATCCATTAGCCAATTAATTAAATAAACTTTATTTATTTAATTAAAATCCCATTCAATCTCATCCTCATCCTACTTAGCCAATTAATTAAATAAATTTTATTTATTTAATTAATTTCACATGCATAAACCCATTTATCCTATCCCCATCCCAATTAATTAAATAAATTTTATTTATTTAATTAATTTCCACATCATATCTTATCCCATCCTATTCATCTTTCAAATTAATTAGATAAATCTTATTTATTTAATTAATTTCCAACTCATATTCCAACTAATTCAAATATTTTATTTGAATTAAGTCCTCCATATCTTATCCCATCCTATTCATTTATCTAATTAATTAAATAAATTTTATTTAATTAATTAATATCTAACTCATATCCCAACTAATTCAAATATTTTATTTGAATTAAGCCCTCATCTTTCATCACATTTCAACACTTGTCCATTCAATCATGTGTTGTAATACAACTTTTATTTAAAATCTTTCACATGCACAACTAATGGGACCTAATTTTAGTATTTGTCTACACAAGCACACATAAGCCTTATCCTTCTCCTGACACTTGTCAAATGACTACAATTTCTTAATGTGCAAGGAAACCTAACTTAATCGTATCCATCCATTTCATCTAAAGCCCTAATTGATCCTAGCCATCCATTTGAACCAAGCCAAGCCTATAAATCAAGCCATCTACAAGCCATTAGAAGAGAGAGAGGAGAGAGGGAAGCATCTATTCTTCAAGTATCCTCATTCTGCCAAAATCATTCTTCAATCTTGCTATCCAAATCATCCAACTATCATTCTCATAGTATTGTTATGCTGTAGAAGTGAGCACCCAACATTCCTCCAACAATAATCCTTCAAAATCTTGCATGCTCATGCGAGGTGGAGAAGAGCAATGAAGATAAATCAAGCATAGTGTGGAGATTGGTTTGCATTTACATTTGTTATTTTAATTTTCATGTTGTTTTGTGCTTCATTGTGCATTCTTAGAGTTTTATTATTGTTGATTATACATTTGCCCTGATTTGCAATTTTACCCTAACTACATTTGGCACGCCCGGTGGGACTCACTTTGCTTGATTTTTTTTGCAGGTTTTTGTAGTAAAAATTTGCATTCATATAACCCCCATTGTCAAGTTTTGTAGGTTTAATTAACTTTTTGTTGCAGATCTGCTATTTTTTGGACAAAACCCTAGGTTTTAAAGATTTCATCATATCTTCCAAACAGCTACAAATTTTTTTACAACATTTTTACAGAAGTTTGTCTATGATATAAGGAAGCTACAGAAGAAACATTTTGGGTTTATCTCAATTTTTGTGGGATTTATCACATTTTTTTTTTCATAAAATCACAATTTTGGGTGCAAATCGATGAATTTTTTAGAAATTTTTACATTTCTAGAAATCTCTTGAAATTCTAATTGGGGTGTATATTTTGTAAATTTAATTTGGAGGTCGTTTACAGTGCTAAAAAATTAGATCTTTGCCAACTGTACCTTTTCTATAAATCCGCATTTTTGGGCACAAAACAAGGAATTTTTTTGATTTATTTACATTTTCGAAAATCTCTCTAAAAATTAATGGGGGTCTCTTCTTTGATTTTTTTAATTTTAGAACCAGAAATATCTTGAAATAATCAAATTTATTTCGGCTATGTATCTAAAATTATAATTTTCCTTGCCTGACGAACTTATTTTTATGCCTGCATTATAATATTATTTTTTTGATGTTGTAGGTGATCATAAGGAGCTTTAGCAGAAGCAATATCAATCATATACAACTTGGAAAGTGAAAATAATCTGGGTGCATTCATTTCTATCTTTCATCTTTTCATTTCAATCAATCTTGTTTGCAAACACATTTTGATTTGTCATAAAACAAACAACTTGTTTGCAAATTCACATCAAAAAATTAGGCTAAAACAAACCATTGTCTTTCATCACATTTAGATTTGGGTTTAAAAAGAACAAGTGCTTGAATTGTCTTCCACACATTTCATTCTCTAAGGGTCAATTAACAATTGCGAGTGTGAATCAAGTGACAACTCACTTGGTTTGCTTTTGTAAACCCTATCTAGGAGGCCTGCTTGGAGATACACCACTCTAAGGGATGACCTCAATCAAGGCTGAATCGAAAGACACCCTCATTGGGAGTTGTAAATCTTGTCACTCTTGGCTAAGCCCCAAAGAACTTTATACCTTTGGGAAGTGAAGGTGAAGGGTGGGTTACCACTTTCTCTCGGCTGTGTGGCAGGATTTCACTTTCAAATTCTTAGTCAACCTCATGTAAATATAGCCCAAAACTTAATTGGCCATACCCACTTGACTAGACATTAGGCTTGTGATGTGTTTTCAAGTGCTTACTTAATCATCACATTCTTCATATTTCAAAATTAAACTTGCTTATGTGTCTTGTGTGAGTGATTCATGTCTGTATATGCATAATCATTTGTTTGAACATTGCCAAATCAAGCTCTAAACACCAAACACATAAACAATTCATCCACATCACCCAATTTTACCCAAATCAATTTTATTCTGACAATATCCTAGTCACATCCATACTCATTCCAAATCATCTCCACATCATCATCAACCTAGTCCTAGTCAACACTTGTCAAGATGGTCATAATCATTCAAGGCGGTTATCCCTCTAATCATGAGACAAATCCCAAGCCTAAGGTGACAATTCAAGGGGGTTATCCTTATAATCATGAGACAAGACCTAAGGCTATAATCACAATTCAAGGAGGCTACCCCTCTAATTCAAACAATGAAATAAAACCAAAGCCCAAGATCACAATTAAAGGTGGCTATCCTCCTAATCCAAATCATGAAGACAATGCAAGACCCAAGGTCATAATTAAAGGTGGCTATCCACCTATTCCAAGTCATGAAGACAATCCAAGACCAAAGATCACAATCAAACAAGCCTCTCCTCTTAAGACCAAGTTTATAATTCGAGGAGGCCATCTCTTTACTTATGAGGATGAGACAAGTCCAAAACTCAATCCATCCACACATCAAATCAATTCCACATCAACTTATCCCACTTCATACCAATCTAATCCATCCACACATCAAATCAATTCTGTATCAACTTATCCCACTTCATATCAACCAAATTCATCCACATGTCATATCAACCCTTTATCAACCTATCACAACCCTTATCCATATCAATCCATATCACAACAATCATTATCCTATGCAACCCCTCCATCATCATCACATCAACACATGTACCAACATCAACACATTTACCAACATCAACAAGAAATCCAAACACAATCTCAACCTCAACAAATTCCACCTCAACCCTATGTGTCATTCACCTCAGCTTCATACCAACCTAATCCATCCACCTATCATGTCAATGCCACATCAACATATCCACCCACATCACAAAAAGAACATGTAAGCCCAAATCCACTTTGGAAACAAGATCAAATGCCCTCAACTTCATACCAATCCCAAGATCTTTCATCTACATATCCTACCATTTCACCCAACCACCAAGACTATCAATGGCCTCCACAACAAGCACAAGTGAGCCTAAGTCCACCTTTGCAACAAGAAGCACATGCAAGTCCAAGTGATCCTTTGTACATAAATAAAACAAGCCCAAGTTATCCTATGCAAGATCTAATAACCTTTGACAAGGGAGATACCAATCTAGAGTGGCCTCCACCATCCAATCACATGCCAACACATGAGCTAACTAGTCCTATCCCAAAACCACCATGTGATCCCAATCATAGTCCATTGATCCCTCCATCTTCCAAACCACCAAGCCCTTCATTACCTTCATCACCATCTCATTCTAATCCTTCACCAAAGGATATGGCTGAGAGAGTTTTACAAAGGATGCTTGAAGCAAAACTCATTGAACTTCCCAAAGTCAAACCATGTGAAGAAAGTCCATATGATGAACATGATTATTGTGCATACCATAGGGCGAAAGGCCATGATACAAATACATGCCCCATGTTTTTCCCAATTATTTACAAGGTGTATCGACATACAATAAGAAATCATGTCACATCATCCCAATCCCATGTATTACCCCCATCCAATCCAAATCTTAGCCTATCAAACTCAATTATCCTTCCATCCAATCAAAGTCCTAATCAAAAGCCTACAACATCATCCGCTATTATTGTTCATCTATTATATTTTCCATCTACACATGCACTTGCAAAGGATGTGATCCATTGGCTATTAGCTAGGAATAGAACACCCTCATGTCAAACACCCATTCATGAGCCTACTAAAGAACTTCCAAAGGTCATGCCCAATCCTACAACTCCTTCACATAGTCCATGTGTCCTTGAGCCTATCCAACAGCTCTCCATTAACATGCATAGCCTTTCAAGCCCACCATGTGACCCACAAACAATCAAGCCTATCATGAACCCAAGTCAAGAGCTATTGTACCTTCATGTCAATAACCCTCAAGAACATGTCAAGCCTATCCAAGAGTCATCCACTTCCATTCAAGCAACCCAAGAGGTATGTCAAGAGTTTAATCCTAAGCATGTGGAAACATTAATCCCTAGTCCAACTCAAGGTCAAATCACTTTTATGCAACCTATCCATAACATGTATCTATTCCATGATCAAGATCTTTTTAACTTGAACCAAAGTGTCACATTTATTTTTTGAAAACCTATGCTAGACGTCAATGTTCGACTGAAAAACTGAAGTAAACTACACCATTAAACCCCATAAGTAAAGAGTCAATGTCCTCGGAAATTCAGCCTATATGCATGTGTCTCTTAAAATCTCAGACACATAAGTGCTTAAAAATCATCCATGCATGAGATTTTAACATTTTCTATGAGATCTATCCAAAAGTTTTGCCTTCGTATTTTTGCAAACACCTTACGATCTTAGCAGGATCCCATGCTGCTGCTTAACTTATTTTGCAAGCCTATATACATGCATCTCTTAAAATATCACACTTATTTTGCCAGCCTATATACATGCATCTCTTGAAATCTCAGACACATAAGGGCTTAAAAATCATTAATACATGAGATTTTAACATCTTCTGTGAGATATGTCCAAAGGACTGAAAAAGACTTAGGATCTTAGGCAGGATCTCATGTCGCTGCTTAACTTATTTTTGGCTAGCAGTTGAATTTTTTAAGGAGTTTTTTGTAGAATTCGTGTTTCTATGAATATTTTATTTTTCTACATTTATATTTTAAATTGTAGTTTTTTTATATATAAATTAAATAAATTATAAATAAAGAATTATTTATTAATATAGAAAATCTAAGAGATAAAAATTAGGGGAAAATGAAAAGAAAAAAGGGAAGGAAATATATGTAGCCACCATGTGGAATATTTTTATTATACAATTACTACATAATTTCAGTCCCTCCTTTTTTCATACCATATTTTCAACCCCTAGAATGTAGCTGCTCCACTAAAATAGGGAAAAATTCTAAATTATTCTTTATGTATATATAATTTAAAATTTGCACTGGACCACCTGTGTTGTTCAAATTTAACCCCATGTCCCCATGTGCCTCCTTAAGTTATTTTTTTGTGGAGTGGCCCCATGGAAATTTACAATTATGGGAAAAGGATAATATAGAATCTTTCCCTATTTTAGTGGAGCAACTATGGTTTAGGAATTGCAAATAAGCTATCAAAAAAAGGGGGGGCTGGAAATAAGCAACGATTGCATAATGAGAAAAATGTCATGTGGCGCCACTGTAAGCTTTGGCAAATTTAAAAAAAATATTAATTTTTGAAAATTTGTTTTCAAAAAATTTATAATGCCACATGGCGCCACTATAAGCTTTGGTAAATTTAAAAAAAAACATTAATTTTTGAAAATTTTGTTTAAAAAAATTTATATAGTTTTAAATAAACAAAGAAATTAAGTATTTACAAGGCCAGTAGCTCCACAAATAACTCCTAAAAATATTGAGTAGTGGCTGCTAGCCAAAATAAGCTAAGCAGTTGCATGGGGACCTGCCCTAAGCAGAAAATCCACTTATGCAGTGGCATGAGACCATGACATTAGTCTTTTATTTCCCTATATTAATTAGAAAATTGTCCCTTGTTTGATGGCTATCTCACTTCTTTCTAGAAACTAATATCTATCAATCATATTTTACTCACCATATGTTTACAAATCTATGTAATAATTCACTTATTTTTAGAAACTAATATCTATCAAGCATATTTTACTCACCATATGTTTACAAATCTATGTAATAATTCACACATCACTTATGAGAAAATTTGAAAATTGAAATAAAATTATTGTTATGAAAGTTATTTCTTTTATTTTGTATTAATGTGTAAAATTTTGATATAAAGGTAAGCTTTGGCATATACCTACCTATTGATCTTCAACTATATAATAAATACAAGTCAATGAACACATCTAATAATTGCATTATGCAAAATGAACTCTACATCTGACAATTTTATTATACAAAATGAACCCTTAGCACATGAATATAGCACTTTACATGGTGATGATTAGGGTTCATTGTACTTTGTACCTTGTGGTGTCAGTGAGTATCATGTGGATTGTTACATCCCTCTTTTTGGAAACAATTATGTTATTTACTTTCTTGCAAATTTCAGTAATTTAATATGTGGTGGACGACATGGAAACTGACAATTTATTTTATAAAGTTGTTATATGAAATTGTGGAATCTAATGGTTACGATCAAGGTGATATTGTAGACTAAATGTCTTTATAATAAATGCAATGATGTTTGGATATATTATGTTTTGATTTGAACATAGGTGCTTTGACCACAAAATTGTATGTGAGTCTGTCGATGCAGGAACAGGTGGATTGTGTTCGACGGGAAGAGAAAGTATCTTCGAGAGAGAGTATAGACTCTGGAAATTAACCATGGGCATTTGTTACTGGGATCGCCAAACAGGTAGATAAACCTTGGAACCAACCAGTAAGTCTTGTATGTCGGTTGGGTTAGTTAACTAGACGTCGACGTCAAAGGATAGAGTGTGACATCCTAGTTGAAATTCGTCATGTAGAATCTTGGAGTCGTCGATGACGTTGTAAGTCCATCATAGCAAGTCGACTTATTTAGATGTTTAATATTTTCATTTATAAGTATTTATTGAACCATCTTGTGGCGAAATTGTAAATCTTGTCTCGTAGTCGAAAGACGCGAGAAGTCGGCTTTGTGCTTCTAACGTCGTAAGAACTCATTCGCGTTACGATCAATCCGTCATGATTGTCGTAAAATGCATCAAACTTGTATTGTGAAGTTATTCCATTCTTGTAGATCGACGAATGTCGATTTGAAGCCTTAGCGTGAAATAATTTATTTGGTCGTCATTTAACATGAGTCTTTTCTTCTTTCTTTGACCGCGAGTAGTTGTCAATCTAACTTTGAGCTTTCTTAATAAATTGGTCTTTGTCTCCTTTTTCCTTTTTGACCAAAACGATGCTTTAATCATTTCTTAACCATCGCCGTGTCGAACTTTAACTCCTCAAAACAAATATTAAGTTGGTTTTGGAAGGTTGATACCTTTTTGTTCTAGTAAGGACCGAGTTGTTATGTCCTTTGGTAAGCCACATCATCGAAGGAACTTTAACTTCTTGTGGTCATAGTAAGTTTTGAGGTCGGTTTTACTCCATTAAACAACTTCCTTGAGTTTAGGCTGTTTCGGTGGTCTTTTGATGTCTAAAACTACTCTCACCATAGCTTGAGAGAGAAAAAGATGGACGGCTGAGTTGTGAGACGTCGCAGTTATGGCAGATGCCCCATCATTAAGATGGGTGCGAAGGCATCAATGTAAGTGGTTGTGAGAAACCGCAGGGAGTTTCCTACGTGATAGGGTAGTTAGATTGGAAGGTAGTTAGTAGTGGAATAAGCAAGTGGAGACACTGTCGACGGAAGAGGAAGTCCGTTGTTAAGTAAAAGGGAGTGTTTGAGTAATGACCATCGCGAGAAGTTAGAGGAGGTCGGTGGGTAGTTGGGGAAGCTGCGTAGTAAGAGAGAGAATAACTGTTTGTAGAGGATATACGCTACGAAGGGAGAAGAGCTGTGGGGAGAGCATACACTGTTTGTAGAGAGCTTTCGGTGTGAAGAGAGCATACACTGTTTGTAGAGAGCTTTCGGTGTGAAGAGAGCATACACTGTTTGTAGAGAGCTTTCGGTGTGAAGAGAGCATTCGCTATGGTAGAGAGCATTCGGTGGGATGAGAGCATAGTCGTGGGTGAAGAGAGGTAACTGGATAGGAGATATCCACTGGGGGGAATAGAAGCTGCAAGAGAGTAAAGGGCAGCAGTGGGAAGAGAGTGTAAAGGTAGTGAGTTGTGTGGAAGGGATCGCTATGTAAGAGTATAGTTTTCTAGTGGGCATCGCTGTGGCAAACAAGAAGAGCACGGCAAAGTAAAAGGGAGTGACTTACACCTGTATTGTGGAAGTGTGAGGAGTGTTGGAAGAGTTTGCGAGAGGAGAGGTTGAGAAGTTGCAAAGGGGCAGTGAGGGAGTGAGTTTTTCTTCGAAGGAGTGATCAGTTTTCTGAGTAGAAAGCAACAGAGAAAGAGATAATTGAGGAAGCTTGTAGCTGTCTGAGGGTGATCGGTTTCTAAGTAAGGAGCCTGCCTTTGTCTTGAATAGTGTCCGGCAGAGAGGAGGACATTTAACCAAGAGGAGAAGTCAAATTTGTCACAGCAACCTCCATTATCGTCCACAGGTTCATTTCCTTTGTTTTCTTCTCACAGTTTAGACCAGTATGTAAGCAAGTTTTATGTTTACGAAAGATGTAAACGTATAGTATGAGTAGAATAGAAGGACAACGTAATTCTACTACGATTTTCAGTGTGCGGTTAATCCATGAAATAGAAGTATTACTGTTTCATTACTGTGTGATAGGATTTAAAAACTCAGAAATAGAAGTGTGGCTGTCTCATTGCTGTTTTTGTGATTTTAAAAAATCAGAAAAAGAAGTATGATGTCTTCTAGAATTTGTAAACTCAGAAAGGGTAGCATTTCTTGCCTTGAATGAAACTGTATAATAAAAGAACGTAGTTCTCTAACGTATATTCATTTAGGAATGAACTTATCTTGATGCAAGATGTAAATTTACTTTCCTTGAACGATAGCTACATAGCAAGTAAACACGCTGTTCCACGTGCATGCTGTGTAAAGTCAAAACCGCAGTTTTTAAGCACGTTTTGACGTAAAATTTGTGTGTTTGATAGCCGGAAAATGCAGTTGTGAACAACTGATGTCTTAACCATCGTACATCTTTAGTTAGAGGTCGACCATGCGTTGGTCATCTCTATGACATAGGAAAGATTCCATAATCATTTATATTTTATTTACGACTCTCATCTTGATGAACCATGTGAAACTAATGACATGGAAAGAGGAGTAGGATGATAAAGTTTTAGTAATGAATAGGAAACCATCATGGTTTTGGAATGAACAAATTGAGTTGAAAACTTGCATGTGAGTTGAAACTACGTTGCATGCGACGGTGCTAAAATCGTTTAACCTTGTAAACCATATGAGTCTAGAATCCTCGAATTTCAGGATAACGAGAAATGGCTTTAAATATTTGAGTATGTTGTGTAAACATGGGAACCAAGTAAGCAAATATGAAACCAATTAGGAGTGGGTACTTATAAGAAAGGTTTTTATATGAAATGGATTATGAATTTCTGAACTCGAGATTAGAGCAAAAGTGGCGCCATGCGCTATTGTAGGAGGATATCCTAAACCCTTGAGGTCATCAAGGTCGTCAAATAGTTAAAAATTATACAAATAGGAAACTGTAGGATTTCGACCAGTTCAAGTCAAGTAGGGTGGGTGAACCAAGTTCTTGCGTTCCTAGAACGCTAATTAAAAACAAATCCTTTGGCCAAGGTGATGTACTATCCTCAAGTGCATCGAACGTTCACCGTAACTGGATGGCGTTTCTTGTGGAGTGTCGTGCATGACTAGAGGGTATCTAGGGATCTGCGTGATAACAAGACACGTAGTTACAACACCAGAGCTCAGATGGCAAATGCCGATGGTTATCCTAAGTCTATCCTCTTGAGTAGGGTAGGGCCACTTCCGGTTAGGAAGGAGTGCAGGAGACCGACGGTCTGTGGTTGGAGGTTAAGCTCCTTGAAGATACTTTCTCTTCCAAATACTGAGGAATGCCGAGTCTTGAATGTGATGGGTCGACAATCGAGATGCATGATAATGGTATGTTTCCAATTTTTGTTGTTTCAAGCAAATTTTATTTGTTAGAAAATAAAGTGTTTTATGTATATCATTTCTTTCAGTTTTATGAAAATGAGATCATGTTATGACAAAATAAAAAATGTTGTATTGGATTATGGATGGGTTACTTTTATATTTGATTACCCAGTTAAAAAAAAAAAATACCGTTGTAAAACTTAGTTACTTCTTGTTATTTCAGATTTGGATGTTACATGGATCCTAAGGCATATAGCATCCCATCTTTATACATGGATCCATCTATCTTATTGGACAAACTAGATCGTACCTCTAGGAATCAATCTCATGGACTAACTACCCACTCAAGGTGAAGATGTTGGTTTAGAAATTTACTAGCAATTGTAGGTTTTGGTGCAATGGTAAATGTGGTATTAGAGCCTTGACCTAGGTTTGATTCCCTTGAGTTATGTTAGAGGGGGGTGTTGCAGTAATAACCACACCTTTGGGAATTGATCTTGAAGACTAACTGTCACCTTGGGAACCTATGACTCACTATCCACTCGAGAAGAAAATGTTGAGTTTAGAAGTTTACTAGTTCACTTGTATGTTTTGGTGTAACTGAAAACCTTCATATCTACGGTAAAACACTTGAGGTGTGCAAGGATGCAAAGGAGGTGTGTATGTGTAAAAATGATCTTGAGAGTAAGAAATCTTCTAAATCACCATCATCTCCTTTTAGGCCACTCTTTAAACAAATTTATGGTCCTAGATAAAATCTTATGAAAAATCTTAGATACAAAGGAACTAGACTATGCAAGAACAAACAGGGTTATAGATGGTTTGTTAAACTAAAAGGGATTCAAAGACATCATGGAATAGGTTTCCATTTACCAACCTAACAAGATTACTTAATGGCTAGAAGAATAAAAATGAAAAGAAAAAGAACCTCATTTTGAACCAGATCCACGTCTTAATGAGGCTTCTTGTTCATACATTACATGTGATCTTGATTATGGAATTCCTTTTGGACCTTTGATTGGTTTATCCTTCTAGGGTTCGATTACATTCTTATTGGGGTTTATTGATTACACTGGATAACATTTTGTGTTATTTCATGATACATTTTACACCCATGCATACATACATATGAACCTTAAATAGATATAAACACAAATCCTATAGGTGATGACACATATTATTGATGACCACACATGACTTATTCACATTTCAACCACTTTTACATGCATCACACATGGATTACTAACCTATGTTTAGGCCTCAACACTTTTTGACATATGATACACATGGATGACAATATTGATACATGACACCTATCTATATACTACACCACATTTTTGGACTATACATGTGTCAATTTCCACAAATTTTATTATTTACATCATGTGCCATGCATATTTATTGCTAGTCATTTATGGTCCCTTACACATGTTTCCATGCTTATGTATGTTCATGTTTCCATTCTATCAATTATCACATGATGTTATCAATCCATTCAAGGCTATCCTATTCAATTATTATTGATTGGTTATGGGCTTGCATTGATACAACTTCATTCCATAGTTTCAACTTCATGCCATCATTTACATTTTAATCACCACTAGGAAATTATCACCTTGTACCTTTGTGTGCTCATGTTCTTTGATGCCATGTTGGGGGCATATGATGCTCTAGTGTTTCATGTATTGATATAGGCATTCCTTGCTATTGACGGTCACATCGCCATCCTTTGCCCATGTTGGAGGCAACATTATTATTCTTTGACATCATCTCTAGCCTATGTGCTTACTATGCTTAGCACTTAGGGCATTCATATGCCTCTTACATGACATGTTCCTTATAGTTATTACTTCACATGATTACATGCTAACATGCCTAGCCTACATTTACTTTTCATATATTATTTCTCCCTCTCTTATAATTCATTATGTCCACTGAATACAACCAATTGTAGGGGGAATATTATGTCCCTAACATTCTCATGTTAAGTTTTGTAGATGGTTATAGGTTCTTATCAAGACTCATCTTTAGTTCCCATGGAGACTATTTAATAGAAGGAAAACCTTTATGACACCACCTTGCAAGGCCTATTACTTTAAATAAACTCCTAAAAATATCCTTTGATGTCTAAATTTTTACTTTACATGCATGTTTGTAAATGCTACATGCTTTGAGATGGATGATCATTCTAGGATTCACATTTACCTCAAAGTGAGGGGAAAATGTAATGGTGAAATTTACATACCCATGCCATTTCTCATTTATTTTTATGCTTGTTGGTAGGAAAAGAGGAGTCACAAACCAATTTTTGAGCCTAGGAGTCTTGCATGTTGTGTTTATACCTCGATGAGTACAGTAAGAGAATGATCAAAGGGTTTGCGATAAGAAATAACATCATGTAGTAGTTTAACATAACAGATAACTCATAACATAGAATTTAAACATTCACTTTAAACATTCAAACCATATATCATCCTTTATATATATAAATGTCATGTATTACAATGTCAAATATACAATCTCTTACCTTCTCTTCTTTCTATTCTATTTCTATTACTTCTTACTTTTATTCCTAGGTTATTATATGCATGTGATTACAATGGGGATGTGTCCCTTGCAAAAGATGACTATTGCCACTAGGCCTAGTTAGCCTTATGCTCCGCATCCCTTTTATAGCCAAGTGTAGTGACTCTTGGATGTTGTATCCTCTACTACCAACATCATGCCCCCTTTTAAACCATGTCTTGTCCTCAAGACATGAGAAAATTGTTAGTTTACACGAAAATGTTCTTATATATTTCCTTTTAACTATGCAAATGTGATATCCCATTAGCTCTTTGCTTACTGCATCACCTATATTTAACTGTGTTTAAATTAATGTTTACTTTTCCTCTATAGCAATGGTTGGGATTTGAATTTGTTGGATTGTCTTCTTTGCATCCCTAAGTAGTCCAGTCACATGTGCAAGTATAAGGCTCACCACCTCCCAAAGTTCTTTGATTTGTGCTTTGATTAGCTCTCTTTGGTCCTATAGTTGTACTTGATGTTAGGGTTAGCCGGCAGAAGATATCAATTAAATGCAAATAAACAAACAAAAATAGAGGAATCAAAATACACATAATTAATAACAGCGAGAGACAAGTTTTAACGTGGTTCACCCAAACTCGGGCTACATCCACCAAACAGAGAGTCCAATATTATTATCCAGTAAATCAAACTAATTACAACCAGCAATCCCTACAACTCAATACTACTACAAATGCTACAATACAATCTATCAAAAAACCCTAACCCTTAGCTGCTTTTATCAAGCCTTATGTCGATTACAAAATAGGGTTTTTTTATGTCAATCCAAAAAAAAATTTTGGGGAGCAGCACCCTCGAACCCTGGTGAGGATACATGGCTAGTGTATAGTACTTTCCTAATTAGTCACCACCTACAAACAATCTCCCACTTGGAGACTGATCAGGCTCCATACCAAATAATCTCCCACTTGGAGACTGATCCTGGACAAAACCACTGCGCATGCAGCTCCCACTGGAAATAAGCACCCTGGACTCTGTTGTTCTGATTTTATTGTTTCAGTCTTGAAGACCAACCAAAGCTGAAGAGGAGCTCAGCTTCTCCCTTGGCACTGCCTTTGTAAACATATCCGCTAGATTTTCATTTGTATGTATCTTTTCCAGTCGTAACTGTCCATTATCTAACACTGACCGAATAAAGTGATACCTCAGCTATATGTGTTTAGTCTTTGAATGCAAGGTAGAATTCTTTGCAAGATGTATGGCACTCTGACTATCTGTATACAAAGAACTGTTAGCCTATTGTTTGCCCAATTCTTCCATAAAAGATTGCAACCATATCATCTCCTTGCTTGCCTCTGTTGCAGCTACATACTCTACCTCTATGGTGGATAAAGCAACCACCTTTTGCAACCATGAGATACAACTCACTGCTGTCCCACCTACAGTAAAGACATAACCTGTAGTACTCCACCTAGTATCAATATCCCCTACCAAATCTCAGTCTACATAGCTTGCTAAATCAGTATTAGAGCCCCCAAAACATAAATATGTATTGGATGTACCTCTCAAATATCTGAGAATCCATTTTACCTCATTCCAATGCTCCAATCCGAGATGACTCATATACCTGCTAACAACACCTATAGCATGTGCAATATCCGGTCTCGTGCATACCATGGCATACATTAAACTTCCTATAGCTGAAGCATATGGTACCTTGGACATTTTATCTTCCTCCTCTTATGTCTTAGGACACATCTCCTTAGTCAATTTCAAATGATTAGGCAAAGGTGTGCTGACAACTTTTGCATTCTCCATATGGAATCTCTGCAACACCTTTTCAACATAAGTAGCCTGAGATAGAGTCAATTTTCTGTTCTTCCTATCTCTACAAATTTTCATACCAAGGATTTGTTTTGCTGCCCCCAAATCCTTCATAGCAAATGACTGTGCTAACTGTTGTTTTAACTCTCTGATGTGATCCATGTTAGACCCAGCTACAAGCATGTCATCAACATATAAACATAAAATAATGTAGCTGTCATTATCCAACCTTTTAAAATAAACACAATGGTTAGAATTACACCGACTGTAGCCTTTCTCAGCCATAAAACTATCAAATTTTAAATACCATTGCCGAGGTGCTTGTTTCAGTCCATACAAACTCTTCTTCAATTTGCACACCAGTTTCTCCTTACTTTTGACCTCAAATCCTTGGGGCTGGTCCATTTATATCTTCTCCTCTAAATCACCATGGAGAAAGGTAGTTTTCACATCTAGTTGTTCCAAATGCAAATCTTCAGCAGCCACAATACTTAAAACAGTAAGAATAGAAGTCATCTTGACAACCAAAGAAAAAATCTCATCAAAATCAATGCCCTTTTTTTTCTATGCAAATCCTTTTACTACTAACCTGGCTTTAAATCTCTTCTTACCTCCATCTTCCTCTTTCAGCCTATAAACCCATTTGTTTGGTAAAACCTTTTTACTTGCAAGCAACTTACATAATTCTCAAGTCAAATTTTTTAGCAAGGAGTCCATTTCTTCTATCATTGCAAGCTCCCACTGAACCTGTGTATCCACCTGCATAGCTTCATCATACCCTTCTAGTTCACCAGCATCTATTAACAAAATAGAATACAAAGAGGGAGAAAACCTTTCAGGAGGTCTACTTAGCCTTGTTGACCGTCTAACATTCACTAGAGTTTGTGGTATTTCTGGTTGTTGTTGCGAAGCATGAGGAACCAATGGAACATCACTATTTGGAGTATCATCCAGCACCACATAATCCTTTTCTTTCTTCTCATGTTGCTGCAACTGATCTTTGTACAACACCTTCTCATTGAATATAACATCCCTACTTCTCACAATTTTTTGATTTTTAAAATCCCAAAGCTTATAACCAAATTCAGCAATGCCATATCCAACGAAGGTACATTTTTTTGATTTTGCATCCAGCGTGGTTCTATTTTCAAAATTTACATATGCAAATGCTTCACAGCCAAAGGTTTTCAGAAAAGAATAACTCACCTTCTTACCTGTCTATGCTTCCTCTAGAATACCATAGCCCAAAGGAACTGAAGGACCTCTATTAATTAAATATACAACAGTGTTGACAGCCTCTGCCCACATGTTTAAAGGCAACCCAGTATGCAATCTTATGGTCCTTGTATACTCTATTATTGTCCTATTCATGCGTTCAGCCACTCCATTTCTCTGTGGAGTCCCTGGAACCATTTTCTACCTACGAATTCCATTAAAGGAACAATAATCCTCGAATTCTTTGCTGCAATACTCACCACCATTATCAGATCTAAGACATTTTAATCTTTTACCTATCTCATTCTCAACCAAGATTCTCCATTTCTTAAATGTTTCAAATACATCAAATTTTTGCCTAAGGAAATAAATCTATACCTTCCTAGTTGCATCATCTATGAATGTAACATAATATCGAGAGCCACCGAGAGAAGATACCTGAGCTAGTCCCCATACATCTGTATGCACAAGATCCAACTTTTTATTTTTCTTTTGTTTCCCATCCTTGAGAAAACTGACTCTCTTTTGTTTGCCATACACACAACTTTCACAAAAATCGATATTAATACATTTCAGACCTAGTAAAACTTTCTTAGAATGAAGTACCTTCATACCTTTTTCACTCATATGCCCAAGTCTGTTATGCCACAACATTGTCTCAGAACTTGCAGCAACTGTTTCAGTCTCTTCCTGCGAACCTGCAGCAACTGTTCCTGAACCTGTTTATTTTTTTCTCTGCAACAGCTAAAGTAGAAGGAATAGTATGACCTGTACAAAGATATAAGGTGCCTACTTTCACACCTTTTGCTACTATTAAGGCACCTTTTGAAACCTTCCAACTTTTATCAGTAAATGTAACAATGCAACCTTCTTCAGCTAGCTACCCTACTAAAATTAAATTCCTACTGAGCCTTAGAACATGCATTACCTCTTGTAGTAGCCAATGATTCCCATTCTGCAACTTAATCTTGATTCTTCCCTTTCCAACAATCTGACAAGGTTCATTATCTCCTAAATAAACCAGCCCAAAATCCCTTGGACATAATCAAGAAAATAACTTCTATGGGGCGTAGCATAAAATGAGGCCCCTGAATCTAAAACCCATGAATCATTATCATTATCTAGGGAAAGAATCAAAGCATCATCTTCAGACTTATTACTTACCACATTTGCCTCTTTATTACTTCTTGTCTGTCTCCTTCTTTATTTTTCTGAGACCAGTAATCTTTCTTTAGATGACCTGGTTTCCCATAGTACCAGCAATCATTTTGTCCTCTGGATTGGGATCTCTTGTCCTTTAATTTTCCTCGTGACTTCCCATGACCTCTAAAACCTTTTCCTCTCTCCTTTGATCTGTCCCTGCTTTTTGCATTTAGAACATTGCCTGATGTGGATCCACCTGAGCTTTTCCTACGAATTTCCTCACTCAGAATAACACCAACAACATCATCAAATTTCAGGGTATTTGAACCAGAAATAGAGTTACTAACCACCATTACCAAACTATTCCAGCTTTGAGGTAAAGAACATAATATCAAGACAGCTCTAACTTCTTCATCAAATTTTACATTTACAGAAGTCAATTGACTGACAATCGTATTAAATTTATTTAAATGATCTATCACAGATCCACCTTCAACCATTTTCAGATTAAATAAACGCTTCATGAGAAATACCTTATTTGAGGCTGAGGGTTTTTCATACAATTTAGGCAAAGCTTTCATCAGACCATCTGTTGTCTTCGCTTCCATTATATTGAATGCCACCAATGGTGCCAGGCACAACCGAATGGTTCCTAGTGCCTTTATGTCAAGAAGATTCCAATCCTCATCACTCATTGTTGCCCGTTTCTTGGCTATTCCTTCCAAAGGCATCCATAAATCCTTTTGATAGAGGTAATCCTCCACCTGTATCTTCCATAACTGATAGTTCTACCCATTGAATTTATCAACCTTCAATTTACCCTCATCCGCCATTGCTCCCACTCAACCGTGAGACTCCCACTCAACCTTGAGACCTCCTGCAGATGATAATCACAACCTACTGTGATACCACTTGTTAGGGTTAGCCGGTAGAAGATATCAATTAAATGTAAATAAAGATTAAATAGAAGAATGAAAATACACAAAATTAATAACAGCGAGAGACAAGTTTTAACATGGTCCACCCAAACTCGGGCTACATCCACCAAACAGAGAGTTCAATATTATTATCCAGTAAATCAAATCGATTACAACCAGCAATCCCTACAACTCAATACCACTGCAAATGCTACAATACAATCTATAAAAAAACCCTAATCCTTAGCTGCTTTTATCAAGCCTTATGTCGGTTACAAAATAGGGTTTTTTATGTCGGTCCAAAAAAAAAATTTGGGGGCTGCGCCCCAGAACCCCAGCGAGCATACATGGCTAGTGTACAGTACTTTCCTAATCAATCACCACCTACCAACACTTGAGTGGGCATACTTTCTATTTGTGCCCTTGTTGTCCCATCCATGTCTAGCATTGCATCATATGTATCAAATAGTTGTAGTATCTATATCTCCATCTGGTCTATCTAAATTTTTAGTCATTTTGTTAGTGTGGGCCATTGGAGGTAGAATTCATACAATATGTTGATATCATTGGTTGTGTTCTATAGGATGTTAATGTGAGTTTCCATCTATGTGTGGGTTGTGGAACATTTCCTTCTAACCTCATCCATTCTATTTTCCTCCACTTCTACTATGACTTTGTTCCAAATTGTGACAACCTAATTATCCATTTCTATTATTACCTTGTCTAGTAGTTGTTTCAGTTGTTTCCCTAGTGATAATGTTGTATTTCTTTGCAGCTAAGGAATTTTACTTTGAATTGTACTTATGGCCACCTGTATTTGCTCTATACTTTCCACATGTTGCTTTAAGATCTCTTCTCTTACTATGCTATGAAATATATCTCCCAATTAAAACTTTTACCAGGGTGAGATGCTGGAAAGGTCTACATGTGAACTTATGAGTGGTAGTTGTGTAGACACCTAAAATTGGCTCAGGTTGAATTAAGTAAATATTCTAATGTTTATCTTAATTCATATTTTCTTCTGTTAATTAAATAAATATTATAAGTTTATTTGATTGGTTCATTATCCTACAATTAAATAAAATCATTTTATTTAATTAAAATCCCTAAATTCTTCTAATGTCTCAAATCCTAAATCCACCTCACAAAATCCACTTCATCAATCCATCTCATCAATCCACCTCATCTTTCCACCTCATCTCTTCCACCTCACCATGTTGCACATATAATTAAATATTCTTAATATGTAATTAGCTAATATCCTCCATTTTCTAAAATAAATCTTTAAATCAATTATCCTCCACCAATTGAATATTTAATTCAATGTTCCCCACTAGCCTTCACCAATTGAATATTTAATTCAATGCTCCCCACTAGCCTTCACCAATTGAATATTTAAATTCAACATTCCCCACTAGCCTTCACCAATTGAATATTTAATTCAATGTTCCCCACTAGCCTTCACCAATTGAATATTTAATTCAATGTTCCCCACTATCCTCCACCAATTGAATTCTTAATTTAATTGTTCCCCACTATCCTCCACCAATTGAATATTTAATTCAATTGTGCCCCACTATCCTCCACTCTTCCCAAAAATAAATTTTTAACTCATTCACTATCCTCCACTCTTCCCAAAAAAAAGAATTTTTAATTCATCCACTATGAATAAAAGATTTACTTTTATTCCTAGCCATTGATCTCATCTGTTAATCCTCACCCTCCATTCCTTTTTTAGAAAATCTATAAATAAAACCCTTCTCTAAGCAATTAGGGAGGAACTTCATCTTGCACAATCACTATACCAAAATTTCTCTCATTCTCTTCTTCATTCCATTTTCAAGTGTCCTCTATTATCATGTGTTGAAGCTCACATTCAACACAAACTCATATCAAAAGCCATTCTTCCTTTGTCATCTTCAACAAGCAAGCAAGCAAGGAAAGCTTCTGAGGGCTTCACAAGCAAGATCAGAGAAAGATAGGCAAACAATGGAAAATGACAGGTAAAGGAGTTTGTAAGTATGTTCTTATTTGTTTTGGTTTAATTCTTCTTTGCTTTCAACTTCCATTGGTGTTTGGGTTCTATATTGTTCTTTATTGATCCATTCCATTTTTTCCATTCACATTTTGGCACGCCCGGTGATCTAATCCACTTGGTTTGTGAGGTTTTATCTTAGAAGTTTTGTTGCAGGATACAGGTGTCTTCCAGAGCACATTCGGGCATCAACTTCCACAAATGACTTCCTACACACAAACCATGCTCATCATTGAGTCCAAAAGGCCTCAGAGGTAAGAAATCACATATAATTCCTCTAGTTTTGTTCCTTCAAATTTTTTGAAACTTTTTTTATTTTTCAACATTTTTTTGTAAAAAAAAAAAAGTAAAACATAAAACATTAGGGTCTTTTTGTTTTTTTTTATTATTTGTTTAACATTTCAAAAAAAAAAATTGAAAACAAAAAAATTTGCATTGGAGTGATGTATTTATTTATTTATTATTTTTTTTAGCAATTTTATTAAAAAAAATAAAAATAAATAAATAAACAAAAAAAAAGCCATACACAAACCCCACGCCATCCCCTACCCCCCCTTATGCCCTGCGCCACCTGCAGCCTCCCCCCCAACCCACAGCTCCATCTCCCCTGCATTCCCCCCCGACCCCTCACAACTCCCTCCCCCTCGATCACCCTTCCCGCAGTCTCCCCTCCCACCACCTCTCCCGTCCCCTCACAACTCCCTCCCCCCCGATCCCCCTTCCTACAGATCCCCCTTCCCGAAGTCTCCCCTCCCGCCACCTCTCCCGACCCCTCGTAGCTCCCTCCCCCCTGATCCCCCTTCCCGCAGTCTCCCCTCCCGCCACCTCTCCCATCCCCTCACAACTCCCTCCTCCCCTGATTCCCCGCAGCTCCCTGCTTCCCCCTCGCAGCTACCCTCAGCCCTCCTCCGCTTTCCCTCTACGCACTGCCCCCGCAGCCCCTCCGTGCCGCCCGCGTGCCAACCCTGTGCCCTCTGCGCCGCTTGCGCCTCCCTCCTGTGGCTCCCCCAAACCTTGACGCCTCCGCCTCCGCCTGCCACCAATTACCTCCGCCGCTCCCCTCTGCCCAATCCTCCACCTAGCACCACCGCCGATCCCCCTCCACCCTGCCTCCACCCACACCTGACCTCCACCCTGCCTCCACCTACGCCGCTCCCCACCGCCCAGCTCCTACCACCCACAACACAGCCACCACTTCCACTCAGCCCATCCACCACTGCCCAGCCTCCCCAGCTCTACCCTCCACACACACACACCAAAACAAACACAAAAGAAAAAAGGTTAGATTTTTATCTTTTTTATTTTATTTTATTTTTTAAAAAAAAATGTTATCATTTATTTTATTTTTTTAAATTTTAATGTTAAAATAAATAAACAATAATAATGATAACATTAAAAATAATAATAATAATAATAATTTTAAAAATAAAGAAAAACAAAAAAAAAAAAAAACAACAAAGGGGGAGTTCATTGTTTTTTTCCACTTAGCAAAATAGGCCTTTTTTTTCAAATTTTCACAACTTGCACATACGACATCGAAATCGCACAAATTTAGACTTTTCAGAAAGATAATGAGATGACCTTTACAGTGGTGAAGACATTTTTAGGTGATGATACCTTTTACCAACATTTTTTTTGCAATCAAAATCAAACCTACTTGCACAGCACGTTTGGTCAATTTGTTTACCTTTTGCTGACTTGTGAGTTTTTGTGGAACTAACTGCCTTGTTGCAGCTTCTTATCACTCACACAAAGCAAATAGGTTTTCTAACATGTTCATGCAGGACGAGCGTTGAAGAAATCTTGATTTATTGCACTAAGTCTTAGAAAAATATTGCCTTCTTAAGGGATAATTGAACAAATCATTTCGGCAATCTAAGCCTTAGGAACATACTGCTTTTCTTAAGGGACAATGGACATGTATGTGAAAACACCTTGATTTTCTAAGGGACAATGGACATGAATGCCAAACACTTTAATTTCATAAGGGACAATTGACAACTACAAACATGTGTGTGCCTAGTTTAGTTGCACCTTATTTTTCTTATAACGAGACAATTGAACCTTTGTTTGACGTGCTTGCTCTTACATTTTAGTACATCCTTTAGAAGGGCCTACTTTTGGATTACGCTTCATCCAAAAGGGATGACCTTAAGCGGAGTTTTACTTTGAACCACTATATAAGAGGGATAAGGTGAAAGCCAAGTCCTAACCGACGTCAACCTTACCTTGTGGTGCCAAACTGAAAAGAGGTGTACTAGCTCCTTGTGGAAATGATTTTCACATTGAGCGAAGTATTTGATACTCTTAGTAGGATTGGTTAAAGCTTTTAGTAGCTTGTCACATTGCTCGTAAGGCGTTGGTCCCTTAAAGTTACTAAGAACCATTTTAGATAGAGACTACCCGACTTACCTCCGAACATTGCGGTAATCATCAGTGCAAGGGGAATCAATTTAAGCCCTTAAGATACTCACCATTGGCTCCCTTGAGAAGAGATAGTATTCCCTTGGCAATAAAGCTCTTGTGACCTACTTGAGCTTTCCAAGGGGAGGGTGAGATATCCCTACCTATCATCTCTCGCAAAGATACAAAATATCTGACACCTTTATGGAATGATATTTTTAGCAACGGAGTATTAAGCTGTGAGCTAATCTACTGCAATGAAACCTTGTCTCTAGGGATAAAAAGTGCTTGATAGTTGTTTGCAAATTGTCTCATACCTGTGGAAACATTGGGCTTTTTTGTGAGCCTCGAACATACACTATTTGTTGTGTCAGTCCATCTTTGCCAACTTTGTTTGCTGTGTTTTCTCTTGCCAAAAACAAATCCAATCAAAAACAAACCAGATCTATCAAAATTTTGCCTTTTTAAAACATCAGACACTACTTCAGTGCCTCTAGTAGAACAACAGCTCACCTTTGGTCTAACAGTACCTCGCCTTTGGTATAATAGTACCTCGCCTCTGGCTAAACTACTTCAGCACCCTTGATATAACAGTAGCTCACTTTTGGTAACCGTAGCTCACCTTTGGTACAGCAGTATCTCACCTTTGGTAGCTCAGTCCATCACCTTTGGTATTACAGTAGCACACTTTTGGTTGCACAGTCCTGCGACTCTGGCCAAATAGTATAGCGCCTTTGGTCTAGTCAATTATGCATCAGAGTTTGTCTTTTCCAAATCACAAGCAAAATCTCAATAGTCCTTTTGTCCTAGTGTATTCCATGGTACTCACTAGACTCTAGCAAACTATGAAGTCCAAGCAAGTTGTCCCTAGGAAGCGTAAATCGCCTCCTCACACACCGCAATCTGGTCATCTCAACATTACCCCTAAGGTTACTCCTAGGACACCCGTAGAAAGATCTACAAACTCTCCAAACATCCCGCAACTAGATCACCCAAACAATCCACAAGAAGGTAGGATCCCTTTAGTAAGTGCCCCGCATTTTACCACCGGTATGCATCCAGATTTTGTGCCGCAAGGTTATACTGTCGACCAAGTCCCCGCTCAGGAAGTAAGGGTCCCTTTGGTAAGTACACCTCACTATACTACTGGCATGCCTCAGGATCTTATTGGTTATACTGCAGATCTAGCCCCATCTCAAGAAGAGCGACACTTTGAAATAGGTCAATCCTCTCAAGAAGATGGACAAGATCTTGATGAATTCATACAAGATCCTAGAGCCATAGCCGCCTTTGACAAAATCTAGAGTGAGAACTAGGATCATTTCTTTCACTTGCTTGCCGAGCAAGGAGCCAAATTGCCTCAAAATTTTGATTTATCAAATCTAAAAGAGACAAATAGTACCCAAGACACCATACAAGCAGTGCACACCATGTCAACAGTGACCACGCCTTTTCCTAAACAAGGCTCACAAGGGAGATCACTTGTACAATATAAGAACCCCCTTTATCAAAATCCACCAAGAGACAGACCCATATCACTGCTTCTGACTCCTATGGAGATCTACAAAAATCAACAAGAAACTCTCCAACGTCAAGCAGAGCTAGCTAAGCAAGCCACCTTAGCTCGATCAAATATACAACAAACCCCTCAAGTATCCACACCAATCGCAAGTGGAATCTTAGTTACCCCATCACGCATAGGTCCCCCACCAAATTACAATCCAGGGAACAACTATGTAGCCATGCAACAAGGGTCTCAACAAATGCCACCTCCTATATCATCAGGCTTTCATGTCTCTCAACCAACTAGAGTCATGCCAGCCCAACCACAACATTCTTCTACTCTCATCATCAATCAACCTCAACCATCGCAAATCACATCTACCTATGCCCCTCCTCCACAACGTTCATCCACACTAAATTTCTTTCACACATTGCCTAGCCACCCTCAACATTCCCAACATCAAGTTTACCAAAGATATGTGCCGCCATCACAACCTAATCCAGCGCACTTTAGCTTTCCACCCCCAAATTCTTTTCTCCAACCATCACAAAGCCAACATTCTTACCTAGTGCCGCCCCCACCTCCTCTGAATCAAAACATCCAATTCCAACCCAATCTCAACCAAACATACAACGCATATGACCCCAACCAATCGTACAACCCTTACAACACCAATGCGCATGGCTTACACTACAATCTACCGTATGGGCAACAACAACCACTTCTAGGACAATAGGAGATGTTACCAACCCCTCCCACAATAATGGAGCTAAAGATTGTAGAAGTTCAACAACGGTTATCTGATCTTACGTTCGGCCACACCAAGAAGACCTTCTCTTTAGAGGAAGTGTGTCCTTATCCTTTTGATTGGTCATTACCAATGATCCCTTTTCCTCAAAATTTTACTATTCCTAAGTTTGATAAATACAAAGGAAAAGGTGACCCAAAAGACCATTTCAGGGAATTCTATCTTGCTTGCTTTGAGGTCTCACATAACGACACATATCTTATGCATCTCTTTTCTCACAGTCTTGGAGGCCAAGCTATAGAATGGTTCTCGCACCTCCCTACGGGTATCAAGTGTTTTAATGAGCTGGCAGAGAAATTTGCCACCCATTTCTCCTACAATGCAAAGCATGAAATCTCCATGACTGATCTATGCAACAATAAATAGAAAAATGGTGAAACATTCATTTCTTTCCTTCAGCAATGGAGACAAATGGCTAGCAAATTCCCTTTCAAGATTCTGGAGAAACAGCTTGTTAGCATATTTGTGCAGAACCTCAACCAAGAGTTAGGTTTCCATTTGCAAATTCTTAGTGCTACAACCTTTGACGAAATCACATATAAGGGAATCAACATTGAAAAGGCCCTCATTGCTAAGGGTGTGGTCAAAATCTTCAAAGAAATAAAAGACAATGCTTCTCATCAACAATCAAGTGATATACCCAAATATTGGAACAAAAACAATAACATAGTCAATGATGGTGTGGTCAATTCTAAACATGTCCAAACATTGCAAATGCCGCTGCAACATGCACAACCAAGTCAACATCCACAACAACAGCAACAACAACGGTAACCCTATCAAAATCAACAACAACAACAACAAGAACGGCCTCAACAAGATTACCCTCAGTGGCATCAATTTACTCCCTTGGGAGAACCCATAGAGGTTGTCTTACAAAAGATTTTACAGAGAGGTCTTATAACCCTACCTGATGCTCCTCCCTATGGGGAATCTGTTTATAAAACTACATGGTACAGAGAAAATGAATACTATGAATTCCATAGGAGCAAAGGGCACAGAACTGCATCGTGCATGAAACTCAAACACCTAATCCAAAATCTCATCGAAGGCAACCTAATCTCTCTGGAACATGATCCACCAGCTCAACACGTGAACAAAGACCTTAACATGTATAAGGAACCATTCCCTCACCATAGTCCACCTCCTCCTCAGGATAAGGGTAAAGGTGTCAACCATGCTTCTTTTTCCTTTGACTCTATTGTAGGTCGTCTTAAAGAGAGTCAAGTGTCTACCCTCACAATCAAAGGCAAATCTATAGATTGTGTTGTTACCACTCGCTGTGGTCGTGTCACCATTCGTGGTCCTACACCTAGTCTTTCGGCTCAATCTGATTATAATCTTGTCGAACATCTAGGGAAAACGCCAGCACAAATCTCTATCTTGGACCTTTTACGGTCATCACCTACACATAGAGTTGTGTTAGAAAAGGCCCTCCAAGAGTCTTCGGTTCTTAACAACATAGCGGTCGCGGATTTTCAAGCTATAGTGGGTAATATTGCTTCACCTTACAACGTGGTTTTCTCTGAGAAGGACCTCCCCTCCCATAATCCATATCACAATGATGCCCTTCATAGTGAAGTTATCATCCATAAGCACAAAATCAAACGCATACTCATAGATGGTGGTGCTGGTCTCAACATCTATTCTTTAAAGTTACTTAAGCAATTGGGATACTCTGAGGATCATGTCAAATCTGAGCATAGTATTACAATCAAGTGATATGATGATGCTGAATGCCAGTCAGAAGGCATTATCCACTTGCCTATACAACTGGGCCCCGTCATGCTTGAAATGAAGTGTCAAGTCCTTGATATTGACCTGCCGTACAATATTATCCTAGGCCGCCCATGGATCCATGCAATAAAGGTTGTTCCCTCCACGTACCATCAGTCTCTAAAGTTCCCATACAATGGTACGGAGATCACTATCCCAGGAGACCCTAATCCATTCGAATTCTGTCAGGTCTTGCAAGGTAGTTATAAGAATTGCAACCGAGTGCCTAACAATGAAAAAGCCCTTGACTCCCCACTATATGTTGATCCTAGAAACCTGACACAAGCCTCTACCAGTAATCCTAATCCTCTTCCTAAAATCAAAGCGCACATCCGTGATATAGTCTTTGGCACTTATGATATCTCAAAATCTTGTTGTGTAGGGAAGATGCCTTTGTCTCCAAAATCCTATGGCCAACCGCCCATTGCCAAAGTAACCAAAAAAGCAACTATCCCTACCCCAACATTCCTAACCCAATTCCAACAGGGACAGTTATTGGAAGAGGAAACTATTGAGGACATCTCTTCTTGGCTCTATAGGGAGAGAGAACCAGTCATGATACAAGTCAAGCAATATGGCAATGGCTTAAGGATTGTCAAAAACATGGGCTACAAAGGCAAAGGTGGCCTTGGGAAATAGAATCAAGGAACTATGGAACCCATCATTGTGACAAAGAAGCTAGACAAGAAGGGGTTAGGATTTGGTAGAAAGGTACCGCACGCCTTGGACATCGAGTATATCCTCGACGAGGTAGCCGAAACTTTTCCCGCCAATTCGATGTCTATCAAGGATATCATCGATGACTCTTTCCTCCATATGACCAAACTATTTACCGAAGCCTCCATATTTATGCTATCCTCCATATCCCTAACATCCACCACAAACACCCAGAATGTCACACTTGTCTACCCTGAACTTATTGATTGGGACCAACAAGGGTCCCCCGTTATAGATATATTTCAGAACGATGAAGCTTTAGCTAAGTTCATGGGACTTCGGGATGGTATCCCTCTAGGCAATCACAAAGTAGGTTTTGTAATGGAACTAGAGCCAACAGCTTATTTTGGTGAGAATGCCAAATCCTCCAGTCGCAAAAGTAAAAATACAGAAAGGTCTCTAGGTGAAAACCACACTGTGGCACCTCCTGATCACAAAATAGTAAAAACAAAGGATGTATCCAAAGGTGAAAACCAATTATGGCACCTGAGGATGGAGGATTTGACCTTCCCCTACCATCTAAGTATCAAGAGAAGTCAGCTCTCCTAGTGAAAGATTCTATAGAGATAAACCTTGGTACAGAGCAAAATCCGAAGACCACATTCCTAGCAGCATCATTATCAAAAATAGAGCATAGGAATCTTAACAATTTCTTCTTACAGTGAACCATCAACTTTGCATGGACCTATGCTAATATGCCAGGTTTAGACCCTAAGCTACTTGTTCACTACCTCACAGTTGATCCAAAAGTGAAACTAGTCAAGTAAAAGCTGAGAAAGATGCACCCACAGATAGCTCTCTTGGTAAAAGTGGAAATACAGAAGTTATTAGATGCAAAGTTCATACGACCTATTGACTATTTAGATTGGGTCTCAAATATTGTACCTGTGTCTAAACCCAATGGGCGCATCCGCATGTGTAATGATTTTAGAGATCTCAACAAGGCATGTCCCAAAGATGACTTTCCACTACCGAACATTGACATTATAGTAGACTTGACAGCAGGTCACGAGATGCTTTCTCTCATGGATGGATTCTCTGGCTACAACCAAATAAGGATAGCAAAAGAAGATCAACATAAAACAACTTTTACTTGTCCTTGGGGCAATTATTGTTGGTGTGTCATGTCGTTTGGTCTCAAGAATGTAGGAGAAACTTATCAAAGAGCAATGATAGTGATATTCCACGATCTCTTTCATCATATCATGGAAGACTACATAGATGACATACTAGCTAAATCTTCTAGGATAGCTCACCTACAAGTTCTAGGACAGATCTTTGACATGCTCGAGAAATATCAAGTATGCCTCAATCCAAAGAAGTGTGTCTTCAGTGTAACATTAGGGAAGCTATTGGGATACATTGTATCTCGTAGAGGCATCGAAGTCAACCTAGCAAAAGTAAAGGCTATAGTGGAGATGCCTCCACCAAAGAACCTCAAAGCATTAAGGAACCTTCAGAGAAGGTTGCAATCCATCAGGCATTTCATCTCATAGCTAGCAGATAAGTGTCAACCATTTCAACACTTACTATGAAAGGATGTCTCATTCCGATGGGATTATAAGTGTCAGATAGCATTTGATCAACTTAAAGAGTATCTAGCTACACCTCTTGTATTAGTTCCACCAGTTGCAGACAAACCGTTGATATTATACATCTCAACTACAATTTCGTCCCTAGGGGCCTTGCTAGCACAACATGATGAGTCAGGAAAGGAGCATGCAGTCTATTATATCAGTCGAACCTTGGTGGGATATGAACTTAATTATTCACCGATGGAAAGAGCTTGTTTAGTAGTAGTGTTCGCTTCCCAAAAGCTGTGGCATTACATGCTCAACCAGCACACAAAGCTTATAGTCAAAATTGATCCTTTGGAGTATCTACTAGCAAAAGCGGCTCTCACAGGTAGATTAGCTAAATGGGTCATGATCCTGAGTGAGTTCGACATTGAGTATGTGGATCGTAAAGCAATCAAGGGACAAGCCCTAGTAGATCAATTAGCAGAAGCACCCATGACAGATACACACCCTATGGTAGCAGATTTTTTGGATGAGAATCTATTCACTCTTTCCAACTCCATAATGTGGAAGTTGTACTTTGATGGTTCCTATACATAGCATGGATTAGGGGTCGGCATCCTATTTATCACACCTCAAAATGATTATATTCTTAAGTCATATCAGCTTGCATTACCTTGCACCAACAACATTGCCGAGTATGAAGCACTCCTTATAGGTCTCAATACAGCAGTTCAATGGGACATCACAAAATTACAAGTGTATGGAGATTCACAACTATTCATTCGCCAAGTCACAGATGAGTACCAAACAAAGGATGAAAAATTGGTCCCCTACAAGCAACTAGTGGATGCCTACAAATCACACTTCTCTAGAATCACATTTGAGCAAATTCCAAGAGAGCATAACAAAGCTGCAGATTCTATGGCATCTGTAGGATCAATGATCGACATGCCTACAAATACACAAAAATGTGAATTCTTGATCAAGCAATTGTTGATACCAGCCATCGACATTCTAATTACTGAAATCATCTACGAACTTGTTGGTCCCAATTCCCCATGGTACGAAGATATTTTCGAATACCTTAAACACAATACCTTTCCCTCTGACCTTTTCTCCACCCAACGCAAAACCTTTATCCATCAATCCTCCCGCTACACCATTTTGGGGGATACACTATATCGCCGAAGTCTCGATGGTATCCTTTTACGATGTCTTAATGCGGAAGAAGCTGAAGCTACCTTAAGAGACATACACAAAGGTGTCTGTGGTGCACATTCTATCGGTCCTAATCTTGCTAAGAAGATACCTAGAACAGGTTATTACTGGCCAACAATAGAACAAGATGCTGCACGGTTTGCTAAAAAGTGTCTACAATGTCAACAACATGGAGATTTGATTCATGCACCAGCTCATGAACTACAACCTATGACAACTCGATGGCCCTTTTCTCAATGGGGTCTCGACCTCGTAGGACAAATCCACCCCTCCTCTTCCAATGGCCACAAGTTTATCATTACCACCACTGAGTATTTCATGAAGTGGGTTGAAGCCATTCCCATGACCTATATCACCGGTAAGCAAATAGCCAAGTTTATCCTTAACTACCTCATTTGTTGGTATGGTATCCCCCAGGCCATTGTCACTAATAATGGGAGACTATTCAAGAATCAAGATGTCTGTACCTTATGCACACAATACAATATCCAACATCGTTTCTCAACTCCCTACTATCTGCAGAGTAACGGCCAAGCTGAGGCTTCCAATAAAACCATTCTCAAAATCCTCAAAAAAATGGTCAATGAAGCTGGTCGTGATTGGCACCTGCAACTCAACCCCGCCCTATGGGCCTACCGCACTAGTATCCGAACACCCATTGGTGCCACACCATATGCTTTGGTCTATGGCTCTGAAGCCATCCTACCTATAGAGGTCGAGATCCCATCTCTCAGAGTATCCATGCAGGACCTGATAAATGAAGAGGAGTATCGCACTTCCCAATTAGCAGAGCTAGAATTACTAGATGAAAGACGCCTTGTCGCACTCAATCATCTCCATGTCTATCAAAACTGCCTATGGCATAATTACAACAAAAAGGTCAAAGAAAGATGATTTCAAGTTGGTGATCTTGTACTCAAAGAGAATCAGAAAAATCAAGCAGATTGCGAGAAGAAGGGCAAGTTTGAGCCTAACTAGTTAGGTCCCTTTATTGTAACAGCAACATATAGATTAGGAGCTTATACTTTAGCTACATCTGATGGCATTCCTCTAGATGAGCCACTTAACAGTGTTCATCTCAAAAAGTTCTATGCCTGATCCTCAGAATATTCCAAAAAAAAAAAGCAAAAAACACAAAAAAGTAACAAAAAAATCCATCCTCTAGTGAAAACCTAGCAAACAGGCGCCTTGGATAAGTACCATAGTGAAAACCTGGCAAATAGGTGCTATGTGTAGAGTCAACATCCTTGTTTCCTTCTACCTACCTGTTCCATTCACCCATACATCTACCTATCCGTGGTGCTTCCTTATCATTAGTATTATCTATTCCATATCTGAGTCCATCTCCACTTTCCCATCCGTCCCATATCTAATCCTTCTATCTATCTGAGTCCGCTCCACTTCCTATCACCTAGGTCTTAGGTCCGTTAGGGTTTACCCCGAACTACGTTGCCTCTGTGTCATCACGTAGGCAAGGCCATTTAGCAATGAGCCCCCGAGGCACTAGGTCAATCCCTTAGGGTCCGTCCCACCAATAAGGATTGTGATACCTTCTTCTAGACAAACAAGAGCAACAAAGCACGCTTCCCAAAAACAACAAAAATCATGACGTAAAACATCAACCTATCCAAAAACAAAGCAGCCCACCATACTGAAACACTCAAGCTAAATCTCATATCAATTATGGTAAGAAACAAACACATCTAAATGCAAGAATGTTTTGTGATTGGTTAGATTAACTTACAAAGTCTTGATTTATGCTATCATGCCTTTCTATGCTACTCAAGGATGCCAAAATCTAGAGATACTATGATGGGGGCATGATTATTTTCTTTGTTTGCTACTTATGGATTAAACTCTAGTAATGTGACGACTTTTGTCTAATGACATGATCGGCAAAAGATCATCGAGGACTCTGAAGTCTAAACATGAAAAGGGGCAAACCTTATCTGTTGAAATGCAAGAAGTACTCAGGTCATCTAGATTCAATTTTGACTAGATGCTTATATTAACTTGCTATATCAAAATCCATATAAGTAATACTCAGGTCATCTCGGTTTAACTATACCTAGATGCTTGTATTTTCTTACAACATAATAAAGCCCAATGATGAAAGCGCTTCAAAATACTTGCTATATCAAGGTGACAAATATCCATATCTATAACCATACTGTATCCAATCGCATCGCATATCCATACCATATTTAATCGCATATCCATATCCATACCGTATCCAATTGCAAGTCTATCCTTAATCCATGCCAATCAAGTCAAATCAATCTTGTCAAATGATCCAATCACAATCAATGGTCTTGATCCTTATCTAGTCGTAAACCAACTCAATCAATCAATCAATCAATTGTCTTAGACAGGATGTTGCATTGTCAAAACCAGACCAACACACGCGTCTTACACGACATGCTTCATTTCCTGAAACTAGACACTATCTTTTGTGTTGCTCTAGGGATATATCATTCCCCGCCATGACAACACTATTGTATCAAATGTCTTAGACAGGATGTTGCATTGTCAAAACTAGACCCGGAGTCTTATACGACATATTTCATTCCTAAAACCAGACATCATCGATCCATATCATGGGTTTACCACTTGCAAGGGCAATACCTTGTTTGTGCTTGTGTCATTTGTGCATACTTACTTACTTGTTTGTGTGTGTTATCATTTTTATCGTGCATTCCATATCATTCATCCCTTTCTTCTGCATTCAACCATTTCATCTCCTATCAACATATCTTATCGTGAGATTGTCCGTCTCACGCCTGTTGCCCTCTCCCCGTCCAATCTCCCGAGGGGGCACCCTATCATCATAACCTATACCAAGGGCAAACTAGGGCATGTATCATTATCAAACTATTTATTCTTTGAAACAACGTGATAAAACACATTGCTTCAAATAGGGGCAAAATGTAGACACCTAAAATTGGCTCAGGTTGAATTAAGTAAATATTCTAATGTTTATCTTAATTCATATTTTCTTCTGTCAATTAAATAAATATTATAAGTTTATTTAATTGGTTCATTATCCTACAATTAAATAAAATCATTTTATTTAATTAAAATCTCTAAATTCTTCTAATGTCTCAAATCCTAAATCGACCTCACAAAATCCACCTCATCAATCCACCTCATCTTTCCACCTCATCTCTTCCACCTCACCATGTTGCACATATAATTAAATATTCTTAATATTTAATTAGCTAATATCCTCCATTTTCTAAAATAAATCTTTAAATCAATTATCCTCCACCAAATTGAATATTTAATTCAATGTTCCCCACTAGCCTTCACCAATTGAATATTTAATTCAATGTTCCCCACTAGCCTTCACCAATTGAATATTTAAATTCAATGTTCCCCACTAGCCTTCACCAATTGAATATTTAATTCAATGTTCCCCACAACCTTCACCAATTGAATATTTAATTCAATGTTCCCCACTATCCTCCACCAATTGAATTCTTAATTCAATGTTCCCCACTATCCTCCACCAATTGAATTCTTAATTCAATTGTTCGCCACTATCCTCCACCAATTGAATATTTAATTCAATTGTTCCCCACTATCCTCCACTCTTCCCAAAAATAAATTTTTAACTCATCCACTATCCTCCACTCTTCCCAAAAAAAAGAATTTTTAATTCATCCACTATGAATAAAATATTCACTTTTATTCCTAGCCATTGATCTCATCTGTTGATCCTCACCCTCCATTCCTTTTTTTAGAAAATCTATAAATAAAACCCTTCTCTAAGCAATTAGGGAGGAACTTCATCTTGCACAATCACTATACCAAAATTTCTCTCATTCTCTTCTTCATTCCATTTTCAAGTGTCCTCTATTATTATGTGTTGAAGCTCACATTCAACACAAACTCATATCAAAAGCCATTCTTTCTTTGTCATCTTCAACAAGGAAGCAAGCAAGGAAAGCTTCTGAGGGCTTGGCAATCAAGATCAAAGAAAGATAGGCAAACAATGGAAAACGACAGGTAAAGGAGTTTGTAAGTATGTTCTTACTTGTTTTGGTTTAATTCTTCTTTGCTTTCAACTTCCATTGGTGTTTGGGTTCTATATTTTTCTTTATTGATCCATTCCATTTTTCCCATTCACAAGTTGAAGTAACTGTAGTGTTGCCATATGTTGAAATTACCTTTGATGTGCCAAGAAATCCTTTATATGCTACATTCAAGATGTAGAGGTGGAAGATGTGGTAGCCTTATCCGGTGATGATGGCTTTTGTAGAGTTCCTTGTTGATCATGTTCATCGTAGGGGTCACTGGAATCTATGTTTTCTTCTTGTTGTGCTTTCTTCCCTTCTTTTTTAGTGCTGCATAGGCCTATTTTGTTATTTCAATTGTTTCTTGTTCTATTTTCTTTTTTTCAATCCTCCCTAAGGCTCATTAGTGTATCTAATCTCTGCTTGGATCTCAACTCTTTGGCTTGCAACTATATGAGATTTTTTCTCTTCTTTCAGAGTTCGATCAATTTGTTCTATAGCTTTCTTTCTTATTTCTTCCTCTATCTCTACCACTTTTTCCCTCTTCTTCCTTATAGTGAAGGATAGTGGATTTGGAAAACTTTCTATTATATTATCTAAAGTGTCAGTAGACACTCTTATGTGTCTAATGATTGCTTCTTCACTTATGTCTTTATTTTCTTCACACAATTGTGTATAAATCTTTGTAGTTTATTTTAGCATCATTTTATTGTTTAATGCACTTGTAAGGGGGTATACATTCATAACATCCTCCTTCTTTGGTTCTTCTTCCTTTGTTATTTCTATTGATGCTTGTTTACTTTGTCTTGTCATTCTTTTTTTGCTATTGTATTTCTTCTACCTCCTCAAATTTTATGCCTATCATTTGAATTATTTTTTCTTTTTATCATTTGTTTTTGTCTAGGCTTTTTCTTCTATAAGCTTAATTGTATCAATATTTCTAAAACATCCTCAACTAATGGATCTACTTGTAGTGTTGTACAGGGGTTATTGATGTTGCTTGTGCTGATGTGCTCTATTTCGGTGTTGTTTATGCTCTTGGAGACCCCAAGTTTAGTCTTTCAGACCTCCACACTTGTGATGTAGATGTACTTACTTGTGGCTTTTCAGGCTATGGAATCCCTCATTTCTCATGTAGTTTTTCTTTATGTTCCTCCATATTCTAATTTTATTTCTCTATGCATTATTTATATATGCCAAACCTCTCTGCATTTGGATCCTTTGGTTTATTCAATAGGGCCTTTGCATATGATTTCACTAGGTCATTTCTTATTTCATATGGAAGTTTATGGATCCATGAAACCTTGGGTTCTACTACCTCCATTAGTGTATAATCCTTGTCTACCAAGAAGACAATCTCATTGGCGTATTTGTGGACCATGTCATATGATATGCATTCCCTACTCTACATTTTTTGTTGAAGGGATTTGAAGAAACCCCAATACGAGGTGGTATATGAATTGGTATCCTTGAATTGGCAGACATGATAGTTTATTTGTGCTGCTACAAATTGATTGATTTGCCATGCCTTGATGGAAAATGAAGGTAGTGCATTCGTAAAATAAAATGTGAGGTAAGTGATCAAAGTACCATATTGAAACTGGTAATGCATGTTTTTTGTTCATTGAAGTTTTTCCAATAGATGCTTCTGAAGAACTTTGCACAAGTCAAAATCTTTGCCATCCACAACCATTTAATAGGATGTATGGATCGTGGTGCCAATTACTGAGTCCTATCTATTGGTGTAGTAAATATTATAAGAAATGCCCATGGTGGCATATCACACAACTAGGTTTGTAATCGTTGTTACATCTAAGCTCCTTCCATCATATGTTGTGTCGAATAACTCTGTGACTTTTTCATTTTTGATAGCATTTTTTGGAAGGTAGTTCTCCTATCATGCTTAACCCTATTACATCTTGGATAGCTTGCTTGGTTATCTAATAGGGTTTGTCTAGGTAGATGTACTCATCATGTATTCAACTTAGAATTATCTTAATCTACCCATGTTCTACCAGAGTCTAGGAAATCCTTCCAAACATCCAACTTCTTCTTCTCAATATTTTGGTAATATGGTTTGTATTATCTTTGGTCTAGTTGCAATAAGGATTTCTAGAGTAATTCAGATTTGGTGTGATCAATCTTCATTAGGGGTGCGTGAATATACTTCCCTATATCTTTGGTGCAAATTACATCATCTAGGCTAGTAGAGAACAACCCATCTGGGTCAACCTCCATTGCCTTATATAGAAATTTCTTGTACAGTTTGGGGCACGACTTCTCAAAGATATCGATCAAAGTGGGAGCCAACATTTTTTCCTTTGTAATTTTTCTTTTAGTTCATCTTAGTTTGCAGAGATTGTTCTTCTTGCTTGATCTCATGACTTTCCTCAGTAGGAAATGGTGTTCAGTGATGGTTTGGAGTCATGTTTTATAACCCTAGTGGTGGGATTTGCATTAAATGCATTTATCTATTTTTAGTTTGGTACACTTTAATAACTATTGCTTTTTGTGGGTTGTTTTTACCAGTTGGCATTTTATATAATACATATAATACAAAATTTGATTCTTTTTCTTTTTCTTTATCTTGTAGGTTGGTGGTAGTGTTTTAGTCTTACACCATTCACATATCCTGTTAGGAGTTTTCCTTCTAATATTCTTAGTCTTGCTGCACTAGAATCAAAGATTTCCTTAATGTAGTATGGTCCTAGCCATCTGAATTTCAACTTCCCCTACTTTTTGAACTTGCTATCATATAGTAGCACTAGGTCATCTTTGTAGAATGTTTTATGCCTTAAGTTTTGGTCATGCCAAGCTTTTTGGCACTTTTGTTCTAGGCTTTGATTATATGCCACTAGTAACCTATTTTCATCCAATTTGTTTGGATCTTCCAACCTTTGTTTCAGTGAGTCTTCTTTATCTAGCCATAGAGTAAGTGTGGTGCATAAATTTGATACAATAAAATTCATGGGTAGGATGGCATCTAATCCATATACTAGCTCAAAATGGAGAAAATTTAGTTGTCCTTTTGTAAGTTGTTCTATATTCCCAAAGTACTGCCGATAATTTCACATCCCAATTTTTTGTGTTTCCATTGCACATCTTTATCAGTGTAGTACCTATAATGTTATTTGGGGCTTCACTTGCTCTGTTAGCTTGCAAATGATAGGGGCTACTTTTATTATGACTAATCATGAAATTATTCAGGAACTCCTCAATTACCTTGTTGACAAAATGTTTTCCTTGGTCACTTGCAATCCTCAAAGAGAAACCAAATCTTGTTATTATGTTTTCATATATTAATTTTGTGTTAATTTTTGTTGTACAATCCTTAGTTGGTTCTACTTCTACCCATTTGGTAAGATATTCTACTCCAGTTATTATAAATTTAGCTTTTGTCTGTTTTGCTAGTTGATTAATTGGTCCAATAAAGTCTATAGCCCATTTCTCAAATGCTACTTGGGTGAGGACTATCCATAGTGGCATCTCATCTCTTGTAGTGGGTTTACCCACTGTTTGGCATATGTCACATTGTTTAATATACTAGCTGACATCCTTAAATAATGTTGGCCACCATAATCTAGAAACCATGATCTTCTTTGAGATGGTTTCTCCTGAGTTATGTCCTCCAAATATTCCCTCATGTGCTTCCCTAAGGATATCTTTTCTTTCATGTTCAAATACTACTCTCCATATGATTTCATCTCTTCTAATTTTATGCAATTTTCCTTCAATTAATGTATATAATAGTGACTTCCTTAAAACCATCTTCTATCATTTGGTGAACTACTCTTAAGAAATTTCCTGGTAGATAGTAGGCTTGCTACATCATTTAGATCTTCTAGCATTGCAGCTACTCTAAACAAATTTGTGCCAGGCAAATCTTCGTCTATATTGTCTAGTTCTTCTCTTGTTTCAATTCTTGATACATAGTCAGGACCTTGTTTGTTTTTCCTTGGTTTTACCTTGATATTGAAGTCAAATTCCCATAATAGTAACAACCACCTACATATTCTTCCTTGGGTAACTGGTCCATTGAGTAAATATTTTAGGGGTTCATGGTCTGTCTAAAATGTAAATGGAGTAGATAGTAAATAATGTCTGAATTTATGTAGGGCACATACCATTGCTAGTACTTCTCTTTCTGTAGTAGTATAATTTTTCTTTTATTGAGAAAGTTTGTTGCTTACAAAGGAAATTTGATGATTCTTGTTCCCCCTAAGTTGTGTTAATACTGCTCCAATTGTTCTAGAGGTATCTACATGGACATGGAATGGAATATTCTAATCAGGAAAGATTAGTATAGGAGCTTCTATTATTTTGTGTTTCAATGTATCAAATGCTTGTTGACATTGTTCATTCAACTCAATTGTTTTAATTGGTTTCTTCTTTAGAATTTCTTCTATCGGTGTTGTTATTGTGGCATAGCCTCCTATAAATTTTTAGTGGTAGCCAATATAACCTTTTATGTACATTTAATTCATCTTTTGGCAATATCAATAGGTTTATTGTGTACAAATAGCTTGTGGTTGTATTCTTGCTTGTTGATCTTGGCTAATCCCAACATGATATCAGAGCCATGCTTGCAAAATCTTGCCCTTTATAGAAAATCTTGCACCTAGCCTAGCTAAAAGGTCCTTGTAGAGACCAACTGACATCACCATTGTGTCTAGAAGACCCGAGATAGTCAAAATAACATGTTGTTTCATCAAAATTGACACAAGTAAAATTTTGCAAATTTTTTAAGGCCCCCTATCCATGTACCGTACAACAGTACGACTGTACAAATTTGTACAGAAACTTTTTTGTTGAAAGTACTTTTAATTTTTGCAAAATTGACATTTTGTAGGCATTTCTTTTGATTTGGTGATTTTTTGTAAGAATCTGGGAAAATTTTGAAGCTTTTGGGTGAATTTTGTCACCTAGTTTGAAGGTGAAGATGAGGGTTTCTGGTATTTTCTCTGTGAAGGGTTTCAATTGGTTTGAGCTATCTAGCTTGGAATTTCCTGTTTTGGGTATTTGTTTTGTTTTGATCTTGTTTTGGGGTCCTCTCAGGTGACACAACTTGTTCGTATGAGGTCGCTCAGTTTGCATTTTCCTTGAGGCCGCTCATGACTTCTTTCAAAGGTTGGTTCTTTTTTTCAAAGCTTGTATTTTTTTGTTATGCCCTGTTCTAGGCCTTGAGGCTACCTATTTTTTTTGGTCTTCTCAAACCATTTTTGCCAGATCCACGACAAGCTCTCTTTCTAGGTGTCCCACTAGTTCAAATAGCCCACATTTATGGTCAAGGGATCCATTTCTATGGTCTACTCCACTAAAGCCCTAACATCTTTGTTATTAGGCATTTTTTTGGTGTTTACCATTATAGAATATTTGGGCCACTAGTGTTCATTCAAAGGTTACCGAGGTCAAGGTTACCTTGGCTGAGCCTTGGAAACCAGTCACAACCAATCTCAATCAACCACCGCTTCGAAGCTCTATTGAATCTACTGAGGTCACCAACTTATTCACCAGCCGAGGTCAATGACTTCACTATCTAACAGTCACTATTTTTGGGTCTACCTACATTTTCCTTAGAACCAACGACTTTTGGTTGAAATCAAGGTTTTTTGTCATGACTTAAATCTTCAAATGACTCCTTTGTGAGCCACTAACATTTGGCAATCTGCCAGCATTTGGTTGCCCAAACTAAATCTGTAGGTCAAACATCTTCAAGTTGAAGTCCTTGTCTTCAAACATTCCAAATCGGTGTTCAACGTTTCATGGCTACTCAAAGTCACAGATTGATCATTGTTCAAATCTCCATTGCAGGTTTATCATGGGACCAACATTGTGTTAGCATTGTCATTAACAAGTTTTAGGATTAGCATTTTTAAACATTGTATGTTATGAAACTTAGTCAAACTTTGGCATTTTTTACAAATCTAATAGTTAATGTTACATTAACCTCTATTGAAAACCATAGCACTTCTTGTAACAGTAACATGTTATGTTAACTCTCATATACCATTAACAACTATTGTAACCTCAAAAATCTATGTAACTATAATAATTATTGTCTGTTACCTATTATAAAATCACCACATGCAACATTTTACGCCAAGATAAATAGCAAAGACATCAAATTTATGCCACATGGAGACCGCCAGAGCCCCTCAAAAGTTCCTTAACTAGGGCTTTTTTCATTTTGCAACAACATTCGCCCACAGAGGTGGAATTTGATGTTCTTGTAGTCAATGAGAAGCTGGTTCCAATGCTGACAAAGCCACATCGAGACGATTTGAAAATTGTCTCATTTTAGTTGATTTTTTAAGATCCAAAGTCAAGTTTTGCTATATTTTGTGACATTTTTTTGACAAGGCATAACTTTTGCCTAAAATATCAAAATTTCACAAATTTTTTTTACAACTTATCAAAAATTTTCAAGGAATCTAAATTTGTCAACAAATTTAAGTTTTGAATAGCCATTTTTCAAAAATTTGTAAAAATCCCTGTGTGTTATAAATGGATAATTTGGCTTCCAAACTTGAACAAGTTGTAATTTTCCTCGTCTATTTTTTCTGGGGGGGATTCTAAAATAGAAAAAATACTATCTAGATAAAAATATTGAATTATGGGGGGTTCATAGCATTTCTAATTTGTGCTTAGAGAAATTCCATAGAGATATGTCAAGAGCACTTCCACTTCTGAGTTGTGTCAAGATCACTTCTGAGTTGTACCAAGAGCACTTCCACAAAGTTGTGTCAAGAGCACTTCCACTACTCCTTCAACATCTTTCAACATTTTTTTTGCATTGTATTGAGTCATGTCAAGTACACTTTCATTGGAATGTGTCATAAACACTTCCACATCACCATCCCCTAATGCTACATGTGTATCTAGAGTTGATTCTTAAATAACTTCCAGAGATTCAACGTAGCAGAAGATTGATATCGGTTCCTTTACTTCTACAAATTTCAAAGTTGCTTCACAAAAGGCTTCCAAAGAATATTCAAAGTAGGACTTCACATTGGATTTGAATTGTAGCCACATGGCATGAAATTGACATTCCACACATGGATCTTGCAAGTATTGTAGGACTATCACACTTTTAGTTGTATTGTGTCTAGCGCACTTCCATTGAGTCATGTCCAGAACACTTTCTTATTTTCTCTCTTTTGGAGGAAAAGGTTTTCCATGGGATTTTCTTTCTTTCTCCACCTTATGAGAGATGCATTTGTACATGGGTACTTAAGAGGGGGTTTTAGTATGAATAGTGACATTATCTATCTAGTTAGCTTTTAGTATGTCTAGGAGATCTCTATTCACACTAGCTTAAGTCCAACTTTGGGCTTCTTACCTTTTTCTCTCACCTCATGTGGTGAATACATGTGTATTGACCTTTGTGAGACACCTATTGCATGCAAACTTGCCACTTTCTCAAACATGTTTCACTTGAGCAAAACAAGTGTTGCACCTTTGGAGGGTTGCTCAGTCATTGTGTATGACCTTCTCACCTCCTCATGCTTGCATATTTAAGAAATACTTCTATGTACATTTCATTCATCTTTTAGTAATATCAATAGGTTTATTTTGTGCAAATAGCTTGTGGTTATATTCTTGCTTGTTTATCTTGGATAATCCCAATAGGGCATCCATCAAAGCATAAAGGAAGGGAGATTTTTGTTAGATATTATAGTTGCAACTACCCTGGTAGACATGTATGAAAAGTGTGGAAGCACAGACAATGGATGTGAACTGTTTCACGTAACACCTCAAAGAGATGCCATCTCATGGAATGAAAGGATTGCAAGGTATGATCAAAATGGATTTGTTGATAAGGCTTTAGATAGAAACTTTCAAGAAAATGTAATTGGTGGGTGTAAAGCCAAATTCCACAACCTTTTCTTGCATCCTCCCTCCTTATGCAAAAATGGGATCTTTGGAATAGGGTACATGGACATCCATCAAAGCATAAAGGATATGGGAATTTTGTTGGATGTTGTAGTTACAACTACCCTAGTAGATATGTATGCAAAGTGTGGAACCATAGACAAGGCACATGAACTATTTGACAGAAAACCTCAAAGAGATGCCATCTCATGGAATGCAATGATTGCAAGATATGCACAAAATGGATTTGTTGATAAGGCTTTAGAAACTTTCAAGCAAATGCAAATGGTTGGTGTAAAAGCCAAATTTCATAACCTTTGCCAAAAAATCCTCCCTGCTTGTGCTAAAATGACATCTTTGGAATAGGGTAGATGGACATCCATAAAAACATAAAGGAAGGGGGATTTTGTCAGATATTGTAGTTGCAACTACCCTAGTAGACATGTATGAAAAAGTGTGGAAGCATAGATAAGGCACATGAATTGTTTGAAAGAACACCTCAAAGAGATGTCGTCTCATGGAATGCAATGATTGCAAGATATGCACAAAATGGATTTGTTGATAAGGCTTTAGAAACTTTCAAGAAAATGCAATTGGCAGGTGTAAATCCATATTCCACAACCTTTGCCAGCATCCTCCCTGCCTGTGCCAAAATAGGATATTTGGAACAAGGTATGGACATCCATCAAAGCATAAAGGATATAGGAATTTTGTTAAATAATGTAGTTGCAAATGCCTTGGTAGACATGTATGCAAAATGTGGAAGCATAGACAAGGCACATGAACTATTTGATAGAACACCTCAAAGAGATGTCATCCTATGGAATGCAATGATTGCAAGATATGCACAAAATGGATTTGTTGATAAGGATTTACAAACTTTCAAGCAAATGCAATTAGTAGGTGTAAAGCCAAATTCCATAACCATTTTCAGCATCCTCCTTACCTATGCCTAAATGGGATCTTTGGAACAGGGTATGAACATCCATCAAAGAATTAAGGATATGAGAATTTTGTCAGATGTTGTAGTTGCAAGTGCGTTGGTAGACATGTATGCAAACCGTGGAAGCATAGGCAAGGCATGTGAACTATTTGACAAAACATCTCAAAGAGATCCCATCTCATGGAATGCAATGATTGCAAGATATGAAAAAAATGGATTTGTTGATGTTATGTCAGAAAATGTCCCCTTAGGGGCTTTTCCCTCCTAAGGTTTAGCTCTCAATTCCTCTAGAATGTATTTAGGTCATCTTGCATGTTAATGGTGACTCTTGATGGGAAAACCCTGAAGTTTTATGGCAAATGGGACCTAGGGGGTGTGCTTAGCATGAATCCTACCTGAAATAGGGGGGAGGAATTGGGCGCCCATGCCCTAGTCCTACTCTATTTTAGGTCAGGACCTATTTTTGGGTGTCAGTTTTATGACCGTTATTAGGTCCTATGCTGACATCTCAAGATTGAGTTACGAAATTCTTAGCGGGAATGTTTGCAGTTGCATATATAAGCATGATTAGTGATTCATTTGTAAACTAGATGGCATTTTTGATCTATGAGCTTATGTTAAGGTGATTCAAGGCATTCATTATGTTGTAGAGCAACATTTTGTATTGTTATTGTGTTTGTGATTGTAGATTTGGTTCCATCTCCTCATGGCATGAAGAGCATCTTCCTTCCATGAGACATACACTGCAAGGTGATATCTATTATGTTTTCAATCATTTATCATTTGGGATTTTGACTCTATCCTGTAGGGATATGCACTCTTTATCTGACAATGGTGTTCGAAAGACTTGAATGTCTCTCTAGGGCTTGACTAAGGCAAGCCTCTAAACACCACAACCCCAACCCACTTTTTTGTGATTGTAAGTTATAGGTTTTGGAAGTGAAAGAAGTGGATTTGCAGGAGAGCAATGCAGACTATCAGAATTGTAGATCTGAGAAGAAAACTAGGGCTTGGACTTGGGCGCCCTCTCATTAGTCCTCTAGATTCTGAAGCGGTGAAATCTTTGTGACAGCGGGAACAGGTTGCAAACATTCTTCATAGATCCTGACAAAAGAAGGTACACTATACTAGGGTGCTCTCTCATTAGTCCCTGACTTTTCTGCACACTAAACTTTGAAATCTGGTATGTATTTGGTTCCCATTTGATATCTCTGTGTGCAATCATTTTTTGTAATTTATCTGTTTGTTTACGATTTTATGAAATTAGGTTTTTAAGCATAATTGGGCTTAATTAAACAACAAATTCACACAATTCCAATCCTCCCCTATGTTCCAAATGATAGGAGATCTGTAGTAGAGTTCTCTACTCAGTTGAATGTCCTTGAATGTTTAGTGGTGAAAGGAGGATCGACACAAACCCTTAAAACCAATCAACCTCTCTTTTTACTCCTTAAACATTTTGGTGAACCTGTGTTATTTTGAATCTTGCAACTTTCTAATTGTTGTACTTTAGATTTACATTTATTTTATTTATTCATTTAATTTTTCATCTTATTGCATTTAAAAAATTACAAAAAAAATGAAAACTTCGAAAAATTTAAAAAAATTAGCATTTTTAGCTTGCATTTTCAAATAATTTGAATTAGATTGCATTCAATTTCAATAAATTTCTATCATTATCATCAGATCTAATTTAATTTATATAAATTCTTCATTCACCATTCATTTACATTGCATTTTCATGCTTAAATTGATCAAAATTGCTTGAAATTGTGCATTTTTCTATATAACCTAGTTTTGCATTAGCTAGGGTTTGTAGTCAAAATCTTGTTTCAAATTTTACTGCCCTTTAAAAACACTCATTATAACTGATTTCTAATTTTAGTTTTTCATCATAGTGGTTTTATTGCAAAATTTCATGTCTAGGGTTTGAAAACCTTGCATTTTCACTAGATTTGGCCTTATCGTCTCTCTAGAATTACGTCACAAGCATGTTGTGAAGGATTTTTCTGCATTAATTGGCTATTATCAAGGTTATTATCTACTTTCCCTCCTCAAATTCCTCACAACATGCTTCCTATTGGGCCTTTGCATTGAAAATTGGTGAAAAAATGCATATTTTCATGTATTTTCACTAGGTTTTGACTTGTCATCATTATAGGATTGCATCAAAGGTGTGTTGTGAAGGATATTATTGATTTATTGGATTGATATTAGACATATTATTTACTGCCCCTGATCAATTTCCTTACAACACCTCTTCTTTCACTTGTTTGCATTGAAAAAAATTGAAAAATCAAGCATTTTAGGTCATTTTCACATATAATTTTGCACTTGTCTCTTGCATAACTTTTGAAAAGCTTTTAGAATATGATCTTACATTGATTTGAAAACATATACACATGGTTTCTAATCACAACAATAACACTCAGTTCCCTCCTAGTCCTTACATGAAAAGAAAGGTCCCCGAACCTGAAATTGTGTTTACACCTCATGATAGAACAATTAGAGACACTGAAGGACCTCTTTATTTCACTATGAAGATAATAGAAAATCCTATGGATGGAACCCTTATTGATCCTAATTGCATGACTAATGTAGCAACAGAATAATTCCTTTATTCACATGGTTTGACATGACTTCCATGACCCTTCAGACATGATGATTAAGACACATAAGGGAACCTTTATAAACACTTCTGGAAAGATATCTTTATTGGTTACTATATTTGAGAAATCTCTAGAACAATTATTTGATGTTGCCCCGTATCTAACCTTTTTCACATAAAATTAGGACACCCATGGTTAAAGGCTATAAAAGTTGTCCCTTCAACAATTTATAACTGTGTAAAATTTCCTTTGAATGGACAAGTGCATACTATTCCTCGCAATAGATATAAACCTTTGGTTACAAGACAACACATTAGCCTTGATTACTTTTGGGAACAATCTGAAGTGGAACTGGAGCCACAGACAAATTTTAACTTCTTGAGTTATAGAAATTACAAAACACAATTATTACATCGAGTGGTTGGTCCTTCTATTCAAGAAACAACAAGAGATGAACAACTCACATTTGAAGAGCATCCTAGACCAAAAGGAAAAGGACCCTATGCTAAGGTTCCTCCCCCACCATCCCTACAAGTATCGGGAGGTAGTCATCAAGAACAAAACATTCCACCTAGACAAATGAGATTTGATCATGGTGCTTCCTCCTCTAAAACACAAAAACCTATGGAAGAACAAGACACTATTTTAAAAGAGATAAATAGTAAGACAAGAAGAAATAGACAAGAAAGAGAAAGGAGAAGGAGAATATAAGATTTTGCCCAATGAAACACACCTCAAGAAGAAAACATCTCACCTAACATTGAATCAAACCAAGAAGATCTTAAGAATGGACAACTTGAAGACAAGAATAAGAGTTAGGCCATGGTACCTTATGTCCCACTTTCCTCTAACATTCGGGAGTGGGAAGATGATAATTTTCTCAATGACAACCATTAGTTCAATTTTCCATACAGGTAATTATATTCTAACCCTGGTGGTCACCTATGTCATAGCATAACTAGGTTGTTTATGTGACCTCCCCTCTCATGTTGTGCTTCCCCCATGATGTGTTATGTGTTGTTTAGGCCTCCTGGGATGACCCTTGATACTCTTGTAAGGTCAAGGATATCGGGAGACTCCCTTTGTTGTGACCCTTCTTGTATTTGTATCATCATTCTTCTATATTGCATCTCCTCTATTTTCATTGTTGTGTGTTGTGTCTTACAGACATAGCATTTTGGTTGGTGACTTGGGGGCACCCTCCTATGTGATTGTCCCTAAGACACTTGTTTCTCCTCTCTTGATTTATTGTTTACCTTCCTCTAGTGGTTCTACCTAGTAGGTGGATGATGAAAAACTTATTATACTAATACGGACCTAGTGTCCCTTCAACAAGAAATCAAAAAATGGACCTAGTCCATACATGACGATGGGGTTGTTCTATATTATCCAATGCTTGGCTAGTAGAATAACTTTGTGTGATCTTGACGTTGTCTTATCGCACTTACATAACATAATAATATTGTTACTCTATACACTTTATTTATCTTGGATCTTGCAATCCTTGTCTCTCTATGTGAATAATCATATGCATTGTTGTTTATCATGATTATATGAATGCTAACACTTTTTCTTGTAGAAAATTGTGTGTTTGGGGGAACATTTGGTGATCGTAAAGTACATGTCACCTCTAGGGGGCATGGGCTTTGGGAGAGCTTTTGTTCCCTTGTGTGTTTTCTTCCTACCTTAATGTGCTTGATATCGTTACATGATATAAACCACCTTAAGGTGGGGGCATATATAAGTTAAGTTGTCTGATGATTTTGGTACTAACAAAGTGTGTTTGAAGTCCTCTACGGAGGTAGGATGTTGTATCTCTGAGCAAGTGCACATCTTTCTTTCTTTTATATTGCAATCATTTAAGCCCTTTGTGGAGGCGGGGATGGTGTATTTCTTAAGGAGATTGTACATCTTGTCATTTTCTAAAAGTCCTCTGAGCAGGTGGGGAGTGGCTCTGAGACTATCCTAACCCTTAAGCATGTCTTCAGCAATTGTTGTGGTGAAGACCAATTGTCAGTATGTGCCTGTAATGTTCCTAAGATGGTTTCAAACTTAGCAATAGGTTTCTTCCATCGCTTTTTTGTCATGTTTTCTCCATGTCTTCTATGTGTGTGTGTATGGCATGTTTGTTCCCAAGCATAGTCTAAATACGTGTGGCGATGAGTCCCTCCTATTCTTTGGGATTTGTATGGCGTGTTTGTTCTCAAGTGTAGTCTAAAGACATGTGGCAATGAGTCCTTCCTACACTTTGAGATTTGTTTGGCTTGTCTAATGCCCCATATGCAGTCTAAAGACATGTGGCGATGAGTCCTTCCTGCATTTTGGGTTGGGTGTTTACTTTCCTTACACTTGCATTTGCATTTCATATATGAGAAAAAGGAAAAGAAATAATCACTGCATTCACTGTATTCACTGTCTTTTGCATGATTGTAACTATCTTCTTCATGTTTTGTGTGCCTGTTACTATCTTCATTATGATTGGCATATCTTCTCCATGCTTGGTGTGTCTACTGTGCTTGTTGACTATACTTTAATGCATGTATTGGCCTTGCGTTTATAAATACATTAAAGTGGGGGCTAAATGTTATGTTGAATAATGTCCCCTCGGGGGATTTTCCCTCCTAAGGTTTAGCTCCCCGGTCCTTTAGAATGTATTTAGGTCATCTTGCATGTTAATGGTGACTCCTGATAAGAAAACCCTAAAGTTTCATGGCAAATGGGACCTAGGGAGTGTGCTTAGCATGAATTCTTCCTGAAATAGGGGGGAGGGCTTGGACGCCCACACCCTAGTCCTGTCCTATTTTAGGTCAGGACCTATTTTTGGGTGTCAGTTTTATGACTGTTATTAGGTCTTATGCCGACATCTCAAGTTTGAATTATGAAATTCTTAGCAAGAATGTTTGTAGTTGCATATATAAGCATGATTAGTGATTCATTTGTAAACTAGATGGCATTTTTGATCTATGAGCTTATGTTAAGGTGATTCAAGGCATTCATTGTGTTGTAGAGAAGTATTTTGTGTTGTTATTGTCTTTGTGATTGCATATTTGATTTCATCTCCACATGGTATGAAGAGCATCTTCCTTCCATGAGACCTACACTACAAAGTGATATCTATTATGTTTTTTATCATTTATCATTTGGAATTTTGCCTCTATCCCACAGGGATACACACTCTTTATCTGACAACAGTGTTCAGAAGACTTGAATGTCTCTCCGAGGCTTGATCGAGGCAAACCTCTAAACACCACAAACCACAACCTAGTTTTCTATGATTTTAGGTTACAAGTTTCAGAAGCAAAACAAGTGGAGTTGTAGGAGAGTAGTGCAGACTGTCAGAATTGTAGATCTAAGAAGAAAACTAGGGATTGGACTTGGGCACTCGCTCATTAGTCCTCCAGATTCTGAAGCGGTGAAATCTCTATGACAGTGGGAACATGTTGCAAACATTCTTCAGAGATCTCAGAAAAAATAAGTACACTGGACTAGGGCGCTTGTTCATTAGTCCCCTACTTTTCTACACACCAAACTTTGAAATCTGGTATGTATTTGGTTGTCATTTGATATCTTTGTGTGCAATCATTTTTCATAATTTATCCGTTTGTTTACGATTTTATGAAATTAGGGTTTTGAGCATAATTGGGCTTAATTAAACAACAAATTCACATAATTCTAATCTTCCCCTATGTTCCAAGTGATAGGAGATCTGTAGTAGAGTTCTTTAGTCAGTTGAATGTCCTTGAATGTTTAGTGGTGAAAGGAGGATCAACACAAACCCTTAAAACCAATCAACCTCTCTTTTTACTCCTGAAAAGGTTGATAAGGCTTTAGAAACTTTCAAGCAAATACAATTGGTGGGTGTAAAGCCAAATTCTACAACCTTTGTCTGTATCCTTTGTGCCTGTGCTAAAATGTGATCTTTGGAATAGGGTACATGGACATCCATCTAAACATAAAGAAAGGAGGATTTTATCAGATATTATAATTACAACTTCCTTGGTAGGTCCATGTATGCAAAATGTGGAAGCATAAACAAGGCACGTGAATTGTTTGACAAAACACCTCAAAGAGATGTCATCTCGTGGAATGAAATGATTGCAAGATATGCACAAAATGGATTTGTTGATAAGACTTTCGAAACTTTCAAGAAAATTTTATTTGTGGGTGTAAAGCCAAATTCCACAACCTTTGTCGACATCTTCCCTACCTATGCCAAAATGGGATCTTTGGAACAGGGTATGGGTATCCATCAAATCATAAAGGATATAGGAATTTTGTCAGATGTTGTAGTTGCAACTACCCTAGGAGACATGTATGCAAAATGTGGAAGCATAGGCAAGGCACATGAATTGTTTGACATGATGCCTCAAAGAAATGTGGTCTCATGGAATGCCATGATTGCAGGATATGCACAAAATGTGTTTTACAAGGATGTTCTCAAAATATTTGAATTAATCAAGCATTCTACAACATATCTTAACATTGTAATCTTTGCTTGTGTTCTATTTGTATGCAGCCATGCAAGTTTAGTGGATGAGGGATGTACATACTTCAATCACATGTGTAGCTCTTATTGTAAATTAATGATCAGATGTCTCCATGACTATTACAAATTTCTTAAGGGATCTTGTCACACAATTTTAGTCATGTCACATTTAAGCATGATACATTATCTATCTTGTAACCATAATTGATCATCATATTATTTTATGAAAACGTTGAAAAACAATTACGCACTTATCAAAAAAATTTAGCATGATACATTATCTATCTCATAACCATAATTGATCATCATATATATAATGTAAAATCTCATATACATAATGTCATGAAAATATCATATAATGTATATATATAAAACCATATAGGCATGTACAATGATATACATGTCGGTAAAATAGAAAAGTATTTTTAGAAAGCCATATAATTATACAACAAAATGTCCCAACATCAAAATTCTAATGGAGTGTTATCAAATAATCAATGGCCCTTGCTTAGTCGTGAAGATGGAGAATCAGTCAACAACTCATACTCTCTCGTCTACCGAGTGGACCTCCTTGATAGAGATTTTTAAAGCTACACATGTTAATACAATTAAACAATAACCACATTAATATAAAAAATATGATATATACAACATGACATAAGTAATCAATCACTTACCACAAGCTGGTGATCACTCTCAATCATTTGTTGTCTCTCTTCATCTGTAGATGGATAGGTTGTAGTTGTCACCTCCTGTGAGAAGCATGAAGAAGCAAATTTGAGTAAAGATGAGTATCATTTATGTACATTAAATGATGTGAGATAAAACAAGAAATACATAATGGCATTTACATGCTACTGGGTCATACCTTGGTCACATGCACTGAAGATAAAATAGCTGCAACAATGCCCACCTCTGTTGAGTGATTAATATGAGTCTAAAAAGATGTCATCAACTGAAAATAGAACAAGGTTATTTGACCAAAATTTACATAACATTATTTAAAAAGCATAATGATTAGAAATAGTAAAACTTACCTCAATGAAACTGGGATTAGGAGATAAGAGTGAAAATGTGCAAGGACAGTCTAGGTGCCAAAAACCTTCACAATGCGAGGGGTTTTGAGGTGGATGCTGGAGTGAATAGGAAGAATATAAGGCCATAGAGACTCTGAGCTAAGGTACAAGGCTCAGCTAAGGGCAAGTCACAGGCTAGATCCAAGAAAGGAGGATGATGCACAGAGGGAGGAGAAGGGCATAAATGCTATGTGCTCCACGCTGGTTCGGCATTGAGGTTGCAGGATATGCCAGTTTCTCCTTCTCTAGATCTTTCTTTCAATCCTTTGGGCTTGGTTTAGAACATGACGCTTGTAGATGGGTCTATGCCTTCCGATTTGGATTAGGAAACCCTTGTGGCATGCAAAAATAGGCCCAACCATTTTCATGTGTGCAACTGCTTACTGTTAGGAGCAGATTCATAGGGCTAACCTTAGACCTATCCTTCCCAAGCCATCGTCGGATCTACCTCCTTCCCCTGTCATGGAGCAAGCCCATTGTCATGGAAATTCATTCTTTTCTATTGGGGATTCAGATGTAGTTTTTATGACGAACCAACAAATTTTTCATTTCAGATGATTGTGTCAATGTGATTGCAGCTAACATTAGGGAACACTCTTTGATTCTAAGATTTCTATGGAGGCAGCCATCTTATGCTTCGATCATGGAGTGGCCCAAATCAACATGGAGTAATTTGACTACTCATGTGATCGATTCCTAGATTTTGGGTTTTTTTATTTTCATTCAACTTTGTTGTAAATTGTACTTTCATGGTTCAAAATGGTCCATAGTTTTGGGCAATTAGGCATCTTTCTCACTCTGTGGACTCCTTTTTTTGACCCTACGACTACTAAGATTACAAACGTTCCTATTTAGATCAGGCTTTACAATCTGCGCTTGGTTATGCAGAATGGTGATCTCATCAGTAACTTGATCAATCAAGTGGGTTCCTTTGTTAATCTTGATTTAGAAGAGGTGATTCCTACACGCAGGTATATCAGGGATTGTGCTATGGTAGACATTTCAAAACCTCTTTCTCATTCTATTTAGATTCAATCTTCCTTCAATTCTTGGATTCAGTTTTTAAACTATGAAGGGCTTCCATTTAGATGCTTTTGCTACAATAAATTGGGTCACAAAATTGAGGCTTGCACTCTCCAGCGTGCATATGACACTAGGCATGTCATCCTTAAAAAATTGATCAAGAAGTCAGGTCCTCCAGATGCTAATTTAATTTGGAGAAATCATGGCAAGTTTATGGAGCCTCAATCTATTTCAGGGCTTGTTTCAATACAACCTCTTGAATCTTCATCTCCTATGTGGCCTTTGATGTCTTTTCCTCCTCCCATTATTCCTATTCATGTTCTTGATAATAATTTTGATATTCTATTAGAGGTGGAGGAGGATGGCTTTGAGTTAGAAAGCACCTTTCCTTTTATAGAGGATCTGGATGATATGAATTCGAGTTTCTTTGATCATGACATTGTGGTAGCTCCTACATAGAAATGTGGGATTTCTCAGACTGTGTACAACAAATTAAAACTAGATTGTGGTGCTTCTAAGAAGGAAAAAGAGAGGAAGTTAGAGGCTGAAAAACTCTACATTGAAGGCAAGGAAGATGTTGAGGAGGGCTCCCAGTGGACTATGGATGCTCTCCTCTCTCAGAAGAATAGATTTTAGTTTCTCTTTGGCTTTGATTCTATAGCTATTTGCTTTTTTCTATAGTAGACTTTTCATGTGGTTTTGAATCCTTTTTTCTTCTTCTAGTAGCTCTTTTAGGCTATTCTTCTTTCTCTTCATTTTATCCTTTTCTTCCTCTCTCTTCTTCTCCTTTTCTTTTTGCATGGCAGGTATGTTGTAACTAGTTTTCTTTTATGTTTTAATAAAAGGGAGTGGGCCCTCAACCCACAGCTTACAAATCAATTTTTTTTTATCTCAATGAAACTCCCTCTATAATTGGTTCCACCAACTCCTCCTAATGTTGAAGGTTCAACATCCACATGTTCATCATCAAATTGTCAAGTTAATAAGATTACCATTGATATATGAAAAAAAGTTTACATATACTATATATTTACTATCTTGTTACATATTACATGCCTGTTGACTCAACCTCCTCTCATAAGCTTGTAGTGGATGGTTGACAGATGCATGATGAGTACTTTGACCATGGAATTTCATAATGCATACAATTACCTACATTAATTTTGACTTATAATATCTATTAATATAATTAATTAGAGATTTCAAATACAAATATAATAAATTGCAGAACCTTATAAAAAATTACTTGTGTATCAATACCAAAAGTACTATCCAGCAACTTATCTATTATTACAATATTATGCATTATGGATGTGTCATATGCTTGCTCCTGCTCTTGTGTGGCATAGTCCTAAAAGTGTAGAGTGTCCAGACCAATGTTTGTATTGGGAGCATCCTCAAAACTATAATTACATAAAGTTCCACATGAATGACAAAGATGCAGGGACTGACGATGCCTACTAGTCTCACCTTTACTAGCTTGTGAAAGATGGCTCCCATACTATAATAAAGACTATGTGAGGGAACTAGTAAAATGTAGCATCTCCACCTCAATACTCTCCTTCAAAGTAGAAGGGAGTGTGATATGTTGAAATGATGGCCTCACTAAGAGTCTAGCTAGATAGTCTTGGGCACGATATGGCCCCTCCCTATTCTATGCAGAGCCACCACCCGTGCCCTAGAAATCTCACATGTCAAAATCTTTTTGAATGTCATTGAGGATAAATTCATAATAGAGTTTTCTCAAAAAATATTATGGGACCTCATTATTGTTACATGGTGGATCATCAAAAACTATCCACTACCTATCCCAAAACTTTTTAGATATTTTATCATGTACACACCAATGAATGGGGAATCTTTTATAGCTCTCATGCAATGACTCATTACTTCTAGGATCAACAAATAAGGCACATAGATTAGATTTCAATTTTATTTCCATCACCTATTTGTATGATAATTTATTTGCATAGTATTGCCAACAACTCTCCCTATAATTGGCCCACTTATTGATTTGGCTTGTAACAAAATTGATGTGAGAAACAATTGACTGTAAGGATGTAGCAAGGGATCTTTGATGATGATTTCTTACATTTAGATTTTTTAATGTCTCAATTAAACTTTCAAGTTATCTTTTGTTCTCCTCAATTTTCCTTAAAAAGTTTTCTTGTGTTTCATGAGGATGGAGGAGTTTGAGGAGTGCTGTTTTGAGCCTCCTCTTCACCATGAATCTCATCATCCCCTCTATTTGGATGATTAGGGTTTGGAAGTGTTTCATGGGGTTCATTGGGTGAAAAATTGAAAATAAAAATTCAATCAAAACATTGAATAACAAATTATTTGTTTTGAAATTTAGAAAAAAAACATGTAAACCCTACCTTGTTCATCTTGTAGCATCTGTGGAGCTTATGAATGATGTCCTCAAGAGAGGGAATGGAATAGAGGCATGGTGTTTGTGTGCTTCTCCTCTAATTTCTTCAATACATGTTAGCGGAATAACCCTAGTCACATTTATCTCTCACATTGAATTTGTGAATGAAAATATGACTCACAGGTTTGCTTTTTTTAACGTACATAACAGGTTAAAATGCGAGTGTGTCATAGCTTGCTCATGTTATAATGTGCTCATGCTTTAGGCTTAGTATTACCAAGCCTAAAGCATGAGTGTGCTATAACATGAGTGGGTTATAATGTGCTCGCATTTTAACTCACTTGGACCAAAAAGTGGTTTGGCCACTTTTTGGTCCCCCATCTTTTTACACACGCCCAACTGTAATAGATGAAGATATATTTTACAACCTTGTTTTCCAACTTTGTTCACTTCTACCTTGGCACATGTGCATATGCCTCACAACCAAAAATCTAAGATGTTTCAATGAAGGGTTGTGACTTGACCATGCCTCCATAGACATTTTATCCACAAGAGTTGATGTAGGGGACTTGTTTAATAGGCAGTAAGCAATGGCTACAACTTCAACCCAAAAATTTGGTTCTATACCAACACCACTAAGCATACTCCTAGCCTTCTCCATCAGTGTCTTATTTAATCTTTTTACAAATCTATTCTAATAAGGAGAATATGGAGTTGTCTTCTATTTTTGTATGCCATAATCTTTACATAATCTATCAAAATTATTAGAGGAATATTCACCACCATTGTTAGTTTTTAAACATTTTATTTTCTTTTCAATTCACAACTCAACTATTGCTTTAAACTTTTTAAATTGACTGAAAACTTTAGATTTAGTCATTAGAAAATAAACCCATGTCCTTCTAGTATAATTGTCAATAAATGAAACATAATATATAGATTTCACAATGGAAGGAATATCAACTTGACCAAGCACATCATAATGAATAAGATCCAAATACCACAAGATTTGTGAGAACTCAAGTAAAATTAAATGTGGTTTTATTTTTCATAAATGCAATGCCTATATAGAAATCAAATTCAAGATTACAATCTAAAAGACCTTCAACAACATTCTTATTTTTCAAGGTCTTTAGATCCTTCTCTCTTATGGTCTAATCTTTAGTGCCATAACATAGTCTTATTTGGAAGTAATTTAGATCTAGTAGAAAGAGAACCCTTAGGTACCCAAAAGCCATGACCACCCATTGAAGAGGAAACCAACTCTTTTTCCAATAAAGTAGCCACAAACGTACCTTTCATATAAGTACTATTGCACTCAATAGTGCATGCATCAAGCTGAAAAAAAGTTTCCATTCTACTATCTCTAATAATCACCATAGAACCTCTCAACATTTTAACATCTAGTTCAAAAATTTAAGCATGCACACCCACATCTATTAGTCTACTTACAAATAACTAATTACATGTTAATCCTTAGATATGCAAGATACCATCAAATCTTCTAACTCTACCATCAGATAATGTTATCTAAATACTACCACAACCAACAATATTTAAATAAGAATTATCACCCAAGTACATCTTACCACCTTCATATTTTTCATACTTACTAAACCAATGTTTGTTAAAGGTCATGTGAAAAGATACACTTGAGTCAATCAATCATGCATTCACACCTACACAAGTGACCAAGGTTGTAATGAATCTGTCATCATCTTCCTTCTCAGACTCAAAATCAAAATCAACTTTCTTCTTCTTCTTCTTCTTCTTCTTCTTCTTCTTCTCTTATTTGCACTCTTTACCAAAGTGACTAGGCTTACCACAGTTTGAACAAATAACCTTGGACTCACCAAGAGACTTTAATTTTGGATTTGGATTTATCATGCTACTTATTGTTCTTTTTACCTATTTCTTTTGGTCTTCCTCAAATAATAAATGTCTCTTTGGCATTTAGAGAGACCTTCCTCCACATTTATTTGGAAATCAAAGAACCAACAACATCCTCTACTTTCATAACAACATAAGTGCTCTCAACAACCATGATAAGGTTGTCCTATGAGTTTGGGAATGAACACAAAAAAGTTTGACATTATTCTTCCTCATCCATCTTTACACCAGTAGAGGGTGGGTGTAAAAAGTTGGGGGGCCAAAAAGTGGCCAACATTTTTTTTTTAAAATTAATCCATAACAAGAGCACGTTATGGCTTGGTGATGTCGAGCCTAAGGTTCAGTAACACCAAGCCATAACATGCTCGCATTATGCTCTACTATATTAAAAAAACTTGCATTTCATTTCATTATTTCACAACATTGCACAGTAAACCCGTGGCTTGGAGACAAAGGAGAGTGTGCTCACAAAATCGAAGGGCATATCGTCAATAATTTGTCACTGATTCATCATCAAAATTCTGCCACAACGTCAGGGAGGTTGAAGGAGTAAGTTCTATTTGCTTTCTTGTGTGAATTTGTTGCTAAATAGGTAGGTTCAAATAGTTTTTTGATGTAAATTTCTTTAATTTACAGGAATTGATAATGCACCTCCTCCTCCTGAAAATCCACAAAATCCTCCATCACCTGAATAGAAAATACCTACTAAAGAACAACCCCAACAACAAATAACTCCATTCATTCCTCAATATGCCCCTAGAACACAAGAAAATATAATGGGGCAAATTGAAAACAATAGAAAATAAATTGAGGACATAATTGGAAGGTTGAAAGAACCTACAACTTCAACCTTGCATAGATCCATGCTTGCTCAATCTCTTGAATCTATGTTATCAAATGTAGATTTAGTTAGCAAGCAAATCTCTAGTTGGTTAGAAAAGAGCAGAGAATTTAGAGAGTTCTATGCAGATAAGTTGTCCTATGAACAAGTTAAAAATGAACAAATTACAAAATTGGACTTGTTCTATTTTCATAGACCCACGAACAAATGAACCTCTACCCCTTACATGCAAGAGATTCCCTATCCATTGGTGCAACAACCAAGCGATAAGGGGCAATTTTAGGTAGAGGTGGTGGATGGTTTTTGACCATCCTCCATGCAACAATAATGAGGTCCCATAATATTTTTTGAGGAAACTCTACTACGAGTTTGTCAAAAATAAAGTGCCAAATTATTTTGATATGCAGGAGTTCCAGGGTAGAGGTGGGGGGTCAGCATAGGATAGACCAGGGGCACGTGTTGACCCACAGCGGCTAAAAAGATGAGCACTTGCAAGACCAGCCCATGAACACGTGTCTATCCCTTCTATTGTGAAGGAGAGTGTTGAGGTCAAGACACTTCAGTCCATTAGTGCCTTGACCTAGAGCATCATAGAGCATGTCAGTCCTGCAACACAACGTGGGCCAAGGGAGATTTTGAGTAGGGTTCCACCCCATACTTGTCAGGCTTGTGGGTCAGCTTGTGGTTATGACCCCACGGATAGTCGAGACATAGGTGTACAGCTACATCTGTAGCTGAGCAGATGGTGATGACATATGCCCTCCTAAGTGAGACTTTCGGCCTTGATACTTAGGTAAATCTTAGCAACTTCATTGAATTTAATTTATTAAATTTCATATTTGAAATGCAAGATTAACTAATTTAGTTTAATGATTTTAATGAAATTTTAGGGTCATAGCGTTGATGCAGTTTTCAAAAGTTCTCCACCTGCATATTACACTATGACATCTATTATTGGGGTATGTAACTAGTAAACAAATATAAATATTACATGTGAATAGCATCGTTATATGAATGATATTCTAATATCTAATTTTGGATGTTGAATAGGTTAATATTGGAGATTTCATGGCAACACCTGCCAGTGGTGGTGGACTTCAAAGATTCACGGAGGTAATAAAATAAACAGTTTAATTAATGAATTGTACTTACTAGATTTTTGTATTTTATATTCATATCATTGGTTACATTTCATTGCACATCTTTCAAACTCAAAGCATTACTAGACATTGCATAACTAATAACTAGATGTTGATAGATGACAAAATTTCAATTACAATATAGTTATTTGAAAAAATTCCTCAAAGAAATGTGGTCTCATGGAATGCCATGACAAGCAGATGCATAGAAAAGGACATCACCATGAGACCACATTTCTTTGAGGCATCTTTTCAAATAGCTCACTGCCTTTTCTATGCTACCACATTTTCCATACGTGTCTACCAAAGCTTGTTGATCCAATCCACACTATTTTTTGACAAATTCTCTCTAATAAACTCATCCAATTACCACCAATTAGACCCCAGGACATGACACCAGAGAGGGGTATGAGCCTATGACATCTTATATAGCATATTATTGACTCCAACATCATCGAGGTCCCTCCTTTGTTGACTCTAAAATTCCCCATGATGGTAATGTCTTCACCATTTCTCATAGCCAATACCAACTAGTTGTTACCTTAAGACACTTCTCCTTAGATTATATTTTGTCAACCCCTTCTGATCCACCTCAACCTCATACCAATTCCCTCTTTCACCTTTACCTATCTTATGCCTCTAAATGCATTGTTGCCTCAACTCCACAACCTCTTTCTATTACTTCGCCTACTCCACTAGCTATGCCCCTATCTTCCCCACCATATATCCACCTATTACTATTTCACCTTCCTCATTGACTTCTATCTCCCCTCTAACACCCCTCCAAGATAAAGTAAAAGAAAAAGTGTAGGACCTTTCCCCATCCACTTCTAAAACTAGGCCTAAGAAACTTCCCCAACACTACACCCAGCCTACTAACCAACCCATATCTACCCTACCTATTTCCTAATATACCCCTACCAGACATCCCAGACCCAGTTTGCTTCCAACCCACCCCATGACAAACCTCAAGACAAACAAATTGATATGAAATTTTTAAAATAAGGTTTTTCTTCTCCTATCTAGTATCTCTCATCCCTCTTATTATCCCAGAAACTCTTGATATTCCTTCTTTGTATAAACCCATAAACTTACCTAATGTCTATGTGATTTCTAGTTTAAGCATTGTCCCGTAAACCCACAATCTCTATCTTAGGCATTGTCCTACCTCCATGACTACCAAACAAACAAAAATTTGAGCGCAACCCTACCACCAACCTAAACCTAAACTAGCACCTTCACTCCCTCTCTGACTTCTTAAACCTAAAATTTGATGCTACTATGGTCCCTTCTTTGTTGACCCTTATACCACACAATAGTCATGAATCTTCATCTAATTTGTATATGTGCATGTGACTTGTGTGCTTTATTGTGTGTACTTCCATGTTTAGGTGAACGTGTGTGTATGTTAGGAGCCATGACTTGCATCACTATTATAGTTTTCGTAATTGAATAATGTTGTTTTATTTTCAGATGATGCAAGCTGCAGAGACACCTACCGGTGTTCATAGGGCAATGGAGCATGGTGTGTCCTCTGCGATTCATAGCTCCATGCCTTTGACAGGGGTATGAGGCAGATTAGTAAATTTCAAATTACATTTGTTGTTATAGTTGTTAATTTTTGAAAAATCAAATGATTTTTGATTTGAAGTTTAATTTCTATTTGGGTGGTTTCTAAAGGACATGACATCACCACAACCTAATCCTAGTACTGAGGCAAATGAGGAGACAAATTTTTAGATAGCAGTAAGTGATTATTTTGTTAAATGTTTCATTTTTTATAATGTAATTTCTATATATTAATGTCTATACTTTTTATTGTAACAACTACAGATCCATGAACAACTAAATAGGAGGGGCAGCCCTTTGGTTCGTAGTAGACCTGCCTCGTACGCAACTCTATCCCCTTGAAGATCAAAGACTACCCGTGATCTATTCTCTTCATCAGACAAAGGGGAATGACTTTTTATTGTGTTCCTTTGTTGTATGCCTATATGGCATTTGTGGACATATATTTTGTATTACATATAGTTGACATTGTATGCATATATGGCATTCTTGTAAGCCTATATGTCTATTTTGTATATATGTTATACTTATATCGACAAATATTGATGTATGCCTATATGGATATTTGGTTAATACAAATCATTTTTGTTGATCATTATGTAATATGGAATGGTGTAGTGTGGATAATTTTTGTATGCCTCTAGGTTTCAAAGTTTAATTATCAAAGAATCCATCCCAATTGATGATAGGAGAATTTGAGTTTTGGGTTGAAGGTTTTAGTCTCTCAAAACTTGTTGGTAAACAGATTTGTCACTGTGAAATAGCCTTTGAAAATGATCCGTTGCCCTTAGAGCAGTGACTAAATTGTCCCAATAGTTGGAGAGATCACAATAGAGCAACGATCTTCCTTTGCGTTTGAGAGGGGCAGCTCCCTCATATGATGGGGGATATTTGTAGTTTTTAGGTACTTTTAACCTGAAAGTACATAAAGGAGAAAATGCAAAACTAGAGGAAAATAACTAATAGAAATCCCAACAATAAACATACGAATATCATCTGAGATTTCACAATGGATATGACAAATCACAAAGGGGTTTCAATAGAAAATATGTTTTGATGTGCAATGACAATGAAAGAGAGATGATAAACCTCAACATATGAAAAGATATACCACCTCAACACATTCAAACCAAGATACAAAGATAGGAACGTTATTCATTACATCAATCACATAAAATACCAATGGTTTGTATAATCACATAGAAGGATTACTGATTTAACATACAAAAAATTAGCAATGACAACACATGAATACATCTAGAACATACGAACCAAACGCATTCTTTATTATCTCTTTGAATTTATACAATTCCAAAAACTCTTCTATACATAGTGTCAAGCTAAAAAGTCTTCATACAATTTCTCTGAGAAGTTCTCGAAGTTTTCCCCCTCTTGTAAAAAGTCCCTTTACATTTGAAATGGCCTTGTATTTATAGGCTTTCTCCCATAACTACCTTGTAACTACCCAATAACTACTTAGAATAACTAACTCTTTAAGTGCACCAACTTGAAATAACTAACTTTCTTTTCAGAAACTTAAAGTAACTACCCAATTTTGGCACTTAAGAAATAACTACCTTTTTGAAATACAATGATTTTAAAAATAAGCTTTATTCTAGTTAGATTTTACCTAACTTTTCTAGAAACAAAGCTCATTTTATAACCCTCAATTACAACATGTGACATAAGTCAATTTTACAAAAAGGTAACTTGAAACTTGCAAATTTTGAGTTGTGAACTTCGCTAAGTTCTTTCCATCTTCATCTGCTCCATTTGACAATCAAACCTCACTAGATCTTGACAAACCCTCTGAATACCTAAATCTAAGACTCTTATGTTTGAGTATACAAAACATGGATTGTGCAAATAGTATGCCTTTTATCGAACACATCATCATGATAGTTGTATATTGAATAATGCAGCATATTTCCTTCCTTTGATACAATCATAAAATTTCATTACCACTCACTACTCATCTCAACCTTTCACCATTATGTAGAGAAGGCCAGTTGAAGAAGACATTGTAATTTTTGTATAATATACACTAGCCACCTTGAGGATCCCTTTACATGACTTTGATCATTGTAGACTTGTTGTCTCAAGAACAAGTGGTTTTTAAAGATTGCAACATTAGTTTTTATTGTATGCGACCATGTTGCACTCTCATTCATTTCGGGCATTACCTCTCACAACCACTTCATGTTCTGGTAGTGAATATTGTAGGAGTCCATAACATCAAGCTGCCATCACCCAAGCCTTACTTGATAATTCATATGTATCAAATGGCTCAACGCAAAACAACCAGGAATCTATTACAAAACATAAGAATATCAACAACACTCTCCATCAAAACATATCTAGGCCACATAATGTTTACAATGTCCATGTATACAACCATCTAATGATTTTTAGGATCACTGAGATGAGTTTGAACATTTCTGAATCTATTGAATCCACTATCTTCCGAGCAGGCAACCATACTTCACTAGATTTTGACAAATCCTCTAAATACCTGAAAATATTTATAAAATATTTCAATGCATGTGGTAGACAAATATCCTCACACATCCACATACATTGAGATCTAATTCCCTTTATATGGCATAGCTCCATTTCCTCGTGTATTTAGATCCAATTCTTTGATTGCATTTCTACAATCACTTAACTTTAAAGTCGGGGAAGATTTATAGCCCTTGTCTATCTCTTTTCCATTTTCATGGTAATCCTTCTTTTACTTTCAGAATACTCCCACAATGGTCTCCTCAAAGAAGATGATTCAACAGATAGAGGTTATCTTAAGACATAACTCTTGATGTTTAGAGGCACCTAGGTCTTCATAATAGTATCTTCTGGACCTTTGCTTTAATTTTGTTTATCAGGATCATTTCCATTTTTGTTCTATATGATCCTTGTCGATAGAGTCTTCAAAGTAGTTTCGATAGGAATAATGTGTGATGTTAGACCACTCCCATTAACTTCAAACTTATCATTAACCAAGATTGAATATGTTCTTCACTTAATGATTGAATAATCTCTATGTTTGTGTGAAGACGCCTTTAAAACAACCAACTCTTTCTGCATCTCTATGGAAGACTAAATCAGGATAAACATAATTTACATCAGAATGGCATTTGATTCAAGGCTTTCAAAGCATGTTTAATACATCCAATGCCTTGTTTATGCTTCTAAATCTGGCATGCCTACCTACGATGGCATTCACAAACTATAATATCTAACAAGAAGTGTTATTTGGATATGCTTTGATGGATGTCTATCCTTGCTCGAAAGCTCTCATTTCAACTCTCACTATAGGTATTGTTGGAAAAGGTCATGGAGCTTAGTTTTTACACCTGCCAGTTGCATTTTCTAGAAAGTTTCCAAACCCCTTTTCAACAAATCAATCAGGTGTGTACCCTTGACCCACAGCTCCTATTTGGCACAGTTATAAAGTATGCTGACTAGCAAAGCGGGACTTAGCTTCACATCTTCCAGTTGCATATATTTTAAAGTTTCTAAAGCCTTTTCAGCAAATATATTTTGTGCATACCCAGAGTATTCGCAACAATAATATATAACAAAAGCCCTCATTAGGTTATGCTTTGATAGATATCCCTATCCTGCTCCAAAAGTTCCAATTTTGAGTCGGTTGCATGAAGATAATGGTGCAGGTTGTGGAGTTGGGCTTTACGCTTCTAGTTGCATCTGATTGAAAGATTAAACATGTCCATTTAGTTCATATCTTGCAATCATTGCATTATCTATGCCTGCATGTTTTGTATACATGTCTCTAGGGCACTTGCAATATTAAAATCAAACAAAAATGATTTCTACTCCCATTTTGGCGCAGGTTGTGAGGGTACGTGTAGAGGTTGAAGATTCTGGTTTTGCACCAATCAGTTGTATTCAATTGAAACCCTCTTCATCATATTCATTCTATGTATATCCTCTAGTTATTATTATTCATGAGAATACATTTCTTTGAGGCATTTGTAAAAAACAAATCACGCGCCTTGCCTGTGCTTTCACGTTTTGTATACAAATCCATCAAGACACTTGTAACTGCTACATCTGTCTATCTTGCATGCACTGCATTCCATGAGACTACATTTCTTTGACGTATTCCATCAAACAATTCACATTTCTCATCTATGCTTCCACATGATGTATATATGTCTTTTGTGACACTTGCACTACAACGTCCATCGCCCACAGGAAGAGAGGATTCTTGCAAAGGTTATAGAATTAGGTTGTAAACATTCGGATTGCATTGAAAATGTTGAGACTCCATGCAATAAAACTAGTGATACTGGTAGTTATAATAACTACCTCCTTCACTCTTCATCAGAATTTTGAGTGGTTCTTAAAACTTTTTGGTGGCCAAAGATACTTTTGAAAGTGCTTATATTGTCCGATAATAAAAACCAATCTTCTTTGTCAGTGGTGAAAATGAGTTTCGGAACTTGTTATATTGGCCAATATGTGTTTTTATTTCTTTGGTAGTTATGTTAACTACTTTAACACCATGCAGTTTATTGGGAGTTCGAGGTCACTTCACAACCCTTGTCGACAATTTGGATGAGTTTTACAACCTTTCGAGTTCTCCTACAACAAGTTTCAAAATATTTTAAACTCTCCCATTCTTATTAAAGTGTGGAGTTAAAGGAGAAAAAGCTGGCAACTCTCTATTTTTGTTTTCATATTTAGGTAACAAGTACATACATATCGGCTTATGGCATACTTTCACAACTTCATAAAAGAACCGATTAAGTCATTGAAATTTATACCTCTCCTCTGTCCATTACAGCTTGATCATGCTGCAACCATTTTTGCCACAAAATAGTCCAAGTGAATATTTGCCCTTGTCAGCAAAGACCATTTGAATCCATAATCCAACTGAACAGAGAAATCTTCAAAGCTTTTGATTGGTTAAATAATTTTTCATGAAAATTTGCCAAGTTGTTTGAAATTCCATTATGAAGAAACCCATTAAGTGAAATCTACCCAGCTTTTGTGAAAATGTGGATTTATTGTTTTCATAATCTCGTGCAAATAAAATTGAAGCATTAAAATATCTTAGCCTATGAAGATTCAGAACTTGAAAACTAGTCATCCTTAAGATCATTCCCATTAAATGAATTTGTACCATATTTCACCAATTTTAAAAATTAATTGTTTTCATGAATTTTGCCACATTTTCATAAAACTTGTCCATGAAACCTGTAAATGTGACAAAAGAGAAAAATGGCATAACGTTTTACTGTTATAACATTTTCTCACGAAATTTTGGAACATTGTCTGAAATATCAATATAAAACCCCTGATCAGATGATTTTTCTCCAACACACATAGAACTCCTAATTTAATCATTTCCACAAACTGCCCACCGTAAAACTAAAAGTTTAAAATTTCCCAAATCATGAGATGTCATGGTCTAGAAACTTGCCAGATTAGGCGAGATGGAGTTGTGAACACCACCATAGAAAGAATTTTTCCCCATTTATCACAAATCTTGAGATTTAATTATTTTCATAACTAGATGCAAACTAGGCAGGTACACCTTAGGACTTGAACAAAAGATTGATCATTCTCCTTTCAATTTGACACCACAATACAAAACCCAATATAGGAAAATAACATGAAGCAAGATGTGATACCTTGGCGATGAGTAGGGATTGTGTGATATTGATGACTCGCAACTGAGAGTGCGACATGATTGGACTTATCAAAAAGTTTAAATTTTGAAGTACAGAAACATGGTCAATAGCTGGCTCTAATTGGGGACAAGGATTGTAAAGGACGTAGGATGAACCTAGAATCTTTGGAAACAAATAGTGCCTTAAATCCATTTGGCAAATAGAGTCAGAAGATGATAGGATGTACAAGGGAGAACAAGGAGACTCAAATGAGACAAAAGGACAATCGACAAAGACACACAAAGACGAGGCAAACAACAAAAACCAAACAGCAACTAAAACATGATAGTTACAACAAAAACCAAACAACAACTAAAACATGACAGTTACAACAAAAACTCCTAATTAACCTATGTACATCGTAGGTGACTCCTACCTCAAAACTACTTCAGGATGATCATGCAAAACCATTGATAGGTTGAGAAAAATAGGCACCTATGTGGAAAAGAGATGTGCATGGATGAGGCACCTGCAGACTCAATAGATATTTCAAGATGATGAGAAAAATGAAATACATGAAATTTGAAGACTCCTTGAATAGTACACCAAACAACCATCTCTCATCATAAGGTTCTAAGTCCTTTTGAATCATATTAGTATTGACTCATGTAGTGTTGATCATATCTTCTGGTATCATGTCAACCCTACCAACCTTCTCTATCTGAAGATCTTTTTGATAGTTTGAATCAAAGAAAATTAAACCATGAACTAGACATTCTTCATGTGAACCAATAAGCGAAGAAAACTCAGTATTCCACAACTGATCGTTGTTATGAATAATGTCCTCCTCTATCATTAAATCATCATCTGCAAAAGAAAATTCCTCCTTTTTTACAAATACTAACTCAAGATGTACTTTATCGAAGGATTGCACATGAGGAAGAGAAAGTGATAAATCTACATTATGTACTTTATCCTCCTAAAAATCCTCTTGTATCGTTGATGAAGAAGAAATAATATTTTCCTCTCTTGGAAGTAGAGAAGAAGAAGTTAAAATATGCAGCTCTTCATCAATCTTGGTATCCTTATGATCTTCTTGCATATTTGGAGTGGGAGTACTCAATGCTTCATCTTGAGTAGTACCTTTGGTTCCAATAGTTGAGGGTTCTTCTTCAACAGATGATAAAGGAGAAAGGACGACATCTTCTTCATGAATAAAATCATCAACAGGAGCAATGAGATGCCAATCTATGACAGAAACCTCATGAGAGAGTTCTTGCAATGCTATTTCATCATGATTGTCCTCTTTCTCAGATTGCATGCATGTCAGAAGAACATTTTGCAACTCATCTTCATCCTCTTTGTTTACACTTTGGTCCAAAATTTCTTCTGCATTCCCTTGAACATTAACCATGTCATAGAAACCTTCCTCGAAAGATATAGTTGTCAAACCAGAGCAAGTTGTCATAAGAGGAGTGACATTCTTCAAAGAAATTGAGAATGTGCCATCATCGAGAAAGACTTCTTCTTCATTATTGCATGTTTCCATACAATCTTCTTCTTCCATCACTTCTTGTCAGTCTTCCTTAAGTGGACATGTGTGTTTTGATGAGTTTCTTTCAGGCACTTCCTTCAATATAGGTTCATTTGTAGGAAAAATCTTTGCCTCTTCATTATTGTCCTCATCATGCAAATGATATATCTTAGTATAGTTTCTTTTATCTTCTGGTGCATCAATCTCCTCTAGTAGGGGTTTATGATCACAAGCAAAGAAATGAGTCTTCTTCCCATCTTTTTGTTCAATCTTCTACAATGTTTGAAGCAAAAAAGGATGAACCTGATTAGAAGCGAGTTGCATGCCACCATAGAAACTCTTTAAAAACTCCAGTTGCTTAGGGTCATCAAGAACTTGATTTTGTTAAGTAGAGGATGCAGAAAAAGGATAATCTTCATCATCACTATCACTGTCTGATTCAGGAAACTACAAGTTATGCATCTGGGTTCTTTGATACCAAACCATCTTTTAGAATTCTTCTTTTAGATAAAGTCACCATCTTCTTTTCTAGGGAGATACTTGTATATTTTTTAGGAATAAATGGAACCAACGCTCCAATCTTCCCCAGTAGAGGCACCAAAAATCTGTTGGTAAACAGATTTGTCACTGTGAAATAGCCTTTGAAAATGACCCATTGCCCTTAGAGCGGTGACTAAATTGTCCCAACAGTTGGAGAGATCATGATAGAGCAACGATCTTCCTCTGCGTTTGAGAGGGGAAGCTCCCTCATATGATGGGGGGTATTTGTATTTTTTGTTTACTTTTAACCTGAAAGTACATAAAGGAGAAAATACAAAACTAGAGGAAAATAACTAATAGAAATCCCAATAATAGACATACGAATATCATCTGAGATTTCACAACGGATATGACAAATCACAAAGGGGTTTCAACAAAAAATATGTTTTGATGTGCAATGACAATGAAAGAGAGATGATAAACCTCAACATATGAAAAGATATACCACCTCAACACATTCAAACCAAGATACAAAGATAGGAACATTATTCATTACATCAATCACATAAAATACCAATGGTTTGTACAATCACATAGAAGGATTACTGATTTAACATACAAAAATTAGCAATGACAACATATGAATACATCTAGAACATACGAACCAAACACATTCTTTATTATCTCCTTGAATTTATACAATTCCAAAAACTCTTCTATACATAGTGTCAAGCCAAAAAGTCTTCATACAATTTCTCTGATAAGTTCTCAAAGTTTTCCCCCTCTTGTGAAAAGTCCCTTTACATTTGAAATGGCCTTGTATTTATAGGCTTTCTCCCATAACTACCTTTTAACTACCCGATAACTACTTAGAATAACTAACTCTTTAAGTGCACCAACTTGAAATAACTAACTTTCCTTTTAGAAACTTAAAGTAACTACCCAATTTTGGCACTTAAGAAATAACTACCTTTTTGAAATACAATGATTTTAAAAATAAGCTTTATTCTAGTTAGATTTTACCTAACTTTTCTGGAAACAAATCTCATTTTGTAACTCTCAATTACAACATGTGACATAAGTTACTTTTACAAAAAGGTAATTTGAAACTTGCAAATTTTGAGTTGTAAACTTCGCTAAGTTCTTTCCATCTTCATCTGCTCCATTTGACAATCGAACCTCGCCAAATCTTGACAAACCTTCTGAATACCTGAATCTTAGACTCCTATGTTTGAGTATACAAAACATGGATTGTGTAAATAGTATGCCTTTCATCGAACACATCATCATCATAGTTATATACTGAATAATGCAGCATATTTCCCTAATTTGATACAATCATAAAATTTCATTACCACTCACTACTCATCTCAACCTTTCACCATTATGTAGAGAAGGCCAGTTGAAGAAGACATTGTAATTTTTGTATAATATACACCAGCCACCTTAAGGATCCCTTTACATGACTTTGATCATTATAGACTTGTCGTCTCAAGAACAAGTGCTTTTTCAATATTGCAACATTAGTTTTTATTGTATGCGACCATGTTGCACTCTCATTCATTTCGGGCATTACCTCTCACAACCACTTCATGTTCTGGTAGTGAATATTGTAGGAGCCCATAACATCAAGCTGCCATCACCCAAGCCTTGCTTGATAATTCACATGTATCAAATGGCTCAAGGCAAAATGACCAGGAATCTATTACAAAACATAAGAATATCAACATTCTCCATCAAAACATATCTAGGCCACATAATGTTTACAATGTCCATGTATACAACCATCTAATGATTTTTAGGATCACTAAGATGAGTTTGAACATTTCTGAATCTATTGAATCCACTATCTTCCGAGCAGGCAATCATACTTCACTAGATTTTGACAATTCCTCTAAATACCTGAAAATATTTATAAAATATTTCAATGCATGTGGTAGACAAATATCCTCGCACATCCACATACATTGAGATCTAATTCCCTTTATATGTCATAGCTCCATTTCCTCATGTATTTAGATCTAATTCTTTGATTGCATTTCTATAGTCACTTAACTTTAAAGTTGGGGAAGATTTATAGCCCTTGTCTATCTCTTTTCCATTTTCATAGTAATCCTTCTTTTACTTTCAGAATACACCCACAATGGTCTCTTCAAAGAAGATGATTCAACAAATAGAGTTTATCTTAAGACATAACTCTTGATGTTTAGAGGCGCCTAGGTCTTCATAATAGTATCTTCCATACCTTTGCTCCAATTTTGTTTATCAGGTTCATTTCCATTTTTGTTCTATATGATCCTTGTCGACAGAGTCAAGTCAAAGTAGTTTCGATAGGAATAATGTGTGATGTTAGACCGCTCCCATTAACTTCAAACCTGTCATTAACCAAGATTGAATATGTTCTTCGCTTAATGATTGAATAATCTCTATGTTTGTGTGAAGACGCCTTTAAAACAACCAACTCTTTCTACATCTCTATGGAAGACTAAATCAAGATAAACACAATTTACATTGGAATGACATTTGATTCAAGGATTTCAAAGCATTTTAATACATATAATACCTTGTTCATGCTTCTAAATCTGGCATCCCTACCTACAATGGCATTCACAAATTATAATATCTAACAATAATTGTTATTTGGATATGCTTTGATGGATGTCTATCTCTGCTTGAAAGCTCTCATTTCAACTCTCACTGTAGGTATTGCTGGCAAAGGTCATGGAGCTTAGTTTTTACACCGTCTAGTTGCATTTTCTAGAAAGTTTCCAAACCCCTTTTCAATGAATCAATCAGGAGTGTACCCTTGACCCAAAGCTCCCATTTGGCACGGGTATAAAGTATGCTAACCAGCAAAGGTAGTGGGACTTAGCTTCACACCTTCTAGTTGCATTTATTTTAAAGTTTCTAAAGGCTTTTTAGCAAATATATTTTGTGCATACCCAGAGTATTTGCAACAATAATATATAACAAAAACCCTCATTCTATTATGCCTTGATAGATATCCCGACACTGCTCCAAAAATTCCCATTTTGAGACGGTTGCATGAAGATAATGGTGTAGGTTGTGGAGTTGGGCTTTACACTACCAATTGCATTTGCTTGAAAGATTCAACACATCCATTTAGTTCATATCTTACAATCATTGCATTATCTATGCCTGCATGTTTTGTATACATGTCTCCAGGGCACTTGTAATATTAAAATCAAACAAAAATGATTTCTACTCTCCCATTTTGTCGCAAGTTGTGAGGGTACTGGAAGAGGTTGAAGATTCTGGTTTTGCACCAATCAGTTGTATTTGATTGAAACCCTCTTCATCAAATTCATTCTGTGTATATCCTCCATTTATTGTTGTTCATGAGAATACATTTCTTTGAGGCATTTGTAAAAAAAAATTTCACACCCTGCTTGTGCTTTCACATTTTGTATACAGATCTGTCAAGACACTTGTAACTGCTACATCTATGTATCTTGCATACACTGCATTCCATGAGACTGCATTTCTTTGACGCATTCCATCAAACGGTTCATGTTTCTCATCTATGCTTCCACAAGCTATATATATGTCTTTTGTGACACTTACAACTACAATGTACATCGCCCACAGGAAGAGAGGATTCTTGCAAAGGTTATAGAATTAGGTTGTAAACATTTGGATTGCATTGAAAACCTTGAGACTCCATGCAATAAAACCGGTGATACTAGTAGTTATAATAACTACCTCCTCCTTCACTCTTCATCAAAATTTTGAGTGGTTCTTAAAACTTTTTGCTGGCCAAAGATACTTTTGAAAGTGCTTATATTGTCAGATAATAAAAACCAATCTTCTTTGTCGGTGGTGAAAATGAATTTTGAAACTTGTTATATTGGCCAATATGTGTTTTTATTTCTTTGGTAGTTATGATAATTACTTCAACACCATGCAGTCTATTAGGAGTTCGAGGTGACTTCACAACCCTTGTCGACAATTTGGATGAGTTTTACAACCTTTCGAGTTCTCTGACAACAAGTTTCAAAATATTTTAAACTCTCCCATTCTTATTAAAGTGTGGAGTTAAAGGAGAAAAAGCTAGAAACTCTCTATTTTTGTTTTCATATTTAGGTAACAAGTACATACATATTAGCTTATGGCATGCTTTCACAACTTCATAAAAGAACCGATTAAGTCATTGAAATTTGTACCTCTCCTCTGTCCATTATAGCTTGATCACGCTACAACCATTTTCGCCACAAAATAGTCCAAATGAATATTTGCCCTTGTTAGCAAAGACCATTTAAATCCATAATCCAACCGAATAGAGAACTCTTCATAGCTTTTGATTGGTTGAATAGTTTTTCATGAAAATTTGCCAAGTTGTTCAAAATTCCATTATGAAGAAACCCATTAAGTGAAATCTGCCCAGCTTTTATGAAAATGTAGATTTATTGTTTTCATAATCTTGTGCACATAAAATTGAAGCATTAAAATATCTTAGCCTGTGAAGATTCAAAACTTGAAAATTGGTCATCCTTAAGATCATTCCCATTAAATGAATTTGTACCATATTTCACCAATTTTAAAAATTAATTGTTTTCACGAATTTCACCACATTTTCATAAAACTTGTCCGTGAAACCCTCAAATGTGACAAAAGAGAAAAATGGCATAACTTTTTACTGTGATAACATGTTCTCATGAAAATTTGGTACATTCTCTAAAATATCAATATAAAACCCCTGATCAGACAATTTTTCTCCAACACACATAGAACTCCTAATTTAATCATTTCCACAAACTGCCCGCCGTAAAACTTAAAGTTTAAAATTTCCCAAATCATGAGATGTCACAGTCTAGAAACATACCAGATTAGGCGAGATGGAGTTGTGAACACTACCATAGAAAGAATTTTTCCCCATTTATCACAAATCTAGAGATTTAATTGTTTTCATAACTAGGTGCAAACTAGGTAGGTACACCTTAGGACTTGAACAAAAGATTGATCCTTCTTCTTTCAATTTGACACCACAATACAAAACCTAATATAGGAAAATAACATGAAGTAGGATGTGATAACTTGGCGATGAGTAGGGATTGTGTGATATTGATGACTCGCAACTAAGAGGGTAGCATGATTGGACTTATCAAAAAGTTTAAATTTTGAAGTACAGAAACATGGTCAACAAAACTATACATGCCCACGAAAAATAGAGAAAGGAAGATTGGTTAAATGGATAAATGGAAAGAAAGTTTTTTTGTTCACATCATGATCTACATGCTATTGCACAATCTTGCATGTTAGCCTTAGTCACTCACATAGTGATGTACAACCTCATGCATAAGTCCTTGCATCATGTGCCACCAAAACAATGCCACTTGATCCAACACAAAGTTCATGGTTCCTTACACCATGCATAATTCACATAGTGATAGGAATCATTTTGGGCAACTCAAAAGACACCCTATAATTCTTACACAACCCTTTGGATCATGTGCCATTTGGACAACACTAAGGATCATGTCTCATAGTTTCATAAACAACTCTATCTAATTTTGCAAGTGACCAAGGGGATATTGCAATTCCCTATGTTCCAAAAGGATGTTCTTATGGTTGCTCCTTAGTATGCCGATCCATATTCTTTATGAGTTGCTCAATTGAAAATATTTCTTAATTCCTTGTTATTATACCATATTGGGATGCAAAGAGTATGTTTGTTGTCTTGAATAAGATAGTCAAAATCATATGCTTATGAGCACCTAATGACCATTGTGGTTATTAAATGAAATTCCTCTTGCATATAAGCTGAGGTTATGAGAGTACATTGAACAAAGTCAAGGTGAACCAAGTTAAAAGAACAAGCAGTTCATATATGACTATGTTGACTACTAGAACAAGTATGTTAACAGCCATAAGATGCATGTTGACATGTGAAGATTATAATAGTTATAGCAAAGGCAATGTGTGAGGATATCACCGGTATAATGTAGCTTGAACTGTTGTGGCATGTTTGGGTGCAAAACAGAACCATGCTTAGCCTAAACATACCCATCTGGACGCGCTGGAACTGTCAGTTTGGTCACATCAGGAGCAGGACAAAAGTTACACCCCTTTGCAACTTTACACTGCATGCATCTGACTATTTTTGGGGCAACAAAAAAACTTTCACCATGGGCAAATGCCTTAGAGATATAAAAAACCAAGAGAGGTTGTTGTAAAGGGACCCTACGTGATCCTGTAGCCTTAGACAAAATGTTTCTAAGTGACACAGTTTCTGAGTAACATCTCGTCAAACATTGCTACCTTTTTGCACTTTGGACTCTTCAGGGATATCGGCGATACAATATAGCTCAAACTATTTCGGCATGTTTGGGTGTAAAATAGGTCCATACCTAGCCTAAATGTACCCATCAAAATGCGTTGGAATTGTCAGTTTGGTCGCATCAGGACCAGGATGAAAGTTACACCCCTTTGCAACTTTACACTACCTCCTTCTGATGATTTTTGGGGCAAAAAAAAACCTTTCACCACGGGCAAACACCTCAAAGATATCAAAAACCAAGAGAGGTTATTGTAGAGGGACCCTACGTGATTCCATAGCCTTAGACAGAATGTTTCTAAGTGACACAGTTTCTGAGTAATAGCTCATCAAAGATTGTTGCCTTTTTGCACTTTGGACTCTCCGAGGATATCACCAGTACAATGTAGCTCAAACTATTTCAGCATGTTTGGGTGCAAAATAGGACCATGCCTAGCCTAAACCTACCCATCTGAATGCTTTGGAACTGTCAATTTGGTTGCATCAGAAGTAGGATGAAAGTTACATCCCTTTGCAACTTTACACTACCTCCTAACAATTTTTAGGGTAGCAGAAAACCTTTCACCATGGGCAAATGCCTCAGAGATATCAAAAACTGAGAGTGGTTATTGTAGAGGGACCCTACGTGATTCCGTAGCCTTAGACATAATGTTTCTAAGTGACATGATATCTGAGTAACAGCTCGTCAAAGATTGCTACCTTTTTGCCCTTTGGACTCTTTAGGGATATCACCGGTACAATGTAGCTCAAACTGTTTTGGCATGTTTAGGTGCAAAATAGAAGCATGCCTAGCCTAAATGTACCCATTTAGATGCATTGGAACTATCAGTTTGGTCGCATCAGGAGTAGGATGAAAGTTACACCCCTTTGCAACTTTACACTACCTTCTTTTGATAATTTTTGGGGCAACAAAAAACCTTTCACCACGGGTAAACACCTCAGAGATATCAAAAACTGAGAGAGTTTATTGTAGAGGGACCCTACATAATCCCGTAGCCTTAGACAGAATGTTTCTAAGTGACATGGTTTTTGAGTAACAGCTCATCAAAGATTGTTGCCTTTTTGCACTTTGGACTCTTCAGGGATATCACTAGTACAATGTAGCTCAAACTATTTCAGCATGTTTGGGTGCAAAATAGGACCATGTCTAGCCTAAACGTACCCATCTGGATGCGTTAGAACTGTCAGTTTGGTCGCATCAGGAGCAGGACGAAAGTTACACCCCTTTGCAACTTTACACTACCTCCTTCTGATGATTTTTATGGTAGCATAAAACCTTTCACCACGGGAAATCACCTCAGAGATATCAAAAACTAAGAGAGGTTATTATAGAGGGGTTCTACGTGATCACGTTGCCTTAGAGGAAATATTTCTAAGTGTCAAGGTGTCTGAATAACATCTCGTCAAAGATTGTTGCCTTTTTGCACTTTGGACTCTTCAGGGATATTGTCAGTATGGGTGTAAGGTATTAACTTAGATTTTAGAGAAAAGTAAAGACTAGGGTTTTTAAAAGGTTAAGGACTAGATAACTCTAAACATAATACAACCTAAGTTCTAAAGACCACATGAAGAACATAGAAGGTTATCTGAGACAGATTAAACAAAGAGTATAACACAAACAAAACTTACCAAACTAGGTCTTTAAAGACAATACACTTAGGGTTTAAAACATAACTAATAACTTTAACTTAAAAACCCTAACTAGTTTTGAATGTTTAAACCTCTGTAGCTGTGATATGAACACTGCAATTGTGACATCCTTTAGACTTCCAAAACTTCCAACAACAACCACAACTCATCAATCAACATCAACATCATGAGGACACTAAAGAAATCTATGGCACATGAAGACACTGAGAACACTGAAGACATGGAGCACAAAGAAGCATGAAGACATGAACAAACTCTTGTCATGAGGAAGAACCACAACCCAATCCAACTCCTGAAAGCATGACATGTTATGATGAAGAACCACAACCAAATCTAATGATCCAATGACATGAACCAATGACATAAGAAACTATGTCATGCTATTGTAACATGACAAACATGAATGTTATGAATTAACATCCAAACCCTATGAAATGAATCTTGATATGAATTTAAATAATTAGGATGCAGTTTTGACATTAAAATTGATTTGAAGCTTCTTTTTCTTGTACACAACATGAGTCGCCCTCTGAGTCACATGGGACCAAAAGATGACTTGAAATGGATGATGATCAAACTTAGGGCACACATACATATTTCATCAAGAGCACCAAATAATAACTTAATCAATGCATTAATTCCATTTTTTCATAACTTCTATGTACAAGAAAAAGAGCTTCCCTTAGCTTCAAGAAATATAAATATTCTATACTGACAAGGCCAACCATGTGAAGGTGGAAGCTCATGTGGCCTCACCTAAGACCTAAGACACATGTATTCTAGTAGACGAAGGAAACCTAAGACACCTATTGTATAGTATGTATCTAGATTTTATAGACATAGTAGACCTAAGACACCTAGTCTTTATACCTTATCGTAGTCTAGACCTAAGTCACCTAGACACCTAGATTATAGTTCTACCTAAGACACCTATTATGGTAGACCTAGTTGACATATAGTACCTACCTAAGACACCTAGATTGAATTATACCTTATTCTAGTCTCTAGACAGGTAGTTGATATATAGTATCTACCTAGAAGACACCTAGATCATTCTAGATTATACCTTATTCTAGTCTCTAGATAGGTCGTTGATATATAGTATCTACCTAAGACACCTAAATTAGATTAAATACCTTTTTTCTAGTCTCTATCTACCGAGTTGACATTTAGTACATACCTAAGACACAAGTAGAGACACCTATTATCTAGTTAGAAACCAAGACACCTAGAGACACCTAGATTTTATATATTACTCTCTAAGTCTAGATCTACTTGACACCTAGAAGTTGAAGACTCTAGATATTGAGCATGTGTAGAGAACATACCTGTACAACAAGAAATAATAGCTTGAAATCCTTTCAATACTACATGTGATTGCAAAAACAAATCTAGAGGTCATGCCACGATGAAACATAAATAAAAAACTTAGAACCTAGAGATTATTTTATTTAAAGATAGAATTTGTTAAGAAGTTCCATTGAAATTATAATGAAAGGAAAGAACTATTGAAGCATAAATTAAAATAATTAATAGTATACATCTAGTGAATACCTGAAATAAAGTGTAAGTGAAATTTAAATAATAATTAACACCTTAGATATGTTTCCAACCTCTGATATGTTTCCAGCCTCATATTAATCCTAAACTCACATCTTAGAAAAAGATAATTAAAAGTTTAAAAATTATTACATACCTGTTAACCATTTAAAAAATTTACTCCATTGTACTATCTGCATCCTCTCTTTTTTGTACGCAAATCAAACTGTAACACAAGTGTAATCTGATTGCCTCGGTAATATTGAGATTCTTCAGAGAATTTTGTGTAGCATTTTTTTGCACAAAATTCTCTGAGGAATCACAAGTATTACCAAGGCGATCATATTACACTTGTGTGAGAGTTTGATTTGCGTACATTTTATTTGAGATAGACAAAATCATCAACTCTCGAAGATGCCTCACATGCATGTAATTATTTCACCATTCAATCTAGCTAGTTTGAATGGTGAAATAATTACATGCGTGTGAGGCATCTTTGAGAGTTGATGATTTTATGCATATCTCAAATAAAATGTACACAAATCAAACTCTCACACAAGTACAATCTGATCGCCTCTGTAATATTGAGATTCTTCAGAGAATTTTGTGCAGGATTTTTTTACCTTGGTTTGGGCTGAAACTCTGCACCATCAAATCAACTTTGCAGTAATAACTAAATTGAAATAAAGATAAAAAGGAAACCTAAAAATAAATATATTAGAGCAATAAAGGAAGGAAAAATTAAAAAAAAAAGAATAAAGGAAGGAAAAATAAAAAATATAGAAAAATAAATGTGCGTGTGAACTTCCCAACAACATGAAAACACTTTTTTTTTGTCGAAACGCATGCATAAATAGAAAAAAATAGAGTATGTGGGCCTAGATCTCGGGGGTCCATGACTTTGTACCATTTATATAGAAATAAAAAATGAGCTCACATTGTAACGCGAGCACATTTTGTCGTGCTATAGAAAAATCTATATTATTCATTTCTCCATGTATTTCTTCTATCTCTCACCTCTATCTCTCACCTATCTCTCCCCCTCACCTCTCTACCTCTCCCCTTCCTAAATCTCTTAGTCACTCCTTGTCTACCTCTCCATCCATTCTTATCCATCTAGGTCTCTAACTTAACCCTAAACTCTAAAGCCTCAACCCTCAACCCTTAAACCTTAAATCGTAAACCCTATCACTAAACCCTTAACACTTTCCCTCAAACCCTATTCCCTCAACCCTAAACCCTACACCCTATCACTAAACCCTCTACCCTCGACACTCTACCTTAACCCTTATCCCTAAACCCTAATCCCTCAACCCTAAACCCTAAACACTATCCCTATTCCTAAACCCTCAACACTATACCTTAAACCCTAATCCCTTATCCCTAAACCCTAATCCCTCAACCCTAAACCTTCAACCCTAAACCCTATCCCTAATCCTTCTACCCTCAACACTCTACCATAACCCTAATCCCTCGACCCTCAACCCTAATCACTCAACCCTAAATGTTATCCCTAAATCATCAACCCTAAACCCTGATCCCTTAAGGTCCTAAATGTAAGAGTTAATGTGACTCAACAAGCCAGGATCCCTGCAATCAAGACAACCTTCCACACAAAGATAATAGAGAATATGCTAAAACAATGGAGCAAGATTCTATACAACTGTCATATGAAATACAATGAGAGAGCCTTTCTTATAAAGGCAAGGTGAGAGCTAGAAAGGTGGAGTGAAAGGTGGAGTGGAAAGTGGAGATATTCCTACAACATGTGACAATTAGAGGATGATAACTAATTGTACATGTGGAGGATAAGACAACTTACTCCAACTATCAACAACTCAACACACAACTAGACATCTAGAAGACTCACTAAGTCAACTTAACATGTATGAATTATGTGTTCACACCAACATCCCCCCTTAAGTGCAACTTAGGGAGTAGTTGACTAAAACAAAGATGCAATGATGGATGATGGGTCCTAGCTACTAGGCCATATTAGGTACCCATGTACAAATCTCAAGTGGAGAAAAGGAGAAAACCTCATGGGACAAAACTCCTCTACAAAAGTGAGAATGCAGAAAACAAATGAAAGATGTGATGCAAGGAGTACTCAAGACCCCCCAAGAACTACATCCAACACATATGTACAATCAAGTACCCCCCTATAGGAGAGCAAGTGAGAGACTATAGGTCCCCCCCACAATGAAGTATCTCCTATGCCGATGGTGAATGCTTGAAGAAGAATGCTAAAGAGAATCCAAAGCCTACAAACAACATTCTTCCCTTTAGGAAGAAATAGGTCCAAACGCTGATGTCAAAGAAACTCCATCTCAAGGTATGAGGGAAAAAGGCTCATGATGTATGTTGTCTCTAAAAATTGCTCAAGTGTCCATATGTCACAACCAAAAGATGTCACATAATTAGGTGTTGCATGCCCAATCAAAGAATGTGACAATCTAGGACAAGATGAAAACTCAAGATCATCAATCTCCAAAGATAAGAAACCTCCGAATGATGCTCATGATACTCCAACATAGTGCCAAACTGTGACAAGTGAAGAGGAGAAGAAGGTGCCTGCTCATCTGAAGTAGAAGAATCAACTCCTTCAAAGAGGAGATGAATGTCATCAATTATGTCCTCCAAGTCATCAAGATAGGACTCACAAAACAAGTCTAAAACACCTGTCAAGTACTCATCCCACAAACCTGTATCTAGAAGACAAAGAATGTCCTACTCAACTGAAGTGGATGAAGCTATGTCAATGCCAATCTCTGAAGAAGCAAGAGAAGGAGGAAGCTCAAAACTAGTCTCGAGAACTGAAGTAGATGCAAGAACACCAAGGTTCAAGTGACCAAACTTCTCCTTAGAAACATGATTCACACTTGATGCATGAGTGTGAATAGCCATCAATGGATCTACATCATCATTAGAAACAAAATGGGAGAAAGTATACAAGTGAGATGCATGATCAGCCATCCCAACAACAATGATATTTCTACTCTCCAAGTCACGTATGATCACAGAATTAGGAGTGAACTCAAATGTCTTCCCTATACCACAATGAGTAATATAGTAGATGGAAAGGAGATTGGTTGTCAAGGAAGGCACACACAACACATTGTTGAATGTATTTTGACCAACATCAATATTTCCTTTTCCAGTTGCATGCATGTATGTATTGTTACCCATCAAAATAGGCAGTGAAGTACATGACTGAAATGAAGAGAACATCCCCTGTGAAGATGCCATATGATGAGAAGCTCCAGAATCAAGAAGCCATCTCTCTGACTGTAGACTTGTTGAAGCAAAGAGTGCCTATCCTTTTCCTTTGTCTATCCCATAAGCAATACCTGCTATCCCTGTAGATGTAGATGATGATGGTGGTGAAGAAGAAGTCTTGGGTAAAACTTTTGTTGATGGAGAATACTCAATGTTATGTTTTTGAAGAAGTTGTGACATCTCTTCAATTTTTTTTCATAACATTTAGTCTCATCATGACCCAATTTCTTACATTAAAAACACTTTGGCTTCTTCTTCTTATTGGACTCCTCTTTGGAAGAAGAGTTGGGGGTTTTCTTTGATTCTTTCTCTTGCTCATTAGACTTTGAATCGTTTTGTTTCTTTCCCTTATTATGTGAAGCCTTGGGATCTTTTGTGCTTAGTGTTGCAACTAGAGCCTGTTTTCTAGGAGACTTCAATGTGCCCATGTGTAGTAACTTGGCTTGTTCTCTAGTGAGTTGTGCAGCAAACTCCTCATGTGAAGGCATAGTAAACTTACTACCAAATGCATCCATTATAGCATAAAAGGTAGAAACATAAACTAAATATGCAGGACCTAATTTTGCAAGAATAGATAGAATCAATTGTTCATCTTCTTTCTCAAGACCACACCATTTGAGTTGCAACCTGACAGACTTAAACTTGGTGAAGAAATCTTCAATTTGATCAAAATATTGAGGATTAAGTGCAATTAGCTCATTCTCCAATTTGAACCTTCTTATTTTATCTTGCTTGCCAAAGAGATTGTCTAGTGTTGTCCATATCTCATTTGGTGTTGTACAAGACTCAACATGAAATCTCAGATCTGGAGAAATAGAAAGACAAAGTGTGCCATAAGCCTCATCTCTTCTATCTAACCATTTTCTTCTCTCAGTAGCACCTATGTGTTTAGGATCTGTGCCTAAAGTTATTCTATGTAACTTTTGTTTATACAACACAAACTCCATGTTTTTCTTCCATTCAAGATAATTATATAGAGTTAAAAGTGCAAAATGAGGCACATCCATGATGAAAAAGAAAGACAACAAGTCAACAACACCCTTTTACTATGTAAGAGAGCTCCCCCCCGCAATTTGTTTGTGGCACTTTATACTTAGTGAGATTTACAATTGTCCTCAAGGGACCAAAATTGGAAAAACAATAAAATCTCTTAAAAAGAGATCCAAGTGAGATTACAATCACTCACAATGATATATTACATCAAACAAATCCTCTCAAAAAAAATTTCACCTCCTCGAGTATCAAAATGCCCAAGTTATCACTCAAATGCCAAAAAATTGACAAATGAAATAAAAAGCACCTGGAGCAAAATCTGAGAAAAGTGCATGGATGGATTTGTAGATCTCGTCAATGCCTTTCCAATGCCGCTTGAATCGCAAAAATTGGAGATTGTGGCAAAAAGTTATGAGCTTGGGAGCCAAAAAGAGAGATATGTATTCAACCTGCAATAAATGTTGTCAAACAGCAAAACCTATGAAAATAAATGATATCACTGTGAAGTGCTCTCTGTCAACTTTCCATTGATATCTTGTTTGCCTGATTTTGACATCGTGGGCAAAAGTTGGACAAAAAGCAAAAAAAAGCCCTACTTTAGGGCTTTGAGGGCAAAATAGGCCCCCTAGCTAACAGAATATTCTTCTCTGGGTGGAATATTCTCCTAGTCACTTGAAAGCTAGCTGTGAGCAAAAAAAAAGTTTAAGAGGTAAAGAAATAGCCAGTGAGAGGAAAACTGCCTGTGTGGCTTGAAAACCACTTCTGGGGCAAAAAACCACTTTCACAAGGTCAGAACTGCCTGTGCAAGGTAAAACCACCTGTACTGTGCAAATCCGCTAGTCGATAGTCTAAAACCACCATTTTAAAACTGAAACCACCTCAAAGTTTTTTTAAAAAGACCACACTTGGAGCCTGAGCCTAAAGGCTTCTCACTACAGATTGATGCCAATCAAACAAACCATCGATGTCATCAATGCAAATTGACCGTGCCGAATCAACAGAAGCCGCCAATAGAATGGTATGTCGTCACTGGTTGTAGAGGGATAACCGATGAGTTTAGACTATTTTCTAGTGTGAGGCAGACCACCAAAGAATTTCTGCTAACCTACTAATGTTGACTGTCCAAATGGGAGTTGAAACCACCATAGAAAAACTACCACTGGTATCTTGTAAACTGCAGATGAAAACTACCAAGGGTGGATCTAAGGTATCATAGATGTGGGAATTGTTAACGATCAGTGTTTTAGACCAAGACAAAAAATGTCAGAGGATGATGCCAAAACCGCTGACTTGGATCTTTGATCACCTTTAGAAAGACATCAAACCGGTGTTGAGAAACAACAAACCATCGAAACCACCACCATTTGCTAAACTTAGACAGTCAACCCTATGCAAAGAGACCGCCGAGGGTCAAGACCATGCACTGAATAACAGTTGGCAGGACCAAAACGGTTAGCAAAGAACTATTGACAAAGGAAAAAATACAAACCACCAAAGTTTGTGAAGCACTGAGAGTTGGTAATTTAACCGCTGAGTGGAGGATCTGCTAATGAAAATTGCCAAGGAAGCTTTCAAACCGCTAAGCCAAAGGCCACTAGTGGTATCATCTGTGGCTATTGCTTGTGTTGAAAGATTCCACCAAGCGAAAAAATTCATTGGAATATAGAATATCTGTTGAGATTTAATAATTTCCTAGCATGAATTTTTTTAGGGCCTGAGACAATATTAAAATCAAACACTACTGAGGTAATAATCACCATTAGGAGGTGAGTTCAGACCACTCCATGTCGTAGATGTTGCATGACCTTGTACTATGGAGCCCCTAAGATCTGTAGGTACAAGGTACCTGGTAATAAAGCCTCTGCCTAAAAATAAAAAATTCGTAGAATAAAATCTTTAACCAGCGATTTAAAACTTTTACCCAAAGGATCGTCTGATTTGACTGATGATGCCACCGATGTGACCCTTGCACAAGACAGATGACACAGATTGACACAGATGACAGTACGCTATATGGGGAAGATTCCTTTTGCGTATGGAATATTCCCTACCGTGGAGGTGTAGAAAGAAAAAAAATCCTTTTTTTAACTTCTCTCATTCAGGCGTTTGGACAACCGATCTATACAGATTTGGGCGGCCTCCTAATCACAACGGTGATGTTTGTTTCACTCCAAGATGCTCTTAACACACAACTCCCAGTAAAACCTCTCCAATGAGGGAAGGAAATTGTAGATTAGGCTATGATACCATGTAAGATTCAATGTGACTCAGCAAGCTAGGATCCTTGCAATCAAGACAAGCTTCCACACAAAGATAACAAAGAAGATGCTAAAACAATGGAGCAAGATTCTATACAACTATCATATGAAATACAATGAGAGAACCTTGCTTATAAAGGCAAGGTGAGAGCTAGAAAGGTAGAGTGGAAAGTGGAGATATTCCTACAACATGTGACAATAAGAGGATGATAACTAATTGCACATGTGGAGGATAAGACAACTCACTCCAACTATCAACAACTCAACACACAACTAGACTCAACTAGACATCTAGAAGACTCACTAAGTCAACTTAACATGTGTGAATTATGTGTTCACACCAACACTAAACCCTAATCCCTTATTCCTAAACTCTAAACCCTATCCCTAAACCATCAACCCTCAAACTTAAACCTTAATCCCTCAACAACAAACCTTAATCCCTCAATCCTCAACCCTAATTCCTTATCCCTAAACCCTAAACCCTAATCCTTCAACCCTAAACCTTAAATGCTATCCTTATTCCTAAACCCTCAACCCTCGACACTATACCTTAAACCATAATCCCTTGTCCCTAAGCCCTCAACCCTAAACCCTAATCCCCCAACCCTAAACCTTTAATCCTAAACTCTATCCCTAATCCCTCTACCCTAAACACTCTACCTTAACTCTAATCCATCAACCATCAACCCTAATCCATCAACCCTAAACACTATCCCTCAACCCTCAACCCTCAACCTTAAACCTTAATCTCGCAACCCTAAATCTTAATCCCTCAACCCTGAACCTTAATCCCTCAATTCTCAACCCTAATTCCTTATCCCTAAACCATAATCCCTTAACCCTAAACCCTAAATACTATCCCTATTCCTAAACCCTCAACCCTTGACACTATACCATGAACTCTAATCCCTTATCTCTAAACCCTCAACCCTAAACCCTAATCCCTCAACCCTAAACCTTCAACCCTAAATCCTATACGTAATCCCTCTACCCTCAACACTCTACCTTAACCCTAATCCATCAACGATCAACCCTAATCCCTAAACCCTAAATACTATCCATAAACCCTCAACCCTCAACCCTCAACCCTCAACCTTAAACCTTAATCCCTCAACCCTAAACCTTAATCCCTCAACTCTCAACCCTAATTCCTTATCCCTAAACCCTAAACCCTAATCACTCAACCCTAAACCCTAAACGCTATCCCTATTCCTATACCCTCAACCCTCGACACTATACCTTAAACCCTAATCCCTTATCCCTAAGCCCTCAACCCTAAACCCTAATCCCTAAACCCTAAACCTTCAACACTAAACCCTAGCCCTAATCTCTCTACCCTCAACACTCTACCTTAACCCTAATCCATCGACCATCAACCCTAATCCCTCAACCCTCAACCTTAATCCCTCAACCCTAAACCTTCATCCCTCAACTCTCAACCCTAATTCCTTATCCCTAAACCCTAAACCCTAATCCCTCAACCATAAACCCTAAACACTATCCCTATTCCTAAACCCTCAACCTTTGACAATATACCTTAAACCCTAATCCCTTATCCCTAAGCCCTCAACCCTAAACCCTAATCCCTAAACCCTAAACCTTCAACCCTAAACCCTATCCCTAATCCCTCTACCCTCAACACTCTACCTTAACCCTAATCCATCGACCATCAACCCTAATCCCTCAACCCTAAACACTATCCCTAAACCATCAACCCTCAACCTTAAACCTTAATCCCTCAACCCTAAACCTTAATCCATCAACTCTCAACCCTAATTCATTATCCCTAAACCCTAAACCATAATCCCTCAACCCTAAACCCTAAATGCTATCCCTATTCCTAAACCCTCAACCCTCGACACTATACCTTAAACCCTAATCCCTTATCCCTAAGCCCTCAACCCTAAATCCTAATCCCTGGTGCAGAAGCACCTAACACAAGGTGGCCTCTGTAAGGCATTTGAGTCATGTTTGGATTTGAAATCATGTTTTGAGTTGTAATAAGGTCTATTTGACCAATGCATGTAATTTCTGTTAGTATCTAGGTTCATTTTGTAAGTCCCAAGGATACTTGTCAATCTGTAATCACAAAGGTTGTTAGGCAGTTGGAGGTTGTTAGACGGTTGTCTCCTAGCCGCTTGGAATTGGTCTCCCAGCCACTTGGAGTCAGTTCAGTACTACTCTGGGCGAGTTTATAAACCTAGGGGAATGAGCAAGATTAGCATTATGATCATTATTGTAATCAGATCGATTGAATGTAATCGAGCATTGTGAAGGAGAAATTGAACTATTCTGTGTTGTCTATTTGTTTCCATTCTCTGTAAATACGAAATTGCATAGCTATAGATTTCCTTTCCCTTCTATGTTTTCATTGTTACAAAATGTCGATATGAAGCATTCTACTGATAAGATTTCTGTCAAAATCAGTGGAATGGCTTCATTGTACAAATATCTATTTGTGTTTCCTATTTTGTTTTCTTGTTCGATAGTGCAGATGTTCCGGATTGAGGGTCATGCACAGTAGATCACCTAGCATCTCCATGTGCTAGGGTTTGTGTTGGAGGAGTTGGAGTTATCTCGGTGAGACAGAGGCCATCGACAAAGCTTTCCTCGCTCAAAGCGATGAGGATAGTCTGGCTGATCGAGGGTATCGAAGTGATAGGAGATGAGTGATACTGACGATGGAGTGTATCGGGCATCAGCCAAAGATTTCAGGAGTTCACTGATGATCTAAATCACCCCGATGGTTGAAGTCCATCGGTGCATCAGCCTAAGTGTGTAAGCATTCACCGAAGATACTAGCAGTGGCATAAGTTTTGTATGGTTTCATCAAATGTATGTTGCGAATGCATATCACAAAACAATGTTGGGAATGTGTGTTGCGGATTGAAGAAGTTAAATTTTGATCAGTTGTGCGTTCTTGCTATGTGCTCCCCATCATATTGGTATCAGAGCTAGCAAAAGCTCTAGGCAGAGGTGTTGTATTTGATTTTTGTCACTGAGAAGGCAGATGAATCCTATTCCCGTAATGTGTGGGTAGACGATGATGAGGTCTGTCAAGACCATTCACCAATAGAGATCTGGCTAGAAGAGGGTGCAGAGTGAAGCCACTGCGAGAGAGAGTGGTAGTGCATCTCCAGGATCTGTTGTTGGATGAGAGGAATGTGTTAGTGCCTGAATTGACTGGTAGTTTTTTGAAAAATTTTCATTCAGGCACTCTCCCTAAGTATCCAAAAAATGTTCTAAGTAATGGACCTCCTCAGTATTTTTCAGCTGCATCATCATATTTTCTTGAAGAGGAGGTCATCATCATCATGTTTCTAGTTATCATCCTGCTGCTTGCGGGGGTCATCATATTCTCTGCATCATGATATCTCGCCGGGGTGATATTTCTATCATCGGGTGATCTTGGTTATGATCATCCTGATGATGATGTTGAAGAGTTCTAAGTGCGACCCGATATTCACTAGGGTCATCATATTTTGAACGTCAGGATGATCTTAGTCAATATCATCCTGATGATGTTGTATCACCTTGTTCTTTGTTTCTCATCCTGATGATGCTGACGTCATCCATATATCAGGGTGATATCCGGTTCTTTCTGCCTGTCTGCATCATGATATTTCCGAAGGAGGGGGTGATATTTTCATATCACCCGGATATATGTTTGTTCGAGCATCATGATGATGCTGATATCAAGGAGATATCCGCCTGCCGGCTTCGCGCATTATCTACTGGGGGTGATCTTTTCAAGCATCATCATCATATTCAGTTATCGCCCCGATCTTGCAGAGGAGCTACAGTGCAACCTGATGTTTGAACGTCAGGAGGATATTTCCAAACATTCGGTTGTCTTCCGAATATCATGATGATGTTAATATGATGATGACGTCATCAAGGTCCGCGGGGGTCATATTTCTAACAACTGATCATCTTGAAGAGACCTCCTGATATTTGCAAACATGATGATGACGTCATCCGGATATGAGGAGGTGCGCAGTAGGCAGATATGATGATGACGTCAGCAGTATATGATGATGACGTCATCAGGATGTTCATCGGCCAGACTTGTGTTATAAGCTCAGCAGGAGGATGTTCCTCCGAAGGATCAGGTTGTGCCGATTATCATGAGGGTTATATTTCAAGCATGATGATGACGTCAGGGTGATATTTCGAACAACAGGATATCATGCTGCTGGAGGATGATGATGATGAAGTCTATACTAGTGTCGTCAGGAGCAAAAGCACCGACATGATATATGCTCATGACCTAGTATATAAAGTGTTAAGGAGGTTGCTGCGGGGTGCATGTGGGATAATGTTATCCTGCATATTCGAAATATCATGATGATGAATCTCGGCGGGAAGTGTTTGCGATTAACTGTTAGATGTTCTTCCTGAGGCCGCGGGTTGGTGCGCGATGAATGGCGATTATTGCAGAGGTATGGGCGATGGCGTGGACGGATGTAGTACCTGATTGAAGATCTGGATCCCGAGGTGGCGGCGCAAGGCTCGAGAAATCTTCCTGTCTCCTCCCCTACCTGCTGCATTCAAGTTTGGGCGCCAATCTGGTTGTGTTTGAGCGCCATTTCCATGATACTGTATATCTGGCGGGTTTTTTGGTCAACCTGGTAGTTAATGCTGAAGGCACCTTCCTGCTATATAATGCAGATGGTGTCATTCATTCAGAGGTTGTTGAAAGTTGTGGGTTTTTGGCTCTGTAATCCAAAACCAGCTGATCTGGTTGCTCTGTACAGCTTGATCTTGTGAGTTTATGTATCTCCTGTTGTAGGACTTGGCATGAATCCACTGGTTTCATGGTTGATCTTATATGAGTAATGCTATCTTAGCATGTGTTGTGTTAATTCTGTCTCCAGTATTGCATGTATTCTTCTTCTGGATCTGGATATTTGCTTATGTTTAGATTCTAGAGCATAGAATTTCTATGTTGAATGTCTGATCTTTTAACCTCTGCTCAAGGGGCAGATTAAACTGTTTTCAGGTTGAACATTGGGAAGGGTATACTGCAGTAGGGATGCCATAAGTAGAGATAGCTCAACACTTTATATTGGGAGATATCTGTAAGGCAGATATCATGTGTATCCCCCTGAAATCTAGTTTTAGCTATTCATGCTGATCATTCACAGGTGTATGTCTACCGACTCCAAGCCCTGGATAGGCACCAGTCATGCTGTGTTCTTGTGTTATACACCATGTCCAGCTTTGCATCCAAATTCAAACTAAAACATTTCATCCATCCACCTGTTAGTTGTAGGAGTAGGATTAGGAACCCCCTGCATACTCTCATACCCAACCAGACATCATGTCCAAGAATGTTGCCAGCCTTGTGATCTATCATGCAGATCTTGGTCCATACATGAGAGTATTCTGCCTGTTGTTGTCAAGTTAGATCTTTCTATCTTTGAGCTAGTCAAGGTTAAATCTTAAGTTATAGGGATACCCCCCTTGGTGCGGCAGAACCAGAAGTGAAGGGGAGGAGCTCACGCAACCTCCTGTATTCAGTTGGCCTGAATCTGCCTATGCATTAGAAGTGGCAAACCCTAATGCTGATTCAGAAGAAATGTCAACAAAATGGTGACTCCGCTGGGGATGGACTAAAAAATGATATACTTGTGGCCCATCCGAGTCACTAACAAAATGATGCTCTGCTGGTGGAATGAACCTGGAAAAGTAGCTTTCAGCTATTGAAAATTTTGTCCTCTTTGGAGAGGTGGCGACTCTGCAAAAAAGATCCAAATGCACATGAAAGATCAATGTATGTTATTGGTTGAAAGATGTACATATTTCTGCATCTGTATGAGAAAAGGTACCTTGTTCCTTCCCCTTTATTTGCTGTTTTACTGCATAGGTTAGATGCCAGGGGAAGCCTAAGGTCTTAGACAGACAAAGGATGTCTAAGAGTAAGATTTTTATGAATCCAAGTATGAGTTATCCCACACTCAGTGGTGAAATGTTGGATAAAGGAATAGAAGAGATAAGAAATAGGTTGATATTTTTAGAGGCTGAGCAGGCCCAGTTAAGAAGCAGTAACCCTGTTGTGTCTGCCTGTCAGAAACCTAAACCTCTTGTCAGCCCTTTTGATCCTTTGTATGACCAACTGGATTTGTCATGGGTGGATTATAAAGTAGAAACTATGCCTGCTAGGATATACTGTCAGATGCCTAGATTTAGTGGTCACAATGTATGTGATGGGAATGCACATATCCAAAATTTTCAAAGTTTTATGGGAAAATATTCATTCAGAGATGAGGATATGTGGATGAGGTTTCTTGTTAGGTCCTTTGATGCAAAAGCAAAAGACTGGTATTTGAGCTTTCCAAAGAAATTTTTTGCCTGTTGGGATGAGCTTGCTGACTGTTTCAAGGAAGAATTTGCAAAAGAACCGGCTGATCTTGTTGCAGAATTGATGAGAATCAGAAAACAAGATGAAGAGCCATGTGTTGATTTCAGTCATAGGTTTGCAGTAGCCCTTTCACATGTCCCTGAAAGTTTCAGACCTGATATTTTAGCCTGTGTTGGCATATTCTTTGAAGCTTTTGAGGAGGGCTCTAGTGCATTACTGAGGGAATTCAAGGTGACAAGTATGCAGATGGCATACAAATTTTTAGAAAATGTAGAAGAAATGAGAAATGTGCACCTGCTGAAACCACTGTCCCCAGGCCTTGGTGTGAATAATTGTTGTGAAGCTGCAAATGACCAAATGACTATGGCATCATGTGCAGATAAAAATGAAAATAAAAGCATAGAGATTGAGATTGCTGTATATGAACATAATGCTAACAATACTGCTCAACTGGATTGTTCACCAGTTGAGGATGCCAGTGAAAGGACTGATGAGGATTCCCATTGCAATGATGAGGCAGCTGACCATGAAGACAATAATGAGGTTGTGGACAGCAATGAGCAATTTTTTGAATGGACCTGTGGAGAAAATTGTGAGTATTGTACTCAAGACAAAGAAGATATAAGCAAACAGAGAAGCAGTCCTATGTGTGACCCATTGCCTACCTTTCAAACACATGGAGATCATGAAGAGCAGTCAGAAATTGAAATAAGTGCTAGTTCAGAGCATGATTGTTTTTCATTTGATGGCTGTTTTGCTTATGACACACAGGCTGATACTCCTCCACAGAGTGAGTCCATTGGTGATGAAGAGGTGTGCTCTGCTGCCCATGAACAAATGGCATACTATGATGAAACTGATGCACCTGGGTCACCCATTTATGACACATATGGTGATGAGGATCTGTCTGAGTATGGTGAGGATCTAGACATTATTTTTGACTTGGATTCTGTTTCTCATCTTGATGAAAGAGGAAATAACATACATCAAGTAAATGATTGTGAAAGTGTGCCTGACTTAAAAGTGATGCCAGAGCCTGATCTTTTCCAGCCTGGTGTACCAGATGGTTGTGTACATGATGTACACAATTGTGATTTTGAAAGCTTTTCTTTTGATGAGCCAGCATATAATGCAATGAGCCTTGATCTTCCTAGTTTTCTGGTGGACTCCGAGTGTTTCCTATTTGCAGTCCAGCTAGGAGATCATGTTGCAATGCATAATGATGATATAGATGATAAGTATAGACATGCATTATTTGATATATTTTGCACCCACATGTCACATGATGCTGAGGGTTATCTGCACAAGGGTGATAATGACAAGCCAAATCAGAGGGTTGAATTTGCAGATGACAAGATTTGTTTGTGGGTAGGTCTTTGTAGTATCTCCAAGCTTGACCCAGTGCATGCAGATGAAAACAAGATATTTGACAAAGGGAGATACATGTTTTTCTTTTCTTGGTGGCCTTAGGCCATCAAGTGTGTTGGGTGATGCAGGTCAGTGCAGTATTTGACTCTGTGCCCAATGGATAAGGGACTGGTCTGCATCCCAGAGATCTGGAGTTCTCGCTGCAGGTTTTCACCTGCACATCCCCAGACAGAGCCACTGTTAGTGCCTGAATTGACTGGTAGTTTTTTGAAAAATTTTCATTCAGGCACTCTCCCTAAGTATCCAAAAAATGTTCTAAGTAATGGACCTCCTCAGTATTTTTCAGCTGCATCATCATATTTTCTTGAAGAGGAGGTCATCATCATCATGTTTCTAGTTATCATCCTGCTGCTTGCGGGGGTCATCATATTCTCTGCATCATGATATCTCGCCGGGGTGATATTTCTATCATCGGGTGATCTTGGTTATGATCATCCTGATGATGATGTTGAAGAGTTCTAAGTGCGACCCGATATTCACTAGGGTCATCATATTTTGAACGTCAGGATGATCTTAGTCAATATCATCCTGATGATGTTGTATCACCTTGTTCTTTGTTTCTCATCCTGATGATGCTGACGTCATCCATATATCAGGGTGATATCCGGTTCTTTCTGCCTGTCTGCATCATGATATTTCCGAACGAGGGGGTGATATTTTCATATCACCCAGATATATGTTTGTTCGAGCATCATGATGATGCTGATATCAAGGAGATATCCGCCTGCCAGCTTCGCGCATTATCTACTGGGGGTGATCTTTTCAAGCATCATCATCATATTCAGTTATCGCCCCGATCTTGCAGAGGAGCTACAGTGCAACCTGATGTTTGAACGTCAGGAGGATATTTCCAAACATCCGGTTGTCTTCCGAATATCATGATGATGTTAATATGATGATGACGTCATCAAGGTCCGCGGGGGTCATATTTCTAACAACTGATCATCTTGAAGAGACCTCCTGATATTTGCAAACATGATGATGACGTCATCCGGATATGAGGAGGTGCGCAGTAGGCAGATATGATGATGACGTCAGCAGTATATGATGATGACGTCATCAGGATGTTCATCGGCCAGACTTGTGTTATAAGCTCAGCAGGAGGATGTTCCTCCAAAGGATCAGGTTGTGCCGATTATCATGAGGGTTATATTTCAAGCATGATGATGACGTCAGGGTGATATTTCGAACAACAGGATATCATGCTGCTGGAGGATGATGATGATGAAGTCTATACTAGTGTCGTCAGGAGCAAAAGCACCGACATGATATATGCTCATGACCTAGTATATAAAGTGTTAAGGAGGTTGCTGCGGGGTGCATGTGGGATAATGTTATCCTGCATATTCGAAATATCATGATGATGAATCTCGGCGGGAAGTGTTTGCGATTAACTGTTAGATGTTCTTCCCGAGGCCGCGGGTTGGTGCGCGATGAATGGCGATTATTGCAGAGGTATGGGCGATGGCGTGGACGGATGTAGTACCTGATTGAAGATCTGGATCCCGAGGTGGCGGCGCAAGGCTCGAGAAATCTTCCTGTCTCCTCCCCTACCTGCTGCATTCAAGTTTGGGCGCCAATCTGGTTGTGTTTGAGCGCCATTTCCATGATACTGTATATCTGGCGGGTTTTTTGGTCAACCTGGTAGTTAATGCTGAAGGCACCTTCCTGCTATATAATGCAGATGGTGTCATTCATTCAGAGGTTGTTGAAAGTTGTGGGTTTTTGGCTCTGTAATCCAAAACCAGCTGATCTGGTTGCTCTGTACAGCTTGATCTTGTGAGTTTATGTATCTCCTATTGTAGGACTTGGCATGAATCCACTGGTTTCATGGTTGATCTTATATGAGTAATGCTATCTTAGCATGTGTTGTGTTAATTCTGTCTCCAGTATTGCATGTATTCTTCTTCTGGATCTGGATATTTGCTTATGTTTAGATTCTAGAGCATAGAATTCCTATGTTGAATGTCTGATCTTTTAACCTCTGCTCAAGGGGCAGATTAAACTGTTTTCAGGTTGAACATTGGGAAGGGTATACTGCAGTAGGGATGCCATAAGTAGAGATAGCTCAACACTTTATATTGGGAGATATCTGTAAGGCAGATATCATGTGTATCCCCCTGAAATCTAGTTTTAGCTATTCATGCTGATCATTCACAGGTGTATGTCTACCGACTCCAAGCCCTGGATAGGCACCAGTCATGCTGTGTTCTTGTGTTATACACCATGTCCAGCTTTGCATCCAAATTCAAACTAAAACATTTCATCCATCCACCTGTTAGTTGTAGGAGTAGGATTAGGAACCCCCTGCATACTCTCATACCCAACCAGACATCATGTCCAAGAATGTTGCCAGCCTTGTGATCTATCATGCAGATCTTGGTCCATACATGAGAGTATTCTGCCTGTTGTTGTCAAGTTAGATCTTTCTATCTTTGAGCTAGTCAAGGTTACATCTTAAGTTATAGGGATACCCCCCTTGGTGCGGCAGAACCAGAAGTGAAGGGGAGGAGCTCACGCAACCTCCTGTATTCAGTTGGCCTGAATCTGCCTGTGCATTAGAAGTGGCAAACCCTAATGCTGATTCAGAAGAAATGTCAACAGAATGGATCTGTGAAGCAGTGTGTAGGATGGACAGCTGATTGAGCATTGTGTTGTAGTCAAATTGAGGATTTGCAGAAGTGTTGGCATTTGGGTGCTGTCTGTGAATGTTTATGTCAGACAGAGATAGCGAAGGAGAGGCTAGCAATATGCCTTCAAAGGGGATGACCACCGAAGTTGTCAAGAAATTTCAAGAGATGGAGGAGATGATCAAAACTGGAGTCAGGGAAGCACTCCAAGCAAAATTGAAATGAAGATAGGTAAAAGGGTAGATGAAGATTCAGATGAAGAAGAAGAGAAAGAGGAAGAAGCAGAGGAACAAGAAGAGGCAAAAATACCAGCTGAACAAAAGCAATTTCTAGAAGCCATCAAGGCAATTGGCAAGGACTCTTCAGAGGCTCGGATAGATATCCCCATGTTTAGTGCAAAGATGAATGTTGATGAAGTTATGGAGTGGATTGAGGCTCTAAACAACTACTTTGAATACAAGGAAGTTCCTGACACTAAGAAAGTTAAGTTTGCAAAAACTAAACTCAAAGGTGCTGCCCTCACATGGTGGAATTACACCCAAGGAGAAAGGGTAAAGAATGGGAAGAGTATGATCTCTTTGTGGAGCAGAATGCTGGAGAAGATCAAGTCCCCGTTCCTTCCATCTGACAATGAGGTGCATATTTACAGGCAGATGCAGAATCTTAAGCAAAAAGATATGGATGTGGCTACTTACACCGAGGAATTTCACAAATACACTCTTCATTGTGGGTATATGGAGGATGAAAAAGCCAAAGTAGTAAGGTATTTAAATGGTCTGAGGTTCAATATTCAAGATGAGATAAGTTTATTTACCCCTCAAACTGTAGAAAAATGCTTTCAAGTAGCATTAAGAGCTGAAGAGAAGCTGAAGAGGAAAGGTGAGCAGCAGAGTAGAGGAAGAGGTGACATAAATTTTAGAGGCAGTTTTGGAGGCAGAAGTCCTAACCAGAGGCCTAGTGGTGAGTCTAACTAAGAAGAGCAAGTTGGGGACTCAAGTAGTAGAAGAGGCTACCGAGGAAGAAGGCCAAATGAAAGAGGTGGGACAAATGGATCAGACAGAGGATTCAAGTTCTCCAACATGAGATGCTATAATTGTAATCAGATAGGGCATCTGACTTATAGGTGTCCAGAGAAGGCCTCAACTTCTTAGGGTAATGAGAGAAGAACCACATTGACTCAAGAGGATACAGGGAGTGTGACGTCTCCTGAAGTAAATCTGGAATCAAAAACGGGAGAAGCGCTGATGATCAAGAGGACGTTGCTCAAATAACCAATGAAGACTGAACCATCATAGAGGAGAGCTCTTTTCAGGATCAATTGCAAAAGCAAAGGTAAAATATGCAAGGTAGTCATAGATTCTAGTTCAACAAATAATATGGTGTCTAGGGAAATGGTGGATAAATTGAACATAGAAAGGATTCCTCATCAAACTCCTTACAAAGCATCTTGGGTAAGTGATAGTCAATCGCTTTTGGTAAGTGAGCAAGCATATGTTGATTTTTAGATTGGAGAATATAAGGAGAGAATTTTATGTGACATTTTGCCTATGGAGTGTTGTCACCTACTTTTAGGTAGGCCATGGCAATTTGATAGGCAAGCATTATATGATGGCTATGCTAACACATACACCATCAAGAAGGATGGAACGACTTTTGTGACGACACCATTGTAGGAGGATGCTGAAGCAAAGAAGGCAGCCAATGTCATTTTGGTGGGTAAGAAAGAGTTTGTGAAGATCAATGAAGAAGAGACAAGGAAAGTTGAGGATACCTCAAGGAGTGGGGTTACCAAAGATCACAGTTTGAAGGTGATTTTAGTTTTGAATGATGGAAATCAGATGGTAATGTCTGAGATGGATCAGCAGAAGGTCAAAGAGCAGGTCTACAAGCAGTCACAAGTTGATTGGAGAGAAAGTGATGTTATCATAGTAGGAACCATTATTTGTCCTCTAGAGCCAACACGAGTTGGAAGGCAAACATATTCTACCATAGCAGTAGTACAGGAAGCATCAAACAAGGTTTTGAATGCAGGTGTTCAGGCAGAGATGACAGTAAGGCAGACTGGCAAGCAAAGTCTGGGTTTGGTTGCAAGCACTCACTCATGGCAAGGTGTGAGTAGAGCCTACAATGCTAGGCATGAGTCTTTGATTCCATGGAAGCAAGTTGCAGTCCATAGATCGTGGGGAAGGCATGAAGCAGCAATGGATACAAGTGGTACAAGACTAGGACTCAACTCATGGGACATGAGTTCTTTTCAAGGTGGGGTGTATGGTGCAAGAGCACCTAACACAAGGTGGCCTTCGTAAGGCATTTAAGTCATGTTTGGCTTTCAAATCATGTTTTGAGTTGTAATAAGGTCTATTTGACCAATGCATGTAATTTCTGTTAGTATCTAGGTTCATTTTGTAAGTCCCAAGGACACTTGTCAATTTGTAATCACAAAGGTTGTTAGGCAGTTGGAGGTTGTTAGACGGTTGTCTCCCAGCCGCTTGGAATTGGTCTCCCAGCTGCTTGGAGTCAGTTCAGTACTACTCTGGGTGAGTTTATAAACCCAAGGGAATGAACAAGATCAGCATTATGATCATTATTGTAATCAGATCGATTGATTGTAATTGAGCTTTGTGAAGGAGAAATCAAACTGTTCTGTGTTGTCTATTTGTTTCCATTCTCTGTAAATACAAAATTGCATAGCTGTAGATTTCCCTTCTATGTTTTCATTGTTGCAAAATGTCGATATGAAGCATTCCACTGATAACATTTCTATCAAAATTAGTGGAATGGCTTCATTGTACAAATATTTGTTTGTGTTTCCTGTTTTGTTTTCCTGCTTGATAGTGCAGATGTTCCGAATCGAGGGTCGCGCATAGTAGATCACCTAGCATCTCCATGTGCTAGGGTTTGTGTTGGAGCAGTTGGAGTTGTCTTGGTGAGACAGAGGCCATCAACAAATCTTTCCTCGCTTAGAGCAATGAGGATAGTCTGGCTGATCGAGGGTATCAGAGTGACAGGAGATGAGTGATACTGACGACGGAGTGTATCGGGCATCGACCAAAGATTTCAGGAGTTCGTCAACAATCTAAGTCACCCTGATGGTTGAAGTCCATCAGCACATCGGCCTAAGTGTGTAAGCATTCACCGAAGACACTAGCAACAGCATAAGTTTTGTATGGTTTCATCAAATGTATGTTACAAATGCATATCGCAAAAGCATGTTGGGAATGTATGTTGTGGATTGAAGAAGTTAAATTTTGATCAGTTGTGCGTTCATGCTGTGTGCTCCCCATGAATCCCCCAACCCTAAACCCTATCCCTAATCCCTCTATCCTAAACACTCTACCTTAACCCTAATCCATCAACCATCAACCCTAATTCCTCAACCCTAAACACTATCCCTGAATCCTCAACCGTCAACTTTAAACCTTAATCCCTAAATCCTAAACCTTAATCCCTCAACTCTCAACCCTAATTCCTTATCCCTAAACCCTAAACCCTAAACGCTATCCCTATTCCTAAACCCTCAACCCTCGACACTATACCTTAAACTCTAATCCCTTATCCCTAAGCCCTTAAGCCTAAACCCTAATCCCTCAACCCTAAACCTTCAACCCTAATCCCTCAACCCTAAACCCTATCCATAATCCCTCTACCCTCAACACTCTACCTTAACCCTAATCTATCAACCATCAACCCTAATCCCTCAACCCTAAACTCTATCCCTAAACCCTCAACCCTAATCCCTCAAGGTCCTAAACCCTAATCCCTTATCCCTACACTCTAAACCTTATCCCTAAACCCTCAACCCTCAACCTTAAACCTTAATCCCTCAACCCTATACCTTAATCCCTCAACCCTATACCCTAAATGCTATCCCTATTCCTAAACCCTCAACCCTTGACACTATACCTTAAACCCTAATCCCCCAACCCTAAACCTTCAACCCTAAACCCTATCCCTAATTGTGCTACCCTCAACACTCTACCTTAACCCTAATCCCTTGACCCTCAACCCTAAATGCTATCCCTAAAGCCTCAACCCTAAACCCTAATCCCTCAAGGTCCTAAACCCTAATCCCTTATCCCTATACTCTAAACCCTATCCATAAACCCTTAACCCTCAACCCTCAACCTTAAACCTTAATCCCTAAACCCTAAACCCTAAACCCTAATCCCTCAACCCTAAACCCTAAACACTATCCCTATTCCTAAACCCTCAACACTATACCTTAAACCCTAATCCCTTATCCCTAAACCCTCAACCCTAAACCCTAATCCCTCAACCCTAGACCTTCAACCCTAAACCCTATCCCTAATCCCTCTACCCTCAACACTCTACCTTACCCTAATCCCTTGACCCTCAACCCTAAACACTATGGACCTAAAGCCTCAACCCTAAACCCTAATCCCTTAATGTCCTAAACCCTAATCCCTTATCCCTAAACTCTAAACCCTATCCCTAAACCCTCCACCCTCAACCGTCAACCTTAAACCTTAATCCCTCAACCCTAAACCCTAATCCCTCTTGACCTTAAACCCTCAACCCTTATCCACCCCTCTCCTCCCCTATCTGCCTCACCCCCATCTCTACCCTCCTCTACCGTCGACACTATACCTTAAACCGTAATCCCTTAACCCTCATCCCTCAAGCCTCAACCCTCAACCCTTAAACCTCAACCCTCAACCCTCAACCCTATACCCTCTACCCTCAACCTATTACTTAATCCCTAATCCCTCTACCCTCAACCCTATACCTTAAACCCTAAACCCAAAAACATCAACCCTCAACCCTAAAAACTCTACAGGCTCAAGTCCTTATATACCCTAAACCCAAAACCCTTGCATGCATGCATACATACATACATACATACATACATACATACAAGCATACATACATACATACAAGCAACCATACATACACACATACAAACATACATATGCATACAAGCATACATATATGCATACATACATACATATAAGTATACATACATACATATAGGCATACATACATGCATACATACAAGCATACCTACATGCATGCTTAATAACCTTGAACATAAAACATTCCAAGGGAAACATAACGTGAGTGCGTTATAATGCACTTGCATTATGTCAAACATGAAAAACACCAGGCAAACTTTTGCGAAAAGGGAAAAAATGCAAAACAAAACATAACGTGAGCGTGTTATATTTTGCTTTGGGAATCTCAAGCCTTAGGCTTGGAATTTGCTTTGGATTTCCAACCCAAAGGCTTGGAGTGCCTTCCCAAAGTCCAAAGATGTGTTTTTGCATATTCTACAGGATTTCACATAATTTCATTTGTGCTAACCCTCATATTTGCATGTGTTTCAAGGTTGAGCAATTCAAACACCTGGGTAATGTTAGGCTTTCTCTTAGCTATTGAACAATGTAATTTTTTTCACATTTTGACAATGTTAAGTCTTTCATCTTTAATTTCTTTCATTTGTGTGTCTATTTTTGGGCAAAAACCAGTGTTTTGTCTTTTTTTCATTGTAAATTAACCATTCATTGAAATTTCAAAAAAATTACGTTTTTAGAAACTAGACTCCATTCTACACATATTAAAAAAAATTAATTTTCAATTAGTTTTCAAAATTTATAGGGTACCTAGCACAGCCAAAATTCTATTTTTCAGGATGTGTCCACTTTGAAAATTAGTAAAAAATCAAATATTCATTAAAAAATTATCTGAAAAATTGGGCATAAACTACATGCTGTTAGCTAATTTCTCACTGAAGCAATTTTAAAAATACCAAAAAAAAGTTAACCTTTTGAGGGAGCCACAAAACATGCTATGTCATGTTTTTTTGACATAAACAACACCAATTTCTGTGGCTCCCTCTTTTGAACCCCTTAATCTATACCATTTAAAAAAAAAAGTAGTTTAGAAAGTAGACTCGGAGCACTACAAACATTGTTTTTGTTGCATCTTAAAATTTTGAGTGTAACTATGCTCAATTTCTCATCTAAGGCCAGCATTTCTTGATTTCAGAAAAAAAATGGCCACTTAAGAACCCCTTTTGGCCCCCCATCTTCTTGCACTTACCCTAGAGTTCAATTGAGCTACCAACATGTTAAATGCTTCCAGGTGGTTTGTAATTCATCCACCTTCTTCCATCCTCAAGGAATAGATATTCTTCTTTAAGAATATTTTGTTCACTAAATATTTGGCTTGATAGATCTCACCTAGCTTCTTCCATAATTGCTTTGAAGTGGGCTCTTCATAGACATTAATTGGAACATGATATGTAGGACATAGTCTGATTAGACCTTTGGTTTTACGATCCATAACATTATTATGAGCAACTAAAGTAGCATCCATAGGTCTCTAAATCTTTTATGAACAGCATCCCACAAATCACAATCTATTAACAGATATTCCATCTTCAACTTTCACATCTCAAAATTTATGTCTGAAATTTTTTTCACCTCAGTTCTCCTTGATATGCTTTCCATATTTACTTCATGCAATAAAGATCACAAAGTTCTCCTTGTGCACAAGCTCCCACTCAAACTATATTATTTTAAAAAACCATCTACCCAACAATTAAAACTAAAACTAATTAACCTTTGATATCACTTGTAAGGAAGTAAGGTGTGTAGAAAAAACTTATTACATTAATCTGTGATAGAAGCATTATGAAAATAACTTTAAATTTTATCTAAATTTATATAGAAAATAGAGAAACACAGAAATCAACAATAAACAATAAACCATAACACAATGATTTACATGGGAAAAACCTTTTTAGGAGGAAAACCTCACACTTCAAAACCTACACAATGTTTTATCAAATTAACAAAGGATTACAATACACTTGCAATGCATATACAGAGTAATTTTGGCAACACTTGTGTACCTGTAAACTCTTATAATACAAGATACTCCACAAGATTTCAATTTAAAGACTTCTAGAAAACTAGTATTAGATTTGGCTGTGAAGTCACCTAAGATCAAAATGATTGAAAGGAAAGTAAGAACAAAAACCTAGAGATGAAATGAATCAGCACTCCCTTGTACTGAACTTCTTCAATAGCAAAAGGGAGAGGAGAGTTTTGTTTACATATCAAAATAAGGGCAAATAAAGCCAAGAGAGGTAATAACTCCCAACTACCCAAAATAGGCTGGAGTTATACCTACTTGGTAAATGTCGAATTACATGGTCATACCTACTCAGTTAAGGACAAAAAATGGTTATGAGAGGTGCAAATAGATCCAAAAGAGGGTGTGAAGTTTAACTACCCAAAGGTGGGTGAGAGAGACACATGTAACTGATGGATTATGCCATGTGTCTTCATATTAACCATGTCTTATATAACCTAAGCAAGCTTAATATATGTGTAGAAAAAATAAATACTCCCTAACATAAGTAAAATAAGAAAACCTATATTAACACCCCCCTTAAGTGTAGCTTAGGTGGGTGAAAAGATGGGTCTTGGTAATGAAGCCTGATGAGGTACCCATGTACAATGATGAAGCCTCTCAAAAGATGAGAAAGATAAAACCCATAGGACAAAACTCCACCCAAAGAGAGGAAAAAGAGAGACCATGTAGCCCCCCAAGATAAAATCTCCTACACCATTGGTGGATGCTCGACACAAGATGTTGAAGAAGGCCCATGATTGCCAAACAATGTTCCTCCCCTTATGAAAAAAGAAAACCAAGGATATATGTAGGATATCTTCCCATTCCTGAAAGGAATATAAGGGAAGAAAGCTCAAAATGTATGAAGTCTCTGAAAGATGCTTAGGTGTCTCCATGTTGGTGCCAAAAGGTGCTACAATCAAATCAGGAGTCCCAGGCCTAACTGAAGAAAGTGACAATCCAAAACCTAGTGGAAAATGATGTAGAACAAGATCCAAAGATGAATATGCTTCCTTTGAAGATGTCTCCTCCAAATGTTACTCAAGAATCTCTAAGCCAATGCCAAACTTTGAGAGATGATCACATGGAGAAAGAACAAGAGCCTCTGAAGAAGATGATGTAACTCCATCAAAGAGGAGATGAATATCCTCAATAGTATCTTCCAAGTTAGCAAGATAGGACTCACAAAACTATTAGGGTTAGCCGGCAGAAGATATCAATTAAATGCAAATAAAGATTAAACAGAGAAATGGAAATACACAGAATTAATAACAGCGAGAGACAAGTTTTAACGTGGTTCACCCAAACTTGGGCTACATCCACCAAACAGAGAGTCCAATATTATTATCCAGTAAATCAAACCGATTACAATCAGCAATCCCTGCAACTCAATACCGCTGCAAAATGCTACAATACAATATATCAAAACCCTAACCCTTAGCCGCTTTTATCAAGCTTTCTGTCGGTTACAAAAACAAGGTTTTCTTATGTCGATCAATGAAAAATAACTCCCGGTGCCTTTATAAAATAATAAAAACCATGTGAGGTTTCGGGGGCGCTGCCCCCGAGCCCCTGCAAGGGCGCTGCCCCTCGACCCCACCCTGTATTGTGACAGGGAATGCGCCAGGGGCGCTGTCCCTTGACCCCATCTTGGGGGCGCTACCCCCAAACCCCGTAGGAATTTGGGGGGAACCGCGTCGATAGAAGTGGGGAAAATGTAACCTCCTAGTCTGATTAGGCTCCATATACCAACAAAAACAAACTTGCAATGTCTGTCAAATACTCATCCCAAGTAGTTGTATCTGGAAGATGATGAGTGTCTTGTTGTACTGAATCACTGGAAACCATGGATGTAGTAACACTTAACTCTATAGTTACAACATGAGATGATGGAGGAGATGGAATATCATCACATGTCTCTAAAATCTTAGTTGATGAAAGAACACCAAGATTCAGATGGCCATATTGTATCTCCTCAAAAGTGTCCACACTAGATGCCTGAGTGTGTACATCATCTGAAGGAACAATAGGAGAAAAATGTGAGAAGGTGTACACTCAAGATTGATGATCTACCTCCCCAACTACAACAATATCCCTGCTATGCAAATCTTGAATAATCATAGAATCACGTGTGAACTCAACACTCTTTCCTGCCCCACCATGTGTGATCTGATAGATAGAAAGGATATTGGTTCACAATGAAGGTACATAAAGGACATCATTGAATGATCCTTCATCCATGTCAATAGATCCTTTCCCACAAACATGCATATATGTGTTGTTGGCCATCAGGATGTTTGGTGATGAACAAGTCTCAAATGAAGAGAACATACTCTGTGCTGAAGCCATATGATGGGAAGCTCTAGAATCAATGATCTATCTCCCTGACTTAGAATCTGCAACTACAACAAGTGCTTGCTCCTTTTGTTTCTCTGACTTTGGATTTGAAGAAGATGATGAACCCTTTGACATAGTTGTTCAGGCAAATTGATTTTACTCTTTATTAAAATTTCTTCAACTCATCAATTTGTTTTAAATAACATTGATGTTCATCATGCCCTGATTTCTTGCAATATGCACACATGGGCTTCTCATTTGTAGGTGATTCCTCTTTTGAGGAAGAAGATTCAAATTCTTTATGTGGCTTGTTCTTTTTCTTCTTTTGTTTCTGATTAGGATTCCCTGATTCTTTCTGTACCTTAGGCTCACTAGCCACCAATGCTTGTGACTTAGATGACTTGATAAGTCCCATTTGAATTAGCTTCACTTCTTCTTGGATTAGAAGATTTGAAAATGCATCAAAAGTAGGCTCAACATATGTAGCTTCTATAGAGATCCGATTGGTGTGAAAGCTAGAAACAAATACTAAATACTTAGGACCAAGCTTCAATAACACATTTAGAATCAACTATAAATCCTCCTTATCAATCTTGCAATCCTTTAATTGTGTTATGAGTTGCTTAATCTTGGAGATATAGTCTTGGATGTGGTTGAAACTTTTAGGATCAAGATTCATCAAATCATTATCAATCTGGTAGCCCCTAATCTTGTCAGTTTTACCATACATTTTTTCAAAAGTCTCCCAAGCGTCCTTAGGTGTCTTGCATGATTCAACATGAAACTGTAAATCAATAGAGACAAATGAACAAATGTACCTAAGAGTTTTCTCACGATTGATCTCCCACAGGGCTTTTGAACCAACATCAGTAGGTTTAGGAATAGATTCTTTTACATAGCCTATGCAACCTTTTCCCCTTAGATAATTCCATACTAATTGTTTCCATGACATGCATAATTTTATGGATTTAGGAGTTCAATGTTATGTTTCCCCATTGTAAGAACACAAAGCAAAGAAATGAATGCAATCAATCACCACAAGATTACCCCCCAAAATTCACTCAATCAAAGAATCTTCCCAACAAAAAATGATTTGGCACTTTATAGATCAGTATGTTTACAATGTTAGAGTTGTTTCCCAGAGTTTTACAAATGTTCAAAATGGACCCAAATACTAAAAGTACAAAAATATCTGAGAATCAAAACCTTAAACTAGCACCAATATGTAGTGCTAAAAAAATATTCAATTTTAAAAAATGAATCACCTCGATCCGAGGTCATATGTGAAAGTTACAGGCATTTGAAGTTCAGAAAATGAGGATTGCCTGTCAGATTTGATGAGAAAACTAATTTTCTAGAAAAACATGAACACCTAAGAAAAAACAAATCACACCACTGCGAAGAGCATGTAATTTTAGCCCAAATAAAAAAAATGTACCAAAAAAGGCCTTTGTATGGCCAAGATATCGCCCTTTGAAGATCAGGTGCAAAAGTGAAAACTTCAATGGTGAAGGGGGCAAATAGTGAAACTGCACCTGCCACCAAATTTATCCAAACTACCTCTAAGTTTGGTGAAATTGCCAAAGATAGGTGTCCACTAGTTAGTTTGAACCTTTGCTAGAATTAGTGAACGTCTGTTAAATTTAGAACTTCGCCAAGGTTGGCGGAATAGCCAACATGACCGCTAAATGTAGCATGCCTCTCAAAATCCTGCCAAACTAGCATGAAGGCCACTCCCCGCACCCGTTTTGAGGGGTTTATGGCCCTTAGGTGCGGGCCTCGAGCCACAAGGGCTCCCATAGAGGGCGGTACGCCCTGATACGGGGCCAACAGGTCCGTAGGGCCTGTCGGTACCCTAAGTATTGAAATTTTTTTATTTTATTTTTTATTTTATATGATTTTTTAATAAACAAAAACTTTTATTTAAAAAACCTGTGAATTTATGAAACAATATATATAATTTTTATTTTTATTTTTTTAAAACACAGGAAAAAATTAATTTTTCTTTTCATAAAATGTGTCATCTCGTGCGCAGGTGGGGCCGTAAGGCTCTACTTGATAAATTTTGTTTGCCCCTCCAGGAACTTTGTCCAAATTGGATAAATTTTATACGGAAATAGGGGTTTCTGAGCCTTCTGGATGTGATGGCGTAGTCCATTTTGCCTCAAAGTGCCTCGATTTTGAGTGCCTTGCTAGATCTTCACAGAAAAACATTATTCTTCAACCCTTCACAAAGCTTGCATCTGGTGTTCAATTTGAATAAAATAAAAGCCTGATCTAACTTTGTCAGCTGCTCTGAACTCAATGGTGAGCTCAGAATGTCTCCAAGAAGCTCTGATATACTGCAAATGGCAAGCTTAGACACATAACCCCCCAAGAAATTGAAATCTCTCTCAAGCGTTTCTGATTCTCTAGGTCATCATATGATGCAAGAGAAGAGCATACTTTGCTTTCAAGAAATGATGAATCTTAGATTTCCTAAGATGTTGCTAACCTACAACTCACAACTAGCTTTGATACCATGTTAGATTTGGCTGTGAAGTCACCCAGGATCAAAATGACCGAAGGAAAGCAAGAACAAAAACCCAGAGATGATATGAATCAACACTTCCTTGCACTAAACTTCTTCAATAGAAAAAGGGAGAGGAGAGTGCTATTTATATAGCAAAATAAGAGAAAATAAGGCCAAGAGAGGTAATAACTCCCAATTGCCCAAAATAGGCGAGAGTTATACCTACTTGGTAAATACCAAATTACATGGTTATACCTACTTAGGTAAAGATAAAAAAATGGTTATGAAAGGTGGCAAATAACTCCAAAAGAGGGTGTGAAGCTCAATTACCCAAAGGTGGGTGAGAGCAACACATGTAATTGATGGATTATGCCATGTGTCCTCATATTAACCATGTCTTATATAACCTAAGCAAGCTTAATATATGTGTAGGAAAAATAAATACTCCATAACATAAGGAAAATAAAAAAAAACCTACACTAACAACTAGAAACTATTGTGGTTTACAAAACCATGTGCAAAACCTCTCATGAGGCGTGGTACCCAAAATAGGCAAGATTTATGTCTAAAATTAAGCTCTTACACATCTTATAAGTGGTCATTGATTCCAAAGTAACTCCCTCTATTCTTGGCTCTTACATGTCATAGAATCCATTATAGCATTTGTCATAGAATCCTCCAAAAGTAGAGCATTCCATTTTGCTAAAGATAATGTCAAAATAAAATATTAATATTTCACCATTGCACAACACCGACACTTGGCATAAATAAATATTAAATAGTAAATAAATAATAACCAAAATTTGCAAGGTTAAGACACCTAATTTCCCAATAGTATAAAGTTATATATGAATGAAGTTCCAAGTAAAATATATGTTTAACATATCAACTCAAGTTGTCTTATTAGCCCTCCTCCCACAGTCTTTGATATGGGAAATTCTGGTGAAAGCCATAGGTGGTATGGTTTTCTCTTTTTGGGGAAAAAATTATCGGCCCTTTTTTTTTTTGGTTTGTAATGGTGTTTTCTTAGGGTTTGCAGGGATCATTGTGTTGATCCAATCCTATGAGTGACCTATGCCTCTCCCGTTGTCTTGTAAACAACTCCGAATCTCAGCTCTGTTGTTTCGTAGTTGGCCTGATGTCTTTGTATTCAAAGATGTCACAGGGTAATTTTGTATTTAACTTCATACATACAGTTAGAAGTCCCAGAAAGCAGTCCGATTGGGCCTTCAAAATCATTGAGGTTGAGATTGAGGATGGAAACATGAGGAAATCCCTATATCCTTGTGGAATCCTCCCGCTTAACTTGTTTGTGTTGACGCGAAAACGAAGAATGCTCTTGCAGTATGGATAAGACTCATGCATCTCACCGGAAAATTCATTGTCCTAAACGAGGATGTACTGCAAATTGCATTTTAGTTTAAGTTTAACTATAATGATCATTTTGTTTGAATTAGGGTTTGTATGGTTGGATTCGTTATCACTATATTCCAATTATAGCATGCATTTTATGAATTTTAGTTGGATTCATAATTGCCCTAGTCGATTCAGATAACAGAGCAGTCAATAAATTGCAATGCTGGGCGAACCCTTCACTTTAGAACCCTCAACTTTAGGACCTAGATGGCGTGATCAACAAGTGATTATGCAGAGATACAATGAATGTCACAGTGTTACATTACAGGTCTGTAGCACTGTAGCATTCGATCGGCATTGTCTATAGATCTATTCGCTGGCAAAGTATGATGCTCCCAGGTAGTCTCCTCCTGCTAAATAGAGCCAATAAAAATTCCTAGATAAAATGTTTGAATTTGACTTATCTAGAAGTTTGAGGAGAAGAAACTAAACTGGCTTTGCATTCATTGCCTTTGGATACTCTATTTCAAACCCTGTAAGTGTTTTTTTGGTGGCACGGATATGCTTTTACTAAGTTTGTGGTATGGGAAGCTCCCTTCCAATTCCCATACTAATGTATCAAATTATAATTTTGTCATATCTTTTCATCAATTCTAGAACAAATGCTACAAGTGCTATTTATTTGCATCAATCACCCACTTGAGCACATGAGGCATAACAAAATACTTGATTTCGGACAAAAAGCAACTATCTGGTATTCTTATTTCCATGCTTTGTTTTTGACATCCATCAAGGGTAATATGCATATCTGTTACTGCAGTGGCTTACATTATCACACTGTTTGCAGTGAGCGAAATTCTTGATGCTGACACATTCCTACCTAGATTATATTTAATAAATGTTATTTATGTTTTTCAGTTTGTGATTCAAATGGGTACTTTTGTTTTCTGCAGACATCCCATCAATGGTACAAACTATAACCATGCTCAATGGTATCATGCAAGCATCCTCTGTGCGCAGCTGTGTAGGCAGCAAGTCATGAAACATATGACTACAAGAGTTCTTCCAAGCAATGTGATTATGATATTAGGTATGTTGATCATGGACCTCTATGGGAGTTCTTGTTAGGGATAGTGTCATGATAATGCTCACCAATAAGACTGTTGTTAGGCTTAATTCTGTATTTAGGTAAGGCGTTTTCCTTTCTTTTTTCTTCCATTTACAAAGAGTGCAAAAACTGGAGAAATATCATAATGGACAGGGAGTATACATGAATCTTCTCCTATTTTGAGATTCTTGGTAGTAGCATGTACAGTGAAATGAAGAAAAAATGCAACCCTTGAGTGGTCCCCTTTGATCATCTCTGCCACATGCATTTGTTTCTCTTTCTTCCTTGTATACACACGACTTGATATCCTTGAAAGCAATCCCTCCATTTTCTCATTTCTAGGTTCCAGTTTCATAGTCATATTCTCAATTTTAATTGGTTCATGTTGGTTGTGATGGTGTTCAATATTAAGGAGAGACGGACCTTCAGATAGTGAATTTTAAATTTTTTTGATAGGTTATGCATTTTCGTTTCAACTTTATATGTTTGTTCTACTGAAGTAACTTTAGCACCATTAAGATCATCAGGAGGTGTATTTTAAAGCTTAATATTTTTTTTTATGTTCTCTTTTGTTTGAACTATTTGGTATTTATCAAATAGCTTTCTACATCATTTTGCTCGCTCAGATTTTGTATGAAGGTATTATACCGCAGTGGGAATAGATCATGTTTACTTGAATCTTCTCCTTATGGTCATTTCCTTTCAGGTTTTAAGGATTACCACATGGATAGATCTAAGGTAGGTATAGTACAAAAATAAGGGCAGTTTTTCAGTTACATCAGACAATGTAAATCTAGTGGAGGTCACTTTTCTTTTCCATTTTGAATAATTTCAAATTTTTGCAACTCATAGCATTCAAAAGCTCAATATACTATTGTTTTTTACCTGACTTAGCAAGCATTATCTATTGCAGAATGCTCATTTGCCATCTATTTCTGGTAGGCTCTCTCAGGTTTGTGGCACAAATCATCTACTTCATGTTCAAGTTAGATCCATAGCTTTTGTCATGTCTTGGGGGTCACAAACTTGGTTTAGATTTTTTCGTTATTAGTGTCTTCATAGTGTCAAATCTTTCGGTCTCTTAGGATGCCTCGGCTGCATGCATCACTGCACTTCCACTTGAGGCCTTAAAGAATTGACAGTTTTGCTCATGATTTTCTGTTTATTCTATTATCAAGACATTTTCCCTTCTATTGTTAACTCTCTTATTCTGAAACCTGTAATTCGAATTAGTGGATGTGAGTGTTAGTAATTATAAGAATTGATAACTGTGTACAATGAAACTCTTATTTGTACATCAGGATAACTAAGATACAGATACCTCTTTACTGGTCATTTGTATGACTTTGAATGATTACCTTGAAATGCTTACATCCTAATAGAAGGTTCTATCCAATGTCCATTTTGCCCAATTCGTTCATCCTTATTTCCTACATCCTAAATGTTTATGAACATGGTAATCAAATAGTTCATATGGGCCTACAAAAACACTCGGTAGAAATATGTTTTACTTGGTAACCCTCCATGGCAGTCTCCTATTGTTATAGCACAGTAGGGCAGCGATTCATAATTCAACATGCGTTGCATGCAGGCCTCAGTTCTGCGATGAAAGCAACAAAAGAATCAACATTATATCCATTCTCATTGAGCTTCTGAATTTTGGTGTACCAATAATGCTTTACAAATAAAACATTCTCATTAACCTAATAAACAGAGAGTTACTGTTATTGTTAATTCTCAGTTCAAAAATTTTGTGTTAAGATATCAAATGAAATCTACAGTGAAGGTCAGAACTCAGTTGTGCCATCCATTTTGCCATCTTCCCTGTCTTGCAATACACCAATGCAACTTTGGCAGGGACTTGAGCTGCTTGGCAGCCCTTGTTGTATATGTAATAAAATTTTGAAAATGGTTTAGTATCATTTATTTTTTTAATTTGAAGAAGAATCTATTAATCATAATCTACCAAAGTTTCCCAGGGGTTTCATTTTTCCGTAACTCACATGTTTCTGTGTTTACATTATTACCTTTAGAATGGGATTTTTAGCGGTACAAGGATATGAATGAACATCCAAATGTATTCTGGCCCTGTCCAGATATGAACAGAACTTCAACTAAATAAGTACTAAGCTTGAGAATTTATTTTCATTTGAAAAGGGCAACTGCTGGTTTTTTATATATCAGGGAGCGTTAATAAAAGGGCAAAGTGTCCATAATAGCTATTCAAGTTGTGTATATGCCGTAAAATTCTCATTTTGGACGACTGAAACAGAACAAAACTGAATGGGAAAGTGGCATATTAGATCGTATGGGTGTCCCAAAAACCAACCAGAAAACCAAACTTTATATGTGTGGAAAATTGAGGACAAGCTCGTGGACAAAGGAATTTTAAAAAATGGGGTTACCACCTCTCCAAATTCAACCCAGACATCCTAAAACCACAAATAGCCCAAGACTAGCTTACTGTACAGCCTATCCAGGTAGACCCAGAACGAAGTGCCCAAATGATTATAAAGGAATTGATTGCCCTGTTTGAGGATGAAAGAAGCTAGAATAAGGAGTTGGATAATTTTAAAGGTATTGAGTGCCCTGTCCCAGGGTGAAAGGGATTAGATTGATATAAAAAATCAACACTGTTTAATTGTAAAAGATTTCTTTCCAATTTTTAGAATACAATATTGTTTTTTTAATTTAAATTGTGTTACTATTTTTTTTTAACAACTTTTAATTTATTGTAATCCTTAGCAAGTTAATTAAAATATTTTTATAATTTTTATATACATATTTTTTCTTCACAATAATAATTTATAGAGATATAAAATATTGATACAAAAATTAAACACCATTTAAAAAAAAAAGAAGTTTTTACTTAAGAATAATAGTTATCAATTAGATTATAACTTAAGAATAGTAGCTATCAATTAAACCATAATCTAATAGTATATTGATGGGAGTTTACCACTACTAATCAATCTAACCTTTAGAAACATTATATTTTGACAGTCTAATAGAAATGTTTTTGGGAAGAACTATGTAAGCTTTTTTCAATCAGTGTTTTGGATCATGGTTGATGGGAGTTTACCACTACTAATCAATCTAAACTTTTAGAACATTACATTTCCACAGTCCATTCTAATTACATAAAACTTAAGAGTAGTAGCTATCAATTAAACCATAATCTAATAGTATATTGATGGGAGTTTACCACTAATCATCAATCTAACCTTTAGAAACATTATATTTTGACAGTCTATTGTAATTACATAGAAATGTTTTTGGGAAGAACTATCTAAGCTTTTTTCAATCAGTGTTTTGGATCATGGTTGATGGGAGTTTACCACTACTAATCAATCTAAACTTTTAGAACATTACATTTCCACAGTCCATTCTAATTACATAAAAGTGCTTTTGAAAAAAAAACTATGATAAACTTGTTTGAATCAACTCGGATCTTTTATATACGGTGATACCAAAATAAAATCAGAGTTCACTTAAGTCTAACTTTGTTTTCTCCATTCACAATTCCTTGTACAGAATGCCTTGTCATAATCTAAGTATGTAGATAGTTCAACTGTCCAAAACTATATAATTTCTTGGTGAATTCCTTAGCCTTGTGAGGATATGAATGGACATTATGTCCAACCTGGCATTTTCCATTCATATATACAAACTTCTACTCTGTACTGAATTGTGAGAAATCGTTTTATTTGAATAGGGCAACAGGTGGTTCTTGGGATATCAGACAAGTACTCAATAAAAGGAGTGCCTTCCTAATAGGGCTTCAAGTTGTCTATTTGTGTACAAACTCCCATTTTGAATAGATGAAACAGAACCAAAAGCACATGGGCACGTGTGAGAAAAAGTTCAAGACAGTCCTGGATAAATAAAGCTTCAAGAAAATGGGAATAATGCCACCCAATTCAACCAACAACATAAAAATCTTTAAGTTTATAGTCCAAACAAGAACCATGAATCTGGTAGATGGATGACAACAAAAAAAAAAAAGTTGGAGGAAAAAATATGGTTGCCCTGTACCTCTTGGGGAGGGACTTCCTCATGGTGCAGCTAGCTTGACATCTGAGATGTCAACTTTATATGGGAAATTCTTGAAGAAAGAAGACCAATGACACAAAGGCAGGAAATAAATCTTATATTTTTGGCTTGTTTGAGAAAATCATAATGGCGGGTCGTTGATTAGAATGTGTCTTATAACTAGTAAGAACACCTTATGTAGGTGCGGTGGATCCCTAGATAGGCCCTTTAATGACACAAAGGCAGGAAATAAATCTTATATTTTTGGCTTGTTTGAGAAAATCATAATGGCGGGTCGTTGATTAGAATGTGTCTTATAACTAGTAAGAACACCTTATGTAAGTGCGGTGGATCCCTAGATAGGCCCTTTAATTCCTCTGGCAGAGTCTCAGTGTTAATGAGTTGGAACATCAATAACATTGCTCTAAATTTTATACACCTGAAAATTAACAAGATCAATGCAAAACCGTAAATCATTGAGCTATAATAATGTTGTCAACCGAACATAAGGATTTCTTACCAAATGATTCTCAAATAAGACAACTAACGTCATGCATAAAATATCAAATGAATAGAACAGATACAAATTGTGCTTTATATTTCCCCTTAAAAAAGTTATACATGCTATTGAAAGAGTTGACCATCAGGCCCAGAAATAGGTTTTAAAAGAAGTATTAAAACATTAGGTGAAGAACGTATTCTCACTGCAGATACCGAATTATTGCCTTAAAAAAAATATTCTATTGAGAGGATATAAATTTACCTTTTTCTATGCTAGTTTAATGTATTTATTAAGTTTATTTATTTATTGAATGAGTGTAATTGAAAAATCATCCTCCTATTTATAATGAAAATTTTTGTTATGAAGAGCATTTGGAAAGCCTAGGAAGATATCAAGCCTCGGCTCCGTTGGGTAGGGAATGACTTCCACAGCGATCTTTCTATTAATCACCAATTTTTGTGGCGGTCTCCAATTCTCAGAGCTATTAGGGTCATCCTCAAGCTAAGGTGCAATGGATCCATGCCTTGAAATTCTTCAAAAGAGGCATCCGTGTGTTGCCGGAGTTCATTAATAGAGCCATCGAGAATTTCCTCTTGTGGCAGGAATTCAACTTGAAGTTTAGACTTGCTAACGAAGACCAAAAGACTTTTCAGTCTGTAATTGATGCCATTTCTCCCTAGATGATTCACAAAATTGGGGTTCAGTCTTTCAAAGGAACGATTAGAAGTGATACCTAGACACACCATTCTAGAATTACAAACCTTGCAAAGGATATTTATGGCTATCTTCGCACCTTCCCATGGTGGATCAACTCAATTTTCATTGGTAGCTCCAGTCTTTTATTGGGACCTGGCATTGCCATTTCTAGTGTATTTGGTCAACTATTTTTGAGCTTAAGTTGGCTCATTTTTCTTGGTGCATTCTTTATCACAGACTTCCTCTTGGTGCTCATTTGGTTCACATGGGTATCCCCAACCTTCAATGTCCTTTCTATGGCTAGATTGAGAGTCTCAAACATCTCTTCTGGTTTTGTCCTCACGCTTAGAAAGCGTCGGGCTAGATTCATGATTTTTTCAGACCCTTTTGCCCTACTCTCTTTTCTTGGTAGATGGTTTTGCTTGGGGACTAGCCTTGTGTCTTATCTAGATATACCTAGATTTGGGATGCTTTCATGGTGGAATCTTCAACAAATGGAAAGATAAAAAATGTAGCTCTCTTTTCTAATTGCCTTACAGATGTTCACCTCTCTCTATACATTAAAGCCATGATTTGCTCTAATGTGCTTATGCATATACAAGTATAAGCTAGTAAAGTTGCACTTGAAGTTGCCCATCTCTAGGAGTTGTTGGATCACTGGGGAACACCCCTTGAACTATTGTCAGGGTCCCACCTGACCCCTCCTCTCCTTCTAGAGGGTGTAGGCATGTCCATATCTAGTTTGCCAGGAGAGATAGAGGCTCTTGCTCTTGTGGATTATAGCCTTTAGTTCCCATGGACAATGGTGATTGTGGTGGCTAGTCTCAGCCTTCTCGGCATCCCTCCACCTCTTCTCATGGGTGAGGTACTTTTGGATGGCCTGACTCTAGCATGTTTCCTCGCCTAGAGTTGGCCATCTCCCCGATCCATGCTCAACAACCTTCAGATGGTGCTCCTAAAGAAGAAGATGTTGTTGTTGGTTGGGAGTCCGTTGATGATGTTGTCCCTAGTGATGTGTGGGGAAATCCTAATGATAAGAACCTTGTTTATTCATCTTTGTTTTGGATGTTGTCCAGTTAGACTTTGTGGGTGAGCCCTTATACCACCCTAAACTTTTTTTATGAATATTATATTAATATTTCTTTTGATATAAAGTTTAATAGGATATATCCATTAAAAAATTGTATAAATGAAAAATGATGAATTGAGTAAATTTTTGTGTAATGCAATTATTTGCATAAGTGAAGAATATTATATGAAATAAAATGCAAATACTTAATAATAATAAACTACTTCTAGAGAAACCTCTAAAAATAAACTACTTCAAGGGGGCTACCTCTAATAGTCTTTAATAAGAATAGAATTCACAATATGATGATTAACTACTACTCACTACCTCCTATATATTGGCATCGTTAGGTAATATTAGTACCTTAATTCCAATTAGGCCAACTTAGCATGCAATAATTATACCTAGGGATTCATAAGTGAATCAATTAAGAATTATGTGAGCCATAACTTGTTATCACATATTTGTACATGCTATAGGATAAGAGTGTAGGATGCCACTCCCCTTAAAGTCATCATTGTCCTCAATGTTGATAATCCTTGGATGCTTCTACAAGAATGCTTCATCTTCCCATGTAACATCTTCACTAGCCAAATTCTTCCACTTGATTAGATACCTTTTAATCTTCCTTTTTTGTAACATTTGAGTCCATGTCTGAAGGGTTCCTTTAAGTTCTAAAATGATTTTTCTCTTTTCATCAAGCTCTAGTAACTTTGTTTGGGTTGAAATTTCATGTTGATCAATTTGTTGCTTAATTTTGTTCTATGTTATTGCCTTGTTCTCCTTGAAACTAGAGAGTACCTTTGTTGGTGTTGAATGTGTTATTCCACTACTATAACCTTTTGGTGTACCTTCAAAGAAGAGGTGATGGATGGTGGATGGTACCTTGGTACTAGTTAAATGGCATGATTAGAATATCTTTTGGGAGGCAATCCTTTTGGTCTATCCCCCAAAAATTACTAATTGTCTATCTATAATTTCTTGCAAAACTAGTGATGTAGGAACCTTTAACTGTTGCACTTCCAATGAAAACAATTAGGCTGCACCCCCACTTGCCCCCTTGTTAAGTGTCTTTTGTATTTGGTGATCTAGATTACTATTTGTGGACACTTTGCATGCAACCCTCTTAGTTCAAATGTCCTATTCTATGGATGAAAATGCATGAGCATCTCTTGGAAGTTCATCTCAATTGTTCCCAAGGTATTGAGCCATTGCACTCCAAAAATAATGTCTACTTCAATCATGGGGATATCAAACATAGGACAATCTAGCATGTAGTCTCCCATAGTCAATTTAGTATTGTGACATTTCCTTGAAAATTTGACTCTACCTCCATTCACAATCATAACTTAAAATTTTGGGGTTGGGTAAACAAAAACAGTTCAATTGTGTCACTAACTTATTATGATGAAGTTGTGAGTACTTTTCGAGTTAATCAATACTTTCACCTTCTATTGTTTAAGGAAACCTACTACCTTGTGGGTTTGCAAGGTACTAATACTTAACAATGCATGGCAAGAGATGGTTGGAGATCTTTTGAGTCTTGCACAACCACTAATGCCTATTTTTCATCCTTTTCTTCATCATCGATGCCCTCAATATAGAACAACTTCTTTCCAACACATTTATGTCCCTGTTGTATTTGCTATCACAATTGAAATATAACTCTTTGGCCTTTTTTTCTTCCTTTTTTTAAGGATTCAGTCTCATAGCTTGAAGGAATGCTAGTGTAGGTGTCCTCCCATATTTTTTGCTATGGAATTCCTCTCTTTTGTTATCTCAAACCTTTTCCTCTACTTGTCTTGCCAAAATCATTGATTGGGAAACAAAACTTGATTGAACATACTAAATATACATTTTAATCTATCCCTAGTTTAAAGATAAATTAATTTTAACCATTCACTCGTGTTAACTAAGCTAATATTAAATAGCTGAAAAAATAGTCATTGTTTAGTAGAAAAGAGACCTAGCCTAAGAGGTTAAACTAGGTCAAACCCTCTTCTATATCATTAGAACACAAATCAAGCTTGGCTTCTACCTAAGAAGGAGAGCCAAACTACAGTGGTTTTGTCCCTTTGTTGTATAGAGGAGTGTCAACCAAATCCAACGAATCAAGCTAGGGCAAAGTACAAACCCTAGTTAAGCAAGATCTATGAAAATACGACTATTGGAAAAAAATATATCAAAAATCTAACACCGCACTAGGGATCAAAGGGTAGAGTAGAACCTGGATCCAGATTCGGGAGCCCAAAGGACTGAGGCACTTGGGTGCCCTAGACCCTGATTAGGGTTCTACAGAATGTGAAGTTTCCTGTGTCTTTGCCCTTATGTGTTCCTACTTCCTATAACTTGTCTTCTATAGATTCTTTCAAATGCTACCTGCACACACACAAGAAGGAAAATAGTTGGGTGCTATTTAAGAGCTTGCCTAAGTCAAGCTCTATGAATGGTGTTTCCACCTCCACAACAATAATGATGAGATCTCAAAGAGTGTGTGCCCTAGGAGGGCAGAGGCAAATTTGAAGTAGAATGGAATGCTAGAACAAAGCATGAAGGAATGGAGTCACCATGATCATGGAAACCCTAGCTTGCTTGAAGAGGCATCACAACTTGACTCAAGAAGTTGGTGTAGCCCATAGAAGTATAGAGATCTTCACAAGACCTGCAATAAGTTAGTGTCGCAACAATAATCCACCATAGAGAGTTTTAGAGAAGAGTAGAGAGCATGAGAGAGAAGAAGAAAGAGTGCAAGAGTACCTAGATTTCTTAGATGTTCAAATGAATAAACTAACTTGCTTATATATGCATTCTTATTGATTTTTGGAGAATTAAACCAAATGAGGCTAACATGAGAAACCATTTGAGATGCGTAAAGCCGACATACCATTAATTTAGGTCTGAGCTAAAAGAGGGCCTAGGGCGCCTAGGCACCCTAGTCCATTAGCCCCACAACTTCCGAGATAAGCCACTTTAAGTGTGTTTAGCCCGACCTTATAGTTATTTTTTGGGTTTTGTGCATTAGGATCAAGAATTACATGTTTTAGGTCCACTTGGGTGATAAACTAGGTGTAAAATGCTAGTGTACACATTTTACTCCATAACATTTAACCCCCACTTTAGCATGGGTATAAGCTTACGTTTGAACTCACACTAAAGTATGGAGAAGACAAATTTCAAACACAATAAAAATAGAAACCATAGAATGTCACCAAAATTTGAGGGGTGATGAAGCCCCCAAGTTTAGGATTCTAGGAGTCTATGATGATTGGCATACACATAAGACACACATAATTCACTCATATATGAAGCACTTAGAAAACATGAGATAGGACAAGGTATACACAAGGCATACACTTGAGAAGTCACAATGCATACACACAATACACAAAGTATACAAACTAGACTCGAAGCATACACATAAGGCATAAAGCATACATATAAAATACACATGAAACACACACAAAGCACTCAATAGACTTACATAAGGAATACATAGAGAAAACATGTGAGGCATGCATGAGGCGTGAAGAACATATAGAGAATAAGAATATATGAGGAGAATACACACATCATACATCAATCACAAAAAAACACATAACGGAAGACCTTGAGTCAACATGACAAAAGAGACCTCAATCTAGAAGGTTGTCTCAATCACTAGACATCATTCCCCTAGATGCAATGAGAAGAATGCTAAGGGGTTAGTTAGAATTGAGAAGCACAAGAGGATACAAACACATCATACACATAATCTATCTATTTAGAGAAGTGTTTCCACTCAAGGGAATATACAAACTACCTCCAGCAAGAGGATTTACACGAAGTCTTGTAGAATAAGAAGGCGAAACGACTTTACTACCAAACTCTATTTGGTGGTGCAACCCTTCTCCCAGTCATGCAAGGAGCTTCAACTTAGAAAAACAGGAGACTCAAGATCTTGTTTCCAAGCTTTCTATAACCCTTTCCAAGAGAGTGTAGGAACAAAGATAATCGACAAAAGAGTTTTGATAAAAAGATGAGAGTAAGGCTCATAGCACAATAAATGTCCCCACCTTAAAGTGATTGTTAACTCCATCAGGGAGCAATTGCCTTTAAGGTAGAGTGAGGAAGAAATATAAAACACACACAAGAGCTTTCAAAAAGCACATGCATAGATGTTATGTGTTCTCAAAAGCTACATCGCGACAAGGGGTTGCCCCCAAGATGAGAAAACCAAGGCGATGCTTGTAGGCATGATATACAATGGATTGTATAGTCATGGTATGACACCGAGCATTGCAACAAGGTGCCACATAAATATGAATATGACAGAAGAAGGATCACATGAAAGTAGAGTACACACAATTTGAATCAACATGAAAGGATGCTAAATCATCCAAGAAAATAACACAATACATATAGAGGAATGATACAATGCATTCTTACTCCTTGTACCTTTGTGCTAACAGGGGTGCCAAGGAAGAATTAACAATCAACAAAACATCACAATATGGGGATAATAGTACATATAAGCATAACAAAAAATGAAAAAGAGGGACCACTCTTGTGAGTCAACCTATAAAAAATTATCCTCCCCCAACTTTATTATTATAAAATAGACGGAGGATAAGCTGCTCTAGGGACTACAACAAGCATGGTGAGAAGTGCTAGAGCCAAACCTTTTTCAAAGTTGTTGAATTATGTCACCCAAGACTCCAGATTCCTTAGTGGAATGGCCAAGTGCTCGGTGATATGCACAATAATGAGGTGTTCAATGATTATTATGTAGAATCTTTTTATGTGTTGGAGGAGGAAGAGTGCTTAGGCGGTCTTTGAGTAGACTCAACAACATACACTCTTGTTGAGATAGAAGAGAAGATATAGGTGTAGGAAGCAACCCTTTTTGTTGTGAACATGGTTGAGATTGTTACAACACATTTTGAACACCTTGATTTCTTTGAGTAATTTTCTTTACATAATTGAGAATGTAACCCGAGGGTTGAGGTGGTGTTGGATCACCTTGAACCATAATCACTAGTTTAGAGAAAAGAGGTGAATCGCACTTATTCACTATCCCTTTAGTGCATAGAATAAGTCTATTAATGATGATTGAATTGACATTATTTTCCTTCTGAGTAAGCTCAACATCCATCCCCAAGGGATTTAATGTGAGATCATTCTTCATCCACTAATGCTTCATCTTTTGAAGGGAGAGCATTGGAATGAAGGGAGGGTAAAGTGTTGTTAATAAAATTGTTGATGATGGTATCTTTAGTGATGTCCAAGGGGTTTGAACATGCAACCAAAGGAGAAATATCAAGGGTCTTTGCATCCTTAGTGATATCCAAGGTACTTGAACATTTAATCAAAGGAGGAAGATCAAGGGTCTTCACGTCCTTAGTGATATCCATGGTATTTGAACATTCAACCAAAGGTGGAAGATCCATAAGATGAGCCATAGAATCCTCATGTGCTATGGTGAAAATAGAAGTAGTCTTCTCAACATCATCTAATGCTGCATCTCTAGAAGAGAGATTAAAATGAAGAGAAGGTACAATAATGTTAAGGAATGTGTCAATGATCTCATCCTTTTGTGTCAAAATGTCTTCATTTTTGGGAGAGGGATCCAAAGCATAGGGTGTTGGGAATGGATCATGGATGCAAGCTTTATTTAACTTTGTGTAGTCTCTGCATATTCCTATCTCTCCCAATTTCTTATTTTGCACTACTATTGGGCTAATCTATTTTGCTTCCTCAATAGGTTTTATGATTCATGCTACTAACATCTTGTCAATTTCTACTTTGACTCTTTTCTTCATGTTAGGATTGAGCCTATATGGCCTTTTCTTTATTGGTTTAACTCCTTTCAGTTGTATTTTCATTATCCCTGCTTCTTCTTTAATGCCTTTCATTTTAGTAAAGGTCCTTGGGAATAAGTCCTCGAACTCAGAGAGAATCTTAGTTACTTGTGCTACAACTTTTTCATTCTAGTAGTCTCCAGTCTTTGCTAATTTGGGGTCACTTTCGTTTGCAATGTTTTCTTCTCTGATTTTAAGAGGTTTATTGTAATATTGATCCTTTGGTTCAGCTAATATCTCTAGCTCTCTTTCTCCTTCCTAGACATCAATGTCTAGATCCTCATTATCCTCACCATCCATTTTGACCTAGTCTTATAGCATTTTTGGCCCATATTTCTTGACTGTTAGTCTATCCATTTCACCAATTTCCATATCCCTTCAGATCTTGGTGGTGGTATACTATGCTCCAATTCTTCTTTCTCTTCCTCTGTTATTTGTTGGAAAATTATTTCTTTTATTTTTAAAAGTACATTATGTATAGATTTTTCCAGAATGTAGAAAGAAAATGTATGTATAAAGTCAGCTTGTACTTCCTCCCAATTACTTGTTTCCTTTCTTCTCTCTTGGTTGATATACCAAGTTTGGGCTATTGGTGTCAATGTCTAGTAGAATAGGTGGGTGTATATAGCCTTGCTATGTTCTTTTCTGCTTTCCCATGCTATTACACAAGTGGTTAAATGTTCTTATGATAGGTTTTGCCCTTCATGTTTGGGTATATCTTTGTATTCTCCTTGCTCTGGTAGGTATCTCACATTGATAAGAAGCTTAAATGTGGACCAATCTTTTACTGAATCTTTATGTGTTGACCACCAATTTGTTGCATTACATACTAGTGTATGTTATATTGCTTCTATTCTTCTTTGTTCTTCTAAAAAGATTATCTCCATTTCATTCAAGTATTTTTGTAGGTCTTTAACCCCTGAGAACTTAGGTAGTTTGATATGAGAGATTCCTCTCATAATATGATTTATATGGTGAGATATCTTAGGTTTCTCTATATTTTGATCTTTATTGATGGTGCATACCATTTGTAGTGGATTTTCATCTGAAGCAGAGGATTGTGGTATGTTTTCCTTATTGATTTGAACCATGCATATCCTCCTAATTCCTATCATTCTCTGGGTTATGAGCTTCGATTAATTTTTTATCCATGCTTCTAGGACTTCTTCACTATCAGTGCTGTCATTATCATTCTCTGCCTCTATTTTCTTCTTGAATTTGGTTCTTCCTCTATTTCAGTTGTTTCCAATCTTGATATGGTATAAATGTTCTTAGGGTAGTCATCATTTCTTTTGCATGATTGGATTCTTCAATATAGGCCTTTTTCATGGGCAATCCTAAAGGTATGAATACACTTTAATTACTATTCACAAAAGATAATTCTTCTTTGCAAGAGTCCACTATTACATTGGTATCTACAAACCATCTTAATCCAAGTAGTGCATTAAAGGCATCTCCTTGTTCTTTCATAGCAACAACCACAAAGTCTACTACTTGTTTGATGCCCATTAGGTTTACCTCTACTTGTTTTCATGTTCCAATGGTTGACATGCTAGACCCATCTGCCAAATTAATATTGTAGGGTTTTTGAGACAATCTAGGTCTCCCTAGTTGTTTCCAAAGCTTCTTAGTGATCATATTGATATCCACGCCCAAGTCTATCATTACATTTTTGACCTTTTTATGATTAATATGAGCACTCACCAATAGTGGTTTTGTTTTCCAATGTCTTTCATTTCTACCCAATTGCCTGATTTGATTTTGCGATATCTTTTCCTTATTCCAACATTTTGCAAATTGCTTAAATTTCTCCATAGGATTATGTTGTTGCGTTAGTGATGTAAATTGTTTGAGTGCCACAACTTCTTATGTGAAGAATTGATTCTCTTGTCTCTGTTTCTGTTGTTATTGTGTCACAATTTGTTTTGTTTTCTGCACTATATCATCATGTTGTTTCTTATCCAGAAAGAATACATCTTTATCCTCACTTTCTTCTCTCTCCGATTCAGTAGTGTCAGTTCCTCCGGTATTTGTACTCTATCTTGTGACTACTGCCACTTTCTCTTTTCCTTTATTTATGTCCATTTTATTTTTCCCATCTTTAACTCTTTTTCTTTGTTCATCTTCTCTAGATGAAGATATGTTTGTATTGTCATCCTTATCTCTCTGACAGGTCCTTAGGACTTGCCCTTCTTCTTTAGGGACCCTCCGGATTACTCTTGCCCCTTTTTTTTGTCCAAGTCATCACCTTTTGTTTGCTGTGGTGCATTCTGAAAGTATTGTTGTCCTTTATCACATGTAAATAGGTCATGCTCTGTGCTGTTACAGAAGGATGTGCATTGTCTTCTTCTTTCTCCCCAACACTCATTAGCCAAATGCTGTCGTTTGCTGTATTTATATAGTACCTATAGTTTCATCTCTCCTTCCTCTACCTCTACCTTGGCCTCATACTCCTCTATAACCTCCAAATTGTCCTCTATCATCATTACTATAGGTATTTTCATATGGTGCATTTTGGTTTGTATTCTATATAGTGTTCATGTTTCTTTGATTTCTCCATGAAGGTTGCTTATAATCATGATCCTGAAGATATAATGATCTTTCTACTAGGCCTTTTACATATGCCATGGTATTATTTTGTGCTTTTTTTCTTGTGATTTGCATTATACCATGAGTCACTTTCATCCTCATCTTCTCTTACCCTAAATAGTTGGTGATGAACAATCCAATGTTTCATGATCATCCCATTCTCCGCATAATCCACAATAAGTTGTATTGTTTTTTGTAGGGAGTGCTTTGATATCCACCTTCATTGTGGAAGCTTGTCTTTCTCCTTTTAGTTTTACACATTCATTCCTCACGTGTCCTTCCTTTGTGCAATAAGAACAATGCCATATATTCAACCTTTTATCTTCCTATTTTGCCAAGATCTCCAATTTAAGTTTCAACTGCTCCAATTCCAAACTTAATCCTCTTAATTCCATGTTTTCCTTGTTTTTATTTTGTTTGTGCCATGTTTGTGCCTCAATCTAGCATGCTAATGTGACCACTACTACATATGTTTCAAATATTCTACCATCCAAAGATGCTCTGACATCTGAGCTTATCCCAGATGTAAACCATTCAATCTTCTGCTTCTCAGTCAATGGTTCTTCTAGTTTGCGGACTGTTTCCTTAAATATTTTGTCAAATTTCTTTATAGTTTCTCCATCCCTCTATATTAATTCTCTCATTTTGCTTACCCCTTTAGTAGGTGATTCTAAAGTTTTAAAATTCTCTAAGAATTCCTTCTTCACTTCATCCAATATTTTTTCATGTTTGGGACATGCCTTTCTATACCATTTTAAAGCATCATTCTGCAATCTCCCAATAAAGTCAAATAGTTTAGTGTCATCCTTGGTTATATCATTCTTGCTCCAAATTGATTCTAGAACAAAAACATGCTCTGCAACTTCAATTGTATCCTTTTCAAATACTAGTAATTTGATTATAGCATCCATATTTCCTTTCTTTTGTTTTTCTAGACCCTTTGGTGTCTTGCGGTGATTCTTTTTTTGATATCTAGATTCTCCTTAGGTTTTGGCCTCTATATTAGGGTTTTATGTTCTCTTCCTTTAAATCTCTCTGCAATTGGATGTCAAAATACTCTTTTCCCACAATTTCCTCAAAATATTTCTTAATCTCTTCTTCTCTTTCTTTCTCACTGTCAACTTGATCTTTTCTTAAAATTCTTCTTGCTTTATAAGGCACCTAAGGTGACTTCTAGTCGAGGGGGTGTGTCTCTTCAACTTGTCTTTTCATTCTCGGAGATACTTTTTCGTTTGTCAATGACATTATGTTTTCAGTATGTGACTTTTCACTATTTTGTCTTATATTTTTGGAACTAATCTCTTTATATACCGCATCTTCTCTAATCTTCATTATACTTTGATTAACCAGGTGGTCTAGGTAATCCAGATCCAAATTTAAGGGCTGAAGGTTCTATATAGGATTTAGTAATTCATCCCATTGTTTGTCAACTCTAATTTAAGTTGAATATTAGCAAAGTTAGGTTGGTATTCTGGAGTTTTATATATTTGTGGTAGGGCTAGGGTTTGGTTATGTTCTTCCCTCCACATATTTCTTAACTGATCATATGCATCAATTCTTCCTCCTATACTTTTTAGAAGTTCTGTAGCCTTGTCAATATGCATTGTAATAGGCTCAAGATTCTCTATATCTCTTTGTATTAAGTTTGCAGTAGCCTCTATGGTTGTTTCATCCATCCTTTCTTTTCCCTTTATAGTTTCCTCTCTGGCAACACCCACCTTGGTGTGCTCATCCAATTTATTATTTTCTTCCACAATTTCTCTTTCCTATTTTCTACTTACTTCTCCTATCTTCTCCATCCTTTTATGGTACCTTTCCTATCATTCTTGGGTTTGTTTTTGTCTCTCCTCTCTATTATCTCCATTCCAGTTAGTATAATTTCATTGATTTCCCTTAATCTTTTGTTATCCTCTTTTGCCATGGGTGTTTTTGATTTGAAATCATATTAATCCTTATGTATCCCATGGTTGTCTTATCTTGAAGAGTTACATATTTTCAAGGATCTTTTCAAATCATCCCCTCATTCCATTTGCCATCCCCTTAAGTACCTACCCCCCTCTCACAAGGGTAGGAACTTAAGAGAATTCAAAATCTTTCGCAGATCATAAAAAAATTTCTTGTCACTCTAGTTTCCTTACTTTGTGCTACTCCACACTTTTCCTTTTTATTGTTTATTCTCTCTATTCTTCACTGTCATTTTCTAGGGTCCTGACAATGGAACCAAATGTTGGCAAGAAATAAGAGGGAAACTAGTCTGGAGATCTAGTCCTTAGTCAAGTATCTAAAGTCTAGTTTATACCCCAGTCAGACAATGAGAGAAACATAGATAAATATTAGTGAAATATGTTATGCGGTACAATCGAAGTAGAGTAAAGCATTCATAAGATATATACACTTATATCATAACCCTTATATCTCTTTTATATATATTTCTCATTACTTGATACATTCATGTTCATACCGGCAGGTATGAGTCTCTGCCTGATACATATCTATCTCATACTCTCTTACTCACTCTTATACTCTTTCTTTACATTGCTTACATGTATCCCATATATATCTACATAGAGGTGTGTCCTTTCCCAAAATACCTCTTTATATGTCAGCTCTATCCTCCGCATGCCCTTTACAGTAACCTGCGATAGGTTCTGCTAGGTACCATGTGCTCTGCCAACAATCACCTTGCAAATAATATTCTAAATGCCTAAAAAATAATATTTAATTACAAAAAATGTTCCTCCTCATGTAGGATGTTCAAGTTCCCCCTTTCATGATTCTTAAAGTTGCATAAAATAATAACCAACTATTAAAATATTAAAAATGAAGGTACATAGTCCTAAGTTTGCAAGGTTAGTATCACCAATCCTAACAATATTGAGGTTTGCAACCCTATTTTGAAGATTCCCAAAAGTGTCCCATACCATGCTAGATACTCTCCTCACTTCATTAGAGTCTCCAATACCCTACATTGTAATGAATTCCAATTCTCAATGTATTTTAGGGTTCTTTTTGTTAGAGTGGAACCATTTTTACCCCTTAATCCAACTTTCTTGATCCATTTTCAGATCATTGGACATTAGAGGTTACCAAGTATTTTGAAAAAATCAATCAATTAGACAATTCTTCAATATAAAAATGGGAAGTTAATTTAATGGAAAATTATCTTGGTTTTTTTTTTCTAAATATAACTTGCATAGAGTTCCGAGGACCCCCTCCCCTCCCCCACCCCCGCGCCCCCCCCCCCCCGAAAAAAAAAAGGTATTCAGATGTCGGATTCTTGTTACCACAAAGACTGGCTCACCAAATCTAATTGAAAAAAGCATAAACACTTAAATTTCAAAAGCAATCTTCCTATTCAGAGGGGTGCTTCTCAGAGTACTGGATAGATTATGAGAAATAGATGCCGCCATCCTCCTAGAAAGATAAATAGGGAGGGACGTTGGTGTGCTCCTCCTCAAGGTGTGTTGAAAATCAATACGGATGGTTCTTCTCGTGGAAATCCTAGCTACGCTAGTATTGGTGGTGTTGGGCATACTAGTTCTAGGACTATGGAGTTTATTTTTTCTATTTATAAGGGTTGGTATACTAACAATGTGATGGAGGCCCTTGCCATTTTATATGTTGTTGAGAGGGGTTGTGCTCTTGGGTGGAGACAGATCATTTGTGAGTCAGATTCTCAGGTGGTGGTGACTTTGCTAAAGAGGCAGCAGTTAGAGGATGTCAGTTGGCATTTGACCATTATTATAAAGCCGATTCTTAATTTGTGTGCTTCCTTGGATTTTGTTTCTTTCTGTCACATTCCCCGAGAATGGAATGGGGTTGCGGATTGTTTGGCTAAATGGGCTTTTGATCATTTGCAGGATTGGAATATTGTGGAAAGAGGCCAATTTCCCCTATATTTGGCTCAAAAGTTAGATCAATTAGTGGAGATAGATAGGAATGTGTAATGCTCTTGCTATGTATTGTTCTATTTTGGATTGAATAAATTTTTTACCCCTCTTTTAGTGAATTTTTTTTTTTTTTCAAAAGCAAAGCTTCCATCTCATCGTGAAATGAACAGTAACCAAACAAACCAAAAAATCCTACCAAAAAACTTTTGTTACAACAAAAACAGTCCATCATTAACCATATCTCCATACATCCATACATTGTTTATCTGTGCGAAGGTGAAAACTACCACAGCCAGGGGTCGACCTTGCCTGTCAAGCAATTTTTTTTATGACTGTTATCTATTCAAAGGTGGCCTTAAAATATTATGATATACCTTAGTATAAGTAAAATTATATATAAACCAAATATATATATATATATATATATATATATAGACAATCTCTTTAAAATGTCTCCTTTCATGTGATACAATCTCTTTAAAAATTTAATTGTATTTTATGGCAAAAATGTCTAAATATTGCTACTGGCCATCAAATTTAGGCCCTGACTATGGCCCCTCTCCAACTATATTAGTGAAAAGTTTTTTGAGGTTGGGCTGGCAAATCAGGCTATTCTTAAATATCATCCACTTCAATAGTCAAAGGCTAATTTTACCCAATAAAAATAGGATAAATATTTACCACTTTTTATTATGAATGAGGTGTAAAATTTCTATTAACTGTTTAATCATTAAAATGAATAATATTAGAGTAGAGTGGACAAATCACACAAATCATCCTCAACCTTCCAAAATTTGATGTTTAATTATCATGTATGCACCGAATCCTTTAGGATAACCATCTCTACAAGCTCTTCAATTTCATAAGGGAAACAATCTATATCATCTACTATGGCATCCTGAAATAATTTCATATTTAAACACACAAGAATTGCCTCTATAACATTGTAAAGCTTCATCATACTCTGGAAGAGAAAGTGAAAATGGTCGTCTGTCCTTTTAGCAAAATTTTCTTCTTTCTGTCTGAGCTCGTGAGTGTCCTCATGCAGCATAAAGACACTTGTAGCCATCGACAACATTGTTGCACAACTCAATACTTGGGTAACATCAAATCCATTTCATCTCTCGATTGATTGTCCTCAGTCCAATAGGAGGACCTACAATGCCGCCTCCACATTGATTATTGATTTTTAATCCATTTCTATAGCTAGTGCCCACATTCGCAGCATCCATTTATCCTCATACAAGAGTTGGTTTGTCGTCTTCTCCATATGCTCTCTTGTATTCTCTTCACCTCCTCCTCCCCTTTTATCTACTTCCCTTTTCCTGCCACACCCCACTGATCTGGAAGCCATCTCTCTCTTTGTCGATCTTCTACCCATTATTATCCTTCTTAAAGCACTTTCTGACTCTCATCATTGTTGTCATTCAAACGTGTCTCCCACTATCGAGTATTGACTATAATGTACGGGCACTTTAAGCTCTTTCTAAAATGAAAAGATTTTGCACACTTGCTTGTCTTAAAAATAATCATCTTTTCATGTTATGAGACCATCTCATCATTAAGCCAACTTTTTTGCTTAATGTCACATCATTTCAGTAACTTTCTTCTAAGTCATTCTTTATAAAGAATATATTTATGACCATCCAATATATATTTTTATTATATATAGTTGGTCAAAAAAATTTAAATATCATTATTTTTAAATAAATGTGAATCACTACATTAAATAGTATTACTATCCATGTAACAGAGTTGATTGTCATAAGCACCAATACAATTTTATAAAAATAAACATGATCATAAAATATCTTTTTTTTTAATTTATAATATAACATTATTTTTTACCACAACATATCAACAATTTAATATCAACAATTTAAAATGAATCTATTAAATATAATAACCTAATTAATAGGTTCATGCCATTAAATATTCTCATTATTATTATTATTATAGTATCATGGTTTCATAAGGAAGCAAAAATAAACCATGAAAATTTATTTGACATCCCATCAACCTCCGCCACTATATTATGATTTTGTCTTACAAAAGAAAAGAAAGAAACATAGAAAATGAATTAAAACTAAGCTTAAGAGAGAAGGAAACTGAATTCTCTTTTTGAAACTTGCTGGTTTCCTTCAATATTGTTTTGAAGTTTCTCACCAACACTCAACAACATATATTACAAATAAACTAATGTTTCAAAACTCAAATACCAGATCAAACCTCAATACCCTTGAACGTCTGAAACACATTACATATAAAGAAACCTCATTATTACCATTCTTTGCCAGTACTGCCAGTACATATTCCTGTGCTTCTTCCAATTAGTCCATAATCTCTTAGTGACTTCTTCTCTTATATGCCACCTTCTCTTTGCCCTTGCAATGGGTATCACTTTCACTCTTCTCATGTGATATCCTCCTTGTCTAGTTTTGCTTTTCCTTATCTGATTATATCCTTCATGCCCAAACAATCTGCTAACAAAGCTGTAGATTTTTTCGCACAGAACCTTGATTCTATAACTCCTCACTAAGTCAATGATTCTCTTCATCTTAAAATGAGCAAAAATCTTGGAAAAAATCCTCCTACAAGGCGACCTCTTTTTTCTCAGTCTCACAGGCTTACTCTTATTCACAATTTGCTGCCTCTCATTTATCCTTCTTATGATTGATGGGTGCTTTACTACAAACTTTTTCCCACCAGCCTTTATCTCGTAAGCCTCAGGCAATACTACATATCTATAATCATTATCATATTGTTGCAGCTTATGATACTTGTACATACCTTCAGTTTGGTAATTTGTTGCTGTTGATCTGGTTTTCTTTGTTGCAGCTTGGGAGGCGCGCAGATTTAGCCCATTGCTATAATTAGCTGGCTCTAGTATTTCTGATTCATCATTTATCCTCCTTATAATTGGTGGGTGCTTTACTACAAACTTTTTTCCACCAGCCTTTATCTGGTAAGGCTCAGGCAATACTACATCTCTATAATCATTATCATATTGTTGCAGCTTATGATACTTGTACATACCTTCAGTTTGGTAATTTGTTGCTGTTGATCTGGCTTTCTTTCTTGCAGCTTGGGAGGCTCGTAGATTTAGCCAATTGCTATATTTAGCTGGCTCTAGTATTTTTGAATCATCATTTATCCTCCTTATAATTGGTGGGTGCTTTACTACAAACTTTTTTCCACCAGCCTTTATCTGGTAAGGCTCAGGCAATACTACATCTGTATAATTACTATCATATTGTTGGAGATTATGATATTTGTACATACCTTCAGTTTGGTAATTTGCTGCTGATCTGGTTTTCTTTCTTGCAGCTTGGGATGCGCCCAGATTCAGCCCACTGCTATATTTAGCTGGCTTCAGTATTTCTGATTCATCATCAGAAAAGATTATATTCGTATATGATTTGTAATGCCTCATTTTGTCCATAATTTAACAGGCAGCAACAACAACAAAATTGATTGAATGAAATAATATGTGAGTTTTGTTAGCAGTGAAGTGGAGCATAAGGAAGACCATCTTAAAAAGATGATTCTGCCGGACATGGCCTGCAGGCAAAATATTTATTCTGCTTGCTGGCAGTCATCATTCAAAGGTTAGAGAGACTATTTTTTATCATTTCTTGTAGTATTCAAGGCTCCTAAATGATACCCAAAATGGTGATTGGAAGATGGATGGATGTGGATTGATTTGGTTTTAGTCTTTGAACTCGTTCTCTTGTTTTGCTTATATCAGCACAATTAATAGTCTAAGCAATAAAAAGAGTTTTATTGTATTTTGAAATGTGGTGTTTGACATCTATCGTACCAGACATTTGTTAGCATGCAGATAACAGATCAGAGTTTGTTGCACATAATCTTTGATTGTTTTTTAACCATTTTCTTAAATATATTCGGTCATGAGAAAGAATATGGGAGAACAGAAGTTTCCAAAAATATTTTGATTGCTTGTTAGTTTTGTTTAAGTTAAATGTGAAACCACAATTTGTTGACTGTTTTAAGCTGTTCTATGATTAGAATAGATATTTATGTTACTTTATTTAAGACAGGGATATATAAATAAATAGGATATATAATAATATTATTTATTTAAACATTATTTTATTTATTTAAGAGTTATTTTATTTTTTAATAGTTTAGCTAAGTATAACATTTATTATATTTGCTGATTAGGAAATTTTAGAAAAATTGAAAATTATTTTTGCTATTATTTTCATACGTACAATTATTTCACTCCTTTTCTCTATTTTGACTTACGTGTTCTTTGTGTTTTGTTATGTTTGTCCTAATCTTTTTGTATATATATTTTGTAAAAGCATTTAACAAGCATACTTATATTTAAAAAATATATCTAAAGTGATTAAAAAATAGACGCGCCATCTACTTTAAATATATATTTTAATATAGGTATACTAGTAGCATCCCAGTGGCAAGCCTAATTCTAACTATATTATATATCTTAAGAATTATTATAATTATATAATATAATATTATAATACACTTAGATATATTATTGTAATATATTATATAATAGTTATAATTATATATTATTTTTTAAGGTTCAATGAAGGTTAGATTTAGAATTAAGCTTTTGTTTAGGGATTAGGTTATGATTACACTTATAAATAGGGTTTTATATAATATAATATTATAATATAGGATATATTATTATAATATATTATATATCTTAAGAATTTTTATAATTATATAATAAAATATTATAATAAACGTTAGATATATTATTATTATATATCATATAATAATTATATATTATTTTATTTAAGGTTTGAATGAAGGTTAGATTTAGAATTATGATTTTTTTAGGGATGGGTTACCATTGAGCTTATAAATAGGGTTAGATATAGGGTTACACATATAAATCAATGCTAAGTGTAATCTTATGGTTATGGTTGGAATTAAAATTAGGGTTAGATTGATGGTTATGATTACAATTATGGTTTGGGGTTCACATTCAATGTCCAAATTTCAACTTTAAGAGTTCAACATTGAGATTCAGTGGTCTATATTGAGTAATCATCATTTCATGTTCATATTTTGTGTTTTATTATGTTTGTCCTAATCTCTTTGTATATATATTTTGCAAAAGCATGTAATTAACTCTCATGGTGATATTTCAATAATCTTTTATATAATGTAATTTTTAATATGGATTGGATTTCAAATTGTTTATATATACAAACTTAGTGGATTTTGAGTGTTGGTCATGAATCATTGTGGAATGAAATTATTTACTACAAGAGAAGAATATAGTAGAAAAGAGATAGTGATTACTTAGCAAAAGAGAAGAATATAAAATAAAAGATATGTGAATACTCATTAGAATAAACTACTTTGAGGGGTAACCTCCAAAAGTCTTATAATAAGAATAGAACTTTGTTGAACAACTACTCACTACCTCTTATTTATAACCATCATTGGATAATATCAATCCCCTAATTCCAATGAGGTCAACCTAGCTTACAATAAATATAATTAGGAACTAATAAATGGATAATATAGGTATTTTTTGAGTCATAGTTGGTCTTCACATATCCCCATACTTTCAATGTACATTAAGGGCATAGCATACCTCTCCTCTTCATACAAGTGTTGTCATTAACATTGATCAATTGTGAATGCTTGTACATGAAATATTCATCTTCCCAGTTAGCAAATTATTTCATTTGATGAGGTACTTCATAATAATCCTAGTTCTCAACTTCTTTATGTGTGTCGAGAGAATTGCTTAGGAACCAAGATGATTATTTCCTCTTCATTGATCTTAGGAAACATTGTTTATGCCACAATATGATGTCTAATAACTATCTTTAAACAAGAGACATGAAAATCTTGTTGTATTTATATTGTTGGATGCAACTTAGCTTCTATGCCACAATTCCAATCTTATGCAAAATCCAATAAAGACCACAATATTTGGGTGAGAGCTTGCTATCCTTCTTCTATTTCTTCATGGAAAATTTCTTAAATGGTTATGACCACAAAAAATCCAATCTCACACTTTAAATTTCCTTTCACCCATTGCTTCATTTGATTTGGTGCCACTTTTGGCCAAAGTGGGACATTGAAATCAATATTTTAAACCAAATTTTTACTTTCGGACACCTATAACAACTAAGCCATTAAGAATTTGAAGATGTGAACTAGTAATTTTTGAGATTTTGTGTGTAGATTCTAATCTAAAAAAAAAAATTAAAAAATAATTTATGATTTGTTTTACATAATTTTTAATAACTTGTTTCTTATAGTTAACAATATTTTTAAAAAGTGGCATTTATACCATATAGCATAATTTTTTTACAAAAAGGATAAAAATATAAATTTTTAAATATAAATTTGTCACACCAAGTACGTAGATTTTTTTTGTAATTTTTGAAGTGAGGTTAATTATAATTTAGACATAGGCTTATACCATATAGCATAACTTTTTCTATTATATATATTGAAATTATTTTTTTTTGAAACAAGAACATCAATACTTAGTGCATATATATATTTTAGAATTTTCTTCTATTTTACTAATTGTTAATGTGTGTGGAACAAAGACCTTAATGTTTGGTGAAAACAAAAATACTATATAATAATCAAATTAAATTTTTTTAAAATTATACTTTTTGGAAAGATTACTCTAAGGGCTACAATCCTACAAATTATCTTGTCATGTTGATTCCATCTGCTAGTCCAACCTGAGGTTTGAAACTAAAAAAATTGAGGAAAATATGAGAAGTAGAGCAGAAGAGGCCATCCAAGGGCCTTCATTCAAAGGACCTTCAAATGAAGGAACCTTTGAACAAAGAAACCTTCAAATGGAGGTCCTCTTTCAAACTTCATTCAAAGGTCCAAAATATATTAAAAAATTCATAGCTAGCCACCTTCATTTGAAGGTCCCTATGTAAGAATATATTTAAAAAAATCGTGATCAAAGACATTCAAATGAAGGTGTTTAAGTCAACCTTGAAAAAAATATAATTTAGGAACTATTTATAAATATCAAACATAATGTATATTTACCTAAAAAAAATAAAAAAAATATTCATATTTTGGGGATTATTTTTGTTGGAGTAGCCAAGATCACTTGCAAAATCACAAACACTTCCACAAAGTTGAATTGTACAATGAAAGCCAAAAACTATCAATAAGCATATGAATGTGGAGCATCAACATATATTAACCTCACTTAGTAAATTACATAGAAATGCCTTATTATATAGGCATGGATGAGGCGATCCACTTTTCACCCCATGATGTGGCACATGTATGTAGACAAGTGTCCTATAGGTGTCAACCTTTGGAACACTTGGAATGTGCAAGCCAACAACCTTTTGACCAAGTAATCAATCTTTGTGACGAGTGTTGGGTGACTACAAAAGTGTCTTTTGAGGTGAGATGGAAAGTCTTCCAATCTCAAAAGGTATGCACATGAGGTTTACCAAACAACTAGGTAGCCTCTAAGGTCTAAAAGGTTGCACATTTAGTTAGATGAGATGTTATCTAACCTCATCAACCTAAGTACACTTAAGCTAAAGTGAATTGATAAATTATTCACTCTAACACCCCCCTTAAGTGATACTTGGGGAGATCACAAAAGTGCAAGAGATACATAAATATGGGTCCCCACAACTAGGCTTGATGACATACCCATGTACAATAAAGTCTCTCACAAATGGAGAAAAAGGAAAAATCCCAATGGGAAATAAAACTCCTCTCCAAAAGAGATAATGAGAAGAAAATAAGTCTCTTCAAAGATGTCTCTGAAAGATAGGAACATGAAGAACCCCTGAAGCATGCCGAAGCTTGTAAACTCTACTGAACAAGAACTAGTGTATGATAGAATCAACGAACCCTCCAAGATCATAGATCAGGATGAGAGAGAGAGACAAAAACTTTACATGAGTACCATCAATAAAACTACTCAAATATATAGCACAAATGGCAACAAAGGAAAAATAATTTGTGAAATTGAAAGTACAAATGGTACAATGATCAAAGAGGCAAAAATAACATTGCACAAGTGACCTCAAATGACACTACTCAAATGTGCAAGTGGTGCTCTACAAAGATACTGGAGTCTCACAATTATTGATCAAATAAAAATTAGAAGGATGATGTGTCCAATACTTCACTAAAAATAAACATTGACAGAATCATGTGATACCCCCCATAATGCTGAAAATAAGAGGTTGGAGATGCAACATCATGGCCAATATGGTTGTGCAAGCAACTGAAAAAGGGTGTGCAAAAACAAGGCACACACACATGAGGCTAGAATGTTGTCATGGAGGTACACTCACTGGACAAGATTGTGATGGCAAATAACAAGGCACAAACACAACCCCCATGGCACTTTATAAATTAGTGCATATACAAAAGAGGTACAAGAGATGCGTAAAAAACCCCCCCAAAAAGGAAACACAAAATCAGTATTTAGCACTTTATATTAGTGCATTTACAAACTTAGCTATAGATTTGGAGTTCTTACAAGTGTCCAAAAAAGGACGAAATAAGTTAATGTCATGAGGTGGACAATGACCACATTGACTAAGCATGCCTTAAAAATCTCAAATAAATGACAAAACTACAAAAAATTAGTCCCTCCAAACAAAATAATGTTGTAAGAGATGCCCCCCAGAAAAAATTACAAGATTGAGTACAAATTTGACAAATGGAAGCCTAAATTGACTGCTTATAACATATGGCGATTTTATAATTTTTTTGAGAAAATAGACATTTCAAAATAAAAAACTTATATGTACCAATGGATTCCTTGTGTTTTTATAATAAATTTTAAAAAATTGTTCAATTTTGACATCATGGGAAAAAGTTATGCCATGTCAAAAAATGTTGGAAAAAAAAGTAAAACTTGACTTCAGAGACAAATCTTGAAAAAATACAGCAAGTTGGGGAAAAATAAATTACACCATGAGAAAGTATATGGAACCAGCTTTCCATCAACTATAAGAAGTTAAAAAACTACAAGAGATGCGTAAAAAACCCCCCCAAAAAGGAAACACAAAATCAGTATTTAGCACTTTATATTAGTGCATTTACAAACTTAGCTATAGATTTGGAGTTCTTACAAGTGTCCAAAAAAGGACGAAATAAGTTAATGTCATGAGGTGGACAATGACCACATTGACTAAGCATGCCTTAAAAATCTCAAATAAATGACAAAACTACAAAAAATTAGTCCCCCCAAACAAAATAATGTTGTAAGAGATGCCCCCCAGAAAAAATTACAAGATTGAGTACAAATTTGACAAATGGAAGCCTAAATTGACTGCTTATAACATATGGCGATTTTATAATTTTTTTGAGAAAATAGACATTTCAAAATAAAAAACTTATATGTACCAATGGATTCCTTGTGTTTTTATAATAAATTTTAAAAAATTGTTCAATTTTGACATCATGGGAAAAAGTTATGCCATGTCAAAAAATGTTGGAAAAAAAAGTAAAACTTGACTTCAGAGACAAATCTTGAAAAAATACAGCAAGTTGGGGAAAAATAAATTACACCATGAGAAAGTATATGGAACCAGCTTTCCATCAACTATAAGAAGTTAAAAATTCCACTCTTCGAGTGTAAGAAATCCGATGGCGAAAGTTGGTGATTGTCGACCAAAAACTAGTTGTTTACCCAAAAAACCAATCACCCAAATAACAAATTTGGAGGAGGCGGCTTCAACAACTTGAAATGGTAGAATGGCGATTCGGGCACAAAAGACATCAGCTTGTTGTAAAATATGACCCGTGGTCTATGACCTGGTGTCATCTTTTGACCGCCAGACCATATGAAGCATGCAGAGGCAAACTTCAACCCAAAACCGATGGTGGTTAGGGATTCTACTAGGGTGTCCAAAGAAAAAGCAAATGATGGTTGTAACCACAAATAAATAGTGACATGTTGATGAAGGCTCTAGTTAGTAACGATGATGAGAATGCTTGAACTGTGACCTCCGTGAAAAGTGGTGATACCTCCGAACAAAGGCAAAGCATGATTGATAAAACCGCAACCTTCTGCAGATAGATGCCACATCCAAATGCTGAATGTGTTTGAGGTAGAAATCCCTGGCAGCTTTGATGGCAACTGTGGCAGTTTGGAATGATCTCCAAACACTTCAAATGGTGACCTCAACCTTTTGAAAGGCAATAGGTAGGAAAAGCTGACAGGTGAGAATTTGAGAGGCTTACTAGTGGAGACCACCCCAAACATTCAAACAAACCATAAAAATTTGGTGAAGCTATGACTCGAAGTGTTCGAAGCTTGCAAACTTCGACTGTGATGGCACCGGGAAGAGGTGAATCGATTTGTAACAAATTAACAATGACCTCTTGGTGGATTATGGTGACCAAGTGTTGGGTGATCTGCCCTCGACCAAAGAAACTGAGACCACCTTGAAGAAGTCAACTAATTTGAACCCTAAATGCCAAACTATAGCCCCCTGCACTAACTAGAAGAACCCTTGGCGACGATTGAGGTTGGCAACTAGTGATAGTTTTCAAATCTACAAACTAAAATACCAGATTGACCATGAACCAAGAAAAGCCAAAATCTACCAAAACACCCAACCAACCAAAACATAGCAAAGAGTGGTAGAGTTGAGGCCCTCTCTACTTAAATTTTTTTTCCTTACATATAGAAAATCCATACACTTTGTATTTGTACCATACGTCTGTACCATTGTATGGTACAAAAGCAAAACAAAATTGCAAAAATTGACTGTGTCCAAAATTGACTTTTGGAAATAGTCAATCTTTATTGATTTGGACCTTCTAGACTCAATGGTGAGGTCTGTTGGGCTCCATGATGCACCGTTGATAGGGCTAGGTGTGGTATTCAATTAAAAGAGGGAAGAGATTTACAAGATCGCTTTGATACCATGTTGGAGCAGCCAAGATCACTTGTAAAATCAAAAACACTTCCACAAAGTTGAATTACACAATGAAATCCAAATAACTATCAAAAGCATATGAATATGGAGCATTAATATACATTAACCTTACTTAGTAAATTGCATAGAAATGCCTTATTATATAGGCATGGATGAGGTAATCCACCTTGCATGTGGATTGACAATTACCCCATGATGTGGCGCTTGTATGTAGACAAGTGTCCTATAGGTTTCAACCTTTGGAACACTTGGAATATGCAAACCAACAACCTTTTGATCAAGCTATCAACCTTGGTGACAAGTGTTGGGTGACTACAAAAGTGTCTTTCGAGGTGACATGGAAAGTTGTCATGCCTGCATTTCCCATGCGGTCATGACACACAACACACGTGTCATGTCCACATTTGCCATGTGGTCATGACACGAGCTATGAAAAACTTTTCTACCTATCCCTAGGAACCCCCTCACATGCGTCTGCGTGCTCGGTGGAAATACGCATAAGGCGGAAATATGTCAATATAACTGCGATGGTGCGAGCCGTCTAGGGGTATGCAACACGTAGTGTGTCGCTTTTAGGGTTAGACTGATTTTAATCTGAACCCTAAGTTTCCTAGGTGCAAATGATCTCGCTAGCATCGAACCCTAACTTAACTCAGATTGAGAAGTGATTAAGTAAAACAATGGCAAGATGGTGCGTGATTAAAGTGAAATGATGAATTAAAAATAAATAAAACACAACATAAAATAAACCTAGGAATCTAGTAAAATTTTGGTAGCATAATGCGTTTTCAATAAATGCAAAATAAAATTTTAAAAATAATTCACCAATAGGAAATTAAAATTTAAGAGTAAAATTAAATAAAATTTAAGAACAAATTTCAAATGATTTAAAACAAAATAATAAAATATTAAAATAAACATTCTGCCAAGGTTGAATAAATCGACCTAGCATAAAGGAATAAAAATTCAAAAATAAAATAAAATAATAATAATTAATGACAAGACGCCAAATAAATCCAAGGAGGAAATCGAGTCCGTTATTAAATATAATTTTGACAATTATATTTAATAACTAACTCAAAAATTTAATAGAGGGACTCGGAGGAGAGTTTAAATAACTCTTCTCGTAAAAATAACGATAAAATAGATCAATAATTTAAAACCGTAAAAACCCCACCAAAGAAAAATGAAAACAATAATCCCATTTAAGTGAATTTAAATACATGGGAAAAATTACTCCTTCCCAACTGAAATAAAATTAATTCCCCAAATGAAAATTAAATGCACAAGGTCATAAAATAAAATGCAAACCTTCATTTAAAAATCAAACAAATTAAAAGGAACTCCAAGTTTTAAAAGAAATGAACAAAAGGCAAAAGGGATATTAAAATTATCTCCTCTCAAATAAAAAAAATCCCTCACAATTAAAATATCCTCACAAATGCTCTCCAACTAAAATAAAAACAAAACCTAATTGTATTTTATTATATCTTTATATTTGGTTGCCCTAATTTCAAAAATAACACTAAGTGTTCAATGAGAACCCTAATCTTATTTTACTCTTCTCTTTTGTTTTGGATTTGTTTTCTCTTGTTTTGTGAGCAGGTTAGGGTTTTGGTCCAGCAATGGAGCCCATGATTCTTCCACAACCTCCCACAGAGGTATTTTTAGCAGGTTAAAAACCATATGATAATATATTTCTTCTTTGTCACAGAAGGAGATTGTTAAATATATTGTATAAACTGAAGGTGTTAATTGGTAAATCCTATGCTACAGATTTAGATGCAAATGGCATTGAGATGCCAGAGGTTACACAGTGGAGAGGCGGGGCGGTGAGTACCTGGCCGCGGAGACGGGCTAAGGAGCCGTGAAGGTGAAAGCTGGCACGGGGAGAGGTTTACGGGTCTGGTGGAGGGTGAATGGTGTGAAGGGTGCAGGGGAGCCATGGGAAAGAAACTGCAGAGGCTTTGGTGGAGGTCATGGGGGGTCTGGTTCTGTGGTAGACACCGATCGTGCAAGGGAGAAATGGTGGGGAGAGCCGCGAAGGACGGCGACAGATGGTGTTTTGAGGGGTGTGGGTGGAGGCACCGCCTCCCCCACACCCCTTTTTCTTTGAGATAACCAGTGACTGTGGGCACGGGCCACAGTCCGCTTTTATATATATATATATATATATATATTTTTTTTTAATACCTAAAAACTGTAACAAGAACACAGCCTGCCATAGTAAATTTCGATCTCTGCATTTTGTTTATAGGTATTAATTCTAGTTTTTTTTGGATATATATATATATATATATAATGATAAGCCCCAGTTTAATAAAAGGTAGAAATATAGTAATTACATTTCTTCATATATATATATATATATATACAACAAACAAATGTACTAAATAAATTCTCTGTTATACTTTTCTGTGTTAAAACACAGTATCTTCTTTTTTTTTTTAAAGGAAAGAACAACAGAACAACAATATAGATTTTTTTTTTTAAGACTAAGACACCTAGATGCATATATATGTTTTATTAAAAAGCAGAAATACATATATTCCCATAGTATTCATTCTTTCAAACATTGATGTAACATTTCTTTTTTTTCTCTTTTTTTTTGTTTTAATTCATGCAATCACAGAGATAGATTTTTTTTTGTCTTGGAAATAATCCTATATGGAAAAATGAACATCCTTATTTAATCTTTCAACAACAATTAATTAAATAAACTCCCAAGCAACAAACAAAAACTTAGTTTAAAATTTCTCATTCATATGTGCAATAAAACAGATATTTAACTTCTATCTTCTCTTTCCTATCTACAATAAATCTTAAACAACCATTGATGCATATATTTTTTTGTTTCTTGTAAAGAACAATGACAGAAAAATAAATTACTCATGCTTTTCTCAACACAAAACCAACTCCACAATAAAGGGAATAAACAACAATTAAGACAAACAAAAAGTTTACATTGCACTTTTTTTTTCTTTTCATAGCCAACTCCAAGGGCTTACAACTTGCCAAAGTAAATGCAATAAGGCCATAATGGCCATGGCTCAAACAACCAATAAACTTCTAAATCCACACAAAGTGAGTTTCACAACAACTCCATTTCTTCATTTCAAACCTACAAATAAACACAACCAAAAGAAAACAATCCAAACACTACGAAATACTCTCCTCCCTACCATAGACCCGCAAGTGGGTCACCCCCGAGCTAGGGAGGTAGGGATTTACACATGTGCAACATTCCACAACAAAAATCAAACACAACAACACAAAATCAGCCCATAGGTTTAACACAAAACTCAACTCATGAAAATGAGTTTGATGAGGGTAGGGAATGGACCCCTCTACTTCAAAGGCCACCCAAAAGATAAAATACGAAACTCATGGCCTCAAGCCAAAATCTCCAAAACCACCACTCTCCACATAATCACAAATAATTTCCATGGCACTCCTGCCATTCAAATATCTTCTCAACAAGTAAAAGCCCTCAAGGCATAAATATACAATGTGGGAGTGACCTCAAGGAGGTTCCTTTCCCCTACCCAAACAAGTTGAGCATTATCTCCAATGGAGGTGCTCTCACAATACTCCCATCCCACACAAAAACAATGCAAACAACAAAACAACCAAAACTATAACACAACACAATAAATGAGCAAGGGTGAAAAAACAAGTTTAAGAGGCTTACCTTCAAAGCCCTATAATGGAAGCACGTTTGGTGAAGAGCTCCAAGCTTTCCCAAACTTTCCAATCTTGAAGAATCCTCCAACTTTCCCAAATTCCTCCAAAATAGAAGAAAACTCAAAAATGCAAGAACCCCACACTCCTCAACAAGAGGAGATAATATAGGCCATCAATTTGGCCTTGAGGAATGAGAAGGTGACACTTGTCACCTTCTCCTTCCTCCTCCAATGCCACTTGCAAGGGAGAGAAAGTGTGAGGATGACAAGTGTCATCCTCCCATTCCAGCTCAATCCTCACCTTATCCACTTGTGCTCTCACACATGTGTGAAAGGACAAATGGTGAGGTGACACTCCCACTCAAACCTCCAAGAGGATAAAGGATGCCATATGGCATCCTCTTATTCTCTCAAAGAGCCATCTCTCTCCAAGATGCTCTCACACGTGTGTGAGAGTCTTAGACGAAGCTCCCAGACACTTGGGAGTCTTGGAGACCTCCCAAGTCTTCCTTGGGAAAGGATTCCCAAACTTTGGGAAGGGAGATGAGTCTTTCCCAAGGCATGACTCATCTCCCACCTTCCCTAAGTTCACATTTCGTCATTTTGACTAAACCATAGTTTAGAGTGACCAAAAGTGAGTTAATTCTAGGGTTAGATAGTCCAAGTTGACCCTAGACCCATGGATAACCACGTAGGGTAACTTTTAGGACACTAGGGTTCATAAAGGGGGTTAAAAATCCACTTTTAAATGGCCTAAAAAATAAAATAAATACCAAGTGGTGTAAGTCAAATAAAACTTATACAACACTTATTATTAATTAATTTAAACAAAGGGTACTAAGGCCAAAATAATAAAATTAAATCAAGCACTTAAATTAACATTCAAATTCAAACATGATCCTTATCCTTCTTGGGAATGGATTAGTTTTACAGGGGATAACATAGTGTGAATTCTACCTCTAATTTCCCATGGCTAGGGAATGTAAAACCTGCACATCTCGATCAAGTGTCAATCATATCATGAAAAATCATAGCCGAAGCAACTGGAATTAAATTCACACAATTGAATACAACAATAATCATCAATACATAATTCCAAATTAAACTGCATTTTTTAATCACATGTCAAATAGTCCACGTCACAAAAATAACTAGAATCTCATCACAAACATCATCAAATATGTATCTCGTATGTCGAATCACAAAATAGCATCAATATGATCAAATCAAATCACATATGTCTAATCAATGTCCTATCATAATCAGGAGATAAAATCAAGTTTGCATAATGAAACCATAGTCAGTAAAAGTCTGATAATGTCATCAACTGAAATGCATAACGATCAAAATAAGGAAGGAAAAAATAATCGGTCTCACATCCTCCCCCCTAAGACTAAACTTCCTCCTGGAACTCATCAAAAAGGTGAGGATAGAGTGCCCTCAAAATAGCTGCATCCTCCCAAGTCGCTGTGACCTCATCATAATGATCCCACTGGACCCTAACCTTGTCCAGCTCTTGACTTCGAAGGCCCAGCGTCCGACGAGCCAATATGTGAATTGGCTCCAAAGCCAATTGCCCGTCTGCCTCTACCTTAGAGCACTCCAATCCAGTACGTGAGATAAATTAGATATATATCATCTCAAAATAGAAATATGATAGACATCGTGGATATGTGATAGGCTAGGTGGCAATGCCAGGCGATAGGCAACTGGTCCTATCCACTCCAAAATCTCAAAGGGTCCTACAAACCGTGGTGCAAGCTTAGAGCCCTTTCCATAATGGATAGGACTCTTGTGTGGCCGCACTCTAAGGAATACGCTGTCACCCACTGAGAAGCTCCGATTAGTCCTCTTAGCATTGGCATACTTCTTCTATCTATCCTGTGCCTCTTGTAACCTCTGCCTAATCAGTGTGACCTGCTACTCCATATCCTAAACTAGCTTTGGACCAATGGCAACTCTCTCCTCTATTTGATCCCAACTCAATGGTGTCCTGCATGGTCTACCGTATAAAGCCTGAAAGGGAGGCATACCCAACGAGCTGTGATGCCCATTATTGCAGGTGAACTCAACCAGATACAGATACTCCTCCTATTTAGACTAATGGTCCATAACATATATTTGAAGCATGTCTTCCAACACCTGATTCACCCGCTTTGTCTGTCCATCTGTTTCGGGATGATAATTGGAGCTAAATTTGAGTTGTGTACCTAACGCCTGCTGCAAGGCTCTCCAGAATGCTAAAGTGAATACATAATCTTTGTCTAAAATAATACGGCGAGGTAATCCATGAAATCTCACAATATCATCTAAGAATACTCTCGCCATTGCTAGTGCATTGTACGTCATGCATACAGGTGAGAAGTGTGCCACCTTGGTCAACTTGTTGATTGTCACCATGATGGCATCATGGTGATGCGCAGACATAGGAAGACCAACAATAAAGTCCATGGAAAAGGTGTCCCATTTCCACTCAGGTATATCATGTGGGTATAGAAGACCTGCTGGATGCTGATGCTCAGCCTTGACCCTCTGGCACTCAAGGCATCGAGCAACAAACTCTGCAATGTCACGTCTCATACTCACCCAATGGTACAGCTGTCATAGATTGGCATGCATCTTCTTCACCCCCAGATGTGCTGCATATGGTGCTCTGTGAGCCTCTAATAACACTATAGTATGTAGATCACCTACGTGGGGTACATAGATGCACTGTCAATGATGGAGTAACCCATCTGCCTCAAGTGAATACCTTGCAAACTTGCCCACAAGGGCCCTCTGTGAACTGATCTCCTGCTGCACCTCAAGAAACCACTCATCCTCAGGTAGATGTTGAATGATGCATCCTCTCAAGTCCACACTCAAAGTCAGGCACCTCTGACTCAATGCGTCAGCAACCACGTTCTCCTTCCTTTTGATATAGTGGACATCAAAGTCATACTTGCAGAGGAACTCCATCCAACGCTGCTCACAAGCATTTAGATTTAGTTGTGTAAAGATATACTGCAGGTTGTGATGATCTGAATGGAGCTCAAAGTGATGACCTAATAAGAAATGTCTCCAACGAACTAGCACATCAACCACTACCGCTAACTCCAAGTCGTACGTGGGGTAGTTCAGCTCATGGGTCTTGAGCTTTCGTGACTCATACACAATCACTCTACCACCCTACATAAGTACAACTCCCAATCCCTCAAGTGATGCATCCGTGCAAACCAAAAAATCTACTGTAGGATCAGGAACCACTAAAATGGGAGCGCTAGTAAGACACTCCTTGAGGACCCCGAAGGTCCTTTCACACTGCTCAGTCCAAAGAAAACTCTTCTATTTCCACTAAAGGGAAGTGATGGGGTACGTTATCTGAGAAAAGCCCTCAACAAATCGATGGTAATAACCAGCTAACCCCATAAAACTCCTGACCCCTGTCACACTAGTGGGTACTGGCAAATCCCTGATAGCCCTGATCTTCAATGGATCTACTGAGATTCCATCGCTAGATAGGATATGCCCAAGATACTGAACCTTTGTCCTAAAAAAATGCACCCTTTGCCAAGTTCCCATAAAGATTCTACTCTCTAACACTATAGAACTTGATGAAGGTGCTCCTCATGCTCCTCCTTGGTCTGTGAATAGATCAAAATGTCATCGAGGAAAATGATCATGAACCGATCTAAATAGGTACGAAACACCCCGTTCATGAGACTCATGAATACTACAGGGGCGTTCGTTAAGCCAAAGGGAACCACTGTGAACTCGTAGTGGCCATATCGAGTCTGGAAGGTAGTCTTATGGATATTCACCTCTGTGATATGTAGCTAATGATAAACAGACTTCAGGGCTATTTTAATGAACACCCTGGATCCCTGCATCTAATCAAAAAAATCATCAATCCTGGGCAGAGGATAACAGTTCTTCACCGTCACCTTATTCAACTGCCTGTAGTCCATGTACAATCGAAGAGACTCATCCTTCTTCTTCACAAAAATGACAAGAGCGCCCTAAGGTGAAAAGCTCGGTCAGATGTGCCCCTTCTCGAGCAAGTCTTCCAACTGTAACTTGAGCTCAGTGAGCTCATGTGTGGTCATCCTATAGGGTACATGAGATACTGGCGCGACACCCGGCACTAAGTCTATGTGAAAGTCTACCTCAGGTCGAGGTGGCATCACTGGTAACTCTACTGGAAACACATCGGCAAACTCTCTAAGGATGGGATGATCATCCAAAGATGCCTCAAGCTTGTCATATGATCTGTCACTCACTGTGATGGCGAACATCTGGCATCCCTTCCACATGTAGCACTTAAGCTGCTGAGCGGATGTCATACGCACTGCTGTGGGCTTCTGCATGCCCACTATCTCAACTTATGTACCATGATCGTCTAAGTAGCTGATCACCTTTCGGCGACAATCTAGCTTGGCTCGATGAGCCACAAGCCAATCCATACCCAACACCACATCATAGGATCCTAATGTCATGACTCTAAGGTCCCATACTGTGGTAAAGGGTCCCAAAGCAATCTCACAGTCATGGACTAAGGCATCTACTGTCATCTTGGCCCCTGAGGCCAACTCAACCACCCACCTATCACCCTACCTAGAGGCCACTAGCCTGCAACACTCCACTAACGATGGAGATATGAATGAATCAGTAGCACCAGAATTAAAGAGAATAGAAATGGGGTTACCCCCAATCATACCTGACGTCTCAATCACTGATGCCTAAAAATCAACCTGGCGGTTATCAACTGTTGCGAACATATGGTGGGATCTACCCACATCACCAACAGTCTGCTTGGATCCCCCTGCACGAGGCTGTCCCCCTACTGTAAAACCCTGTGGACACTCTCTAGCTAGGTGTCCAGTTCCACCACAAATATAGCAAGGGCCTCTACCCTGTACCTATCTAGTCTGAGTCCTACTCGACTGCTACTGCCCTCATCTACTAGTAGACCCTTGTGAGCCCCTAGAAGACTACTGCGACCTCACGGGTCCCGCAGGTGGTCCATGTTAGGGTTAGCTGGCAGAAGATATCAATTAAATGCAAATAAAGATTAAACAGAGGAATGGAAATACACAGAAATAATAACAGCAAGAGACAAGTTTTAACGTGGTTCACCCAAACTCGGGCTACATCCACCAAACAGAGAGTCTAATATTATTATCCAGTAAATCAAACTGATTACAACCAGCAATCCCTGCAACTCAATATCGTTGTAAATGCTACAATACAATACTACAAAACCTTAACCCTTAGCCACTTTTATCAAGCCCTTTTGTCGGTTACAAAAAAATAGGAATTTTTTATGTCAGTCATAAAAAATAGGATTTTTTATGTCGGCCCCAAAAAAAAATTTCTCAGGGGTTGCCGCCCCCGAACCCCCGCTCGGGGCCCAGCTCAAGCCTGAACCCCAATGAGGATACATGGCTAGTGTATAGTACTTTCCTGATCAGTTGCCACCTACCAACAATCTCCCACTTGGAGACTGAGACTAGATGACACCGCTGTGCATGTAGCTCCCACTGGAAATAAGCACCCTGGACTCTACTGTTCTGTTTTTATTGTTTTCAATCTAGAAGACCAATCGAAGCTGGAGAGGAGCTCAACTTCTCCCTTGTCACTACCTTTGTAAACATATCCGCTAGATTTTCATCTGTATGTATCTTTTCCAGCCTTAACTATCCATTATCCAACACCGACCGAACAAAGTGATACCTCAACTGTATGTGTTTGGTCTTTGAATGCAAGGCAGAATTCTTTGCAAGATGTATGGCACTCTGACTGTCTGTATACAAAAAAACTGTTAGCCTGTTGTTTGCCCAATTCTTCCATGAAAGATTGCAGCCATATCATCTCCTTGCTTGCCTCTGTTGCAGCAACATACTCTGCCTCTGTGGTGGATAAAGCAACCACCTTTTGCAACCTAAAAATCTAACTCACCGATGTTCCACCTATAGTAAAGACATAACCTATAGTACTCCGCCTTGTATCAATATCCCCTGCTAAATCTGAGTCTACATAACTTGCTAAATCAGTATTAGAGCCCCTAAAACATAAGTGTTTATTAGATGTACCTCTCAAATATCTGAGAATTTATTTTACTGCATTCCAATGCTCAAATTCGAGATGACTCATATACCTGCTAACGACTCCAATAGCATGTGTAATATCCGGTCTCGTGCATACCATGGCATACATTAAACTTCCTACAGCTGAAGCATATGGTACCTTGGACATTTTTTCTTCCTCCTCTTGTGTCTTTGGACACATCTCCTTAGTCAATTTCAAATGACTAGTCAAAGGTGTGCTGACAGCTTTTGCATTCTCCATATAGAATCTCTGCAACACCTTTTCAACATAAGTAGCCTGAGATAGAATCAATTTTCTGTTCTTCCTATCTCTACAAATTTTTAAACCAAGGATTTGTTTTGCTGCCCCCAAATCCTTCATATCAAATGACTGTGATAACTGATGTTTTAACTCTTTGATGTGATCCATGTTAGACCCAGCTACAAGCATGTCATCAACATATAAACATAAAATAATGTAGCTGTCATTATCCAACCTCTTAAAATAAACATAATGGTCAGAATTACACCTATTGTAGCCTTGCTTAGCCATAAAACTATCAAATTTCAAATACCATTGCCGAGGTGCTTGTTTCAGGCCATACAAACTCTTCTTCAATCTGCACACTTGTTTCTCCTTACCTTTGACCTCAAATCCCTGTGGTTGTGCCATATATATCTCCTCCTCCAAATCACCATGGAGAAAGGCAGTTTTCACATCTAGCTATTCCAAATGCAAATCTTCAGCAGCCACAATACTTAAAATAGTACGAATAGAAGTCATCTTGACAACCGGAGAAAATATCTCATCAAAATCAATGCCCTATTTCTGTGCAAATCCTTTTACAACTAACCTGGCCTTAAGTCTTTTCTTACCTCCATCTTCCTCTTTCAGCCTGTAAACCCATTTGTTTGGTAAAGCCTTTTTACTTGCAGGTAACTTACATAATTCCCAAGTCTAATTTTTCAGCAAGGAGTCCATTTCTTCTTTTATGGCAAGCTCCCACTGAACCTGTGTATCCACCTGCATAGTTTCATCATACCCTTCTAGTTCACCAGCATCTGTTAACAAAATAGAATACAAAGAGGGAAAAAACCTTTCAGGAGGTCTACTTAGCCTTGTTGACCATCTAACATTCACTGGAGTTTGTGGTATTTCTGGTTGCTGTTGCGGAGCAGGAGGAACCACTCGAATATCACTATTTGGAGTATCATCCAACACCACATAATCTTTTGCTTTTTTCTCATGCTGCTGCAACTGATCTTTGTACAACATCTTCTCATCGAATATGACATCCCTGCTTCTCACAATTTTCTAATTTTTAAAATCCTAAAGCCTATAACCAAATTCATCAATGCCATATCCAACAAAGGTACACTTTTTTGATTTTGCATCCAACTTGATTCTATTTTCAGAATCTACATGTGCAAATGCTTCACATCCAAAGGTTTTGAGAAAAGAATAACTCACCTTCTTACATGTCCATGCTTCCTCTAGAATACCACATCCCAAAGGAACTGAAGGACATCTATTAATTAAATATACAGCGGTGTTGACAGCCTCTGCCCACATGTTTAAAGGCAGCCCAGCATGCAATCTCATGGTCCTTGCACGCTCCATTATTGTCCTATTCATGCGTTTAGCCACTCCATTTTCCTATGGAGTCCCTAGAACCATTCTGCCTACAAATTCCATTAAAGGAACAATAATCCTTAAATTCTTTGCTGCAATACTCACCACTGTTATCAGATCTAAGACATTTTAATCTTTTACCTGTCTCATTCTCAACCAAACTTCTCCATTTCTTAAATGTTTCAAATACATCAGATTTCTATCTAAGGAAATAAATCCAGACCTTCCTAGATGCATCATCTATGAATGTAACATAATACCGAGAGCCACCGAGAGAAGATACTTGAGCTGGTCCCCATACATCTGTATGCACAAGCTCCAATTTTTTATTTTTCTTTTGCTTCCCATCTCTAAGAAAACTAACTCTCTTTTGTTTTCCACACACACAACTTTCACAGAAATCCATATTAATACATTTTTGACCTGGTAAATCTTTCTTAGAATGAAGTACCTTCATACCTTTCTCACTTATATGCCCAAGTCTGTTATGCCATAGTGTTGTCTCAAAGCCTGCAGCAACTTTTCCAGTCTCTTCCTGCCAACCTGCAGCAACTGTTCCTGAACCTGTTTGTTTTTCCTCTGTAACATCTAAAGTAGAAGGAATAGTATGACCTGTACAAAGATATAAGGTGCCTACTTTCACACCTTTTGCTACTACTAAGGTACCTTTTGAAACCTTCCAATTTTTATTAGTAAATGTAACAGTGCAACCTTGTTCAGTTAGCTGCCCTGCTGAAATTAAATTCTTACTGAGTCTTGGAACATGCCTTACCTCTTGTAGTAGCCAATGATTCCCATTCTACAACTTAATCTTGATTCTTCCCTTTCCAACAATCTAACAGGGTTCATTATCTCCCAAATAAACCAGCCCAAAATCCCCTTGGACATAATCAAGAAAATAACTTCAATGGGGCGTAGCATGAAATGAGGCCCCTGAATCTAAAACCCATGAATCATCAGCATTATCTAGGGAAAGAATCAAGGCATCATCTTCAGATTTATTACTTACCACATTTGCTTCCTTATTGCCTTATTGTTTGTCTCCTTCTTTATTTTCCTGAGACCAGCAATCTTTCTTCAGATGACCTAGTTTCCCACAATACCAGCAATCCTTCTATCCTCTGGATTGGGATCTCTTATCTTTTGATTTTCCTCGTGACTTCCCATGACCTCTAGAACCTTTTCCTCTCTCCTTTGATCTGCCCCTGCTTTCTGCATTCAAAACACTGCCTGATGTGGATCCACCTGAGCTTTTCTTACGAATTTTCTCACTCAGAATAACACCAATAACATCATCAAATTTTAGGGTATTTGAACCAGAAACAGAGTTACTAACCGCCATTACCAAACTATCCCAGCTTTCAAGCAATGGACATAATATCAAGAGAGCTCTATCTTCTTCATCGAATTTTATATTTAAAGAAGTCAATTAACTGACAATCGTATTAAATTCATTTAAATGACCTGTCACAGATCCACCTTCAACCATTTTCAAATTAAATAAATGCTTCATGAGAAATACCTTATTTGAGGCTGAGGGTTTTTCATACAATTTAGCCAAAGCTTTCATCAGACCATCTGTTGTCTTTACTTCTGTTATATTGAATGCCACTGATGGTGCCAGGCACAACTGAATGGTTCCCAGTGCCATTCTGTCAAGAAGATTCCAATCCTCATTAGACATTGTTGCCGGTTTCTTAGCTACTCCTTCCAATGGCATCCATAAATCTTTTTGATAGAGGTATGCTCCATCTGCATCTTCCATAACTGATAGTTCTACCCATTAAATTTATCAACCTTTAATTTACCCTCATCCGCCATTGCTCCCACTCAACCGTGAGACCTTCCTGTAGACGATAATCAAACACAACCCGCTCTGATACCACTTGTTAGGGTTAGCCAATAGAAGATATCAATTAAATGCAAATAAAGATTAAATAGAGGAATGGAAATACACAGAAATAATAACAGCGAGAGACAAGTTTTAACGTGGTTCACCTAAACTCGGGCTACATCCACCAAATAGAGAGTCTAATATTATTATCCATTAAATCAAACCAATTACAACTAGCAATCCCTACAACTCAATACCACTGCAAATGCTACAATACAATACTACAAAACCCTAACCCTTAGCCACTTTTATCAAGCCCTTTTGTCGGTTACAAAAATTAGGGTTTTCTTATGTCGGTCATAAAAAATAGGATTTTTTATGTTGGCCTCGAACCCCAGTGAGGATACATGGCTAGTGTATAGTACTTTCCTAATCAGTCACCACCTACCAATAGTCCATGCTACCTTTGATCTCTGCGCGGGCCCTGCTACTACCAACCTTGATTATGTCCCCCATGTGACCTTTGCTGTGTCCTAGCTCTCTACTACTGCTGTGCCTGCTACTACTGTGGGGGCCTAGGAGGTAAGGATGTGGAACTAAATCCTCCCCTATGAGGTAGCTGTGATGGTCTACAGAAACTCTGTTGATGCTGCTGCTGTCCACGATCCTGAAACTGAGGGTGTGAACCCTGCCCTTGTCCCTGAATCTCCTCAGCGATATATGCCTTCTCGGCAACATCACTCAAACTCTAGGGATCTACCATACGAACAGGCCCTGCTATACTGTGGTTTAGTCCTCTGATAAACTTATGCACCAAGAGTTTCTCGTCATGGAGATACTCCACATATCAGGATAACTTAGTAAATCTACCCTCATACTATGCCACTGTAAGTCCCCTCTGCTATAGGTCATGGAACTCGTCTATATGACGCTGCCTGTAATGGTTTGATAAGTATCGCACATTAAAGCGCTTAATGAAGGTCTCCCATGTGAGAGTGTCTAAAGAGAGGTGATGCTTGCACTCCTTAGTGCACCACCAGGTAGCTACTGCATCTCGCAACAAGTGTACTGCCACATGGGCCTTCATGTTGCCCTTGTAAGGATGCAACGTGAAGCATCTGTCTAAGCTGTTAAGCCAGGCCTCTACCTCAGTTCCCTCTGTGGTCCCGACGAATGTAGGAGGGTTCAACCTTAATAAATCCCTAATGGGGTTTCCTTTGTCTCTAGGCCTCCTGATAGGCTCATTTGTGTAATAGTCATAAGGTCTGTGAACAATGTGCTCTACTCATACTGCCTCATCATACCTAGCATGACGTGAAGGGCTCCTGCTATGGGTCATGTCGGCCGAACCAACCTCCTCTGCCATCATCTCTGGCACCTTGACATAAGGCTCCACACGTGGTGCCCCTCACGGCTCAACACCGGGCTCCACACATGCCTCGACATGGGACTTAGCTCATGGCTCCACGTATAGCTCCTCTCGTGGATCCTCGTAGGGCTCGACACGTGGCTCTATGCGTGGCTCAACTACAACCAGTGGAAACCTATCTAAAACTACCTGTAAAGCCTGTAATATCTAGGGCCCAATATCTGGTAGGGTCGGTGGTGCATGTGGTGCCTGCAAGCCTAGCTATGGCTGTAGGACTGGCTGATCCTATCCCTTAGCTGAAGAGTCAGTGTGCACCTCAGGGGATGGAGTGCGGTAGGACTGCACTCGCCAAACTCATCGAGGAGGCATCCTAGAAAAATGAGGTAACCACAAATTAATCAAAGTTGCTAAAAAAAATGTACCCAAAGCAAGCCCAGTGTTTAAACTTAGGCTCTGATACCTAATGTCATGCCCGCATTTCCCATGCGGTCATGACACACAACACACGTGTCATGTTCACATTTGCCATGTGGTCGTGACACGAACTATGAAAAATTTTTCTACCTATCCCTAGGAACCCCCTCGCACGCGTCTGCGTGCTCGGTGGCAATACGCATAAGGCATAAACATGTCAATATAACCGCGATGGTGCGAGCCGTCTAGGGGGTATGCGACACATAGTGTGTCGCTTCTAGTGTTAGACTGATTTTAATTTGAACCCTAAGTTTCATAGGTGCAGATGATCTCACTAGCATCGAACCCAAACTTAACTCAAATCGAGAAGTGATTAAGTAAAACAATGGCAAGATGGTGCATGATTAAAGTGAAATGATGGATTAACAATAAATAAAACACCGCATAAAATAAACCCTAGGAATCTAACAAAATTCCAGCAGCATAACACGTTTTCGATAAACACAAAATAAAATTTTAAAAATAATTCACCAATTGGAAGTTAAAATTTAAGAGTAAAATTAAATAAAACTTAAGAACAAATTTCAAACGATTTAAAACAAAATAATAAAATATTAAAATAAATATTCTGCCAAGGTTGAATAAATCGACCTGGCATAAAGGAATAAAAATTTGAAAATAAAATAAAATAATAATAATTAATGGCAAGACGCCAAATAAATCCAAGGAGGAAATCAAATCTATTATTAAATACAATTTTGATAATTATATTTAATAACTAACTCAAAAATTTAATAGAGGGAGGAGGAGAGTTTAAATAACTCTTCCTGTAAAAATAACGATAAAATAAATCAATAATTTAAAACGGTAAAAACCCCACCAAAGAAAAATGTAAACAATAATCCCATTTAAGTGAATTTAAATACATGGGAAAAATTACTCCTTCCCAACTGAAATAAAATTAATTCCCCAAATGAAAATTAAATGCACAAGGTCATAAAATAAAATGCAAACCTTCATTTAAAAATCAAACAAATTATAAGGAACTCCAAGTTTTAAAAGAAATGAACAAAAGGCAAAAGGGATATTAGAATTATCTCCTCTCAAATAAAAAAAATCCCTCACAATTAAAATATCCTCACAAATGCTCTCCAACTAAAATAAAAACAAAACCTAATTGTATTTTATTATATCTTTATATTTGGTTGCCCTAATTTCAAAAATAACACTAAGTGTTCAATGAGAACCCTAATCTTATTTTACTCTTCTCTTTTGTTTTGGTTTTTGTTTTCTCTTGTTTTGTGAGTAGGTTAGGGTTTTGGTCTAGGAATGGAGCCCATGATTCTTCCACAACCTCCCATGGAGGTATTTTTAGCAGGTTAAAAACCATATGATAATATATTTCTTCTTTGTCACAGAAGGAGATTGCTAAATATATTGTATAAACTGAAGGTGTTAATTGGTAAATCCTATGCTACAAATTTAGATGCAAATGGCATTGAGATGCCAGAGGTTACACAGTGGAGAGGTAGGGTGGTGAGTACCTAGCCGCAGAGACGAGCTAATGAGCCGTGAAGGTGAAAGCCGACACGGGGAGAGGTTTACGGGTCTAGCGGAGGGTGAACAGTGCAAAGGGTGCAGGGGAGACGTGGGGAAGAAATTGTAGAGGCTTTGGTGGAGGTCAAAGGGGGTCTGGTGCTGCAGTAGACGCTGGCCGCACAAGGGAGAAATGGTGGGGAGAGCCGCAAAGGACGGTGGCAGATGGTGTTTTGGGGGGTGTGGGGGAGGTGGTGCCTCCACCCACACTTGCAGGTGTGGGTAGAGGCACCGCCTCCCCCACACCCCTTTTTCTTTGAGATAACCAGTGACTATGGGCATGGCCCGCAGTCTGCTTTTTATATATATATATATTTTTTAAAACCTAAAAGCTATAACAAGAACACAGCCTGCCATAGTAAATTTCGATCTCTGTATTTTGTTTATAGGTATTAATTCTAGTTTTTTTTGGATATATATAATATATATATATAATATATATATATATATATATTATATATATATGTATATATATGTTTGCATATATATATATATATATATATATATAATGATAAGCCCTAGTTTAATAAAAGGCAAAAATACAATAATTACATTTCTTCACATATATATATATATATATATATATATATATATACAACAAACAAATGTACTAAATAAATTTTCTGTTATACTTTTTTGTGTTAAAACATAGTATCTTTTTTTTTTTATTTTAAGGGAAATAACAACAATATAGATTTTTTTTTAAGACTAAAACACCCAGATGCATATATATGTTTTATGAAAAAGCAGAAATACATATATTCCCATAGTATTCATTCTTGCAAACATTGATGTAACATTTCTTTTTTTTCTCTTTTTTTTTGTTTTAATTCATGCAATCACAGAGATAGATTTTTTTTTGTTTTGGAAATAATCCTATATGGTAACATGAACATCCTTATTTAATCTTTCAACAACAATTAATTAAATAAACTCCCAAGCAACAAACATAAACTTAGTTTAAAATTTCTCATTCATATGTGCAATAAAGCAGATATTTAACTTCTATCTTCTCTTTCCTATGTGCAATAAATCTTAAACAACCATTGATGCATATATATTTTTGTTTCCTGTAAAGAACAATGACAGAAAAATAAATTACTCATGCTTTTCTTAACACAAAACCAACTCCACAATAAAGGGAATAAACAACTTCAATTAACACAAGAAGAAAGTTTACATTGCACCTTTTTTTTCTTTTCACAGCCAACTCCAAGGGCTTACAACTTGCCAAAATAAATACAATAAGGTCATAATGGCCATGGCTCAAACAACCAATACACTTCTAAAGCCACACAAAGTGAGTTTCACAACTACTCCATTTCTTCATTTCAAACCTGCAAATAAACACAACCAAAAGAAAACAATCCAGCCACTACGAAATGCTCTCCTCCCTACCGTAGACCCGCAAGTGGGTCACCCCCGAGCTAGGGAGGTAGGGATTCACACAAGTGCAACATTCCACAACAAAAATTAAACACAACAATACAAAAATCAGCCCATAGGTTTAACACAAAACTCAACTCATGAAAATGAGTTTGATGAGGGTAGGGAATGGACCCCTCTACTTCAAAGGCCACCCAAAAGATAAAATACGAAACTCATGGCCTCAATCCAAAATCTCCAAAACCACCACTCTCCACATAATCACAAATAATTTCCATGGCACTCTTGCCATTCAAATATCTTCTCAACAAGTAAAAGCCCTCAAGGCATAAAGACACAATGTGGGAGTGACCTCAAGGAGGTTCCTTTCCCCTACCCAAACAAGTTGAGCATTACCTCTAATAGAGGTGCTCTCACTATACTCCCATCCCACACAAAAACAATGCAAACAAAAAAACAACCAAAACTATAACACAACACAATAAATGAGCAAGGGTGAAGAAACAAGTTTAAGAGGCTTACCTTCAAAGCCCTATAATGGAAGCACATTTGGTGAAGAGCTCCAAGCTTTCCCAAACCTTCCAATCTCCAAGAATCCTCCAACTTTCTCAAATTCCTCCAAAATAGAAGAAAACTCAAAAATGCAAGAACCCCACACTCCTCAACAAGAGGAGATAATATAGGCCATCAATTTGGCCTTGAGGAATGAGAAGGTGACACTTGTCACCTTCTCCTTCCTCCTCCAATGCCACTTGTAAGGGAGAGGAAGTGTGAGGATGACAAGTGTCATCCTCCCATTCCATCTCAATCCTCACCTTATCCACTTGTTCTCTCACACATGTGTGAGAGGACAAGTGGTGAGGTGACACTCCCACTCAAACCTCTAAGAGGATAAGGGATGCCATATGGCATCCTCTTATTCTCTCAAAGAGCCATCTCTCTCCAAGATGCTCTTACACGTGTGTGAGACTCTTGGAGGAAGCTCCCAGACACTTGGGGGTCTTGGAGACCTCCCAAGTCTTCCTTGGGAAAGGATTCCCAAACTTTGGGAAGGGAGACGAGTTTTTCCCAAGGCATGACTCATCTCCCACCTTCCCTAAGTTCAAATTTCGTCACTTTGACTAAACCATAGTTTAGAGTGACCAAAAGTGAGTTAATTCTAGGGTTAGATAGTCCAAGTTGACCCTAGACCTATGGGTAACCACCTAGGGTAACTTTTGGGACACTAGGGTTCATAAAGTGGGTTAAAAATCCACTTTTAAATGGCCTAAAAAATAAAATAAATACCAAGTGGTGTAAGTCAAATAAAATTTATACAACACTTATTATTAATTAATTTAAACAAAAGGTACTAAGGCCAAAATAATAAAATTAAATCAAGCACTTAAATCAACATTCAAATTCAAACGTGATCCTTATCCCTCTTAGGAATGGATCGGTTTTACATGGGATAACATAGTGTGAATTCTACCTCTAATTTCCCGTGGCTAGGGAATGTAAAACCTGCATATCTCGATCAAGTGTCAATCATATCATGAAAAATCATAGCTGAAGCAACTGGAATTAAATTCACACAATCGAATACAACAATAATCATCAATACATTATTCTAAATTAAACTACATTTTTTAATCACATGTCAAATAGTCCACATCACATAAATAACTAGAATCTCATCACAAGCATCATCAAATATGTATCTCATATGTCGAATCACAAAATAGCATATATATGATCAAATTGAATCACATATGTCTAATCAATGTCCTATCATAATCAGGATATAAAATCAAGTCTACATAATGAAACCATAGTCACTAAAAGTCTGATAATGTCATCAACTGAAATGCATAACGATCAAAATAAGGAAGGAAAAAATAATCAGCCTCAAAAAAGTCTTCCAACCTCAAAAGGTATGTGTAGACACCTGAAAATGAGTTTCCCCCGCAAGCCACTTTCTCGCATCCTCACATCACTAATTTACCCTTTACCAATTAATTAAATAAAAACAATTTATTTAATTAATTTATCTTAAACCATTTACCCCTAACCATTCATCTTACTCATCCCTTGTAATGAATTAATTCAATTAATTTGTTACTATACCTTAGAACATCCTCCTCCAATTGATTAAATAAATATCCTAATATTTAATTGATTAATTTCCCTCATCCCCTAATCCCCCCTAGCCTATGACCTAAACCTAGCCTAATTGAATGAATAACAATTATTTAATTAGCTACCCTAACCTACCCAACCCCTAGACCCAAATTAATTAAGTAAACCATTACTTAATTAATATTAACCTCTAATTAGCCTCCTCACTAATTTCCAATAGCCATATCAATTAAGTCAAACACTTAATGAATATGGTCAAACCATCATTAACCCTTATCCACACACACTTTGAATAAAAAGCAATTTTTTATTCAAAGGGGTCACATGACCCTTGCACCTCACCTTTCCTTTTCCATGTAAGAGATCTTTTTAATGCAAAGAGCTCACACATGTGTTTTCTAAAAAGACACATGTGTCACATGTCCTCACACTCACCAATAAACCTTAATTTTTTATTCACACCATCCCCCACAAAAATAATTTTTTAATTTATTGACAAGTCCTAATCATCCTCACACTCTCGCATGGAAATGAAATTTTTATTCATTCCTCAACCTGCCCAATGTGAATTTAAAATTCATATGTAATGGGATCCATCGATTATTGTTGATCACATCTCCACCCTTGATATCATCTCTTCATCCCCACCATTTATCTCAATTTTGAATCTCCACCGTTGGATTCAAATCCCTCCAAAAATGCATATAAATACAAACCACCCAAGACATTTTCATCTCATTCTATGGCATCACCACTATGTCAAAATCCTTAGCAATCTTCATCCCTTCATATCCTCATAATGCCAAAATCTCTCCATTGCCAAATCTCTCTCAAATCATTAGTCAGTCTCTATCCAAATCTTAGCCATTATCCATTATCTAATCCACATTGTGTTGAAGAACAAGAGCAATCCACATACACACTCCATCATCTTTGGGTAAAGAAAGGAGATTTTGGGTGCATTCTCCTCAACTTTATCAAGGAGTGAGGGATATTTCAAGGCTTGTGAAGGTATAATGCTTTGTATTTAGTGTGATCTTGGGTGATCAAAAGCAAGGGGTGGTTTCTTCTTAGGAGGCCTTCTTGGGGATTTCATCCCCCCAAGGGACAACCTCAACCATGTGTATCGACGAGGTATATCAAAGGAAGGAGAAGAAAACTTGTACCCCAATCTAGTTGCATTATCATTTGGATAGCCTTGGGGCCTCAGGTGATTCTAAACACAAGGTGAAGTGGTTCTTGCTTAACCGCTTGGTGCCACATCCCTTCAATTGACTAGAGTTCATGGTTTGGGCCTCACATACATTGTGTTTATCGAGGACTCCTTAGAAAGCTTGTTCAATCCTAGATTAATACCTTTCTGCCATTTTCTAGTGGTGCAAAGGATGTGAATCGTCCTCTGAAGTTACTCACTATGGTACTTCCTTGATGTTGAGATAGAAGTCTTCTTTAGGTAGGGCTTGAAAGCCTCGAAGGAAAGGGGTATTGGGTGCAACACCCTTGTCCCTATCTATCCACACTTGGTGAAGTGTTCTTAGTTAGGTAAGAACACAGATAGGTATTCAATCATGTGGGCCCACACTAGGAATCACTTCCACTTGAATAATCTAGGAATGTTCATGTGAATGGTGTGTCTTCCATGTCAAAATCTATCGATCCAAAAAATCCAATTTTCCATCCAAACCAAGCAATTTTCAAACCTTCCATAGTCTTTTAGCGCCTTCCATCCTCTATTTAGCGCCATTGGCTTATCTGTTAGTGCCTTTAGCTTATCTATCAGTGCCAAAATTTCTTTTATTAGCACCATTTGCTTATCCTTTAGCGCCTAAGATCCATCTGTTAGCACCTTCCACCCATCCTTTAGCACCTGTCTCCCTTATCCAAAAATAATTCATCTTCTCTCTAATCCATCCTTTTTCAAAAATCTAATTATCCAACCAAATTATCTAAACCTTATCTCACCTATTATATCTTATTCATCCTAATCATTCTAGTCATTAATTCTATCTACCTATCATCCTTAATCCAATTCATCACCATCATATTAACCCAACTCCCTTATCACTTGATCACATCTCATCCAAACCTTCATCAAGATCTTATCCAAATCAAACCTTTATCTAAATCTATCTTCAAATCAAAATCCAACATCATCTAGTATCCTTATCTATTCCAATCAAACATTCCAACCCCTAATCCTCAAACAATAATCATCCTTTAAAAATTAAACATCGATTAAGGACTTAGTCTCCTTCATCCTCCATCAACCTTTCATCCAAAATCCCAATCAAAATCCAAAATCCAATCCATCCAATCAAAAAAATCAAGACCCTTGTTGATCATTATTAACCTTTATCCAAACTTGCTTTAGATCATTAGTCTATCTTAAGTATAGAGAATCATCCAATCCTTCAAATCAAATCATTCTAAGGTCTTGAAATATGATCCCCAACCTATGTCACACTCATCCATTATCCTACATCATCTCATATCCTTCCAACAACATGGATCCTTATGTAGCAATGCAACAAAAATTACAAAGACTTAGAAATATCTATGAGAACATGGATCCTAATGCTAAGGAAAAATGCAAAAATGTCATTAGTAATATACCCTTAGCACACCTCATCATGGGAGATTCCCAAAATCATATTCCATCCACATCTTCATTCTACATGCCATCTCCATCAACCTCATATCAACCTTCATCCTATAATTCATCCCCATCGACCTCATATCAACCTTCATCCACACCTTCATCCTATATTTCATCCCCATCAACATCATATCAACCTTCATCCTATATGTCATCCCCATCAACATCATATCAATCTTCATCCCCTTATATATCCACACCATCATATCTACCCAACCAATCAATACCTCCAAGATATCCATCCCACAAGCATTATTATACTACCTTTGAACAAGGGAACATTAACCTAGCACACAAGCACCTTGTGGCTGAAATTGAAATCTTACATGCACAACCATGGCCCTATATAAATCCCCCACCTTCCAATCCATCAATCTCTCCAATCCTATTAACCTTAATCCATTATCCTACGTACCTCACAATCCATCAACCTGTATCACCCATCCACTACCTAATCCACCATCAAACCTTCCAAGTTCTAATCCATCAACCAAAGAATCCTTGTGTTAGGGTTAGCCAGCAGAAGATATCAATTAAATGCAAATAAAGATTAAACAGAGAAATGGAAATACACAGAAATAATAATAGCGAGAGACAAGTTTTAACGTGGTTCACCCAAACTCGGGCTACATCCACCAAATAGAGAGTCCAATATTATTATCCAGTAAATCAAACTGATTACAATCAGCAATCCCTGCAACTCAATACCGCTACGAAATGCTACAATACAATATCAAAACCCTAACCCTTAGCCACTTTTTATCAAGCTTTTTGTCGGTTACAAAATAGGGTTTTCTTATGTCGGTCAATGAAAAAATCAACTCCCGGTGCATTATAAAATAATAAAAAATATTGTGAGGTTTCGGGGGCGTTGCCCCCGAGCCCCCACGGGGGCGCTGCCCCTGGACCCCGCAAGGGGCGCTGCCCCTTGACCTCGTCTTGGGGGCACTGCCCCCAAACCCCCGCAAGGGGCGTTGCCCCTTGACCCCGTAGGAATTTGGGGGGAAACTGCGCCGATAAAAGTGGGGTAAATATAACCTCCGAGTCTGATTAGGCTCCATATAACAACACCTTGAGGGATTTTCTCCAAAGAACATTAGCAAAAAATCAAAAAAGCAAAGATATGGAATCCCTCGAATCCCCTACAACATACCTAATCCTAATCCTAATTCTACAACATCTGCCATCATTATCCATCCACTATAGTATCCTACCAAACCTGTTGAACAATCTCCTACCATAACTCAAGAACCATCATGTAGCCATGTTGATGAGCCCATACAAGAACCTATCACATTCATCCAAGTCACTTCCACTTCTATCCAAACACCTGATCCATGTAAAGAGTCAAATCTAAAGCATGTGGAAACATCAACCTCCTATCCTAATCAAGATCTAAACATCCCATCTATTCCCATCCCTGATCCCCTCCCATCTAGCGATCAACTTATCCACACCAACCCTATCACCTCTACCATAACACCCCTTAGTGATCCCACACCCTCTTCTATCACCCCTTTATCATCCCCTATTGATCCTTTATCACCACCTACCAATCCCATTCCAAATCCATCCTCTTATCTACTTGGCAAAAACACCTTCATCCACGGTGGCTCTCTTGTAGGAGGTGAACAAATCCCATCAACCACCTATCCTTCCCCAACAAATAATGGACTTGCGTCTTGTTTCCAAAGCACCAAACATCCCATTACATGTCACAAGCTCCAAAACATGAACTATCAAGGAAAAGGTTTAAGCCTTCATAACAAGGTATTTTGGAACACATCCATACCACATTCCAGCCATCCTCGCATGGCCTTGGCTATACTTCCCAAGGCAAACAATATAAACATGTTGGTACCACCCACACACCTTCCAAAATCCATTCATCCAATCCCAAACCCAGTGCATCTTATCGCACCTCCAAATCATATGTCACCACACCTCTTCCATGTAATCATATCATTCTCAAAATCATGTGACCATACATATCCCCCCATCAACTTTACCCCCACTCCTCCCAATTCCTAATATCCCTATCCTCAAATTCCCTTATCCTCCCATCCTTCCAACTCCCAACACCCCTAGATCCTCAAATCCCCTTATCCTCCCATCATTCCAACTCCCGTCCATAAATCCTCATACCCTAAAATCCCTCATCATGACCAACAAAAACACACATCATCCAGACAAGAAGCTACCAAAACGCCCATGAGATTTAAAAGCAAAACTTTTGATGCCTCCATACATAAATAAAAAAATACACAAAAGCCCAAAGAGACTCTACCATCCAAGCAAAATGAAAAATCCAAAAGGCTATCAAAGCCCATACCATCAAAATAAAAAACAAAGACAAAAATTGTATGGGTCTCCAATCAAAAAGCAAGTAATCCAAACGAGGCATCCACATCTCAACCCAAATCCAAAAAATCCCAAACATTCTGCTCCCCATCTAAAAATCCTACAATTCCTAAGTCCATTTGGGTCCATAAAACCCCAAATCGATCATTCAAAAATCTACTATATTGATCCCCATTACTACCCACCCCACATCCAAATTATAATCTTCAAAATACATCATGGTGTGTGCAACCATTGGTCATGATCCCCCTCCACCACATGGCATTCCCACATACCCCCATACTCCCATCTTACATCCCCTACCCCACATATCTTCCCCATCATACCCCTATGGTCCATTCTTTTGCATAATTCACATCATAATCCATATCATAATCTACATAATCCACATCATAATCCATCGTCCTCCATCCATCCATAATCCACATCATAATCCATCATCACCCATCCATCCAAAATCCATCCATATACTCCACATCATAATCCACTATCCACCATCCACTCCATCTTCTCCTATCTACCAACATCCATGCACATAATGCTCTTTCACTTTCCATGCATGACAACTATCTGTATACACCTAAAAATGGCTAAGTCAAGTTAAATAAATATTTAATATTTATTTTAATTCTCATTCCTCTATCAATGAATAAATTCTATAATTTATTTATGTGATTTACCCATCATAATTCTACAACAAATTAATCAATTTATTAATTCTTCTAATGTCATCCCTAATTAAATAATTCTAAATTATTCAATCAATCATCATATCCTAAAGTCAAAAGTCCATAATTCCACTTCATCCAATCCACCTCACAATCTGCCTCACCATGTTGCACACATAATTAAATATTTTAATATTTATTTATCTAATTTCCCTCACCCACATGTCTTATTATTTCTCCAACCATCCCTATTCTCATGAGCATGGTCTCTCCATGTCATCTTGGTCAAATGACACCTTGAGACACTTGTCTCATAAGTCTCTATATTCCTTCCAACCATCCTACAAACAAGGTCTCCTTCTTTGACCTTCACTCTATGGTATTGGTGAGCCTTGTGACATGTGGCCTCATGTCACACCTTTCTCTCCACCTTGTCAAGGTGAGAGGAACATCTTCCATAATTCTCTCCCTCATTCCAACCAACCAAATCTGAACCGTACACATTACAAGACTTCTTCTACACCATTGAGATCATGACACTTGGAATTGGCCCATCCTTGGCCTATAAAAGGAACCCTCATTCCCTCATTTCAACAATCCAAGAGCTTTTGTAAACTTACTCTGCAGAAATTCTACTAGCGTGCCTTTGGTAAAGTATCCTCCTTGCACTTGCATAATCTCATTATCATCCAATCATCCAGCCATGGCTCCATATCTCCATTATCCATCATCCTAGAGTTGCATTGTTAGTTTAATCTTCATTGCATTATCCATCATCTAGCAATTCTCATATTGTCATCTTCAACAAGGAAGTACACACTTCTGAGAGGTCAACTCATTCATAAGATCAATACGAGATAGGCAACAATGGAAGCTATGAGATGAATCGGTCTACGAAGGTATAATCTTTGTTTATTGGTATTTGCATCAATTTCATTGAGTTATTAGATATTTAGTTGTTTAATACTGTTGTTCATATTTCCTCTAACATTTTTGGCACCCACCATGGGGCCTAACCCCATTTTTAACCTCAATTTGAGTTTTTTGTGAAGCTGCTGTCATGACAGGTTGTTTCAATGCATTCACATTCCAGTCTTGCACATTCACAACTTCCTGCTACACATTCATTTTTTTGTGTATTTACGTCGTATTTTTGCGCATTCACCATGTTTCATTGTGCATTCATTGAGCAACGCTGCGCATCCATGTCTTATTTTTGTGCATCCACGTTTCTACTCTTTTACTAAGCAGTGTTGCACATTTGCTTTCTGTTCCTACACATTTACATTCTAATAGAAAAGTTGTATTGGTTTTTGCAAAGATTTTCGTACTAACTCTTCTTGCAGGTGTAGGAGCTTGGTTTATTCATTTAGCTACATTATGAATTCATCTAGATTTAATTAGGGGGAAGTAATTTGACATCTTCATGCAAATTTTCACCTAGATATAATTAGGAGGAAATAAATTGTACTGTTGCATTACAACTTGCACATAGTCCCAACCTAGATGGATAAAACTGAACAAATCTTTCATTTTGCTATCTTGCACTACAAACTCTCACTTAGCTTAAATTAGGGGAAAGTAATTTGTTTGATTCTTCAACAACAATCTTCACATAGATTTGTTTAGGGGGATAAAATTAACCATCTTTTGAAAGTTTTTGCTATCTTGTCAAATGGATTGTGCTTGGCAGAGTAAAACACACTTAGATATTTTTTTATTTTTAACTCTAGGAGGATAAAAAACTAGTGTACACCATGTTTAAAAATGATGATAGGACTATGCTCTCCCCTTTCTTGGGTGACCAAAATGCCAAACTCATCATTTTATTTGTGTAACCTTTAGAAGAGGCCTGCCCTTGGAATTCCTTCCTTCCAAGCAGGATGACCTCGAGCGATAACGGACTAAAGCCAAGCCACTTCCAAGTCACTATAAATAAATTGTGTTTGTGATGAAAGTTACAAACAATGGGTGCTACTGTGTTACATCGACAAATGTTTCCCCCAAAACCCTATAGAACGTAACCTTTGCAGGCTAGGAAGCCTCCTTATCGAAGTGAATTACCACACGTGTAAATACCCGAACGGATGTCCATACTAAAAAGCTACTTGTTTTAGAAAGCCAAAACCCCTTTTTGTTGACGCAGGAGGTCAGACCTTTGAAGCCATCCAACGTCATACACTCATCTAGTGTGGAGACAGAAAATCCAACTCTTCGGAGGGATTGTAACTTCATATGCGTGGGAAGTGAGTGCACTGTAAGGGGGAGCCGGTGCTATCAAGTTACTAACTATCCTCCTTGTTAGGGTTAGCTGACAAAAGATATGAATTAAATGCACATAAAGATTAAACAAGGGAATGAAAATACACAGAAATAATAACAGCGAGAGACAAGTTTTAACGTGGTTCACCCAAACTCAGGCTACATCCACCAAATAGAGAGTCCAATATTATTATCCAGTAAATCAAACCGATTACAACCAGCAATCCCTACAACTCAATACCACTGCAAATGCTACAATACAATACAATATCAACAGAAACCCTAACCCTTAGTTATTTTTATCACAACTTTTGTCAGTTACAAAATAGGGTTTTTTATGTCAGCCAATGAATAAATAACTCCTGATGCCTTAATAAAATAATAAAAACCATGTGAGGTTTTGGGGGTGTTGCCCCCGAGCCCCCACGGGGGTGCTATCCCTCAACCTAGCCCTGAATCGCAACAGGGAGTGCACCAGGGGCACTGCCCTTGGACCCCGTAAGGGGTGCTACCCCTTGACCCCATAGGAATTTGGGGGGAAACCACACCGATAAAATAGGGTAAATTCAACATCTGAGTCTGATTAGGCTCCATATAACAACAACCTCCCACTTGGAGACTAATCAGACTCCACACCATATCATCTCCCACTTGGAGATTAATCATAACACCACTGACCCTATAGCTCCCACTGGAAATAAGCACCCTGGACTCTGTTGTTCTATTTTTGTTGTTTTCAATCTAGAAGACCAACCGAAGCTAAAGAGGAGCTCAACTTCTCCCTTGCCACTACCTTTGTAAACATATCTGCTAGATTTTCATCTGTATGTATCTTTTTTGGCCTTAATTGTCCATCATCCAACACCGACCGAATAAAGTGATACCTCAACTGTATGTGTTTGGTCTTTCAATGCAAGGCCAAATTCTTTGCAAGATGTATGGCACTCTAACTATATGTAAACAAAAAACTGTTAGTCTGTTGTTTGCCCAATTCTTCCATGAAAGATTGCAGCCATATCATCTCCTTGCTTGCCTCTGTGGTGGATAAATCAACCACCTTTTATAACCTAGAAATCTAACTCACCGCTGTCCCAGCTACAGTAAAGACATAACCTGTAGTACTCCAACTGGTATCAATATCCCCTACCAAATCTAAGTCTACATAGCCTGCTAAATTAGTATTAGAGCCCCCAAAACATAAGTGTTTATTGGATGTACCTATCAAATATCTAAGAATCTATTTTACCGCATTTCAATGCTCCAATCTGAGATGACTCATATACCTACTTACGACTCCTACAACATGTACAATATCCAGTCTTGTGCATACCATGGCATACATTAAACTTCCTACAACTGAAGCATATGGTACCTTGGATATTTTTTCTTCCTCCTCTGGTGTCTTAGGACACATCTCCTTAGTCAATTTCAAATGACTAGGCAAAGGTGTGCTGACAACTTTTGCATTCTCCATATGGAATCTTTGCAACACCTTTTCAACATAATCAGCTTGAGATAGAGTCAATTTTCTATTCTTCCTATCTCTGCAAATTTTCATACCAAGGATTTGTTTTGTTGCCCCCAAATCCTTCATAGAAAATGACTGTGCTAACTACTGTTTTAACTCTCTTATGTGATCCATGTTAGACCCAGCTACAAGCATGTCATCAACATATAAACATAAAATAATGTAGCTGTCATTATCCAACCTCTTAAAATAAACACAATGGTCAGAATTACACTGGCTGTAGCCTTGCTCAGCCATAAAACTATCAAATTTTAAATACCATTGCCGAGGTGCTTGTTTCAGGCCATACAAACTCTTCTTCAATCTGCACACATGTTTCTCCTTACCTTTGACCTCAAATCCTTGGGGTTGTTCCATATATATCTCCTCTTCCAAATCACCATGGAGAAAGATAGTTTTCACATCTAACTGTTCCAAATGCAAATCTTCAGCAACCACAATACTTAAAATAGTACAAATAGAAGTCATATTAACAATAGGAGAAAATATCTCATCAAAATCAATGCCCTTTTTCTATGTAAATCCTTTTACAACTAACCTGGCTTTAAATCTTTTCTTACCTCCATCTTCCTCTTTCAGCTGATAAACCCATTTGTTTGGTAAAGCCTTTTTACCTGTAGGTAACTTACATAATTTTCAAGTCTGATTTTTCAGCAAGGAATCCATTTCTTCTTTTATGGCAAGCTCCCACTGAACCTATGTATCCACCTGCATAGCTTCATCATACCCTTCTAGTTCACCAACATCTGTTAACAAAATAGAATACAAAGAGGGAGAGAACCTTTCAGGAGGTCTACTTAGCCTTGTTGACCGTCTAACATTCACTGGAGTTTGTGGTATTTCTGGTTGCTGTTGCAGAGCATGAGGAACCACTCAAACATCACTATTTGGAGTATCATCCAGCACCACATAATCTTTTGCTTTTTTCTCATGCTGCTGCAACTGATCTTTGTACAACATCTTCTTATCGAATATGGCATCCCTGGTTCTCACAATTTTTTGATTTTCAAAATCCCAAAGCCTATAACCAAATTCATCAATGCCATATCCAACAAAGGTACACTTTTTTGATTTTGCATCCAACTTGGTTCTATTTTCAGAATCTACATATGCAAATGCTTCACATCCAAAGGTTTTGAGAAAAGAATAACTCACCTTCTTACATGTCCATGCTTCCTCTGGAATACCACAGTCCAAAGGAACTAAAGGACCTCTATTAATTAAATATACAGCAGTGTTAACAACTTCTGTCCACATGTTTAAAGGCAGCCCAACATGCAATCTCATGGTCTTTGCACACTCCATTATTGTCCTATTCATGCGTTCAGCCACTCCATTCTCCTGTGGAGTCCCTGGAACCATTTTCTGCGTACGAATTCCATTAAAGGAACAATAATCCTCAAATTTTTTGCTGCAATACTCACCACCATTATCAGATCTGAGACATTTTAATCTTTTACCCATCTCATTCTCAACCAAACTTCTCCATTTCTTAAATGTTTCAAATACATCAGATTTCTGCTTGAAGAAATAAATCCAAACCTTCCTAGTTGCATCATCTATGAATGTAACATAATACCGAAGGCCACCATGAGAAGATACCTGAGCTGGTCCTCATACATCTATATTCACAAGCTCCAACTTTTCATTTTTCTTTTCCTTCCCATCCTTGAGAAAACTAACTCTCCTTTGTTTGCCACACACACAAGTTTCACATAAATCCATATTAATACATTTCAGACCTGGTAAAAATTTCTTAGAATGAAGTACCTTGATACCTTTTGCACTCATATGCCCAAGTCTGTTATGCCACAATATTGTCTCAGAACCTGCAGCAACTATTTCAGTCTCTTCCTGTGAACCTGCAGGAACTATTCCTGAACCTATTTATTTTTTTTTTGCAACAGCTAAAGTAGAAGGAACAGTATGACCTGTACAAAGATATAAGGTGCCTACTTTAACACCTTTTGCTACTATTAAGGCACCTTTTGAAACCTTCCAATTTTTATCAGTAAATGTAATAATGCAACCTTCTTCAGCTAGTTGCCCTGCTGAAATTAAATTCCTACTAAGCCTTGGAACATGCCTTACATCTTGTAGTAGCCAATGATTCCCATTCTGCAACTTAATCTTAATTCTTCCCTTTCCAACAATCTGTCAGGGTTCGTTATCTCCCAAATAAACTAGCCCAAAATCCCCTTAGACATAATCAAGAAAATAACTTCTATGGGGTGTAGCATGAAATGAGGCCCCTAAATTTAAAACCCATGAATCATCAGCATTATCTAGGGAAATAATCAAAGCATCATCTTCAGATTTATTACTTACCACATTTGCCTCCTTATTGCCTTCTTGTTTGTCTCCTTTATTCTTTTGAGACCAGCAATCTTTCTTCAAATGACCTAGTTTCCCACAGTACCAGCAGTTCTTCTGTCCTCTAGATTGGGATCTCTTATCCTTTGATTTTCCTCGTGACTTCCCATGACCTCCAGAACCTTTTCCTCTCTCCTTGGATCTGCCCCTACTTTCTACATTCAAAATGCTACCTGATGTGGACCATCCTATGATTTTTCATTGCATTTCCTTGCTAAGGATAACACCAACAACATCATCAAATTTCAAAGTGTTTGAACCAGAGACAGAGTTACTTACAACCATTACCAAGCTATTCCAGCTTTCTGGCAAAGAATATAAAACTAAGAGAGCCCTCACCTCCTCATCAAATTTCACTTTACAGAAGTTAACTAACTGACAATCATATTAAACTCATTTAAATGATCTGTCACAGATCCACCTTCAACCATTTTCAGATTAAACAAATGTTTCATTAGAAATACCTTATTTAAGGCTAAGGGTTTTTCATACAATTTAGCCAAAGCTTTCATTAGTTCACTTGTTTTCTTCACTTCTGTTATATTGAATGCCACAGATAGTGCTAGGCACAACCGAATGGTTCCCAGTGTGTTTCTCTCTAGAAGTTCCCAATCCTCATCTGTCATTCCTACCAGTTTCTTGGATACTCCTTCCAATGGCCTCCATAAATCCTTCTGATAGAGGTAATCCTCCATCTGCATCTTCCATAACTGATAGTTCTGCCCATTAAATTTATCGACCTTCAATTTACCCTCATCGGCCATTGCTCCCACTTAACCATGAGACCTTCCTGTAGACAATAATCAAACACAACCCACTCTGATACCACTTGTTAGGGTTAGCCGACAAAAGATATCAATTAAATGCAAACAAAGATTAAACAAGGGAATGAAAATACACAGAAATAATAACAAAGAGAGACAAGTTTTAACGTGGTTCACCCAAACTCGAGCTACATCCACCAAATAGAGAGTCCAATATTATTATCCAGTAAATCAAACTGATTACAACCAGCAATCCCTACAACTCAATACCACTGCAAATGCTACAATACAATATCAACAGAAACCCTAACTCGTAGCTATTTTTATCACAACTTTTGTCAGTTACAATATAGGGTTTTTTATGTCCACCAATGAATAAATAACTCTTGATGCCTTAATAAAATAATAAAAACCATGTGAGGTTTTAGGGGCGTTGCCCCTCGACCCAGCCCTGTATCGCAACAGGGAGCGTGCCAGGGGTGCTACCCCTGGACCCCGCAAGGGGTGCTGTCCCTTGACCCAGTAGGAATTTGGGGGGAAACCACACTGATAAAAGTGGGGTAAATTTAACCTCCGAGTCTAATTAGGCTCCATATAACAACACTCCTTTATGTAAGTGGCTAGAGTAAAATCCAAGTTGGAATTCAACAAATATTGTCCCTGCCATCCTTAGGATTGTACTTGATTATTTTTAACATTTATCAAAACTTGTATCAAATAACCATGGAAACTTCTTGTTTATTGTGTTTTCTAGCAATAACTTGAGTCAAGATCAGTACTGTAAAACTTTAGAGAAAACTTAGAAAAATGTGAAAAATAAGACAAATTGACAAACTAAAATAAAAGGCAAAACCTATGCTGTCATGCGCATTTACACTGTATTTCTGCACATTTACAAAGTCTTGTTGTACATTCACTTCTGCTATGCATTCATACAATAGTACTACACATATACACCATACTGTTGTGCATACATAGTACTATGCATTTACAACACATAACTATGCATTTACAACACAACCCTGCGCATACACAGTGCAGAGCTGCACATTTATTGAATATTCTTGCGCATCTAACGCTACGCATTCACAACAAAGAGTTGTTCTGTACATTTTGAGGCAAATCTGAAACCATTTCTAGATACCCTTTTTATTTAGATTATACTTGGAAAATAAGTTCAACCTTGTAGATTCACCCTCATACCATTTTCACAACATCACCTTTCCATATCATTTTCTAGCTATCCGAACACATCAAACCAAATCAAAACTTGCATCAAGGCATAATTGATACTCTACCAAATTCAAAAAATATCTAGTTAGTTTCATATCAGGATTCCAATCATCCTTCACACCAAAACTATACTTGTGTATCTTGATAAAGGAATACTCTATATCAATAGTGGTGATCATCTATCCCTATTTTGACTACCTTTTATATCTACACTTCGATAGCTATTACCATTATAGCTCAAGACCACCTTGTTTGGACAAATAAAATCAATAGAAAACATTAGTAGAATCTAGTTTATCCAATCCAATTCACCTAAGTCACCTTATACCAAAACATCAAACCAAGTTCACCAAATCTCATAATCCAACTTCACCCACATCTCAAAATTGCATGGTTCAAACTAGGACCCAAGTGAAACAAAAACAAAAGATGGGTTCCCTTCACAATAGTGGGCACAATTCTAATGATGAGAAAATTGATCAAGAGGAATTCCTTAAACAACACCAAGATCCTAAATTCCAAAGATTGATGGACAATGTCATCACAACAGATCCCCATAAATACTTCCTCATGCTACCTCAACAAGGAACCAAGCTGCCCGCAGATTTTGATGTCTCGAAATTAAGAGAAACAAACTCATCCAATGAAACAAAATCTTCAAAAGGTGGAATGGAACCTTCCAAAAGTGAAAAAGAAGCTTCTAAAACTGAAAAGGCTAAGGAGGTATCAAGCCCGTTAGATACACTTACGCAACAAATCCAAGATTTACAACAACAATTTATGGATTTATAAACCAGATCTTCCACAAAATGATATTCACTAGAGAACATATCTCCTTATCCATTTTATAAAATCTTGGTTAGGATACCTTTCCCTTCTAGTTTTGAAGTGCCCAAGTTTGACAAATATAGGGAAAAAGGTGATCCACGTGAACCAAATCCTTCACAATATGAGCATGCTAGTACTAGCCATTTCTCACACCAAGATCACACATCCTTAACCCATCTTAATGATATTATTGACAAGGGAAATACCACCTTAAGTTTGGAATCATATACCACTCCATCTACTAGTCCTCCATCACCATCCCATCGAATGCCTATCCCAAAGCATACTAGTCCTACACCAACACCACCATCAAACTTCCCAAGCTCTAATCCATCAACCAAAGAATCCTTGAATGATTTTCTTCAAAGACTCTTTCCAAAATCTAAAAGCAAAAGAAAAGCTATAGAAAAATCCAAATCCACTCATCCAATTTTATCCCCATCTAGCATAAGCAATCTTAACCTTAATCATAAGCCTACACCATATACCATTATTCTCCATTCGTTATATTGTCCATCCACCCATATACTCATAAAGGATGTGATCCAATGGCTATTAGCAAGGAGTAAACCATGCTCATGCCTTCGAATCCCTATCCTTGAAAATATCCAAGAACCTTCCAACACCATGTCCATTCCTACAAACCAATCATGTCACCCAAAACCCCTCTACCCTATTCAAGAGTCTCCCCCATTGAGTCCAAGTCAACCTCCCTCATGCTCTCATGTCAATAACCATCAAGAGCCTATCAAGTCCACACAAGAATCTTCCACTTCCATTTCCACCCAAAGTCAAGAGATATGTCAAGGTCATAATCATAAGCATGTGGTAACATCAAGTCCCCCTTCTAATCAAGATCAAATCACTTTCATTCAACCCACCCATAACATATCTCTTTTCCATGATCAATACATTATGCATGATGAAGAACCTATCCACAAACAACTTAATCCTGGTCATCCCTCCACAACCATTCGTGAGCAAGATACCCAAGACCTACATGCACTATCTAATGCAAGTCTTCTTGACCTACTTGAATATTCACCCCATTTCATGGCCTTCCTAGAAACTTCTCCACCTATCCATGATCCTAAACCATCCACTTGTCATTATGAGACAATTACCTCCCAAGCAAGCATAGAAGATCAAACAAATAACTTGGATCCTAATAAGCAAAATAAAGATCCTAATGATCCTTCCACACCATCTACCATTAACTCCATTACAAATCCAACATATCCACTTCGTCTATCTACCTTCATTCATGAATGTTCCTCCTTGGGACAACAACAACCTTTGTCCACCACTTTACCTTCTTCATCAAATAAGGAACTCATGTCTAGTTCCCAAAGCACACCTAGTCCTATAGTCCATTGCATGCTCCAAAAAAATGAACTACCAAGGTAAAGGCTTAGGCCTTCACGAACAAGGTATTTTGGAGCCCATTCATGTCAATATCTCTCCTCACTCATATGGCCTTGGATACACACCCCAAGATGAATAATCTAAAGATTTTGGTACTTCCTCCATTCCTTCTAAATCCACCACTTCCCATCGTAAACCCTATCATATACCCAAGACATATGTTGCCATTCCACCTCCATCATCCTACAAATGTCAAAAGCATGTTACCATACACCTTCCACCATCCACTTTACCTCCACTCCTTCCAACTCCTACTATCCCACACTCAAATTTGCTTCCACTTCTACCAACATCTAATTATCCACTTATCCATAAATCCCCTAAAAATCCTAATCATGACCAACATATGCATATATTGTATAAACATGAAGCTTCCACTTATTCCATCAACCCTAAGGGATATAAAAATAAAAATGTGGATACCTCCTTTCATAAAGTCAAAAATCCTATGGGTCCTAATACCTTAGGAAATCAATACAAAAATTCAAAGCAAGCTACATTCAAAGATCCATCCAAACCCATACCTCCACAAGAAAAGTCAAAAACTAAAATCATATGGGTTCCCAAACAAAAATCAAACAAGTCAAATGAGGCATCCACCTCTCAAAAATCCCAACCATCCTCTTCCATCCATTCCATTCAACAATATCACATTCCCTCATCCCACATCAAAAGAAAAAATTATACAAATACTAAGTCCATGTGGGTCCCTAAATCACTCCATCAATCATCTCCTAAGCAAACATCTCCATTGCTTCTTACACCACATTCCCATCAAAAGCTTCAAAGTTTATCACAGTGTGTGTAGCCATTGGTCATGGTTCCATTCCATTCCGCGACATTCCCACATACCTCCATCTCTCCATCATTCAACTACTATCCTACATATCTTCCCCATCATCTTATCCCTATGGTCCATGCTTTTGCATAAGCTTTTTACCCATCCTCTTGCATAAATCCTACATAATCCACACCATACTCCACTATATTTTCCTACATAATCCACCATCTACCTAATCCATTTCACTTTCATACAATCCCTTACCAACATCTATGATAATTTGACATGGCCCATTTGTAATGACATCCATCTAGTGGGACTATCACCTTTCATGGAAATAGACACTTGAGTCCCTCCTATCCTTCTCCCATCCAAAAGTCCAAAAAAAAAAGTAAAGAGAAATTCTTCATCCAATGATGAAAACTTGGCAAACAAGCACCTTGGATAAGTACCATGATGAAAACCTGGCAAGTAGGCATCATGTGTAGGTTGATTTTCTATGACACTTACACTTGGGGGCACATTGTCTCATCCATCCTATCATTTATTCTACCTACCCTTATCCTCGTATCTTCATACTTATCCCTTTTATCCACTTTGTCCTCCATTCATCCTATTTCTCTTGATAAGGGTATAGGGGCAAAATGTTGAAACAAGTTTTGGACAACTCTTGATGTATCTAATACTTCCAAACATATCCTACCATCATATCATTGCAAACATTGTCATGCTATATCCTGAGCCCAATATCTTGAATAAGGCATGTTATTCCTATGTGACATACTCTTTGGAGATCTCATCCTAGCCCCCTTATGAATTATACATCCATTCTATCCACTTAGCATGAGCTTTCCATTCTAGGGCTTATCCTTTTATCCATCCATCTATCATGAGTATTCCATCCCCTTTTTCCTATATCTTATCCTTTTATCCAATCATACAATCATACTTCCTTGCATCTAGACTTGGTTCCTCCCTTGTCATTAGTATCCCATCAGGCTATCCATCTAGTCCTTCATTCATCTTGTCATCTATCATAACCCTATCGCTATTGTCATTCCTGAACTATGTCACCTCTACGTTATCACATAGGCAAGTCCATCATTGATGGGTCCCCAAGGCTTTCCCTTCCATCCATATCCATAATCCTATCATAAACCTTTGCATATCTTCCATTCATCCATTTACTAGTGTCAGCCTTCAAGGTTGAACTACGTTGCCTCTGCGTATCACGTAGGCAAGGCCATCATCGATGGGTCCCCGAGGCTTCCCAACCCCTAGGCCTTAGGTCCACATAGTCCACAACTAAACTACATTACCTCTGTGTTGTCACGTAGGCAAGGCCATTTATCAATGAGCCCCCGAGGAGATAGGTCAGTCCCTTAGGGCTCGTTTCTTCATGTCTATCATCAGTTCATCCATAATAAATCGATCCATTTCTTGACTGGGGGAAAATCCTCAACCTAGTTAGTGAATTGGATTTTTTTGAATGCTACAACTTAGAGGATAACATATCAGATCATGGTTTTATCACTAGACAACAAACAACACAACAAGCAAGCTTTAAACATCGTCTTGACAAAGAGACATTCAAACTAAACCTGATAAATCCCAGCTTGCCTAAAACATCAAACATGACTCTATCAAGTTATTGCAAGAAAACATATATCTATGACAAGAAGGTTTTTAATGGTTGTTTTAAGTCTTATATCATGATTTTTGTTATTATGTCTTCTATGCTACTCAAGGATGTCAAAAATTAGAGGATCTATGATGGGGGCATAATTATTTTATTTGTTTGTTGTTTGTGGATCAATCTTTAGTAATGTGATGACTTGTCTAATGACATGATCAACAAAAAATCATCAAGGACATTTTGGGTCTAAGCATGAAATAGGTGAAATCCTTGTCTATTGATATGCAAGAAATACTTAGGTCATCTTAGTTCAATTATACTTAGATGCTCGTATTAACTTACCAAATCAAAATCCACGTAAGTAATACTCAGGTCATCATGGTTTAATTATACCAAGATGCTTGTATTTTCTTACAACATTTTAAAATCTCAATGATGAAACAAAGTACTTCAAAAACTTGTACAAGAAGATGAAAAAATCCACTATCATACATACCAAATTGCATTTCATTTCATCTATAAACATTTCATACATATCATTTTCCAAGTCGCTTAAGATCCAAGTCCTTTCTTTATCTACATCTCTCTATCTACTCACCCTTTTCTCTCTTTTCATCTCGAGAGCACACCAATTGTCTTCTCAAGGGGGCATCACCAATCATCAATCCAATCATTCATTTGATCATCAAATCAATTCAATCAAATCAAGCAATGATCCAAATGCAAGTCATCCTTAATCCATACCAATCGATTAAATCAATCTTGTCAAATTATCAATCACAATCAATGGACTTGATCCTAATCTTGTCGTAAACCAAATCAATCAATCATCAACATCATCAATGGGATATATCGTTCCCAGATCTTTGTGTTTGTCTAGGGATATATCGTTCCCCACAATGACAACACTATCATCATCAATCATTATCGATTAATCATTGGTTTACAACTTGATAGGGGAAATACCTTGTTTGTTCTTGTATCATTTGTGCATGCTTTCTTTCTTTCTTCTGTGTGTTATCATTTTATCTTGCATGCTTTGCTATTAATTCATTTTCCCATTTCATCACCTGCATTTTTCACACAATGATTTTGCCATTCATTCTTCTTTATCATGAGATCATTCGTCATCCTTTTCCAAATCCAACCCGACCAATCTCCCGAGGGGCATCCTATCATCATTAACCTATACCAGGGGCAAACTAGGGCATGTATAACGTAAAAATTTTGTATTCTTTGAAACAACCTAATAAAACACATTGCATCAAAGAGGGGCAAAATGTATACACCTAAAATGGCTAAGTTAAATAAATAAATATTTAATATTTATTTTAATTCTCATTCCTTTATCAATGAATAAATTTAATAATTTATTAATGTGATTTACATCATCATAATTCTACAACAAATTAATCAATTTATTAATTCTTCTAATGTCATCCCTAATTAAGTAATTCTAAATTATTTAATCAATCATCATATCCTAAATTCAAAAGTCCATAATTCTACTTCATCCAATCCACCTCACAATCCACCTCACCATGTTGCACACATAATTAAATATTTTAATATTTAATTATCTAATTTCCCTCACCCACATGTCCTATTATTTCTCCAATCATCCCTATTCCTCATGAGCATGGTCTCTCCATGTCATCTTGGTCAAAAGACACCTTGTGAGACTTGTCCCATAAGTCCCTATATTCCTTCCAACCATCCTACAAACAAGGTCTCCTTCTTTGACCTTCACTCTATAGTCTTGGTGAGCCTTGTGACATGTGGCCTCATGTCACACCTTTCTCTCCACCTTGTCAATGTGAGAGGAACATCTTCCATATTTCTCTCCCTCATCCCAACCAACCAAATTTGAACCATACACATCACAAGACTTCTTCTCCACCGTTGATATAGTGACACTTGGAACTGGCCCATCCTTGGCCTATAAAAGGAACCCTCATTCCCTCATTTCAATAATCCAAGAGCTTTTGTAAACTTACTCTGCATAAATTCTACCAGCGTGCCTTTGGCAAAGTATCCTCCTTGCACTTGCATAATCTCATTATCCTCCAATCATCCAAACATGGCTCCATATCTCCATTATCCATCATCCTAAAGTTGCATTGTTAGTTTAATCTTCATTGCATTATCCATCATCTAGCCATTCTCATATTGTCATCTTCAACAACAAGGAAGTACACACTTTTGAGAGGTCAACTCATTCATAAGATCAATATGAGATAGGCAACAATAGAAGCTATGAGGTGAATTAGTCTATGAAGGTATAATCTTTGTTTATTGGTATTTGCATCAATTTCATTGAGTTATTGGATATTTAGTTGTTTAATACTATTGTTCATATTTCCTCTAACATTATCCAACATGGGACAACATTTTTGTTGCTATGGAAACAAACTCTAGAGTCCCCATTCCATAAAAAAAAGTAAAAAGCAAAAAAGTAAAAAGGAAAAAAATTAAGTAAAAAGAAAAATAGTAAAGAAAAATCATTCATCCAATGGTGAAAATCACTCCTTGTGGCACCTAGGGGAAAGTACCATGATGAAAACCCCTCTTGGGCATCATGCGTAATCCCTTTTCCATCCATTTGTATCCCATACTTGGGGCCAACATCATGCCTTTCACCCACATCCATAATATCCTTTGGCATATCTTATCCATTATGTATCATTATCCTATCATATTCCTATCCTCCATCTTTATATCTAGCCTATCATCTCCCATCCATCCTATCTACTAGATATCTTCCTCCTTAGATCTTGATAAAGATAGGGGCATTTGAAATATCAAACACATGCTTTGGACACCTGTCAGCATACGTCCCTTTCCAAGCATACCCTCCATTCATTTAGTCTACTACAAAGTCCATCCATCCCTTTTAAGCATGAGCTCATCATACAAAATCCTAAGCATCATACCTAGAATGGGGCATATGATTCCAATGCAACTTAGTCTTTAGAAATCATCCTTAACCCCTCCATCCATCTATCATGAATCCCTAGCCTATCCTTTATCCTGATCTTCCATCTATCTATCATGCATACCTATCCTATCCTTTATCACCATCTTCCATCCATCTATCATGAATCGCCTATCCATCATCTTTCATTGCCAATCCCCCTATCCAACCCCATCACCTTCACCTCTAGACTTGTTGTTCCCTTTTCATTCTAGTATCTAGTGCAAATGCTATCTAAATATAATCCAATGCTATCCCATAATAAAACCATACCCTATCCAAAACATTCAAAAAATAAAAAAATTAATAAATCAAAAAACCCAAAAACGTCCCAAAATATCCAAAGCATCACATTATCTATCAAAACATAATCCCTTATCAAAACAAATCAACTATCAAATCAACATCAACCACAATTTATATCTTATATCTTGATCCCATCCTTTGAAATATCCTAATCATCCATCGATTCCTGCCTTAATGGATATATCATTCCTACAATAGGCAAAATCCATCATCAAATCATCACCCATCTTGGCAAGAGATACAAAGGTTGTTTGTTTACTTCGTTGGTCTTTTGGTTCTTGATTTTTATCTTTTGTCCTATTTGAAGGTCATTTCAAAACTACCTTGATCTCACTATATCATGGTATGTGGCAAAATATCTAGAATGGAGCATAGTCATTTGTTTTGTATGTTATGTAAGTTGTGGGTTGTTCTCATTACTCCAAGTCAGTATTCATATCTTGGGAATCATAGGTTTAGTTCTAGCATATTGATCTCATTTTGCATCTAAGGTTCCTCATACCTTTTGTGTATTAAGGGCTTATGCTATGAATCCCCCTCATTCATCTCGGCAAGGTTGTACTATTTTGGGCATGTATGGGATCACCCTCTTGTCTATGTGTCTAGTCCAAGAAAATTATGGATATACATCATCACCCTATTTTTAATACCTTGGTGAAAATATCCTCTTTACTTTAACAAACCTAGGATTTCTCTAAATCATATCAGCACAATAATCATCCATCTCCAATCTATCCAATATCCAAAATCAACTTATCATCACCTAGTCACATCCTTTATCATCACACCCCCTTATCCTCCATCCCCTTTATCAACATGTTCATCCATTTCGAGAGTGCACCTGTGTTCTTGCAACTTACCTTCCCTCTCGAGGGGGCATCACCCTTACCATCATCCCTAAACCTAATCCTATTCTTCTAAACCAAAGTTTTTTTCTATCCAATCCAACACTATATCTTAAACTTCTTTGAAATAATGTTACTTAGTCGTGCAACATCATTTCAAAGAGGGGCAAAATAAAATGACTTGCACCCACAAGCCACTTTCTCACATCCTCACATCACTAATTTACCCTTTACCAATTAATTAAATAAAATCATTTTATTTAATTAATTTATCCTAAACCATTTACCCCTAACCATTCATCTTACTCATCCCTTGTAATGAATTAATCGAATTAATTTGTTACTATACCTTAGGACATCATCCTCCAATTGATTAAATAAATATCCTAATGTTTATTTGATTAATTTCCCTTATCCAGTAATTTAGATTAATTAAATAAAACATACTTATTTAATTAACCCCCCTAGCCTATGACCTAAACCTAGCCTAATTGAATAAATAGCAATTATTTAATTAGCTACCCTAATCTACCCAACCCGTAGATCCAAATTAATTAAGTAAACCATTGCTTAATTAATTTTAACCTCTAATTAGCCTCCTCACCAATTTCCAACAGACATATTAATTAAGTTAAACACTTAATTAATATGGTCAAATCATCATTAACCCGTATCCCCACACACTTTGAATAAAAAGTAATTTTTATTCAAAGGGGTCACATGACCCTTCTACCTCACCTTTCTTTTTCCATATAAGAGCTCTTCTTAATGCAAAGAGCTCACACATGTCCTCACACTCACCAATAAATCTTCATTTTTTTATTCACACCATCCCCCACAAAAATGAATTTTTAATTCATTGACAAGTCCTAATCATCCTTACACTCTCCCATGGAAATTAAATTTTTATTCATTCCTCATCCTTCCCAATGTGAATTTAAAATTCATAAATAATGGGAGCCATCCATTATTGTTGATCACATCTCTACTCTTGATCTCATCTCTTCATCCCCACCATTGATCTCAACTTTGAATCTCCACCGTTGGATTTAAATCCCTCCAAAAATGCCTATAAATACAACCCTCACCCAAGCCATTTTCATCTCATTCTTTGGCATCACCACTATATGAAAATCCTTAGCAATCTTCATCCATTCATATTCTCATAATGCCAAAATCTCTCCATAGCCAAATCTCTCACAAATCATTAGCCAATCTCTATCCAAATCTTAGCCATTATCCATTATCTAATCCACATTGTGTTGAAGAACAAGAGCAATCCACATACACACTCCATCATCTTTGGGTAAAGTAAGGTGATTTTGGGTGCATTCTGCTCAATCTTATCAAGGAGTGATGGATATTTTGAGGCTTGTGAAGGTATAATGCTTTGTATTTAGTTTCCTTTTCATGTTTTTGGTCCTTGAACATCTTTTTCATCTTCAGTATGCACATGAGGTTTACCAAACAACTAGGTAATCTCTAAGGTCTAAAAGGTTGCACATTCAGTTAGATAAGATGTTATCTAACCTCATCAACTTAAGTACACTTAGCTAAAGTGAGTTGATAAATTATTCACTCTAACAATTTTTAGGCATAATATTTGGTAAAAATTTGTAGAAATTATGTTTGCAATTTTGGGATTTTTTGTAGGGAAAACATTTGGTAAAGGAATTTTGGGCACATATTTTGTAGAGGAGATGAGAAATAAAAGAACAAGGTAAAATGAGGCTATGCATTCATATTTAGCAAAAAAGGAACATAAATTAAATGAAGAAAGGGCATTGCCAATAAGGGCATGGTGTGGTGGTCAAGTCACAAGGTTTTTGTGGTGGCCACCAAGGTTCAAACCCCCACTGGGCCAAAGAGCTCATAGGCCTTGTGTATTCACTGGGATAACATGCTTGCAGGTTGTGGGCCTTCACTAGGCCAATGAGTTCATGGGTTTGAACAAAAAAGTGATAATTCCTTAGGGACTGAGACCCCCTAGTAGTGGTCTCGGCAATAAATCCATGGGAAGAGATCCATTGTAAGGGTCTCTCTAAGCTCAATCCAATTTACAAACCCAAGTAACCCTCATAAAAAAAAGTGAAGAAATGGCACAAATATATTTCTAAAATAAAGAAGGTATGTATATTTTTAATTTGTATAAAACATTTAAAAAATATTAGATTTGTATTTATCCCTGCTTCCTCAACTCTAAGGTTTGAATATAGTTTCTAATTTTATATTTAATTTTAATACATATTAGATTCCTACATGTTCTACATTCATCTAAATTTCAAATTCTACACAGATTTCAACTAAATTCTTTTGGTTGAATTCACTAGATTCACTAGTTCCTCTCTAGGGTTTGTATCTCTTCTCCCTAGTTTCTCAACTCTAGGGTTTAAATCTGATTTTTAATTTTAGATTTAATTCTAATACTTGAATTAGATTCCTACATGTTCTACATTCATCTAAATTTCAAAAATTCTACATACATTCCAAATAAATTCTCTAGGTTAAATTCACTAGATTCAATAATTTTCTCTAGGGTTTGTATCTCTTCCCCCCACTTCCTCAACTCTAGGGTTTGAGTATAGTTTCTAATTTTATATTTAATTTTTATACAAATTATATTCCTACATGTTCTACATTCATCTAAATTTTAAATTCTACGTATATTCCAAATAAATTCTCTAGGTTAAATTCACTAGATTCACTAGTTTATCTCTAGGGTTTGCATCTATTTCCCCTACTTCTTTGACTCTAGGGTTTGAGTAGAGTTTCTAATTTTAGATTTAATTCTAGAATACAAATTAGATCCAGGCTAAATTCACTATTTTCTCTCTCTAGAATAGATACCATTTTTCTAATTTCAATCAATGCAATTCTAATACAAATCTAAGCTCATATAACTTAAGTCTAGTTTAAAACATGTTTAGATATACGAATTTAATTGACAAGATCCAAATTTCAATTAAATGACAAGAACAAAATGGTTGTGGTAACTTAAGAAAACCTCCCAAATACAAATACACAAAACAAATAGTTTTGGTTAATAAAAGATTTCTCTTATACTTTGGATGCTCTTGCATCACATGTATAACTAAACCTTGACACCCACCTTAAATTTGTGCTTGGTGTGATGTTGATCATGATTCTACTTGTATCTCTTTTGAATTGATTTCAACTTTTCTTATAGTTAAAGATGTATTTGTTAGATAGTCTTTATGAATTTCTTGTCCTTCTCAACATCTAAGTCATTGTTTTTGCCTCTTCTTATAACCATCACACAACATCAAGTAAACTTGGAGGTAAGTAACCATAATGTTTTTCAAATGGAAAAATAGTTTTTAATGAATCTATGAGTTAGTTGTAAGAATGCTAGATATGTATACAAGACTCTTAACCCATATCATTGGATTCTTCAAATTATATTCTCAACTAAACCAATCTTCTATTTGCAACCTTAGTCATTACATTAGTATGAAGATGGAAAGTGGTTCTTTTCCTCAATAAAATATCCATCTTGTCCCATATAGTGCATGGAAACTTACCAACCATGAATCTTGGTAATAATATGGTAATAATATAATGATTTGAGGCAAACCAAAGTGTGCCCACATATTTGCAAAGAAAATTTTAGTCGTATCTTTACCTATTAGTGTCCTTTTACATGAGATTAATAAACACATATTTCTAAGCCTATCAATTATCACAAAGATATATTCATGCACTTTTCCTATTATTGATAAACCACCTACAAAATCTATCACTATATTTTCATATGGTAGTGTTTGGATTTGAGGTGGTTGATATAATCCTAGTTTCCAATTACTTGGCTTAATAACATGTCACCTCTTACAATGTGAAAGAAAATTAGCATCATCAGTTTGCATATATGGATAATTAATTTAGTACTAAAAATTAGATATGGCTTGGTGGACCCAACGTTCCCATCCACCTTAGGGGTATGCACCTCAAAAAGACTAATCTCTTCTCTTTTAGAATGCACAACAAACCCAAAGTTTGAAGATAAAACCATTCTTCACATGAAAATTAACTCTTAGGAACAAATTCGTCTTTCTAACCTTATTTAATCTATTGATATGGCTCTCCAAAATCCTTTTTATAGACATAATCCTCCACATATACTTAACTTGCAAAGGGTTCAAGAAGAGAAAATGTACTAACCCAAAAAATGGTGGTCTTGAAGAAAAATAAAAAAGATTATTATTTACACCTCTTTTATATTTTACATGAGTAAGTGGAATTGTTCAAGAAATAATGTCCCCTTGTAATGGCATACTTCCTCAAGAGTCTACTGATCTGGTAAGTATTGTAATGGTTGATAGTCCATTTAAACAATGGTCTCTTTAACCAACAAATAGTACTTCCAATTTTTCACCACTTGCACCAAAGAAAAAAACTCTTTCATAGGTGAAATACCCAAGGATAAAACCATGAAACATTTCTAAATATTAATACACAACCTTACCTCCATGCATTAGAATAACTCCCATAACATTGTGATTAACATCTATCTCCATCTCAAATAGTGTTTTAAATTTTAAAGAGCCAACATGAGTTTATTTCTTACTTTATTGTTTAAATCCTTAAATAATTTTGGCTTCATATTACCTAGCTTGATTCTCTTTCCATGATTATTTATTGCATGTAAGTGTGTAGCTATAAAATAAAAGACTTAACAATTTTCCTTAACTATTAAGCTACCAGTACAAAGCTCCTTATTTTGATGATGCTTGTAGGATTAGGCCAATTCATTTGGCCTCTACTTTTGATGGCTCTCTATTAACCAATCCATTCCAAAAATAATTAACAAAGCTAACCAAACTTTTCTTAGAGAATTCACATTTTTAACCATTTAAATGAAGTTTGTTCTCCTTTGAAATCAATAATACCTTCTCTAGGTGTGTAACAAGTTCTTCTCATTTTTAGCTAAAAATGATAATTTCATCCAAGTATCCTATCACATACTCTTAAAACCGATGGTGTAGCACTTTATTCATGATCCTCATCAAGGTTTTCAAAACTAGATTGAATTCTTTGTTGAATTTGATGCTAAACATTTGTTCTCTAGATCTCTAGAAAAGCTTTTTAGAATTTAGTGACAAAACTCCTTCAAATCTCCTCAAAGCTTAATTCTTAAAAAATTGTGTATAATTATTTCTTATTCTAGATCTAGATATGTTTACACAGTTCTATAATTTAATCACAAAGATCGTGTACACTATTAAAGATTCACTAAAAATACTTTAATTTTAAAGAAATTATCTATTTGCCTTCTTCTATTCAATAACAAGTTTAAATTCATTTAATTTAGAATGACCTAAAATTAATCATAATATATCAGAACTAGCTCTCCTTTAATCCTAAAAACATAATTTTCTATTCACTAGATTCAAGTGTATGCAAGAAGTTGGGTGCACTTTTTGGCCAAAAAGTGGAAGTATTTTTCCTAAGAATAAATTTTTGTCACAATTGGACTAAAACTTTGAACACTTACACATAGAATCTTGAAAAAGTTCAGCAATATGAAATGTAGGATTTTGAGTCTAGTTTTCAAATATGTAATTTATTCTAATACCCACACGATAGAAATTAATTTTGTATAGGCGTGTACAAAAACCACTTTTTAAAATTCACTTTTTTAGGACCATACCATGCACGTGTCTGACAAGCATAATTTTATCTAACAAAAAATATTTTTCTAATTCCTTATGGGGAAAGATGTGTATTATACTGAAGATTGATGAGGATATTTTTAATAATTTTTTTCCAAATATTTTTTTATTAATTTTTTATTGGTCCTAATTGCTATTTTTAAAAACCCCTCGTGTCTGACAAGCATAGTTTGAGCTGAACTAATCGTTTTTTGATTTTTTTTCATTGTGTAAAGAATTGTGTGTAGATTGATGACATATAATTTTTTAAAAAAGAAACTTAAAAAATTAAAAGTTATTAAAAAAATATGAACATGTGACATTTCAAGTTTATGGACAAGTTTCCTCATAAATTAATTAAAAAATAGAAAATCAAATCCCATCATAAAAAAGTTACATATTTGAAAACTAGACATCATCATCTATAATGGTTTTAATTTCATAAAAAATTTATGAAAAAAATAAAATTGTCAACCATATTGCCAAAGTTAGTTTTTTCTCTTGCTATTGACATGACCTTGTACTTGCAGGTCCAAGGCTAAGGGTTGGGTTACCATGCCTTTCCTAAGCCTAAAACTGGGCCTAAAACCAAACTTAAAAGGTGGGTGAGGATTTGAAACTTTTAGGAACGGGATTGTTGGAAATTGTTGTCATTGATGTCAAAGGAAAGAATTGATGTTAAGATTGTTATCATTGATGTCAAAGGCATATGGGGATAATGGTGAATTTGCTAGATTTGGACAAGGCTCTTAGTTAAGTTATGGAAGTAGACAAAGGCTCTAATCAGCTAACCATTCATTGAGAAAAAATATGGTGGAGAAAATGAATTTGTTATGTCTGAGAGTTTATTACATTTAAAGGAGATGTTTTCACCCCAGTTTTGATCTGCTTCCTTGTTAGATCTGGATATATAGAAGATAATCTTAAAAGAAGTACCTTGTAGATATATTATATGTATTAGCTTTGACTATGTTTATGGAAGATGAAAAGAATCGTGGATCTAATAGTAAGGACCAACTACATATGATGGAAGATCAAAATAAAGTTTAATTTCATGCTTAACTAAAGGTGGCAATAATTATCAAGGCTGACTACATAAATTAATTTAAGGATGCCAACTACAAAGAGGCTGACTAATTTAAGTGATTGACTAATACATAAAATAATTTAAGAAGTTATTAAATAAGAGGTGGTCAACTACTTATGAAGGAAGCGCTCATGTTTAAGAGAAATATTAGTAATAAAGGGTTGTTGTTTTAAGTATTAAATATAATGGGACGCCTCAATTGGATAAGGATGACTCCCTTGGAAGGATTTCACCTCCCTTTGAAGGGACATATAGTGGTATAAAAGGAAGATGTGGAGAGCATTTGAGATGTAAGAAAATAAAATGTAATCATACAAGTGTTCAAGAAGATCTAAAGAAGAGAATATGAAGAGTAATTCAGATCTATATTAAAATATATATGAATAGAGCATTAAGATTGTAAAGAGAGAAATATATGATGCATAATTTGGGAGCAGATTTGTAAGTGAAATTAGAGAAGACCTTAAGGAACAATTATAAAGGAAAGTATTGAATTATTTGAGATAAAATTTCTGAAGGGAAATTGTTTCTCAAGTAGACTTGTGAAGGAAAGTAATTACATCATCTACAAACCAAGTCGTGAAGGAAAGAACTTATGTGATAACTGTTAGATCATATACAAGCAGAGTTGTGAAAGAAAGTGAATCTATAATTAGATCTTTATGAAGAAAATATCATCCATTGAAGAATTTGGAGGTTGGTGCCTATCAAAATAAGAGATTGGTGTCTCTTGTTGAGTTGGTGCTCAATTGTGGGGATTGGTGTCTCCAGTGGGTTGGTGCCTACAAATTCTACACATAGGGATTGGTGTCTCCAGTGGGTTGGTGCCTACAAATTCTACACATAGGGATTGGTGTCTCCAGTGGGTTGGTGCCTACAAATTCTATAAGTAGGGATTGATATCTCTAGTGGGTTAGTGCTCACAAATTCTACAAGTGGAGATTGGTGTCTCCAATATGTTGGTGCCTACAAAAGAAGATTTGTAAGAGAAGTAGGTTGGTGCCTAAAAAATAAGGTTTATAAGAAAATCAATATTTTTCCATGGTTTTCTCCCAAAGGGGTTTCCATGTAAATCATGTGTTCATCCTATGTTGCATAACTATTAGATCATGTATGGTTGTTATTATTGTGGCTGAACTAGATTGAATTCTTTGTTGAATTTGATGCTAAACATTTGTTCTCTAGATCTCTAGAAAAGCTTTTTAGAATTTAGCGACAAAACTCCTTCAAATCTCCTCAACGCTTAATTCTTTAAAAATTGTGTATAATTATTTCTTATTCTAGATCTAGATATGTTTACATAGTTCTATAATTTAATCACAAAGATCATGTACACTATTAAAGATTCACTAAAAATACTTTAATTTTAAAGAAATTATCTATTTGCCTTCTTCTATTCAATAACAAGTTTAAATTCATTTAATTTAGAATGACCTAAAATTAATCATAATATATCAGAACTAGCTCTCCTTTAATCCTAAAAACATAATTTTCTATTCACTAGATTCAAGTGTATGCAAGAAGTTGGGTGCACTTTTTGGCCAAAAAGTGGAAGTATTTTTCCTAAGAATAAAATTTTGTCACAATTGGACTAAAACTTTGAAGCACTTACACATAGAATCTTGAAAAAGTTCAGCAATATGAAATGTAGGATTTTGAGTCTAGTTTTCAAATATGTAATTTATTCTAATACCCAGACGATACAAATTAATTTTGTATAGGCGTGTACAAAAACCACTTTTTAAAATTCACTTTTTTAGGACCATACCATGCACCTGTCTGACAAGCATAATTTTATCTAAATAAAAATATTTTTCTAATTCCTTATGGGGAAAGATGTGTATTATACTGAAGATTGATGAGGATATTTTTAATAATTTTTTTCCAAATATTTTTTTATTAATTTTTTATTGGTCCTAATTGCTATTTTTAAAAACCCCTCGTGTCTGACAAGCATAGTTTGAGCTGAACTAATCATTTTTTGATTTTTTTTCATTGTGTAAAGAATTGTGTGTAGATTGATGACATATAATTTTTTAAAAAAGAAACTTAAAAAATTAAAAGTTATTAAAAAAATATGAACATGTGACATTTCAAGTTTATGGACAAGTTTCCTCATAAATTAATTAAAAAATAGAAAATCAAATCCCATCATAAAAAAGTTACATATTTGAAAACTAGACATCATCATCTATAATGGTTTTAATTTCATAAAAAATTTATGAAAAAAATAAAATTGTCAACCATATTGCCAAAGTTAGTTTTTTCTCTTGCTATTGACATGACCTTGTACTTGCAGGTCCAAGGCTAAGGGTTGGGTTACCATGCCTTTCCTAAGCCTAAAACTGGGCCTAAAACCAAACTTAAAAGGTGGGTGAGGATTTGAAACTTTTAGGAACGGGATTGTTGGAAATTGTTGTCATTGATGTCAAAGGAAAGAATTGATGTTAAGATTGTTGTCATTGATGTCAAAGGCATATGGGGATAATGGTGAATTTGCTAGATTTGGACAAGGCTCTTAGTTAAGTTATGGAAGTAGACAAAGGCTCTAATCAGCTAACCATTCATTGAGAAAAAATATGGTGGAGAAAATGAATTTGTTATGTCTGAGAGTTTATTACATTTAAAGGAGATGTTTTCACCCCAGTTTTGATCTGCTTCCTTGTTAGATCTGGATATATAGAAGATAATCTTAAAAGAAGTACCTTGTAGATATATTATATGTATTAGCTTTGACTATGTTTATGGAAGATGAAAAGAACCGTGGATCTAATAGTAAGGACCAACTACATATGATGGAAGATCAAAATAAAGTTTAATTTCATGCTTAACTAAAGGTGGCAATAATTATCAAGGCTGACTACATAAATTAATTTAAGGATGCCAACTACAAAGAGGCTGACTAATTTAAGTGATCGACCAATACATAAAATAATTTAAGAAGTTATTAAATAAGAGGTGGTCAACTACTTATGAAGGAAGCGCTCATGTTTAAGAGAAATATTAGTAATAAAGGGTTGTTGTTTTAAGTATTAAATATAATGGGATGCCTCAATTGGATAAGGATGACTCCCTTGGAAGGATTTCACCTCCCTTTGAAGGGACATATAGTGGTATAAAAGGAAGATGTGGAGAGTATTTGAGATGTAAGAAAATAAAATGTAATCATACAAGTGTTCAAGAAGATCTAAAGAAGAGAATATGAAGAGTAATTCAGATCTATATTAAAATATATATAAATAGAGCATTAAGATTGTAAAGAGAGAAATATATGATGCATAATTTGGGAGCAGATTTGTAAGTGAAATTAGAGAAGACCTTAAGGAACAATTATAAAGGAAAGTATTGAATTATTTGAGATAAAATTTGTGAAGGGAAATTGTTTCTCAAGTAGACTTGTGAAGGAAAGTAATTACATCATCTACAAACCAAGTCCTGAAGGAAAGAACTTGTGTGATAACTGTTAGATCATATACAAGCAGAGTTATGAAAGAAAGTGAATCTATAATTAGATCTTTATGAAGAAAATATCATCCATTGAAGAATTTGGAGGTTGGTGCCTATTAAAATAAGAGATTGGTGTCTCTTATTGAGTTGGTGCTCAATTGTGGGGATTGGTGTCTCCAATGGGTTGGTGCCTACAAATTCTACACATAGGGATTGGTGTCTCTAGTGGGTTGGTGCCTACAAATTCTACAAGTAGGGATTGATATCTCTAGTGGGTTGGTGCTCACAAATTCTACAAGTGGAGATTGGTGTCTCTAATAGGTTGGTGCCTAAAAAATAAGGTTTATAAGAAAATCAATATTTTTCCATGGTTTTCTCCCAAAGGGGTTTCCATGTAAATCATGTGTTCATCCTATGTTGCATAACTATTAGATCTTGTATGGTTGTTATTATTGTGGCTGTTAAGTTTGAAAAAGTAAAAGATTTCCTTATACTGATTCACCCTCCCTCTCAGTATAAGTGTGTTCTCCTTAATTAGTATTAGAGCAGTCTCCTTTGGATATAGTTTAACTGCTAGAAGGAAGATCTAAAGAGCCAGTCAAGAAGGATATGGATTCTCATCAAATAGGGCACCATTGTTCGATGGAACGAACTATGCCTTTTGGAGCATAAGGATAAAAACCTACTTAAGTGCTCTAGGGTTTGATATTTGGCAATCTGTTGTTAATGGATATACTACTCCTGCATCTCCACTAAGGGATAAGGATGGAAAAAGGGATAACGAGAACAATGTGAAAGCCATTAATGCAATCTTGTGTGGATTATCTGAATCAGAGTTTGTGAAATTAATGCATTGCAAATCAGCCAAGAAGATCTAGGATAAGTTGAAGAATATTTATGAATAGATGATAAAGTAAAAAGGCAAAGCTTCAAACCCATAGGGGACAATTTGAAAGCTTTAAGATGAAAGAAGAAAACATAGCCTCCTATTTTCTTGAAGCATTGATGAGATCGTGAATACAATAAAGGGTCTTGGTGAAACAATTGAAGAAGTTGTGATTGTGCAAAAGGTATTAAGCTCTCTACCTCTAAAATTTGATGCCAAGCTTTTAGTGATTGAAGAAATGAGAGATTTAGACAAACTAACAAAGGATGAGTTGCATGGGATCCTCACTACCTATGAAATGAGGACTGAGGAGAAATCATCTAAAAGAGAGGCAGCATTCAAAACATTAGAGAAGATGAAGAATAAAATGTATGTATCAAGCGATAGCTCTAGCGATGAATTGGATGCAAAGGAAGCCCATTTTGATAGAAAGATCAAGAAAAGATCTGATATGTACATAGGTAAGTATAATTTTTTTAATTGTGGTAAAATAGGTCATTTTGCTTCTGAGTGTGTGCAAGTCAAAAGTGAAAGTAGCGATGATGAGGAAGATTACAAATTAAAGAAAGCAAAAAGATATCAACAATATAAGAAGAGTCACAAACAAGGAAAGAAGAAGAACTTCCAGAAGTACAAGAAAAGCCTTCATTCAAAAGAAGATGATAGCTCATTAGAGGAAAGAAACAAAAGTATTTCTGACAGTGATAGAAAAGAAACACTCTTCATGGCAATAGAAGCAAAGAGTGACTCCCTTGAAAGTGAAGACCAAAGAAGAGAAGAGAAAGATTTAGAAGAAGAATATGATGAAGATGATGAAGTGTATCTTGAGGAGGAACTCCATTATGCCTACAATGAGATCAAGAAGCTTAAGAAAACAAATTTGAAACTAAAATCACAACTTCAAGAAGGTAGTGAATCTAAGGCCAAAATGTTACAAAGCCTTGAAGAGTCAAAGAAGATGATCATCAATTTGAAAACTCAACTTGAAGAGGAAAAATGAATTGAGGAAGAGGTAAGAATTCAATTAAAGGAAAAAGAAGAAGATTGTGAGAGACGTGAGTCTGAGATTATTTCTTTGAGAAAGGAATTGGAGAAAATAGGTACTCAATTGAACCAAGACTTGAAGAATGAGAAGAATACAAAAATGTTAGATGATATAATCAATGGCCAGAGGTCATCACACATTAAGACATGACTTGGTTATGAAAAAAATCAAAACATTACAAAAGATCCCAAGGAGCCACCAAAGAAGGGAAATGATGAAAAACTAAAAATCTATGCAAGTGCTCTCAAGAGTCCTATCAAGAATGAAAAAAACAAGAAGAAAGAAAATTACATTCCTCAGAAACAAGAATTCCTCACAAAGACTACAAGGATAAAAATACATTTAGAAGATCTTTCCCTCTGAGAAACCTCATATGATCAGGTTTCAACATTCTTTTATGGTTATTGTTATTCTTGTAATCACTTTGGTCATAAGGCAAGAGATTGTAGAACACAAGCAAGAAATTTTGGTTGGAACAAGAATATAAGTCCTTATGGGTTCTCAAGAAGGAACTATAATTCCTTTGCTCCTTCATTGGATTACAATGTTTTGTGCTACAAGTGAAATAACTATGGACATGCAACACATTTTTGTAGATGTGGTTTTTTGGAACTTCCTAGGCAGAAGAAGAAAGTGGAATTCATGGATAAACAAAAGGAAGAAAATACAAAAGTATGGAGAAAGAAACAAGAGAAAGATAATGAGAAGAAGGAAGAATCTATGTTTGTGTAAACTACACTTCATGCATAAGTAGTATTGTCCATAAGGAGAAGTACAAATTCAAGGGAGCTCAAAATTGTCTCATCTTTTAGCTCCATAGAGATGGCATTCAGAGATAGATCAGTTGATGACAATTATGAGGGTAATGAGCATCCCATTACCATTGATATCAAATAAAGAAATAAATAAAATATTGATTTTATTTATTTAGAAGATATTCGAAAAGTCAACATAAAATAAATTTGAATAATTTATTTAATTTTAGAAGAATAATTAGCCAATTAAATAATTATAATTATTTAATTGTGTAGATGAGAGGAATTAAGATGTGTTGAATTAATTAAATAATAAGTTTATTTAATTAATGTGAAAATAGAAGAATAAAGTGGTGAATTTTGACTAATTAATTAAATAATTAAGAATCATTTAATTAATATTGGATTAAAGTGAATTAGAAGAAATTGATGAAATTAATTAAATAATTAAGTTATTTAATTAATGTTGAATGAAGGTGAGTTGGAAGAATTTGATGAATGCAAGGTGAATTTGTAAAAAATGACATGAGGGAGCGAAATTTTGCAGTTAGGTCAAGGAGACCGCTACGGTCTCAAGAGAGTCTTTTTACAGATTTTTTAGAGGGAGATGGTAGGGTTTACACAAACTCAGGAAATAAAGAGTTTTTCCCAAAACATTTCTTGCAAAGACGGAAAGGCTTCATTCCAAGTTTCAGAAGGTATGGTAGGGTTTACGATCAGCCTAGGTTTGAAAACTCTTTGCCCAGACAACCTTCATGTAGATGGTCAAGCTTTAATCCAAGACGCAGGGGGTTACGAAGGACTTTCCAAAATCTCAATACTTTGAAAGCCTCTAAGCAAATCTGGGTTCCAAGGTAAAATCTACAGGTAATGCTACTACTGTAAATGTTGATTCTAAGGAAATTGAGATTCTACTTCCTGAAGACCTTATTCATCCCCATGTCTTAGATTTAAGTTAGCATGCGATAATAGGTAAAATTTGGAATTTTGTTGATGAAATTCAGTCATTGGAATCCTAGATTTTTGTTAATTGGAACATCATTTCTAATTTTTGGTTATTAGACAAGGATTTAGGGTTTTTTATAGCCATATTTTCAAATAAGGAGGCTAGAGATAACATTTTGAAAGTAAAATCTTGGTTTTTCAAAGGAAAAGGTATGTATTTACAAGAATGGATTCCTAATTTTGATCCTTGAGCTAATACAAGTAACTATTTTCCCTTCTGGATTACCTTTCCTAATTTACCTTTGGAATACAAAGATTTGGGTGTTCTTAAATTTATTGCTGAAAGAGTGGGGTTTTTCGTAAATCATGATTTGTTGACTTTCAAAAACCCTAGTCTTCCAATAAGGTTGTGTGTGGTCATGAACACTTTCTTTCCTCTTCCATCCTCTGTGATTTTAAAAACTTCTAAGACTTCTTGGGTTCAGAGTCTTGTTTTCGAAGATCCTCAGACTATCTTAAATTTTGATTCCCTAGATGATGCAGTGGAATGGGGGGTTTCAGAAAAATCTCCTACTTTATCTACTAAGAGTAAGGTCGTTCCTCCAGATCCAGATTCAAATAAATCAAATTGTATGGAAAGGGTCCTTACTACTAATTCCGCTGTCAACCCACGGGAATCTGAGATAGATGGGGAATGTTCTGACCTTTTTCCTAATCAGACTCCACATGAACCAATTTTGGGCTTTGAGAATGTAGAAGTTGTGGGTATTGATTGCCATCATGAAGATTCTCCTAATTTAATTGAATAGAATCCTATGACAGATTTAGGGTCTAATGGTAGTGAATTGTCTTTTAATTATCTGGTTAATCCTTCCTCGAGATTAGAGAAAAATGGTACTGCTATTTGCCAAGAACCCAGTTTGGTGGACCTTGATTCAAACCCTAATTCTTTGGATTGTTTAACTTTGATGTTAGATCCTTCTGAGTCACCTAATTTAGTTCTTAAGGATTCTGTTGTCTCTTTGGAACCCCTTTTCTCAGGAGAACTTAAGGACTCTTTTCCTCTAGAGGAAGGTAAAAAATTCATTGATGCGGTTATAGCGACAGTTGGTGAGGAATTCATTAATAAAATAGCTGATGAAGTAATGGCAGAAGAAATTGTGGATGGTAGTGTTGTGCTTTCATCTATTTCTCAGACTCCTTTAGAGGAAAATTGTACTCCCTCTCCTCCTACTAAACCTCGAGGTAGGAAGTCCAAATCGAAGGTTACAGAGGAAGAAATTCAAGCAGGAGTTCAGTCTACCTTAGAAAAAATGTTAACTAGATCTTCAGTGAGGAGAGCTTGCTGCTCTCCTTGAGCTCAATGAAAATTATATCCTAGAATGTTAGGGGTATTAATACCCCTAACAAAAGATGCCTGGTAAAGCAACAATTGGATTTATTACGTGCTGATTTAGTTCTACTCCAAGAAACTAAACTTTCTTCATCTTTAGCAGATAATTACTTTAGTAAATGGAACAAATGGAATTTTTCTACTGAGGCAGCTTCAGGAGCCTCAGGTGGTCTGGGCCTTCTTTGGAAAAAATTTTCAGTGGATGTTCAAGTTGTCTCAACTATGGCAAACTTTCAACTAGCAGAAATTCATTTTGGTTAGGAATCTTTTTGGATTATTAATGTTTATGGTCCAACAGCTACTATAGATAAAAAAAGACTTTGGGACTCTTTAAGTATTATTATTCAAGATCTTCAACATGAGAAATTGATTCTTGGTGGAGGTTTTAATTCTATTTTAAGTTTAGAAGAAAAATCAGGGGGGATAACACCTCCCTTAAAAACCATGTCAGATTTTTCTGATTTTGTTTCGAATAATGGTCTCATTGATTCTATTTCCATGAACGGTAAATTTACTTGGACTAATAGAAGAAAAGGTTTTCTGCAGATAGCAGAGAGATTGGATAGATTCTTTCTATCCTCCTCTTGGCTCTTTCAGAAGTGTTCATTCTTTACCGTGATTCTTCCTCACTCTGGGTCCGATCATTTTCCTGTCTAGTTAAATCTTGAGTTTGTGGAAATTTTCCAAGGAAGTAAGAAACCCTTTAGGTTGGAAGCAATGTGGTTTTGTGACCATGATTTTGTTCCTTCAATTAAATCATGGTGGGAGTCTTTTCCTTTTATTAGGGGGTCTAGAATGTTTCAGCTTTGCAGGAAACTTCATTTGCTCAAGGACAAAATTAGAAGTTGGAATATCTCATTTTAAAAATATTTTTCAAGAAAAAGAAATTATTTCAGATAAACTTATGTTTGTTAATCAACAAATTATTAGTCAAGGAATGGATAATAACCTATTTGAGTGCCAAAAAATGTTGCAATCTGATTTGGAGGAAATTCTCTTGAGAGAAGAGATTTTTTGGAGGCAAAAGTCTAGAGAAACTTGGTTGCAGGCTGGTGATAGGAATACTAGATATTTCCATGCTTCTGTTAAAATGAATAGATATTTAAATAAAATTCAGTCTATTAAAAATAAAGATGGGGATGTTTTGATTGATTTTGGTGATATTCAAAAAGAGGCGGTCTCCTTTTTTTCCTCCCTTCTTTCTACCAATAATTCTCCCTTCCCAATTGAGCAATGTAATACTTTATTGGATAATATTCCCTGTTTGGTAGATAAAGAAGATAATCTCATGCTATTGAAAGAGTTTACTCTTGAAGAAGTTAGGGGTGTTGTTTTTTCTTTCGATCCAGATAAGGCTCTGGGTCCAGACAATTTTACCCCTTTGCTTTTTCAAAAATGTTGGGATATTGTGGGGAGAGATGTTTGGCTTGCTTTGGAAGAATCGAGAAAGAATAATAATATGTTGAGAGAAATGAATTGTACTTTTATAGCTCTTATTCCTAAAATCAGTTCCCCTTCTTCTTTTGCTCAATTTCAGACTATTTCTTTGTGTAATACATTATATAATATTTTTACTAAAGCTATTACTATGAGATTGGCCTTACTAATTCCGAGATTAATCTCAGAAGAGTAAGGAGGTTTTGTTCCAGGAAAAGAGACTGTAGATGGAGCTTTAATAGCTCATGAAATTCTTCATTCTATCAAGGAATGTAATATTCCAACCATGATTTTGAAATTAGATATGAAGAAAGCTTATGATAGAGTTTCATGGATTTTTTTGATGAAAGTTTTAGAAAAGTTTGGTTTTGAAAAGAAATGGTGTAAATGGATTTGGTCTTGTATTTCGAAAGTTAGCTCTGCTGTCCTACTAAATGGTAGTCCTTCTGATTTTTTTCAAGTTTCACAAGGTATCAGACAAGGGGATCCTCTTTCTCCATATCTTTTTATTTTGATGGCCGATGCGTTTAGTAGGGCTATTTCTTATCAATTTCAGCTTTCTAATTGGAAGGGTATTGCAATTCCTCAGGTGCCTTTCCCCTTTACTCACACTCTTTTTGTAGATGATACTTTATTGTTTGGGTTTCCCTCTCTTAGTGAGGCGAGGTGCATTCAGAACATAGTTTCACTTTATTGTGCTGCTTCTAATCAGGAAGTTAATCTAGAAAAGTCAAAAGTTTTTTTCTTCAATACTAAACCAAGTATAAAAGCTAGAATTATTTCTCTTTTGAAGTATAAATTGGGTTCTTTGCCTAGTCAATATTTGGGTATCCCTTTATTTTTTGGTCCTAATAGGAAATCTTTTTGGGCAAAGATTGTTAAATCAATTCACAATAAAATAGCTCTATGGAAAGGTAGATGGCTTACCTTATCTGGAAGAATTACCCTGCTTAAATCAGTCTTGTCTTCCCTTCCAATTTACATGCTTTCAGTCTTACAAATTCCCAAAGGTGTTATAGATGATATTCAAAATCCTCTTAGGTCCATTCTGTAGAAAGGTTGTTCTGAAGTCAACAAAAAGATTCCTTTGATCTCTTGGGAAAAGGTTTGTTTTCTGAAATCTTTGGGGGGAGCAGGAATTCATGGTTTAGATGCTTAAAATAAATCTCTAGGGGCTAAATTGGCTTGGAAGCTTTATCCTAAACCTCATTTAAGATGGTGTAAACTCATGCAGTTTAAGTATTTGGATTCTCTTGACTCTGAAAGAATTTTCATAGTTGAGAATCCTCCTAAGGGGTCCAGTATGTGGAATTTTCTAGTCTCATGTAGGAAGGTTATTCTTCCCAATCTTTCTTGGAAAATCTTTAATGGTTCAAAGGCTGATTTTTGGGAGGACTCTTGGAATGGTTTTCCTCCACTCTCTCTTTGTGATGGGTTGGATCAGGCTAGAAATTATCTTTTGCATCAATGGGGGAGTAAAGTGTGTGATTACTTTTCAATTATAAAAGATGGTTCTTTTTCCTCAGTGGTTTGGAAAGATTTTCAGCATTGTGATTTTCCTCAAAATCAAAAAGATATACTTTCCTTTCAACTTATAAAGAGGAAGATTAGCTATTCTGACAAAGTAGATGAATTAATTTGGACTTTTGCAAATAATGGTTCTTATTCAGGTCATGATGGATATAGATCCTTGGTTCTAAAACAGGGAAGTCACCTGTCGGATTGGCCTTTTTCTCTTTGTTGGAATGTTGCTTGTCTTCCCAAAGCAGGTGCTTTTGCTTGGTTAGCTCTGCAGGGGAAAATTTTAACTAGTCAAAGGCTTTCAAAACTTGGCTTAATAGTTCCTTTGAAGTGTGTTCTTTGTGGAGTTTGTGATGAGGATCCGGATCATCTCTTTTTGTTGTGTCCTTTTGCATCCACTTGCTGGAATTGGTTATTTTTAAAGCTCAATTGGTTTGCTCCTTTACCTAATTCTATTTTGAACTTGTTTCATAGCTGGCCTATTCTCTATAAAGATTCAACTTTTTCTTCTATATGGATAGTCTCTCCCTCTATTGTGATTTGGACATTATGGTTGGAAAGAAATTGGAGAATTTTTATGAAAGAGCACCAAACTATTGATCTTATTTTGTCTAAACTTGAGAAATCTATTTCTGAAGTGGTAATGAGTAATCTAAGATGGAAGGGCTCTTCAAATTTACATTTTTCCTCTTGGGATGATTTGCTTTTGAAATCTTGGAAATTTTTGAAGCCTTTTCCAGACCTAGGTATTTCTTCTAATTCTAAAATTGATAGAAGTTTAATTTGTTGAGTACCACCTATTCAAGGTTACACTAAACTTAATTTTGATGGTGCTTCGCGTGGTAATCTAGGTCCTGCCTCTATGGGAGGGGCTTTAAGAGGATCTGAGGGAAATCATTTTTTGGCCTTTTCCTCAAAATTTTTTGATACTACAAATAATTTAGCAGAGGTCCTAGCTTTGGTTGAAGGTCTAAAATTAGCTAAAAAGATGAAAGTTGCTAATCTTCACATAGAGGGAGATTCTCTGATTATTATTAATGCCTTAAAAAAGAAAGGTGCACTGAATTGGAGGATTAATTATATTTTAGAAGAGGTTTGGGATCTTTTAAAACTTTTTGATAACTACTTCATTTCTCATTGCTACAGAGAAGGTAATCAGTTGGCAGATGCTCTAGCTAATTTGGCCTTTGAGTTGGAGTTAGATAGTATACTTTTAGACAATGGAAATGTTCAAGGACATCCCAATATCTTTACTATACTAAAAAGGGAATCTCGTATTTGCTAATTATTATTGTCAGCCTCACACGTTCCTATTATACTCCATCTCTTATTCTCCGTTGATTGCAAGTTGGTTATCTGTGTGAAATTTTTTGGTTTTTGATAACGTTTGTACATGTCTATCTTTCAAAGTAGTTTATTCTACACTGAATCCAATATTAGTACTCCACTTTAGTCAGTTCGTTGAACTTTGCTTGTGTCGAGAGGATTAGTAATAAATATTTTTCATTATTAACACAGGTCCTTTGTTATATTTATACTCATTCTTTGTGTGGATTTCTAACCATCTGTTTCTAAGTTTTTTTGATGGAGATTCAATTGAATCACAGGCTCTTTTTCCCTATGCAAAAATGGGAAACAACTTTCTTTGGAAGTGTTAATGCAAAAGGTTTAGCTTCTATGTTTGCCATTAACAATCAAGACTTGGAGGAAGCTATTCGGGAGATGGTTGGAAATGAATTATTGGATTCCCATGCTCAGTCTCTCTATCCTTCTCAGATACTATCTATGTTCGCTTCTAATATTATGGATCTGGTTCAGGACGTCTCTGTGGTAAGTCAGTTGATTACAAAGTTTGTTCACCGTTTCTTGTACTCTGATGAAGTGCTTCAAGATGCTTTTCAGAACTATGATCTGTTTGAGTTAGGTGCTCCAATTGGTGGTCTGCTTACAAAATGTAATATCTTGCACTCTCCTGCCCATAATTGTACTTTCAATGCTTTTGGTTCAGCTATTCGCCTTGAGAATGAGGATCTATTAAGCATTCCTCTTCATGCACATAGAACACAATTGGGTGATCCTTTGGTGAATCGGGTGGAGGAGAAGTTTCATGCCTTGTTGTTTTTAATCCAGTTTCATCCGCAAATTTCTCCTCCTCTAGGGTCACCAATTGAGCCAGATGTTGCGGAGGATAATGTTTTGATTCAAGATCTTAATGCTCCAGTTGCTGGTTGAGTTGTTCTATCTTAATAAGTTCACTGGTTTTTGTTGTGTTGACAGTTTTTAAATTTTGGTGTTGTTCGATGCAGTGAGGGTTTTTTGTTCTTCTCCAAACTGATAAATTTGAGGGATATTGTGGCCTTTTTGTTTGTAAAATTTAGGGGTTGAAGAGTTCAAATGTTGTATTTTCCCCCTTGTTTTTTGAAAAATTTAAACCCTTTGAGGGATATTGTATAATTCGAGCTATAACCGAAGGTTTTCTTGCTGGCTCTTTCCTGCCGGTATGCTCTGTTGAACCAACTTTTGTAACTTTTTATTAATATATATATATAGTGGCTTGCCACTTTTTGTTAAAAAAAAATAAAAAAAATGCAATGGTCATTTTTGAGTGTCTACACCAGACATTGAGCCTAAGGTAGTAACACATAATATCATCATTCATCTTGATGCTAAACCTATAAAACAAAAGATTCACAAGATAAATCCTAAGGTTGCATTGTTAGTCAAAGCTGAGATAGAGAAGCTTCTTCAAGCAGGCTTTATTTTCCATATTGACTACTCACCTTGGATCTCGAATATTGTGGTTGTTGCTAAATCTGGCAATTGTATTCTAATTTCTAATGACTTTCAAGATTTAAATTAAGCATCTTTAAAGAATGATTTTCCTCTTCCTAATATTGACATGATTGTCGATTCCACTATAGACCATGCCTTACTTTCCTTTATGGATGGTTTCTCTAGTTATAATCAGATAGTCATCAATCCTCAACACCAATATAAAGCAACTTTTATAACTCCTTGGCGTTGTTGGGTTGTCATACCATTCAAATTAAAGAATGCTAGTACAACTTATCAATGTGCTATGACACTCATCTTTCATGATTTCATGCATAATATTTTAAAGGATTATGTTGATGACATTCTAGCCAAGTTCATTTTTGTGCCAGGATCACGTCAAAATTGTCCATCAAATCTTTGAACATATACATAAATACAACATGCACTTGAATCCCTATAAATGTGTCTTTGGCATTGATAGCAATAAGCTATTGGGATTCATAGTTTCACATTGTGGTATTGAGGTGGATACAAAAAAATATTGATGCCATTGGCAACATGCCACCTCCTAAAAACATTTCACAACTCTATAATTTACAAGGGAAGATACAAGCCATCCATTGATTTATTTAACAACTCATGGAACAGACTCACCCTTTTACACAACTACTTACGAAAGAATCTAACTTTAATTGGGATAAGGATTTCCAGAAAGCTTTTGATGATCTCAAAAGCTACTTATCTAATCCTCCTATATTACAACCTGTCATCTCTAGACGACCCTTTATTCTCTACATATGCATCTCCTAATGCTCTCACAACATTGTTAGCACAACATGATGATGATGGAAAAGAGTGCACTATATATTATATTAGTTGAACTTTTCTCAATTATGAAATGTGATATTCTGTGATAGAAAAGAAATGCTTAGCTCTTGTTTTTGCAACACAAAATTGTGACATTATCTACTAAATGCTGAAATTAATGTAATTGTAAAATTTGATCCTTTGAAACACCTCTTTGCTATAATAGATATTTCAAGACATTTAGTGAAGTGGGTTATGTCATTAATAGAATTTGATCTTAAGTTTGTCTCCCAAAAGGCAATTAAGGGTCAAGCATTGACCAACCACTTAGTTGAAGCTCCTTCATCATTTTCTATTCCGAATCAAGAATCATTCCCTGATGATCAAATCCTTTCCTAGATGTTGATAATAAGTGGAATTTATTCTTCGATGGTTCTAGATGTTGAATTGGCTGGTGCTAGTGTTATAATTATACCTCCATCTGGTAAGTCGATTCCTCTATATTCCCATCTAAACTTTCTATATACCAATGACATTGCAGAGTACGAAGCCCTTATTACTATCTTGTGTGTCACTTTGTCTCTCAACATTAAATACATTTGCATATTTAGTGATTACTAATTGATCTTAAGACAAGTCAGTGGATCTTATCAAGAAAAGAAAGATAAGTAAATAAATTTCAGTATCAAGACTTGGCCTTATCACTATTGAAGAATTTGTCATCCTTTACAATTGACACAATTCCATGAAAGGACAATCAACATGAAGATGTGATGGGAAGTGCCACTCCTCTTATATCCCATGACAATTCTTTAGGGAATTATCAATTTATCATTCATAATCTCAAATCACCTTCAATATCAGACGTATCTGATATTGCCTTTTGTAGTAATAAATTTGGTTGAATGGTACTCCCATATATTCTAATATTTATGTGATGGTACCTTTCTTGATCTAGCATCTAAAAGTGCCCAAACTCGCATATGCAAACTTGTGACACACTACATCATCTTATCAAATATACTCTATTTCCAAATCTATGAAGGTCTTCTCGTTCATTGCCTTAATAAATCTGAGATCCTGATTTCCCTAGAAGAGGCACATTCAGGTGCCTGCGGAGGACATTTCGGTGGGAAATTTTTAGTTTAAAAATTGTTTCATATGGGTTACTATTGGTTGAACATGGAAATATATTCCTTTTCCTTTTTCCAAAAGTGTCTGTAATGTCAACAACATAACAATCTCATTCGAGCTCCTGCTTAGGAACTTCATGCTCAAGTTTCACCTTGGCCATTTTCCATGTGGGGCTTGGATCTTATTGGAAAAACTTCACCTCCTTCTCAAGGACACACTTTCATTCTTACAGCTATTGACTACTTCACTAAATGGGCCAAAGTAGTTCCTCTCTGATCCACGATTGTTGAAGTAATCTATTGTTTCATCCAATATAACTTAATCTCTTGATTTGACATTCCTTCCACTTTGGTTTTTGACAATAGTGTATCATTTAAGAACAAAGATGTGAAGAAATTCCTAGAAAAATATCATATTCAACACTACTTCTCTATGCCTTATTATCCATAATCAAATGGACAAGTAAAATCTTCTAAGAAAATAATTAGACAAATTCTTTAGAAAACTGTTAACAAATATTAGAAGGATTGGCATGCTCAACTCTCTTATGCATTATGGGCCTACCGAACGAGTGTTCATATGGCTATAGGTACTACCCCATACAACCTTGTATATGGTGCTGATGTGATCATGCCTTTGGAGTTAGAAATTCCTTCATTGAGAATTTATCTCAATGACATTCTCGATGAAAATACTCAAATAGAACTACGATTTCAAAAACTTGAGATTCTTGACGAACAATGAATAAACACTCTCAAACATCTCAAAGCCCATCAAAAGACTATTCAATGCTAGTACAGTGAACACATTATTTGTCATTCATTCGAGATTGGAGATCTTGTACTTTACAAAAATCAATGCAATGTCAATGCACCTCCTGGCAAAAAAGGAAAATTCGGCCTGAATTGGCTAGGACCATACATCATCACCGAAGTCTTCGGATTGGATGTGTATAAATTATCTAATATACATAGTACACCTCTCAAAGAACCTATTAACACAATGCATTTGCATAGATATTATTCTTAAGCTTTATTTTCATTTGTATGCTAAAACTTATTTACAAAGAAAATAATTGTTAGATAGTAAATTTAGTTTTCCTATGTTATTGTTTGCTTCAATCCTAAAAAAAATGTAGTTTGTCTTGATTCCTTACTTAAGGTATTTTTCTTAGTTTCAAAAATTACTTGGTTTTTAGCATATTAAATGTTAGATGTGCACCATTTTCAATAATCATTGTCATATCTAATTTTAACAATATTACAATGTTGTTAATTGGATCACAATTGAATTATCTCAACATGTGTATATACTTGAAAAAATATCCAATTAAACATATGTGTGTTTATTAGATTCTTCAATCTACAAAAACATGTATCAATTAAATCATTGTTGCATTTGTTAAATAATTACACATAATTGTTTATCCAAATCACATTGCATTCAAACATGACATACATACAAAACTGATTATATCTTTGTTGCATTTACTTCATAAGTAGATCACACATAGCATCTAAAGTGTTGAGTACATGTGTCTCAGATTTACAGGCATTAGTAAGAGTTGATCTAAGTCTCAGCGATCGACAAGTATCTCAGCAATCACATTGTTCACAGTGGATTGTTCATTGCATCAGCGAGATGGTGTGTTGTGTTACTCTAATGGTTGGACACCAACATGACAATCATTGTTGGCATGGTTTGCAAATGTCGCTCCGACAATTTTGGTTACTCCGATGGGAGTTGGCATCAACATGAGTCATTCCAATGAAGATCAATGTATTGGCGTGACAAGTGACATCGGCGTGGCTGGAAGATGTCTCTCCAGTACTTCATGTTACACTGACGAAGGGCTAGCTATCAGGTTGACATGCTCTATCGGTTTGGATTGGTGTTGCTTCTTTGATCGATATGTGTCATACCGATGTGATATGTCTATCGACATAAGGTTGGCCATCGGCTGAGCCTGTGTTAGGTACTCTGATGGTCTTCTGTTACTCCAATGAAGGATGAAGGCTTGGGTATCGGTGGGACAAGGAACCATCAGTGTGGATGGTGGAGTGGTCTCCAATGGCTTGGCTATTCTGATGAGGCTTAGACTGGCATCATGGACAACAAAATTGCTAACGATAGTCTCACTGAAGTGTTCTTGTATATAAAGTGATCAAAGGATCACTGACTGATGAATGTGGGATAATTAGATCTCACGAATATGAACATTCATGGAAATAGTTATGAGCTAGGATGCTAGGAATTCGTTTGATAGTGGTGACGTGGCTCCTTGACATGGCAGAAGGACAGAAAAGCCAACGATGTATTGGTAATGCATATCACTAATATTGTCAATTTTGAATGGTTGCCTTTTGTAACTATCTGGTCCATTATGGTAGTTGAACTGAATGTTCTCTTCTCTAATGTGATATATTAAATGTATTCTAACAAAGGGCAAGTGTGTGATAAGAAGGAAACATAGAGAGTTTGGGCTGTTATGTTCGGTTGGTTATTAGAGACAAAGAAGAGTAGTCTCGACACTCATGCATGGACATGTAGTTATGAATGCTGGATGAGTGTGATACCTAGAACTAGGCAAGATAGACAAAGGAGGAGAGACTGTCAGATTATCTCTAGACGGAACAAGATGTTAATCTCCTGTAAAGGGTATGAGCTTGTAACTATATTGTAACTATTTGATTGTTGATTAATACAATGGCTCTGTGATTTAGAATGTGGGGTTTTTTACCCATAAGGGTTTTCCCCACGTAAATCTGTGTTCTTGTTCTATCTTTCATGTTTAATAATTCTGCTATTGAAACTGGTTAATGTTGCTTGTACTTTCCTCTAAGGGTTAATGTTGGAAATGAACTATGCCTGATTCTGTTTTGTGGCATAGTTGTGAGTGTTTTTGAAGAGATTGAAAAGAATTTAAACCCGTTGAAGACACCACTATTCTTAGAAATACATTCTGAGATGCTCTCATTTCCTTACAAGTGGTATCAGAGCCTTCTACTAGGATTTGTTTGTTCCTAGTGTTTCTGGTTCTGGATATTTCTTCTGTAAATATTTCTTAGCCTGGAAAGCTTGAGGAAATTTGAAGGAATTGACTGATGATTGATCCTTGTTTAAGTGGAAGTCTGGCAGTTGATCTTGTTTTCTTGTTTCAGCAGTGCTTGAAGGATGGTGAAGATGAAGAGACTGGAGCTGGCCATGATGTGGCCTAAGGCTCTTAGTTGACAATGTATAATCCTATTGCATGGGGTGGAATATGCTTTATGGTTGTGTCTCTGCAATAACTTTCATATTGGGTATCTGTGTGAGAGGCTTCCTTGTGATATGAAGAAGTTTGTGTTTCTACTCGCCATGGAGAAGTGTGCTTATGCTAGATATTTGTTCCTAGTATTGGAAAGCATTGTTTCTATTGCCCCAGTTGCATAAAGGTTATGGAGTTGATCATTGGAAGATCTGGGAGCTTCTGCGATAGCTGTCTCCCTCATATGCATGTGCATGTTGGTGGTTATGGAGTTGGCCTACAAGTGGGCCTGAAGTTCCTAAACTACTGTTTCCTTTAATGGATGCTTTGTACTTGCATGTCTCAGAATCATGTTCCTTGGTTTTGAGGGGTTTTATAGTTTTTCCTAAAATCTATGGTGATGCTCATTCATGATTAATCCATTTTTCTGGTTTAACCATTATGGTGTTTCTCGATTCATATTCTTGGTCTTCCAGATGTGAAGTGGATATGAATGCGTATAGGTGTTTTTTCAAACATAGTGGTTTTGCAGGCTTTACATGATCAAGAAACAAAGAAAAAAAATTGTGGTTTTGTGAAGTGGCAGTTAAGCTATTGATATGGTGTGGAGTCTGATCAGTCTCCAAGTGGGAGATTGTTGTTATATGGAGCCTAATCAGACTCGGAGGTTATATTTACCCCACTTTTATCAGCGTGGTTTCCCCCCAAATTCCTACGGGGTCAAGGGGCAGCGCCCCTTGAGGGGGTTTGGGGGCAGCGCCCCCAAGACGGGGTCAAGGGGCAGCGCCCCTTGCGAGGTCCAGGGGCAGTGCCATAAGAAAACCCTATTTTGTAACCAACACAAGAAAACCCTATTTTGTAACTGACAAAAGAAAACCCTATTTTATAACTGACAAAAAGCTTGATAAAAAGCGGCTAAGGGTTAGGGTTTTGATATATTGTATTGTAGCATTTTGCAGCGGTATTGAGTTGCAGGGATTGCTGATTGTAATTGGTTTGATTTACTGGATAATAATATTGGACTCTCTGTTTGGTGGATGTAGCCTGAGTTTGGGTGAACCACGTTAAAACTTGTCTCTCGCTATTATTATTTCTGTGTATTTCCATTTCTCTGTTTAATCTTTATTTGCATTTAATTGATATCTTCTACCGGCTAACCCTAACAGCTATTTCTAGACCCTGGCTTTTGGAGTGTTGCTAGATGATATAGTTGCAGTTTTGCATGCATGCTCTGTGAATGGTGTGAGGAGGTGAAATGTTTTCTCTGCATAGGAGTGCTGGTATATGATATGTCACTCAGCATCTCTATGGTAATGCTTTTAGTTTTCTAGACTATGGTGCTCAGGTTGTGGACATGTTTGGCGAATCAGATTTGTAAGTAATCTGGTGCTTGAGTCATGTTGTCTACATTGTTATCTATTCCTTGAGATCTTAGTTTTGTAGTTTCCAGTGTGATAGTGAGTTTGCATGGAACATTGGTTGGATCTACGAGTTATGTAGTTTTGTGGGCTGATCACCTATTAAACTACAGTGAGATGACTCAGTTGTGGACTGTCTTTATCCACAAGATTATTTCAGTGTTTATGCAGATTTGTTAGCTAGCCTTGTCTGTGGTCACTTGTGCATTGGTGTGACTTCTTCAGGATGAGAGGATGGATGTTACAAAGTACCTGAATAGTCAGTTAAGGAGACTTGTATCATGTATATCATGATGTCATGAATAACTTGGATACATAGGTTTGTGTAAGCTACTGACAGTGATAGTGTATTTCTTTGGTTTGGAGATCTTGGTGCCATTTGGTTTTATTGTCACATGGACATGTTAATGTGTAGACCTAGAGGATCTTTAGAATAGGAGAAATTTGGTCATGATGCCTAAAAAGCTCAGTTGCCACGGTTCAGTGGGAGCTTTAGCATTGACTATGTGTTCATCACTTAGTGGTGAATGATCTTCTTTAGTGTTGTAGGTATTACTAGGAGGAGCTCTTAGATCCTATTGCTGTAGAAGGGTTCTTTCGCATTTGCAGGGGCACTATTTGAGGATGTGTAACATCTTGGAACCATGGAGGATTCATGAAATCCTTGGCTGAGGTGTTGGTGGTGCTTGATAGGTGATGTTGGTTTAGAGTTTGGTTTGTTTCATGTCATTGTATTTTCTTGATTTATGCATTTGAGTTTTGGCATGATACATTGCTCTTGAGACCATGGTTACGTTCACCTAGAGCATGGAATCTCCTAAGGGGGATGGTAAGATCATGATGTCATGATAAGTTCCTGATTGGAGCTTTGACAATGGTCTGGTGATTCTCTGTGTGTTGGGTGCATTGATCTTTTGCTTGATTACTTCATGTTGGTACAGAGATGCATTTGGAGTTTAGCATGAAATGATTATTTGCAGATGATCATGTGTACATGGAGAATAAGGTGAGGCTATAATTCTCTTGAGATGAGAGAAGTGTTATTGATGGTTACTCTTGATGAAGATTTCAGCAGAAAGTCTGAGGAGCCTACACCTTGGTTGGACGTGAGTTCAACAGAGACTTATGAGGAGATTGCTTTTGGAGGAGTCATGATGGCTTGTATATCTTGGAGGAGCATTCTTATCCCCATTCACGGTCTACTCGGTAGTTTATTACTTGAGAGGTATTGCCCATTGTTTCTCTCAGGTGTTTTATGCTTTCTTTCATAGACATGGATCTTAAACTACTCATAGATGGTTCTGGAGGATTCATTGTGAGAGATGGATAACATGATTAATCTCCTTATGCATTTGAATTTAAGATATCATTCATTAATGAGGACTGTTAGGAGATGGTTTGATGGGCTGATTTACTGAAATGGGAAATGGATTAGTTTGACCTTCTTTGGTTGGAGAGGATTACATCCATGTTAATTGCATGATTACATATGTTGAAATTGATCTCTTGAGATTAAATGTTTGTTTAGGTGTTGTTATGCTGTTCTCTTTGGGGTTTTGAAGAGGAGATCATACTTGACACAGTTAGCACTTAGAGGTGTATGTAGAAGGATTTTCTATAGGTATATGATGTGCAGTGTTTCTCTCTTTGTTCTGGTTATCTTCTTGGATGTTTTGTTTTACACTACATTGGTTTGAGGTTTTGTTGGAGTTGATTGTGATCACTAGCTTGTGGTCATGTGTTTTTCACTTATATCCTTGGGTGATGACATGGAGGTTCTATTATCTCTTTCCTTTGTTGGATGTGGAAAATTTGGGAGAGTTCTAGATTGGTGGGGAGAATTGTTGCAGGATATTTGTTTACAGGTTTTGCATATCATTGTGGTTGATTACTTGGTACTACATGATGGTGTTACTTACACCTTCTATGTTATGCTATTGGTAGACTTTGTGTGCCATGATCTTTTTTAGATCTGCATTACCCATGCAGTGCGAGTTCTTGGATGTGTTTGGTCTTCTTCGACTGGTTGACACATGGATCTTGTATTTGCAGTTGATGGGTGTATATGTAGGTGGCATGAGTCTGCTAAAATGAATACCTTCAAGGTATGAGTGATTGGATGGACTAGCACTTGTTGTGTGTGCTATTTTTAGTCAAGTGGGTTTTTTGTTCAATTGGATGGAAGCAGTCAGTATTCTGATTGTTGTTCTAGCTGATGTTCTATCTTGTTTCTAGAGATTGACTTCACAGTTGTGTTCTAGTTTTGGGCTTTGAAGTTGATGTTGTGATGCTTCTATATAGCTTGTGAGCATAGTGGAGTGGAGGCAGTGTCTAAGATGATACAGTGTCTTCGAGTGTTGATGGAATCTTGTAAATCCTTCGTCAAGTGGGAGAATGTTGAGTACATGTGTCTTAGATTTACAGGCATCAGCAAGAGTTGATCTGAGTCTCAGTGATCAACAAGTATCTCAGCGATCACATTGTTCATAGTGGATTGTTCCTTGCATCGGTGAGACAGTGTGTTGTGTTACTCTGATGGTTGGACATCAGCATGACAATCATTGTCGGCATGGTTTGCAAATGTCACTCTGACAGTTTGGGTTACTCTGATGGGAGTTGGCATCGGCATGAGTCATTCCGATGAAGATCAATGTATCAGCGTAACACGTGACATCGGCGTGGCTAGAAGATGTCTCTCTAGTACTTCATGTTACACCGACGAAGGGCTAGCTATTGAGTTGACATGCTCTATTGGTTTGGATTGGTGTTGCTTCTCTGATCGATATGTGTCATACCGATGTGATATGTCTATTGGCATAAGGTTGGCCATCGGCTGAGCCTGTGGTAGGTACTCTGACGGTCTTCTGTTACTCCAATGAAGGATGAAAGCTTAGGTATCGGTGGGACAAGGAATCATCGGTGTGGATGGTGGAGTGGTCTTTGATGGCTTGGGCTATTCTGATGAGGCTTAGACTAGCATTGTCGGCAACAAAATTGCCGACAATAGTCTCACTGAAGTGTTCTTGTATATAAAGCGATCAAAGGATCACTGACTGATGAATGTGGGATAATTAGACCTCACAAATATGAATAGTCGTGGAAATGGTTATGAGCTGGGATGCTAGGAATTTGTTTGACAGTGGTGACGTGGCTCCTTGACATGGCGGAAGGACAAAAAAGCCAATGATGTATTGGCAATGCATATCACTAATATTGTCAATTTTGAATGATTGCCTTTTGTAACTATCTGGTCCATTATGGTAGTCAAACCGAATGTTCTCTTCTATAATGTGATATATTAATGCATTATAATAGAGGGCAAGTGTGCAATAAGAAGGAGACATAGAGAGTTTGGGCTATTCTATTCGGTTGGTTATTAGAGATGAAGAAGAGTAGTCTCAACACTCATGCATGGACATGTAGTTCTGAATGTTGGATGAGTGTGATACTTGGAACTGGGCAAGACAGATAGAGGAGGAGAGACTATCGGATTATCTCCAGATGGAACAAGATGTTAATCTCCTGTAAAGGCTATGAGCCTGTAATTGTATTGTAACTGTTTGATTGCTAATTAATACAATGGCTCTATGATTTGGAGTGTGGGGTTTTTTACCCGTAAGGGTTTTCCCTACGTAAATTTGTGTTCTTGTTCTGTCTTTCATGTTTAATAATTTTGCTATTGAAACTAGTTAATGTTGCTTGTACTTTCCTCTAAGGGTTAATGTTGGAAATGAACTATGCCTAATTCTACTTTGTGGCATAGTTGTGAGTGTTTTTGAAGAGATTGAAAAGAATTTAAACTTGTTGAAGACACCACTATTCTTAGAATACATTCTAAGATGCTCTCATTTCCTTACATAAAGTACACACAATGAACATCAATTAAAACATCATATATATATATATATATATATATATATCATAAGAGTTTGAGTACATGATAATCAAAATCCACCACTACATCAAAATGTGGTGTATCATAACAGAATTCAAATATCTCATCAAGATGCTAGACCATAGCATCTAGATCCCTTGTGACCTAGTGGAGCCTAAGTGATGGAAGCTTGTCTGAGTAAGGCTATGATAGTAACTCCTAGAGGTACTCCATGACTGTACGCCCCTAAGTTCACCCGTAAGCTCTCTCACCTCTAGTTTTGAATCTCTATATAGTTGTTGAAATTTATCTCTCTCAACTCACATCCGGTCCACCTTTGCCTGTAGATAACTCATAAAACCATGATGATTCCCTGGTGTCACTATTGCTCTATGCTAATCTAGCTATATCTAAAGCGCATCCCATGCCTCCTCGACACCCACTACTCTCTAGATCACCTGATCTCTCTTAACCTCAAGCTAATCTCACACTACCTATCCCTCCTCATAGACTTCTCTCAGTCATGCGATAGAATTGAATAACTCTACTTATCGACCTACTATGTGTGGTGGCCTATAACAAGCCTGCACTGGCCGCTCAGTCAGATCAGTAGGTATCATCTCCGCTATGACTTGACCCACAAGGTTGCGCCATGCCCTAATACCAACTATAGAACAAAAATGAAGATCATATCAATATCTCAATCAAAATCATATAATACATTCAATACTTTCAAAAAACACAAGTGCAATAATCAATTACTCACCAGGATCACCCTCCTGCCAATCTTAATCAACTAGACTGGTGATTGTGCTGATGTTTGCAGTCATCCCCATTATTGGAGGCACCATAGTGGCACAACCACTTGACTCCCTATGCTCAAATCAGTGTTGTACTCCTCTGGTAGTGCATAGTGGTTGCAGGCGATGAGGTCAGACCCTGGGTCTCTCCTCATCAACACCTACACCCTCCACTCACTGGCATTGTCTCCCTCTCAACGCTAGCACTGGCATAGGTGGATCCTCCTCCTCCTCTCCATCATCATTACCTCTAGTATTATCTTCACATATATCTCCCTCCCACTCCTCTAACTCATCTCCTTGCTCTGTCCAGGATCTGAGATCACCAGTTGGATGATCTGCAAGAAAAATTGGAGAAAGACATGTTGTCTTCCACCAAGCTATGTATGTTGGGCTAACACTTACATCATTAACTTCAGAGACAAGATCATCATCCTTAGTAATATTATCTAGATCACTCAACACCACATCAGCAATGGTAAGTCATGCCTGATCATAATGCCACACCCTACAATGTGAGGACTACTCATAGAATGACAGCATGGTATGAACTCCCTGTACTTGACTGAACTACCTCATCACTCTATTGTAATAGAATGCAACCACAATGTGATCTCTATGAACAGATAGAAACTAATCTCTTTGCATCCTCACTAGCTATCGAGTCTATCTCATCCATGGCCTACATAACCTGTTTGGTCTCCACAAGATGACCTCTGGTTGCAGCTTGTCAAATACTACTTTCTAATATAACAAATCACCCCATCTCCATGGTCTCCTCAGCTCGTATGTGTGCACTCATGGACACATCTTGATAGGCTCTATCAAATATCCCACTAGTCGCATGCATGTAATGTGCTCAAATGACTACACCTGTAGGAGCATACATATCATCAAGTTGTGTGCCTCATAGTGCACATAATGACCCAAATCATAATACAAGTGAGCTAACATACTTCATCCCCAAGCGTACATTGTCCCCTACTCCTCCATTACTATAATCATATGGACAAGGCCCCCATGAAGGTAAGTGCCTCTCCCATCTGGTGTAACAACTAGTATGATGGTAGTGATCATGATGTGATGAATGATTAGTGTAACAATTGTACCCTGCTCCAACCATCAAATATCAATGTGTTCTCAATCACTCAATGACATGGTGTGACCAAGATAGTACATCTAGTTCACTTTAGTGTAGTCCTCAGACCTCTACTAAATGACCCTAACTATCTCACCTTGCATGGGTAATCATAATATATCATACACATCCTCTAGTGTAACTACCATCTCCCCCATCAAAAGATGAAAGGTGGAAGTATCTAAGTTCCACCACTCCATAAGCACCATCAACATCGTACAATGATATTTCAATGTGGGCATCGTATACACCCACCATAATCTAACATCTCGAAGATGCCCCATCTTTGTATCAATAAGTTTACTTGCACGACTATGTAATAATGTGAATAAGTGGTTGTCGAGATGCTCTTGCATCCCTAGGGGTATCTAAAACATGATAATCAAAGTATACATCATAATTAAATCTAGAAATCTTCAAAAATAATCAAAAATATCAAAAATAGCTTTGATCCTAGACTATGGCACCCTAAAAGGATAAGGGTACTCAAGAAGGCCCTAGGAACTAAAAAAGGTCTAGGGAACCCTAGGGGGTCAATGGTGCCTTAGGATTGCAACAAATTATCTCTCGGGCCCATTCTGGCTTGAAAAATGACAAAAATATATTAAAATAATAGAATAAAGGAAAATTACAAGTTGGATAGAAGCCTACCTCATGCTCATTTAGCCCTTAAGCTACGGAGCTCCATAGTGCATCCAACCTCAGTGGTTGATGTGGTCTTCGGCTCAGCATGATCGCTCTCCTCCTTACTCAATCTCATCCAAAGCTGAAAATAACAAAAGAATAGTAAAAACTGATGCAGAGGTAGGAGGACCAAAACTATCCTCAATAACATTAACAAATCAAAGAACTAATCCAATTGCTTTGGTTAGGTTGAAGAGAAAATTTATACATATTTTTCCTCCAATTTCATGAAGATCCAATGGTAGGGGAGAAGGTTATGATTTTTTTTCCAAAACTGCAAACCCTAGGCAGCGTTCAGACCTGCCCTCACCAAAATTGCAATATATCTCACAAAACTTAATGACATTATACCAAACCAAAATAATTGTAAACTAGAAACAAATATCTTTCCATCCTTCTATTATATGCATCAATGTGAGGCTGTACCAGGCTGTACCATGTATATTTTCTTACTGCATTTTCAAAAAATTAAACTCTGCAGACCTACCCTCAATAAAAATGCCATAACTTATTCAAATCTTAATGAAATTTGATGTAACAAAAATAAATAGAAAGTAGACTCAATACTCTTAACATCCATACCACATTATGGTCATATAAAATCTATACATATCCGTACCAATCTCTGAAACAATAATTTAACATTCAGAAATACAGAAACAAGGGTATCTTTTATTGATATCACATCAAAATGTAACAACCAACATTCTCCAACCTTCTCCCCTTTGCCTTCACAAATGGATACAAAGCCTTTTAAAGGCATTACAAATGACCTTTCAGTTTCCAACTACTTGGAACGAACCAAGAGCCAAATGATTCTTCACCTTCCCTCATTTTTACATTTTTGAAAGATAACTTTTCCCATTTTGCAAATGAAGACAAAACTTGAACATTTAACCTTCCTAATGACTTCATCAAATGAAATATGATTCAAATGACCTTACTACAACATTGAATCTTCAAAATTGACTCAAATCCAAAAATTAGTTTATGAAGCATCAGTTTATGAAGGTGCTCTTGCAACATACAACCAACCAACAAAGATTTTCAAGTCCCTTCGAAATGTATTAGCAACAAAGTATTTTTCTGCATCTCCTCTGGCTTCAATCTTTAATCTTCTTAGCTACAAACTTCAAATCTTTAGATCAATAGAAAGGTGACCAACAAACCAACAGAACAAACTACCATATTCACAGAGCATCCTCAGGCTCCTTCTACTCCCATCAGTGGAGTACTCTTCAGGCTGCAACATCAAGTGCTTCTTCAGGTATCCATCTCTCTCACTGCTTCACAACAAACCAACTCACCAAACCATTCATCTCACCCAATAGCAGATCTTGGTGATGCACCTACCACTCTCTCCTCAGTGGTTTCTCTATGCACCCTTATCCAGCCTAATCTCCATTGGAGAATGGTCATGACAGACCTCATCTTGTCTGCCCACACACAACCTCAGAAAACATCCTTCTGCAGCTAGATGGATAAGCACCTGCAACCAAACAACTTAGCAAACAAAAACAATGGTCACCAACACAATCTTTCCTTCAGTTCTTCACCTGCCTTCTTAGTGATAGAAACAAATACAACACCCAAACCTTTCGCCAGCTCTGATACCAATATGATGCAAAGGTAGGAGGACCAAAACTATCCTCAATAACATTAATAAATAAAAGAACTAATCCAATTACTTTGGTCAGGTTTAAGAGAAAATTAATACATATTTTTCCTCCAATTTTCATAAAGATCCAATGGTAGGAGAGAAAGTTATGACTCTTTTCCCAAAACTACAAACCCTAGGCAACGTTCAGACCTACCCTCACCAAAATTACAATATCTCTCACAACAATTAATTAAATTATACCAAACCAAAAGAATTGTAAACTATAAACACATATCTTTCCATCCATCTATTATATGCATCAATGTGAAGCTGTACCAAGCCGTACCATGTATATTTTCTTACCGCATTTTCAAAAAATTAAACTCTACAGACCTACCCTCAATAAAAATGCCATAACTTATTCAAATCTTAATGCAATTTGATGCAACAAAAAGAAATAGAAAGTAGACTCAATACTCTTTCCATCCATACCACATTATAGTAATATAAAATCTATACAAATCTGTACCAATCTCTGAAACAGCAGTTTAACATTCAGAAATGCAGAAACAAGGGTATCTTTTATTGATATCACATCAGAATGTAACAACCAACATTCTCCAACCTTCTCCCCTCTGCCTTCACAAATGGATACAGGGCCTTTTAAAGGCATTACAAATGACCTTTCAGTTTCGAACTACTTGGAACAAACCAAGAGCCAAATGACTCTTCACCTTCCCTCATTTTTACATTTTTGAAAGATGACTTTTCCCATTTTGCAAATGAAGACAAAACTTGAACATTTAACCTTCCTAATGACTTCATCAAATGAAATATGACTCAAATGACCTTACTACAACATTGAATCTTCAAAATTGACTTAAATCCAAAAATTAGTTTATGAAGCATCAGTTTATGAAGGTGCTCTTGCAACATACAACCAACCAACAAAGATTTCCAAGTCCCTTGGAAATGTATCAGCAACAAAGTCTTTTTCTGCATCTCCTCTGGCTTCAATCTTTAATCTTCTCAGCTACAAACTTCAAATCTTTAGATCAATAGAAAGGTGACCAACAAACTAACAGAACAAACTACCATATTCACAGAGCATCCTCAGGCTCCTTCTACTCCCATCAGTGGAGTACTCTTCAGGCTGCAACATCAAGTGCTTCTTCAGGTATCCATCTCTCACTGCTTCACAACAAACCAACTCACCAAACCATTCATCTCACCCAATAGTAGATCCTGGTGATGCACCTACCACTCTCTCCTCAGTGGTTTCTCTATGCACCTTTATCCAGCCTAATCTCCATTGGAGAATGGTCATGACAGACCTCATCTTGTCTGCCCACACACAACCTCAGAAAACATCCTTCTGCAGCTAGATGGATAAGCACCTGCAACCAAACAACTTAGCAAACAAAAACAATGGTCACCAACACAATCTTTCCTTCAGTTCTTCACCTGCCTTCTTAGTGATAGAAACAAATACAACACCCAAACCTTTCGCCAGCTCTGATACCAATATGATGCAAAGGTAGGAGGACCAAAACTATCCTCAATAACATTAACAAATAAAAGAACTAATCCAATTACTTTGGTCAGGTTTACGAGAACATTAATACATATTTTTCCTCCAATTTTTATAAAGATCCAATGGTAGGAGAGAAAGTTATGACTCTTTTCCCAAAACTACAAATCCTAGGCAGTGTTCAGACCTGCCCTCACTAAAATTGCAATATCTCTCACAAAACTTAATGAAATTATACCAAACCAAAAGAATTGTAAACTAGAAACACATATCTTTCCATCCATCTATTATATGCATCAATGTGAGGCTGTACCAAGCCGTACCATGTATATTTTCTTACCGCATTTTCAAAAAATTAAACTCTACAGACCTACCCTCAATAAAAATGCCATAACTTATTCAAATCTTAATGAAATTTGATGTAACAAAAAGAAATAGAAATTAGACTCAATACTCTTAACATCCATACCACATTATGGTCATATAAAATCTGTATAAATCTGTACCAATCTCTGAAACAACAGTTTAACATTCAGAAATGCAGAAACAAGGGTATCTTTTATTGATATCACATCAAAATGTAACAACCAACATTCTCCAACCTTCTCCCCTTTGCCTTCACAAATGGATACAAGGCCTTTTAAAGGCATTACAAATGACCTTTCAATTTCCAACTACATGGAACAAACCAAGAGCCAAATGACTCTTCACCTTCCCTCATTTTTACATTTTTGAAAGATGACTTTTCCCATTTTGCAAATGAAGACAAAACTTGAACATTTAACCTTCCTACTGACTTCATCAAATGAAATATGACTCAAATGACCTTACTACAACATTGAATCTTCAAAATTGACTCAAATCCAAAAATTAGTTTATGAAGCATCGGTTTATGAAGGTGCTCTTGCACCAATGTTCTATGTTGCAGAGTAGTGTTCTAGTTTTTATCTGCATTTATTTTATATTGAAAATCTAATATAGTTTGTATATGTTGATTAGAGGTGTTCAGAGGTGCTACATTCAAATTTTGGAATGCTGGATCAATGTGTAGAGGAAGATGTGTTCATCAGTGTGTGAACTATGATTTGTAGAGGTGTCTGGGAGAAATGTTTTTGCTCTGCATTTCTCTGCAGAATGGTTTTAGGTCTTGTGGTTCTGGAAGTGTGTTTATAAGATTCATATCTATCTTTAGTTGAAATGATTCATGATTTGGTACTCTGCAAGTTGATTTCTTAAGTTGCAGTGCATGATAGAGATGTTTGAGTATACTAGGTAAACAGGATAAGTTTGTTCGACCAGTGAAACTTTTTACGAAGGAATTTGTTGGATTTTAGGATGTTTGTGGAATATTCTAGATTGCACTCAAGCATGGTGTGTGGTCCATGAGTTGTCTTTGGATTTGAGGAATCATGTACTTAAATGTTTATGGTGTTAACACTAGTTCGGCCGACCTTGGGTGTTTACACTAATTGCTGAGTTGCTTCGATGTTTGTGGAAGCATGGTGTGGCATGTATCGATGGATTTAGGTCCAAAATAAGGTGTGATGTGGTCTTCCTTCATTCCTTTCCACCATGGGAAAGTTTTGGTATCAACCTAATTTGAATTTGTGAGATTAAGGTGCTTTACTGACCTTGGAAAATGTTTTCAAGATTGAAGATGGTATAAATAAGTGTTGAGTCACTAAAGGATGGTAAGATAGAAGAGTATGATGTGTGTGATGTGAATTTTAGAGTTATAGAGTGTGAATTGGTGTAGTGTAGTGTGAGATTTCATGTGTTAGATTAAGTTGGATGCAGTGAGCAGAAGGTGTCTACAATTCCTCAGTGAGACTGTAGAGGTGATGATGGTGTTGTGGTGGACTTCTCTATTGCATTGAGATTGTTTTATCATTGTAACATTCTTCTCTATCTTCTTTTCTATTATGGAAGTGAGCCTTTGGTAGTGAGCCTTTCTTTTTGGTAGTGAGCCCTTTCTCTTGGTAGTGAGCCTTTCTTTTGGGTAATGAGCCCTCTGATAATGAACCCTACTGTATTCAGTGTTGATATTACTTTATATTGTGAGCTAATCCTCACTGTGGTTTTTCTCTTCTTTGCTTTTCCATGTAAACTGGTGTTCTCTTATGTATGATGTTGATTTGATCCAGTTTATGTTACTTGCTTTCATGCTTAATGATCTTAATAGTTTAAGGGATTAATTGGATTAATTGAATCTGAATGTGTATGAGGGTTCTAAATTTTTAAGGGACAACCAATTCACCCCCCCTCTCAGTTGTCTTGTGCATTCAACAATTGGTATCAAAGCAAGGTTCCTTGGAAGAAAGCTTAACCACTTGAGGTAGATCTAGGATGGCACACAAGAAAGATGTTCCCTTGTTTGATGGATCAGACTATATATTTTGGAAACTAAGGATGGGAGGTTATCTAATTTCTCTTGGATATGAAATATGGAAGTCTATTGAGTCTGGATAACTATACCTATAAATGAGATCAAGGCATATGAAATCAATAGTAAAGTAAGGTATGCTCTTTTAAGTGGTCTTACTAATTCTGAATTTGTGAAAGTTATGAATTTGAAAACTATTAATGATATATGGAAAAAATTAGAAAATATTTATCAAGGAGATTATAAAGTCAAGAAAGCTAAGATGTAGAATCTGAAGATCATGTTTGAGAGCATGCAAATGTCTGAAGATAAAAATATCACAAGCTACTTGCAGAAGATGGTTGAAGTTGTCAATAGCATCAAAGGTCTTGGTGGAGAACTAGAAGAAAAAGAAGTTGTAATGAAGGTACTCAGAACTCTTCCCAAAGCTTATAGTCATTTAGTTTTGATGGAAAGCATAATACTAATAATGTTCTTTATGTTAAGACATAATCTCTTGAGTGTTGGACAAATGTGTAGAAAAGGATACAACCTTGTGTTTTAGAATAGTGGCTGTGAGATTAGAAATGACTCTAGAACTGTGATTGCTACTGGAAGGAGGACATATGGAAATGTTTATCAGCTCAAAGGTGGTGATGGTTATTGTCTCATGACTCATATTAGTGAGAGTTGGATATGGCATAGAAGATTGTGTCACATCAATTTTGATAGCCTAGTAAGAATAAGTTTAGTTCAAGTTATGAGAGATCTGCCAAAGATTACAAAGCCTATCAATGCTATCTGTAAGGAATGTCAAGTTGGAAAGCAAGAAAGAAGAAGTTTCAAAGTCAAGGATCAATCTTCTACCAGATTGTTGGAATTGGTGCATATAGATCTTTGTGGCCCTACCAGAGTAAAGATTTTTCAAGGTGAAAGGTATTTCATGCTACTAATTGATGATTGTACTAGAATGACATGGGTTACTTTTCTTAAAGAAAAATTAGAAGCCCTAGATAAGTTTAAAGCATTGAAACCAATCGTTGAGAGTTCAAATGTCAAGGTTGATGAAGTCCTACAGATGAATTAAGAGGTGAATGGATATGAATCAGATAAGTCTTATTGCTATGAAGTAGAAAAATCTAAAGAAAAGGAAGTACAAATTGTAGAGGAAGAAGCTTCGAAAAAGATTCCAGAAACTCCCAAGTATGTGCAGAAGCATCATTCTGAAGAACAGATCATTGGTGACAAGAGCAAAGGTATACTAACAAGAAGTTGTTGAAGAACAAGTGAATCAATATTTACTTTTTGAAGTTGAACCTAAAATAGTGATTGAAGCATGTAAGGATGAGTATTGGATCAAGGCTGTGGAAGAAGAACTAATGCAATTTGAAAAGAATCAGACTTGGGAACTTGTCCCAAGACCAATAAACAAAAATGTGATTGGAATTAAGTGGGTACTCCAAAACAAACTTAATGAGAATAGAGAAGTGGTAAGAAATAAGGCAAGGCTTGTGTGTAAAGGCTACTCACAAGTAGAAGGAATAGACTTTGAGGAAACATATGCTCTGGTGACAAGAATGGAAGCTATTAGGATGTTTTTATCTTTTGCGGCACATAAGGATTTCAAAGTATATCAAATGGATGTGAAGTATACTTTCTTGAATGGTGAATTGGAAGAAGTATACATAGAACAACCAGATAGATTTCAGTTATCAGATAATCTGGATACGGTTTGTAGATTAAAGAAGGCACTATATGGATCGAAGCAAGCCCCTAGGGCTTGGTCTGCAAGGTTAGATAGGTACTTATTACAACAAGGATTTAATAAAGGTACTGCAGCTAACAATCTATAAATTAAAGTAGAAGAAGATCAAATTCTTATTATGGAAGTGTATGTGGATGATATAATCTTTAGAGGAAATGAAGGTATGTGTAAGAATTTTTTAGATGAAATGCAGAAAGAATTTGAAATGTCAATGTGTGGAGAAATGAACTTCTTCCTTGGGTTATAGATCAATTAGATAGATAAAGGTATTTTCATTTCACAATCAAAGTATGTCAAGGAAATGCTAAAGAAGTTTGGAATGGAAGATTCTAAACTAGTTTGTACCCCTATGGCTACTGGTTGCAAGATGAGAAAGAATGATGAAACTCCTAAGGTTGATTAGAGTAGGTATAGATAAATGATTAGAGGATTGGTATAACTAACTGCTACTAGACCAGATATTATGCATGTAATTTGTCTTGTGGCTAGATTTCAAGAAGATCATAGAGAGTCACAAGTTGCAGTAGTAAAGAGGATATTCATGTTGGCAAGAGATACTATATGGATTCATGAATGTTGTCATTGATGGCAACAAAGTTCATCCCACACATCCGTAGGACATGGTATGTCTATACTAGAAGTCAGAGTGAAGAATGTTGTAGTCTAGTAAACAAGAACAGAGTAGTCAGTAAGGTCCGACAGACAGGTCCGGATCTCTCAGTAGAAGTATCTCAGTGAAGTGCGGATTTAGGGAAGTCAAGAGGAGTATCTTGACTGATAGATTCCAAGGTTTGAGCCTCCAGTGTGGAAAGGATAAAGAGATATGAATGCTTGAGTGTCAGGTTCCCAAGTGACAGTGTGAACAGAGGAAGAACTGACTGGCACAACATCAGACATTATTTCAGATGTGTTACTAATGTTCGTAAAGGTTATGAAGGCATAAATTATGTTTGACCAACATGATTGATGATTTCCACAAGTATATCCTTGATCCGCATTACTTGGTAAGCAAGGATTCAGCCAACAGATCAAAGTTTAGGTAAAATATTGACTATTCCGAGTGCCGACTAGAAAGGTGATGAAATCACTTGTGCGGATATATATACAAGATGGATTTAGTTATGACCTGAGTTGTTGTTGTAAGTGATGTGTGAAGAAAAGCAGTAGAGCCGAATAAAAGTAGAAAGGAAGATCCAGTATGTGAAAGAAGAGCAGCATAAAAGAAGAATAAAGATGAAGTGCAGTAGATCAGTATATAGAGCCTAACTGGAACTGAACCCCAGCATATGTTGATGCTCCTTATCAGTTCAAGTATTGTATTACACTCTTTATAAATTGTAGACAGTGTGTCTCTTGTAGGTAGTGTGCCTCTTGTGAGTAGTGTGCTTGGGCAGTGAGCCCTAATTGGCAAGTGCCATTTTGTACTTCCATTCTTCTAACAGAGAATACAATCTTGGGTTAATCACCCTATGGTTTTCTCCCTTAACAGGGTTTCCATGTCAAAAATATTGTGTCATGTGTATTTCTATTTCATGGTTATGTTTGCTTGTTTGAATTGATGCTGCACTAATTATTAAGAAAGTTTAGAAAGCTGAAATAATTAAGGATAACTAATTCACCCCCCCTCTCAGTTATCAACAATTGGTATCAGAGCTAAGTTCCTCCTAAATAGAGTCTAACAGCTTGAGGAAGATCTAGGAATCCAAATGGATGCATATGGTTTAAGGGAGCAACTCAAGACTGCCCTTGATGATCTTGAGTAGTCAAACTCCAAAGTCAATGAATTAAAGGAAAGACTCAAACAGGCTGATGATTTCATGACAGAACTAAAAGACAAATTAAGTCTCTCTATGAAAACAAGGCAACACTTATTCAAGGCAAGAAACCTAACCTACTATTCACAAGGCAACTCATACCTCAAAACACCTCTTCAGGTGTATCCCATTGACTAGGATAGGCAAATTTTCTCCATCCATGTTTGATAACTGAAATGCGTTATGCTCTTTGCATTCAGTAATGATAAATGGACCACTCCACATGCTATCAAACTTGGAGTGCTTCCTTGGCCTGCTTTTCAATTCATCCCATTTGAGTACCATATCAACCTCCCTAAAAATTCTAGGAGTGGCTTTCTTATCAAAAATGCTTTTTATTTGAAGCTGATGATACTCCATAGCTTTCATAGCTTTATCTTTGATCTCTTCAAGCTCCATAAGCTGAGCATACCTAACAGCCATAGGATCTTCTTCTTCAAACATTTCCAGTTGATTCATGATATTAAGAGCTAGCGGCTCAACAGATAAGAGAAGCCTTGCCTCTTTTCCATAAACTAACATATATGGAGAGTTTCCAATAGACCTCTTGGGAGTTATTCTATCTGTCCATAAAGCAGATTTTAGATTGGTGTGCCAAGTCCTCTGGTTATCTTCCATTGTTCTTTTGATAATCCTTATGAGATTCTTATTTGTGGATTCAGCCAAACCATTACCCTGTGGGTAATAATTTGATGAAGTATTCAAATAGATTCCATTTTTCACAGCCCAGTCAGTTACCTTCAATCCAACGAAGGCTAAAGCATTGTCTAAAATGATTGATTCAGGTACTCCAAATCTAGATACTAAATCATAATAAAAGTTTAAAACAACATTTTCATTGGCTTCTTTCAAAGCCACTGCTTCAGTCCACCTTGTGAAATAGTCTGTTGCTATAAGTACCCACTTGTGACCTACACTTGATGGTGGGTTAATAGGACCTATAAAATCAATGCCCCATCTCATAAAGGGTTGTTCTATTTGAATTGGCTGCAAAGGTAAAGCTGTGCAGCCTCTCTTTGCCTACAAAAGGGCACATTTTACACATTTTCTGGCCCATGCATGGGCATCCTTGAATAAGCTCGGCCAATAATAGCCATCTCGCATTATGTTTTAGGCAATAGTCCTTGGGGCAAAATGGCTCCCTGTTGTTCCATCATGAAACTCATGCAGTACTTTGTCAGTCTAATCATTATCAATGCATCTTAACAACACGCCATTAAAATCCTTTCTGAAAAGAATATCATTGATTAATACATAAGGAATAGACTGCAGTCTAAAGTATCTCCTTTTAACCCTGTCTAAACCTATGGGGCAATCACTAGTTTGTATAAAATGAGCCATGTCTCTAACCTAACCTATTTCGACTATTGTTGCATCATTCTGAGGTACATCTTCAACAATTAGAAACACTTCCTTTTCTTTTTCTGCTTCATTTTCAGGCCTAGTAGCAAGCTGTTCGCTGAGTCCTCTACCTCTGATAAGCTTGGTTATCTTGATACCTATGTCATACTCCATGACTTTGGTAATCCAACCAGCCCTTTTCTCATTGTCATCCTTACTTAATAGAAACTCTTTCACACCAGGGTGAGCAACCATCAAATGTACCATGTTAGAAATAAGATGCCTAAACTTCTTTAGACTCTTAACCACTGCAAGGACATGCTTTTCAATTAAACTATACCTCTATTCATACTCCTCTAGTCCTTGACTAAAAAAAGCAATTGGATGTTCAAAGCCTTCATTTTGTTGCTCTACCAAAATTGCAAAAAATGTATATATGCTCCCATAAGCATACAAAATAAAATCTTTTGAGAAATCAGGATTTACCAGAGTTGGTGCAGCTGATAAGGCCTCTTTTATGGACTCAAAACTAAGTTTGCCCTCTTTTTTTCCAGCTGAAAACTACATTCTTCTTCAACATAGTGGTCAATTGCTTCAATAAATTTGTAATGTCAGGTATAAATCTTTGTAAAAATTTGATTCTACCAATAAAACTTTGTAGCCCTTTCTTGTGGCTAGGTAAAGGCAGCTCCAGAATAGCTCTTACTCTTTCTGTATCAATGGTAACTCCCTTCTTTGACACAATGTGTCCTAGAAGCTTTCCTTCATGCACATCAAAGATGCATTTCTTGGGATTGAGAGATATCCCAAACTCTCTACATCTCTCAAATACTTGTTTCAGATGAGATAAATGTTCAGCTGCATCCTTAGAAAAAACTGTGATGTCATCAAGGTATACAAGTACCAATTTGTAAAATAAACCTTTAAAAGCCATATCCATGGCTCTCTGAAAAGTAGAGCCAACATTAGATAGAACAAAAGGCATCCTTTTGTAGGCCATGGTGCTCCATTTTGTGGTAAAAGTAGTTTTCAATTGATCTTCCTCCTTGACTAAAACTTGATTATAACATGAATATTCGTCAAGTAAGGAGAATCTTTCTGAACCAGCCACTACTTGCAGAATCTACTCCATTGAGGGTAGTGGGTAGTGGTCCTTCAAGGAAGCTCTATTAAGGTCTCTAAAGTCAACACAGAGTCTAATTTCTCTATTCTTCTTCCTTACAGGAACAAGATTAGAGACCCAGGATGTATGCTTGATTGGGAAAATGATATTTCCCTCAATCAGCTTGGTTAATTCTTTAATCATCAGAGGCTTAAGTTTTGGATTTAAAGGTCTTTGTTTCTACCTTACAGGTTTTGAACTTGGCTCTAATTCTATAGTATGTTGGGCAATTTAGGGATCAAATCCCTTTAAGTCTGAATATTCCCAAGCAAATACAGTCTCAAATTCTTGACAAAGAGAAATAAAATCTTTCCTATCTTTAGGTGAATAGATCTTACCAATTTTAAGGAGCTTACCTTTGAAAATTTCTAGCTCTTCATAATGTTCTTCTTTGACCTACATGCTGGTTTTGCTCTTTTTCAGCTAATCATCAGTGCCAAAAATGGATTCCAAGGTTACCAATCCCCTAGGAAGCTTATTAGTCCTTAACTGAATGACTTGATTATCATCATATTGTTGTTTAAGTTTGTTTTGATTCACCAAAGAAAACTCATCCTCTTCTAACAGGAAACGTAAAACCTATTCATCACTCTCAAACACTTGCCAATGTATGTTATTGTCAAGAATAGAGGGTCTAGAAACAATCTTCACATGAGGATGTACCTTTTCTCTCTGAATATCACTGGGAATATCAAACTGAGCCCTAATTGCAGCTAACCTATCTGCATGATTATTCTAATTTCTTGGAACAGAGATTAGATTGAAAGAATCAAACTCCTCAAACATGTCCCATACCTTATGTTTATAGCATTTTAAAATGTCACTTTTTGTAATGTGCAGCCCCCTCACCTGATTCATAATAAGTTTGTTGTCCCCAAATACCTGCAAGCAACCAATTTTCCTTTTCCTTGCCCACTACAAACCTTGAATTAATCCTTCATATTCAGCAGTGTTATTTGTACATGAGAAAGCAAAATGGAATGCAGAATAGTATCTGTCACCTTGTGGGGACACAAGCTTTGCACCTCCACCAAACCCATTTCTACTCCTAGAGCCATCAAAGTACATCTTCCATACCTCATCTTGTTGACCTATCTATTGTTCTGCACTCTTAACTAGGTTTTGTATTGATGTTTTAGGCTCATGCAACATATAAACCCCCATACCTATTTCTTGAATGTGTCCATCAGGATTATCAACCATATTTTCTATTGCCCACTCTTTTAGCAGCACTTTTGGTATACTTCAGCATGTAGCTCTTGTGCAGTAGCAAGCTCACTATCATCAGAAATAATGCAATTTGCATTAACAACACTTGGCACATAAGGCTCGATGTGATCATTGGCAAGCAATTCAGATTTTATAGTCACTTTTGTACCATATTGGGTCCTAAAAAACATATGAGACCAATCTGAGGACAAATATCCTCCTATCTTGGTCGTGAACTCTCTTGACAAACACATGGCAAAATAAGGAGGTAGATCTATGATGAACACCTCTTAGGAAATAGAAACATTTGGATAGGCATGCAATGTGAGGCCTAAGTCTTTTATCACACCTATAGTATTAATAGATGTACCATCTAGCTGGAGTACACCCTTCTCAAGGGGCTAGTATTTCAGTCCTAATTGGTCTACAATCTATTTTGGCATTACAGAACTACTTGCACCACTATCCACTATACAGTTATGTACTAATTTATCTCCTATTATCAATGACACATAAAATGGAAGTGGCTTAGCACTCTTACTTGGTTGTTTACTACTGTCCTGGGATGAGTTTGTAAGGACAGCCCTAGCTAGGTTAACTGTTGCATCATTTGACACCCTTAAATTAGATAAGGTAGATTGTAACATGTCCTTTTGACCTGGGATGGCTAAGGAATCCCACATAGATATTGTCACATTCATTTTATTCATATTTTCAATGATATTAAAAGGTGAAGTGACATTTACCTTTTGATGTGACTTTGCAACAACAATATCAGCCTGAATATGAGGCTATTCTTTGGCAAATGCTTGAGTGTTCCTTTGCAAAATATGAGGGATCTAGGATGTAGAAGGATCAACAGGTTCTTTTCCTTTGTTTGTTGCTTGATCTATCTCATAACCCCTCTTTTTAGCTCTTGTATTCATTGTAACTGAAGTATCATCTTTGTTTACACCATAGAACTCATCTCCCTCCTAGTTTAGAAAGGTAGTATCATTTTGAGGCCATTCTTGCTGCTGTACAGCCCCATCATTAGGTGCGTTTGGTTGTGAAACTGCAACATTTTGTACCATTAGGGCCTGATTTATCACTCCATTGGAACAGGTTGCCTGACTGTATGGCTGATTGCAAGGAAAATACCATTCATACTTAGTTGCAAGGTTGTTTTGAACAAGGACAAGGTCTCTAACTGCATTAATGGGTGTAGGATTATAAAGCTGGAAAGGCCTTTGGTTTATGTTTTGCCTAGCACCCTGGTAATTGCCTTGATAAGGTAACCTATTAGCTTGGTATGGTTGGTTTTGTCCTTTATAAGGCTAATTTTGCCCTTGGTTTACTTGCTGATAAGGTTGTCTGTTCTAGGACTGCTATTTTTTGATAATCACCAGCTCATTTCCAAAAGTTTGTAGAATGTTCTCTATCTTCTGTTGGTTGTTTTTTTATCTCTCTTAACTCTTGTGATCAGCTGGAAGTAGCAGCCTCAGGATTGCCAATACTTGGTAATGCTGCTACAATAGGTAAAGGGGCAAAAGATGGAATTGGCAAAGGCATTGAAGCTTGAATCTCAGGAAAAATGGGCACTGGTGGTCTGGGTGTTATTTTCCCAGCCTAAATCAAGTTGTTTTCTGCTCTAATAGCTATTTCATATGCATTGGGTAAACTTGTACCCCCCATTGATTGTATCATCACTAAAATATCACTATTTAAAGCTTTTAAATAGTACAAAAATGCATATTTTGATGAAGGCCTTACCATGGCATTAATTATGTCCCAAGTGTTCTAAAACTGGAAGTTGAAGTCCATCATTTGCTCCTGGGGAGCTCTCTTTATTGTAGTCAACTGTTCAACCAGCGATAAGTTATCAAACTTATCTTAAAATTTCTTGTTCAGCTTATCACCTAAATCATCCCAAGTTCCAATGGTTTGTACTGGTAGACTCTTGAACCACTGTAAAGGTTTTCCTTTAAATGAGGTAGCCAGCAACCTGATGGCTACATTTTCTTGAGTTACATGATGTACACCACATAGAGAAGCCACATCTCTAATGTGCTCGATTGGGGTAGTTTGATCCTCCCCCATGAAATAAGGTAGGCTCTTTAAGGCTGCCATGGGTATATTGTCATGCTGCATTAAGTTTAATGGGCTGCCCCCATCAAAGGCCACAAATGGTTGATTCCTTGACATTGGAATAATTGTGGGTGGGTTTGCTTGAACCGGTATAGGAGTTGCAGGTACTGCTGGTCTGAAACTTGGTGGGGTTGATTGAATTCTTTTTGAAACTGAAGTTTTTCTCATAGTTCTATTCTATCTTCTAGGTGGAGATAGCTACAAGTAATCAAAGGAAATCAAACTCTGAGTTTGTATCTTTTTCATAAAAGTGTGACAGCACTAATCCACTTGTCTTTTCTTCAGTATGAGTCACTAGATATGTAGAAAAATTGCCTCTTAAAGGCCTGAAACTGCTGGCAGCATATCAAAACCAGCAAATTGTGTGAAAAATAAGCACTGTTCAGATTCAAACAGTCCCACCGAGCGTGCCAAAAACTGTTATCACCTAAATATGCACCCTGACTAATTTGTAGAAATTAGTCTATTTGATGAAACATGGGAAGACCTTTAAAGTTGTGGGTCATTTTATAAGCAGAGGTCAACCTTCGGAGAAGGTTTCCTTCCTATTGGATATTAGCTAAACTACTACTTTGATGAGGAAATGGGTAAGAATATGCTTGCTTAAAAAAAAGTGGTGAAAATGAGGTAAAAATGGGTGATACACCAAACTAATGAGAGCTATGCGACACTAAGACTGACATACACTTTTTTATTTATGATGAATACTAAAGATACACAACATGTTATTGTAAGTTTATGCATAAATGTCTCATGAACAGGTCTATTCTGCACACATTTTCAAGAAGGAAATACAAACTTTCACAAACTAGAGGTTTCTATGCAATTTTAAGACAAAATTCATAACCTGCATATTCCTACTTTTGCACAAAGGCATAAAAATGAGACAAAGTTAAAGGAGAAAAGAAGAATCTCATAAATAACTAAGTCAATCACCTGGTAATGCACAGTGTTTGTAAGAACAAGAAAGTAGAAAGATTCTTCAATAATCTCTAAGGTAAAATCTGTATTTCACACTCCCAAAATGATGAGTTACAAAAGATGCTCAATACTGTAACAAATGACTGTATCAGTCACAATCTCCAGAAATTTTTTTTGCATAATAAGAACTAACTACAATAGAGTCACAAAAGGGACTATATCCACCACTATCCCAGTGGTTCCACCATACAAGGAATCTCCAACTAACTGGAGTCGGATGCACATAAAAAGCCTGAAATATAGTGCCTATATCCTCTCCAAAAGTGTCCATAATATAAGAAGAAGTCCATCAGGACTTAGTCAAACATGAAGAGTCATGAAAACTAGTCCTACAAGACTCTAAAAAGCAATAAAATCCCTCCTATATGCTCTCACCAAAAGAAACCAACTACCAACTGCTACAAGACCTAGTCAATCTCCTCCTTGAAGATAAAAACAAACACCTATTCCTTTGGCATGTGTCTACCACAATCCAAGTACATAGTCTCCAATACAATAAGATCTCATTCCATATTCTCCCTTGCATTAAAATTAACAATAATCCTTAAAAGATTTATAAGATCATCTTTTCAAGGTTATTGCCTCACATTAAAAATCTCATGCAAGAAGGAAATAGCACCAAAGTGCTCATATTAGTAAAAATGATAAAAGTCTTAATCATATTTTATGACCACCTTGTGGTATTACCAGGCTTCACATAATTCAATGTGTTGGACCACAGGCTATCTCCTAAAAGATATGAAAAATAAAAAAATGCAAAAGAAAACCTGTTAGGTCTTTTAGGGCTATGAAACCCTAAAACACAAAAATAACTTTTCAAAACTTATTTTTTGCATTTTGCAATCTTGAAACTTTGTTCTGTCCTTTCTCCGCTGCCATGAGGGTTTGGTACTCATCTTCCTGTAGGTGATCTCTGCTATTTTTGAAGGCAACTTTACCATGGTTAAACATTTTCTTCTCCAGTGCTTGAAGGTAAACACAAATATCTTATTTTTTTGGAACAAAAAAAAAGGCTAATCTCATGTTTTTCTGTAGTTTTAGTCACTGTATTTGATGGACTTCTTTGTATCCCTTCATATTTGAGATAGATGATTTTCATTTTGTACACAAGTGGATATATTCCAAGGCATAAGCTACAGAAAAATGATGAAAATTTGTATTTTCTGAGTCATTTCTTCATACTACGAATGTGATATCTTCATGATTTGATGGTACAATAAGCCTATGTTGTTTGAGGTAAAAAAACTGAGAAAATGTTATGTCTCCATCAAGGTTTCTATAGGAACCAAAACCCTAACTATGTTCTTAGAACAGCCATGAATAAAATAGTCATTCTATCTCTTTCTGCAAGCACAAGATATTCGAAAATGAAATACAAGGGTTTTTCTTAAGCTAGGGTTCAATAAATAAAATGTATTGTGTTCTCTCACTTTCATTCCTATAGATGTGCAATGATAAAACATAAGGAAAAGTGAAATATTTGACTATGCTTTTGTTTTTTGTATTTCATATTATTAGATTCCCAATGCTCTTCTATAGCTTTGTTTGGGCTATTCTCTTTCTCAGTTGACAGTCTTGCACCATTTGTGACATCCTCCCAATGGTTGTTTTGCTTGCATACAATCTTTTTCCTTCATCAAACCTCTTAGCATCCTCTATTAAATTTCTTGCACTGTCTTATGACTATCACAGTCATTCACCTCCCTCTGTGGACAGTCATTTATATTATATGATTGTTCTTCCTCTGTGATATGGTTTTCCTTTTGAGACTACCATGAAAGCTGTGACAATCATCTAGCATGGAGGCCTTTCCTACATTAAGCAGACTTCAATCCCTTACCTCTTACTTCAAGACCTCTTCAATAAGCAAGGTGTTGAAGAACTTAAAGGATTTCTTCCTAATCTTGGTCATCTACAGAAGCATGCATGATGTTGCATGGATCACCATTTATCATACCTTATGCAGGTGCTAACTATTTCATACCTTTCACTACTCTTGACAAGACTTTTAGAGATCCTCCTTTAAATCCTTGTCCCTTGATACATGCAAGTGCTGCTCTTGATTTAAATACTGTGACAGTTACTATCAAATGATATTATTCCATTTCATACTTTATGACTATTATTTAGACAATGTTGATTGCTCTTGCATGTTGATATATCACTATTACTTGCCTCTACATGCTATTGGAATAAGGAGGAAATCTCCATTGCTTTAAATGCTACCCACTTCCGATTTGAAGGTCCTTGCATTGATCTACCTAGGGTCTCTTTTCCAAGCTCCTACAGGTGTGCTCATGACTACTCAAGATAGTAAGGAAAGTATAACCTTATCCTCATCTTTGCATATGCATTTTACTCCATATGAACACTGTTCACTCTGCCTTGTTAGGTTTGTGTTTTATCTTTGTCTCTTCATGGCAATCTTCAATACCTACGCATGATAATCTTCAACATGATTATTCTTAGATATATTTTCTCTTCACTTCTTGATTGTTTCATCTAGATTTCTCGGCATCACAATCATACTCTGCTATTGCTCTTTAATGTTATTCCACACCTGGTAGAAAAACTATGGATTACCTTGTGATTGCTTACTATCTAATCAGTGGTTGTCCTATACTATACCACTGTCCACTGATGTGCCTCTTGACAGTACTTATTCTCTTATCTTTAACATAAACTATTCTCACTGACATTTGTGCTTGGGGGAAAACTCCTTTGAAGCATTTATAATCTATTGTTCTTCATTGATTGCTAACTGCCCCAACAGTCAGGTGATGACTGAATGATGTCCTCTTGTTCTATGAAATGACAGGGCTTTGAAACTTATATATGTTCTGAAATCTCTAAGAATGCATAAGATCTCTACCTGCATATACTACTAAGATGTCCCTATATTTAAACAAGCTGTGATAATTATGAGGATCCAAATGACTATTTAAACTGTTCTTTTGTGTGCTAATTGTTGAAATAGCTCTTAGATCTTTCTGACCACACATTATCCTCTGAGCATTTATTGATAGTGTCTTCTACATAGTCAACCATTGGCTGATCCATACTTGAATAATGTGACTAAACATCATGACGGCTTCTGTGGTTGTCCATTACTGAATGAAGGTGATTGACTTCTGTCATCATAGAGACAAACCATCTATAGACTTGTTATGATAGTCATATATTGTTTGTAACTGATCATTATTGATAACTATCATGCATGCTTATGACTCCCCTTTTCATTTGATGCTCCTTGCATGACTGTCCTTAACAAATGTGAGATTAGTCCTTGTATAGACTCTTTTGGAATTCTTATTGAGAATCTTCTAAGATGTATCCTTCCATGTTTATGAGCTAGGCTCAACCCTTGTGAGAGCCACATTTCCTCCACTCATAATATAATTTGATGAATCACACAGAAACATGATTTCACCTGTATCTACACATGAAGCAAAATTGTCAGAAAAATAAGTGAATAATGTGGATGTGTTTGATAGATGGCTTGTTTTCTAGGACCTCCAAATTATACATTTCTCATTTTAATGCACATTGAGACCAAAATATGCATGCATAGGGTGAATGTCCGTACAACATTGGGTAATCAGCCATTGCTTAGAGCATTTCTCTAATACCATTACTTATTCTTTTGTAGGAATCAGGAGCTAGGAGAAATCAGTGGCTCAGGGCTACATCAACCTATAACCTCCACAGGCAACACCGCAAACCAGTCATTCAAGTAATGACTGGTTACCTTTCCTTCTATGCACATTCATTTCTCTTTATTACTTATTCATGTATATGTTGTTCTCAATTTGTATTAGAATAAGCAATAGTCAATCTCATGGCTTGTGTGAGATAATGAACATTCTTACATTCAATAAAGATTACTTAAAAGATTTGTGTAAAATCTTTTTTTCTATTACATGCACTTGGATAAATACAGTAATTTGATAATCATAATCTTTTAAATTATTTCATTTATGCACTTGAATGTAATATAATAAGGATCAGATAAAATGTACCTCTTAGGATTTAAATTAAAGCTCTACCTGAATGAGCAGTAGTGAAATTTAGGTAACAGGTCTATGGTAAGAAAGTTGTCCTCCCTATAGAATTTGAGTATAAGACACTCAAAACTACCCTGGAGCTTGGAATGAACTTATCTATAGCACAAAGGGAGTGAGTCTTTCAACTTAATGCACTTGATGAGCTAATAAAAGAAGTATTCCATCATACTAAAATTGTTTAGAAGTAGTGCATGCAATGGCATGCTAAGTTTACCAAATATAAATAATTTCATCCTAGAGACTAGGCATTGTTATATGATTCAAGATACAAAGACCATAAAGGGAAGTTACAAACTAGATGGCTTGGTCCATATGAAATTGAAGTAGTGTTTCTTAATGGAGTAATTAAGCTAACAACCATTGATCATGTAAATTTTTGTCTAATGATCAATGGCCATCACCTCTAGCTCTATAAGAAGCCTCTTGACAAGGAAACCTTTACAAAAAATTTCTTTACAGTTGACCAACCTCATCCTAAAACACAAATTTCTCAATTTTCATCAACACATGATGGTACAACAATTCTAGTAGTAGGTGATATTTCCGTATCACAAGTTGACCCCCTGAGGTATGATTCTTTCCAAAAAATGGAGGACATTTTCATACTAAAGAACAATAACTTTTAGCCTAACTCTACTGTAAGTACTCTACACATTGCTCTAGGTTACGTAGAATATACTCTGAGTATATTTAGAACACCTAACATTTTCTACAGTTTTACTATAAGTCTTTAGCTTTAGCTAAAAAGACTTTGGATGAGCCTGCAACAACAATGACAATCCCCATTTTTAATGGCTTGCTACAAGTGCACCTATATCCACTCAATGCTCCCTATAGCAACCTACATTTTAGTGGACCATTTTTTTCCCTATAGCACGGGATGCTAACTTTCATCCATTTGTGCCATCTTTCCATCTATACTATTAGCAGGGTACAGAGCATAAAGGAGCATTGACCGAAGGAGACTACACACTATGCAGAGGCTAGAGCTGATAGGAAACACATCCCTATATGTAATAGATATATTATATATAGATATAGGATATAAGAGAATAGGAGTATGATAGAGTATATATTCTAATGTAAGAATGACATAGAAGTCATGACTATAACTATTGAGGTAGAGACTCAGACCTACTAGAGGATGGATAGATGATGTATGCATTTGATGAGTTGTTAATATATATAGAGGTCTTTCGGTACCAGGTAATTCTATGTTGTCTTACTTTACTATGTATGCAATGCTCTGTTTTGTTATTCTTTATGTTTTTCTATCAATCTCTAGCTACTTGACTAGGGTATAAACTGACTACAAAGGCTTGAATGAGTACCAGATCTCTGGATTGGTATCTCCTCTACATTTCCTGCTAACATTTAGTTCTATTGCCAAGACCCTAGAAGAAGGTAGTTAAAGATTGAAAGGGAAAAACATCCAAAGAAGTAGCCCAGAGTTCTGGAAAGGAGAGAAGGCAAGGTTGGAGAGAAAAGTTAAATTCAAATTGTGAAGGAATTCAAATCTCCTTAAGTGTCTACCTCTGTGAGAGGAGGGCATGCACTTAAGAAGATGGTGAGTGGAAAGAGGGTAGGGTCTACAACGACATTTCAAATGATGTGACTCTTCAAATAAGGATTCCATGGGATATATGAGGACTAATGGAACACCAAATCAAGAAAACCCATGGAAAAAGAGGAGAAGCAAAAGAAAAGAGAGATAACAAAGACGTTAAAACTAGTATGGAGATAAGCAGATAGGAGAGATTAAAGAAAACTTAGGAAAGACAAGAATATTACCATAGAAGGATGGAAAGGGCACAAGAGAGGGAAAAAGGAGGTATAAAAGAAGTTGTGGAAGAAAAGGTAGAAAAATTTGAAGAGTGTGCCACTATGGGTGCTACTAGAAGGGAGGAAGAAGACAAGCGTGTCATGAAAGATGTTATTGAGTGTGCCAAGGAGGGTGCTGATGGATAAAGGAGATCAGAAGGTGAAGCGATAGAGGATATTATGGAGGATGCTACTATGCATGCCACTATGGGTGCTACCAGAGAGGAATCTAAAAGGGCAAGTAAAGAAATAGGTGAATTAGGGTTTATGCTGCAAATTGTTGATAAAGTTGAATTAACACCAGAAATTTTGAAGATGGATGAGGAATATATACAGGAGCTAATTTTCTGAACCATAAAGGAAATAAGAGAAGGAGGAGAAGATGTAGTAAACATGGAGAAGAGTTTTGAGGTTTTTGGAAGGTTGTTTCAATCATCATTAGATGTCGACATGATTTTGTTTACAAATGGAAGAGTATCCCCTAATTTGAAGAGACACTATGAAGAGACACAACCCCTAGATCATGAGTCACCCCAAGTGCCATATAAAGTCAAGAGAATTTTAGTAGAGAAGGAAGATATTCAAGAAAATAAAGAAGCAAAGAAAATAGTAGAGATCTGGAGCAATTTTGTAGAGGTTTTAAGAGAGGAGTAATTTGATATCTGACTACAAAGAGATAAGGGAAGAGAAGGGAAGTGAGTTGACAGAAGACAACATAACTGAAGGAGAAGATCAGAAGAAACTCACCACAAAGTACTAGAGATTTTGAGAAGATCAATCATGGATATTCCTATCAAGCTACCAATCTTTGAGAAGGACATTATTGAAGCAGCTGAACACATTTTTGTGCTAGAGTCAATTTGGAACTAGAAAGGAGTAACAAGAGATAAAATCAAGTTGTTTGACTTCATAGGCACCTTATAGAATGAAGCATTGAAGTGGTATAGGAAGACATGCTTGAATAGTGTAAAGTCTTGGGATGAGATCAAGAAGGCATTTTTGGAGAATTTTGGAGTTCTGGATGTTTCGACTGAAGGGCTAAGTAAGATGACAGATTTGATGAGTTGGATAAGGAATCAATAAAGGAATTCAATAGAAGATTCAAGGAGACAAATAGGAAGTTGGAGGAACCACTGTCTAAGAAGCAAAAGATAGAATGGTTTATTTATGGAATAAGACTTGAAATAAGGTTAGCCTTAGATGGAAGAATATTTGAGACATATGCAGAAATAGTGACACTAGCCTACTAGATAGAGTCTCAATCTTGGCATAGACATGATAAGATGAAAGAAAATCTAGAATTGGAGAAGTTGAAGTTGGAATTGGAGCAGTTGAAGCTGAGGCAGGAGGTCTTGGCTAAGAAAGAAGAGAATACTCAAAAGATAAGACCTAATATTTGGTGCTCATATTGTACAAGAGAAGGCCACTTGAGAAATGAATTCCCTAGGATGAAAGGTGAAAGACAAGCTACCACAATAAAAGAAGACATCAAAGAAACAAAAAGAATCAATTTAATATATTGTGGATTATGCGAAGAATGGGATGACCATGAAACAAGAGATTGCCCTACATAGAACTTCCAGAGGAAGAAAGAATTTTCTGATGAAGAAGATGAAACATTGTACACAAATTTGACGAAGAGCAATAACATGTCCTATGTAGAAAGAAACTCACATGATCAAGGCCACAAATAACCAAATTGGAGAAATCAGAGGAATGTCAATTATGCAATACAAAATTCAAACTCTGGTAGCCCTGTTGGTTTCCAAAACTGCAACTCCACTTCCTAAGATAGAATCACACTCACAAGGCTAGGGTTACACCATGAGAGCATAATCAATACATCAACAGAACATGGAACCTTGGTTAAAGGCCAATATTATGGGAGTGGGTTTCATCCCTTGCACGTCAATCTCATCTTCGACTCTGGAGGGATATTCCAAGGGGTGTACCTTAAAAAGTATTGAATTCAAACTAGATAAACAACTAAAAACTAATGAACAGTCAAACCCAACTCATCATCTTGATCCCAAAACTCTCACTAAATCAAGAATGACTGAATGTCACTAAATCCCTATATAGTTGATGCAACTGTGTGAATGTACATGCACAGGAAACATATTTTTTTCCCTAACCACTAGTAAATATTTGTTTGATTTAAATAGTGATTGATCTATCCTCAGTATGGACCGGTGCCTACTTCACTAGGCAACAAAGTCATAGAATGAAAAGAGGAAAGAAACTATGTAGTAGAGGATCAATGGAACTAAACATATATTCTCATTTATGGATCTAATAGATTTTCATGTGATGGACATTCTTAATAATCCAAAAGAGAACTGCAATGACTCATATGCAACAAAAGAATGGCAAATACAAAGCCTTGTATTAACTTGGATGATGTCACACACATCCAAACCTTGGTTACAATTGTGCCAGTAAATGTGGCAAGGGAAAACATATAATTGTGATTATACATTTTCTAAAATCATTACAAACTCCTATGGAGACATTCCATTACATTCATATCTGCTTTACACAACCTTCCTACACTATGTTGAATACATCCCTTCACTTACAAATGAAAATAACATGATTTGATGCCCAAAAACATTCCTTAGGCACTTCTAGACCAGACAATTAGTTCAGTGATCAAACTTGAAAGCATCCCTTTTACATGTATATATAGCAATCTCAATTTACTATGTAGCCTAGAGCGCTGAAAACCAGCCAACAAGAAACCCATGTTGCATTGAATATGACCCATTGCCATGTTAGAAAGATCAACAAATTTTTAGGAATACCCATGCCCTATGCATTTCTATCCTTGGAAGATCTTGTAAAAATATTGGTCACTAAAATAGTCATCCTTTTCATTAAAATTGAGTACTTGTGCATAGAAGGGAGGTCAGCTACCAACATGACATCAACCTATAATACATTAATTCTTGGGTACATATTTGCCAACACCACCTTTATGCTTTACAAAACATTCAATATCCCTATGATTTTGCCTTCTGATCTCCATTTTGCCTTGAATCAGTGAATTTTCCTTACTGCATCATCTCCCCTTTTCTCCTTTGTTGGCAATTTCTTACTTTCATGAACCAAGGAAAGTCTTTCTTTTCTTCCTTATCCATCTATCCTTGGTAGATCTTCTCTGATCGACTAATTTACCCAACAGTAAACTTGGTTGTCGGTGAACCAAATGGTTCGCCAACCAAGCCAACAATCACTTCATTCTTCTCTATCAGCAATTTTCCTCGCTGATGAACCATCTTCTTCCTTGCATCTTTTCTTTCCCTGCTCACTTTCCTTTTACCTTTGCCTCTCCTTCAGTCGGTAAAATGTCTCCTTGAAAAACTCTTTAGTTGACAAACCTAATGGTTCATGAACTAAAAAATTCACTGACAAAGGCTTTCCTCAACTTCTTCACTTGCCTTATAAAAATGTACATTTCCTTTTGATTCTCTTAGTTGTCAGTGAAGCTACCATCGACAAAACCTCCTATTGGAAAACCTTCAAGTTCACAAACCCAAACTTTTACCGACAAAGGATTGCATCCTTGTATGCCTTAGAAATTTTTTTCCATTTTCCCTATTGTCTTCTTGTCGGCAAACCAGTGAAAACTTGAACCTATGTACCTGGTCGACGAAAACGACAATTCAAAAACTTGTCGATTCATTGACAAAGGCCTCAAATGAACCATTATTTCAAAGAGAAGAAATACAATGACAAGAGGGAACATCATACTTAGAAATTTCTGAAATAAACCCAAGGAAGATCTCTCTAATCAGGTATATATGTGGGTTTGAAATAGAAAGGAAAAAAGTGGGAAAATTAATGGATTTTTGGGGCAAAATATGCATGTTCAGGAGCTGGTTTTTACAGGTGCCAACACTGGCTCTAGTTGGGGATGTGTGACAAACAATGTTACAGTGAGGATCTAGATCTCCGAGAAGACCAATTTAAACTCAAAATGCATAAAGGGGAAAAACATAGATTGTATTTATAACAAAGGCTTATATACAAGACAAAATACAATCATAAGCATGAGAGCACAAAAGAAAAATTTACTGTTTTCAAAATTTTAGAACATTGCAGGCCAAACCTACAAAAAACTAGTGAAGCTACTTGCCTCTATAAAAAACAAGCCTATTGAAGGAGCTGATCTCTCTCAACCCTTTGCTACATTGATCACCCAACATTAGCAATAAAAACATCTTGCATGCATGCACATGCACATTATAGCTAATCATACCATTATGCTGAAAATGAAAATGGTTGTTATTAGGACATTGCAGCCATAGATAATAGGGCCCATCATCATGCTAACTCACATAGCAATACTCATCTTCAATATCCTTATTAGCATGATGCATGTCTAGACCTACACAAATATCAACATGAAGAGAAATATCAAGCTGAAATGCATCTAGTTTACATGTGGCCTAAAGTTGGGCTATGTCCCATGACTGTTCAAGTCCTTTTGACCCGGTTGCACTACAAATGCTAATGTGTTCCTCCATGATTGAATCGGTGACATGATTCAAATCCAATTATGCATAATTAGCATACAGATTAGAAATTTGAGGCACTTCAAATGAAGACTCAAAATCTTCAAATTGCCTCTCTATTTTGTGCTCCTTGACACACTGTTGTGTAAAAACTAATGCTAATAAAATAACTTATGATTTTCTCCTCTTCACTCTACATATCAAAAACTTGACCCACATGAGAACACCTAGCATCAATGTTATCAAGCCCAACCAATGAGCTCAAAAAACTACTCTGAACATGATCCACATCAATAAGAGATAACTACCCCAACCAAATCTCTAAAAAAGCATCTATGGCAGAGTCTTCATATTTGGAAATTGTTACCTCCACATTGTTTGTAGTTTTGATAATGCCTTCATGATGTCTGGCTGAAACATAATCAATATGAGAATGAGAATGAACCTTGCATAGTTGAGATAGGGCCTCTCATACATCCGTATGCTCCTCATCCTCACAACTCACACCAGCAAGGTCATCAACTTGATCAATATCACTAGTTACACCATCATTTATCTCTATAGCTCTATCATCCAGTGCAACCAGATCCACACAATCCTCATGCAAACAAATTTTAATGACCTCAATGTCATCATCAGGGATAAAAATGGGTAATACACCAAACAAGAGACCAACCTCTTGTTCACTCTCAACATCACTTACATGCATACACTCGGCATAATTAGCCTTAAGAACTGACTGAGTGAGCACTTCATTATTGTGTACATACACCTCTTCATCCACTTCGTGTCCATAGGCAGCTGGATCATATTGATAATGAGACACTTGATTTTCCCCTTTCAAAACTGACAGCTCATCAAAACCACTAAACTCTAAGTCATTTTCAAAAAGAGGATTATCCATGCACCAAAGATAATTATGAATTATGCTACCTGATGGACTTGCATACTCTTCATAAAGGACATTATGCCTTATGTGCATACCTTCATCATTATATGCATCATCAATGTATGTATGCTCTATATAATCAACTACATGAGTTGAGTCATTCAATTTTTCATTTGCATGCATACCTTCCTGGCAGTCCACAATACTACAACAAGAAGCAGAGTCATAACTCTCTTCACTAAATTGGGAATCATCATTGATTTTCTCATCTTCATCATCCACTGATGACTGATCCAATTGAATGTAGGTGCAATCACTACTATTTTCATCTGAGCCACTATCATACACTACACCGACACCTTCTTCTACTCTCCTGCACACACAATCATCACTTGACATTGTACCTGAATCATATGAAGCATTCACGTCCTTATTGTCTACAACACCCTAGTGATGCAAGGATAGGGGATTGGTATTAGACTATTGATACCATATTTCACAACTATGGCTCTAACAAGAAACTCTTCATAAGGTTCACTAGCAACCTTCCTTATGACAATCTCCTTCTTCAAGGTACAATTTGGTTTTCTAACTTCTCAAAGCCAAACAAGGCATCTAATGGCTTTACCTCACCTCAATATCTCAAACCATACCAAACCAAACCCTCAAGCAAGTCCTCAAACTCCAACTGCTGACTGCTCCTTCACAAGCCATCTAATTCCTTGTAGCCCTATTTGAGAGGCTTTTTCAACATAACCCCCACAATACTCCACCAAAATAGAAACCCAAAGGTGTTTTAGATACCCATTATTATTTTATTTAACATATCTTGAAACTAGCTATGGTCATTTTGGAAAGTGTCCTCCAACAAATGACTGTCCCTCTTGCTCAAAAGGGGCAATTAGCCCTATTTTCCAGAGGAAGCACCCTAGAAACTCCTCATCAACCCTAAATTATCACAAAAATTCCTTAGTCATCCTCAAAAACTACTAAATCAATAGGTTTTATGCCTCAGAACCTTCATTAAAACCCTATTTTGCAAAACCCTTGTGTTTAGGCCTTCTTAGGCTTGTTTCTAGGAGGGTTTAGTGAAAATCCATACTCCACACTTCTCCAAACTTCCCCAATAGCTCATTCATGTATTAATATGTTTGCCTATGCTATCTAAACTCTAACAATCCCTTTACCAATGGTTCTTTTTTAAATCCACACTTCTAGCCACTCTTTTCATGTCAAAAACACACAAAGTTTGCCCCTAGGCACTACACAAATCCCTCAACTCAGCTCCCCTACTCCCACAAACAATTCTAACCTTTCAACACATCATTTTTACACCCACTCCACCAGCTATAGGGCTTACAGAAAGAGGAATGGGTTTTTAATTCATTTTATGCAATCAAAATCCTCAAATGAAGCTTTCTGGGCTGCTACAGAAAATTAGCTATAACTTGCACCAAATTCAATATCAAACACTCAAACCAAGTTTAAAGTGAATTTAACACATGCCTATATCATATCCCATTCATATTATGCCAACTTCTAAGGGTACGGAACCATACAAGCTGTTGGAACAGTCAAATTGCAATAAAAATGCAAAAAAATAAGGTTATTTGTTAGTTTTGTCCTTCCAAATCTTCAATCTTACCTTCAACAACCTTGACCTCACATTTTTGAGGCCTTTTTATGCTTGAATCAATCAAAACCAATGACCAATCATGAAATTTTGGTCTTATGACTCTTGGACTTCCCATGTTCTAGTACTTACATATGGCAACTTTACAAAAATATGACATATTATGTAATGAGGAAACTAACATGAATTCTATTTACATAGACTTAATGACATCATATGCTCAATGACCCCTATTTACATACTAGATGGTCTACCATGACCTTATTTCACAACAAAAAAAACAAAATTGACCATATTTACAAAATGAGCTTGGTGCTCCTGCACCATACAACCCGCCTAAAAAGTTTCCAAGTCCCTTGGAAATGGTGTTGTAGCTTGTCCACCTTTGAATACTTGAAGTCTCTGGCCTCCAAAGGCTCTTGTATCTATCCTTCCTCTCCACAAAGTTGAAAACTGAAAGCTTGCATTGTGCTTAGTATCCTTGAACTTGTTGCCACTTGGATAGTGCCCCATCTTCCCAACCTGATCAATTGACTATTCTTTGCCCACTTCACCATATAAGACTGATTGGAAACTTATCTTTGCATCTACAAATGACCCTCGTCCAACTCTATCTCTGACTATCCCATCTTTCCCTCTTATTGCTTTGTCAAACTCACCTCTTTGTCCTTGCTTTGCACCTTGACTTGCCTCATCTACTGTCTTCATGTTTACCTTCAATCTTTCTTCTCTTAGGACTTCTATCCCATCAGACTTGTCTACCTCTATTCTGATAGCATGTGACTATCCCTTAACCTCTCTTGTGTTCAATGGAGAAAACAATGTCCCCACCATAATATTATCATGCCACCCTTGCACTTCCTTGACCTTGCCTTGACTAGCCTTTGCCATCTTCTCTTCACCTTTTCTTATCAGCATTAGATCCTTAAGCTAATTGTCCTATCCTCTTCAACCCTTGCTTTGACTGCACACTCTTTGTTTTTGTCTTCTTCACTCCTTATGTACTCTTTCTTTCCCATCATGATTACCTTTGCTTCCTTGGTCTGCCCTTTAACAACTTCTTGTAATGGAACCAAGGTAAAAGTACTCCCATCATGCTCAATCTAATAAGTGTTGTCTCTACCATCATAAATGGCATGTTTATCATATTGCCATGGTCTTCCAAGAAATAGATGGCAACAATCCATGGGTAACACATCACAAAGTACCTTATCCTTATAGCCACCAATGTTAAACTCAACCATAGCTTGTTCATTAACCAAAATGGATTGATTTTCATTTAGCCAAGTTACCTTATAGGGTGTTTCATGAGGAACCTTTTACAAATTCAATTTGTCTACCATTTCATTTGACACCACATTATTAGTACTTCTAGAGTCTATCACATCCTTACATACCTTTTCCTTACATTTCCATGTGGTCTTGAATAGGTTCCTTCTTTGTGTTGATTCTTTCTCCTTGGCTGCATTGAGGGATATTCTTCTCATCATCAAGGCTTCACCAACTACTGGGGTAGCAAAATACATTGGAGAGTTTGCATTTTCTTTGTCATCCTCTTGCACCATTTGAACCCTTCTTTCTCCACCTTGATAAGTAGAGGCTTGTTCTTCCTTCCACTACCACCCTTTGTGTCCAAAATGGTTACATTTGTAACATCTTCCTGGGAACACATTAGAACTTTTGTCTTGCCCTCCAAATTTGCCCCTCATTCCTGACCTTCATCCTCTATATCCTCCTCTAGTTTTAGCAACTTGTTCCTTGTCTTTATTGGCATCTTCTTGATTATCATAGGACTGTTTTAGAGTGTAGAATGATCCTCTTCCCCTCTAATTACTGCCTTTGCCTCTAAATGATTTATCTTGCTTCCTCTTAAGTTTCTCTTCTACCTTAACAACTAGCTGAAAGCATTCCTCAATTGTTTTAGGAGTGGTTAGATTCATTTCATCTTGAATGTTGATTCTCAAGCCATTCATATACCTTGCCACCTTTGCTTCTTCATCTTCCTCATGTCTTGTCCTTATACTCAGCCTATAGAATTCCTTGGTGTATGCTTGCACATCTAGATCTTTTTTCTTTAGATTTTGCAGCCTTTTAAGCAATTGGATATTGTAGTCACTTGGCAGAAATTTCTTCTTGAGTTTTTCCACCATTCTATCCCAAGATGTTATCTTGGTCTTCCCTTCCTTTCTCCTATCAGTTTGCACAAACTCCCACCACAACAAAGCGTGTCCCTTCAACTTAGACTTTGCAGTTTTCACCTTTTGATCTTCTTGCACATCATCACATTCAAAGTGATTATCCAAGGCTTCTATCTAGTCCAAGAGATCTTCTCCATCTAGCTTCCCTCCATACATGGGAAAATCTACTTTGGTCTTGGGACCATCTCTTCTAACCTCTTTCAGTAACCTAGCCATCCTCTGATCCTCAGGGTCTAGTTCTTCTTCACCCTCTTCATGTTCTTCTTCTCCTTCCTCTTCTTCCGGTTCACTAACATCTCCTGTAGTAGCATCTCTTTTCTGACCTATTTCCATAGCAACTAGCCTTGCCATCAGTTTATCCTCTATTGCTCTCATCTCCCTAGAATGCTTATCCTTCAATTCTCTGATTTCTCTTGCCATATTGTTCCCTTTTGGAGGCATTTTAACACTATGTCTTTTCAGATTCCACTCTTCCTTCTTCAATCTACCACTTCTCACCCTCAAGAGATCTAATCCCTGGGCTTTGATACCATTATGATGCAATGACAGGGGAGTGGTATTAGACTATTGATACCATATTTCACAACTATGGCTCTAACAAGAAACTCTTCACAAGGTTCACTAGCAACCTTCCATATGACAATCTCCTTCTTCAAGGTACAATTTGGTTTTCTAACTTCTCAAAGCCAAAAAAGGCTTCCAATGGCTTTACCTCACCTCAATATCTCAAACCATACCAAACCAAACCCTCAACCAAGTCCTCAAACTCCAACTACTGACTACTCCTTCACAAGCCATCCAATTCCTTGTAGCCCTATTCGAGAGGCTTTTTCAACATAACTCCCACAATAATCCACCAAACTAGAAACCCAAAGGTGTTTTAGATACCCATTATTATTTTATTCAACATATCTTGAAACTAGCCATGGTCATTTTGGAAAGTGTCCTCCAAAAAATGACTATCCTGCTTGCTCAAAAGGGGCAATTAGCCCTATTTTCCAAAGGAAGTACCCTAGAAACTTCTCACCAACCCTAAATTCTCACAAAAAGTCCTTAGTCATCCTCCAAAAATACTAAATCAATAGGTTTTATGGCTCAAAACCTTCATTATAACCCTATTTTGCAAAACCCTTGTGTTTAGGCCTTCCTAGGCTTGTTTCTAGGAGGGTTAAGTGAAAATCCATACTCCACACTTCTCCAAACTTCCCCAATAGCTTAGACATGTCTTAATATGTCTATCTATTCTGTCTAAACTCTCACAACCCCTTTACCAATGGGTTTTTGCAAATCCACACTTGTAGCCACTCTTTTCATGTCAAAAACACACAAAGTTTGCCCCTAGGCACTACACAAATCCCTCAACTCAGCTCCCCTACTCCCACAAACCATTCTAACCTTTCAAAACATCATGTTTACACACACTCCACCTATCTATAGGGTTTACAGAAAGAGGAATGGGTTTTTAATTCATTTTATGCAATCAAAATCCTTAAATCAAGCTTTTCAGGCTGCTACAGAAAATTAACTATAACTTGCACCATATTCAATATCAAACACTCAAACCAAGTTTAAAATGAATTTACCACATGCCTATATCATATTCCATTCATATTATGCCAACTTCTAAGGGTATGGAACTGTACAAGCTGCTGGAACAGTCAAATTACAGAAAAAATGCAGAAAAATAGGGTTATTTATTAGTTTTGTCCTTCCAAATCTTCAATCTTACCTTCAACAACCTTGAACTCATGTTTTTGAGGCTGTTTTATGCTTTAATCAATCAAAACCAATGACCAATCATGAAATTTTGGTTTTATGACTCTTGGACTTCCCATGTTCTAGCATTTACATATGGCAACTTTACAAAAATATGACATATTGTGTAATGAGGAAACTAACATGACTTCTATTTACATAGAATTAATGACATCATATGCTTAATGACCCCTATTTACATACTAGATTATGTACCATGACCTTATTTCACAACAAAAAAAAACCAAAATTGACCATATTTACAAAATGAGCTTGGTGCTCCTGCACCACCTAGTCATTACGAACCACTACTGCATCTGAGGATAAAGATTTTGCAATCATATCCAGGCTCTTAGTTTTGTCAACATAATTAATGAACAAGTATGTCTGATGCATAACCACTAGATTGAACTCTTCCTATATAGAACCTGAGCCTAGAGTAACATCATATGCTCTCAAATACATGCTGATATAAACAAGAAGATCGGGTGTGAAACCCTCTAGGATGTGGGATAGGGAAACTACAAACCTATGCCTGAGCTCCATATTGGACTCTCCTTCCTATCATTTAATACTCTCAAGCTCTTGGACAAGAATAACAGGGTCCAAACTATTTGTAAACTCTTCAAATGCAACCACCAAGTCATTCCAAGAGGCAAAGTGATTGTCAAGGAAACCAACAAGCTATTTTCATGCCACTCCACACAGAGATCTAACCAAAAATCTCATCCACATATCTTCATCCTCAAATCAAAATTTATCCATGAAGTTTGAAAATGCCTCAATATGTGCCTTCCCATCATAAATCTCACACCCATCAAACAAAGGCATCTGATAATAAATCTTATTGGGCATGGATTGCTTTCCATAATCAACCCATAAGAGGTCCAATTGTTCATATGTAGCTTCATTCACAATGGGATGAGGCTAAGAAAATGAGTAATTGAAAATAGTAGGAAGGGCATGGGGCCACAGCTTGGATTGACGTAGCTTGATTTGATTTTCTATTTCTTTTTCTTGTTGTAGCAAAGATTCTTACAACTGCTTCTCTCTTTCAATTTCATACTGTAGCCTAGTTGACCCATTTTGATTAGGCAAGGGTGCATTTAGCTCAGGTTGTATGAACAGTAGGGACATTCATCCTCATCATACTCTTAGACACTCTCTCTATCATAAAATCTAGGGCTCTCAATATATGATACATTTGAAAAATGTTCCCTAAGGTAAATTGGTCCATTCCACCCAGCCATCGCTGATTACAAATCAATTGTGCAAGGAAAAAGGAGAATAAATAAAACATTCCTTTACTGAGAAAGAAACCATGGTTCAAAGTTGGAAGAAGGAACATGTACTTGAACTAGTTGTATTCTCTTTGAATCATGCACATAGTAGAAACACTTTGTTTCTTTGACAGCAGAGTTGCCACCTCACTGAATGAGGAAAACCCTTGAAGTGTGATAGATCTTCAAGGTTGCAAAACTAATTATGGGTTTAGCTCACCAACAGAGTCTTCAATTTATTTGAACCCTTAAATTGTCCCCAGCTTGGTGTAAGTTGATAGGTTTCCAACTTTAACACACAACACACTGCACCTGGCAACGACTAAAACATGGATGACAGTTACAGAGGTCTTTAGAGTAATTCAACCATTTAATTCAGTCCTCGGCAAAGGTGCCAAAATCTTGGTGCAAGTTGACGGGATGCCAAACTTACTCAAACACATGCACAACTGCAAACTAACTATTATAGGGGTCTTCAAATTTCTTTGACCTTTCAAGTCTTCCCAGGTAATAGTACCAGAATGTTGGTTCCAAAAACCATAACTCCACTTCTTAAGACAGAATCACACTCACAAGGTAGCGTTATCACCATTTGAGCATAATCAGTCCATCAACATAACATGGAGTGTTAAAGGCCAACGCTACGGGAGTGGGTTTTATCCCCTGCACTTTGATCTTAGCTTAGACTCTAGAGGGATATTCCAAGGGGTATACCTTAATAGGTATTGTATTCAAACCAGATGAACAAATAAAAACTAATGAATAGCCAAACCCAACTCGTCATCTTGATCCCAAAGCTCTCACTAAATCAAGAATGACTGGCTATCACTAAATCCCTATATAGCTGATGCAACTATGTAAATGTACATGCACATGCAACATGGCTTTTTCCCTAACCACTAATAAATGTTTGTTTGGTTTAAATAGTGATTGATCTATCCCCAATATGGACTAGTACCTACTTCACTAGGAAACAGAATCATAGAATAGAAAGAGGAAAGAAAATATGTAGTAGAGGATCAATGGTGTAGACACCCAAATTTGTCCCAAATTTGTGTATGTCCTACAACACCGTGTTAAAACATTATCTAGACATCATAAGCCATTTTGTCCTAATTTCCATCCTAATTTCCCTAATCCATTAAGCCAATTAATTAAATAAATTTTATTTATTTAATTAAAATCCCATTCAATCCCATCCTCATCCTACTTAGCCAATTAATTAAATAAATTTTACTTATTTAATTAATTTCACATGCATAATCCCATTTATCTTATCCCCATCCCAATTAATTAATTAAATTTTATTTATTTAATTAATTTCCACATCATATCTTATCCCATCCTATTCATCTACCCTATTAATTAAATAAATTTTATTTATTTAATTAATTTCCAACTATATCCCAACTAATTCAAATATTTTATTTGAATTAAGCCCTCACCTTTTATCACATTCCAACACTTGTCCAGTCAATCATGTGTTGTAGTATAACTTTTATCCTTCACATGCACAACTATTGGGACCTAATTTTAGTATTTATCTACACAAGCACACCTAATCCTTATCTTCCCTTGCCACATGTCAATTGACTACAATTTCTTAATATGAAAGGAAATCTAACTTAATCCTATCCATCCATTTCATTTAAAGCCCTAATTGATCCTAGCCATCCATTGGAACCAAGCCAATCCTATAAAGAAAGCCTCTTTTGAGCCATTTGGGACATTAGAGAAGACATTAGAGAAGAGATTAGGAGGGCAACATTAAGGGAATTTTCATGATTCTTCTTCATGCAACCTCACTCTGCTGAATTTTCATCTCAAGCCATTATCCATCATCTTCAATCCATCTAGCTTGTATATATCATCTATCAATCACCATCACCTATCTTTTTATCAACGTTATGCTACAGAATCGAGCAACCAACACAACAAAGTGATCAATCAATCAAGCTCATCTTGCATCTTCGGGGTATTGGATTATTTGGATTTAGGTTATGCATTTCAATTGTTTGATCATTTCCATTTATAAATCCAAATTTTTCGATATACATTCTGGCACGCCTGGTGGGACTCATGTCCTTGATTACACTCTCTTGATTGAGTTGTTTTTTATGAAGTTTAGATCTCTTGGAGCGCCAATCTTTCATTTTTACAAGATTTTGTAGCAAAATTTTGCATTTTTCTAACTCTAGTTTGCAAATAATTAGCTAAAAATATATGTATATGATCTCTTAGCCCAAATCTAACCTCACCATTGCGTTCGGGAGGCCATTTCCATAAATTTTGAGTACAAATTTGGCTAAATTTGATGAAAAATGGAGCATTTGGCAAAGAAAACAATAACCGGACTGCAAAAATGCGCTTCTGGTAATTCAGCTCGCCTCTGATCAAACCACAGTCATCTAGGCTAAATCAGCTCGCCTTTGAGCAAACAGCAATCAATTATGGTCAAATTTGGCCCACTTTTAAACAAACAGTACTCGCTTTTGAACAAAAAGTGATCGCATATGGTAAACTTGGTCGCTTATGGTTAACATTTGCATTCCGTCTCCTGAAACTCTCCAGATCACTTTTGGGTTATTATGCATTGCTTTTGGTCTTTTGTTGGTTGCATATGAGCTATTATTGATCTCTTCCATCCTTTTTTGCATCACTTTTGAGCAAAAATCTACCCTTTTTTCATATCCGTGTCGCTTCTGCACTAAAATCAGCCGCCTCTGGTGTTTTGTGGATCACTTTTATCCAGATAGGCATCGCCTTTGGCATGATTTCAATCACTTTTATCTTGAAAGTACCCACTTTTGGAATAACTGAATCGCTTCATGTCTAACAATGATTGCCTTCTGCAGAACTAGGGTTTCTGTCACATCTTTCATTTTGCAGATACAGAGGCCGAAATCGATCGCTTTGGGCTTTTCTTCATCGCTTATAAGCCTACAGGAGTCACATCTGGGTGTTTTCAAGTCACATTTGATTTGTAAGGGCTCACCTATGACAAAACAACGGTCACTTCTGATAAATAGTTGGTCACATCTGGCAACTGTAACTTGCTTTTGGTAGCTATCATTGTGTATCTTGGTGTTTCTATCATAACTTTCACATACGGAGCCCAAATTGTGCAAACAAGGACTTGTTGGAAAGTTGGGAGGACAAACTTCACAACTGTACCACTTTTATCAGGTGACTACCATTTTTAAGGTTTTTTTATTAGTCAAAGTTCAAGTTCATTGCAAACTTCATTTGAGCATAACTTGAGCAATTTTGATTGTTTTTCAGTGAAACTTTTTTTCAAATTGCTTAGAGTTTCCTGAACTTTCTATTTATGCAATCTATTCTCTTGTATCAGATCATTTTAATTAGAATTTTTAGATTTCATCTTTTTCATGTAATCATCTTCTTTGCAAGTTTACTTGTTTCTTTTTGGAATTGGTGACTTGTAAGGGCATCTAAGGAGCTGGAGCAGCATTGGCATCAACATCTATAGTAAATTAGAAAGCGATTGTATCAGGTGCACTCATTCTAATCTTTCATCTCTTAATCTTGTTTGATCACACATTTGGACTTTGGGATTAAAACAAACTTTGTTTGCTATCAGATATCGAAAGTGGGCATAAAATGAACAAGTGTTTTCCATCATATTTAGATTTGGGCTTTAAAACAAACAAGTGCTTGCATTGTCTTCCACACATTGAATCTCTAAGGTTAATGAACCCCATGTGAGTGTGACCAAGTAAATGTGTATGCTCTCTCCTCACGTCCCAACATGAACTTGGAGATCAAAAACATTTACTTGTGTTGCTTTTGTTTAGCCTTAGAGAGGCCTGCCTTGGTATCCACCCCAAGGGAATGACCTCAAGTGGTACTTTCATCTAGTCCGCTATAAAAATCAGAGGATAAGGAGAAAGCCAAGTCTAACCAGTATTAGCACTCACCATACAATGCTAACTCGAAAGGAGGTGTACCTTTGTGTATATTAAAACTCCTAGTAGGGTTAGTTATAGTCTTAAGTGGCTTGCTAGATGCTCGTGGGGTGCCGGTCCCCCAGATTTTCACTAGAACCTCCTTATGATAGTGGCCTTGCCTTGACTAGGACTTGTTGAAGTGTCTTCACGTACTTGCTTAACCATCATCACATTATTCCAAACTAACAACTTGTTTATGTGTCTTGCGTGAGTGATTCATGTGTGTATATGCATAATCATTTGTTTGAATATTGCCACATCAAGCTCTAAACACCCAAACACATAAAGACAAGTCATCCTACACATTCTTCCAATAACATTCAAACCCAATCATTTTCATCCCAAACATAGCCAAGTTATTCAAACAATCCACATCATCATCTAAATCCCTAAACAAGCACTTGCTAAAAGGACTTAAGACAAACACTTGGTGACAACATGTCTACACTAGAGGACCTAGAAATCAAATTCCAAAGATTCCTCCAAAATCTTTATCAAGGATCACAACCCCTAAACCAAGACGCCATTGAAATATTACAATTCTTCATCCAAAGAGCTCAACCCCATGCAAGCCAATCACCTCAACTACAACACTTCATAACCCAAGTCCAACACCTTTTAGCCACTAGTCAAGCTCGACAAGTACAACAATCCTTAGCCACTTCCTATCAACCTAATCCATCTAGTCACATGTCATATCCATCCACTTCCTATCAACTTAATCCACCTATCCACCAAATCAATGCCACATCAACCTACCAACCTCCACCTCAAGCTTATCCAATCCCTCATGCCACCATTCCAATGCACTACCAAGCCCATCCACAAGGCAATCAAGTGATATCACAAGAACAACAATCAAGCCCCAATGGGCTTTTGTATATAAATCAAGTGAGCACAAATCCACCTTGGCAACAAGATCAAATGCCCTCAACTTCATATCAACCCCAAGATCTTTTGTCTACATATCCCACCATTTCACCTAACCACCAAGACTATCAATGGCCTCCACAACAAGCACAAGTGAGCCTAAGTCCACCTTTGCAACAAGAAGCACATGCAAATCCAAGTGGTCCCTTGTACATAAATCAAATGAGTCCAAGTTATCCTATGCAAGACTTAATTAGCTTTGACAAGGGAGATACCGATCTAGAGTGGCCTCCACCATCCAATCACATGCAAACACATGAGCCAACAAGTCCTATCCCAACACCACCATGTGATCCTACCCCTAGTCCATTGGTCCATCAACCTTCCAAACCACCAAGCCCTTCATTGCCTTCATCAACACATCATTCTAATCCTTCACCAAAGGAGGCTGCTGAGATAGTTTTACAAAGAATGCTTGAACAAAAACTCATTGAACTTCCTGAAGTCAAACCTTGTGAAGAAAGTCCATATGACAAACATGATTATTATGCATATCATAGGACCAAAGGCCATGATACAAATACATGCCCCATGTTTTTCCCAATTGTTTACAAGGTGTATCGACATACCATAAGAAATCATGTCACATCATCCCAATCCCATGTATCATCCCCATCCAATCCAAAATTTAGCTTATCAAACTCTATTATCCTTCTGTCCAATAAAAGTCCTAATCATAAGCCTACAACACCATCTACTATTATCATCCATCCATTATATTGCCCATCCACTCATACCCTTGCGAAGGATGTGATCCATTGGCTACTAGCTAGGAATAAACTACCTCCATATCAAACATCTATTCATGAGCCTACCAAAGAACTTCCAAAGGTCATGTCCAATCCTATAATCTCATCATGTGGTCCACCTATCCTTGAGCCTATCCAAGAGCCTTCAATTAACATTCTTAACCCTTCAAGCCCATCATGTGACCTACAAGCCATCAAGCCTATTTGCGAACCTTCTATCATTAATCCAAGTCAAGAGTCATCATGTTCTCATGTTGTTGACCAAGAGCCTATCCAAGAGTCATCTACTTCCATTCAAGCAATCCAAGAGGTATGTCAAAGGTTTAATCCTAAGCATGTGGAAACATTAAGCCCTAGTCCAACTCAAGATCAAAACACTTTCATGCAACCCATCCATAACATTTACCTTCTTTATGATCAAGATGATACCTATGAAGAAGCTATCCATGAGCACCTTGATCCTATCCATAATCTTATATCCATCCATGAGCAAGATATCCAAATTGCTCCTAGTCATCTGCCATCCATCCCTATCCATAATCAACAAACATCCACTTGTCATGATGAGACACTTGTCCCCCAAGTAAGCATAACAGATCAAACAAATAACTTGGATCTTAGTGAACACAATGCTAATAAAGATCTTAATGATCCTTCATCTATATCCACCATCGATTCCACTTCAAGTTCACCATCATGTCCTATTGGTCTTACCACCCTTATACGTGAGTGTTCTTCTTTAGGACAAAAACAACCTCTATCCACTTCACCTTCTTCATCCAATAAAGAGCTCAAGTCTAGTTCCCAAAACACATCTAGTCCCATAGTCAATCACATCCTCCAAAACATGAACTACCAAGGTAAAGGCCTAGGCCTATATGAACAAGCTATTTTGGAGCCAAACCATGTCAAGATTCCTCCATGCTCATATGGCCTTGGATACACACCCCAAGGTAAACAAGCTAAAGATGTTGGTAATCCCTTCATACATCATAAACCTATCACTTTCCATCACACCCCCCATCTACCCAAAACATATGTTGCCACTCCACCTTTATCATCCTATAAATGTCAAAAGCATGTGACAATACACCTTCCGCCATCCACTTTACCTCCACTTTTACCAACTCCAAATATCCCTCCATCCACTTTGCCTCCATTGTTACCAATACCTAACATACCTATCATTCATAAGTATCCTTAAATCCCTAATCCTGGCCAACAAAAGCACACATCATTTAAGCATAAAGCTTCCAATCATTCCATCCACTCCACCCACCCCATGGGATTTGAAAGAAAACATTTTGATGCCTCTACCTATAAAGCTAAAAATCCTAAAGGTCTTCATACCTTAGGACATAAAGAATCAAACTCAAGGAAAAGTTCATCTAAGAAGCCATCTAAGCCCATACCTCCAAAAGCAAAGCCCAAAAGCAAAATGGTTTGGGTTCCTAAGAAAATAGCTAGCAAAGCAAATGAGGCATCCTCATCCACATCTCAAGAATCCCAATCACCTATATCCATCCAAAAGCCTACTTCCATCCAAAACTTCCGTTCCCTTCAAAAATCCCACAAGCAAAACAATAGCACTAAAAATGCTAAATCTATGTGGGTTCCTAAATCACTTCATCAACCATCTCCTAAGAAAACATCTCCATTGCTTCCTACACCACGATCTCATCAAAAGCTTCAATGTTTATCACGGTGTGTGCAACCGTTGGTCATGATTCCCTTCCACTCAGCAGTACCTCCACATAACTACATCTCCCCATCTTCCATCCATTATCCTACATATCTCCCCCATGCTATCCCTATGGTCCATGCTTTTACATAAATCCTTTCATCCATCTTTATTCCATAAGTCCTATATAATCCACATCATAATCCACTATCCCCATCCATCTATCCTTGCATAATCCATTTCATCATCCACTATCTACCTAATCCATCTCCCATCCACGCAATCCCTTATCAACATCTATGAGCATAACAACATGGTCCATGTGATGACATCCATATCCAACGAGACTAACAACATCCATCGAACTAGACACTTGAGTCCCTCCTATCCATTACCATGGTGAAAACCTAGCAAACAGGCGCCATGTGTAATTGTCATCCCATCTATAAAAAAAAAGCAAAAGAAAAAAAAATAAAAAAAAAGTAAAGAGAAATCCCTTCGTCCAATGGTGAAAACCTGGTAAACAGGCAGCTTGGATAAGTACCATGATGAAAACCTGGCAAACAGTTCTCATGTGTAGGTTGATCTTCTATGTCACTTACACTTGGGGGCACATTGTCTCATCCAACCTATCCATTTCCAAACTATCCATCCCATTATATCATTTTACAACCTACCATCCTTAGCCATTACATAAACATGCCTATCCTATTGAACCCATTTATCCATCCTTCTGCCTTTTGATTTTGATGAAGACATAGGGGAAAAATGTTGAAACATGCTTGGATATATCTTGACATACCTTCTTTCCAAACCAAGGCCTATCCATTGACCATTTATTCATCCCATTTAAACCAATCCATCATGTCATCCCATTGTCATGAGCCTTGCAATGTAAAATCCATCATGTGTCATGCAAAAAAAATCCTAAGCATTACCACCTAGAATGGGGCAAGTTATTCTTCCTATGCAACATAGCCTTTGGAGATCACATCTTGGCTCCTTTATGATCCATCCACTATGGCATATCCTTATCATGATCTTCTTATCTTATAGCCTACCTATCTATTTATCATGAGGCATGCATCAATCCCTTATATGGCCTATCCCGTCTATCCACATATTTATCATGAGCTTTCTATCCCATTTACTATGAGCCCATCCTTTTATCCATCCCTTGCACCTAGACTTGGTCTTCCCTTGTCATTGGTATCTAGCACAAAGGCTACCCAAATTGTAAATCCATTGATGTCCCAAAACATTCAAAAACACAAAAAAACAAAAAAATCAAAATATTTCAAAAAATCAAATATCCAACAAAAAAAAATCCAAGAAATAAAAGCAATCACATCATCCAAAACAATCCACTCCATCAACTCATCATTATCCTAAATAACATTCATTCATCCATTTCAATCAATCACTTCTTCCAATCATATCAATTAAATCAATCTAAGCAATGATCTTAAATCCAAGCCATACTAATCCATGTCAACCAAGCTAATCAATCAAGGAACACTATCTAATCAAATCAACAGGTTTTGATCCTAATCTTGTCATGAGCCAAATCAATCATCATCAATGGGATATAGTGTTCCCACATACTTGTGTTGATCTAGGGATATAGCTTTCCCTGCAATGACAACACTATCATCATCAATCAAACAATCAATCATTGGTTTATGACTTGACAAGGGCAATACCTTGTTTGTTTTACATCCTTTGAGCACACTGATAATACTTGCTTATGCTTAGATTGAGTGGACACTCTAATCATCGCAGCATCATTATCATCATTCAAAACAATCCAATCATCAAAACAATCAACCCAGCAATAGAAAACATTACAACCAAAGCACATCAAGCCAACCATCAAAACAAATCCTATCAATCATCAGCATCAACACCAAAGTAAATCAACCAAAGCACATCAGTCCAACCATCAAATCAATCTCAATCAAATCAATCTTCATCCATCATTTCATCATCTTTAAATCATTCTAAGCAATGATCCAAGTGCAAGCCCATCCTTAATCCATACCAATCAAGTTAATCAATCAAGCCAAGTTATCCAAACACAATCCATGGTATTGATCCTAGCCTTGTTGTAAGCCAAATCAATCAATCAACTAGCCAACCAACTCAGCAAACAACCCTGTGTTGATCTAGGGATATAGCTTTCCCCGCAATGACAACACCCTCAACTATCATCAATCAAACAATCAATCATTGGTTTACAGCTTGATAGGGGCAATACCTTGTTTGTTTTTGAATCATTTGTGCGTGCTTGCTTGCTTTCTTGTGTGTGTTATCATTTTATCTTGCATTTGTATCAAATCCTTATCATTTCCAACTAATATTCATATCTTGTGTATGTTGGAATAGCTTTTTGCACTATCCTTCGCATCTAAGGTCATATCATACCTTTTGTGCATTAGGACTTTAATGCTCTAAGTTTACTTCCTCATACATTAGACAAGGTTGTATTATGCTGGGGCACGAGACACAACGTCACCCTGGTCCTTATACCTTGGTGCATAATGTCTAGTGCTATATCAAACATCATGGTTGCTCACCTTCATTGCAGCATAACACATCATCCATTTCTTCTATCCATTCCCTTAGCTTTCTTTTGTAGCCAAGCTATTTCTTTTCGAGAGCATACCCGTGTTTGTCCAACCCACCTATCCTCTCGAGGGGGCATCACCAACCTATCCTTTCTATCATCACCATTATATCTTTCCACCACCCTATTCTTTTCCTCTATCCATACTTTAACTTCTTTGAAATGATGTTACTCGACATAAAGCTCATCATCACGAACATCATCTCAAAGAGGGGCAAAATGTAGACACCCAAATTTGTGTATGTCCTACAACACCGTGTTAAAACATTATCTAGACATCATAAGCCATTTTGTCCTAATTTCCATCCTAATTTTCCTAATCCATTAAGCCAATTAATTAAATAAATTTTATTTATTTAATTAAAATCCCATTCAATCCCATCCTCATCCTACTTAGCCAATTAATTAAATAAATTTTACTTATTTAATTAATTTCACATGCATAATCCCATTTATCTTATCCCCATCCCAATTAATTAAATAAATTTTATTTATTTAATTAATTTCCACATCATATCTTATCCCATCCTATTCATCTACCCTATTAATTAAATAAATTTTATTTATTTATTTAATTTCCAACTATATCCCAACTAATTAAAATATTTTATTTGAATTAAGCCCTCACCTTTCATCACATTCCAACACTTGTCCAGTCAATCATGTGTTGTAGTATAACTTTTATCCTTCACATGCACAACTATTGGGATCTAATTTTAGTATTTATCTACACAAGCACACCTAAGCCTTATCTTCTCTTGCCACATGTCAATTGACTACAATTTCTTAATATGCAAGGAAACCTAACTTAATCCTATCCATCCATTTCATCTAAAGCCCTAATTGATCCTAGCCATCCATTGGAACCAAGCCAATCCTATAAAGCAAGCCTCTTTTGAGCCATTTGGGACATTAGAGAAGACATTAGAGAATAGATTAGGAGGGCGACATTAAGGGAATTTTCATGATTCTTCTTCATGCAACCTCACTCTGCTGAATTTTCATCTCAAGCCATTATCCATCATCTTTAATCCATCTAGCTTGTATCTATCATCTATCAATCACCATCACCTATCTTTTTATCAACGTTATGTTGCGGAATCGAGCAACCAACACAACAAAGTGATCAATCAATCAAGCTCATCTTGCATCTTTGAGGTATTGAATTATTTGGGTTTAGGTTATGCATTTCAATTGTTTGATCATTTCCATTTATAAATCTAAATTTTTTGATATACAAATGGAACTAAACATATATTCTCATATATGGATCTAATAGATTTTCATGTGATGGACATAGTTAATAATCCAAAAGAGAATTGCAATGACTCATATGAAACAAAAGAATGGAAAATACAAAGCCTTGTATTAACTTGGATGTTGTCACACACCTCTAAACCTTGGTTACAATTGTGCCAGCAAATGTGGCAAGGGAAAACATATAACTATGATTTATACATTTGTAAAAATCATTACAAACTCCCATGGAGACATTCCATTACATTCATATCTGCTTTACACAACCTTCCTACACTATGTTGAATACATCCCTTCAGTTACAAACCAAACTAACATGATTTGATGCTTGAAAATATTCCTTAGGCAATTCTAGACTAGACAATTGGTTCAGCGATCAACCTTGAAAACATCTTTTTTACATTTATATGTAGCAATCTCAATTTACTATGCAGCCCAAGGTGCTGAAAACTAGCCAACAAGAAACCCATGTTGCATTGAATATGGCCCATTGCCCTGTCAGAAAGATCAGCAGATTTTTAGGAATACCCATGCCATGTGCACTAATTTCTATTCTTGGAAGATTCTATAAAAATATTGGTCACTGAAACACTCATCATTCTCATTAAAATTGAGTACCTGTGCATAGAAGGCAGGCACTATTTCAGTTACCAGCATGACATCGACCTGTAATACATTAATTTATGGGTACATATTTTCCAGCACCACCTTTATTCTTTACACGACATTCAATCTCCCTTTGATTTTGCCTTCTGGTCTCCATTATTCCTTTAGTTAGCAAATTTTCCTTATCACAAACCCCTGCATCATCTCCCCTTTTCTCCTTTGTCAGCAATTTCTTACTTTCACGAACCAAGGAAAGTCTTTCTTTTCTTCCTTATACATCTATCCTTGGAGGATCTTCTTTAGTCAGCAAATTTACCTGGCGATGAAATTGGTTGTCGATGAACCAAATGGTTCACGAACCAAGCCAATAGCTACTTCATGCTTCTCTTCCTTTTCTTTCTTCTCTATCGATAATTTTTCTCACCAACAAACCATCTTCTTCCTTGCATCTTTTCTTTCCCTACTCACTTTCCTTTTACCTTTACCTCTTCTTCAGTCAGCAAAATGTCTCCCCGATGTACTCTTTAGTCAATGAACCTAATGGTTCACAAACTACAAAATTCGCTGACAACTTGGCTTTCCTCAACTTCTTCACTTGCCTTAGAAGAAGTTCCATTTCCTTTTGATTTTCTTAGTTATCGACGAAGCTGCCATCGCCAAAACCTCCTATCAGTGAACTTTCAATTTTGCAAACCCAACCTTTTGCTGACAAAGGCTTGCGTATTTTTATGTCTTAGAAATTTTTTTCATTTTGCCCCATTGTCACCTTATTGGCAAACCAGCAAAAACTCGAACCTATGAACCTGGTCGGAGAAATCAACAGTTCATGAACTTGTCTATCTGCCGAAAAAGGCCTCAAATGAACTATTTTTCAAAGGGAAGAAACACAATGACAAGAGGGGACATCATACTTAGAAATTTCTAAAATAAACCCAAGGAAGATCTCTCTAATCGGATATATATGTGGGTTTGAAATACAAAGGAAAAAAGTGGGAAACTTAATGGATTTTTGGGGCAAAATATGCATGTTCAGGAGCTAGTTTTTACAGGTGCCAATAGGCCCATCCTATATAATTAACTATAATAATGATGACAAAGAGCAATGTGGAGGTTACAAAGGAGGCAAAGGTCATGGAAGAAATCAAAGAAGGAGAGAGGATACCACATGTTTCAAATGCAGTAAGCTAGGTCACTTTGTTAATGAATGTTGGGCTGAAAGGAAAACACAGTGTTCATTTTGTAATAGTACAAAGCATGATCTATTTTCTTGAGAGAGACCACAACAATACTTCTAGAATGCACAGCCACAATCTAAGAGTGATGAGCTACAAAACCTGGGCAACCAAAAAGGAGCAAGGATCATCAGAAGGAAACCAAAGGGTCAAGGAGCAAGGACTTGCCAAAAGAATAACAGGGAGGAAATTGACATATCTTCAACTAATTCTATAGAAGAAGAAGAGTACTACCAAAGAAGTAAGCCAACACATACTGGAAAAGATAGAAAAAGAAGGAAGGAGAAAGTTGCAATACTAACAAGACAAGGAACAAATACCAGAAGGCACTATGTCACTGAAATAGAAGAGGAAGATAGTGAGGAGGAAGAAAAATTTGTTCCCTCTAAGAAACAACATGAGGAAGTTGTGAAGGAAGCAAAACAAATTATAAGAAAGGAACAAGAAAAGGAGAAGAAACACAAGCAATTTTTTACCAAAGGAGAAGTAGAAGCTCTCAAGCAATTAACTCATCTAACACAACAACACAGACTTATTGAGAAACTGAAGCAATTTTCTAAATACTGGAATAAGGAGCAAGGTCAGAAGAGTCAACTCTAGGGGATGGGAAGAATAGATAGAGAATGTAATACAAAACCACTTATGGTGGATGTTTACATCAATCATAGAAAGGTATAGAATGTCATGATAGATCTGGGAGTAGATGTCAATGTGATCACAAAGAAGCTATGAGAGCAGTTAGGAAGACCTAAGCTGATAGAGACAACTTATGTACAATATTATTTTGGCAGATGGATCTAATATGCAGGCAATGGAAACATGGAACCAAGTGGAAGTTAACCTAATGGGGGTCAAACAAGTTCTAGATTTCATTGTTTTAGCCATGAAGGACCAAGGAGAAGCTGTCAATGCACTATTAGAGTTGAGATGGTTTGTTGGTGCAAATAGTATCATAGACTCTTGGAAAGGAGAGCTATCATTTGCTAATACTTACAAGACTATCAATATCCTTCTAGAATCATCAATGGAGGAAGTATACATAGAATAAACCTGTCAGATTGAAGACAATGATAAGCATGCCAAGAATCTCTACACAGTTTCAAGGTTGGATATGGAAAAGGCAACAAAAGAGCCTAACTCTGAAAGAGAAGTGGAGATAGAAGATAGTCACTATAGCATATATAGTGAGGAGATTTTAGACGCTTGGATGAGAGAAGAACTGAAACTAAAAACAAGGAAAATGTTGGGCTACTGGAGGATATGCATGATCAGGACTAATGTAGGAAAATATACCGCAATCCTCCACATTTCATCAACACCCACCACGGACCTCTTCTAACATAGTAGGGACAGACAAGAAGCTTATATCTCAAAAAGATCAACAAGTGGAGCAAAGAAAACATATAAATCGACATACCAAGATGACTAGGTTACCAAAGATACACACAGAATAGTCACAACTAAAGAGGAAGAAAAAAGGGAAAAAGAATGCAAGAAAAACATTAGGGAGAGGTTGCTTCAGATACCAAATCACCAGATCATCAATCTCCAGAAGAAATAAATTGATTACAGAAGGATTCCACCATGGAAACACACTGTCTCAAAGCCTAACCACTAACAAGGAGTAGAACTTAAGTCATAAGGAGAAAAGAAATAAAGTAATGAAGAAAAAGATTAAAAAAGGTAAGCAGGAAAATTAGGGCAAAAAACAAAGGTATTTAACCCTAAACTCACCCAAGGAACTTCACTTTACACTCATACTTCAGTGAAATCTAAGCTTTGAGAGAAGAAGCAAGTGGAAAATATAGTAGTGGAGAGTAGAAGAGCACAGGCAACTAGCAAATACACAATGGCAACCCCTAATCTAGTCAACATAAAACATAAGCCATGACCGAAGTTCATGAAATACTCCTGGAAAGCCCTGGAGGTGGATCCAGAGAGTGCATTCTCAAATGTGCTGGAAGATGTGGTGTATATAGGGGATGTAAGGAAATACATTTATAACACTTTGGTAGAGATCAACCACATAAAATTTGAAGAGTTGAGGGACACATTATTGGGAGATATAGGGTATCTACTTGAATATGCAAACATTCCGACAAAGAAATTAGATATATGGAAAGACTTCCTCGACTTAACGAATACCCATGAATGGGTAATGATCATTCTAAGAAGAGTGCATGATCATTTTATATATCTAGACAAACCCTATAGAATCACAAAGGAGGCCATTAGGGCAGTAACATGGTTAAGTGTCATAGGGCCCCTACTAGCAATGAAGGTTATCAAAATAGATCAAGTGAGGGAACTAATCAGAGCTACAATAGATGGAAGAAATATGCATTTCAAGGAATTCACAGATCCAATGGTGAAATATGCCACCATGGGCATTGCATACAAGGTTTACTATACAAATTGGGAGGGTTTGGCCACAGCCACCGCAATACATATGGCCTACCAAATAGGGAAGGAGGGAAAGGATTTTGACCCTTGCGAGGTAATGTGCCAACATCTCTTGAAGAACCTGCAAAAGATCAAGGACTCGAACTACAACTTCCAATATGGTACCTTAATTATTTGTCTTACTTTCTATTTTATGAATGAGTTGTCAGGGCATAAAGGGAAGCAATAGCAATAGAATACACCGATAGGGTTAGAGGTTAAAAGACATATAGACCAATTTTTTGACACCAAAGCATTTAATACCACATATTGGGGGTTTTTCAAAACCCTACAAGAAGAGATGAGGGAAAGGAATAGAATCCCCTATGGAATAGTGAAACAATACATCAAGGAAATCACATTTTTGGTTAACAAAGACTTTACATACATGGAGGCAGTGGAGCCAAGAACAACATGGGTACCTTAGTTACCCTATGAATTAATTGTGGTAGAAGCTACTACCTATGTACAACATCTACTCAACAAACCCAAGGACACAAGTGTGGAAAGATATGGTACTTACTCAAAAATAATGGAGAAGCAACACAAAAACAAGCTGAGGAACACCTAGATAAAAATAGGGAGAAGCTACATAAAAAGTGGGGAGTTCTAGGAAAAGGAACCACATCAATTGTAAAACTGGACACCTCAGCTCCCCTACCTACCAAGGAGGCTCCAATAGTAAGGAGATCATAGAGGACAATGTCACAAGCACCATCATCCTCCACCATGTCATCTAGAGGGAAAGCAGCATCAGAAGTGTTGTCCAGAATGAAGAACACAGAGAAGAAGGCTCCCCAGTAGAAGCAGCAGACAAAGAGAAAGAAAACTCAAGAAGTGTCAGAGGTTATTGAGTCAGAAGAAGGGGAAGAGCAAGGGTCAAAATTGAAGAAAAGGAAGAAATCACAATAGAAACCGGAGGAAAAACTAGTTGAACAAGCATCAAAGGAACCCGCACAAGAACTCTACAACCTAGATGCACTGCTCAATGCCATGGAAAATGTTAGTATGTTGAAAGAAACTGCTATTTTGTATGAAGATTCATCTATAGAGAATAAACAAATGATAGTTACTACTATGATACAATACATGAGAGCTAAGGAAAAGACATTAGATTAACTAATGGAAGGATTTCTAGAAATCTTAATAGAAGCATTGAGGGAAAGGAGAAATAAGGCACTCCAATTGGAGGAAGAAATAAGGCAAAATGCCATTAATAAGCTATGTGACACATTGTCATAGGAAGAAAAGAACAAATTTGAAAGGAAGCTAGGTGTGTGCAAATCACTTCCTACACTAATCTAATGAGGGGAGGAGACAGAAAATTCAATTTTACCTTTACAATTATAGCTATGTTAACCCACTAACATAGATATTGCAGCAAACACGTACACAAGAATGTAAGACAAAAGAAGAGAGACACAAGATATACGTGGGGAAAACCCTTTCGGGTGAAAAACCCCACACTCCAAGACACAGATCAAATGTATTCTATAAACAATGAAGGTTACAATACAATCATAGAACCAATTCTCTTGTAGGAGTCTTTGACACTCATATCTAGAGATTGTCCGGTAGCATAACAGTACCTGTCAAACCTGTAGTACTTCTCCTCTCCAAAGCACCTGTTTATAAAGAGAATACAAGGCAAAAATGGCTCCACATTGAGATGGGCGTCCAACATGGCCTCATGGCCCAAAACCCACCCCTATGGACACTTGTCCAACATTGTAGGATGATTTTGACACTTGTCAAGTCACCCCATCCCAAGGAGGTTGACTATTTCCAAAATGGGCTATGACAGATGCTCTTATGACTCTTACAACCGTCATAGAATCTATCATAGTTGTCACAACTTACAGTTGTAAGAGAATCTATCATACACAGGCTATAAATAGTATATTCTCCTACAACATGTCAAATTCCACCTTGGGTCACCCAAAGATGCCTTTTTTAAAGATGCATCTCTACACATGTCCATACCTATGTTGATAATTGAGAGGGGGGTGAATCAGTTATCCTAATTATTTCTGCTTTGTGAACTTTCTTATCAATCAATGCAGCCTTAATTCAAATATGCAAACATAACCATGAAATGGAAATACACATGACACAATATTTTGATGTGGAAACCCTGTTAAGGGAGAAAACCATGGGGTGATTAACCCAAGATTGTATTCTCTGTTAGAAGAATAGAAATACAAAATGGCACTTGCCAATTAGGGCTCACTGCCAGAGCACACTGCTCACAAGAGGCACACTGCCTACAAGAGACACACTATCTACAATTTATAAAGAGTGTAATACAATACTTGAACTAGTAAGGAGCATCTACATATGCTGGAGTTCAGTTCCGGTTAGGCTCAGTACACTGATCTGCTGCACTTCATCTTTCTTCTTCTTTTGTCCTGCTCTTCTTTCACATATCGGACCTTTTTTATTGCCTTCACTCAGCTCTACTAATTTTCTACTCACTATCTCCTGACTACTACTTTTCTCATAACTAAATCCATCTTGTATATATAACCGCACAAGTCATTTCATCACCTTTCTAGTCGGCATCTGGAATAGTCAATCTTTTCCACAAACTCTGATCTGTCGGCTGAATCCTTGCTTACCAAGTAATGCAGATCAAGAATATACTTGTAGAAGTAATCAATCATGTTGGCCAAACATAACTTAAGCCTTAAGAACCTTTTCCATCATCAGTAACATGTCTGGAATGATGTCTGATGTTCTACTAGTCAGTTCTTCCTCTATCCACACTGTCAATCAAGAACTCGATACTCAAGTATTCATATCTTTTTCTTTATCTACCACTGGAGGCTAAATCCTTGGAATATATCAGTCAAGGTAGTCCTCTTGACTTCCCCAAATCTACACTTCACCAAGATACTTCCTCTGAGAGATCTGGACCTGACTGTCGGACCTCGCCACATGCTCTGTTCTTGCTTACCGGACCACAACATTCTTCACTTTGACTTCCGGTAGAGACACACCATGTCCTGTGGATGTGTGGGATGAGCTTTGTGGTCATCAATGATAGCAATCATGAATCCATATAGTGTCTCTTGCCAACAATCTCCCCCTTTGGCATTGATGGCAACACTTAGTGAAAAATGATTAAGTGTTTACACTATGCTCCCCCTTGGCTGATGCTCTATTTTTATATACATTTTCTGGAGCTCCCCCTTAGTTTGATTCCTCATTTTTCACTACTCTTCACTCCCCCTTTGACATCAATGGCAAAGGGTAGGGTCCGTATATCAAAAAATTTCAAAATTTTATCCGCATAAGTATATAAATATGGAATACTTATATATACTGAAGTATGTCTGCAAAAGTTGTTTTCAATTGAATGAATTCTGTAGCCCAACTTTGCTTCATTCTGTCTAAAATTGATATATGGCCGCTTAATAGGAATGCAAATGCATCTACCTTTTTTAGGTCTGTCAGATCACTGGTCTGGGCTGTGATCTAGGCTTCTTTTATGGCCTCATGCATGGCCTCTAACTGGGGGATAATTATCCCTCTGAGTGCACCCAACCTGCTTATTCTATTTTTCTTTTCCTTCTCCATCTTCTTGATATCATTCAAGATTGAATAGTTTGACATTCTTGATTTATTATGGAGGATGAGAGAGGATCAAAATTCTTTGATAGATTTGTTAGTTTATCCTCTTGTTCTTTTACTTTCTTCTCAATGTCCAATGTTGCTTTGGACCATGATAAACAAAATTTGTACATTTCTCTGCCTTCTTTAAGAGCATTTTCTAAGATTTTTATCCCAATATTCATATTTCTCCATCACTGATTATCAACCCTTGTACCTCTGATAATCTTTTTGCAAGAAATTCCTTCCAGACCTTATCTTCTACTGACTTCTCTAGGGAATCAAAATGTGTGCTAACACTATTGACTAGAGTTTTGAGATTACCTAATGAGGAGGCTGTGAGATCCCTCTGAAACGATGGCATAATCTTTTCTAGCACTCTAGAAGCGGCTTCTATCAACTCACAGTCTTCCATGTGAGACTTTAGGAGTTTTTCTTTAGCCTTTGCATTAGCAAATGAAGCTATCTTCATTGTCTGTACCAAAGAAAGGGAATCAAAATTAAATGGTCCTTGTAGAAGCTCCAATTCATCCATCTCCATTGTTTCTTTGTTCAGGAATTCTTGGATAGTTTTTGTAGTGTCTCTTGCTAGAGATAGATTTTTCTTTTCTTCTGCATTTTTAGAGCTATCTCTTGGAGCTTTCTTTCCTTCTACATTCTTATCACTAGAAGTTGTGGTCTTCTCTGTTGAAGTCTTCTCTTCTTCTGCAACCTTGGTATTGTCACCTTCTTTTTCCTTCACCTTTGGTTCTTTCTCCTGTATTCTTTCTTCTTTAGATCCGGAGACTGTAGGGGAATCCAGAGGAGAAATGTTAGTCTGTTCAAGGGCCACCTCTTCTGTCATTTTCTTAGTAGATTCTTCTGCAACACTTGTAGTCGAGGGATCAGTACCCAAGTCCTCTATAATTGGAATGTTGAATCTTTTGAATGCATTTCAGAGTATCTCTTCTATTTCTTTTGTAACTTTGTCAGTCTCTCCGAGCATAAGTTCATTCATCCTTGCTTTGCTCCCAAACTCATCCTTACAATCTTTGAATACCATATTCATTGTCTTGGGATCAATTGAAGGATATAGCTGAATTGCTACTATTCTCAGATTTCTAGGTCTTTGGCTTGGGCATTGTTCTTTCTTATTTCTAGTTCCTTCTCCAAGATTTTGGGGATCAGAGATATAATTTCAATAAATGCTTTGTTGTAGATATTTAGGTACCTAACTGTGGCATCTTGCAATATCTTCTGATCTACTTCACCATAATCATCATAGAACTTAATCATTGGCTGAAGATTTCCATGCACTGTAACTGATTTGATTATGTCATCAATGTGAAGAGTGGGTTTTTCAACATATTCCTCTGTCTTTTCTTCTTCCACTTGTCCGGTAGAGGGTTCACTAGATGTTTTCTTCTGTTTCTTCACTTTCCTGATTTATTCATCAGATTCAGTCTCCTCTTCATCCCTTTGACTAGCATAAGCCCTTGTGGCTTTTGTCTTTGTTCTTTTCTCTCCTTTGCCAAATAATTTGCTTCCAGTTTTGATGGCCTTGAGCTTTTGGTAGTGGTAGGTGCAGATCTCTTTGATGATCTGGTCCGGGTGGAGAATTTTACCGGAACACTTTCCTCACTTTTCTTTTCTACCTTTTTCTTCTCTTCCTTAGCCCTTTCCACCTTTTCCCTATTGGCATCAAGTGCCTCCTTCGATATGCCAAAGCCTTTTGCAACATCTTCAACTTCTTTTCTTACCTTCCTCTTGATCTCTGGTTGTCTGAGTTCCACATGAATCTTTACACTCAACTCCTCAAAGGTTCCAAACCTTTCTGCCTTTGGATCCTTTTGCTGACTTAGCATGTGTTGAACATGTAGCTCCACAATTTGTTCATCAACTTCATACCCCATAAGCATGATCCATACAGTTCTTGGTTCTACTGCCTCCATTAGGCACTGATCAGTCTCTACCATAAAGCATACTATGTCTTTGTATTTCTCAACAAGAGATTGGGGAATTCTTTCTCTTGCTTGCATCATGTTCTAAAAATTCTTGAAATACCCCCACAGGGCTGTATTTCTTGCTTTAGCATCCCCAAGCCCATGCAAATAGTCTCTGATTTGGATGGCAACCAGTCTGTCATTCTGCCATACCCAGCCATTGGATCTGGGAAGCTCATTCATGTAATAAAAGAATAGGCAGAGTATTAAGCCACCATACTGGAAGGAGTTCTTCTTATCCTTCTTAATCTTTTGCAGATTTTCCAAAAGTTGACTTAGAAGAAGATCACACAGATCATAGTTAGCATTTTCTTTTAGCATTTGATAGGCTGTGTAAACTACAGTTCTCGGTACTGAATTTTCCCTACTAGAGTGATAAATCTTGTAACCAATTATTATGGATGCAAATTTGACATCCGGTTCAGTGATGTCTTCAATTGTCATAGCTCTCTTGTCAAATTTTGATCCGGTTGCATCACTTACTGTCTGATTCTTGACATATTTGAGAACAGGTATTCTACCAGATGAGTGCAGACTGGTTACTGCCCTAATTACATCTTTGGTGATCTTAAATGGTTTATTCAACCATAAGAAATTGTCATGCACTCTACTCAACACATACTGAACCCATTCATCTTCTTCAAAATAGGGGAAATGAATGCACTGAGCAAAATGCTTATCCCAGATGGCTTTATACTGAGGTTTAATCTCAAAAGCATCATATATTAACTGTTTGTGATAGATATCCACTAACTTTGATTCACCAAATTCTTCAATATTCGCTTGTATGTAAACCCTAATGTCCTCTATATGCAACACACCATGTGGAACACTGGAAAATGCTCCTAGGGGATCTACTTCCAAAGATTTGTATGGATGTTTCTTAAATTTGGGGCGAGGCCTATCAGAGATTTTTACAATATTTGGAGTACCCATCATTCAAGGATTTATAGAGAGATATTTGATAATGGAGAATACCTTTTGTGCCTTTCGGTTTCATGGAGTTAGCTGGATCGATTTCTAGATGAATTGACTTCTGCAAAGGATCTTTGATGAGCTTTGAGGAATTTTGTTGCAGAGCTTCACTTTTCATTTCTTCTTGAATGCAGAATGAACAAATACTTAATGAGGAAACCCTTATATTGCTCTGCAAACCCTAATGTTAGGTTGCAACAAATGCTCGACCTAAGTTATTCCAGTTTGCCTTATTCTGATGATTTGAAGAACTGGATCAATCTTGATCTTTTAAACATCTTGCAGATCTTCCAAATCTTAACCATAGTTTATTTGGATGTTTCCCTTATGAACCCTTTAATCCGCAACTCTTCTTGTGTCAGTTCCGGCACCAATTGACTGGCTGGGGGAACAAGGTTTTCTTTGTGTCTCCCCCTGAGTCAGAGCTCACCTTTTTAATTTTTGGAAGGAATATCAGCACCAGAGTCTAGTGCGGATCCATCCCCTTCATTCTCTATACTTTTCTTCACCCAAATCTTATTCATCTCCCTTTGAACTTCATCTGCATTCACTTTTTGTTTTCCCTTATCTTGATTCTGATTATGATGTACCGGACCTCTTTTGTCCTGATTCTTGCTTCTACAGAATTTTGCAATATGACCGGATCTATTGCAAATTTGGCAAACAACATTTCTTTGCATATTTGATTGATATCCTTTTGATATGCATTGATTAGCCATATGACCTATTCCATTGCATGCAAAGCATCTACCATTGAATGACTTGTTTATTTGTATATTTCTGCATTCATGAGATTTGTGACCATACCTTTTACAGTTGAAACACTGTCTGGAGAAGGATGAATTAGTCTAATTCATTCTCTTTATGCACTGATTAACTTTATGACCAAAATTATTGCAGTTGTAGCAGTATCCATTGAAGGATGGATATCTTTGAGCATTAGGCTGCCTTACCAGAGATCTTCTAGGCCTGTTCCTTGGTTTATCTGATCCAAAATTCTTTTGACCAGATCCAGAGCTTTCTCCTTTCTCATATCCCAAACCACACTTGTCATCTACCCTCTTTTGACTTTCAAGAAGAACTTCAAGTTGAGTAGAACTTATCTTGAATTTTTCTTTATATTCATTTGCTGTTTGAAGATCCCTTTTAAGAGAGACAATTTGATCCTCAAGTTTTTCTTCATTATCTTTAGCATCTTCAAGATCAGATTCAAGGTGTCTGATTATTCTATCCATCTTGTGGCAGTATTCTGATTTCTCCTTGAGAGATTGTCTTAGATCATCTTCAGTTTTTCTTTTCTCTTCAATTTCTTGGGTAAACTTCATAACTCCTGATTCCATCTCATGTCTTACCATGATGATTTCTTTTGATAATTTTTCACACAACTTGGTTTTCTCCTTCAAATCTCCACTAGTACCATTGGCTTCACTTTGATTTGCCAATTTTTGAAGGTGCTCTTTTCTCTTTTTCATAGAGAGACTCAGTTTCTCTTTTAGTTCATTTATGAAATCATCATCGTGTTTGAGTCTTTCCTTCAATTCATTGACTTCAAAATTTGACTGCTCAAGATCATCTAGGGCAGACTTAAGTTGCTCCCTCATACCATACACATCCATTTGAATTCCCAGATCTTCCTCAAGCTGTTAGGCTCTGTTGGGAGGAACTTGGCTCTGATACCAATTGTTGATAACTAAGAGGGGGGGTGAATCAGTTATCCTAATTATTTCTACTTTGTGAACTTTCTTATCAATCAACGCAGCATTAATTCAAATATGCAAACATAACCATGAAATGGAAATACACATGACACAATATTTTGATGTGGAAACCCTATTAAGGGAGAAAACCATGGGGTGATTAACCCAAGATTGTATTCTTTGTTAGAAGAATGGAAATACAAAATGGCACTTGCCAATTAGGGCTCACTGCCCCAGCACACTGCTCACAAGAGGCACACTGCCTACAAGAGACACACTGTCTACAATTTATAAAGAGTAATGCAATACTTGAATTGGTAAGGAGCATCTACATATGCTAGATTTTAGTTCCGATTAGGCTCAGTACACTGATCTACTGCACTTCATCTTTCTTCTTCTTTTGTGTGGCTCTTCTTTCACATATCGAACCTTTCATATTGCTTTCAAACTACTCTACTGCTTTTCTACTCACTCTCTCCTGACTACCACTTTTCTCATAACTAAATCCATCTTGTATATATAATCGCACAAGTCATTTCATCACCTTTCTAGTCGGCATCCAGAATAGTCAATCTTTTCCACAAACTCTGATCTGTTGGCTGAATCCTTACTTACCAAGTAATGCAGATCAAGCATATACTTATAGAAGTCATCAATCATGTCGGCCAAAAATAACTTAAGCCTTAAGAACCTTTTCCATCATCAGTAACATGTCCGGAATGATGTCTGATGTTCTGCTAGTCAGTTCTTCCTCTGTCCACACTGTCAATCAGGAACCCGATACTCAAGTATTCATATCTTCTTCTTTATCTACCACCAGAGGATAAATCCTTGGAATCTATCAATCAGGGTAGTCCTCTTGACTTCCCCAAATCTGCACTTCACCAAGATACTTCCTCTGAGAGATCTAGACCTGACTGTCAGACCTCGCCACATGCTCTGTTCTTACTTACCGGACCACAACATTCTTCATTCTAACTTCCGGTAGAGACACACCGTGTCCTGCGGATGTGTGGGATGAACTTTGTTGCCATCAATGACAACAATCATGAATCCATATAGTGTCTCTTGCCAACAACCTATCATAGGATCTTCTATTTCTGACTCTTACATGTCATAACTTTGTCATAGGAATTTATCATGACTGTTTCAGTCAACATTCCCTTACACACATTCCAAGATGCTGACACATGGAAAAATATTCCTAACACTAAGTGGGATGCCTATCTCCTCATATGAGGACAAATTTACATGTGGTCATATACCATGTAGGATGACAAATCACTGTGCCAACTCCCACAATATGACAACATAGGATTTGCATCCAAATTATACAATAGGCAATAAATAAAGGTTGAGACACCTTAATTCCTAACATTCTCCCACTTGTCAAACACCTTGTAAGAGCTAATAGAATTAACAAGATTTAAATTCTATAGGCCAAGAGGCCCATAGACTCTGATCACCATCTGAATTTCTTTGTGCCCACTGGCTTCATCAATGTATCTGTAACATTCTTCAAAGTATCTACCTTCTCCAAATTTACCTTCCCATCCTCTACCATGTCTCGCATGAAGTGAAACTGTACATCAATATTCTTTGTTCTGACATGGAAAGTTAGATTCTTCACAAGGTAAATCACACTCTGATTGTCACAACAAATCATAACTTGTCCTGCATCAACACCAATATCTAAACACAATCTCTTAAGCCAAATGGCTTCCTTGCAAGCACGAGTTGCTGCCATGTACTCAGCTTCTATCATGGACAAAGCAACCATAGGTTGTTTCTTACTCACCCAACTAATTGCACCACCAAACATAGTGAACACATAGGCATTGATGGATCTCCTGCTGTCAATGTCACCTGCCCAATCAGAATCCACAAATCCACGAATACAAACTAAATGCCAAGTTCCTATAACATTACCATGATAGCATATGGAATACTCAGAAGTACCCCTCAAATATCTGAACACTCACTTAACTACATCCCAATGTACTCATTTGAGATTAGCCATAAATTGACTAAGGACTCCCACTGCTTGGGTAATGTCTAGCCTTGTGTAGACTATAACATACATCAACTGCCAATAGCACTAGCATAAGGCACTCTGCTCATGTCCTCCACCTCACTAGGAGATTTTGGACAATCATTAATAGACAACTTTGTCCCCAATGAAACAGGAACACACAATGGTCTACAATCTGCCATGCTGAACCTATCCAAGATGGCCTTCACATACTTACTCTGGCTTAACCAAAGTTTTTTGTTATCTCTGTCTCTTCTAATTTCCATTCCTAGAATGTACCTGGCTGCCCCAAGATTTTTCATCTCAAACTGTGCTGACAACTGAGACTTCAAATCAGAAATCATATTCTTACCATTCCCAATCAACAGCATATCATCAACATACAACGCAATAATGAGAATGCGATCATTGTTAAACTTGTAATACACACAATGATCTAATTTCGATCTCAAATATCTAATCGACAACACAAAGGCATCAAACTTCAAGTACCGCATCCTAGGAGACTACTTCAAACCATGCAAAGACTTATTTAACTTACAAACCAATTTTTCTTTACCTTTCTCTATGTAATGCTCTGGCTGTGACATGTAAATCTCTTCCTCCAAATCACCATGACAAAAAGTTGTCTTTACATCCATCTATTCTACTTCTAAGTCATAAGCAGCTGCAAGAGATAACAAGAACTGAATGGATATCAGCTTTGCAATGGGAGAGAAAATTTCACCACAATCAATTCCCTCCACTTGTGAATACCCCTTCACAACCAATCTAGCCTTGTACTTTTCAACACTTCCATCTGCACCAAATTTCTTCTTGAACACCCATTTGCATCCAACGGGTTTTCATCCATCAAGCAAAGGCACCAAGTCCCATGTTTTATTCTTTTCCAAAGAAGCCATCTCATCTTCCATGGCCTCCTTCCAAGAACCTGTATCTTTCATACCCATAGCCTCTTTCACAGTTCTAGGCTCATTAGTGCTAATAAGTAAAGCAAAAGCACAACTAGAATCAAGTAATGAATAACCAAACCTATCAGGTTGCTTTCTTATTCATGTAGACCTCCTCAATGGCTAAGGTTGAGGTTCTACTTCTTCTTCTAAGCTTTTAGAGCTGCTAGAGCTCTCCTCATCATCAGGTCTCACAGGGTTTGTCCATTCAGTCTTCTCAGGGGTAGAAGGAAACTGAACTGCATCCTCTTTCTTTTCTGTCTATTCTTGTTGTAGAACAACAGAAGGTGTTAGCTCTCTGAAGATAACACTTTTGCTATACAATAATTTTTCAGCCACAGGATCCCAAAGATTGTATCCTTTCACACTGACACTATAGCCAACGAAAATACATTTAACAACCTTGTTCTCCAATTTAGACCGTTTCTCCCTAGGCACATGTGCATATGCCTCACAACCAAAAACACGAAGATTCCTAAATGAAGGTTTCTTACCAGACCACACCTCCATAGGTGTCTTACCAACAAGAGATGATGTAAGAGACCTGTTTACTAGGTAGCAAGCAGTGGCTACAACTTCAGCCCAAAACTTTTGTTTGAGGCTTGCTCCACTAAGCTTACTCCTAGCCTTCTCCATCAGTGTCCTATTCATCCTCTCTGCAACTCCATTTTTCTATGGGGTGTATGGAGTTGTCTTATGTCTTTCAATCCCTTTCTCTTTATAGAACTTATCAAACTCTGTCAAACAAAACTCACCACCGTTGTCAATTCTCAAACACTTAATCTTTTTACTAGTCTAATTTTCAGCAAAGGCTTTAAACTCCTTAAACTGACTAAAGACTTTAGTCTTGCTTCTGATAAAATAAACTCATGTCCTTCTACTATAATCATTTATGAAAGATTCAAAATATATAGATTTTGAAATCGAAGGAACATTAACAGGACCAAACACATCAGAATGAATAAGATCCAATACACCAGAAGACTTGTGAGAACTAGAGTAAAACTGAACACAGTTTTACTTTCCATATACACAATGTTCACAAAAGTCAAACTCAAGATTACAATCATTTAACCCCTCAATGAGGTTTTTATTTTTTAGGGTTCTAAGACCCTTCTCACCAATGTGGCCATAACTCAAATTCCATAACATAGTCTTTTCAACAGGAAGTTTAACTTCCAAAGTATGTGCACTACCATCAGAAAGTGTTATAACAGATTTCTTCACTACTTGTTTAGATGGTGGGGATGAAGTGACTGCAGCTCTTTTCTTTGAGTCAGAGGAACTACTGCACTATGAAGTGCATGCCTCCATCTAAAATAGAGTACCTTTCTAAGTACCCTTCGCAAGCACCATAGATCCTCTAGTCATCTTGCATCCATCCTTCGAAAAGACAACCTGCACACCTGCATCATTCAACATAGTTACAGAAAGTAGGTTCTGTGATAGGCCTGGGATGTGCATAACCCAAGTCATCCCCTTCACTCATCCATCAAGGAATTAGATTGAGACTCTTCCATGACCAACAATCTTTAGATTAGAGTCATCACCTAGGTACACTCTTCCACCATAAAACTATTCATACTTCATGAACCAATCTCTATGTGAGGTCATGTGCAATGATGCACTAGAATCAATCAACCATGCATCATCAGATGCATGGGTGGCTAGGCCTATGATGAAGGCATCACCATCATCTTGTGACTTATCAGAATCTAAGTCAGGAGCATTCTTCTTCTTCTTTTTCTTCTCCTCTTTGCATTCCTTTAAGAAATGCCTATTTTGCCTACAGTTCCAATAGAGAGCCTTGGACTTTCCAGGAGATTTGGATCTCCCACGGGATTTGGATCTGTCCTTTTCATCATTCTTGTCCTTCTTCTTCCCTTTCTCTTTTGGTTTTCCATGAACCGTAAGAGCCTCTTTAGCTAACTCAGATGTCTTCCTCTGCATTTCTTCAGATAATAATGAGGATACCACATCTTCCATCTTAAAGGTGGTAGTGGTTCTTCCCATAGCCATGACAAGATGATCCCATGAATCTGGCAAATAACAAAGTAGGGTCATACATCAATCCTCCTCCTCCATTTTCACACCCACAGATGTCAACTATGCAACAATCATGTTAAAAGAATTCATGTGGTCTGCAACAGATCCTCTGTCTTCCATCTTTAGAGCAAACAACTTCTTTTTCATAAAAATATTGTTTACCAAGGACTTGGCCTAATAAACAACACCTAGCTTCTTCCAAAGGTCTTTCGTGCTCTTCTCCTCATGGACATTCAACAAGACAGAGTCAGTTAGATAGAGTCTTATGAGACCCTTAGCCTTCCAATCTTTGAGATCCCAATTAGCTTATGACATTGTTGTAGGTTTTATACCAGATATGGTTTCCCATAGGTCACGATCAACAAGTAGGTCCTCCATGTTGAGTTTCCACAACTCGAAATTAGTGCCATTAAATTTCTCCACCTCTAATCTTCTAGATGTGGTTGCCATCTCCTTCCTACAAAAAGATAACGAATACTCTGCACAAACTCCCACTCAACCTAAGATTATCTCAAAAAACCCCTACCCAGTAGCTAGAACCAAAACTGGCCAAGCTCTGATACCAACTGAAAGGAAGCTAGGTGTGCAGAAATCACTTCCTACACTAATCTAATGATGGGAGGAGAGAGCAAATTCAATTTTATCTTTACAATTACAGCTTTGTTAACCCACTAACATAGATATTGTAGAAAACATGTACACAAGAATGTAAGATAGAAGAAGAGAGACACAAGATATACGTGGGGAAAACCCTTTCAGGTGAAAAACCCCACTCCAAGACATAGCTCAAATGTATTCCGTAAACAATGAATGTTACAATACAGTCACAGAGCCAATGCTCTTGTAGGAGTCTTCGACACTTGTATCTGGAGATGTTCCAATAGCATAATAGTACCTGTCAAACCTCTAGTACTTCTCCACTCCAAAGCACCTGTTTATAAAGAGAATACAAGGCAAAAATGGCTCCACATTGAGATGGGCATCCGACATGGCCTCATGGCCCAAAACCCACACCTATGGACACTTGTCCAACACTGTAGGATGCTCCTGACACTTGTCAAGTCACCCTATCCCAAGGAGGTCACCTATTTCCAAAATGGGCTATGACAGATGTTCTTATGACTTTTACAACTGTCATAGAATTTGTCATAGCTGTCATAACTTACAGTTGTAAGAGAATATATCATACACAGGCTATAAATAGCGTATTCTCTTACAACATGTCATAGTCCACCTTGGGGTGCCCAAAGATGCCTTTTTTAAAGATGCTTCTCCACACATGTCCATACCTGTCATAGGATCTTCTATTTCTGACTCTTACATGTCATAACTTTGTCATAGGAATCTGTCATGATCGTTTCAGTCAATATTCCCTTACACACATTCTAAGATTCTGACACATGGAAAAATATTCCTACCACTAAGTGGGACACCTCTCCTCATGTGAGGACAAATTTACATGTGGTCATATGCCATGTATGATGACACATCACCATGCCAACTCCCACAATATGACAACATAGGATTTGCATCCAAATTATACAATAGGCAATAAATAAATAAATACAATGGATTACCAAGGTTGAGACACCTTAATTCCCAACAAAATTGATACAACAACAAGCTATGGAGCTGAGGACAAAATAAAGGGTAGACACCCTCATGAGTGGAAATAAGAAGGAAGAAAAGAAAATACAAAAAGAGATAGAAGAGGTAACAACAAAGATATATTAGGCCATCAAAGAGAAAGAGTGACAACAACCAGAACCATCACCTTTGCACAACACTAAGATACCAATAGGAGGAGGGAACAAAATAGAGAAAAGTTTACTAAAAGCTCCGACACAAGGGGTACCTCCTCTGGAGAACACAAGGATGGAGGAGAGGAAAACAGATCAGCAAATGGAGAATCCAGAGGATAAAGAAAAAGGAAAAGTGGAGAAAATAGAGGAACAAAGGGAATTAGAACAAACTGATATTCTGGAGGCTTCATCCTCTTCATTTGAGTCAATCAAAGAATTTTGAGAGTTACAAAAATAAATAACACCCATTTTGACCGCATAGTTGCTATAGTTACCGGTAATAGAAGGCCAAATAAACCTTGTTAGAATATCCCCACTACAGAAGCTACAACTGGGAGATGTGTTTCATTCCTCTGCTAGAGCAAAACATTTGAAGCAACATGTGGAAGGGAGTGAACTCCTGTAGGATGCAATGGATACATTGGCCAAGGAGATGTCAAAGACACCACAAGATACTACCTTACCCTTGACGGAGCAACTAAAATAGTTAATACAAGGATTTAAGGAGTACTCTAGCCAACTAGAGAAGAAGGTAATTGAACAACTAAATAAGAAAAGACTGGAAGAAATGACAAATAAGTGTGCCAAGGCACACACTTAGCTGGAGATACAAATCAAGAACATACAACAAAGCATTGTGGAGGCTAATATCCTATACTAGTTTTATTTAAAATGACCACAATCAACAAAAGCAATAAAAGATCAAATGGATGCTTTAGGACTTCAGATCACAAATGTGGTAGCCCAATATGACCCTTTGACAGATAAGGATGGATCGATAAGGGCACAGGTGGAGACATTGCATAACTAGCACCAACAGCTCCAAGATCAAAGGGATCATTTAAAAGGCCAAATAAGATAGTTGAGGGAAGTAGTCAACTTGAGACTGGATAACCTAACCAACAGTTTTTCAAAAGCTAAACAAACTACATAGACCATAAAAATATTAGAAAGTATAGAAGAAGTAGAGGAGATATACATAAAATTAGAAGGGCAAATAGATATTGGTGCAGGAGCACCTAATCTACGGTGGCCTCCATGAGGCATTTATTTTCATGTTGTGTTTGATGTTCAATTTTGTTGTTTTCAATAAGGTCCTAGAAGACCATTCATGTAAAAAGGACTATGTCCAAGTATCTAGTATTGTCTTAAGGAACAATAGTCATGATTGTAAGCCTTACAAAAGGGCATATCCAAGTGTTAGTTGGAAAGTTAGTGAAAGGTCATCGGTTGTGATGTGGTTGAAACGGTTGGCCTTCCCACCGTTGCAAGATTGCAAGATAATGGCCAAGATCAGGTTTTGATAAAGTCTGTTCTGTGGAAGAGTGAAGGGATGGTAGAGAGATTAGGTGTGCAATTGTAAAAATAGAGTATCTGTATACATTTCTGAAAGCGTAATAAACAAGGTCTTGTTTGTGTTGTACATCTTTTTAGCATTCGAGTTCATTTCTTTCTCTGTGCAAATTGACTTTCTATTCTGAGGCCGAGATGGGTTCTTAGCCCATTCCACCGGTTAGATTTCTTTGAAATTGGTGGAATGGCTATATAGTGTTTTTGTTTGTTTTCTGTTTTGTTCGTGTTCATGTTTGCAAGATCGCATATGGTATGCATTGAAAGATCCTAGCATTGTCATGTGCTAGGTTGGTAGGGTGAAAGATCTATGTTAGGTTGGCGGAGGAATAGATCTGTGTAGTTGTGGAGTTGCAGGGGTTCAAATCGGTGCAAGATTCATGTTATTTCATTAGATATACAATTTGTGTATATATCACAAATGCATGTTAGATATACAATCTGTGAGTATATTGCAAGGGTCTGTTGAGTGTGTATGTCACAAAGCATATTGGGTTTGAATGCATGTTGCGAATGTACAATGTGAATGTACATTGTTGGTATACATTATGTGTGTATATCGCTAAGTTATGTCAGAGTTCATTTCATGTGTATCTCGCAGCTGAATGTTTGTGTGTATCTCACAAGTGCATATTGCGGTTGTATGTGGTGAATGTACATTGCAAATGTACATCGAGTTGGATACAAGGAGAGTCAATGGTCAAACTTTCGGAATGCATGTTCTGAATGCATATTCGGGTTGTATGTTTTGAATGTATATTAAACATATACATTGCACAGATACATTGTCTTTTATACAAGTGTCGACTAGTAGAGACGGTGGAGGAAACCAACTTCTGCAGGTCACCTCATGTATGTGTCCGTTGGTTGTATCAGATTAACGCGACATCAGAGAAAGATGCAGATCAGCGAGAGAATTCCTGAATAAGCTGATAGGGAATGTTTTACCGATAGTAAATCGGTATGAGATATGCGATCGGGGGAATCATATTTTAGTCAGTCGATGGTGCATGGACTTGCCGATAGGTGAGAGAGACAAGTATATAAAAAAGGGAATGTATGTTAAGTCATGTATAGACATACAATGACCAATGTATGTTAGGGAGTGGATCGGGCTCTACATCATAGTGGTATCAGAGCTCAGCAAAAGGTCTGGGTTGTTGTGTGTTTGGTTCTATCATTGAGAAGGTAGAAGTAGAGTTGAGGAAGAACTAAGAAGTTGCAGAAACAAGTTAGCAAGATGCCTCTGAAAAGTACTGGCACTGCTAGATAGTTGCAAGAGATGAAGGAAAAGCATGCTAAAGAGATGAGGGAGATGAAAGAGCTTACAGAAGCCCTTCAAGCTAGGCTTGCAGCCCTGGAGATGAACAAAAGAAGAGAAGTGGAAGAGAGTGAATTAGAAGAAGAAGAGGATGGTGAAGAATTTGAAGAGGTAGAGGAAGATCTGGATCCTAAAGATCAGAGATTTGCAAAACTGTTAAAGGCAGTCAAGAATGACAAACCTAAGGTAAAAATTGATGTTCCAAGGTATAGTGGAAGTTTAAATGAGGAAGAGTTACTTGATTGGATTGCTGCATTAGATAATCATTTCGACTATGAGGAAGTTCTTGAGGAGCAGAAAGTAAAGATTGCAAAGACCTAATTGATAGGTCATGCCTTGGTGTGGTGGGATTACTTACAATCAGAGAGGAGAAAGCAAGGAAAGTCCAGGATTTCTTCATGGACAAGATGGTAGCAAGAATCAAAGGTAAATTCTTACCCAAGGATTATGAAGTTCAAATGTTTAAAAAGCTTCAATTTTTAAGACAAAAAGAAATGGATGTGAAAGCATATACGGAGGAATTTTATAAATTGAGCATGAGGTCTGGTCCTCATGAGAATGAGACTGAAAAGATTGCCAGATACTGGGCTGGTTTGAGATTGAATATATAAGATGAATTAGTTTTGGCTAACCCTAGGAGTGTAGAAGAATGTTATCAAATGGCAATTAGGATTGAGGAGAAGATGAAAAGGAGACAAGATAAGTCCATGAGGGGAAGAGGCAGCAATATAAGAGGGGGAGGATCAGCCCCTACAACAAGACAAACCAATGAGAACTGAGAAGAGACTACTAAAGGACAAGAGCAGTCTAATTTTAGTGGTGGATGGAGAGGCACAAGAGGCAGATTTGGAGGTGGTAGAAGTTCTAATGTTTTCACTGGGAGATGTTATCATTGTAATGAAATTGGTCATCTAGCATTCAGATGTCCAGAAAGGCAAGGTTCATCGTCAGGAGGTGATAGGAGGAATGACAAGAGAGTTCAATATGTGCAAGAAGAGGAGGTAGATGAAAGTGTTAACTCTCCAATTGGGAGTGCAGCCCTAGTTCTAGATGGAGAAGCATTGATGCTAAGGAGAACACTCTTGAAGACATCCAAACATGCTACAAAGGAGAGCACTTTTTAGGACCAGTTGTAACAGCAAAGGTAAAATATGCAAGGTAGTAATATATTTTGGTTCAACAGATAACATGGTATCTCAGAAAATGGTGGATAAGTTGAAACTGGAAAGGATTCCACATCAAACACCTTATAAAGCATCTTGGGTAAGTGATAGTCAATCAATTTTGGTATATGAACAAGCATATGTTGATTTTCAGATTGGAGAATATCAGGATAGGGTTTTATGTGACATTCTGCCCATGGAATGTTGTCATCTACTTTTGGGTAGGCCATGGCAATTTCATAGGAGAGCATTGTATGATGGATATGCTAACACCTACACCATCAAGAAGGATGGGAGAACTTTTGTGATGACACCATTGCAGGAGGGTGCTGAAGCAAAGAAGACAGCTAAGATCATTTTGATAGGTAAGAAAGAGTTTGTGAAGATGCCTATAGCAGAGACAAAGAAAGTAGAGGATATCTCAAGGAGTGGAGATCAAAGTTTGAAGAAGATTTTAGTTTTGAATGATGGAGATCAGATGGATCAGTAGAAGGTCACAGAGCAAGTCTGCAAGCAACCACAAGATGGTTGGAAAGAAGGAGATGATATCATAGTAGGGACCATTGTTTGTCCTCTAGCATCAACAAGAGTTGAAAGGCCAACATATTCTGCCATAATAGCAGCACAAGAAGCATTAACCAAGGTTTACAATGCAGGTGTTTAGGCCGTGATGATAGTAAGACAGAATAAAGGTGGAACAAGACCAAGAATTAACTCATGTGACATGAGTTCTTTTCTCGGTGGGGAGTATGGTGTAGGAGCACTTAATCTACGGTGGCCTCCATGAGGCATTTATTTTCATGTTGTGTTTGATGTTCAATTTTGTTGTTTTCAATAAGGTCCTAGAAGACCATTCATGTAAAAAGGACTATGTCCAAGTATCTAGTATTGTCTTAAGAAACAATAGTCATGATTGTAAGCCTTACAAAAGGGCATATCCAAGTGTTAGTTGGAAAGTTAGTGAAAGGTCATCAGTTGTGATGTGGTTGAAATGGTTGGTCTTCCCACCATTGCAAGATTGCAAGATAACGACCAAGATCAGGTTTTAATAAAGTTTATTCTGTGGAAGAGTGAAGGGATGATAGACAGATTAGGTGTACAATTGTAAAAATAGAGCATCTGTATACATTTCTGAAAGAATAATAAACAAGGTCCTATTTATGTTGTACATCTTTCTAGCATTCGAGTTCATTTCTTTCTCTGTGCAAATCAATTTTTTGTTCTAAGGCCGAGATGGGTTCTTAGCCCATTCCATCGGTTAGATTTCTTTGAAATTAGTGGAATGGTTGTACACTATTTTCATTTTGTTTTCTATTTTGTTCATGTTCATGTTTGCAGGATCGCGTACGGTATGCATTGAAAGATCCTAGCATTGCCATGTGCTAAGTTGGCAGGGTGAAAGATCTATGTTAGGTTGGTGGAGGAATAGATCTGTGTAGTTGTGGAGTTGTAGGGGTTCAAATCAGTGCAAGATTCATGCTATTTCATCAGGTATACAATTTGTGTATATATCACAAATGCATGTCAGATATACAATCTGTGAGTATATCGCAAGGGTCTGTTGAGTGTGTATGTCGCAAAGCATATCAGGTTTGAATGCATGTTGTGAATGTACAATGTGAATGTACATTATTGGTATACATTCTGTGTGTATATCGCTAAGTTATGTCAAAGTTCATTTCATGTGTATCTCGTAGTTGAATGTTCATGTGTATCCCGCAAGTGCATATTGTGGTTGTATGTGGTGAATGTACATTGTGAATGTACATCGGGTTGGATACAAGGAGAGTTAATAGTCAAACTTTTCGAATGCATATTCTGAATGCATGTTCTGAATGCATATTGGAGTTGTATGTTTCGAATGTATATTAAACATATACATTGCGCAGATACATTGTCTTTGATACAAGTGTCGACTGGTAGTGACGGTGGAGGAAATCGGCGTCCACAGGTCACCTCATGTATGTGTCTGTTGGTTGTATCAGAATAATGGGACATCGGAGAAAGATGCAAATCGGTGGGAGAATTCCTAAATAAGCTAATGGGGAATGTTTTACTGATAGTGAATCGGTATGAGATATGCGATCGGGGGAATGATATTTTAGTCAGCTGATGGTGCATGGACTTGCCGATAGGTGAGAGAGACAAGTATATACAAAAGGGAATGTATGTTAAGTCATGTATAGACATACAATGACCAATGTATGTTAGGGAGTGGATCAGGTTCTGCATTAGCTATGCTGGCTAAAGCCAAGAAGTAGTGGAACACCAATCTAACATAGCTCAAGCAAATCTATAAGATTGTCCCACCTAGCAACTAATTTTGCATGTCTTGAGGACAAGACATAATTTTGAGGGGGGAATGATGTTAGTAGGGTACAGAGCATAAAGGAGAGATGACCAGAGGAGACTACACACTATGCAGAGGCCGGAGCTAACAAGAAATAGATCCCTATATGTAATAGATATATTATATATAAAGATATACGATATAGGAGAATAGGAATATGATAGAGTATATATTCTTCAATGTAAGAATGACATAGAAGTCATGACTATAACTATTGAGACAAAGACTCAAACCTGTCAGAGGATGGATAGATTATGTATGCATTTGATGAGCTGTTAATATATATAGAGGTTTGATGGTACCAAGTAATTCTATGTTGTCTTAAGTACTTTATTGTGTGTGTGATGTCTATTTTGTTATTCTTTATGTTTTGTTGTTAATCTCTAGCTACTTGACCGGGGTATATACTAACTACAAAGACTTGACTAAGGATTGGATCTCTAGATCTATATCTCCTTTACATTTTTTGCTAACATATACCACCCATAACATTCACTTCCATATTTCCATCTATACCACCTGTAGCATCCACTAGTAGAATTTTGACAAGTAAATGAATAAGTGACTAAAACTTTTCACAACAACTAAAAATGACTAAATTCTACTAATTTTTTACAACTCAGCTATAAATGAGTAAATAAATGACTAATTTGGTCGTTGACTAAAAAATTATTTAGTCATAGAAATAAAATGACTAAATAGTTAGTCACCCAAATAAAAATTAGTCAAATTTTTAAAAATAACTTTTTGGGAAATTATTGGCGGGATGTATTGCCATGATTCACTATTAGCATTCATTCCAATATTTTTCTCTATTTGCATCACCATCATACCCTATTCTATATCTTCCTTCTGTTTTCACTCAAATCTCCAACTCCTTACTAAATATCACCATCACCATCACACTCTTCACTCGCAGGCACTCTAACATTCTCTTCATGCTTGGAATATCTCTGACCCTTCAAAGCTGCTTATGGTGGACTCACCGGAAAACAAAAGGTCAAGAATGTAGAGATGAAAGTAATTTCCCAGAGCTACTTCATATTGAGGCATTTTGAGTTATAGAAGCTACTTGCATGGGTGATAAAGAGGAGAGGACCTCGAGACTTTTGAAAAGGCGGGCAAGGAATTCAAAGTTTGTTGCAACAAATTTGAAATCGGTGAGGCCCTCTGCAGCGAAGTCTGATTTGGGGACACCCTCTACAATGAATTTAGAGGTAATTTGAAAGCCTCATTACATTTATAAACACAAAATCTATAGATTTGTGATTGGCAACTTATAGTAGTTACAATCTACTGTTCTTAATAATGTTCTTTTACAATCTTGCCACTATTATGCTTCATAATGTGTTCTAGCTAAATATACTAAAATTTGGGTGTCAGTGCCAAAATAGAATTTCCTCAAACAATTTTGATACATTTTCAGTACAAGCGCAAACTGTCCTTGTGCAAAGTAAACATGTTCTAGATTTACCCACACATTAGGCATCTGAACAAAGATGTTTCCTGCTACATCTTCTTGTACATGTGTAAAAATTTCCTTTGCACTATCAAATTGACCCCCTTCAGCTAGCACAATGGATGCCCCATTTGTAGCATAAACATTTCCCGGTCTCTGTGCCAACACTTTACAATACAGTTCTCTAGCCTTCTCAAGATGTTGTACCTCCACCTTTGGATCCCTCCTCTCATTGCCAAAAGCTATAAAATAATTTCAAATTCCAAGTGAAATGTCAAGATAAGAATTTGTTGCATCTTTTTCACTTTGTGTAGTTTTAATTTTTTCTTTTGCTTTAAGCTAGTCAGCTATTTCAGTTCCATTTTGCCAAGCATAGATAAAGCTTTCGATGAGTTTTTATCCACCTTAAGTGCATCCCCAATCAATTCTAGGCTTAGTTGGATCTCATTCCGAGCCTGAGACATGGCTGCAAGACGTAGATATGCATCCACATAATCAGGAAACTTGAACAATATTAGCTTATATAAAAGATTTTCTTTTTCAGTATCGTGTAGTTGTTCAAACAACCTAGCAAGATTAAATAGTGTTGTGACTTTATCCCATGGTAGCTCAAGTGAACACCACCTTCTTCTAGTCAATGGAAGAATTTCATATCCTTAAAGAGCACAAGAAAAACTGGTACTGGGGCTTTTATTTATGAATTCAACCCAAGTGCCATTTCCTAATGCCTTCATAAAAGTTTTTTGAGCCAACTCTAGTTCATCACACTCAAAATGAAGAACCCCAATGTTGTTTAACAATTGAATGGGTACTTCTTCTCTGCTCTTCTTCAGAAGAGACTTTGCTGTCTTAAGAGAATCTAAGGTTGCACTAGGGTTTGATGATATTAATACCTCACCCATCTTGATAAATGCATGGGCATCATGTGGATCTATGCGATTTGCCTTTCTTAAAATTTACAGAGCCTTCTCTGTCTGCCCTTCTTGAGCATATATATGGCCTACAACTTTTAATCTCTCACAGTTCTCAAGGTGGACCTCCAGAACCTTTTCAAAATTTGAGAGAGAACTCTTAAGATCTCCCAGCTTCAATTGAAACTGTCTACAAAATCTTGTGGCCTCTAGCTTTCCTTGACTGATGCCATGTAGTAGTAGCCAGTGGTGTCATAATCACCTGTACTATGATAAGATTGTGCAAGATTATAATATGAATGAGATTTGATGAAAGGGTGGTCAATTGAAACAAGAGCTATCTCAGTCATCTGTTCCACAAGAAAATACTACCATGTGAAGAAAAAATGGTTTGCTAAATGATTCGATGCCATTGCACAGTACGGGTATAATTCATAGGCTCTACACATCATTTCCATTCCTTCATGAACACTACCTTTTGCACTAACTGTGAGAATCCTATAAGTAAAAAATACACAAAACTGACCACAGATATTTATGTAGAGGTGGAACATGATGCAAAGGAAGGACTCACACACAATAACATTGACACATCCCAAACAAAGTTTTAATACACTTGATGCAAATCTGCACCCTTGTTCATTCTTGACAATTTGCTCCTAAGCCTAAAACATGGAAACAACACCCTAGTGACACTCAATCATTGAAGACAACATGGAATATGTGCAACTTGGTTTATTCAGACCTATTACAACATCTTCTAGGGGTTTCCAAACGTACATGACCTAACCAAGTGATTAACACAATGATTTATGTAATTTAGGTCTTGGTGCCACTAGGTGTGTTAGTGCCTGAATTGACTGGCAGTTTTTGAGCAATTTTCATGCAGGCACCTTCCCTAAATATCCAAAAAAAAAAAATGTTCTAAGTGTTGGACCTCCTCAACATTTTTCCAGCTGCAGCATCATATTTTCTGCGAGGAGGAAGTCATCATCATCATGTTTGCTTCGATGGTGGTCAGCATCATCATGTTTTCTGTCGACTTGTTTTTCATCAGGATCATCATATTTCAATATCAGGTGATGTTTCGATATCATCCCGATCCTGCTGATGAGCTACAATGTGCCTTAATTTTCTTGTGGAGGGTGATTTTTCAAATATCCGGTGATCTTCCAATTATCACCCTGCCCTTTTATGATGATGATGTCACCCCGATCTTCCGAGGGGGTCATTTTCTAAGTTGTTCAACCCGGCCTATTTTTCTTAAGGGTCTTCATCATCATCATCATATTTCCGGTTATCGCCGTGTTGCTTGCGAGGGTCATCATATTGTCTACCTGCATGATCTTTCGCTGGGGTGATATTTTAACATCGGGTGATCTTTGTTAAGATCATCCTGATGATGTTGCTGTAAAGTTCTAAGTGTGACCTGATTTTCATCGTGGTCATCATATTTTGGACGTCAGGATGATCTTAGTCAATATCATCCTGATGTTGTTGTATCACTTCATGTTCGTTGTTTTATCATCCTGATGTCGATATAATGATGACATCATCTGAATATGAGGAGGTGCGCAGTAGGCAGATATGCTGATGACATCAGCAGGATATGACGATGACGTCATCAAGATGTTCATCGGCCAGACTTTTGGTATTGGCTAAGCAGGAGGATCTTCCTCCGATGGATCAGGTTGTGCCGATGAAGGCGATTATCATGCAGGTTGTTGACTTTTTTCCCAGACTGGATGCTTATTCCCAGATTTCCCTACAAGGTAGCCATCAGTGATCAACAGGATCTCTGGGCCAGGGGCCAACAGTGTAGGAGATAGACTCTATATTTTATCCCCTCTTCTTCTTCAGGCTCTGCAAAACCTAGGGGGGTATTCCCTACTCAACATCCATGAGGATAGGCATACAAAGGCTGGGATGCTGACAGAAAGCAGATAAGTCCTCCTGTAAGTAGACCAAAACTGAAAGATAAGAGCAAAGGGGCTAGCTTTGGGCCTATTTGCAGTTGTAGACAGAGGACTGAGGATCCTAAAACTAATTCTAATGTCCTAATGGTTGTTTTAGATTTTGATTTGGATTTTAAGTTTGGATGCAAAGCTGGACATGGTTGTAACACAAATACAAAGCAAGATTGGTGCCTATCCAGGGCCTAGAGTCAGTAGACATACACCTGTGAATGATCAACATGAACAGCTAAAACTGGATTTCAGGGGGATATATGTGATACCTGCCTTACAGATATCTCCCAATACAGAGTGTTAAGTTATCTCTACTTATGGCATCCCTACTGCAGTATACCCTTCCCAATGTTTAGCCTGAAAATAGTTTAATCTACCCCTTGAGCAGAAGTTAAAAGATCAGACATTCAACATAGGAATTCTATGCTCTAGAATCTAAACATTACCCAAATATCCAGATTCAGAAGAAGAATACATGCAATACTAGAGACAGAATTAACAAAACACATGCTAAGATAGCATTTCTCATATAAGATTAATCATGAAATCAGTGGGTTCGTGCCAAAACATACAACAAGAGATACATAGACTCACAGGTTTAGCTGTACAGAGCAGCCAGATCAGCTTGTTTTGAATTACAGAGCCAAAAATCTTCAACTTTCAACAACCAAAAATGAGTAACACTTCCTGCTTATAACAGCCAGGTAGTGTACCACAGCAATTAATTACATGGTTGACCAAAAATCCCGCCAGATACACAGTATCAGAAAAATGGCGCTCAACGCACCACCAGATTGGCGCCCAAACATGAATGCAGCATGTAGGGGAGGAGACAGGAAGAAACCTCGAGCCCTGCGCCACTGTCCGTTGATGTATACCTTCAATCAGGTACCAGATCCGCCCATACCTCTGCAACCTTCGCCATTAATGGCGCACCAACCCGCGGCCTCGGGAAAACGTCAAACTGTGCATTGCAACCATTTCCCGCCAGGATTCATCGTCATGACATTTGAAAATATGCAGGATATCAATTATCCCACGTGCACCCCGTGGCGACCTTTTCAACACTTTATATACTAGGTCACGAGCATATATAATGTCGGTGCTTTTGCTCCTGACGACACTAGTATAAGACTTCATCATCATCCTCCAACAGCATGATATCCTATCGCTTAAAATATCACCCTGACGTCAGCATCATATCGCAATATAACCTGCATGATAATCGCCTTCATCGGCACAACCTGATCCATCGGAGGAACATCCTCCTGCTTAGCCTATACCAAAAGTCTGGCCGATGAACATCCTGATGACGTCATCATCATATCCTGCTGACGTCATCAGGATATCTACCTATTGCACACCTCCTCATATCCGGATGATGTCATCATCATGTTTGCAAATATTGGGGGATCTCCACAAGATGATCAGTGTTAGAAATATGACCCCCCCGGACCTTGATGACGTCATCATCATATCGACATCAGGATGATATTCGGAAGATGACCGGATATTTGGAAATATCATCCTGATGCACAAATATCATGTTGCACTGTAGCTCCACTGTAAGATCGGGGTGATAGATGAATATGCTAGATATTTGAAAAGATCACCCCCACTAGATAATGCACGAAGCCGACAGGCGGATATCTCCCTTCGGAAATATCATGATGCAGATAGGCAGAGAAATAGATATCACCCAGACATAAGAATGACGTCAGCATCATCAGGATGATAAAACAACGAACATGAAGTGATACAACAACATCAGGATGATATTGACTAAGATCATCCTGACGTTCAAAATATGATGACCCCAGTGAATATCGGGTCATACTTAGAACTCTTCAACAACATCATCAGGATGATCATAACCAAGATCACCCGATGATAAAAATATCACCCCAGCGAAATATCATGCAGGCAGAAAATATGATGACCCTCGCAAGCAACACGGTGATAACTGGAAACATGATCATGATGATGACGACCCTTAAGAAAAAATAGGCCGGGTTGAACAACTTAGAAAATGACCCCCTCGGAAAATCGGGGTGACATCATCATCATAAAAGATCAAGGTGATAATTGGAAGATCACCGGATACTTGAAAAATCACCTCCGCAAGCAAATCAGGGCACACTGTAGCTTATCAGCAGGATCAGGATGATATCCAAACATCACCCGATATTGAAATATGATGATCCTGATGAAAAACAAGTCGACAGAAAACATGAGATGCTGACCACCATCGAAGCAAACATGATGATGATGACTTCCTCCTCAAAGAAAATATGATGCTGCAGCTGAAAAAAATGCCGAGGAGGTCCAACACTTAGGAAAATGGGCAAGAAGATATAGGGTTCAAATGAAGAAACCCCCTAAACATGAAAAATCAACCCCCAGGTCAAAATGAGTGCTAACACTGGCTCCGAATGGGGACGTGCAGGTGAAAACCTGCAGCGAGAACCAGATCTCCGGGCAGACCAGACAAAAAGCCAAAAAGCACGAGCTGTACAAGGCATTTACACTACATACATGTTTTTACAAATGTGCACAGCAACAAGTCATTTATGCAAAATAGAACTTAAGGAATTGGCCATGCACAGGCAATTCCAGAACTTCACCATCTAGGGCCTGGAGGAAATAAGAATCCTCCCCATGAGTACTACAAATCTGATATGGGCCCGTCCATAAGGGTTCAAATTTACCATGTTTACCCTTTTCTTGACCTTTTGCATTCCAAATGAGCACCAGATCATTGACTTGAAACTTCCTTTTTATAGCTCTCCTGTCAAACTGATATTTCACATCTTGTTGTCTTTTGAGATTGATCTGGTGGGCTTTCCTTCTGTTTTCATCCAATGCAACCAGCTGGTTCACTCTTTCTGTCATGGAGTCTTCAATCTCCTCATCATTTTCCTGAATGAATCTGTAAACTGGTAGGAGATTGTTTATGGGCAATCTGGCTGATGCACCATATACTAGCTCAAAAGGTGACGTCCCAGTAGCCCTTTTTACTGTCACTCTGTCAGCCCATATGGCTAACTTTAAATTTGAGTCCCAAGCTCTCTTATTCTTGTCCAATATCCTCTTGACAATTTTCATGATGCTTTTATTGCTTGATTCTGCTTGACCATTCCCTTGTGGGTGATATGGTGATGTATATGATAGATTTATCCCATACCTGTTGCAAAAATCAACAAATTCACCTGATCTGAAGCACATAGCATTATCAGTGACTATCTTAAATGGTACTCCAAACCTGATGATAATATTTTCTAGCATGAAATCTGTCACCACCTTACTTGTAGCTCTCTTAGTTGGAATGGCCTCAATCCATTTGGTAAAGTAATCAGTTGCCACCAAAATCCAACTGTGTCCCCCACTTGATTTGTCTGCAATTTCCCCTATGAAGTCAATTCCCCATTGCTAGAATGGAGCATCCGCAGTTACAGTTCTGAGGGGTAAAGCACCATCATATTTCAGCTTTCCTGAAAATCTTTGGCAAGGGTCACACTTTCTCACTAACCTTTGTGCATCTGAAAAGAGAGTGGGCCACCAATATCCTGCTCTGAGAATTTTATGAGCTGTTGTTTGGGAAGTATAATGTCCACCACACAATCCTTTATGCATATCAATCAAAACATTGTTAGCCATATCCTCATCCACACATCTCAGCAGCACACCATCAGGGTTTTTCCAGTATAGCTCACCTTGAACAATAACATACCTGATTGCATGTAACTTTAAAGTCCTTTTTTGACTGTCACTAAAATGGGAAGGACAATTCAGATTTTGCAAGTAGTAGATAATATCCTTGAACCATTCAGATCCTGATACATTTACACTCTCATCTTGGACTGCATTAACTTGGCATGCTTCCAAGTTTGACTGTGCCATCATCTTGGCTAATCCTTGTCCTCTTATCAACTTGGTAACTTGTATGTCTATGTTAAACTCTTGCAGTTTGTTTATCCATCTGCACCTCCTTCCAGTGACCTCCTGCTGAGTGAATATGTCTTTGACTGCTGCATGGGGTACATATGCAATTATATATGATCCTACCAAGTATGGTCTGAAACTTTTGATGGCTCTGACTAGTGCATATGCCTGTTTTTCCATAATATCATACTTCAACTCAGAGGCCTGCAAGGACATACTGAAGAAAGCGATGGGCTGTTCAAAACCATCTTCGTTTTTCTGTAGCAAACATGCAGCAACAGTATGAAAGGAAGCAAATGAAAATACTTGGAATGGCCTAGAAAAATCAGGAGATTTAAGAACAGGGGCCATCTTGATTGCCTCTTTGATACTCTGAAATGATTCTATTGCTTCCCTTTCCCAGTTGACAGTTGCATCCTTCTTCATCATCTTGGAAATGTTCCTTGTGGTTTCTGCAAAGTTGGGGACAAATCTCCTAACAAAATTTATCTATCCAAAGAAGGACTGAACTCCTTTTACAGTTTTTGGCATTTGAATTCTGTCAATAGCAGCCACTCTCTCTGGATCTATCCTGACTCCATCCTTGGAAACAATATGTCCCAGGAGCTTTCCTTCAACTACCCCAAAGGCACATTTCTTTGGATTTAAAGAAATACCATACTCTAGTGCTCTTATGAAAATCTGCTCCAGATGCAAACAATGCTGCTCTTCTTTCTTTGAGTAAGCAGTCAAGTCATCCTGATATACAGCCAGAATTGATTCAATCAGTCCTGCAAAAGCAACATCCATTGCTCTTTGAAATGTAGCACCTGCATTGGTTAGTCCAAATGGCATTCTAACATACACATAAGTTCCCCATGGAGTGGTAAAGGCGGTCTTATACTGTTCTAATTCCTTTACCTTCACCTGATTATAACCTGAAAATCCATCCATCATGGATAAGAGTTCACAACCAGTCACTCTCTGCAACATAGCTTCCATATTAGGCAGTGGATAGTTATCCTTTAAAGAGGATACATTCAAGTTCCTGAAGTCAACACAAAGCCTAATATCACCATTCTTTTTTCTGACTGGGACAAGGTTAGACAGCCAAGTTGAATGCCTGATTGGCACAATTATTCCAGCTTCCCTGAGCCTTTTGAGTTCTTCTTGCATCTTGGGAGCTAAGGTAGGATTAATAGGTCTTTGCTTTTGTCTAAATGGCTTAGTTCCAGGCTTCAATGGGATCTCATGCTGGAATAAATCTTCCCTATAGGCTTTTAGGTCCTCATATGACCAAGCAAAAACATGTTTATACCTTTTCAGTAATGCAATCAGCATACTCCTAATGTGTGGTTTGAGCTGTTTACCAATGTATACCTTCTGAGGGGCCTGAGATGTCCCCAAATTTATCTCTTCTAAATCTTCCTTATTTGTGGGAGATGTCCTTGTGACCAATTTATCTCTACTGTCAAAAGCTCTTTCCAAAGCTACCAACCCTCTAAGGATTTTATTAGTCTTCAATTGAATTATCTCTTTTCCCACAAGAGTTTCTTTTCCATCTATAGTCTCTACAAAAGCTTGGAAATCAATTTCTTGATTCTCATATTCATCTATGCAGTGCAAAAATTTCAACAAATCCCTATCATCATTAAACACTTGCCAACTGCATATATTTTCTGGTACTGTAGGCCTAATTTTAACTTCTACATTTGTAACACCTGACAGAGTGATGTCATCTGGCCTTATTGCAACATTGGCTAAGAAATCAGCCATAACATTCTTTGACCTCTCTACCTAGCCTATTGAAAATGCATCAAATAGTTCAATGGTATCCCAAACAGCATGCTTGTATTGTTTCAATCTTTTATTTTTTGAAGCATACTTATCTCTAATTTGGGATACAATCAACTCAGAATCCCCAAATACTCTTAACATCTTAATTCCATGTTTGAGAGCAATATTTAGGCCTAAGAGTAAAGCCTCATATTCTGCAATGTTGTTTGTGCAATCAAACCTCAGCAAGAAAGAGAATTTGAGGAGCTTACCAGTTGGAGACAGGAAAATAACTCCAGCTCCAGAGCCTTCTTTTGCACAAGCTCCATCAAAAAACATGGTCCATAAGCCTTGCTGATCCAGCTCTTCAATGCAGACATTTTTTTCTTTATCTTCTATATCATCTGAGACAACCTTGAAGTTATCACAGTCAGTGTCTACAAAGCATACATGTTCCTCTGCTTCTTGGTCTTCCACTGTCTCTGATGATCTTTGTTCTCTGATTAGCTTAACATCCCTGCCATTCATTGGAATCATGGCATATGACAGGTCCAGCTGCATGCTTCCACCAATTAGTGCTGCCCATCTTCTTGACAACAACATACCATACTGTGGCTTGATGTCAACCACTGTTATATTCATTTTATATCTCTTTTTAGGAAATGCTGCCAGTTTGAAATCTACATCCTTCATGATTCCAATAACTGGTACCTCTCTGGCATCCATAGCATAACATTTTCCACATGCCTTGTCAATTTTCAATCCAGTTTGTTGCATGATGGCCAAAGGCATGACATTTGTAGATGCTCCAGAGTCAAGCATACAATTTCTAATTATTTTTCCATTTATAACCAGGGAAACATAAAATGGTTCCACTTGTGAAGGACACTTTGTCATAGTCACTCCTAAATAGACTTCAGGAGCCTCATCTTCTTCATTACACATGACATGTTTCTCACCCTGGGTCTGAATATTTTGTTTAGCTTGAAAAGGTACCCCTGAGATTAGGGATATTGTCCTATTCTTGATCTCTTCCACTTTCATGAGTTCCATAAGTGGAACAGAGACTTTTACCTGAGAGAGGATCTGAGCTATATCAAATGGAGCATAATTTTGTATAACAGTTGTAGCTTGCTCCACAATCTTGTTTTTATCCTGAGCTGATTTAGCTTTTACTTTCATAGTTCCCTGATCATCATTCTTGTCTTGGGAACCTTTACTTTGATCTTCAGCCTGAGGGATTTTGTCTTCTGGTCCTTGAGATTCATGACCTGTTCTATGTCTAAAATTCTGTTTATTATTTACCCACTGCCTTTTTTGTGGTTCAATTCCTTTATGACCATGCACTAGCTGACCTGCAGAAATATCTTCTGGCTGATGTGGGCTGCCTACTTGATTTTTACCCCTGAGATTGTAGTTGCTTTTGACTTGAGCAACTGCTGCAGCTGTGAAGGCTCTAATTTCCTCATCAGAAGGTCGTTGTAGGTTACTCAGAAAATTGTGTGAGCTCTGAGCATACACATAGTTATCTTCATTGTCTTCATCATATGGGAACTGTTGGCAGGCCTGAATTTGATGATCTGTATTCTCATCAGCATCATAAAAAGTGTATCCATTACCTATGGACATCATATTAACATCATCATCTTGCACATGATGTGGCTCATTGCATTCATTACAAGATGTAGCATTATCATACAAGGATTGAGCAATCATACACTGTGACTGTGAATGTGGCATCTGACAAATTATACACCATGGAGCATCATCAACAATATTTATAGCTTTCTTTAGAGGATCAGGAGTTTCTTTGACATGTTGAGCTCTCTGATTTGTGTTGTTACGTGGGAATACAGGCTTACCATCATGTCAATTGGTGTTATAAGGCATATCATGCAATGATGGCCTCTTTTCCTGCCTTTGATAGACTTGCCTATCAGGACCCATCCCTTTTTCACTTCTAGCTAATCTATAGCTTAGGTCCTTAACAACATTTGCCAATTTGTCTATCTTATCTTCAGGGGCAGATGTACTACCTTGAGTGTTCTGAGGCTTGTTTGGATTCTGCAGAATTTTTATATCATCCCTTCTATTTGTCTTGCCCGATGCTTTCCTGTTGTTTTCAATATTCACTGCAATTCTGAAAGCATCCCTGAGAGTAGCAGGACCTTTATCTCTTAATCCATATGCAGTTTTTGCATCAAAGGCATTGATATATAATATTATGCACATAGGTTCATTTGGCCTCATGTGATGTGGCAATTTGTTCAACACTTTAGTAAATCTTGCATTAAAATCTGCAACTTGCTCATTTGACCCTTTAGTGATACTGGTGAACTCATTTACAAAAAAGCTAGGGTCAGTTTTGTCACCATATTGCTCCTTGAACATCCTTTTAAAATCATCCCATGATGAAATACTCCGGTCAGGCAGATTCTTGTACCATTCTCTTGCCTCATCTATTAAGGATTGCATGAATGACTTCATGAAAACATCCTCATGTTCAACCTCAAAGTTATCCATGACATTTTGAAAGGCTTTTAGATGATCTTCTCCTGACACAGTGTTGTTTCCTGAAAATTTAGGCACTTGCAGCCTCAGATGCTTGTCAATGGGGTTAGGATACCCAGGAATACCATCAAACACCAGCTGCCTGAATCTATCTAACTGCATGGGCTGTCTGTTTAACTGATTAACATTAACATTTCTGTTTGCATTCTAGTTTCTTACATTGTTCAGTGGTATCCTAGCATCATTCACATTTTGTCTCTCATCATTATGCTGATGTTGCACTTCATTTCTTTGCTGATGTCTCTGCACATTTGCATTCTCTAGGGTAGGAACTGAATCATTTTGGGTAGTTCTTAAGGCTTGCACTTTCTGCTTCATATCATCTCTGATTTTCATGGCTTGTAGATATTCTAGTTCTGCTCTTAGACTTCTGATTTCTTCAGCTAACTGTTCATCCTTAGGCCTGGAGGTAGATGGTCTCATACCATTCTGGTCATCATCTTCATCATCCCTCAGAGACTCTGCCTCTTCAAACCTTTCACTAGGGTCTAGAAATGGGCATTCTTGGAACACCTCTGACCTCATTCTCATGCTACCACCCTGTTGCCTCTCATATGCACCTTGAATATCAGCTTCTGCATTTGAAAAGTAAGGCACATGCTGTCCTGATGGCCTAGGGTTATCTTGTACATCATCATTTTTTCTGGGGGAACCCTCATGACTAACTGAGACAGCTCCCTTTCTTCTGTACATCATTCTTCTTGTTACTGGTAACTCTTCAAATAAAGGATTTTGTTGGGATCTTCTCCCCTGCATATAAATTTTACTTTGAACGGTTGGGAGATTACTTCGGAGTCGTCACCTATTACTAGGAACTGTTTTCTTTTGAAAACCAGGGTTCTTTCACAAATTCCCCAGCGGAGTCGCCAATTTCTATTGACTTTTTTCCCAGACTGGATGCTTATTCCCAGATTTCCCTACAAGGTAGCCATCAGTGATCAACAGGATCTCTGGGCCAGGGGCCAACAGTGTAGGAGATAGACTCTATATTTTATCCCCTCTTCTTCTTCAGGCTCTGCAAAACCTAGGGGGGTATTCCCTACTCAACATCCATGAGGATAGGCATACAAAGGCTGGGATGCTGACAGAAAGCAGATAAGTCCTCCTGTAAGTAGACCAAAACTGAAAGATAAGAGCAAAGGGGCTAGCTTTGGGCCTATTTGCAGTTGTAGATAGAGGACTGAGGATCCTAAAACTAATTCTAATGTCCTAATGGTTGTTTTAGATTTTGATTTGGATTTTAAGTTTGGATGCAAAGCTGGACATGGTTGTAACACAAATACAAAGCAAGATTGGTGCCTATCCAGGGCCTGGAGTCAGTAGACATACACCTGTGAATGATCAACATGAACAACTAAAACTGGATTTCAGGGGGATATATGTGATACCTGCCTTACAGATATCTCCCAATACAGAGTGTTAAGTTATCTCTACTTATGGCATCCCTACTGCAGTATACCCTTCCCAATGTTCAGCCTGAAAACAGTTTAATCTACCCCTTGAGCAGAAGTTAGAAGATCAGACATTCAACATAGGAATTCTATGCTCTAGAATCTAAACATTACCCAAATATCCAGATTCAGAAGAAGAATACATGCAATACTGGAGATAGAATTAACAAAACACATGCTAAGATAGCATTTCTCATATAAGATTAATCATGAAATCAGTGGGTTCGTGCCAAAACATACAACAAGAGATACATAGACTCACAGGTTTAGCTGTACAGAGCAGCCAGATCAGCTTGTTTTGAATTACAGAGCCAAAAATCTTCAACTTTCAACAACCAAAAATGAGTAACACTTCCTGCTTATAACAGCCAGGTAGTGTACCACAGTAATTAATTACATGGTTGACCAAAAATCCTGCCAGATACACAGTATCAAAAAAATGGCGCTCAACGCACCACCAGATTGGCACCCAAACATGAATGCAGCAGGTAGGGGAGGAGACAGGAAGAAACCTCGAGCCCTGCGCCACTGTCCATTGATGTACACCTTCAATCGGGTACCAGATCCGCCCATACCTCTGCAACCTTCGCCATTAATGGCGCACCAACCCGCGGCCTCGGGAAAACGTCAAACTGTGCATCGCAACCATTTCCCGCCAGGATTCATCGTCATGACATTTGAAAATATGCAGGATATCAATTATCCCACATGCACCCCGCGGCGACCTTTTCAACACTTTATATACTAGGTCACGAGCATATATAATGTCGGTGCTTTTTCTCCTGACGACACTAGTATAAGACTTCATCATCATCCTCCAACAGCATGATATCCTATCGCTTAAAATATCACCCTGACGTCAGCATCATATCGCAATATAACCTGCATGATAATCGCCTTCATCGGCACAACCTGATCCATTGGAGGAACATCCTCCTGCTTAGCCTATACCAAAAGTCTGGCCGATGAACATCCTGATGACGTCATCATCATATCCTGCTGACGTCATCAGGATATCTGCCTACTGCGCACCTCCTCATATCCGGATGACGTCATCATCATGTTTGCAAATATCAGGGGATCTCCACAAGATGATCAGTGTTAGAAATATGACCCCCCCGGACCTTGATGATGTCATCATCATATCGACATCAGGATGATATTCGGAAGATGACCGGATATTTGGAAATATCATCCTGATGCACAAATATCATGTTGCACTGTAGCTCCACTGTAAGATCGGGGTGATAGATGAATATGCCAGATATTTGAAAAGATCACCCCCACTAGATAATGCACGAAGCCGACAGGCGGATATCTCCCTTCGGAAATATCATGATGCAGATAGGCAGAGAAATAGATATCACCCAGACATAAGAATGACGTCAGCATCATCAGGATGATAAAACAACGAACATGAAGTGATACAACAACATCAGGATGATATTGACTAAGATCATCCTGACGTTCAAAATATGATGACCCCAGTGAATATCGGGTCATACTTAGAACTCTTCAACAACATCATCAGGATGATCATAACCAAGATCACCCGATGATAAAAATATCACCCCGGCGAAATATCATGCAGGCAGAAAATATGATGACCCTCGCAAGCAACATGGTGATAACTGGAAACATGATCATGATGATGACGACCCTTAAGAAAAAATAGGCCGGGTTGAACAACTTAGAAAATGACCCCCTCAGAAAATCGGGGTGACATCATCATCATAAAAGATCAAGGTGATAATTGGAAGATCACCGGATACTTGAAAAATCACCTCTGCAAGCAAATCAGGGCACACTGTAGCTTATCAGCAGGATCAGGATGATATCCAAACATCACCCGATATTGAAATATGATGATCCTGATGAAAAACAAGTCGACAGAAAACATGAGATGCTGACCACCATCGAAGCAAACATGATGATGATGACTTCCTCCTCGAAGAAAATATGATGCTGCAGCTGAAAAAAATGCCGAGGAGGTCCAACACTTAGGAAAATGGGAAAGAAGATATAGGGTTCAAATGAAGAAACCCCCTAAACATGAAAAATCAACCCCCGGGTCAAAATGAGTGCTAACACAGGTTATATTGCGATATAATGCTGACGTCAGGGTGATATTTCAAGCGACAGGATATCATGCTACTGGAGGATGATGATGAAGGTTTATACTAGTGTCGTCGGGAGCAAAAGCACCGACATCATATATGCTCGCGACCTAGTATATAAAGTGTTGAAAAGGTCGCCACGGGGTGCATGTGGGATAATTGATATCCTGCATATTTGAAATATCATGACGATGAATCTTGGCAGGAAATGGTTGCGATCGACTATTTGACGTTTTCCCGAGGCCGCGGGTTGGTGCGCCATTAATGGCGAAGGTTGCAGAGGTATGGACGGATCTGGTACCCGATTGAAGGTGTACATCAACGGACAGTGGCGCAGGGCTCGAGGTTTCTTCCTGTCTCCTCCCCTACCTGCTGCATTCATGTTTGGGCACCAATCTGGTAATGCGTTGAGCGCCATTTTTCTGATACTGTGTATCTGGTGGGATTTTTGGTCAACCATGTAATTAATTGCTGTGGTACACTACCTGGCTGTTATAAGCAGGAAGTGTTACTTATTTTTGGTTGTTGAAAACTAGACATTTTGGCTCTGTAATAAGATACAACTAGTTTTTGTTGCTCTGTGCAGCAAAACTTGTGAGTTTATGTATCTCCTGTTGTACGATTTGGCATGAATCCACTGATTTCATGGTTAATCTTATATGAATAATGCTGTGTTTGCATGTGTTATGCTGATTCTGTCTCCAGTTTTGCATGTGTCTTTCTTACTGCAATAGGGATGCCATAAGTATAGACAGCTTAACACTCTTTATTGGGAGATATATGTAAGGCAGATATCATGTGTATCCCCCTGAAATCCAGTTTTAGCTATTCATGCTGATCATTCACAGGTGTATGTCTACCGACTCCAAGCCCTGGATAGGCACTAATCTAGCTCTGTGTTGAGGTTATACACCATGTCCAGCTTTGCATCCAAAATTCAAACTAAACCATCTCTTCCTTCCATCTGTTAGTTGTAGGATTAGGAGTAAGAAACCCTTGCATGCTCTCATCCCTAACCAGACATATATGTCCAAGAACGTTGCCCATCTTGTGATCTATCATACAGATCTTGGTCCATACATGAGAGTATTTTGCCTGTTGTTGTCAAGTTAGATCTTTCTATCTTTGAGCTAGTCAAGGTTACATCTTGAGTTATAGGGATACCCCCCTTGGTGCGGCAGAACTAGAAGTGAAGGGGAGACAGCTCACGCAACCTCCTGTATTTAGTTGGCTGAATCTGCCGTGCATTAGAAGTGGCAAACCCTAATGCTGATTCAGAAGAAAAGTCAACAAAATGGCGACTCTGCTGGGGATAAAATTGATGAAAAAGTGTTATATCTTGTGGCCCATCTGAGTCACCAACAAAATGATGCTCTGCTGGTGGAATGAACCTAGAAAAGTAGCTTTCAGCTATTGAAAATTTTGTCCTCTCTGGAGAGGTGGCGACTCTGCAAAAAAGATCTGAATGCACATGAAAGATGGATGTATGTGATGTGACAAAAATGTGTTGTTGATTTTTCTGCATCTGTATGAGAAAAGGTACCTTGTTCCTTCCCCTTTATATTTGTTGTTTTGCTGCATAAGTTAGATGCCAGGGGAAGCCTTAGGTCTTAGACAGACAAAGGATGTCTAAGAGTAAGATTTTTATGAATCCAAGTATGAATTATCCCATACTCAGTGGTGAAATGTCGAATAAAAGAATAGAAGAGATAAGAAATAGATTGATATTCTTAGAGGCTGAGCAGGCCCAGTTAAAAAGCAGTAACCCTATTGTGTCTGCCAGTCATAAGGCTAAACCTCTTCTCAGCCCTTTTGATCCTTTGTATGACCAACTGGATTTGTCATGGGTGGATTATAAAGTAGAAACTATGCCTGCTAGGATATACTGTCAGATGCCTAGATTTAGTGGTCACAATGTATGTGATGGGAATGCACATATCCAAAATTTTCACAGTTTTATGGGAAAATATTCATTCAGAGATGAGGATATGTGGATGAGGTTTTTTGTTAGGTCCTTTGATGCAAAAGCAAAAGACTGGTATTTGAGCTTTCCAAAGAAATCCTTTGCCTGTTGGGATGAGCTTGCTGACTGTTTCAAGGAAGAATTTGCAAAAGAACTGGCTGATCTTGTTGCAGAATTGATGAGAATTAGAAAACAAGATGAAGAGCCATGTGTTGATTTCAGTCATAGGTTTGCAATAGCCCTTTCACAGATCCCAGAAGTCTTCAGACCTGATATTTCAGCCTGTGTTGGCATATTCTTTGAAGCTTTTGAGGAGGGTTTTAGTGCAATACTGAGGGATTTCAAGGTGACAAGTATGCAGATGGCATACAGGTTCATAGAAAAGATAGAAAAAATCAGAAATGTGTACCTGCTGAAACCCCTGTCCCCAGGCCTTGGTGTGAAAAATCGTTGTGAAGCTGCAAATGACCAAATAATTAAGGCATCATGTGAAGATGAAAAGATGAATATTGAAGGTGCTAGTGAAAGGACTAATGAGGATTCCCATTGCAATGATGAGGCATCTAACCATAAAAATAATAACGAGGTTGTGGACAGCAATGAACAACTTTTGGAATGGACCTGTGGAGATGATTGTGAGTATTGTACTCAAGACAGAGAAGATATAAGCAAACAGAGAAACAGTCCTATGTGTGACCCATTGATTTCTTTTCAAACACATGGGGATCGTGAAGAGCAGTCAGAGATTGAAACAAGTGCTGGTTCAGAGCATGATTGTTTTTCATTTGATGGCTGTTTTGCTTATGACACACAAGCTGATACTCCTCCACAAAGGGAATCCATTGGTGATGAAGATGCATGTTCTGCTGCCCATGAACAAATGGCATACTATGATCAAGCTGATGTACCTGGATCACCCATCTTTGACACATATGGTGATGAGGATTTATTTGAGTATGGTGAGGATCTAGACATTGTTTTTGGTTTGGATTCTGTTTCTCATCCTGATGAAAGAGGAAACAACAGACATCAGGTAAGTGACTTTGAAAATGTGCCTGATTTGAAAGAGATGCCAGAGCCTGATCTTTTCCAGCTTGGTGTACCAGATGGTTGTGTACATGATGTACACAATTGTGATTTTGAAAGCTTTTCTTTTGATGTGCCAGTATATACAATGAGCTCTGATCTTCCTAGCTGTGTGGTGGACTTTGAGTGTTTCCTATTTTCAGTCCAGCTAGGAAATCATGTTGCAATGCATGATGATGATATAGATGACAAGTGCTATATGCCATATGAGTATGCATTGCTTGATACATTCTACACCCACATGTCACATGATGCTGAAGGTTATCTGCACAGGTTTGACAATGACAAGCCAAATCAAAGGGTTGAGTGTGTAGATGACAAGGTTTGTTTGTGGGTGGATCCTGACAGTATCTCCAGGCTTGACCCAGTGCATGCAGATGAAAACAAGATATTTGACAAAGGGAGATACATGTTTTTCTTTTCTTGGTGGCCTTAGGCCATCAAGTGTGTTTGGTGATGCAGGTCGGTGCAGTATTTGACTCTGTGCCCAATGGATAAGGGACTGGTCTGCATCCCAGAGATCTGGGGTTCTCGCTGCAGTCTTGCACCTGCACGTCCCCAGACAGAGCCAGTGTTAGTGCCTGAATTGACTGGCAGTTTTTGAGCAATTTTCATGCAGGCACCTTCCCTAAATATCCAAAAAAAAAAATGTTCTAAGTGTTGGACCTCCTCAGCATTTTTCCAGCTGCAGCATCATATTTTCTTCGAGGAGGAAGTCATCATCATCATGTTTGCTTCGATGGTGGTCAGCATCATCATGTTTTCTGTCGACTTGTTTTTCATCAGGATCATCATATTTCAATATCGGGTGATGTTTCGATATCATCCCGATCCTACTGATGAGCTACAATGTGCCTTAATTTTCTTGCGGAGGGTGATTTTTCAAATATCCGGTGATCTTCCAATTATCACCCTGCCCTTTTATGATGATGATGTCACCCTGATCTTCTGAGGGGGTCATTTTCTAAGTTGTTCAACCCGGCCTATTTTTCTTAAGGGTCTTCATCATCATCATCATATTTCCTGTTATCGCCGTGTTGCTTGCGAGGGTCATCATATTGTCTACCTGCATGATCTTTCGCTGGGGTGATATTTTAACATCGAGTGATCTTTGTTAAGATCATCCTGATGATGTTGCTGTAAAGTTCTAAGTGTGACCTGATTTTCATCGTGGTCATCATATTTTGGACGTCAGGATGATCTTAGTCAATATCATCCTGATGTTGTTGTATCACTTCATGTTCGTTGTTTTATCATCCTGATGTCGATATGATGATGACGTCATCCGGATATGAGGAGGTGCGCAGTAGGCAGATATGCTGATGACATCAGCAGGATATGATGATGATGTCATCAGGATGTTCATCGGCCAGACTTTTGGTATTGGCTAAGCAGGAGGATCTTCCTCTGATGGATCAGGTTGTGCCGATGAAGGCGATTATCATGCAGGTTATATTGCGATATAATGCTGACGTCAGGGTGATATTTCAAGCAATAGGATATCATGCTGCTGGAGGATGATGATGAAGGTTTATACTAGTGTCGTCGGGAGCAAAAGCACCGACATCATATATGCTCGCGACCTAGTATATAAAGTGTTGAAAAGGTCGCCGCGGGGTGCATGTGGGATAATTGATATCCTGCATATTTGAAATATCATGACGATGAATCTTGGCGGGAAATGGTTGCGATCGACTGTTTGACATTTTCCCGAGGCCGCGGGTTGGTGCGCCATTAATGGCGAAGGTTGCAGAGGTATGGACGGATCTGGTACCTGATTGAAGGTGTACATCAACGGACAGTGGCGCAGGGCTCGAGGTTTCTTCCTGTCTCCTCCCCTACCTGCTGCATTCATGTTTGGGCGCCAATCTGGTAATGCGTTGAGCGCCATTTTTCTGATACTGTGTATCTGGCAGGATTTTTGGTCAACCATGTAATTAATTGCTGTGGTACACTACCTGGCTGTTATAAGCAGGAAGTGTTACTCATTTTTGGTTGTTGAAAACTGGACATTTTGGCTCTATAATAAGATACAACTAGTTTTGGTTGCTCTGTGCATCAAAACTTGTGAGTTTATGTATCCCCTGTTGTACGATTTGGCATGAATCCACTGATTTCATGGTTAATCTTATATGAATAATGTTGTGTTTGCATGTGTTATGCTGATTCTGTCTCCAGTTTTGCATGTGTCTTTCTTACTGCAATAGGGATGCCATAAGTATAGACAGCTTAACACTCTTTATTGGGAGATATATGTAAGGCAGATATCATGTGTATCCCCCTGAAATCCAGTTTTAGCTATTCATGCTGATCATTCACAGGTGTATGTCTACTGACTCCAAGCCCTGGATAGGCACTAATCTAGCTCTGTGTTGAGGTTATACACCATGTCCAGCTTTACATCCAAAATTCAAACTAAACCATCTCTTCCTTCCATCTGTTAGTTGTAGGATTAGGAGTAGGAAACCCTTGCATGCTCTCATCCCTAACCAGACATATATGTCCAAGAATGTTGCCCACCTTGTGATCTATCATACAGATCTTGGTCCATACATGAGAGTATTCTGCCTGTTGTTGTCAAGTTAGATCTTTCTATCTTTGATCTAGTCAAGGTTACATCTTGAGTTATAGGGATACCCCCCTTGGTGCGGCAGAACCAGAAGTGAAGGGGAGGCAGCTCACGCAACCTCCTATATTTAGTTGGCTGAATCTGCCTGTGCATTAGAAGTGGCAAACCCTAATGCTGATTCAGAAGAAAAGTCAACAAGGTGCATTCAAGGTGATGACTCCAAATGAAGGTAAGAACACTTGTCATATGAACTCCCACACTTGTGAGGACCCTAACAACATGCCACTATGATTATTCACCCCTCCATTGACATACAGTGCATAGATTATTCAAAGCAACAAAGAACCTAGGGTTTTAGGACTATCTCACAGCAAATCTACACACACAGTCAATCATATCTTCTTCACACATGCCAGTTGTGAGTTGTCCTCTTGTAGGGATGTGGATAAGCATGGAACAGAGCTTTCCACTAATTTTCAAGATTTTTGGATGGTGGAAACTCTGCCCATGATCAAATTTTGCTCCCTGGAAACCCCAGGTAGGGTTTAGACCTGCACTCACCAAAAATGCAATATCTCACACAAAACTTGATGAAATTCTACCAAAACAAATGCATTTGAAAGCTAGATTTTTATTGCTATGTGTAGAACATTACAGATGGATCAACATCAAAGGTTGACTATGGATCAATACCATGCATTTGATGAGAGAGCAGCCAATGAGAGGGACATGGACAAATATCCATGTCCATGTAAAGACTATCGTGGTGGAAAGGTGAGAAAAAGAAACCTGCTTCTTCAACATATGATAAGATATGGGCATAGTGGTAATCCCTTGGGATTACAATTATTATGAAGATATGATAGAATTGTAGAGTGTGAGAGATGAAGAGGCAACAAACATAGATGAAGTGGCACCAAACATAGATAAAGAGGCAACAATGTTAGTTGAAGGGTTTGAAGTTGCCTGTGTATGCTAATTGTAAGCTAAGTCATTTGAAAACAATCCTTCAAATTCTTAACTTGCAAGTGGTGCATGGTTGGACAAATGAGAGTGTAGATTAGTTATTGGCATTATTAAGTTTTTTGTTACCACCTGACTCCATATTGCCAACAAAACGAAGTCAATGTAAAAAGCAAATTACTAAGCTAGGATTAGGGTATTATTTTGCAATAATCTTCCAAGTGAGAGTGAATGTCTAAAATTTCATGAAGCGAGGTATAGACAAGGGTTGAAATCAACTTTGGTTCCTAGAAAGGTTCTTCGCCACTTTCCAATAATCCCATGATTACTCTGAATGTATAGGTGTAGAGACATTGCTAAACTCATGCAATGGCATGCCCAAAATAAGAGCACTGATTGAAAACAATGACATGTGCTTGATTCTAAGACATGGATGGAATTTGATAACAGATGGCCTGATTTTTCTCAAGATCCTCATAATATAAGGTTGGGTTTGGCTCTAGATGGGGTGAACCCATTCTCAGATCAAAGTACTAAATGGTCAACTTAGCTAGTGTTTTTAATAAATTAAAACTTGCCCCCATTGTTAGCAACTAAACCATTTTTCTTAATGCTATCATTGATTATACCAGGAAAGAAAAGTGACTTCAGATACAATCGATGCTTATCCAGAGCCATTATATGATGAGCTAATGGAATTGTGGAAAGGAATTGAAGCAATTCATTCTTTAAGGGATGGTCATTCAATCAAATTCACTTTAAGAACTTCCTTATTGTTTATGATTCATGATCTTCCTACATATGGCACATTGTCTGGTCTCAGTGTTCATGGATACCATGAATGCCATGCTTGCAACTTTAAGGATTTTGTGAGGCACTCAAGAAGTTTGCATAAGTGTATTTATTATGGACATCATGCTTGCCTTAAATGGATCATCCATATCGTCGATAAAAACATGTTTCAATAGTCAAGAAGAGAATCGTGAAGCACCATTGCTAATAAAAAGTGATTACATTGTTGAGAATGGACAAAAAAGAATGACATTTATTGAAAATGATGGGATTGCTAGTAGTAGATATGATCCATGTAGTGAAAGTGGTGTAAAATGGTTGTGCATATTCTATAATTTGCCATACTTTAAGTATATAGCCATTAGGCATACTGTTGACTTTATGCATACTAAGAAAAATATAGCCTATGCTATTTTAGAAACTCTTTTTGGTTCTTTTGATACTATTTCATCATGTGAAGACTTTTGACAACTAAAGATTCATCGAAATCTTTGGGTTGAAAAATGTGGTGATGAAAAATATAGAAAACCTAGTGCTCCTTATGTCTGGACAAAGGAACAATGTGTACAATTCTTACAACTATTGTTTCAAACTCACTTTCCCACTGGATATGTAAGTAGTAGTATTAGAAGCCAAACTGACATTAATGGCTTAAGAGGCCTCAAGACCCATGACTATCATGTCATAATCGAGATAATTTTACCTATTGTGGTAAATATATCAAGTTTGGCAAAGGGGCCAAGATTGGCAGTTATAAGGTTGGGCCTAATATTAAAGAGAATGAGTTTACATGTATTAGATCCTTCAAACTTTGATAGTTTGAGGGAGGAGGTTGTTGAAGTCCTTTGTCTATTGGAATAGGAATTTCGACCAACAATCTTTAACATTTCTATGCATCTTTTGATACATCTAGAATATGAACTAGAGCATTGTGGCTCAGTAAGAACAAGATGGATGTATCCTATAGAATGATATATGAAGGTTTTGAAAAAAAGTGTTTGTACTAGGGCAAAACTGAAAGGCAACATGTCTGAGGGATATTCAATGCAAGAGGCATGGGATTTTGTACAGAATATATGAAGGATTTTAAAAATGTCAATCGACATGTATGGGATGATGACGAAGATGAAAGAGTTGTAGGTGAAGTACTAGAAGGCAATGGATGTCTCTTCAAGCTATCACATCAAGAAAGAAGTGTGATACATGCCTATATTCATCAAAACACATCATTTGATAAGTGGCATAGGTAAAAAAAAAATTACACAATAATTTATTTACTCAATTGCATTTACACATTTATATTATTAATCTTACTATTTGTACATTAATATTCTATGTAGAAAATATGAAGAAGAGAATCAAACCTGGATGCAACATCAACCTCAAAAGTACAGACGTCATGATTTGATTGGAGGTGATTCTTTTCCAAAATTTGAAGAATGGATTGCTAATGTAGTCAGTCATGCAAAAGAAGAAGGTCAAGATGTAACAATGAAGGAAAGTGAGATTTCACAATCTCCACATGTATGGGCTATGTGTTTTAGTGGAATGTGGGCCTATGGTAGTCATTTAAGAGTGGAAGAAAAAGACAAAGGAAAGACAAATTGTGATTGTGTTGTTAGTGTTAAATTTCTTCATGAAACTAAGAAGAAATTTTATGTTGGATGAAATTATTCAAGTGGATTTTGGTGAAAATAGTCCTATATTATTAAAATGTAAGTGGATCCAACCATCCACAGTACAATTTGATGAGTATGAATTTGTACGCGCAAATACAGGGCAATGTTTATCAGAGATGGATGAGCCGTATGTTTCCCCTCTTCAAATTAACCAATCATTTCTAGTTGATGATGTAAGAAGCTCAAGATGGTCATATGTCATTCAAACAGAATCTTGTTCCAAAAGAAAATTCATGGAAGTTGTCGATATAATGCTTGATGGACAATATGTTAATTTAAAAGAAACATTCGAAGAAGTGGATGAAGATGATGGAGTGTTTGAAGAAGAGATTTTGATTACTAATGAAGAGATTGTGAGAGAGAATGAGTAGCATGTCACAGATGAGGATGAGGAAGAATATAAAGTAGATGTAGACATGAGTGATCAGGATTCTAATCTTGCTAGCAATGCAGATGATTATGATGATGTTTTGTCACCTTTGTTGCAAGTATGGGCCTAAACGGTGTTGTCATTGATGTCAACACTCCTGTTGCACTAATGTCAAGGATTGGATGAGTTGTATGCTGAGGATATTGAGAAAATTAGTCCTATTAGGAATAGAGAAGAACAGTGAAGACAATGAAGTAAAGATCCCAGCTAAGATGAAGATCAGAGGATGCACAGCAAAGGGTTTGTAGATATGTGTCTAAAAATGATCGAGTCAAGATTTGAGAGGTCCGCATGAAGATTTGAAGAAGTTATGGCCATTTGAGTGAAATTGGTTCTGACAGGTGTTCAAAGGTGACAGAGTGACACAAATAGGTGCGGTGAGATCCGGAAATGAAATACCTTGTTCTGCAGATTTGGTGGAGTGTTTAGGAAGTCAATATGAATTGACAACTCAATTGGTTCATGGTTTGGAGGTCCACAAGCATCTATTCCAATATGATAGTGATGACAGACTGTGTTCTTAACGTTCCAGATGAAGGAGAGAATGATTTCAGTAAATAGAAGTAGTGTGGATGTTCTTGGTGATTTAGGCAATCTTGTGGGTGTCTCTGGATTGTGTCCAGATTGTGTTGGTGGTCCGCATTGAAGATTGATCTCATAATTGAAGAGTTACTTCCGGATGATGATGTTCTTCCTAAACCTGGCCGACCGGATGATTTACACATCTTACGGATGATCTTGAAGATGTTCTATGAAGCATGGCATGTTCCTCAAAGAAGATTGAAGTCCCAGATCTATTTAGCTAATAGTGTGGTAATCCACATGAAGTCTTTTGTAATTAGTCAAGTTGTATTTGTGTATTTACTTTGTAAAGTTTGCCAACTTTGATGATTATCCCAAAGTTGATGTCTTGTATAAATAAGAAGTTGTGAAGTCATTTCAAAAGTGTCTTGGTGGAGATGAGAGTGTGGTAAAGAGGAGAAGAGCGAAAGGTAGAGCAGAAGTATTGAGCTTAAATGAAACTGACTCAAGCATGGTGAAGATGTTATTCTTCAGTTCAAGTATGTAATATTTATTATTCTGTAGACAGTGTGTCTCCTGTAGGTAGTGGGCCTCTTGTGAGCAGTGTGCTTGGGAAGTGAGCCCTAATTGGCATGTGCCATTTTGTTCTTCTTATTCTTTTAATAGAGAATACAATCTTGGGTTAGTCACCCTATGGCTTTTCCCTTAACCAGATTTTCCATATTAAAATCTTAGTGTCGTATGTGTAAATGTGTTTTTGCTCTTGAATTGTTGCTTTATGTTTCCATGATTGATTTATTATTATGTTGTTGAATTACAAGAAGGATTTAAGTGGTTAATAAGAGAAAGTTTTGGGACAACTGAGTCACCGCCCCCCTCTCAATTGTCTGTCTTGAATCTAACAACCTTAACTAGCCTGTCACCTTAAGAGGTTAGCTTGCCACCTAAACTTTGGTTATATGTATGGTGTAATTTTGTATTGAATGTAATAAAGATCTAAGTATAGGTATGCTTATTCACTATTATTTTACTGATACATTCCTGAATGTAATCATCATTATTCTACTGGTACATTGTATATAAAACTTGAGATGTTCACTACTGATTTGAAGTGCATTTAAAGTTAGGTTCAATCATTCTTCTTAGTTTTCTTAATTTGGTGAAATTAATTTTGTTTAGTTACATTATAATTTCTTGTATGTCCTATATGTTTTCTAGATGCTAGACTTTTCTTGTATGTCCTAGATGATAGCTTTAGTTCATAATACAAATTCTAGCCTCCACATGCATTGAATATGCTTGTGTAAAGGAAACAAAGAAATGATCTCTTAGATATCTTAACCAGAATCCAAGCACTAGATTAAATCTTCTTCTCCATTGATTTCTTCAAATAGATATTACAATATAACAAAAGTCTCCTCATATATGTTTCTATAAATGCGTATGATGATGATATCAAAATTTGGTCTTGGTTTCTCTTTTATAAGAGAAGCAACAAGCTTCAGATTGTTACAAAATATGGCATCTTTTCAAAATTCATGCCTCTTCATATAAACTAAACATGAATTTTGCTTAAAACATAATTAAAAGAAAATAGAGAAAGTAGACTTGTAATATTGATTGGAAGCCTGCAACACTTGCAATACACTTGTAGTCCATTAATCAACATAGAAGACCCGTGATCATCCTGATCTAGCAAAGTCCCCCTCTCCATGATAGAGTGTTTGAAGGCTCGGTTCTTCCACTGCAACATCTTCAAGGCCCTATTCTTCTGGAGGAGCCAAATACTTTTTCTCCCATTGGTATACGGTGTAGTCATGAGACCATGATGCTTGTTTCTCCCCTATGGTGGCACTCTCAAATTTTGTAAATTTGATGTGCCAGTATTCTTTTGAGATGTCGACAAAGGCTTGATCGACAAGCTACTCAATCTACCCCGGAGGCCACTTTTGGTGATTAAAATTTGCAACTCAGGCATTATCTTGCAAATCTAGTTGCCAGGAAGTTTCTTGGTGCATATGGTAACATGCATGGTTAGTTTCGTGCTCCCGAGATGAAGTTTGATGGGGTAATTAATTGTTTCCTGACTGTGATAGGCTAATTTTGGCATTCCAAAAAATTTCAAATCTTACAATTCCAAGGGTGACCCAGTTTTCGATTTGGTCTCAAACATCTCCAGTTCCAATTTCATCAAAATTAGTGATAATTTTATGCATTATTTTAATACATCTCAGTTGTGACAAACTCGTCTGGTGAGTCAATTTACAAAGCAGGTGCCTGAAATTGGTCGGCGAAGTGGATTCTGAAGAGATGGAGTTGTGATGTTCACAACATGTCCCATTTTACTCCTTAGCAAAATGAGGACCCCTGTTGTGGCTTTGCTTTTGTTTTGTCTGTGTGGGTCTGTTTGGTGGTAAAAGGGGAAAAGAGGGTAAAAAATTGCAAACTTTGTTAAAAATAGAGAAAAAATACATTTTCAATACCAGGGCATCATATGGTTAGATTCCTTGTGAAAAATGAGCCAGGGTTGTTTTTTGAACAATCTTAAAATTTGCCATATTTTGCAAGTTATGATCATTTTGGTAAAATGTACAAGGGAAGGGTTTGTTGTTTGCACATACAAGTCTGTTTGTATATCGGGTTGCATATACAAAGACATTTGTATATCGTTGTCCATATACAAGGTCGCTTGTATGTGCAAGGGTCATTTTTGTACTTAGTCACATTTGCAATCGGGTTCATATACAAGGTTGTTTGCATGTTGAGTCGCTTGCATGTTGCACATACATTGCCCTTTATACATCGCTTTCATATGCAGGGTCAATTGTATGTCCTTCACCTTGTGTGCATTTTAATAAAGGTTCTATGTATACATACAAGGTGGACCCGAAATGATTTAGAGTTGAAATGAATAGATGTTTTAAAATCCGTTGCATGTATCTCACCTTTGTATGTTTGGCAGGTTAAACAAACAAGGCAAATGTGCATTTGGCTTTATACATAGCACAAAATCCAAAAAGTTATAAACCAGGGTTAATTTGTTGTATATCCGCAGGCTTGTATAAACATACAATGCAAATATACATTGGGCAGACCCGATGGACTTATTAAAAAGAGTTAAGTCATTGTATATTTTTTGCAATGTATGTTTCGATATACAAAGCCGATATACAATGACTTATACATCGCGCGGACTTGAAAAGGGTTTTTAAACAATGTTAAATCATTGTACATTTCCAGCTTGTATGTATCTGACATACATTGCGTTATATACAAGCAATGGAACCCAAAGTTATGAAACAGGATGAAATGCTTGTATGTTTCACGTAATGTATATTTCATAACATACATTGCATTATATACATTATCCACATGCAAGCTGTGGATTTGGAAAGGGCTATCAAATGGGATTAAATCATTGTATCTTCACGTTTGTATGTATGTTTCAAAACATACATTTCATTATGCATACAGGCCGGATTTCAAAGGAGAATTCAATATGGAGAAATCATTGAATGTTTTGAGTGCTTGCATATTTCAAAGCATGTATTGTAGAATGCATACAATATGGAATCAAAGAGAAATTAAAATCTGGTTAAACGCTTGTATGAAAGTCCAAATGTATATTTAGAACATACAAGCCAATATACATTACGGAATGTACATTGTATGGAATCGAGAGATAAATAAACTATCGTTTATAACAGCGATGGGTCCGAATGTACATGCAAAGCGAAAAGTGCAGGCCGGATTTGAGGGGAAATTTAAATACAAATAATTCTTTGTATATTTCGGGTGTTTGTATGTTGCCGATATACAAGTGAATGATACAAGCTAAAGAATACAAAGGGCAGAGCCGAAACATTATGAAATGAGGTTAAATGATTGCATGTATCTGCCTTGTATACATGTTTGGGATACAAAGCAAAACATACATGGTAATTTATGCATCGCGATAAACATACAATGCAGAACTCAGGGAAAATTAAAATCCGGTTAAACGAATGTATCACGCCCGGCTTGTATATTAGAAGATACAGTGAATTAAGCAAGGAAAAGGGCGGGAAAGCAGAGCGATGGATTTTTTTTTGAAGCTATTTTGGAGCCCAAATGCATGTTTCTGGTCAACGATGGTTGACCTGACCAGTTTAGCATTGTATATGCATTTTGGATGCGTAATTTTCATAGATTTTGGGCCTGATTTTTGCATTTGCAGAGTCACGCCTTGATTTAATAGGTGTTTTAATTTCTTGTTGTTTATTAGATGAAATGGTACTTATTGCTGGTCTATTTTTTTGCAGGTTTGCAGTTGAAGAAGGAGCTCAGGCTTGATGGCAATGACATCATGGAATGGAGATCTGATCTCAAGAGTAGAGGAAGATAAGGATGAAGGGCGAGGAAGTCAAACGGTCTTCATTGATGAAGACAAAATGTAGATGAAGACATTAATATAGCAGACAACAAAAGTTATTATTGAGCTGCTAGGGTTTCCAGATGGGCATATTTCGCCTAGATTTAATGTATGCTACTGAGATATTTTTGCGAGACTTGTTCTCCAACATTTAATGTTGTAACTAGAGGTTTGAACCATTACTTAACTAGGGTTTTGAGTTGCACTGAGCACAGATCAGTCAAGTATATATTGTGCCTCTGTACACTGTAATAAATACATAGGGATTTTTTTAGAATAGAGGGACCTTTTAGTTTAGAATAGAAGAAGGAGGTCGCTTGTGTCTGCAACAAGGAGCGTGTGGAACATCCTACCTCCTTACTGTATCTGTAAAGCTTGCAAGTATTATGTAATTTGATCAATGAAACTAAGAGTCATTCAGACATTGTAAATCTTATATGACTATCTATTTCTAGTACAATTGAATCTGGAATTCTGCATCTATCTTATGAGTGTTTTCTGGGTCTTCATTGTGTTTGAAACATTTTCTCTTAGAGCTTGCAATTTTAAGTGTATGTAAAAATGCTCAGAACTTACATTTAATGTTTTAGTATGTGGATTTGATCGAATTGTTGTATGATTTACAAAGTGCATAACAAAACAACTAGATCCTTTGGTAGAATGAATGAAGTTTAGTTTAGATATTTCTAACTTTTTCCAACCCATCTGAAAATACTTAGCTTAAAACGTAGGAATTTAAAGGAAATTGTCTCATATTTGAAAAGGTATGCATAACTAAGTTGAAAGTAGACAGTTTTCATAAATATTTAGGAGGAGAAAGATACAATAATTCAAGAATACCTTTTAAAGCTTTGTAGAACAGTAACACTTTTATGCAAAAAGAATGAAGAACATGTTGATATTTATGATCTTTTGCATAGTTTGAGTCCAGTAAACCAACAAGAAACCCTAAATCACGTAAGGCCCCTGGAACATTACAGCTTCACATCAACCTACTGAATTTGCCCAACAAGTCAAGACCTAACCATATTAAACTTGGGATTAAGAGAATCTTAACCGATTCCTTCATATCTTTCAAGTCAGTTTTGGTTCATTTTATATGAATTTTAACTATTGTTATGACTGTGTTAAAACAATCATCAACAGTTTTTTGGCGCTAGAAGGAGAGCCTAATTGGATTTGGGGTTAATTTTATGAGTTTTAATGCTTTATTCTGAGATATGTCAGGTCTCTTAAAATTTCAAAAGCCTAAAAGGTTGAAAACAAGTCCCAGTTTCAATGGACTCATATGGGGATAGTTTTCAAGTTGACACTCCTTTATTTTACCAAGCTTTAAATAGACAGCTTTATCCTAAAAATTTATCTAGCTATGGCTTATTTGGAAGGTGTAGAATACATAGGTCCATAGAGCATGGTGAAATTAATTGTCTGGCTTTTCTTACAAGGTTAGATTTATATTTAAAAGGACTAATCTCTCTCTCAGATGTGTATAAGGCTGAAAGTTGGCAGGAAAATGAGGAGATTATGGAGCAACAAGAGGATACAACATCGGCGGTCATTAAATGTTTAGAGAATGTAAAGACGGAACCAATGCTAGAAATAAAGGATAGTGGAATCTCTTTTTCAGAATCATGTGATGGTAAGAAAAATAATCTACCTTTTTGTCAAGGTCCAGCTATGATTAAAGTTAGTCAAAGGTATAAATATCCAAAAAAATACAGAGAAGAAATCACAGCTCATGTTCATTTTCTAGACGATAGGCAAAGTAGATTTAATAAAAAAGAAAAGAAAGGTGAGGTTGGTCTTGATGTAGTTGATAAAAATATGGAAGTACTAGGGAATACTTGTCAAGAAGAAATCTTTGGATTTGACCTAAAAAGTTTTAATGAAAATGATTTGGCAAGGAAATTTTATGTATCAACAAGTAATAGAGTTGTAGGGAATAATAGTAGGACATCTTTCCTTAGGTCATTTTATGATGGGATTGATAGTAGGTCTCTACCTCCTAATATAGGTAAAGGTGAGTGTAGGTATAAACCTTTTTAACCTTGTAGAGAGGAAACCATTTGTCAAGATAAGGTCTTTATTGTTGATCCTAATGCTTTTGGAAAAGATAGTAAAACGTCTTTCCTTGAATCATTTTATGGAAAAGAGAAATGTGGACAGATGGAGGAATTACAGTGCACCAAAATTGATGAGGTTCCTATTATAGCAGCCCATGGAGTCATAGAAAAGGAAGTTAATGCTGATTTACTGTCTAACTTTCTTAAATTGAATAACCAAGTTCAAGATTGTTGCAGGTCAATAGAATCAGACTCCACACTAGATGATAAATATGGGGCATCTGATAAACAATTCTTGAAAATGGAAGGTACAGAGGATCATGCTATTGCTAGGCAAAATTAGACCTCACCCCAGCATTATTTTGAAAATGAAGCAGGGGAGTATTCCTACCAATCAAGAGATGTTGTTCCACTTTTACTCTCAAGTGATCTAGAAATGATTAATTTTTGTATGTTAGATTATGATGATGAATATACTCACTTAAGTGCTGATGTGCAGGGAAATGATGAGAAAATTGAGAGGTTTGCTAAATTTGAGGATAAACTGAGCATCTGGAATGAAGGGATAAAGATGGATAATGATGAAGAAATGATACATCTAGAGTCATTCATCTTTCAGATTGAGGAAAGGCCAGACTTGGAGCTAAGCAATGAAAGTACAAGGTTAAATGGAGAGCCAGCTGTCAATAAACAAGCATGTCCAATAGAGCTAAAAATATATCAAGTTGTCTCTTTCCTTTCCTCAGTGAATAATGTTGAATGTTGTTTTGATTATGGAGATTTAAGAGATAGGACATGCATATGGATTAGTCATGAGCATAATGGGCTGCCTCAATTGCTGATAGTTAGAGATTATCCTATCATATACTGTGAGGGTAGAATAAAAAAGCATTTTTTAGAATTCAAAGATAAATTTGCTAAGTTAATAACCATAATCAGTGCCATGTTACTCCTGCACAATCTAAATAAATATACAAGTAGGGGTGTTCTTGGGTCCTTCCCTAGGTTTTGTTTACCTTGTGGGGGGGGTTTGTGTATAGTTTGGTAGGTTAGTTGTTTGTACAATTTTGTTTTTGTTTCTTTTGTTTTGTTGTTTTGTTGTTTTGTTGTTTTGTTTATGTTTTGTTGTTTGTATAGTTTGTTTGTTGGTTTGTTTGTTGTCTCCTCAGCAGGGATCTTTGTTTTTCTTTAGAGTGTTAAGGAGCAAACTAGAAACCATTGAAAACAATAGGAAATTTAGAATATTCAGGTTAATTATTTGTAATTTATGCATAACTTGTTGTGACTGTCATGAATGTAGAGAGTTGTTTTACTTGTTAAATTTCGTATTCAATAATAGTGGGTTGAGTATTCAAGGAAGGTTTCTCACGATGACACACCTAAAATCCTTTGGTTTGTTGAACCTACTAGTGTAGATATTAGGTGAAAAATCAGAGGTAACCCTTGCTACCATGACAATTCTCAGCTTAATTTTGGCAAGTGCTCATTCCTTGCATCATTGAAGTTACAACTGCAATATCTTATGAAATCTATATCAAATACAGAAAATATAAAAAAAAAATGAATAAAATGGATTATACTAAAAATCTAGATTAAGCCATCTAAGTAACTCTACCGGGGTTATAGACGCTCGCTGGCAGTGGGGCCCTACTTAGGAGAATTGTAACGATAACCTTGTCGGGGCTATGGATGCTCGCTAGCATCAAGGCTCTATCCGATCGACTATGAGGGAATATCCTCAACTACATAGGCTAATGTTAGTCACTGGTTTGTTCAACCGATCTCCAAGATGATGATAATTAATCACTTGCACACAATTAAACTGAAAATGAAAATTCATGCACCTTATTGAATACCTTAGGTCTCGAGTTAAATAATGATTTACAAAAAGGATAGTTGGAAGTTATGGATTTATTTCATTTAGTTTTTTCAAATGCTTTGAATTTAATTGTTTTGTTTGGTTGCTAGTTGTTGTGATGTTCACAACACGCCCCATTTTACTCCTTAGCAAAATGAGGACCCCTACTGTGGCTTTGCTTTTGTTTTGTTTGTGTGGGTCTGTTTGGTGGTAAAAGGGGAAAAGAGGGTAAAAAATTGCAAACTTTGTTAAAAATAGAGAAAAAATACATTTTCAGTACTAGGGCATGATATGGTTGGATTCCTTGTAAAAAATGAGCCATTGTTACTTTTTGAACCATCTTAAAATTTGCCATATTTTCCAAGTTATGATCATTTTGGTAAAATGTACAAGGGAAGGGTTTGTTGTTTGCACATACAAGTCTGTTTGTATATCAGGTTGCATATACAAAGACATTTGTATAATGCTATCCATATACAAGGTCGCTTGTATGTGCAAGGGTCATTTTTGTACTTAGTCGCATTTGCAATCGGGTTCATATACAAGGTTGTTTGCATGTTGAGTCACTTGCATGTTGCACATACATTGCCCTTTATACATCACTTTCATATGCAGGGTCGATTGTATGTCCTTCACCTTGTGTGCATTTTAATAAAGGTTCTATGTATACATACAAGGTGGACCCAAAATGGCTTAGAGTTGAAATGAATAGATGTTTTAAAATCCGATGCATGTATCTCACCTTTGTATGTTTGGCAGGTTAAACATACAAGGCAAATGTGCATTTGGCTTTATACATAGCACGAAATCCAAAAAGTTATAAACCAGGGTTAATTTGTTGTATATCCGCAAGCTTGTATAAACATACAATGTGAATATACATTGGGTGGACCCGATGGACTTATTAAAAAGAGTTAAGTCATTGTATATTTTGTGCAATGTATGTTTCGATATACAAAGCCGATATACAATGACTTATACATCACGCGGACTTGAAAAGGGTTTTTAAACAATGTTAAATCATTATACATTTCCGACTTGTATGTATCTGACATACATTGTGTTATATACAAGCAATGGAACCCAAAGTTATGAAACAGGATGAAATACTTGTATGTTTCACGTAATGTATATTTCGTAACATACATTGCATTATATACATTATCCACATGCAAGCTGTGGATTTGGAAAGGGCTATCAAATGGGATTAAATTGTTGTATCTTCACGTTTGTATGTATGTTTCAAAAAATACATTTCATTATGCATACAGGCCAGATTTCAAAGGAGAATTCAATATGGAGAAATCATTGAATGTTTTGAGTGCTTGCATATTTCGAAGCATGTATTGTAGAATGCATACAATGCAGAATCGAAGAGAAATTAAAATCTGGTTAAACACTTGTATGAAAGTCCAAATGTATATTTAGAACATACAAGCCAATATACATTACATAATGTACATTACGCGGAATCGAGAGATAAATAAACTGTTGTTTATAACAGCGATGGGTTCAAATGTACATGCAAAGCGAAAAGTGCAGGTCAGATTTGAGGGGAAATTTAAATACAAATAATTATTTGTATATTTCAGGCATTTGTATGTTGCCAATATACAAGTGAATGATACAAGCTAAAGGATACAAAGGGCGGAGCCGAAACATTTATGAAATGAGGTTAAATGATTGCATGTATCCACCTTGTATGCATGTTTGGGATACAAAGCAAAACATACATTGTAATTTATGCATTGCGATAAACATAAAATGCAGAACTTAGCGAAAATTAAAATCCGGTTAAAAGAATGTATCATGCTTGGCTTGTATATTGGAAGATACAGGGAATTAAGCAAGGAAAAGGGTGGGAAAGCAGAGCGATGGATTTTTTTTTGAAGCTATTTTGGAGCCCGAATGCATGTTTCTGGACAACGATGGTTGACTCGACCAGTTTAGCATTGTATATGCATTCTGGACGCGTGATTTTCACAGATTTTGGGCCCGATTTCTGTGTTTGCATAGTCATACCTTGATTTAACAGGTGTTTTAATTTCTTGTTGTTTATTAGGTGAAATGGTACTTATTGCTGGTCTATTTTTTTGCAGGTTTGCAGTTGAAGGAGCTAAGGCTTGATGGTGATGACGTCATGGAAAGGAGATCCGATCTCAAGAGTAGAGGAAGATAAGGATGAAGGGCGAGGAAGTCAAAGGGTCTTCATTGATGAAGACAAAATGTAGATGAAGACATTATTATAGCAGACAGTAGAAGTTATTATTGAGCTGTTAGGGTTTCCAAATGGGCATATTTCACCCAGATTTAATGTATGTTGTTAAGATATTTTTGGGAGACTTGTTCCCCAACATTTAATGTTGTAACTGGAGGTTTGAACCATTGCTTAACTAGGGTTTTGAGTTGCACTGAGGACAGATCAGTCAAGTATATATTGTGCCTCTGTACACTATAATAAATACACATGGATTTTTTAGAATAGAGGGACCTTTTAGTTTAGAATAGAAGAAGGAGGTCGCCTATGTCTGCAACAAGGAGCGTGTGGAAAATCCTGCCTCCTTGTTGTATCTGTAAAGCTTGTAAGTTTTTTATAATTTGATCAATGAAGCTAAGAGTCATTCAGACATTGTAAATCTTATATGATTGTCTATTTCTAATACAATTGAATCTAGAATTCTGTATCTATCTTCTGAGTGTTTTCTGGCTCTTCATTGTGTTTGAAACATTTTCTCTTAGAGCTTGCAATTTTAAGTGTATGTTTGTGAAAATGGTCAAAACTTACATTTAAGGTTTTAGTCTGTGGATTTGATCAAATTGCTATATGATTTACAAAGTGCATAACAGAACAACTAGATCCTTTGGTAGAATGAATGAAGTTTAGTTTATATCTTTCCAACTTTTCCCAACCCATCTGAAAAAACTTAGCTTAAAACGCAGGAATTTAAAGGAAATTGTCTCATATTTGAAAAGGTATGCATAACTAAGATGAAAGTAGATAGTTTTCATAAATATTTAGGACGAGAAAGCTACAATAATTCAAGAATAGCTTTTAAAGCTTTGTAGAACAGTAACACTTTTATGCAAAAAGAATGAACAACATGCTGATATATATGATCTTTTGCATAGTTTGAGTCCAGTAAACCAGCAAGAAACCCTAAATCATGTAAGGCCCCTTGAACATTATAGCTTCACATCAACCTATTGAATTTGCCCAACAGGTCAAGACCTGACCATATTAAACTTGGGATTAAGCGAATCTTAACCGATTCCTTCAAATCTTTTAAGTCAGTTTTGGTTCATTTTATGTGAATTTTAACTATTGTTATGACTGTGTTAAAACAATCATCAACATTTTTTTGGCGCTAGGAGGGCCTAATTGGATTTGGGGTTAATTTTATGAGTTTTAATGCTTTATTCTGAGATATGTTAGGTCTCTTAAAATTTCAAAAGCCTAAAAGGTTGAAAACAAGTCCCAGTTTCAATGGACTCATATGGGGACAGTTTTCAAGTTGACACTCCTTTATTTCAGAAAGCTTTAAATAGACAGCTTTATCCTAAAAATTTATCTAGCTATGGCTTATTTGGAATGTGTAGGATACATAGGTCCATAGAGCACAGTGAAATTAATTGTCTGGCTTTTCTTACAAGGTTAGATTTATATTTAAAAGGACTAATCTCTTTCTTAGATGTGTATAAGGCTAAAAGTTGGCAGGAAAATGAGGAGATTATGCAGCAGCAAGAGGATACAGCATCGGTGGTCATTAAATGTTCAGAAAATGCAAAGATGGAACCAATGCTAGAAATAAAGGATAGTGGAATCTCTTTTTCAGAATCATGTGATGGTAAGAAAAATAATCTACCTTTTTGTCAAGGTCCAGCTATGATTAAAGTTAGTGAAAGGTATAAATATCCAAAAAAATACAGAGAAGAAATCACAGCTCATGTTCATTTTCTAGACGATAGGCAAAGTAGATTTAATAAAAAAGAAAAGAAAGGTGAGGTTGGTCTTGATGTAGTTGATAAAAATATGGAAGTACTAGGGAATACTTGTCAAGAAGAAATCTCTGGATTTGACCTAAAAAGCTTTAATGAAAATGATTTGGCAAGGAAATTTTAGGTATTAGCAAGTAATAGAGTTGTAGGGAATAATAATACGACATCTTCCCTTAGGTCATTTTATGATGGGATTGATAGTAGGTCTCTACCTCCTAGTACAGCTAAAGGTGAGTGTAGGTATAAACCTTTTAAAGCCTGTAGAGAGGAAACCATTTGTCAAGATAAGGTATTTATTGTTGATCCTAATGCTTTTGGAAAAGACAGTAAAATGTCTTTCCTTGAATCATTTTATGGAAAAGAGAAATGTGGACAGATGGAGGAATTACAGTGCACCAAAATTGATGAGGTTCCTATTACAGCAGCCCATGGAGTCATAGAAAAGGAAGTTAATGTTGATTTACTATCTAACTTGCTTAAATTGAATAACCAAGTTCAAGATTGTTGTAGGTCAATAGAATCAAACTCCACACTGGATGATAAATATGGGTCATCTGATGAACAATTCTTGAAAATGGAAGGTACAGAGGATCATGCTATTGCTGGGCAAAATTAGACATCGCCCCAGCGATTTTCACAGATTTTGGGCCTGATTTCTGCGTTTACACAGTCACGCCTTGATTTAACAGGTGTTTTAATTTCCTGCTATTTATTACGTGAAATGGTACTTATTGCTGGTCTAGTTTTTTTGCAGGTTTGCAGTTGAAGAAGGTGCTGAGGCTTGATGGCGATGATGTCATGGAAAGGAGATATGATCTCAGGAGCAAAGGAAGATAAGGATGAAGGGCGAGGAAGTCAAAGGGTCTTCATTGATGAAGACAAAATGTAGATGAAGACATTATTATAGCAGACAGCAGAAGTTATTATTGAGCTACTAGGGTTTCCAGATGGGCATATTTCGCCTAGATTTAATGTATGCTGCTAAGATATTTTTGGGAGATTTGTTCTCCAAGATTTAATGTTGTAACTGGAGGTTTGAACCATTGCTTAACTAGGGTTTTGAGTTGCACTGAGGACAGATCAGTCAAGTATATATTGTGCCTCTGTACACTGTAATAAATACAAGGGTATTTTTTAGAATAGAGGGACCTTTTAGTTTAGAATAGAAGAAAGAGGTCGCCTGTGTCTGCAACAAGGAGCGTGTGGAACATCCTGCCTCCTTGCTGTATCTATAAAGATTGTAAGTTTTCTGTAATTTGATCAATGAAACTAAGAGTCATTTAGACATTGTAAATCTTATATGACTGTCTATTTCTAATACAATTGAATCTGGAATTTTGCATCTATCTTCTGAGTGTTTTCTAGCTCTTCATTGTGTTTGAAACATTTTCTCTTAGAGCTTGCAATTTTAAGTGTATGCTTGTGAAAATGCTCAGAACTTACATTTAAGGTTTTAGTTTGTGGATTTGATCGAATTGTTGTATGATTTACAAAGTGCATAACAAAACAACTAGATCCTTTGGTAGAATGAATGAAGTTTAGCTTAGATCTTTCTAACTTTTCCCAACCCATTTGAAAATACTTAGCTTAAAACGTAGGAATTTAAAGGAAATTGTCTCATATTTGAAAAGGTATGCATAACTAAGTTGAAAGTAGACAGTTTTCATAAATATTTAGGAGGAGAAAGCTACAATAATTCAAGAATACCTTTTAAAGCTTTGTAGAACATTAACACTTTTATGCAAAAAGAATGAACAACATGCTGATATTTTTGATTTTTTGCATAGTTTGAGTCCAGTAAACCAACAAGAAACCCTAAATCATGTAAGGCCCCTTGAACATTACAGCTTCACATCAACCTACTAAATTTGCCCAACAGGTCAAGACCTGACCATATTAAACTTGGGATTAAGCGAATCTTAACCGATTCCTTCATATCTTTCAAGTCAGTTTTGGTTCATTTTATGTGAATTTTAACTATTGTTATGACTGTGTTAAAACAATCATCAATAGATGGGTTTTCTTGAAATAATTGATTATGCCTTTGTGCAATTTTTTGTGGTCATTGGACACCTAGTTTGCCCACGCTGAAAAGCGCCATTTGCCTGGAGAGGGGAATTAAAGTTTGCCTAAGTTTAAAAATCAAAATGCTAATAATAAAAGAAATATTATTAAATAGCATTTTAAAAAGGCAAAGAAATGTGGTTTGAACGTGACTTGGAAAAGTCAAATGTTATGAGGAAAGACTTTTTAAACTTTATAAAAGTTTAATTAGAGTTTATAAAGAGGAATGAGGGTGTGATGGGACGGATATCACACCATCACAGTCCTCCATACTACCTCTTTTCTCCTTGTGATGGTGCAATATGCCCATCACAGGGCATTACGTGCCCTCCTCTCCCTTCTGTAGTGACAAACAATGATTTTCCTTCAATTCAATGGTGATTTTGTTGAGTTTTTCGCTGCTCCTGGCGGGTTTCAGTTCTACAATCACATTTTTCTATTTCTAGGCAATTTTTGGCTTAAATATGTAGTTTTTTGCTTAGAATTCATCCTTGGGCCATTCCTAATCCATTGGTGAAGGTTTTTAGCTAATTTGCTTTAATTTCAGAGTGCTGGAATGATGCAAAATGCCTTTATTTCTCAGAAAATGACCCAGAGGTAATTGGCTAAGTAAAAATTTTGATTGAATGTTGTTGTGATGACATCTCAGAGATTGAATGCTATGGAGAAGCTGAGGAATGAGATATCAATTTAGAAGAATGGAGTCTCCAACACTGTCATTCAAATTGGGAAAAAATTAAATAATGTAAAAAATTAAAAGAGGGATATTAATGCATATTTTATTCATTTTTCTTTTCCTCTTTTAATGTAGTAATATTTTATTCCCAATGTCATTTTAGAGGGAGAATTGTATTAAAAAAATATCTCACCTACCTCCAAAATGTAGTAAATTTTAGGGTAACATACTTTGAGCATAAAAGAAGCTGCTGGGCTTTCATTTGGGATCGAAGATTTTGGATATTTTTTGAGGAGTGAATGAAATACATTTTCTGATGGGTTGTCTCATCTCTTGTCTTGTAAGTTTATGAGTTGTATGTTGAATGTATTCCTACATAAATGTTATTCACTTTCATGTTAATTTAAATAAGAAATGTTGAATGCATGTATTCTATTAATTGTCTTAAGTGTTGAATGCATCTCTTCTTTTGAATCTGATAACTAAGGGTTGTTGAGATTCTAGGATATAGATTTTCTATATTGCATGCTTACTCTTTGACCTCTATTCAAGGAGTAGATTAAACTATTTTGGGTTAAGTATGAGAAAGAATGTATTGCAGCAGGGATATTTGTAAGAAGAGTTATTTGAATACTCTATCTTAGGTGGTGTTTGTAAGGAAAATACCAATCTAACCCCATGAAACTTGAATGTTAGTTTCAAGTTTATGCAAATCATTCACATATATACGTCTATTTGACTCCATTGCCCTGAGATAAGCACTAGCCTGATTTTGTATTGAGTTTGTGAGTCAAAACCCAAGTCTTTCATCTAGTCATAAAACAAAATCAGAACATCATTGACATGCTGTCATAAGGTCCTAACACTTTAGATGAAAATTATTAGTTTATCAATCAGGGTAGTGTCTGAGGCTGTATGCATAGGGAGTTTGTATATTTCATTGAGAAACAATTTTTCTAATTCTGTTGAAAGATTGAAACAACACATGAAATGAAACAATAATTATATCCCTCTATAGAAAGCATTCAAATTTAATACTAAAAAGCATGCAAACTCTAGACTAGAAAGCATTTAAATTCTATACTAGAAAGCAAATAAATTCTATGCTAACAATTCACAAATGCAATTTTCTATGCTGTAAACATTATAAATTCCAACTATCAGAAAACAATAATTTTAACTAAGGCAAATGCACTGGAAAACTTCTGATCAACACAAAAAGTTTCAAAACAATAGTACACAATAGTTTCACTTTTAAACAACACACCCTATAGGTTAATGACAGAAAACTAAACATAAACTATCTTCAACCAAATGAAAACATCCACAGAAATGAAAGTACTTATCTATCCTACAGACTTGCGAGTGGCCAGCTCATGGGAGAAACTTGTCTTAACTCAGGTCACATTCAATCACTTCCACAACACATGATAACTCCATTCAAATCTTCATATTTCCAAAGAAACTAAAACTCAGGACAACATCATTTGCATTCATGAAAAATTACAAGCACACAGCTCTAATTATTTTAAAAACTAAGGGATTGTCTTTCATTCATCCATAATATATATTTATATCCATGTTTCAAGCAACAATTAAAATTGAACTACTTCAAAACTCCCTAAATTTTAGATGGCGAGAAAATGCCATTTGATGAAGCCTTATAACTGAAAAACATAATCTTTACTACTATTGTCTTTTAAAACATAAAAAGGACTCCAAGTGGAGCCATAATGTCTTTTGGATAACCACAAAAATAATAGAATTAAAACAAAGTCTTCGTTTAATGCACGCCTAAAATTTATGGCGCCCCCAACTTCTGGTGCACTCATCCACAACTGCATGATGTCCACTTCTTTTGTAGGCAATGCATTAACCTACACAATGACCCAACTTTTCATGCCATGAAATCAACATTTAAAAGCTAGTTTCAATCAATTTAGGAAATAAGGATTTGTACAACATTTTATTAAAAATAGATAAATATCGCTTATAAAAATAAATAAATTGGCAAGCCTAGGGAATTGGGTAATGCAAAAAGGGCTATTTGTTCCATCAAATAAATGAGGTTATTTTTACCTCATCAATCATTTAAAAACTTTAGGATTTTGGTGTAGGGTTTGATGGAGATTAATTGTCATTGATGCCAAAAGGTGTTTTGTTCTCAGGTTTGATGTCATCAGGTTTGATTTGTAAATGTGGAGATGCAAATGATTTATGAAATACAGGAAGTGTTTATCTCATTTGATGTTTCTAGATGGTTGATACAGTTATGTTGTTCACAGGTTGTCCTCTTGGTTTCAATGTAGAGACCATTCAGGGAAAGAAGACATCTTTATATTGTTTGTATAATGCAGGATGCTCTTGTCATCATGTTTCAAGTTGTTAAGGAAGAGGTTCATGTGTTCATATGTCTCAATGGTTTGATATTGGATGCTCAGGATGATCAGTGTTGACATAACAAGATGCAACTATTCGTGTGGTTTGGTGTGTCAATCATGTCTTTGCCTTGGTTCAAGATGGTTATCTTAATCTAAATTGTGCATTGCACATGTGTCTCAAAAGTTGATGTTGGTAGATTGTCAGGATGTGGTAAGATATGTTCATTTATGCTTGTTTCAGGATGGCTCTTCAAACTGGTTTGATATGTTAGTTTGATATAATTGTCTTCATGTTTCAAGACTATCCTTTTCATGCTTCACATAACAGTGTTTAGTTGATGATGTTTCAGTTGAATTAGGTGATCAAGGTTTCAATATGGAGTTGCTCAAATATCTGTATTCTCAGGATCATAATCATATGTGATGGTATTGATCATATGTTATCCATACTTCATGAGGATTTATTATACCTAAGTAACAAGTTTATGACAAAGTATGAATGGAAGAGAATTAGCTTTTTAGAGATGTCATATTAGTTTGAAGACTTATTTCTTGACAGATACATTTTATGTTGTTTTGTTAAATCACATATATTTATGTGATCAAAGGTTTTGAATGGAGTTTAAAAATATTAAATCCTAACATAGCTACCCTTCTCTCTGCCCGTCATATGAGTTTTACACTTTTGTTTTAATTTTATGGTGACTTACTAAAGGAGCTCTTAAAATGTTATTCTTACCAGCCCTCTTCTTGGTTAATCGGTGCTTACTAGTAATACAAATGTGCTCGAGCGGGAGTTATAAATCAATGGTTTTATTTAAAAGATTGTTGAGCGCCAAAAGCAAAATCAAAGGCCGATATTCAAAATGGAACCTTCTCTTGTGAGAATCAACTTTGACAGTCTCAGAAACATCAGTTAGCTTTGACTGCAGAGATAAGGTTTGATTTAAGACTATTTTTTAGCATTTTTTAAGGAAGATCTATATGAGATTCAAAGGCACTATTTTTAGGAAGATTTCATTCTATTTTTAAGACTGCATCAGTCAGTTCCTCATGACAGAAAGCTAAAAAGATGGAACTTTAATAGGGCAAAAAAAATTTTAATGCCTTTTATTAAAAAGGAATGTATGGGGATTTTTTGTAGAAGATTTTTGGTGGTGAAAGTTTGAGGAATTTTTTTTTATTTACAGATGATATTTTGCAAAGAGAAGAAAAAGAATATGAAGAGTTTTTGCAGATGAAGAAATATGCAAAGCAGAGGAATTTGATATTATTCTCCATAAATGAAAATGGTCATAAAAAGAAGAGATATGATCTTATTATGTTTTTGCAGGTTGAAAAGAATATCTTGTAAATTTCTTTTTGAAAAGACAAAATGGAGTTTTTGAAGACATTTTTTGTGAGCAGATTGAAAAGAAGAATGAGTGTGAGAAGATGAAAGGTTTTGAGATGAGGAAACTGTATCACAAAAATAACGAAGATGAATGGTTATGTAAAGAAGGTGTATTTAAAAATCTTATTTTTTGCAGGTTCCTAAGTGATGAAGAAAGTGTGTTGAGATATGCAAAGATGAGAAAATGAAAAAGAAATGAATGAGATATATTGCAGGAATGATATATGATGTAGAAGATTTTATTGTTGTGAGATTTTTGTAGAGAATGTACAGGTGAATCAGGTGATTGCAAGGATAAAAGTTTTATCAAAAATTTAGAAATATATGAGTTGATGTTGCATATGATTCAAGTATATTGAGAAGGCATTATGGAACACATATGCAGAGTAATTGATTTCAAGACTAAGAAAGAATGATATGTGGTTATGACCATTGTATTGAAATAGAGAAACCCTCTGTATTACTTGTATTGTTTTGATGATGGTGATTGCATTTGCCAGTGGGGCTTTATGTGCTAGTGAGGCTTTGTTGATCAGTGAGACCTCTTTGTAGCTAGTGAGGCTTGAATGGTTAGTGAGACCTTGTTGTAACCAATGAGGCTTGAATAAGCTAGTGAGGCAATTTTTGAGAGGTTTTTCTACCCCAGGAGGGTTTTCCTCTCCTAGAATCTTTTGTGTGTTGGTTTCATATCTTGTATGTCTTCATGTGTTCATATATTTCATGCCTTCAATATTATAATTGTGCATATGTGTGTTAACAAATCATTGATGTCTTTCTCTCTCTTTATCTTGTAAGTCAAAAGGTGTAAAAATTATAAAATTTATACAACACCGATTCACCCCCCCTCTTAGTGTTGTTCTGGACTCCAACAAGTGGTATCAGAGCATAGGTTCCCTTTTTGAAGTCTAATAGGCTCGGGTAGGTCCTATTAGTGGAGTACCATGGGAAAGAGTAGAAGAAATAAGAACATGAGAAATGTCAACTCTCATTCTGATCAAAAGGTGCAGTCTGTATCAAATTCAGATATTGATATACAATCAGTTGATAGAAATGTTGCACAAATGAATCAAGTATTAAATTAGAAAAAGAGTTTTCATAAGTTCCTTTCTTTGATGGTTCAAATTTCTCTATTTGGTGCTTTAGGATGCAAGCCTATCTATTTACTTTAGGATATGGTGTGTGGATGTTAGCTGAGAGTGGGTGTTTTATTTCCTCTCTATCACCTAATGATACAAGTAATAAAGAGGCTTATGAATACAATGATACTGCAAAGAAGGCTATTATGTCTAGATTATCTAATGAAGTTTATTTTAATTTTATGAATTGTGAAAGAGTTTAGGATATTTGGAAGGAATTGATAAGAATCTATCAAGGTGATGATAAAAAGGAGGATAGCCTGGTGTGTGAAGAAAGTAGCAATGAAAGGATACTTTCAAATGAAGGAGATGAGACTCAATCAAATTCAGAAGAAGAAGATCACATTATAAGTGATGATGAACAAGAGTTTGAACTTGATATAGAAGGAGAGCTCATATGTGCTCTAAGTGAACTCAAGAAATATAAAAAGGAGAACCATAAATTAGAATTACAGCTATAACAAGAAAGAGAATCAAAAGACAAAGCATTTTTAGACCTTAAAAGAGTATCTTCAAATGTTGAAGAAGCAAGAAGTCAGATTGTGAGTTTAAAGACACAAATTAATGAATCAAATAATTTAATTATCAGTTTGAAGACAGAGGTTGAGGAAGCTAAGAGGATAGCTGATGTATCAAAATCTGACCTTGAAGTTAAAAGAATTGAAAGTCTAAAATTAGAGGGTGAAATTATCAATCTAAGAAAAGATTATGAAGGTCTCAAGGTGTTGTCCAAGAAGTATCAAGAGTTTGAGGAAAGTACATACAAGTTGCATGAGATGTCGGGCAACCAGAAGCATCATAAGAACACAGTTGGTTTAGGATATGAAGAAGGAGAGTGTTCCAAAGCTAGAGAAACTCCCAGAAGGAAAATTGATTTAAGTCATCATGTTGCTGATCCTAAAGGCAAAAAGAAGATTGAAGAAAAAATGCTCAAACAAAGAAGAAATTTTAGAAGAACTACTCTTGTAAGACAAGCATACATGTACTAGTATAATTATTCATTTAATGGTTATTGTTATACCTATAATCATTTTGGACACAAAGCAATTAATTGCAGAAGAAGTCAATTTGCTTCAATATGGAATCCTAATGTTGTATGTTTCAAGTGTGATTCTCCTGGTCACAAGGAATATAGTTGCAGAGTGTATGAAACAATAGTGTCACCTGGTTTGATAGGTTAGAAAAATAAAAAGGTTGAAAAGGTTTGGAAGAAGAAACCTAAATAGAAGAAAGAAGTGAAAGTGTGGAGACTAAAACAGAGCCAAGAGAAGATAAATTCTAAACTTCTGCATCTTGCAAAAGTCACTTCATCAGCTGCATAACAGATAGCATGAAGTTAGGAGTTGTTCATGTTCTATCAATTATCCGCAATAAGTTTTAGGAGGAGATCATTTGATGTTTGTCAACTTGATGATCTTGTTTTGATTATTATGTTTTTGGATTCATGTATGATTTAATGTGTTTTTCATATCAGTCTTATGAAATGGAGTTCTTAATGATGTTGATAACTAAGTTGATCTTCAGTATGTGACAGTGACACAAGTGATCAGTGGTTCATAATGTCATAATATAAACAAGATAAGATGTTCAGGAGTTAAATGTACAAAGTGTTGGGTGATGTTGAATGACTTGGTTTATAAATGATCCCATTTATATTTTGTTCATATCATGTTGATACTTACAAAGGTTGAGTTGTTATGGTGTTGCAGTTCAATGTGATCTTGATATTGTGGCATATTGATTGTCATGACAATGAGATTAAGATGTTTTCAAGGAGCTCTTATCAGATATTAGTATATGTTGGTTGAGGAGGCTGAAAATGAAAAAGGCAATTCATAGCACGTATCTTTGTATTTAGTTTTGCAAAGGTATCAATACTAGTTTTGTATATATCAGATTTTGACATTGTGTTGCAAAAAGTGTCATGTGAAGGATCAGCAAGATGGTCTTCATCAAGATAGTCTTCATTCCTTTCAAGATGGTCTTCATTCTTTATTATGCCAAGAAGTGTGTGCAAGAGTAAATTGGTTGAAGGTTGTTTGTCTATCTTGTAGTCACTATCATGGAAGTCTTGAGTTGTTATCATGTCATCATGAATTGTGAATTTTGTGATAAGTAGTCTTCATGTTGTTATCATCAGAATTTTTCTTATTGAACTTGCATTGTTGTTCATCATGGATGTTGAAATGATTATGATATCCTTACATGGAGAACAAGTTCATATGAGTTTTATCAAAGGAGTCAATTTTATGCCTTCATTGGTTGGGAGATCTTGGAGATGTGTCATTTAGGTCAAAAAGGATCGTTGATTGTGAAAGATTTATTTTTCATGAAATTTGTTTTGTAATCACAAGTGATGTCATCAGGAGTTTGTATTTGATTCTAGAGGTATCTTAGTTTTCATCTTGTCAAAAGAAGTTATTAGAGGATTTCAATGATATCATTTTTTCATCTTCACATTGGTGTTGTGACAAGAAATAGTATTATGCAGATAATATGGTGCAGTCTATGACAATGGTTTTGTGCTTTATTTGGTGTGCCTGTCATGATGTTTCTCTAAGGTCTTATACTTCATAATGTCTTGTTGCATTCAAGTTGTTCAATATGTAGGTGTACAAGGTCAAAGCTTTAAGGATAAGTTTAGGACAGCAAACAGCAAAGGTGATCAATGTCTTCAATCTTTTGAAAGAAATTTGTGGTATCAAAGTTTTGAATAAGTGGTATCTCTATTCTTGGTTGGTATAAAGATAACAAGGTAAGGTATGCAGTTGGTCGATATTAGCATAAGTTGCTAATGTTGTATATGAGTTATCTTTCGTAGGGGGAGATATTTGTCTTTGTCGTCAGATGTCAAAAAGGGGGAGAGAAAAAAACATCATGTAGTTTTGCCATCAATGACAAAGGGCAAGTTTGATGGAGATTGATTGTCATTGATGCCAAAAGGTGTTGTGTTCTCAGGTTTGATTTGCAAATGTGGAGATGCAGATGATTTATGAAATGCAGGAAGTGTTTATCTCATTTAATGTTTCTAGATGGTTGATACAGTTATGTTGTTCACAGGTTGTCCTCTTGGTTTCAATGTAGAGACCATTCAGGGAAAGAAGACATCTTTATATTGTTTGTATAATGCAGGATGCTCTTTTCATCATGTTTCAAGTTGTTAAGGAAGAGGTTCATGTGTTCATATGTCTCAATGGTTTGATATTGGATGCTCAGGATGATCAGTGTTGACATAACAAGATGCAACTATTCATGTGGTTTGGTGTGTCAATCATGTCTCTGCCTTGGTTCAAGATGGTTATCTCAATCTAAATTGTGCATTGCACATGTGTCTCAAAAGTTGATGTTGGTAGATTGTCAGGATGTGGTAAGATATGTTCATTTATGCTTGTTTTAGGATGGCTCTTCAAATTGGTTTGATATGTTAGTTTGACATAATTGTCTTCATGTTTCAAGACTATCCTTATCATGCTTCACATGAAGGTTTTTAGTTGATGATGTTTTAGTTGAGTTAGGTGATCAAGGTTTCGATATTGAGTTGCTCAGATATCTGTATGCTCAAGATCATGATCATATGTGATGGTATTGATCATATGTTATCCATACTTCATGAGGATTTATGATACCTTAGTAACAAGTTCATGACAAAGTATGAATGGCAGAGAATTAGCTTTTCAGAGATGTTATATTAGTTTGAAGACTTATGTCTTGACAGATACATTTTATGTTGTTTTGTTAAATCACATATATTTATGTGATCAAAGGTTTTGAATGGAGTTTAAAAATATTAAATCCTAACATAGCTACCTTTCTCTCTGCCCGTCATATGAGTTTTACACTTTTTGCTTTAATTTTATGGTGACTTTCTATTTGAGGTAAAGTCATTTAAGGTGACTTCCCAAAGGGGCTCTTAAAACGTTATTCTTACTGCCCCTCTTCTTGGTTAATCGGTGCTTACTAGTAATACAAATGTGCTTGAGCGGGAGTTATAAATCAATGGTTTTATTTAAAAGATTGTTGAGTGCCAAAAGCAAAATCGATGGCCAATATTCAAAATGGAACCTTCTCTTATGAGAATCAACTTTGACTGCAGATATAAGGTTTGATTTAAGACTATTTTTAGCATTTTTTAAGGAAGATCTATATAAGATTCAAAGGCACTATTTTTAAGAAGATTCCATTCTATTTTTAAGACTGCATTAGTCAGTTCCTTGTGCCAGAAAGCTAAAAATATGGAACTTTAATAGGGCAGAAGCTTTTTCAATGCCTTTTATTAAAAATGATTGTATGGGGATTTTTTGTAGAAGATTTTTGGTGGTGAAAGTCAAAGAAAATTTTTGATTTGTAGATGATATTTTGCAGAGAGAAGAAAAAGAATATTAAGGGTTTTTGCAGATGAAGAAATATGCAAAGTAGAGGAATTTGATATTATTCTCCATAAATGAAAATAGTCATAAAAAGAAGAGATATGATCTTATTGTGTTTTTGCAGGTTGAAAAGAATATCTTGTAAATTTATTTTTGAAAAGAAAAGATGGAGTTTTTGAAGATATTTTTTTGTGAGCAGAGTGAAAAGAAGATTGAGTGTGAGAAGATGTTTTGAGATGAGGAAAATGTATCACAAAAATAAAGAAGATGAATGGTTATGTAAAGGTGTATTTAAAAATCTTATTTTTTGCAGGTTCCTAAGTGATGAAGAAAGTGTGTTGAGATATGCAGAGATGAGAAAATGAAAAAGAAATGAATGAGATATAGTTGCAGGAATGATATATCATGTAGAAGATTTTATTGTTGTGAGATTTTTGTAGAGAATGTACAGGTGAATCAGGTGATTGCAAGGATAAATGTTTTGTCAAAAATTGAGAAATATATGAGTTGATGTTGCAGATGATTCAAGTACATTGAGAAGGCATTATGGAGCACATATGTAGAGTAATTGATTTCAAGACTAAGAAAGAATGATATGTGGTTATGAGCATTGTATTGAAATAGAGAAGCCCTCTATATTACTTGTATTGTTTTGATGATGGTGATTGCATTTGCCAGTGAGGCTTTGTTGGTCAGTGAGACCTCTTTGTAGCCAGTGAGGCTTGAATGGTCAATGAGACTTGTTGTAACTAGTGAGGTTTGAATAAGCTAGTGAGGCAATTTTTGAGAGGTTTTTCTACCCTAGGATGGCTTTCCTCTCATATAATCTTTTGTGTCTTGGTTTCATATCTTGTGTGTCTTCATGTGTTCATATATTTCATGCCCTCAATATTATAATTGTGCATATGTGTGTTAACAAATCATTGATGTCTCTCTCTCTTTATCGTGTAAATCAAAAGGTGTAAAAATTGTAAAATTTATACAACACTAATTCACCCCCCCTCTCAGTGTTGTTTTAGACTCCAACAAGGTTGTAGCTGCATGCTATTAGATTTAACCAGTGTGATAGTCCAAGAACATTACCAATCTGGGTTTATCTTACAAATCTTGGTGCATACCTGAGAGCATTCTACCTGAAGTAGTCAAAGACAAATATTTTGGTTTTAAATAAGGGAATACCCTCCCAGGTGTGGCAGAACCTAAAGTGCAAGGGAGACACGTGCAAACAATCTCCTGTCTTTGTTGGCCAAATCTACTGTTGAACTTGAGCGTAAGAAGTGGTAAATCTTTAGAGTTTGATATGTTTAGATTTGGGAACCAACAAAACTGGTGACTCTACTAGGGATAGTGACAAATCTATGAGCAAAGAGTCAAAGAATTTGATGACTCTGAATATTTTCTTTAGATATTGAAGGTTTCAGACCTGGATGAAGCTTTGTTGCAGCAAATTTAAAGGAATTTATGTGTGGCTTTGCTGTTGAGGAGAACCCAGAATGAAAGAAAAGAGTTTTCAACTTCATAAAGCTCATTCCTCTACTAGGAGGTGGTGACTCTGCATATAAAGAACCTGAAAAGGGATACAAAGAAGGGCTAGATTTGCATAATCTCAGTTAGGGAAAAGAACTTGCAGCAGCTGCAACATATCCAGGTATTTTTCATATTTTGGTTTCCAAAAAACCATGGTGTATGAGTTTTAAATGATTCCCTATTAGGTGAAGTTAGCATTGGTTAAAAGGGAAATAGTGGTGATAGGCTTGCATACTTTTGCATTTGCTGAGATTATAGTATGTATTTTCAAATGACGTGTGTAATATTTTTTTAAAAACTCATTTAGAGGACCTTAGGCAAGCTAAAACAAAAGTTCATATTTTAAGGGCTTAAGATCATTGTTGTAAAAGAAGTTTGAGTTGTCCTGTGTAACTATAAAGTTAATATCAAAAGGCTTGTAAAGGTGTGAGAAAATGTATCATCAACCCCTGCATCCTTGTATGGACCCAAACATGGCAATGTATAGTGTGTTGTCTCAGCCATGTAATAAGAGAAGTTTTAGCACTGGAATGTATAAGGCCATCAATTTTAGTGGCATAAATAGTTATCCAAATGTTGTCCCTAGTAAAATCAAAAAATATTTACCCACATTCAATGCTATAAAGGGTCAATCAGCAGAAAGACACTTGCAACAGTTCAGTAATCTAATGGATGATTATGCGGTTGACCATGAAGAAGTAGTCATGAGGTTATTTGTCCAGTCCCTAAAGCATGAAGCAAGAGAATAGTTCTTGAATTTGTTACCACATTCAATCAGCACTTGGCAGGAATTTCAATCAGCATTCATAGAATAGTTCAATGAAAGAATGTCTGAGATTTCACTTCTCAATGATTTCATGTATATCCATATTGAAGAAGGTGAATTAGTTCCAGCCTTAAACCTCATATTCATAAAGGCATTAAAAATAATTTTAGAATGTATGAGACCTAATGATGCATTATGTTTGCTGGTTTACCTTGGTGCATTCAACAAGAAAATGAGCTACATATTGAGAAGTGAAGATCTAGCAAGTTTACATCAGGCTTTTGAAATTGTAATGGACATTGAAAAGGTTTCAAAGTATGGAATAATTAGAAGTTTCAAGCAAAAATCTATGGTCTGTCATGAAGAGTTCTATGCGGCTGAGCAATGCAAGTCGAAAGTTATGAATGTTTGCCAAAGCAATTATTAGTTTGCTGCCCCAGTCTTTCATGAAAGGAAGCTAGGTGTGCGGAAATTGCTTCCTACACTAATCTAAAGAGGAGAGAAGTGTCCAAATTCTTTTTAACCTTTACAATTATAGTGTTATTAACCGAACAATAGAGATATTGCAGCAATACACATACACACAGAATGTAGACAGAAGAGAGAGAGAGAGAGACAAGATATAACGTGGGGAAAACCCTTTCGGGAGAAAAACCCTACACTCCAAAACCTACACAATGTATTATCGAAACAAGAAATGTTTACAACACACTTGCAATGCAAGTCTTTATAGGAGTCTTTGACACTTGTATCTAAGATATTCTGGTAGCATAACAATACCTGTCAATCACACTATACATCTCCTCTCCAGGTACCTGTTTAAATAGAAGTTAGAGAGCAAAAATGGACCTTTCTTGGAATGGGCGTCCAACTTGGCCTCATGGCCCAAAACCCACGCCTAGGGATACTTGTCCAACACTGTAGCATGGTCATGATAGTTGTCACATCACCCCATCCTAATGTGGGCACCTAGTCCCAAGTTGGGCAATGACAGATGATCTTAGGCACATATCTTACGACTATCATAGAATCTGTCATAACTAATAACTCTTACAGCTATAAGAGAATCTGTCATAACTACCTAAAAATAGCATATTCTACTTACAACACATCATCACTCTCCTTGGGGTGCCCAAAGATGCCTTCTTCCAAGATGCTCTTTGACACATGTCTTCACCTATCATAGAACCTTCTATTTTTGACTCTTACGCATCATAGATTCTGTCATAGGAATCTGTCATAACCGTTTTGGTCAATATTCACTTACACACTAGTCAAGATGCCGACACATGGAAAAAATTCTCTACCACTAAGTAGGACACTTATCTCCTCATGTGAGGACAAAAGTACATGTGGTCACCTTCCATGTAGAATGACACATCACCATGCCAAATCCCACAAGATGATGAAACATGATTTGCATCCTAGTTACAATAATAGGCAATAAATAAATACATTACAATAAATAAATGCAAGTAATTACCAAGGTTGAGACACATTAAATCCAACATTATCACACTTGTTAAACACCTTGTAAGATCCAATAGAAATAATAAGATTTAACTGCTATAGGCTGAGAGGCCGATAGACTCCGAACACCATCTGAACTTCTATGTGCCCACTAGTTTCGTCAATGCATCTGCAACATTCTTCAAAGTGTCTACCTTCTCCAAATTCACCTTCCCATCCTCTACCATGTCTCACACGAAGTGAAACTGTACATCAATATCCTTTGTTCTAGCATGGAAAGTTGGATTCTTTGCTAGCCAAATCACACTCTGAATATCACAAAAGATAGTAATATGTCCTGCATCAACACCAATATTTGAACACAATCTCTTAATCCAAATGGCTTCCTTACAAGCATGAGTTGCTGCCATATACTTAGCTTCTTTCATGGAAAAAGTGACCACAGGTTGCTGCTTACTCATCCAACTAATTACACCACCAAACATAGTAAACACATAAGCACTGATGGATCTCCTGCTGTCAATGTCACCCGCCCAATCAAAATCCAAAAATCCACGAATACAAATAGAATATGGAAATCCTATAGGATTATCATGATAGCATATGGAATACTTGGAAGTACCCATCAAATATCTGAACACTTGATTTACTACATCCCAATGTACTTGTCCAAGATTAACCATAAATCGACTAAGGACTCCCACTACTTGGGCAATGTCTAGTCTTATATAGACCATAGCATACATCAAACTGCCAACAACACTAGCATAAGGTACTCTGCTCATGTCCTCCACCTCAGAAGGAGATTTTAGACAATCATTAATAGATAACTTTGTCCCCAAAGAAATAGGAACACATAATGGTCTACAATCTTCCATGTTGAACCTGTCCAACACGGTCTTCACATACTTACTCTGGCTTAACCAAAGTTTTCTATTAGCTCTATCTCTTCTAATTTCCATTCCCAGAATGTACCTAGATACCCCTAAATTTTTCAATTCAAATTGTGCTGACAACTGAGACTTGAAATCAAAAATCATACTTTTACCATTCCCAATTAACAACATATCATCAACATACAATGCAATAATGAGAATGCGATCATTGTCAAATTTGTAATACACATAATGATCTGATTTTGATCTCAAAAATCTAATGGACAACATAAAGTCATCAAATTTCATATACCACATACTAGGAGATTGCTTCAAACCATACAAAGACTTCTTTAGCTTGCAAACCAAATTTTCTTTACCTTTTTCTATGTAATATTCTGGTTGTGACATGTAAATCTCTTTCTCCAAGTCACCATGAAGGAATGTTGTCTTCACATCCATCTGCTCCACCTCTAAGTCATAAGTTGTTGCAAGAGATAACAGGAACTGAATAGATGTCATCTTTGCAACGGGAGAGAAAATTTCACCATAATCAATCCCCTCCACTTGTGAGTACCCCTTCACAACCAATCTGGCCTTGTACTTTTCAACACTACCATCTGTACCGAATTTCTTCTTGAACACCCATTTACAGCCAATGGGTTTCCTTTTTACAGGCAAAGGCATCAAGTCCCAAGTTTTATTCTTCTCCAAAGAAGCCATTTTCATCTTCCATGGCCTCCTTCCAAGAACCTGTATCTTTCATGCCCATAGCCTCTGTCATAGTTCTAGGCTCATCGGTGTTAGTAAGCAAGGTAAAAGCACAACTAGAATCTAGCAATGAATAACCAAACATATCAGGTTGCTTCCTTATTCGTGTAGACCTCCTCAAGGGCTGAGGTTAAGGTTCTGCTGCTTCTTTTGAGCTTTTAGAGATGCTAGAGCTTTCCTCATCATTAGGTCTCGCGGGGTCTATCGGTTCAGTTTTCTCAAGGGTAGTGGGAAACTGAACCACATCCTCTTTCTTTTCTTTCTCTTCTAGCTATAGAACAACGGAAGAAGGTGTTATCTCTCTGAAAATAACACTTCTGCTATACAACATTTTTTCAGCCACAGGATCCCAAAGCTTGTATCCTTTCACACCAACACCATAGCCAATGAAAATACACTTAACAACCTTGTTCTCTAATTTTGACCTTTTCTCCCTAGTTACATGTGCATATGCCTCACAACCAAAAACACAAAGATGTCTAATTGAAGGCTTATGACCAGACCACACCTCCATAGGTGTATTACCAACAAGAGTTGATGTAGGAGACCTGTTTACCAGGTAGCAAGCAGTGGCTACAGTTTCAGCACAAAACTTTTGTTCAAGGCTTGCTCCACTAAGCATACTCATAGCCTTCTCCATCAGTGTCTCGTTCATCCTTTCTGAAACTCCATTTTGCTATGGTGTGTATGGAGTTGTCTTATGTCTTTCAATCCCTTGCTCTTTATAGAACTTAGCAAACTCTGCTGAACAAAACTCACCACCATTGTTAGTCCTCAAATACTTAATTTTTTTACTAGTTTGATTCTCAACAAAAGATTTAAACTCTTTAAACTGACTAAAGACTTCATACTTGCTTCTAAGAAAATAAATCCATGTCCTTCTACTATAATAATCTATGAAAGTTACAAAATATATAGATTTGGAAATCAAAGGAACACTAACAAGACCAAACACATCAGAATGAATAAGGTCCAACACACTAGAAGACTTGTGAGAACTTGAGTAAAACTGCACACGGTTTTGCTTTCCATATATACAATGTTCACAAAAGTCAAACTCAAGATTACAATCATTTAATCCCTCAACAAGGTTTTTATTTTCCAGGGTTCTAAGACCCTTCTCACCAATGTGGCCAAATCTCTTATGCCATAACATTGTCTTTTCAGCAAGAAGTTTAACTTCCAAAGCATGAGCACCCTTGGGTACCCAAAATGTACTACCATCAGAATTTGATACAATAGATCTTTTCACTATTGGTTCCAATGGTGGGGATGAAGTGACTGCAGCTCTTTTCTTTGAGTCAGAAGAACTATGCATTATGAAATGCATGCCTCCAACTGAAACATAGTACCTCTCCGAGTACCCTTCACAAGCACCATAGATCCTCTAGTCATCTTGTATCCTTCTTTCAAAAAGACAATCTACACACCTGCATCATTAAATTTACTTACAAAGAGCAGGTTCTGTGCTAAGCCTGAGATGTGTATGACCTCAGAGATCCCCTTCACTCGTCCTTCACTCGTCCATCAGGGAATCAGATTAAGACTCTTCCATGACCAACAATCTTCAGATGAGAATCGTCACCTAGGTACACTCTTCCACCATCGAACACTTCATACTTTGTAAACTAGCCTCAATGTGAGGTCATGTGGAAAGATGCACTAGAATCAATCAGCCACACATCGTCAAATGCATGGGTGGCTAGGGTTGCAATGAAGGCATCACCATCATCTTGTGACTTGTCAGAATCTGAATCTCGGACATTCTTCTTCTTCTTCTTCTTCTTCTCCTCTTTGCATTCCTTTCACAAATGCCCAGTTTTTCCACAGTTCCAACAAAGAGCCTTGGACTTTCTAGGAGATTTGGATCTCCCACGAGATTTGGATCTACCCTTCTCATATTTCTTGTCCTTCTTTTTCCCTTTCACCTTGGGTATTCCATGAACCTCAAGAGCCTCTTTGGCCCACTCAAATGACTTTCTCTGCATCTCTTTAGATAATAATGAAGACACCACTTCATCCATTTTGAAGTTGGATGTGGTACTCTTGATGGCCATAACAAGATGATCCCATGAATCTGGAAAAGAACAAATTAAGGTCATACATCGATCCTCCTCCATTTTCACACCAATGGATGTCAACTATGCAACTAGCATGTTAAAATCATTCAGATGGTCTGCAATGGATCCTCCATCTTCCATCCTCAGAGAATATAGTTTATTCCTCATGAAAAACTTGTTCACTAGGGATTTGGCCTGATAAACATCTCCTAGTTTCTTCCATAGGTCTTTCGTGGTCTTCTCCTCAAAGACATTTAACAAGACAGAGTTAGCCAAACAGAGTCTCACAAGATACTTAGCTTTCTGATCCTTGAGATCCCAATCATCTTGCGACATTGCCACTAGTTTTACACCAGAAATTGCTTCCCATAGGTCTCGGTCAACAAGCATGTCTTCCATCTTAAGTTTCCATAACTCAAAATTAGTGTTGTTAAACTTCTCCACCTCTACTCTTCCGGATGTGTCTTCCAGCTCCTTCCTACAACAAGATTTTAGAATACTCTGCACAGACTTCCACTCAATCTAATATTAGCTCAAAAAACCCCTACCCAACAACTAGGACCAAAGGTGATAAAGCTTTGATACCAATTGAAAGGAAGCTAGGTGTGCGGAAATAGATTTCTACACTAATCTAAAGAGGAGAGATGTGTGCAAATTCTTTTTAACCTTTACAATTACAGTGTTATTAACCCAACAACAGAGATATTGTAACAATACACATACACACAGAATGTAGATAGAAGATAGAGAGAGAAACAAGATATAACGTGGGGAAAACCCTTTTGGGAGAAAAACCCTACACTCCAAAACCTGCACAATGTATTATCGAAACAAGAAATGTTTACAACACACTTGGAATGCAAGTCTTACAGGAGTCTTCGACACTCGTATCTGGAGATATTTAGGTAGAAAAATAGTACCTATCAATCACACTATATATCTCCTCTCCAAGCACCCATTTAAATAGAAGTTACAAAGCAAAATTGGACCTTTCTTGGAATGGGCGTCCAACTTGGTCTCATGGCCCAAAACCCACACCTAGGGATACTTGTCCAACACTGCAGCATGGTCATGACACTTCTCACATCATCTCATCCCAATGTGGGCACCTAGTCCCAAGTTGGGCAATGATAGATGCTCTTACGCATCTTACGGCTATCATAGAATCCATCATAACTGACAGCTCTTATAGCTATAAGAGAATCTATCATAACTGCCTAAAAATAGCATATTCTACTTACAACATATCATCACTCTCCTTGGGGCACCCAAAGATGCCTTCTTCCAAGATGCTCTTTGACACATGTCTTCACCTATCATAGAAGCTTCTATTTCCAACTCTTACTTGTCATAGATTTTGTCATAGGAATCTGTCATAACCGTTTTAGTCAAGATTCACTTACACAGTAGTCAAGATGCCGACACATGGTAAAATTACTCTACCACTAAGTGGGATGCCTATCTCCTCATGTGAGGACAAAAGTACATGTGGTCACCTTCCATGTAGGATGACACATCACCGTGCCAACTCCAACAAGATGACGAAACAAGATTTGCATCCTAGTTACAATAATAGGCAATAAATAAATATATTACAATAAATAAATGCAAGGAATTACCAAGGTTGAGACACCTTAATTCCCAACATTTGATTCATTCCATGATATAGGTTATTTTCCTCTAGATGCTAAATTTGAGCAAAAACATGATGCAAGGAACATCACATACGCAAATGTTGATCACATAGATCCTGCTATTAGAAGTGAGCAATATGGTGGCAGTATGCAGATGAATGAAGCAAATAGGTTTGAAAATATGGTTATACCTGTGTCAAGCCTAGAAAATGTTCATAATCAACTAATAGACACAATGCACATAAGTGAAAATGATGTTCCAAATGCATTGCATGATCAAGTAATGGATATGCATCAGAATTTACCTAGTTATGACTTAGTCAATGATAAGGTAGGAGTATTTTTAAGTAGTGAGGACATTCCATTAAATTGTGCGATTGAGTGCTGCTCTCTTGATAGAGGTACAACAGAATTCCAATGGCAACCTTGTGGTGAGAACGATTTAGAAGGTATATCCAATGATTGTTACTCTGTTGATTACATTGGAATGAATGGTGTGGATAACATAGACCTACTCTTAGAAAATCAAGTGATGAGGAATAATGAATGCATGAATGGTGGGGCATCATTGTTGTTGATTGAAGAAATCAAAGCGGTTGAAGAATCCTCATTTTGTGCAATATCAGAGCCTATTGACATGGCAGAAATCTTAGACATGCTTGTGACAAAATCAGAGGATGAAGATTGTTCTCAAAATGAATATGTTTCAGCTGTCCCAGTTTGTTCTTTGAGAGATGATTATGTAAAGGGCAGTCATGGAATAATGCATAAGGATGAAGAGTTTATGGCACAGCAAGAAGAGCAGGTCTGCAATAAAGGAAATAAAGATTGTGATCAACCCATGGGAGAAGAATGTGTAGATACAGATTACACAGATATACATGAGGTTTCTTCTTATAGTAATGTTGTCATTAATGAGTCACAAGAGTGCCCGAGTGTAAGGTTTAATACCTTAATTCATGATTCAATTAATGATATTGATGTTCTAGCTGTAAATGATTATTTGTATGAGGCTGATATGGAATTCTTCACTCTGAATGAGAAGGATACTGACTCATATAATGACAAGAAATGTGTTGATGCTTGCTAAAATCCAGACCCATGTGTGAGCCTTTCAGATGATGAAATATATGAAAATGTTGAATGTGAATGTGATGATTGTATCTACAATGCTGAAGTTGAAATGTTTACCTTTTATCATGAATGCATTGATGAAGAGGAAAATCAAGGTCACTATTCAGATGTGAATGGACAAGTTGCAGATGCTCATGTTCATACAACAGAGGACATCATTAATATCCATGATTATGAAGCTTTTGATAGGAGACAATATTCTGATTTTTTCATGCCTTCTTTTGAGGTATTTCTGGTAGAATTTAATGGTGAAGTTGTTGGGTACAATGATGACGGATATGAGGATGTTTTTAATAATGAGCTTCTTTAGCCTATTGCCCATGGTGACTGTGAGTATGATCAATTTTAATTGATTATGATTATTTGTGTGAGCATGTTTGGCAAAATTTTACTTCAGGTTTGAAAGGTTTGTATGAATATGAAAGTTAGTGTTCAATGGAGCAAGTAAAGATGTGTTCCTGTGTATGAATGTTAGTATAGTGCAAACTTAGAGCCGCAATTTGGCTTAAATGAGTCACGGTATGTATTTCTTGATGGGATAAATGAACAAATTATTTATGAGAATTTTATGTTTGATATGCAAGATGAATGTGATTCCAAGATTAATGATGCCAACTGTCAAAGGGATTATGAATGTTTTCAATTTTTAGTTCAGTTGGATGACCATTCTGTGGAACATGACAGTGAGCTAGATAAAGTAAAATGTCAAAATGATTATGGATTTCAGTTAGTATGCAACTTTCAGATTGACAGCGGTAATATTGACAGGGGCAGGCTCAGTGATGTGGTTAAGCATGTAAATGACAAGGTTAGTTTGTGGGCAGATCATGATAGTATCTTTAGGTTTGACCTAATGTAGTCACTTGAAAACAAAGTATTTGACACATGAGGATTCATGTTTTTCATTTTTGGGGGCCCGAGGCCACCAAATAAAATTGAAGATATGATTTTTAATGCAAGATGGAGTATTGACTCCACAGCACAATGGATAAGGCACTTGGTTTATGTCCCAGAGATAACTGGAATCTCGCCATACCTGCAAGAGGCATGCGTCCCCAAGCAAGAGCCATTGGTGGCACCCTTAAATTTTGCAAATTTGATGTGCCAGTATTCTTTCGAGATGTCGACGAAGGCTTGGTCGACAAGCTGCTCAATCTACCCCGGAGGCCACTTTCAGTGATTAAAATTTTGCAACTCAGGCATTATCTTGCAAATCTAGTTGACAAGAAGTTTCTTGGTACATATGGTAAGATGCCTATTCATTTTAATGCTCCCAGGATGAAGTTTGATGGGGTAATTAATTATTTCTTGACTACGACCGAGCTAATTTTGGCATTCTGAAAAGTTTTAAATCTTACAATTCTGAGGGTGACCCAGTTGTTGATTTGGTCTCAAACATATCCAGTTCCAATTTCATAAAAATCAGAGATCATTTGATGCATTATTTTAATGCATCTCAATTGTGGCAAATTCGTCCAGCGAGTCAGTTTACAAAGCAGATGCCTAAAATTGGTCGGTGAAGCAGAATCTGAGGAGATGGGTTTTCTTGAAATAATTGATTATGCCCCTGTGCAAATTTTCTTGGTCATTGGATGCCCGATTTGTCCGCGGTGAAAAGCGTCATTTCTCTAGAGAGGGAAATTAAAGTTTGCCTAAGTTTAAAAATCAAAATGCAAATAATAAAAGAAATATTATTAAATAGCATTATAAAAAGGGGAAGAAATGTGGTTTGAACATGACTTGGAAAGGTCAAATATTATGAGGAAAGACTTTTTAAACTTTATAAAAGTTTAATTAAAGTTTATAAAGAGGAATGAGGGTGCAATGGTATAGATATCGCACCATCACAGCCCTCCCTGCTACCTCTCTTTTGCCCCTTGCAATGGTGTGATATGCCCATCGCAGGGCATTTCATGCCCTCCTCTCCCTTTTGCAGCGACAAACAATGATTTTCCTTCAATTTAGTGGCAATTTTGCTAAGTTTTTGGCTGCTCCAATCGGGTTTCAGGGCTGCAATCACGTTTTTCTATTTCTGGGCAATTGTTGAAGGTGAGTTTTGGCTTAAATATGTAGTTTTGTGCTTAGAATTCATCCTTGGGCCATTCCTAATCCATTGGTGAAGGTTTTTAGCTGATTTGCTTTGATTTCAGAGTGCCGAAATGATGCAAAATGCCTCTGTTTCTCAAAAAATGACCCAGAGGTAATTGGCTGAGTGAAAACTTCGATTGAATACTGTTGTGATGACATCTCAAAGATTGAATGATATGGAGAAGCTGAGGAATGAGATATCAATTTAGAGGAATGGAGTCTCCAGCCACTACCGTTCAAATTGGAAAAAAATTAAATAATTTTAAAAATTAAAAGAGGGATATTAACACATATTTTATTCATTTTTCTTTTCCTCTTTTAATGTAGTAATATTTTATTCCCAATGTCATTTTGGAGGGAGAATTGTATTAAAAAAATATCTCAGCTACTTCCAGAATGTAGTAAATTTTAGGGCGGCATACTTTGAGCATAAAAGAAGCTGCTGGGCTTTCATTTGGGCTGGAAGATTTTGGATATTTTTGAGGAGTGAATGAAATACATTTTTTGCGAAGTTGTCTCATCTCTTGTCTTGTAATTTTATGAGTTGTATGTTGAATGTATTCCTGCATAAATGTTATTCAGTTTCATGTTGAATGCATATATTCTATTAATTGTCTCCAGTGTTGAATGCATATCTTCTTTTGAATTTGATAACTAAGGGTTGCTGAGATACTAGGATATAGATTTTCTATATTGCATGCTTAATCTTTGACCTCTATTCAAGGAGTAGATTAAACTATTTTGCGTTAAGTATGAAGAAGAATGTATTGCAGCAGGGATATTTGTAAGAAGAGTTAACTGAATACTCTATCTTAGGTGGTGTTTATAAGGTAAATACCAATCTAACTCCATCAAACTTGAATGTCAGTTGAGTTTATGCAAATCATTCACACACACACACACACACACACACACACACACACACACACACACACACACACATATATATATATATGTCTATTTGACTCCATTGCCCTGAGATAAGCACCAATCTGATTTTGTATTGAGTTTGTGAGTCAAAACCCAAGTCTTTCATCTAGTCATAAAATAAAATCAAAACATCATTTGAAAACTTTAGGATTATAGGTGTAGGATTGTAGTTGCATGCTCTCAAATTTAACCAGTGTGATAGTCCAAGAACATTGTCAATCTGAGTTTATCTTACAAATCTTGGTGCATACCTGAGAGCATTCTGCCTGAAGTAGTCAAAGACAAATCTTTTGGTTTTAAATAAGAGAATACCCTCCCAGGTGCAGCAGAACCTAAAGTGCAGGGGAGACATGTGCAAACAATCTCTCGTCTTTGTTGGCCAAATCTATTGTTGAACTTGAGCATAAGAAGTGGCAAATCTTTAGAGTTTGATGTGTTTAGATTTGGGAACCAACACCCTACACGTATAGCATGTCTATTCATCAGCTTGAAGATACTTCTCCTACCATTCAAACATAGTAAAATCACTAGTCCACTTATAATTTTGAATATGGAGCAAGTTGGCCTGGTGATCCTTCCACCTTTTGTCCAACAATGCTTTGACATCAATTACAAACTTTCTATATCCAGCATCGAAAGCAATTACTCTGTCCAGAATGATGTTGAAGCTGAGAATATTGATATTTTCATCCTTTTTCAAAAATTCCATGACCTTAGAAACTGTATGACCAAATTCATCCTTCCATGCATCAAAATCCTTGATCGTTTCATTCTCTATTAGGATTAATGAATGAACTGGTGTTTGAAAGTGGCAAAAGAATCAATCTTTGCATGCATTCTTTGATTCTCACCATTCACATACTGATACTCATCCAATATCATCTTGACCATTTTCTTTTTTGGCTTTATAGCTGCAGGAGCATCTTGATTCCATTGTAGAACTTTACACAAAGTGATCAGTGTGTGATGTGTTGACTGCCATCTTTGATACAAGGGATCTAAAAAAGAAAAAATTACTTTCAACCATTCCATGGCCTAAGACAAGGAAGAATAGCATTCATGCACATCTCTCAACTTTTCAACAACCATTTTCACTCTATATTTCAAAATTTTCTCAAACACTTCAATATTTTTCAATTTTGCCTCATTCTTTGTTTTCTTGTTTTGGCTTTTCAATTCCTCAATTTCTTTTTCCAACTTCAATTTCAAAACATTGAATTGTTCAGCAGTCACTATGGTATCACCGGTCTCTTGTGGCACAAGTGTTTGAATTGGCACAATGGCTTGAATCTGAGAAGAACTCTCACCCTTCAGTTGTTTTTTCAGGTTTACATTTTCAAGATACAATCTATTTACCTCATCATTCATCTCCATTTGAGTTCTCTCATAATCAAACAATCTTTTCTCTAGCTTTACAATAGTATCTCGTGTAAACATTGCAGTATGCATAGTGAGGGTAGCTACTTCAGTTGCTAATGTGTCCTAGAATGTCTTGACCATAGTTGTTCCCCTTATTTCTTTGACTACATCAAGTAATCTTGGTTTTCTAGTTTTCTTTTGTGTTTCCCATATTGCCAAAGTCTTTGTTTTTGGATAGTAACCACAACCAGTGACACCTTCCTCATAGTCAAATTTAGAAACTAGCATGGGGTCATCTTGATTCCTAACTTGGTCTAACAAAAACATTTTCTTCAACTCAAGCCTGGGAATGATCAGCATGTTGCTCCTTAGTACCATTTGTCTAGCCTCATTGGGGCTGACACTTATTTCATCTATTTTCATATTCTTGAAAGTTTGTGAAACAATTTGGTCATGCTGAGATTCATCAGCGCCCATTTTATTTATTTCAACTTGTTCTTGAAATTCTTTCATTTTCATCTTAAGCCAAAAATCTTTGAATTTAGGAGAATTAATGAAATCATCATCCTCCATAAATCTCATAGAAGCCACAATTCTTTCATCTTCTTCTAATTATGGCTCCCCTTGTGCCTGTTTGACCATTCTAGCCTCTAGTTTGTGTGCTTTTGTTTCTTGGCCAACAAGTGGCTGATCTGTTTCTCCTTCATCTCCCATATTTCTCAGGATACTAGCCACTTCATTAGTGTCACCCCCTCCTTCGCTCAATTCATATGGAACCAGTAGAGAAACATCCTCAATCCTTTGCCTTTTGGAAGATGGTGAATTAGGGACATGACCTGGATCCTGTAGTGATATTGCATCTAGTGCAGACTCTTGAATCACAACTTCTGGTGGTCTTTTGACACTGAGCTTGGTAGCCTTTGAAGGATGCTTCTCAGACTTGCTATATATTCTTTCAAAATTGTCAATTATCAGATCTATTCTTCTCAAAGGGTCCCTCTCTTCAACAAAGAATCCAACAAAATTAGGATTTTGTTTTCTCCTATTATCCTCAATCCTTTTCAAAATCTCCCATTTTCTTACCCTATTATACACTTCTTGAAAGATGACAAGATTTCTAATCACATCCTCATCAAAATTGATTTGATGGGATATTATCATTCTTGTGAGGATGGTTTGTCTGACAAAGTTCATGTGACTCTCTGGACCACAAACCCTCTCTACACCTAGTTTCAAAGAATATTTAGCCTTCAAATAGGCTTGCAAATCCTCTAAAGTATCAGAACCAATGGACCAATCACCAAACACTGTGGAATTAGGAAGAAATGTGCCTTTCTTCTATTTCTTCATTACATCCTTCTCCATCCACATCATTTGCCACATGAATTCAAGGAATGCAATTCTGTCTGGCACAAATTTAGGCAATACATGGGGTGGTTGAGTACACCCATATACCCTGATTATAGTATGAACTGGCAAGAAAAACCAATCAGTATAGTTATGACTATGACCCTATTCTAGCCTATGGGCAAGAGGCCTCAACATTTCTGTGATCTCTTTTGTCAATCTTGGAGAAAAGATACCAAGAGAATTCATTATTCTAATAGAGAAATCATCAGAAAACACAACATAGTCACAATTCTTGCAATGGCTATCCCATTTGTAACACCAACACTATGTTGGCAATCTTTGTCCATTTTCATCAATCATGCTTAGATCCATTCTATTGGGCCACTTCCTTCTATTTTGATACAAAATCAAATGACATAACAAAGAGTAGTATTTGAAATCTATGAGATTTTTGTTTTCTCTTATTTTCAAAAATCCATCATGCAGTTTCCTTTCAATGAATGTTGCAAAATCATATTCAACATTAGCTTCTGAATTTTGAATTCTCATGGCCATCATCATTAGGCCGACAGGCATTCTACCTTGGGCATCAATACCCAACACTTGACACAAAGCAAAATATGTTCTTTTGAAATAGACAGAAAAATCTTCAATAGAGAAAGGTTCAATTGTAATGGATGGGATTTCAATTCTTCTGTTATTTGCCCCTTTCCTCATGTGCATGGGCACCTCATCCCTTTTGTGTGTTTTTCTCAAAATATTGTACTCCTACTCACTCTTCTGCAGATCTACTTGTGTGAGGGCTTGCTTTCTCAACATGAAGCAGCCTATGATTGCATTCCTGTCCACATCCACTAATGGTGACCCATTTGGTAGTTTGACTATTTTGGTGGTTGAGTGATAGTGTTGTGCCAATGTTCTAATCAAATCCACATCAACAAATACATTTGGCACCACAACCTTTGCCAAATCCAAATTCCATGGGTTTCCAACTAATCCCTATCCATCTTTCTTTCCACAAAAATACCAAAACAAGGTTCCATCTAGAGATAGGGATTGGAGCATCCCGACATCCTTCCACAACATCCTTGAACAATTTCTTAGACCCCTTGTCAACTGAATTTGGCAGGATGTACAACAATGATTGTTGAAGTGATCATTTCTTGGGAGTAGGGGGGTCAGTGCTCTTACTCACAGACTCAAATTTTTTAAGTGCCATATTTTAGTGCCTCTACGAACTTGGGTTTTGATATTTTACTTGCTTTACCAGACTAGTTGAAAATAGAGCACAAACCAAACACCAACTTTTATGCAAAGAGTAATAGGGAAGACTTACCCAGTTGGAAAATGCCTAGGGAGAGAACACAAAGCCTGAATTTACGTTCTGCAATCAACACTGAATTCACTGGAATGAAGAAATACAAAGAAATCCCAAGTTTTATCATGCCATGAAGCTATTTATTTCGCCATTAACCTAGTTCGTGCCACGAAATCAACAAATCTAAGAATTCAATTATTTTCAAACATAGACCATTGATTTGATCCAATCTAATGGCTGGGTGAGTATTTCAAGACTTGTAGTCCTTTCCTTGAAAACTGGAATCCCGCAGGCATCAATGATAACCATTGCAGGGCAGCACTAAAGTCATTTCGACATTTAATTCCTTACTACATCACCGCAAGACCAACTTAGGGAAATCACGGGACCGTGGGACCTCTTGGACAGTTACATTCATCTTCACCACTTACCGCCACCCAGCAAGCCTTGTTACACACCATCGTGGGATGGCGGGATACATGTTATCCCTTATGTATTTTACCTCGCCACCACCAAGCTTGGCCTGACCATCACAGGGCCATGAGAGCCTTTGGTCTCCCATTTGTTGTTTACCACATTACTGCCAGTCAAAGTTATCAGCATCACAGGGTTGCGGTATGTATCATTACTGGTTACTTGAACTCCTTATACTACAACACTGCAGGCTCAACTTGAAACCGTCGCGGGGGCATGGTGAATACTTAATCCTAACTCCTTCCTACCGCATTATTGCTGGTAATCTCCTTACCTATCATAGGGTGCGGTAACATATTAAGTGCCGCTTGAGTTTACACCGCAACACCACAACTAAATTTTATGTATGTTGTGGGGAAGCGATAACTATGTATTCACATCCTCTAATTCCCGCACACCTGCCAAGGTTGTTTGCATGTACTGTGGGGCTACGGTAAGAGACAAAAACACATCAATGGTCAAAAATATAAATTTATTTCACATAGACCTAATATGAGATGCTCATAAATGACTCCTAGTATAATTATAAAAGGAATATGAATCCTTAATTATGGATTTATGGAAGGAAAATGTATGGAACAGAGTGGGACTATGTGAAATTTTGAATGGTTCTAATGCACCTCATGATGAACTAGACTATGGTTTTCCTTCATCCTTCTTGTGTTATGTTTTTATGAGTTCTTTTCTTGTGAATATATCCCTAGGGAAAATTTGTCTAATACCTGTAATTGTAAACATCTTCTTGGTTTTTGACTGCAAATTCTTTTTAATCTATAAACTAAATTCTATTTTAAGTTTTCATTTGCAGTTATTAGCATATTGGAAAGTCAACACTTATCAACTTATGAACTCAATAAAGTTTTACTGATTCAACTTGTTGATTTATACATTATTGTTTATTTGGACTTTAGGAAATGAAGAGAAGGCATGTAAGACGCAAATTAGATGATAGTGATCATAATGTTGAAACTTCACTGACAGATTATGACCACCTTCGTAGAGAAAAAGTGGCCAAGAATAATGAATATTTATTGAGACTTGGTTTGACAAATAGGCAAGTTGTAAATCCACTAAGTAGTATATTATTTGTTTAATAGTGTTTAATGAAATTTTATAGGCAACAGCTTTATGTATATAAGACATAATATGATATTATTTTTTGTTTTATAGGCAACAAAAAGAGTGCAAAGAAAATGTGGAGAAAAAACAAAAGGAAAGAAAAGATACAGTGCTGCCATCTCATAGAAGCCGTTACTTTTGTGATTCAACAAATGCAGTTGGTGAAAACAATAATTGCAATGATGATCATGTGCAACCTAATATAGCATATGCTGATGTGCAGCCTGATATAGCACATGGTGATGTGTAGCCTAATATAGCACGTGGTGATCATGTGCAGCCTGATATAGCACATGGTGATCATGTGCAGCCTGATATAGCACATGGTGATGTGCAACATTGTGATGATCTCTTAGAACAAAGTCTAAGAGAGATTTTTGAAAAACATCAGAGCATTAAAGGAATAGCAGGTCTGCAGATGATTTATTCAAGATTAAAGGATGTGTTTGAAGTGAAATCACCAGTACTCATGATCTACCTACTGATGCCACACCTAATGTGACCAAGGAGCATGAAGTTCTGGTCAATGAAAGTCATGGAGAGAGACCACTTGCATCTGTTGTGTCTTAGAGTGCACCTGTTGCATCTAGAACATTTGATGGAACTAGTGGATCAACCAGAAATACTGGTAGTGGTTTAATATAAGATGTGGATGATTTTGTCAAAAGACAAAGATTGAGTCAAGATTTGTGCAGATCTACAGAGAGGAATGCAAAACTAAGAAAATTAGAAGGCAAGAAGTCATTCTTGCTTGAGGTATCGAGAGATGGTGATCTGTTGTGTGGTTACACAACACACCCCATTTTGCCTTGGCAAAATAGGGACCCAACTTTGCTGGCTTATTTCCTTGCTTTTGTGCTCTGGGCGGTAATGGTAAAAGTCATATCAGTTAGTATGCATATGCCTAATGTCAGGTATATTTGTGATCTTGAAATCTGAGCCAAATCTCAAAGTCTAAATCTATCCCCAAAATGCTTACCATGTGAAAGAGCTTGAAATTCTAGGCAGGTTTGCCTTTTATATCACCTAAAAATTCGTCCATATGAGAAAGTTATGACAGGTCAAAGGTCTGGTCAAACATGATATTTCTGAAGAGGGTCATATTCCAAACAATGGTCATCATGATATTATAATATCACCCGATATTATAATATCATCCTGATATTATAATATTGCCCTGCTTAGAAAACTACCATCTGCATATTGGTATGCGCACGTCAAATTCCTATCAGAAGGTCATCTACCTGTCAAAACACCAGCATATTCAAAGGAGGGTCATATTTACTAATATGACTGATCTTCACTAAACATGACGGTGACATCATCTTCTACATTTTAATGAAGTCCAGATATGATGGGGACGTCACCATCATATCCCATTTGATGAGGAGGGTCATATTTGTTAATATCCTGCATATTGATAATATGCATGCACTTCGGACCTGAAGATTTATTAAAATGAGTTAAATCGTTGCATGTGTCTTGCTTTGTATATGCATTACGGTATATGTACATTCACCTTAACGCAAACATGACGCTGATGTTAGCTTACCCCCGCGTTACAAAGTATAACATGATGATGACCCTATCTTTCAAAGGGGTGATATTCTCAACAGCAGGATCATATTTTAAACCCCCCTTGATTCTCCTTTGATATGATCATGAGGTCGTATTGTAGCATGGCAATGAAGCTCGTTCCCGATGGTGGCATCACCATCATGTCCTAATCCATGAAAAAGGAATTATACTGATTAATATGCCTCATATTAACTAAGTGCATGTTCAGAATCTACATGGATGAAAGTTAGATCGAATGTTTGGATGAGGTCCGATAAGGTGATACATACAAATTCTGGGTGTGTTGGCGAATACTAAAAGAAGTCTTGTGGGGGCCACCGCTCATCAGTATAACTTTTGCAATCGGAAGTGCTCTGTATTGTCATCCCGACTGGGTATGGTCTCTCTGATAGGGAGTTTGGTCATCGGCCTGACTTTAGTCCGTCGGCCAAGTTTAATTTTGTCTCCTCGATGTTGTAGTCTACCCGATGAAAGTGGCTATCGGCGTAGGGTTTGCTATTGGTGGAGCCTTATGAAGTCTGGGTGATAGTGGTTGTCTCCCCAATGGATGGATATCGGTGTAACTTAAGTCATTGGGGGAGCTTGCTTTTATCTCCCTGATAGGCTTGGTCTCGCCGATGGCAGGTCATCGGTGCAGCTCTTGGCCTCAATGAAGTTTTGATTTGTCCCACCAATCATATGTGGTCTACCCGATGAAGAATACTCATCAGTATAACTTTTGCCATTAGAAGTGCTCTATATTGTCATCCCGATGGAAGTATCTTGCTGATGGGATAAGGTTATCAGCCTAACGTAGGTTTATCAACCTTATTTGTTATTATCTGCCTGATCTAATGTCTTTCACCAATAGAAATATGATATCGGCCTAAGATTGTATATCGGCCAAGCTTTATACTTTCTCCCCGATTATATGTATCTCGCTGATGGGATAAGGTCATCAGTATAAGATGTGATATTGGCCTTTGCTTGGTGTTGTCACGCTGAAACTTCGGTCACACCGATATATGTCACCCAATTTGTATGTTGATGATGCAAATCGCAGATTTGAAAGGAAAGTTAAGAGCGGTATAATTCCGTGTACATTTTGACACTAGCATGTGCATAATACATAACCCAATATTTACAAGGAATTCAAAGCCCGATATACAGATGGGCAGGAAAACACAGCGATGGAATTTTAAAGAGCTTGAATGCATGTTGCCAGTCAATGATGGTTGACCTGATTATTTTAAGCATTGTTTATGCATTTTTTTTGCCATGATTTTCACTGATTTGGAGCCCAATTGCCTATAGCTGTACAAAAAGGGCCTGTTTAATAAAATGTTTAAATTCCTATTGTTTACCAAATGATGCTGGGCTTAATGCTTATCTATTTGCTGCAGGAAATCTCAGAGTTGTTTGAAGCTGAACATTGCAGAAGTTGCATACAGATGTAACCAGAGATGAGGAGGATATTGTCAAAAGGCTATTTGCCAGCTGGAGACCGAGTCAAATCAAAGATGCTGGAATATTTTGTGCCAGCTGTATAATTGCCAGTCGGGCAAAGCATGTGCTTTTCATCTAGACCATTGAATGTTTTGGGAGGATCCTAATCATTGGATCATTGTAACTGTTTTCTGGCTTTTATTCTATAAAAGGGTCAGAGCTTGTCAAAATAAAGAGACAGACTCCACAGAAAGAGGATATCTAGCAAAGTAAGGCCAATTTACTATAGAATTAGTAGGAGATCAAATTGCTAAGACTAATGGAGATTAAATTGTTGAAATGTCAAGGTATTTTCTTGAGATCACTGTAAATGTACCTGTTCTTGAACATACTGAATGGAGATGAAGTTTCAGATTACATCCTGATTGTAAACTTTACGTAATCTTCAAGTTGACTTCTGGATATGTCATGGTGAATGCTTTGTTCAAATAGAAGTGCTTTCATTTCATTACATGTTGTTGTCAACTTTTCCTTTGAAGATTTGCACTAGATCATGCGGATTTGTGGAATGTCCTGGTGAAGTATGATTCTAGTTTCCTTCTCTTCATTGCATGTATGGGAGCTTGTATGTGGATTAGTGATCTAAGTCAAGTAGTTTTGGGAATCTCATTCTTTAACTCTCTTCTTTATTTTAATTTCATAAATTCATCATCATAATTGCAAATCTTGACAAATAATAATTAGAAATAGAGAAATATATTGATATCTCGTAGGTAACTGAATATCACTAGCATATTTGGCTAAATGCATGTAATGTTGAAAATATCATGCAAAGACTTGCAAATAATGGTAAAAATCATGCAAATATCAGCCTGTAGGTACATTATTTGAGTGAATTCATAGTGTAGAGGTAGAATTGTTAGAGATTTGTGTAGAGCAGATAGAAAGGATAGGATATTTGGAGAAATAATGATGAACTTTGCAGAAATTTGCTGGAATATGTAAGGCCCCAAAATGGAAACAGCAACACACATCAACCACTGAGTAACGTCAGTAGATTATGAACTAATCAACAGAGACTTGGGATCATGAATTCTTTGAATTCATCATATCTTTCAAGATGAGTAAAGGTTGTTGTGTAACTTTTATTCTATGTTTGGTTATGAATAACATCATCATCAACATAAATTGGCGCTAGAAGGAGGGCATGAGCTATTTGTCAGCAAAGAAATTGTTTTTTAATTAAAGGGAGATCCTTCAACTCTATACAGTAGCCTGTCTTAAACCTAACAATTGATCTGCATGCCCCTTTCTCCTAACGCAACATAAATTGGCACTAGAAGGAGGGCCTTGAGAAAGAAGATGATCATTATCATCATTATTTTCAGGTTTGATGATGCAGAGAGTAAGGTAACCCCGAGTGCATTCGTGAATTTCAAATATTGCTCAAATATTTACTGTAGCAAGCTTGTATATGCTCATTCTGTGTAAAGTTCCTGAAATTAGTCATAAATATTGCAAGCTTTACAGTAGATCATCATGAATTCTCTGAATTCATCGTATCTTTCAAGATGAGTAAAGGTTGTTGTGTAACTTTTATTCTATGTTTGGCTATGAATAACATCATCATCAACATGATCCCATTGGGCCAAATGCTGCAAAGTGGGCCTCTGAGTTGGGTGTAAGATGTAAGGCCCATTTTGATATTTGCAAATCAAGTTTTGTAGAGCAAGATCCACTATCTGTGGAAAATGTTATACAAAAAATGGAAAATGCTTTTGAGACTACTAGTGGACAAAACTCTAGAAAAAATTACAAGCAAAAGATGAGAATTTTGATGAATAATTTTAGATACAGTTGCAGAAAAGCAATCATGGAGGGAAAAGAGAGGTTAGACTCCATTCTATGTCCCAAAATAGTTGGAGGCATTGAAAGAAACTATGCATTCTGAAGAATATTTGGCAAAGAGTAACAAAGGCAAGAGAGCAAGAGATAATGTGAGGGCTGGATATACATTTGGCCGAGGCGGGTTGTAGGCCAAAATGGACAAATTTGGAGTAAGTGTATGGCTTTTTGGTTCAATTTACATTGTTTTAATTTATTTCAATTTTTTATTGAACTGACTATATGTTGAAATTGACATTGTATTTTAGGTGGAAAATAGTAATAGAGAAGCAAGTGCAGAAGATATTGTCAATTATATGGCAACACTAGATCCTAGTAAATCTAAGAGTAAGATGAAGTGGAAATCTAGTTCATCAATAGAGATTTCACAACCATCTGTTACATGCTCAGTAGGATTAGCCTCTCCAGATCATTTCAACTCAAATGAAGGGTACCAACATGTACTGAATTGCATATACGATCTCAGTCATCAAGTTTCATAGTTGGTTGCCTCCATTAACCCTATAGTTTATGCATGGAATGAGCATAAATCCATGGATTTAGATGAGATAAGAGGCTCTATTGATCTCATTTCTTCTTGTTTGGCAATTTTGTATACAAATGCCTCTTAATGTGTAGATTATTGAAATTTGAGCGTAGGAGAATCCAACCCAGTTTCTTTATTGTTGGAGTGATCCAGAAAATGTTTTTTTGGACAAATTTATAGCTTGCATTCTTTACCTGACTATTGAATGCTTTGTATATTTTTTTACATGATGGTTAAACCACACGCAGAGCAATTTTTTCAAAGCAGCATGAAAGCAAAAATGCCTTCATGATGTCAACAGAGCTGCCGATATTGATAGTGATGATTATGATGAACTGGACAAGAATGTACAACACAATCATCATATTTATGCTGAAGTTGAGGTAATATAATAGTTGTTAGTTATCTGTCTCACTGTTTTGTCATTCTTCATGCTTAAAATGTTCTTTTGGACAAAAAATTATAGCTTTTGCATTCTTTAAGTTGTAAGTTAATTTGTCCCAATGTTTTATCATTAATTCTTCATGCTTACAATGTTCTTTTGGACAAAAAATTATATCTTTTGCATTATTTACTTGATTTATATTAATTTTTGCATGATGATTAAACCACATGCAGAGTAATTATATGAAAGCAGAATGAAAAGAAAAAGGCCCTGTCAATAGATCTCTCTATAAACTGTACAACTTCATGTCAATGTTGATAGTGATAATTATGATGATGAACTCGACGAGCATGCACATGATATTCATAGTAGTAGTTGTGCTGAACTCGAGGTGAGTGCTATGAAACCACATGCAAGTAAGTACTATTCAAGTAAGTAATGGTTGTTTTATTATGTAAATAAGGGTAATCATTACCTATTTGATAGAAGTCGGTTAGAATAGTAGTGAAGTGTAATTAGCTATTATACATAGATTATGGAAATAAGGGAGAACATATAACTTACATATGGAAGCTTAGAGCTTAGTTGTAATAGAGTGCATACATAGATTTTGACTATGCATTAGTGCATTGTGTTCAGAGATGTCATGGTCCTCAATTGGGGGAACTTCATTGTTAATCCATGTCTCTTTTTGGAGTACTCATATAGTCTAGCACTATTGTAGTCTTGCCCTCCATTTGTTTGTACCTCGCAATGGGTTAGTTTTCTTTTTCAGAGTAAAAAGTTGCTTCTTTGTTATTCAACAAAATAAAAAAAAAGCACATACAAAAACTGATTTGTTCCAAGACATAAGACATTACATACAACTGTTAAAAATAATATAATGTGTGTTTTATACTCAATATAATGTGTATTTTTTTGTATTTGTAGACATTTAATATTGATAAACTCCAAGAAGGGGATAAAGTTCAGGTGTTGGATCCTAGTGATGGTGCTACGTATATGGGCATTGAGTGGATTCACTCACTATCTATTGTACATGGAGTCAAATTGAAAGGAATAGGAGATGCAAATGTAAATATTTTAAAGGTCACAAGTAACATACCCCTTGCTTATGAAGACAAAATAGATGGAGTTGTCCGTCTGAAAGAGAAAGAAGGGACCTTCACATGGTGGCCACTAAAATATTTGAAAAAAATGGCATAGTTGATGTTTATCATGTACTAGCTGTTAGACAGTTTGGCCCACTACTTTATGCAATAGTTTGAATGTGTTGTTCATGGATCTTAGTGTTTTTTGTCTGTTTTGGAGCTGTATAAGCAAAAAAAGCCATTATAACTCAGTTTTCTCAGTCACAACACTGAGAAACACACTTTGTAACACATTTTTCAAAGCAAAGACACATATTTAAGTATTATGTGTTTTTTGGACTTGATTTTATGTTTCTTTTCCTCCCTAAATATTCAACATCACTGCCTTATATGCCTTTATGAAAAGATTCTAGGGTTATTGTTGGCTGCATTGAAGGAGAGAGCTTCATATATGGGACACGATCAACACTCAGACATGAAGACTCAAGGAGCATAAATGAGAGAGCTTCATATATGAGATGTCATCATGAAGATAGTCATGAAGACTCAAGGAGCATAACTGACAGTGAGCAAGAGATAAAGTACACAGTTCATGCCATAGACAAAGTGAGATGAGTCTTAAGCTGCTATGATCAAGGGTGGTGTGTTAGTTTTTGAGAAAGGAAGGGCAGTTGGCAATGCACAAAGATCAATGAGGAAGATTAAAGTCATAAGGTGATGATATTATCATTTCATCAAGACTTTGGAAGCAACCAGTAGACAAATATAGCAAAAAGATTAGCCACAATAATGCTATTATTACAAGGCATATATTCTACATGGCAGTATAGTTGCAAGAATATGACAGTTTCATAAACCTATGACAGTCTACAAATGAAAGTCTAAATTCTGTATACTTATGGGTGACTATTCTATAACAGAGAGATAATGAGTGCATATAGGTAAGATGTTCATGGTGAGTGGCAATGGTCAATGGTTCCCAGGGATATAGGCACATTAAACATGGTTTCAGTGGCATGAGCAAAGGAACAGAGGACTGCAGTTTTAGCATTAATTAAAAGGCAAGTATATGAAAGTTGCAAGGCAATCATCTAGAAAGCAAGTATACACAGTTCAGTCACCACAATGAGTAGTGAAGACCAAGGACACTAAATATATATGACTGCCTACCAAGTGTCCAATGTAATAGAGGTAGGGTAAGTGAATGGTTTAGACTCAAAAGGAGGCTTTTGAAGATGCATTAATGAAGGAAGAATCTGATTCCATGCCCTAAGAGGACCTGATATCTTCAAACTCAATAAAAACATGTCCCATAAGCAGTGTTGATAAAAGTACAAGATATAAGAATATAGTAATGTTTCATTAAGGAAGCCTGATCTAATCCATGTTTCACATTATGAATATCCTAACACAGACCTGACTACATATGACAGTGTATTTCCTTTGATTCCAGTCAAGAAGGACAAGTGCTAGACTGATGGGGTGGATTAGATGACATATGGTAGTAGTTAGGCTAGTTGAGAATCAGTTATTGACAGTTCACTTTTTGGCAAAGCATTGTAAACTTGGAGAAGTTAATTCTTTCTTGTCACTTCTATGCATTGTAACTCAATCAGATTTTTAGTCTTCTAACGGAAAATAAACATTGTAATACTCTGTTTCTAAGCATTTTTCAAGCAAGATAGATATTTTAGACTTGTACAAGTTGTAAGAACACCTTTCTTTTAATAAAGTTCAGCGATTTTGCCTTCTCAATGGCTGTCTTTATATTGTATGCAATTAATTGATGATTATGATGTGTATTTCTACGTTTTATGTTTAAATCTTCAAATATCAGTCAATTAAAATGACTATATATACTACTAATTGACGTCAATTAATAATTAAATTGACTAAATATAGTACCAATTGATAGAAATCAGTGAACAGTGAATAAATATGACTAAATATACTACCAATTGATAGAAATCAGTGAACAATGAATAAATATATGACCAGTGTTAAATCAGTGAATAAAAATGACTAAATAAGTGACCAGATTATAGCAATCAATGACTAAATATACTACCAAATCGATCAATCAAAACAACCAATAAATGACTAAAAATGGTTGAGTCATCAATTTGGTCATGTTATAAATGACTGACAATAAACTACTAATGGTCATGTTACCATGTTTGGTCATTTATAAGCAGTTTTTAGTAGTTTTTTAGTAATATATTGCTCTTTTTGTGCTAGTGATCCATTTCCATCTTTCCATATATCCACCTGTAGAATCATAACTTTATATTGTATATAATACTTCTTCTTAATAAGGAAATGCACATTTTCCATTCCTAATTCACACTTCATCATTCCCATTACCTACTCCACTTCAATTCCCATTCCATAAATAACTACACTTCATTTCATTATTGTTTCATCTGCTCTACATACAATAGCATTGAGATACCTTCAACATACCACCTTCCACTTCATTAGAGACTCCACATTGTTAGCTAATCATCACATTCATAGTGATCATGCCACATCACACAACTGCCTTTGGTAATTATTTCTATATCCCTATGATAGGAATGAACTATATATTTTGTAATGATTGCTTTTGATACATTAATCGTTAAATAACATAAACATTAAAACAGAGTGCTTTCTTTCCCATCTACTTCCACACCACCACTTTCCACATTTCTCATCCATCACACTTGTCCATACACTACAATCACCACTCCTCATCACTTGTGAACTTGAGTGACCATTTATTGGGGGCGATCCATTTCCAATTGCTTGAATACTTTCTTGAACTCCATGCCTAAAAACTACAAAGCACAAATAATTATGACCAGCCATTATGCCAACTTACTCCACACAACTAGCATCTTCATTTTCTTTGCTTTCATGCATGTACATGCCTTAGTTTATTTCCTTGTTTCTAGTAATAACCCTATTAATTTTGTTAAAAATACATTGTATTTGGAGTCTCAAGCTACAATTCTCCTCTCACCATCAATAATGACTCCTTTAACTCCTTTCTACATGTTAAAATACCTTAGCTGCAAGATTACTTGTAGCCATGAGAGGTGACCTTATCAAACAAGAGCCTACTGACCACATAGTTTTATTACAATACCCTACTATATCTTCCCTATTTTGATGTAGAGGGATCATACAATGACAAATGCAACCTAGGATCACCCACAAGACCCCCTTGACCTACAATATTTGAGGTCTTCCTTCACAAACTACCCTTAAGCTTTGTAGCCTTTCAAAAAGGCCTTTTTGAATATAAATTTTGGCACAGACCTGACATACAAAAAGTGAGACCTAATTAAGATACCCTTTTTTCCATTATAACACATCAAGAAATGGGGTATGATTACTTTGTACGGAATGGCTCAATTTTTGACTATCCTGTTTCTTATTAGGCCCAATTAGGTCTCCTAGGCTTGGTACTCCTCTAGTTCTTGACTTCAAATGGGATTTTATTTATTCCTACACATATAATACACTCAACAAGATCCCAATAAACCATTCCTCTATCATGAACAGTCCTATACAATCATATTCATCAAACCCTCTAAACCTACTAGGGTTCTTGACTAAAAATAGGATGAAAACAGGGTGAAGTGCAGCAAACTATCATTAATTTCTCCTCCCATGTGCAAAACCCAAACTCCAACTCTTGTGAGATATTAGAGGACATAAAAATAGACTTTATTACCAAGTTCCTTGACCAGATCATGTGGGAAATTTGAGAAATTACATTTTTTGTGCTTCCTAAAACCCTAGGTAGGGTTTATGATAGGTTTTACAAAAAACACTATAAAATGCACAAAACTTAACAAACATCTCTCAAACCAGTTGCATTAGAAATGTATGATCTCCCTTCAAATTTTTTAGTTGGTTTCAAGGCTGTATAATCTACACAGTCTATACAATCATGTGAATAACAGTCAGTTTTCTGGAAAAAATAGTATTTTTAGAGTGCAAAAATTGAAATTTCTTCATTCCAATCTCCTCCCAACCTTCCCAACCTTAGGATTCATGTTTACAACATGTATTTATGATTTCCCAATCATTTTCCAACTACCAACCACCCACAACTAACTTCCTAATCAAGTTTGCAACTTTAATGCACTTTTTGACAACTTTCACAATGACAACTTTTACATCTTTTTTGTAAATGTTTACAACTTTTGACCAATGGACCTATAACATTCCAAAATGAATCAAAATGATCCCAAATGGTCATAAATGACCTTATTAAACTAAACACATCAAAATAAAACATAAAATGAAATTTTGATCAAATTTGACCATATGGCATGAAGGTGCCCCTGCACCATACTCCCAAAGAAGAGAAAATTTGAGGGCCACCTCAAATAGGAATCTTCTTTCTTGTCTTCCAGTTCCTTTTCATGAATGCAATGGTTGCCATTTTCTAGATCTCAATGACACGTGTTTCAACTAGTCCACCTATGCTTTTCAGCCCAATAACATGCTTCTTGAGCCAAGGCCAACTTGGTACAATGTAGCCATGTGCTTTTGTTTTTTTTCTTGTTCTAGCTTGACCTTGTATTGCAATTGTAAATTTATTGTCTCTTTTATCCACCTTGTCTTTGTTACCTGCACATGAAACAAACATATTAAAGAAATCATATTTTTCTTCTTCATACTTCACTTCTTCATCCACCTCATGTTGTTTGCCATACACCCTTTTCTCTTCATTATGCTCCAAAATATTTGGCTTCACCTCAACCTTACTCAGCCATTCATTTTTTAGTTTTGAATTGCTCATCCATTTTGTTGTTCTCCTTGACATCAACATTCTCATCTCTTGGTTCTTCTCTTGAGAACCATGCTATCTCCTTATCCTCCATGACTATCTTCTCTCTTTGGACTGTCCTTGAGTCCTCTACAACTTCTTTTCCTATAGCTTCTTCTTCTTCCTGAACATCATCCACTTCAACATCAATGTCACCATTACTTTCATTAGTTTGAGCAAATTCAAAAGAAATTTCTTCCATTTCTTGTTCAACTAGTTTTTCAAACAACATGATATCAAAACTTATTACCTCTTCCATTACCTCATTTGTCTCTGTTTCATACTTTCGTACATCTATCTTCTCACCTAACAACAAGCTTTCAATTCCTATGCACTCACCCTTCAAGGTTGTTAATGCATATTTCTTCCCATCTTTGTCCAACTCATATGTGTTGTTTTTCCTATTATATCCAAACACAATGTGACATACATTCAAATGCATAATATCACAAACTATTTCATCTTTATAAGGGCCTATTTGAAACTCAACTTTGTATTTCTCTCTTACAGTTATCTAGTTACCTGTTTGAAGCCAACTCACTGAATAGGGTGCAGGGTGTTGTATTCTTTTCAAACCCAACTTATCTGCCATATATTTAGAAACAATATTATCCATGCAGTTATCTGAAATCACAACTTGATAACATTTACCTTTGGACTTGCAGGTAGTTTGGAATAAGGTTTCCTTTTCCATCTTTCTTTCTTTTTTGGTTACAATTTCTTCTTCATGTATCATCTTTTCCATTTCTTCCTCCTATAGCTTCTTGGCCACTTTGAACAATTTATTTAATAATGATGATGCCCCTTGCCCATCTTTCTTCTTAATGCTTTCCTTATAAGTTTGTTGCTACATCTTGCTATCCTCTCTCTCTTCTTGTCTTCTTCTCACGATACCTCACCTAGGGCTTTCTTTTGTTTTCTTCCTTGCCTAGTCTTTTGGTATCCAGGCTCTTCTCATCAACCTGTCAATATGCAACACACATACTTAACCAAATGCCAATCAACATAATTAATTGCTCCTAACCAAATGCCAATCAACATAATTAATTGCTCCTACCTAGATCTTGTGGGCTCTGATACCAATTTGATGTAGAGGGATCATACAATGACAAATGTAACCTAGGATCACCCACAAGAACCCCTTGACCTACAATATTTTAGGTCTTCCTTCACAAACTACCCTTAAGCCTTGTAGCCTTTCAAAAAGGCCTTTTTGAATATAAATTTTGGAGCAGACCTGACATTCAGAAAGTGAGACCTAATTGAGATACCCTTTTGGCTATTATAACACATATCAATAAATGGGGTATGATTACTTTGTAAGGAATGGCTCAATTTTTACTGTAGACCTAATTAGGTCTCTTAGGCTTGGTTCCTCTAGTTCTTGACTTCAAATGGGGTTTTCTTTATTCCTACACATCCAATACACTCAACAAGATCCCAATAAACCATTCCTCTATCATGAACAGCCCTATACAATCATATTCATCAAACCCTCTAAACCTACTAGGGTTCTTGACTAAAAACAGGGTGAAAATAGGGTGAAGTGCAGCAAACTGTCATTAATTTCTCCTCCCATGTGAAAACCCAAACTCCAACTCTTGTGAGATGTTGGAGAACATAAAAACAAATTTTATTACCAAGTGCCTTGACCATATCATGTGGGAAACGTGATAAATTACATTTTTTGTGCTTCCTAAAACCCTAGGTAGGGTTTATGACAGTTTTTACAAAAAAATGCTATAAAATGCACAAAACTTAACAAAAATTGCTCAAACTAGTTGCATTAGAAAGGTATGATCAACCTACAACTTATCTAGTTGGTTTCAGGGCCCTATAGTCTGTACAATCACATGAATAACAATCAGGTTTCTACAAAAAATAGTTTTTTTATAGTGCAAAAATTGAAATTTCTTCATTCCAATCTCCTCCCAACCTTCCAAACCTTGGGATTCATGTTTACAACATGTATTTATTCTTTCCCAATCATTTTCCAAATACCAACCACCCACAACTAACTTCCTAATCAAGGTTACAACTTTAATGCACTTTTTGACAACTTTCACAATGACAACTTTTACATCTTTTTTGCAAATGTTTACAACTTTTGAGGAATGGACCTATAACATTCCAAAATGGATCAAAATGATCCCAAATGGTCATAAATGACCTTATTAGACCAAGCACATCAAAACAAAACATAAAACCAAAATTTGACCAAATTTGACCATATGGCCTAAAGATGCCCCTACACCATATTTTAACAAGCAAGATGGATGGACTATATTGTGAAACTCTAGAGTTATAATGATGAGCATGCTCACCAATTTTTTCAAACCTTGAATGATGATGTGGAAACAATAAAAGGGCTCAGTGTGGATATTTTAGAAGCTATTTTAGTAGAAGTAACATAATTATCCACTGTGGGAGAGCCATTTCCAGCAAGGGTTGATGCTACAACAACAAGGAATGAATTCATGACATTAGGGGAATAGTTTGACCATTCTTCATAGGGGACCAATAGGCTTTCATTATCAGTATTCTTGATAAATTTGCCACATACATTATAAAATACATTACTTTTGAAGGGATACAATCCCTTTTGTATACAGTCCACTTCAAGCTCTTGAGCCATTTGTGGCATAACAGGTTAGTTAATGTTCCAAATTTCCTATTAAATTTGCTTCATAGGATGGACAATGAATACCAAAAGGGAAGACTTAATGCATTAACCCACCATTTCTTAATTGAACTACTAATAAAAAAGAAATTTCAATATTAGTTTCCAAATGCTATGTGGGAAATATTTTTAGCAGTAAATGATAGATCAGAGAATTAGACCCCCTGGCAGTAGGGTTGTATGGATGAATGTTGAGGGAAAGGAGAAGGGAAAGGTCACAATCAAGTTCAATAGATGACGTAGAAAGAGGAGAAGAAAAATAGCATGTAATAGAGCATGCATTCGGGCTTGCAACATCCCAGGATGAACCTACATCATCCCAATCCACACTTGCTACATCATAAGCCAAACCTGTAGTAACTGTTGATAACTAAGAGGGGGGGTGAATCAGTTATCCTTAATTTGCTTTCAGTTCAAACACTTAAATCCATTTTGTTAATCAATAGCATAGTAATTAATCATTCATGAAATCATAAGACATAAACACTAGAGCATATACACATCAACACATGAAACACCAAGATTTTGACATGGAAAACTCGGTTAAGGGAAAAACCACAGGGTGATTAACCCAAGGATTATTCTCTGTTAGAAGAATAAGAAAAATAGATGGCACATGCCAATTAGGGCTCACTGCTTGAGCACACTGCTCACAAGGAGGCACACTGCCTACAAGAGACACACTGTCTACAAGATAACAAGTATTACAAACTTGAACTGGAGATTGACATCTTTACCATGTCTAGATCAGTTCCATTTAAGCCCAAAACTCCTGCTCTGCCTTTCACACTTCTCTTCACTATATCACTCTCATCACCACAAGACACACTCCAAAATGAATTCACAAACTCTTATTTATACAAGGCATCGACTTAGGAACAATAATCTAAGTCGGCAAACACCTACAAGATCATTCGCAAGATGTGTAATACATCCGGTCGGCCTGTCTCAGGAAGAACACCAACAACCGGTGGTCTTTACATCAAATCCAAACTCTAACTTCAATGCAGACCACCAATAAGAATTGTACTCAATCCAAGGATCACTGAAACCTTTCCTGAGTCATCAAGAACATCCGCACTTTATCAGCTTACTGGAATTCTTCTCTTCTTCATTCGAAACTTCAAGAACACAGTCTATCGCCACTGTCATAATGCAAAATGTTCTTCTGGACCTCCAAAAAATGCACAAATCAAGTTGTAACTTCACACTGACTTCTTCAACACTCCCTCCAATTCGTAGAATGAGAGAATGTAATTTTGGAACTCACCGGACCAATCTGTGACACTCTGTCACCACTGAATGCCTGCCGGAACCAGTTCCACTTGAGCGAACATAACTTCCTCAGATCTTCATGTGGACCACTAAAATCTTAACTGGAACATCTCAAGACTCATATCTACAAACCCATTAATCTGCATCCTCTGATCCTCAACCTATTGAGTACTTTTGCCGCCTTCTCATCATTGTTCTTCACTGTTCTAGATGGAGACTAATTTTCTCAATATCCTCAGCACATAGCTCATCCAATCCTTCTTATCAATGCAATATGAGTATGTTGACATCAATGACAACACTGATTAACCTCATACTTGCAACAATCTCCCCCTTTGTCATTGATGGCAACATATGATGTGAAAAACCATCAAGACAAAAACTTCTCCTTTCTGTCATAGCTCCACCTATCAGCAACAACTCTTCACATCTCTTCTCTTCCTTTACACTTCCCCCTTTGATCATCAACCACTTGTTTTTCACATGTCTTCTCTCCCCCTTTGACATCAATGGCAAAGGGCTCATACTTGCAATTCTAACACATCATAATCATACCAGCTGCTCCCCCTTAGTAGCATCTCCCCATCATCAATCTGGATCACAAGATATGACTGTGATATCCACCGGACTGATGCACATCAATGCATCCTAGTTCATCATCAGAGGGGCCATGACCCCTAACTTCTCCCTGAGATACTCAAAAGAGTCCTTGGGAAGATGTTTAGTAAAAATATCTGCAAGATGATCCTTGGAGGGCACATACTCCAATCTGACTTCACCCTTGTTCACTTGTTCTCTCAGAAAGTGAAATTTGATAGATATATGCTTGGTCTTAGAATGCAATACCAGATTCTTAGAAATATTTATTGCACTTGAATTATCATAGAAAATTGTGATAGGCTCCTCATATTGCTCCTCATATTCTACCTGCTACTACAATGTATTTTGCTTCTATTGTAGACATGGATATTGCTTCTTGTTTCTTGCTTAGCCAAGAAAGCAACCTTTTTCCCAAAAAGAATGCTCCTCCACTTGTACTCTTCCTATCATCCACATCTCCTGCCCAATCTGCATCTGTATATGCATGAAGAGAAAAGTCATGATCTCTGGGATACCATAGGCCATACTCAACTATTCCTTTCAAGTACCTAAAAATTCTTTTGATTGCCATGACATGAGATTCTCTGGGATCAGCCTAGAATCTTGCCACAAGACCAACAGCCTGCATTATATCTGGTCTAGTCTGAGTGAGATACAGTAATCCACCAATCATTGATCTGTACTTTGTCTGATCTGTCTTAGGAGAGTCATCATCTTTGCTCAACTTACATCTGGTAGCCATAGGAGTGTTCATTAGCTTTGAATCTTCCATTCCAAATTTCTTCAATAGTTCTTTCACATATTTGGTCTGAGAGATAAAGATTCCTTTCTCTGTCTGAGTAATTTGTAGACCCAAGAAGAAATTCATTTCACTGAGCATTGACATTTAAAACTCACTTTTCATTTAGTTTGCAAAGGTTTTACACATACTATCTTTTCCTCCAAAGATGATATCATCAACAAATACTTCAACAATCAAGATGTTTTCATGATCAATTTGGAAATATAGGTTACTATCAGCAGTACCTTTGTTGAAACCAATCTTCAAAAGATGTTTATCCAGCCTCTCATACCATGCTCTTGGGGCTTGCTTTAGACCATACAGTGCCTTCTTTAATTTGCAGACCATATCACCATGCTCAGATAAGTGAAATCCATCTGGTTGTTCAATATACACCTCTTCTTCTAGGTCACCATTCAGGAAAGTAGATTTGACATCCATCTGATACACTTTGAAATCTTTGAAGGCAGCAAATGCAAGAAATAGTCTGACTGCTTCAATTCTTGCCACCAGAGCAAAGGTTTCCTCAAAATCAATCCCTTCTATTTGAGAGTAACCTTTGCAGACTAATCTGGCCTTATTTCTGATTACTTCACCAACTTCATTTAGTTTGTTCCGGAAGACCCATTTGTTTCCAATCACATTCTTGTTTCTAGGTCTAGAAACAAGATCCCAAGTGTGATTTTTATCAATTTGCATTAATTCTTCTTCCATTGCTTTTGTCCAATTTTCATCATTGCATGCTTCATTTATTGTCTTAGGTTCAATTTTTTAAATCAGACAACATTCATCTAAATTTTGAGCAACATTCCTTCTAGTTTGCACACCTTTGCTTTTGTCACCTATGATATGATCTTCAGAGTGGTTCAGTCTTACATACCTTGGAACTTTGGGAGTTTCTTGCACTTCTACTTCTTGATCATGCTCATTCAGACCTGTCTCTTCTTCCTAATTTATTGGATCAGTTTGAATCTGACTTTCAGGAGAGGATTGAGCACCTTGAACTAGAACATCATTCTGATCATCTTCATCATACTCATAAAATCTTGAGGGCTTCTCAATACCTTCATCAACCTTCACATTTGTACTTTCTATCATCTTTCTCAGTCTCTTATTGTAACACTGGTATGTTTTTCTTTGAGTGGAGTAACCCAAGAAAATTCTTTCATCACTTCTAGCATCAAACTTTCCTAGATCTTCATCTCTTTTAATGTAACACTTGCTACCAAATACTCTGAAATATCTCACAGTAGGAGTGATGACAAACCAAAGTTCATAAGGAGTCTTACCGGTATTGTTTCTGATTTGAACTCGATTGAGAGTGTAGACTGCAGTGCTGACAGCTTCTTTCCAAAACATTTGGGGAACATTTGCTTCCATCATCATTGTCCTAGATGCTTCTGGATGGTCTGGTTCTTTCTCTCAACTACTCCATTCTGTTGTGGAGTGCTAGGAGCAGACAACTGTCTCTTTATACCATGCTTCTCACAAAAGTCTATGAATTCACCAGATGTGAATTCACCACCTCTATCAGACCTTAGACATTTCAATTTCAATCCGGTTTGATTCTCTACCATAGCCTTGAAGATTTTGAACTTCTCAAAAGCTTTTGATTTCTCTTTCAGAAAGGTAACCCACATCATCCAGGAATGGTCATCAATTAGTAACATGAAATATCTATCACCTTGCATACTCTTGATTCTTGTCGGACCACATAGATCAGTATGAACTAACTCCAATAATCTGGTAGAGGACTGATCCTTGCTTTTGAATGAAACTTTGCTCTATTTACCTAGCTGACATTCTTTGGACATATTATTTGTAGGTTTTACCAACTTTGGAAGATCTCTTATAGCCTGAGTATTGCTTATCTTGATGATGTTATCAAAATTTACATGACACATCCTTCTATTCCATAACCAACTCTGATCAACTTGAACAAACAGACAACTTTTATTAGTACCAACTAGATGGAAGATATTACTTTTTGTTTGAGTACCAGATGCAATCTCAGTTTCAGAGCTTTCAAAGATCTTGCATCTTCCATTCTTGAACCAGAGATCATAGCCTTTGTCCACCAACTGACCAACACTGAGAAGATTGTGCTTCAATCCTTCAACATACAGTACATTACTAGTTTTGTTCTTTCCATCAAAAGAGATAGTTCCCCTACCTCTAATTCTACCAGCAAAATTGTCACCAAACTTTACCATTCCTCCTTCATACCTTTCCAAATCTAAGAACTTGTTCTTGTCACTAGTCATATCGTGAGAGCATCCACTATCAATAACCCAATCATCCTTTTCTTCAACTTGGGCAGCCAAAGCTCTTTCTATAACCTTATGATTGATAGATTTAGGGGATATTCGATCTTCTTCCTTGATGGCAATGAACACCCATTCATTTCTGGATTTGTCTCCTATCTCTGATTCATCATCTATTACTCCTTCATTATCAGCTTCTTCATGAACATAATAACAATTCTTTTGGAACCTTTGTCTGTTAGAATTTGATCTTGTGGATCTTTCTGGACATCTTGAGGTAAAGTGACCAATCTTATTGTAGTTGAAGCACTTAAAGGGTAATTTTCCTTCATACTTATCAGATCCCCTTGGCAGTCTTTTTGCAATGAGGGCTTCAAGCTGAGTTGTTTTTGCTTCTTCCTCTTCCATGTCTTTTCTTGCTTGATCATACCATGACAGCTTCCTTGAAGAGTTTTCTCCTGGATCAAATCTTTGTTTGCCTTTCACATAGGCACTGGCTTTGAATGCAGATTCAATCTTGGGGGGATCATCTCCAAACTGGGTCATTTCAAATGCAGCCAGTTTGCCAGCCAATTGGTCTCTTGTGACAGTTGTATGGGCTCTGAATTCATCAATGGCAGCAACCTTGATTTTGTAGGCAGCAGGAAGGGATCTAAGAATTTTGCAAACAATCTCATTTTCATCCAAAACTCCACCAGCATTCCTAATTCCACACACCAGCTCATTGACTCTTGGCATAAAGGTAGTGATATCTTCATCATCTCTCATCTTCAATCTTTCAAATTTCCCTTTGAGACTCTGCAACCTTGCACTCTTAACAAACTCATCTCCTTCATGCAGAAGTTCCAGTTTAATCCAAATCTCATAGGTAGTTGCTAGGTCAATAACATTTGAGAGCTCTGAGTCAGTTAAAGCACTTAGAAGAGCCTCTTTAGTCTGTAGATTATTTTTAGCATCTATGATTTCATTTAGAGTTGTCAGACCACCCTGTGGAGGTGTATATGCTTTTGTGACCATGGACAAGTATGCCTTTCCCATACAGTCCAAGTGACATTTCATGTGGCCTTTCCAAAGAGTGAAGTTTTTTCCATCAAACTTCGGACTATCCTTCTTGTATGACAACATCCTAGATCTCCTCAAGCGGTTAAGCTCCTTTTAGAGGAACTTAGCTCTGATACCAATTATTGATAACTAAGAGGGGGGGTGAATCAGTTATCCTTAATTCACTTTTAGTTCAAACACTTAAATCCATTTTGTTAATCAATAGCATAGTAATTAATCATTCATGAAAGCATAAGACATAAACACTAGAGCAGATACACATCAACACATGAAACACCAAGATTTTGACGTGGAAAACTTGGTTAAGGGAAAAACCACGGGATGATTATCCCAAGGATTATTCTCTGTTAGAAGAATAAGAAAAATAGATGGCACATGCCAATTAGGGCTCACTACCCAAGCACACTACTCACAAGGAGGCACACTACCTACAAGAGACACACTATCTACAAGATAACAAGTATTACAAACTTGAACTGGAGATTGACATCTTTACAATGTCTGGATCAATTCCATTTAAGCCCAAAACACCTGCTCTACCTTTCACACTTCTCTTCGCTATATCACTCTCATCACCACAAGACACACTTCAAAATGAATTCACAAACCCTTATTTATACAAGGCATCGACTTAGGAACAATCATCTAAGTCAGCAAACACCTACAAGATCATTCACAAGACGTGTAATACATCCGATCGGCCTGTCTCAGGAAGAACACCAACAACCGGTGTTCTTTACATCAAATCCAAACTCTAACTTCAATGCGGACCACCAATAAGAATTGTACTCAATCCAAGGATCACTGAAACCTTTCCTAAGTCATCAAGAACATCCACACTTTATTAGCTTACTGGAATTCTTCTCTTCTTCATCTGGAACTTCAAGAACACAGTCTATCACCATTGTCATAATGCAAAAGGTTCTTTCAGACCTCCAAACAATGCACAAAGTTTTCACTTCACACTGACTTCTTCAACACTCCCTCCAATCCGCAGAATGAGAGAATGTAATTTCGGAACTCACTAGACCAATCTGTGACACTCTGTCACCACTAAACGCATACTGGAACCGGTTCCACTTGAGTGAACATAACTTCCTCAGATCTTCATGCGGACCTCTGAAATCTTAACTGGAACATCTCAAGATTCATATCTACAAACCCTTTAATCCGCATCCTCTGATCCTCAACCTATTGAGTACTTTTGCCTTCTTCTCATCACCGTTCTTCACTATTCCAGATGGAGACTAATTTTCTCAATATCCTCAACACATAGCTCATCCAGTCCTTCTTATCAATGCAATATGAGTATGTTGACATCAATGACAACACTGGTTAACCTCATACTTGCAACAGTAACATTAGTTGCAAAACCTATGGTTGAAGAGGCCAACATTTATGTAATTCGTGATATCCCCTCTTCTTCTAGACCCCCAAGGAAAAATAAAAAATTAATTATGAGGGCCAAAGCTTCCAATCTTAGGCATTCTCATTAGTTAAAGGAATAGGGGACAAAGAAGAAGGCTTCTCCACCACCTATCACCTATGTAGTTATAGACGGTGATACCACTCCTGAGGGAGAAATGATTGTAGAAACATCCAATAGCTATGGTTTTTTCTAATAAATTCCATCAACAAAACCCACTAAAGAAATTTTTTTCACAAAACAGGTACCTACAGCCATAGTAGAGGAGATTCAGTTGTAGGTTGCTCTAAGGAAAATTACACAACTAGAAGCTTGTTTACAAGAATGTGAATAGAAAAGTGAAAAATTGGATGCACTAGTGCAAGCAACTAAAGAAGAAATGGAATGTGAAGAATAAGAACCTATTTAGATGGAGGCTATGGAGGAACTTGATTATATTCAACCAACAATAGTCAACACAAGAAATAGGATGCTAGACCCTCCATTTTTGTCTAATATTTTATTTGTTAAAGAAATAACTACTATGTTCACTCAAACTGATGGACCAAGCATTTAAACATTATTATGGAGAAGAGATAAGGTCATTCAAGCCATGAAGAAAGAGTGGACACAACAACAAAAGGAAATTCAAGACAAATTTAATGAGGAGTTAAGAGCAAAGGAAGAGAAATAGAAAGATAAACAATAAAATTGATCAAATGACTCAAACCACTGCATAATTAATAGATTGTAGGCCCCTAGCCAAAGTGTATTCCCTATATCTAAAGGAGTAATGGTTGATTTTTCAATTCATACACATCTGCCATAACTTGTCTCTAGTAGTTGACACTCCAAATCCCTTCTTTAAGGCTTATCATCAGAGCACAATAGAGATGTATCTAAACAATTATGTGAGTTTTATCTTCATGACCTTATTGTTCTTTATGATTTATAATGGAACCCCAATATATGTGGGGGGTTTACAACTAAGATCTTTTAGTTCCTTTCTACAAAATGAAAAGAGAAGGGGAGAACAAATGAGAAGACATTTTGAACAAGAAAAGTCTACTCCTCTCAAAATTAGGGGTGAATCTAAAGATGCCAACTCAATTGCTAACAAATGGATTGAACCAATGAATAGGACTAAGGTTTCTAGTCAATTCATGTGTGACCAAGTCAATGCACAAAATCATTACCTAGAGTTAGCACATAAAATAGGTCAAGATTCATTCAATTATTATAGGCAAATATGGTAATAGTTTACTCCTAGGTTCAGAAGGAAAGAGCCCCACTATGTGTATAATTTCAAAGCAATGGTTCAAAGGGTGAAGAGGTACATAGACTTAACTAGGTGGTACAAGACAACTTGGCTACATCTGGCTTATCATCTGCCACTATTTTGGTTTCCTCTCATGAGCTAGAAGGGTGACTAGTAGATTGATATAGAACCAAGAAGGTGAGATGCAAATGGGTTGAGGACAAAATGGGTTTCTTCTTGAAGAAAATTGAGTGTTCTATAGAACCATTCAACTATAGAGAATTATGCTTGATGTTTATGTAGAGGTTTTAGTTTGCTTGAGGACAAGGAATAGCTTAAGTCAAGGAGAGTGATGAGCCCCATAATTACCCTTGTTTTGTGCTCTTTATTTCCTCTTTTATCATGTATTTCATACCAAACTGAACTTTTTAAGCACTCTCTCTATTATATATTCCTCTAAAGCACAATGTTTAACATGTTTATTGTTTATGAATTATTGTACATTTAAAATTAGTTATTTTCAAGGTACTATAACATATTCTATCTTAGTGTGATATTTTTTATGTCCTTGAGTTTGTTTACATGCAACACAATTGCTTTAGTAGTATTTAGTGCCATCATGCAAACACTGGAGTTCACTTCCTACAACTAAGGTTGTGGGACACCTGTAGCCAAGGTTGTGGGACACCTGCATCCATGCTTCCTATAGCTAAGGTTGTGGAACACCTATAGCTAAGACTGAAGCAGACCTGTAGCCACAACTGTAGCATGCCTTCAATAGAATAATGAGCACAAACAACTAACACAAAATAAGTTGTGAGAGGATATATGAGTCAACTGACTCAGCTTCATCTTCCTCAACTAATTTCCTACTATCTCTCTTTTAGGCATATGCAAAATAAATGATGTACAGTCTTAGCAAGAAAATACTTCTTACCTATCAAAGAACTAGTTTCCTAATTTTGTTCTTGTTTTCTAAATAAATAATCCACTCTCTACATGTCTGGAGTAGTGGAACACATATAGTGATGATATATATCTTAGATAGAATCTAGAGAAAGATAACAAAGAAATCTAGTGAAGGCATTGTAAGAGATTGAATAGTTTTTTCTTATCAATATAATATATTTTTATTTCTTTACATTTTAGCATATTGTTTTTGAGTAGTTCTAATTCACATAGAGTTTAGTAGAAAGGAAGAGAAGGAATCTCAATTTTATCCAAGAAAGGGCCCACTTATGGTGGACTAAAGTTGAATCTTTGTCCCAAATAGTTTTCAATTTATTCATGCTTTCAGTAGAATCTCCATTTTATGATTGTAACATGCAACCATTGACTTGTATATGCATAAGATTTTAACCTAGAACTGTTAACCTTAGTATAATATTTCTTAGTGTGTTGAGTATTTCCTTTCTTAAATCTTGTATTTACTTTTCCTGTACACAATGTTAGAACCTCATCCTCCATATAACCTAAATTCATGCATAGAGTACTGACACCATGTCAAGAAAAATGTCCCTAGGTTAACAAGTAAATATAACACAACATGAACTAAGTGGGTACCTAATCATTCGATAGCTAATCTATCAATTTGTGTGTAAACCATAGCTACACTAGGTTTAATTAGGAATTACCTGAGCTCGACAATTGCAAGAAAATATGGCAAGATTTAATCCTTGATTTGTAGAAGAAAGAACCCCATTCTATGTATAATTTTAGAGTAGTTATTCAAAGGGTGTAGAGACACATAGAATCAAATGGGTGATTCAGGGAAGTTTGATCATCTCTGGCTTATCATCTACCATTGTTCTGATTTCCACTCATGAGTTGGAAGGATGATCAAAAAATTGATGTGACAACTAAGGATGCACAATGGAGAAGAATTGAGGACATAAAAAGCTTCTTCTTAAACCAAGTAGAGGGTTCTACAGACCCATTTGATTTTAGAGATTTCTATTTGATGTTTATGTAGATATTTTAATTGCTTGAGAACAAGATACAACTTAAGTCAAGGGTGTGATGAGCCCTTGAAATGTCCTTATTTGATATTTTTATTTCCTACTTTATCCTACATTTATACAGGACAAAACTCTTTAATTACCCTTTTTACTTAATATTCCCATAAAAGCACAAGTTTAATATGTATGATGTTTTTGGATGATTATGTACTTAAAGTAGTTAAATTTCAAAGTAACATAGAATCTCTTGTCTTAATTTGATATTTGTTATTCTCCTAAGTTTTTTTAAGTGCAACAAAATTTATCATTGGCTTGCAACCACTAGGACTCACTTTCTATACCCAAGGTTGTAGATCACCCATAGCCAAGACCAAAGCAAATCTATAACTAAAAATGTAGCACACCTATGATAGAGCGATAAATGGGGATGGGTAGCGAATCTCTACCTCTTACATGCACAAAAGGAGTTTGTATGAGGATAGATGTGTCAAAAAAACTCAACCTCATCTTTCTTAATGGATTTCCTACCATTTCTCTTTCAGCCATATGCAATTGAATGATGTACAGTCCTAGCGGTAAAATAACTCTTACCTATCTAGGAATTAGTTTCTTAGTTTTTTTTGTTTTCTAAATAAAGCATCCACTCTCTACATGTCTAGGGTAGTGGAGATGCATGTAGTGGTAATATATATCTTAGACAAAATCTAATGTATATCATCAAGAAATCTAGTGAAGGCATTGTAAGAGATTGAATAGCTTTTTGTGATCAATAGAGCATACTTCTATTTTCTCCATTTTAGCATATTGTATTGAGAAGTTCTGATTTAATTTTAATTCAATAAAAGGGAGAGAGGGAAGGGTCCACTTGTGGTAGACTAAAGCTAAATCTCTATGCTATTTAGTTTTGATGTGTACATAATTTCAATAGAATCTTTGTTATAAGATTTGTAACCCTACAGTCATTAACTTGCACATGCATAAGTGTTAACTTTCAAAGAGTCTTAGAGTCTTTTCAACTTTAGCACATAAATTTTCTTTGTGTGTTAAGTATTTCCTTTTCTTTTGTATTTTCCTTTCTTGTAAACAATGTTAGAACCTCAACCTCTATAGAATCCAAAGTCATACATACAATACAAACATCATGTCAATAAAAATGTCCCTAGGTTGACAACTAAATGAAGCACAACAAGAACTAAGTGGTTTCCTGATCATTGGATAGCATATCTGTCAGGTTCTGTGTAAGTTGTAGCTACACCATCTTTAATTAGGAATTGTTTGAGCTCAACAATATTGTTGCAAGTGGTATTGTAGAAGCTAGTGCATTCCCTATCTTTGTACAATCCCCAAATTAAGTTATCTCTTGTGCTTGGTACTATAATCCAAAGACTAGGGAAATTAGGAGATTTCTAAATCAACTTGTACTTCAAATAATGCCTAAATGTATAGAGGAAATATTTGGAATTCCAATCCATGAGAAGAATGTAGAAGTAACCATTGAATCTTTTAAGAAATATTTTGAAAATAATCCCCACATGTAACAAGATTTTTAATCATGGGTGGATTAAGAATAAGAAGGGTACTATAATGCCTAAAAGATTACACATAAGTTGTTTCCATGAAGAGATTGATGATATCATCACTCTACTAAACAAGATTTTTGATAACTCTCCTACAAGAGAATTTTACCCTTGGATGTTTCATTTTATCACTACCAACCTGGAAGGAACTCAACACATTGATTAGGAAACTTTCATAATGATAACTTACATAATCAGTTGTGTGAAGTTCAACAAACTAAGTGATTTTTCATGACATATTATTTAGTGTATTCACTAGCCAGGAGAGCAATTCTACTAGGACAAGAAAGAATAGAAAGTATGGAGGATCTAGGACCCAACTACATGATAATTTAGAATCATTATCCACAAGTGGAATTAGATGAAAAAAAGAAACACTTTAGGTAGGTAATGATGTATTTCTCTTATGTATCATAAGAATATTAGAAAATGACTTGAGCAAATGTATTCCATTGGATGCAACAACAAAAATAGCCAAATGTGATGGCTAGCTTATTTAGTTTCCAACCTTCACATATATTAGGATTGGTGGCCTCACAGGTTATCCTTATAAGTTGCCAAAGTATATTGGAGATAAGTTGTTATTACTAGAATTATGTAGACAAATAGTTTAAATACAACATTTCTATCAAGTAAGCATAAAGCATGTATCTATTTCCCATTTACTATTGGTTGTTATACTTTTATTACTTTTTCCCAAGCCAAAAATGAAGAAGTAGAATTGTCTTTGGTGAACATAAGTTTATTTGAAAAGAGACTACCACTTGATGATCCTAGAAAGTTTGTTGAAAAAGAAGTTGGTATAGCATGATCTTTTGTCTCTCTCCTAATAGTATGTCTAAAAAAGACTTGATATTTGTTCTATCATCAAATAATAGATGGGACAATTTTATATGCAATATATTTTGTGTTCTTTGTATTTCTTCTACAAGTGTATAGTCGTCAAGGAATTGAATTTCATTTGTGGTAGAACTTTTGTTTGTATTATTATTATCTATATTTTTTGTATTTCTCTTCACTTCCCTCCGTACTATTTACTTTAAAAAATTGCCTTTTCTGATGCATGACACATGGAAAAAAATCCCCTAAGATAGTAGAGGAAATTTCTAGGCCCACCCTAAAGGTAGTCACTGGAAATCTAAGATCTCAAAAGTAATGACTCCTATTTTTTTGTATAAGATTATAATTTATCCTATATAATTTTTTTTTCAATCTCATGAGACCTGGACTACTTAATTAAAATAGATCTTAAATCCCCCTCCATGGGATCACTTCCTAAAAAACCATAAAATGTTAGAGAAAAAAATTGCTTGTACATGTGACTCCATATGAACCAACCTTGTTTGCATATGTGGAAGTAGTGGGAACAACAATATTTTAAAATTTGAAGTTCAAAAGCCTAAAAACTTAAAATCATAGAAAAAATAATTAAGAAGAAGATGAAAATAGTCATGAAGGTGGAGATGGAGGAGACCCTTCTATTAATGAAGATAACAAAGAGGAGCATGAGAATGAGAAGGAATAATTAAATACAAAGATATTTAACGATGTGCAAATGAGGTTTTTCACTTGTGGTATCATCATTAATGTTGTAGTCATTATCATCATCATTGTTTCCACCATCTATAACACCATCATTATCATTATCATAATGATTACACATTTGTCAAGTCATGTGAATATAAAAATAAGACAAAAATTACTCATTTTTTAGCATTTAAGAGGGCTTATAATGGAGATAATTTTTGGTACAATTATTCATGGAGGTTTTGTAGAGTGGATTTGTAGGGAGGTGAAGGACAACATTAAATAAGGGTGTTTTATAGTTGTAAATATAGAGATGGTAGAGAAGTGAATGATGGCATAATATAGGAATTGATTTTGGTGTTTATAGAGATTATAAATAGGTGGATGATAGCATTTGTGATTCTTTTCAAATCACCTAATTTTTTTGTGGAGCTCTACAATCTATATTTTTGATAGCATATGTAATAATTTTAACACCAATTCATCATATTAGTTGTAGTCTTTTTCTAGTGGGACACAAATGATTCCCACTATGATTAGATTTCCTACCATGTGGCCTAATAATCAAACAAACTAGTTCTCCTTTAATTATCTTAGATTAGATTTACTTTTAGTGTACAATCTATAATAATTGAGTAATAAAATGTTTATTTTCATGATCTCCAAGCCTAATTCATTCAGCTAACTTAGATTAGATTTACTTTTAGTGTACAATCTATAATAATTGAGTAATAAAATGTTTATTTTCATGATCTCCAAGCCTAATTCATTCAAATATAGGAAATTTATTTAAGGCATGGATGTGATAAATAGTGGGCAAGGCATGTTTCACTTAGCATATAACAATTAGAAAATAAAATGTCATGAAAAACATGGTTAGCTATGATTTATATTGAAAATAGGGGTCATTTTAATCAAAAGTGTGTATTAAGAGAGAGAATTAACAATAGAATACCTAATGAACTGATACACTATAAAACATGTTTACTATGTGAATCACTTATACATTATCTCATTGATCATTGTAAATGTTATCATCATCATCATCATCATCAATGCTAACATTGTTAACCCCTAATTTTGTAAATAGGGGTGACACCTTTAATCACTCCACTTTGGAGCAATTAAAAGCCTTTTACTAATTTTGGGGTCATATTTTTCAATCTAGTAATAAGAATTCACACTACATTTTCTTTATCAACCCTATTGCCTAATGGATATGTGGTACTAACTTGGTTTTCAACTTCCCATTTATCTTCATGCAACATTAGGGTGTCAAATGAACTTATTGTCATGGTACAATGGCCAATTGTAGAAAGGTCTAGGGAAATTTCATTTATGTACTTTAAGTCATTGAAGGGGGGCCTTTAAGTTACATTTAAATTTGCACTTCTAATTCTTTTTTAGAATTAATAAATTTTAAGTGTGTGCAAAGATATCTATTGACCAAGAACATGCATATCTCAAATTGTGATTGGGGAAAAAGTGTGAAATGTTCCCATATGATCAATTTTACCATGTAATGTAATAAATAGGCTAGAAATATATGTGAAAAGGGATTATTAGGTTTTTGGAATTAAAAAAATTAATAAAGTTTAGAATTTAGACAATCTCCATGGGTTTTTTTGAAGTATTTGACAAAAACAACAAAATCATGCTACTTTATTTGTAATGTTTATGGAGTTGATGATTTTCCTTTTACAAAATCTAATTTCTAGGTTAAAAATATAATTTAATCACACCCAATAAGTTATTTAAATGCATTTCATACTTTCTTTATCCAAGTTTTATTTTAGGATGCAAGGGTTTGAAAAGTGACAAATTACATCCATTGCATGTTGTCAAATCTAACCTATGAAGACTTTGTGTTTCCATGAGGTTTCTATTTTTTAATGGTGTAAATCATTCACACATTCTTCTTGACAATAGACAAAAGAGTCTTATAAATGCAATTGAAAGGTCAAAGAATGAACCCTCCTAAGGTGTGGAAGATGCCTAAGAGAGATCCAATTCTTTATATTTTACTATTTTTTAACAAATTAGAGTATAATCATCATAGAATAGAAACATGTGCTAATATGATCTATAACACAAAATATAGAAACTAGGAAATGGAAAATCATAAATGAAAGAGTTATAGAAAGGAAACTCAAAATAGAACATATGCACTTGTAAATTGATTAATTTGAAGCTAGAAATAGACTAAAGGTGGAAGTGTATGGTGCAAATCTAGGTCCAAATGTAGAACTTATGGATCTAGGTAGTCCAACCCCTACCTACATTGGGCACTGCAACAATGTTAGAAGGGCACTACAACTATGCCAAGAGGGTGAAATTACCCTACAAGGGCTCTAGTGTCTTTGCGTCCACAATATGTAACTTTTAGGGAATGCTTACTTTGGTTGTGTGGGCCTATTATTGCTTTCAAAATGTGAATGTTTGCTCTAGATACTAAGAAACCTTGAGTTGAATGTGGGCATAAAGGGGAAAAGGGTGTGTTGTAAAGGAAACTACGTCAGTCAGTTCCCTGTTGGGTATGTTTCAACCTTCACAAAGTGCTATTAGAAATATTTAAATTGTGTACAAACCTAGTTTTAAAGTGTTGGTGGTGTGTGTAGAATATAGTGATCACAATGACAACCCCTAGGGAAAAAACTACAAACAAGTGGTGTGTAATGTAGGAGATGAAAGGAGATGAAATCAATCACAAAGAAGGATACATATAAAGGAAAAGGATGAGGAATATGTGGGATATCATAAAGAGGGATATACATGAAGGAAAAGAATAAGGATAGTTTTTTAGATTTGGAGTTTAGCTATGGTGAGGGAAATTGGTTCCTAATGGTTCTCTAATGGGGGAATGGAGAAATAGATGGGAGAAGTGGAAGGAAGAATATACTGAAAGGAAGCTAGGTGTGTGGAAATCACTTCCTACACTAATCTAAAGAGGGGAGATGAGTACAAATTCATTTTTATCTTTACAGTTATAGCAATGTTAACTTAGTAACAGAGATATTGCAGCAATACATACAACACAAGAATGTAAGACAGAAGAGAGAGAGAGAGAGAGAGAGAGAGAGAGAGACAAGATATAACGTGGGGAAAACCCTTTCGGGAGAAAAATCCCACACTCCAAAACCTGCATAATGTATTATCAAAATAACAATGTTTACAACACACTTGCAATGCAAGTCTTTACAGGAGTCTTCGACACTCATATTTGGAGATAACCTAGTAGCATAACAATACCTGTCAATCACATAATACATCTCCTCTCCAAGCGCCTGCTAAAATAGAAGTTTACAAGGCAAACATGTACTTTCCTTGAGATGGGCATCCAACTTGGCCTCATGGCTCAAAACCCATGCCTAGAGACACTTGTCCAATACTGCAGCATGGTCATGACACTTGTCACATCACCCCATCCCAATAAGTTCACCTATTCCCAAGTTGGGCAATGACAAATGCTCTTACATATCTTATGGCTATCATAGAATCTGTCATAACTGACAGTTCTTACAGTTGTAAGAGAATCTATCATAACTTCCTAAAAATAGCATATTCTACTTACAACACATCATCACCCTCCTTGGGGTGCCTAAAGATGCCTTCTTCCAAGATACCATGTGACACATGACTTCACCTGTCATAGAACCTTCCATTTATGACTCTTATGCGTCATAGATTCTGTCATAGGAATCTGTCATAAACATATTGGTCATGATTCCCTTACACACTAGTCAAAGTGCCAACACATGGAAAAATACCTCTACCACTAAGTGGGATGCCTATCTCCTCATATGAGGACAAAATTACATGTGGTCACCTTCCACGTGGGATGACACATCATTGTGCCAACTCCCACAAGATGATGAAACAGGACTTGCATCCAAAATACATTAATAGGCAATAAATAAATACATATAATTAATTAATACAAGGAATTACCAAGGTTGAGACACCTTAATTCCCAACATTCTCCCACTTGTCGAACACCTTGTAAGAGCTAGTGGAAATGAGAGGATTTAACTACTATAAGCCGAGAGGCCCATAGACTCCAAACACCATCTGAACTTGTTTGTGCTCACTAGTTTCGACAATGCATTCACAACATTCTTCAAAGTGTCTACCTTCTCCAAATTCACCTTCCCATTCTCTACCATATCTCACACAAAATGAAACCGTACATCAATATGCTTTGTCCTAGCATGGAAAGTTGGATTCTTCGCTAGGCAAATCACACTCTGACTATCACAACACATAGTAATCTGTCTTGCATCAACACCAATATTTGAACATAATCTCTTAAGCCAAATGGCTTCCTTGCAAGCATGCGTTGCTACCATATACGCAGCTTCTATCATGGACAAAGTGACCACAGGTTGTCGCTTACTCATCCAACTAATTGCACCACTGAACATAGTAAACACGTAAGCATTGGTAGATCTCCTGCTGTCAATGTCACCTGCCCAATCAGAATTCACAAATACATGAATACAAATAGAATGCAGAGGTCTTGTAGGATTACCATAATAGCATATGGAATAATCAGAAGTACCCCTCAAATATCTGAACACTCTCTTTACTGCATCCCAATGTACCCATCCAGGATTAGCCATAAACTGACTAAGGACTCCCACTACTTGGGCAACGTCTGGTCTTGTGCAGACCATAGCATACATTAAACTACCAATAGCACTAGCATAAGGTACTTTGCTCATGTCCTCTACCTCACTAGGAGATTTTAGACAATCATTAACAGACAACTTTGTCCCCAAAGAAACAGGAACACACAATGGTCTACAATCTGCCATGCTAAACCTATCCAACATGGTCTTCACATACTTACTCTGGCTTAACCAAAGTTTTATGTTAGCTTTGTCTCTTCTTATTTCCATTCCCAAAATGTACCTGGCTACCCCTAGATTTTTCATCTCAAACTGTCCTGACAACTAAGACTTCAAATCAAAAATCAGAGTCTTACCATTCCCAATTAACAACATATCGTCAACATACAATGAAATAATGAGAATGCGATCATTGTCAAATTTATAATACATGCAGTGATCTAATTTCAATTTCAGAAATCCAATCGACAACACAAAGGCATCAAACTTCAAACTTACCACATCCTAGGAGATTGCTTCAAACCATACAAAGACTTTTTCAGCTTGCAAACCAAATTTTCTTTACCTTTCTCTATGTAATGCTCTGGTTGTGACATGTAAATTTCTTCCTCCAGGTCACCATGAAGGAATGTTGGACGAGGACGAGGAGGTAAAAGCACAAAGCTGTGTCACACTTTTAAAAAGGAAACGGCCAATGCTGATCCAACTTTTAAACTTGAATCACTAAAAAGTGACATATATGTTTTGAATTTTGAAATGATGTAAACCAATAAAATATTTATTTTTTAGTATATTTTATGTTTGTATTTTTTGAAAAAAATTAAAAAATTATTTGAATATAGTTTTTAATAAATTGACACTATAATTTAGTTGCTGATAAAATGTTGAAAAATGAAGTTACATGAGACGTCAATCTTTATATAGTAAATTTTATTTTATTTTCTTCAATTTTTTTGTGTGTATTTATAACTTGAAACTTTAGTGCATGGATATATTTAATTCCAATTTTGATAAATATATATTTTTAAATAAATAATAAAATGTGTGTATTAAAATGTAGTTGTTTCCATTTGACGTCAACTTTCATATTAACTATTTATCTAAAATAAATAAAAAATTATACCATCTTGATATAGATTCTTTTATCTAGTGCATCATATTTTTTTTCTATTTTTTTTAATAAGTTTTACTATTTTTCCTTGACATGGTAATCGACCTAATGTTTTGTGCTGATAACCTACTTTTAGTAAAAATAGAAAGCAAAATATAAATAATAATTAAACTATTAAAATATATATATATATATTTGAAAACTAAACTTATAGATCTACAAAAGGGTATTTTTATATTTTTAAAAAAATGTTATTTACACGAGTAGAAGTTGTTGAAATATCAAGTTTTTTAAATAATTTTATTTTTTTGGTAAATTGGCCTCATAGTGGTGCTACATATCCATTTAGCCAACAATTTTAGTTGGAAAAGTTGTGGACATATCTAACTTAGCTAGAATGAATCTTACAAGATCATATGTTTGACCAAAATTGATTTTTAGTTAGAAATACTTAAATTCACTTGTGTTGATAAGTCGGCTGGAAGTGTGACACAGTTTTGTGCAATCTTCACATCCATTTGTTCCACCTCTAAGTCATAAGCTACTACAAGAAACAACAGGAATTGAATAGATGTCAGCTTTGCAACGGGAGAGAAAATTTCACCATAATCAATTCCTCCACTTGTGAATACCCATTCGCAACCAATCTGGCCTTGTACTTTTCAACATTGCTATCTACACCGGATTTCTTCTTGAACACCCATTTGCATCCAATAGGTTTCCGTCCTTCAGGCAAAGGCACCAAGTCCCAAGTTTTATTCTTCTCCAAAGAAGCCATATCATCTTCCGTGGCCTCCTTCTAGGAACCTACATCTTTCATGTCCATAGCCTCTGTCATAGTTCTAGGCTCCTCAGTGTTAATAAGCAAGGCAAAAGCACAACTAGAATCAAGCAATGAATAACCAAACCTATCTAGTTGCTTCCTTGTTCGTGTAGACCTCCTCAAGGGCTAAGGTTGAGGTTTTGCTTCTTCTTCTAAGCTTTTAGAGCTGTTAGAGCTCTCCTCATCATCAGGTCTCACAGGTGATGCAGAGCATCTAGGACAGCATTCTCATGTTCATAACTTCACATGCAATAACCTTCAATTTCATTGTTTTCTCTAGAGGTTCACTCTCTCTTACCCATGAAGTGCTCCAACACAATCACTACCTTGTTCTTGACATGCAATATGAGGGAGGACTCCAAGACACCTTCCAAATTGTCCAACTCCATCTAACATCACTTCAACTCCTCTACACAGGACTATAGGACAGCAATCTTCACTATGTTCTTCATAGGCTTTCATAATCTCACTGCTCTATTAGGGAGATAGTCACAACATCCTTCTAGGATGATCTCTCTTAGGACAAACCCAAACTCATTCAATCAGCCAACCCAACAACATGGCACTCACATCTAATGCCTTCATTGGCAAATCAAAAAACATGATGAACAAAAACTATTACCTTCTTGCTGTTGTCCTTCTCTAGTCTGCTAACACAAGACTTCTGCAGAGTCCTTCACATGGAGTCCTCAATACCAACTGTCATCCTGCCTCCAAGTTCTTTACTAGACCAAGGACCAACTATCTACCATCCATTCCATTGATCAGTAACAGAAAGGATCGATGGAATGGAAAAAATACCATCGGGTTGCTCAGAAGAACCCTAACCTAGTCTTTTGGACAGTCAAGAGCAAACTAAGGATTTCTTCCTCCTCCCTTACTGTCAAGTCCTCTAAATAGACTCAAATCAAAGATGCTTCAATCCGCTAACTATTCAATGCAAACATAGGCTATGACAAATCTGTACAGGTATGGAATTCTCAAGAAAATAGCAAATTATTAAAGAGACAGAAGGTTTTTCGGACAGTCTGCAGAAGGATCACGATTTCTCTCACCAAGATCAATGATAGGAGCTCAAACAAGATTTAATACAAATCTGATTCAATACCCTATCCATCCATTATACCCTTGTGCCATGAAAATTTCGTACAGGTGCGGGTACGGCCTATGAACAGCAAAGAAAAATAGAAAAAAGCAGAGAAAGGCAGAAAAACAAGGTTTCTTTGTTGTTTTTTTCAAATCTATTGAATGCTCTCCACCTTACAACTTTTATTGGCTTCAAACAACCTTATACAATGCATAAAAAACATTTGGGGTTGACCAAATTGCTTGACCATCGGGCTTCTTCATGATTTTTCTTGATTTGAAAGTACAGACTATGAAACTATTTTTGTTTTTAGAAACTGCCTTTTCTTTAGGACAGCAATGACTGTTTTTGGTTTGGAATGTTTTTCTAAACACTTGCTTTCTAATCCATCTACACACCTTTCCATCCTTGACATGCCTCTAAAGGCTTACCACATTAAACTTAAATGACTAAGTATGACTGTTTTAAATGCCACAACAAAGGCTTACATAAGGACTATTGCAAACTACCTAAGATAACATGACTGTCCTAACATAACCATAGTAGATTCTAGATTTTTGGACATAGTTCATTACAACATGGCATTAAGCCTTATTACAACATGAAAAAGATCTTATTGAACAAAATAAGACAACTTGAAAATCAAGTAGAATCTCGACATCTTGGTGCTCCTGCACCATACTCCCCAGCATGATGAAAACTCTTGTCCCAAGAGTTAGGGGATCTGCTCCAACCATTATTCCATCTTGTTGGGATGTTCCTCTGATTGGTGACAGGGAACATGAACTATCCAAGAGTTAGCTTCCTCCTTCTCCAACCTGCATGGCTCCTGTAAACAGTGTTAGAGACATAAAACCTATTGTGGTGTCCTTGCCTAGGACCTTGCTGCTGCAATGCTTCAGCTCTTCTCAACTGGAGGTTGTGATTCATTCCTCCTTGGACTATCTACTATTTTTCTTCCTTCTTCTAGCTCCTTATAGGACACTCAATGTCCCCAACCTTAACATAACTCAAGTCCCAAGCCTGCTGCTTTCTAGGACTCTCATCCACTTTACTCTGTTGCAACTATTTCTGCTGTGTGCAATTACCCTGAACCTACACATTCAACTTAAATTTCTCCCCAAAACAAATAGTGGTATGTTCCTTTTTCTCCTCACAGGCTAAAGGAATCAGTTTGAACTTCTTACCATCTTTGTGCACTACATAGGTATTAGTATACCCATCATGAATAGTCCTCCTCAAAGACTACCATGGTCTACCAAAAATGATATGCCCACATGTCATAGGAATAACATCACACAAAACATAGTCCTGATATGGACCAATTGTGAAATCAACATAAGCCTTTTTAGTGACCCTTACCTGCTGCTCTTGACTCACCCAAGTGACATTGTAAGGACTAGGATGATCAAATGTTTTCAATCCCAACTTATTCACCATTTCCCAAGAAACTAAGTTATCATGAGAACCTGAATCTACAATCAACTTGCATAACTTTCCATGGCTCAAACAATTAGTTCTGAAAATAGATACCTGTGGTGGTTGTTGCATCTTGCCTCTTTCCACCATGAGCATCTCTCCATCCACCATTGGAGAGGCTGACGACATTTCTGGTTCTTTTGGCTTCTCCTCCTCTTGTGCCAAGTGAACTCTTCTATCCTTGGTCTTCTCAACACCATCCTTCTTAGGACAGTTGAAAGATGTGTGTCCCACCTCATTGCAGTGATAACATCTGCCTGTGAACACTCCTCTACTTGATCCAAATCTACCTCCACCTCTATATCCACCGCTCTGTTCTGTGGGCATCTCCTTACCCTTCTCATTGTTGTTTTAAACTTCACTAGTAGGTCTGCCCCCACCTCTGTTTCCTCTTCCATAACCTCCTTGCCTTTCTTGCTTCCTCTTCACTCTCTCTTCAGCCCCGATGGCTAACTGGAAACACTCTCCAAGTGATTTTGGTACTGCCAACCCAATCTCATCCTGCAAGTTATACCTAAGCCCATTAAGGTACCTTGCTACTTTCTCTTCTTCGTCTTCCAATCCCCCTCTGATACTAAGCCTATGAAATTGCTCAGTATAGGACATAACATCCATGTCCTTCTATTTTAGATTCTGCCTCATCCTCTTTGTTTGAATGGAGTAATCAGATGGAAGGAATTGGTCCTTCATCATATCCTTCATCCTACTCCAAGAAGTGATTCTTGATGCACCTCTAGCCAGTCTCTCTGTCTACACACTACTCCACCAGGTAAGTGTTGTTCCTCTCAGTTTTGTTTTTGCAAACTTGATCTTCTTCTCATCACTCATCTCCTCATACTCAAAAAAAATTTCCAGGGCATCTATCCACCCTAAGACCTCTTCACTATCCATCTTCCCTTGATAGATAGGTAACTCAATGTTTGCCTTTGTCCCACTTCCTTGGACTGCCTTCAGCAATCTCACAAACTTCTTTTCTTCAGCATCTAACTCATCCTTAGGAGGATTCTCATCAGCATCCTCATCTCCTTCTGACTCATTTTGTTCATCCCCTCTAGGTTTCTTCTCTAATGCTTCCAATCTAGCCAAGATTGTTGCATTCTCCCTTCTCACTTGCCTCAACTCTCTGTCTTTGGCAGCATCCTGCTCTCTTCTATCCCTCAACTCTTTCCCTCTTGCCTCTAAGGCTTCTCTCAACTCAGAATTCTCTCTTGCCATTTGATTCTTTGGAGCCATCTTTACAACTTTCACAAACCCCTATCTTCTTCACAAGGTCCACAACACCCTCAAGAATCTACTTGCTAGCTCTGATACCAAAAATGATGCAGAGCATCTAGGACAGCATTCTCATGTTCATAACTTCACATGCAATAACCTTCAATTTCACTGTTTTCTCTAGAGGTTCACTCCCTCTTACCCATGAAGGGCTCCAACACAATCACTACCTTGTTCTTGACATGCAATATGAGGGAGGACTCCAAGACACCTTCCAAGATGCCCAACTCCATCTAACATCACTTCAACTCCTCTACACAGGACTGCAGGACAGCAATCTTCACTATGTTCTTCATAGGCTTTCATAATCTCACTGCTCTATTAGGGAGATAGTCACAACATCCTTCTAGGATGATCTCTATTGGGACAAACCCAAACTCATTCAATTAGCCAACCCAACAACATGGCACTCACATCTAATGCCTTCATTGGCAAATCAAAAAACATGATGAACAAAAACTATTACCTTCTTGTTGTTGTCCTTCTCTAGTCTACTAACACAAGACTTCTGCAGAGTCCTTCACATGGAGTCCTCAATACCAACTGTCCTCCTACCTCCAAGTTCTTTACCAGACCAAGGACCAACTATCTACCATCCATTCCATTGATCAGTAACAGAAAGGATCAATGGAATGGAAAAAATACCATCGGGTTGCTCAGAAGAACCCTAACCTAGTCTTTTGGACAGTCAAGAGAAAACTAAGGATTTCTTCCTCCTCCCTTATTGTCAAGTCCTCTAAATAGACTCAAATCAAAGATGCTTTAGTCCCCTAACTAGTCAATGTAAACATAGGCTATGACAAATCCGTACAGGTATGAAATTCTCAAGAAAACAACAAATTATTAAAGAGACAGAAGGTTTTTTGGATAGTCTACAGAAGGATCATGATTTCTCTCACCAAGATCAATGATAGGAGCTCAAACAAGATTTAATACAAAGCTGATTCAGTACCCTATCCATCCATCATACCCTTGTGCCATGAAAATTCTGTACAAGCGCGGGTACAACCTGTGAACAGCAAAGAAAAACAGAAAAAAGCAGAGAAAGGCAGAAAAATAGGGTTTCTTTGTTGTTTTTTTCAAATCTATTGAATGCTCTCCACCTTACAACTTTTATTGGCTTAAAACAACCTTATACAATGCATAAAAAATGTTTGGGGTCAACCAAACTTCCTGACCATCGGGCATCTTCATGATTTTCTTGATTTGAAACTGCAGACTATGAAACTATTTTTGTTTTTAGAAACTGCCTTTTCTTTAGGACAGCAATGACTGTTTTTGGTTTAGAATGTTTTTCTAAACACTTGCTTTCTAACCCATCTACACACCTTTCCATCCTTAACATGCCTCTAAAGGCTTACCACATTAAACTTAAATGACTAACTATGACTGTTTTAAATGCCACAACAAAGGCTTACATAAGGACTATTGCAAACTACCTAAGATAACATGACTGTCCTAACATAACCATAGTAGATTCTAGATTTTTGGACATTGTCCATTACAACATGGCATTAAACCTTATTACAACATGAAAAAGACCTTATTGAACAAAATAAGACAACTTGAAAATCAAGTAGAATCTCGACATCTTGGTGCTCCTGCACCAACAGGGTTTATCGGTTCAGTCTTCTCAGGGGTAGAAGGAAACTGAACCACATCCTCTTTCTTTTCTATTTCTTCTGGCTGTAGAATAATGGAAGAAGGTGTTAGCTCTCTGAAAATAACACTTCTACTATACAACACTTTTTCAGCCACATGATACCAAAGCTTGTATCCTTTCACACTAACACCATAGCCAATGAAAATGCACTTAACAGCCTTGTTCTCCAATTTAGACCATTTTTCCCTAGGCACATGTGCATATGCCTCACAACCAAAAACATGAAGATGTCTAACTGAAGGCTTCTTACCAGACCACACCTCCATAGGTGTCTTACTAACAAGAGCTGATGTAGGAGACATGTTTACCAGGTAGCAAGCAGTGGCTATAGCTTTAGCCCATAACTTTTGTTTGAGGCTTCCTCCACTGAGTATACTCCTACCCTTCTCCATCAATGTCCTATTCATCCTCTCTACAACTCTATTTTTCTACAAGGTGTATGGAGTTGTCTTATGTCTTTCAATCCCTTGCTCTTTATAGAACTTATCAAACTCTGTTGAACAAAACTCACCACCGTTGTCAGTCCTTAAACACTTAATCTTTTTACTAGTCTGATTCTCAACAAAAACTTTAAACTCTTTGAACCGACTAAAGACTTCAGACTTGCTTCTAAGAAAATAAATTGATGTCCTACTGTAATCATCTATGAAAGATACAAAATATACAGATTTGGAAATCGAAGGAACACTAACAAGACCAAACACATTAGAATGAATAAGGTCCAACACACCAAAAGACTTGTGAGAACTAGAGTAAAACTAAACACGGTTTTGCTTTCCATATATACAATGTTCACAAAAGTCAAACTCTAGATTACAATCATTTAACCCCTCAATGAGGTTTTTATTTTTCAAGGTTCTAAGACCCTTCTCACCAATGTGGCCAAATCTCTTATGCCATAACAATGTCCAGCAAGAAGCTTAACTTCTAGAGCATGAGCACCCTTGGGTACCCAAAATGCACTACCATCAGAATTTGTTATAATAGACTTTTTCATTGCCAGTTCCAATCATCAGGATGAAGTGACTGCAGCTCTTTTCTTCGAGTCAAAATAACTATTGCACTGTGAAGTGCATGCCTCTAACTGAAACAGAGTACCTCTTCGAGTACCCTTCGCAAGAACCATAGATCCTCTAGTCATCTTACATCCATCCTTCAATAAGACAACCTGCACACTTGCATCATTCAACTTACTGAAAGCAGGTTCCATTCCAAGCCTGGGATGTGCATGACCCTAGTGATTCCCTTCACTCGTCCATCAAGGAATCCGGTTGACTCTCTTCCATGAACAATAATCTTTAGATGAGACTCATCACCCAGGTACACTCTTCCACCATCAAACACTTCATACTTTGTGAACCAGCTTCGATGTGAAGTCATGTGGACTGATGAACCATAATCAATCAGCCACACATCATTAGATGCATGGTTGGCCAGGGCTGCGACGAAGGCATCACCATCATCTTATGACTTGTTAGAATCTGAGTCTGGGACATTCTTCTTCTTCTTTTTCTTTTCCTCTTTGCATTCCTTTCAAAAATGCCCAGTTTTTCCACGGTTCCAATAGAGAGCCTTGGACTTTCCAAGAGATTTGGATCTCCCATGGGATTTGGATCTACCCTTCTCAGCTTTCTTGTCCTTCTTTTTCCCTTTCTCCTTGGGTCTTCCATGAACTGCAAGAGCCTCTTTGGCTACTTCAAAGGACTTTCTCTGCATCTCTTCAGCTAACAGCAAAGATACCACTTCATCCATTTTGAAAGTGGATGTGGTACTCCCAATAGCCATAACAAGATGATCCCAGGAGTCCGACAAAGAACAAAGCAAGGTCATACAATAATCCTCCTCCTCCATCTTCACACCAATGGAAGTCAACTATGCAACTAACATGTTGAAAGAATTTAGGTGATCTGCAAAAGATCCTCCATCCTCCATCCTTAGAGAATACAACTTATTTCTCAGAAAAAGCTTGTTCAGCAGGGATTTGGCCTGATAAACTTGTTATCTCCCAGATTTGCACCCTTGCATGGTGTTGTGAAACCTCAGCGATCTGGAGTAACATGGGAATGATCTCTAAGTGTGGGACTTTGCTAAATGAGATCAAACCTCTGGAGAAGGCCGGCTTCCTTAACTGGTTATCACCTAAAACTACTAAATCTTAAGAGGAAAAGGGAGAAGTAATGCTTTAAAATGAAGGATGAAACAAAAAGCTTGAAAACAAAGGGTGATTCACCAAGTTTAATAAAAGAACCCTCATAGTACTTAAAAAATGCACAACATAACCAAATATAGCAAGCAGACATACACAGATTCAACTGATCCTAGCAAAGGTGAGAAACCAGATGATTGAAAGGAACAATACGTTCACAGGTAAACATATGTAGATTCACACTAAACTAAAACTTAGTCCAAAGAGGCAAAATAACTTGCATATATTTAATGGGAAGGCAAAGTTACAGTAGTAGAAAGCTCTGTTTGGAAGAAGAAAAGCCTCAATGCTCCAAAAAATTTCCAACCCTATTTACATCTCTTGAATGCATATATATAGTATTTCAATCCGACCTAAGTTGGTTACAAAATTTGCTCAAAGAGCTGTATCAGAAAAAAACTCCCTGAAGGGACGTCCACCTGTAGAAGTTATGGTGTAATAATATCTAGAACAGGGGCAGGTGGGAGATATTTTTGAGTCTTTAATGTAGGATGCACAATCATCGATTTGTAGCAATGAATGCAACAAATATCTATGTTTGCATATATAAAATAGTCACTGAAATGTCTAGCCATCGAAGCATACAAGGCCAGATCTGAAAATTGAAAGTGAAAATAATTGCCTTAGGAACCTGCCAAATGAAAGAGGAGGCAAAAACATGCATTTTTGCCTTTTGAATCATGTCAAAATTCACCAGGAGGGAGGAGATACAGGCGGTCAAAGCTGTGGTCAAACTACACTTGTATAGCGCCATATACAAACCATGTTGTATGTGCTTTTGTTTAGCATTTGAATCGGCCCTTGAAATGTCTTTGTATGTTTGTCTGTATCTGCAAACATACAATCACAAATGTACATGCAACTACGCGGACTCAATCGTTGAATATGCCAAACTTGATCTCTGGGTCAGGTCTGCCTTATATCTTTTTGGATGTATCTGAACTTTGTATATCGTAATATACAATGTAAAAATATACAAAGGAAACTGTAGACCCACTTCATACATCACAAACACTTACTTCGGCATATACAAAAACCCTTGTATATCCGATTGTATGTAAAAACATACAATCGCAAATATACATACAAATGCGCGGACCTCAAAAGATCATTAACCATTTTATAATTTTGCAACCGATCTAGCTTGTATCACTTCTCTTTGTATCTATGACATATACAATGCATTCATGCATACAAGTCGCGGACCCCAAATGACTATCAGCTGTATTTGATTTCCAGTCGGGTCCACCTTGTATGTTTTCCCCTTTGTATATTTTCTTTTGTATATCACAATATACAAAGTCCTCATACGTACAAGCCGTGGACCTAAAATTTCTATAAAACTAGTTGAAAATGCTATCGGGTCTGGGCTTGTATGTAACTCCTCGTATGTTTGATTGTATGTGCAAACATACAATCGCATATATAAGCCATTGTAGCATCTCTTCACCTTTGACTTTGCATCTTTACTTGTATGTAGGTCTTGTATGTCACTGATATACATTGCAAAATGTACATTCATCCTTTGTATGTATGACTTGCCTTATTTCTGCTTTGCATATCGGTAATGTACATCTCCTCTTACATGTTCCCTTTATATCTTTGACTTGTATGTCTGACCCTTTGTATATCGGCTTTGTATGTGAAAACATACAAAGCGAAATATACAAGTCACTGTAGTGAATGCATCTTGCTGGGTCCCCCTCTCATATGTCTACATTACATATTCAAACATACAAACTCAATATACACTCATTTTTGCATATGCGACAGCGACCCAATGTATATTGACTTGCATCTCTTCCATTGCATATTGACTGATGTACATTCTGCTTTGTATGTCGGCCTTGTATGTCCAACATACAATGATCTTTGCATATGCATCTTTTCCATTGAGGAGACTTTAAACTTGGCTGCCGATGAGGCTGGTCTAGCTGATGACCCTTCCACTATAGCGAAGCCATGTCGGAAATGTACATTTCCTCTTGTATATTTTTCATTGTATATACCCGTTGTATGTGCAAACATACAAACCTAATACACATTCATCTTTGCATACAAGTGCAAAATATTCTGGGAATTTGTGACAGATTCCCCAAATGCACATACAAACCTGATATGCATTCTAAGATGCATACAATCATTTTTTCCACTTTTTTGAAGGCCGATTGGGATTTTTTAGCCACCAATGTACGTTTGAACCTGCATGTACATACAAATGGCCTTATATATACAAAGACACTTGCATGCAACTGTTCTTTTACATTTTGGAACTACAAAGGCCAAATGACTTAGAAAGGTTTTGAAGCCAAAAGATTTCTGGATTTTTCTAGGTTTTCTGCAAGGATTCTTTAGACAAGATCCTAGGATTTTTTTTGGCAAAGTAGAGCATGATTCATTGAAGAATTTAGCTTTCTCTCCTTCCATTTAGGCTTTCTATGATCAGATCTCTTCGATGGAAAGAGGGAAACAGGAATATTTTGGGGCTAGGCAAAATATGACAACTTTGGCGACCTCTCAAGGGTGTTTGCCTGCTAAACAAATAATCAGTGGCCTTAAACATCCATTGGGCATGGAGTCAAAAAGAGACTACAACAAGAACAAAGGAGCTGAAACATTGAGCAAGCTATCAAGCCAAAATGAAAACAACAAGCAAGAATGTATCTCCTAATGAGAATACAGCAAAGTGCAAGGGCACTTATTGAAAGGAAACCTAAAACTGAAATAAAATCTATTCTAATTCTAAACTAACTAGTCAGAGGTGACCTTAAACAAAGCCATTAACTGGTTCTTGAAAGTAACTACCCTTCCTTAACAATTTACAATGTTTTTCATGCATGTGGGCAGTTAAAAAGAGGTGAGGGGGGAATGGGAAGATGATAACTTGGTAAAACACCCCCCATAAAATGGAGATAAACTCACCTATCCACCTGGGCTGATTGCTGATGCTGCTAACTTGTGGTGAATAAATGGGCTAATCCCACTCATTTTGATGCTCAATTTCATTCTTAGAGGTAAGCATGACAAGTGGTGACTTCTCTTGATGTGTCTCCAACTGGGCTAGATGCGTGATTGGGCATCCCCCTGAAGTGACATGTAAATCATGATGACAGATCTCATGTCTTTGCTCTGATTCTTTCTCTTTTTTCTCCTTATTTCATATGATGGTGCCTTCCATTTGACTCCCATGTTGCTCTTGTGTGTGAAACAGCTACTTGGGACCTCATGGCTTTCTCCTTCTTCCTTCAAAGAACCCAAAAAGGCTGATATAATGTTATCATGGTTGTAATCTTCAAACCTTTCTGCCCTTTGTGCATGGTTGTCCTGGCTCATGGCTAAGGTTGGACAATAGAGAAGATAATTTGAAAGATCAAAAATGATATCATTATCTTCACCTTGCATGATAGTTTGCCATGTTGATTCCTCCTCCATGGTCAATGGAACATCCTCCTTCACTATGACAGGTAGAAGCTCATCAAAGTTATCAGCTCTTAGAAAACCTTTATAAACAGCTAGCTCAAGCTCAAAATCTCCATTATTACTTAAAGAAGTGTCCTCCAAATCAAGCCTTTCTTCTTCAACAAAGGAAGGCAAAAGTTCAAACAATGAGGTAGCCTCTTCTTGCAAACTTTCATTTGCTATATCAACCTCAACCTGCAGCAATTTGTCATTATTTTCAGTGTTTTCTTGTTGCTGCATATCCACAACCAGCTGCTCATTCAGCTTGATAAAAGAAGGGAGTTCATTGAATAAAAACATTAAATCATTGCTTTTATTATTTTCTAGCTTCTCAACCCGCTGTCTTGACTGATCATGCTCATTCTCTTCTTGCAAGATGCCTAATTTTTCCTCTTTTTTATCACATATAGGTTCATGAACATCACATTCTTCTTTTATCTCAGGAAACTCATTCTTTTGTCCACTAAACCAGCTATCTTGATAGACAATAGGTCCACCTGGACAAAGACGGATAGTAAAAGGACAGGAACGCTGATTTGACAAGGAAACCTGAGGAATTGGCATGGTCTCTTGCAGACATATAGGTTGTTCTTGTTCAAGTATAGGTTCTTTCAGTGGATGAGACCATCTAAAACTTGGAATATTCAATTTAGGAGACTTACCTTGCTTGAAGCTTGGTATTCTAAACTTGGAAACCTCTTCTTCAAAGAATGGATTTGGAAAAGAAATAGCTGATTGAGTTTCCAACCTTTGAAAAGGAGCCAACAAAAGCCTCTTTTGCTCTTCTTCTACTAGCTAGATGCTAGAGCATGGCTTTGTTTGTATGTTTAGTGGAGGGTCTTCACAGGGTGAAAAAGATGGCCCTTTCCAACTTGGAACCTTAAAGGCAAAAGGCTACCTGAAACTTGGAATTATGATAGGCTTAGATTCTACAACCTTTTCCTCTTCCTGATTTTGAATTGGTATGAGAGGATTGGCCCGCACAAGGTTTGGCATTTTGTAACCAGGATGCTTGGTCCAAGAAGGCTTCCATGATAGAGAAGTTTGAGCCACTTTCATAGATTCACTTTGGTTTGAAGGATGGACTTGCTTGAAGCTAGGAATAAGAGAAACTTTTTACTTTGAGCTCTTGTTCTTGAGCAAGCAACTATTTTATTTGTTTCTCCTTAGCTGCAAGTTGCATGTTCGAGCATTTCTCCTCATACATTCGTGCCTCCACCTCTCTCTGATGAATATGAGCTTGATAAGCAAGCTCCTCCTGCTACAACTCAAACTGTTGTTGTCGTTTGCTCTCACCCAGTTGCTGAGTCCAGTCCATCAATATGCTTTTGATATCACCAATCTCCAAGTTGTCCAAATTTTGAGATCGACTGTGGTGATAAGCGTGCTAGTCTGGCATGAAGTTATTTTCTTGAGGGTGATTTTGAGTAGATGTGGACTAAAATGAAGCCTGAGCAAGGGTGGGTGGGTGGTAAGCATGTTGGATCTGTTGGCTACTTGCAATCACAGGGCTATTTTGGACAAAACCAGCAGCATGATTACTTAGATATGGCTGATAAGAAGAGGTATGAGCAGGAACATCATGGAATGGAGGGTTATAAGGCATATTCCCATGAAACATAGACATGTCTATCACTCAAAAAGCTAGAAAATCATAACAGAGTACATTTTCTTGATTAAAATTTGAATCATACCAGCACTTGAACTGCTGAAACCAGCTGATCATTCAGTAGAGTTGCCATGGTGTTCTTTGTATTACCTCCAAAGGCTAGTAATACTAGGAGAAACACCAAATCTCTTAGTATTTCAATGAGAAGTTCATCAGACTAGTCCCACCGGGTGTGCCAAAATTGTTATCTCCCAGATTTGCACCCTTGCATGGTGTTGTGAAACCTCAGCGATCTGGAGTAACATGGGAATGATCTCTAAGTGTGGGACTTTGCTAAATGAGATCAGACCTCTAGAGAAGGCCAGCTTCCTTAACTGGTTATCACCTAAAACTACTAAATCTTAAGAGGAAAAGGGAGAAGGAATGCTTTAAAATGAAGGATGAAACAAAAAGATTGAAAACAAAGGGTGATTCAACAAGTTTAATAAAAGAACCCTCACAGTATTGAAAAAATGCACAGCATAACCAAATATAGCAAGCAGACATACACAAATTCAATTGATCCTAGTAAAGGTGAGAAACCAGATGATTGAAAGGAACAATACGTTCACAGGCAAACATATGTAGATTGACACTAAACTAAAACTCAGTCCAAAGAGGCAAAATAACTTGCATATATTTTATGGGAAGGCAAAGTTACAGTAGCAAAAAGCTCTATTTGGAAACAGAAAAGCCTCAATGCTCCAAAAAATTTCCAACCCTATTTACATCTCTCGAATGCATATATATAGTATTTCAATCCGACCTAAGTTGGTCACAAAATTCGCTCAAAGAGCTGTATCAGAAAAAAACTCCCTGAAGGGACGTCCACCTGCAAAAGTTATGGTGTAAGAATATCTAGAACAGGGGCAGGTGGGAGATATTTCTGAGTCTTTAATGCAGGCTGCACAATCATTGATTTGCAACAATGAATGCAACAAATATTTGTGTTTGCATATGCAAAAGAGTCGCTAAAACATCCAACCATTGAAGCATACAAGGCCAGATCCAAAAATTGAAAGTGAAAATAACCACCTCAGGAACCCGCCAAATGAAAGAGGCAAAAACATGCATTTTTGCCTTTTGAATCATGTCAAAATTTGCCAGGACAGAGGAGATATAGGTGGTCAAAGTTGCAGTCAAACTGCACTTGTATAGCGCCATATAAAAACCATGTTGTATGTGCTTTTGTTCAGCATCTGAATCGGCACTTGAAACGTCTTTGTATGTCTGCCTGTATTTGCAAACATATAATCACAAATGTACATGAACTGCGCAGACTCAATCATTGAATATGCCAAACTTGATCTTTGGGTCAGGTCCGCCTTGTATCTTTTCGGATGTATATGAACTTTGTATATCGTATTATACAATGTAAAAATATACAAAGGAAACTGTAGACCCACTTCATACATCACAAACACTTACTTCGACATATGCAAAAACCCTTGTATATCCGATTGTATGTAAAAACATACAATCACAAATATACATACAAATGCGCGGATCAAAAGATCATTAACCATTTTATAATTTTGCAACTGGTCCAGTTTGTATCACTTGTCTTTGTATCTGCGGCATATAGAATGCATTCATACATACAAGCCGTGGACCCCAAATGACCATCAGCTGTATTTGATTTCCAGTCGAGTCCACCTTGTATATTTTCCCCTTTGTATATTTTCTTTTGTATATCGCAATATACAAAGTCCTCATACATACAAGCTGCGAACCTAAAATTTCTATAAAACCAGTTGAAAATGCTATCGGGTCCGGGCTTGTATGTAACTCCTTGTATGTTTGATTGTATGTGCGAACATACAATCGCATATACAAGCCACTGTAGCATCTCTTCACCTTTGACTTTGCATCTTTACTTGTATGTAGGTCTTGTATGTCACCGATATACATTGCAAAATGTACATTCATTCTTTGTATGTATGACTCGCCTTATTTCTGCTTTGCATATCGGCAATGTACATCTCTTGCATGTTCCCTTTGTATCTTTGACTTGTATGTTTGACCCTTTGTATATCAGCTTTGTATGTGAAAACATACAAAATGAAATATACAAGTCACTGTAGCGAATGCATCTTGCTGGGTTCCCCTCTTGTATGTCTGCGTTGCATATTCAAACATACAAACTCAATATACACTCATTTTTGCATATGTGATAGCGAACCAATGTATATTGACTTGCATCTCTTCCATTTCATATTGACTGATGTACATTATGCTTTGTATGTCAGCCTTGTATGTCCAACATACAATGATATTTGCATATGCATCTTTTCTGTTGGGGAGACTTTAAACTTGGCTGCCGATGAGGCTGGTCTGGCTGATGACCCTTCCACTGTATCGAATGCATGTCGGCAATGTACATTTCCTCTTGTATATTTTTCAATGTATATACCTGTTGTATGTGCAAACATACAAACCTGATACACATTCATCTTTGCATACAAGTGCAGAATATTCTGGGAATCTGTGACAGATTCCCCAAATGCACATACAAACCCGATATGCATTCTAAGATGCATACAATCATTTTTTCCACTTTTTTGAAGGCCGATTGGGATTTTTTACCCACCAATGTATGTTTGTGTTGGCAAGAGACACTATATGGATTCATGATTGTTGTCATTGATGGCAACAAAGTTCATCACACACATCCGCAGGACATGGTGTGTCTATACTGGAAGTCAGAGTGAAGAATGTTGTGGTCCGGTAAGCAAGAACAGAGCATGTGGTGAGGTCTGATAGTCAGGTCCGGATCTCTTAGAGGAAGTATCTTGGTGAAGTACAAATTTGGGGAAGTCAAGAGGACTACCTTGACTAATAGATTCTAAGGATTTAGCCTCCGGTGTTAGATGAAGAAAAAGATATGAATACTTGAGTATCGGGTTCCTAATTGGCAGTGTGGATAGAGGAAGAACTGACTGGCAGAACATCAGACATTATTCTGGATGTGTTACTGATGATGGTAAAGGTCATTAAGGCATAAGTTATGATTGGCCGACATGTTTGATGACTTCTACAAGTATATCCTTGATCCGCATTACTTGGTAAGCAAGGATTCAGCTTACAGATCAAAGTTTATGGAAAAGATTGACTATTCCGGATGCCGACTAGAAAGGTGATGAAATCACTTGTGCAGATATATATACAAGATGGTTTTAGTTATAAGGGGTGTCATGGTTTTGCGTAATGTGCAAAGAAAAGTAGTAGAGCAGAGTGAAATCAGTAAGAAAGGTCTGATATGTGAAAGGAGAGCAACACAAAAGAAGAGGAAAGATGAAGTGCAGCAGATCAGTGTACTGACCCTAACCGGAACTGAAATCCAACATATGTAGATGCTCCTTACTAGTTCAAGTATTGTATTACACTCTTTATAAATTGTAGACAGTGTGTCTCTTGTAGGCAATGTGCCTCTTGTGAGCAGTGTGCTCGGGTAGTGAGCCCTAATTGGCAAGTGTCATTTTGTATTTACATTCTTCTAACAGAGAATACAATCTTGGGTTAATCACCCCGTGGTTTTCTCCCTTAATAGGGGTTCCATGTTAAAACATTGTGTCATGTGTATTTCCATTTCATGGTTGTGTTTGCTTATTTGAATTAATTCTGCATTGATTAATAAGAAAGTTTAGAAAGCAGAAATAATTAGGATAACTGATTCACCCCCCCCTCAGTTATTAATAATTGGTATCAGAGCCAAGTTCCTCCCAACAGAGCCTAATAGCTTGAGGAAGATCTGGGAATTCAAATGGATGTGTATGGTATGAGGGAGCAACTTAAGTCTGCCCTAGATGATCTTGAGCAGTCAAATTCTGAAATCAATGAATTGAAGGAAAGACTTAAACAGGGTGATGATTTCATAAATGAACTAAAAGGGAAACTGAGTCTCTCTATGAAAAAGAGAAAAGAGCACCTTCAAAAATTGGCAAATCAAAGTGAAGCCAATGATACAAGTGGAGATCTGAAGGAGAAAACCAAGTTGTGTGAAAAGTTATCAAAAGAGATCATCATGGTAAGACATGAGATGGAATCAGGAGTTATGAAGTTTACCCAATAAATTGAAGAGAAAAGAAAGACTGAAGATGATCTAAGACAATCTCTCAAGGAGAAATCAAAAGATTGCCACAAGATGGATAGAATAATCAGACACCTTGAATCTGATCTTGAAGATGCTAAAGATAATGAAGAAAAACTTGAGGATTAAATTGTCTCTCTTAAAAAGGATCTTCAGACAACAAATGAATATAAAGAAAAATTCAAGATAAGTTCTGTTCAACTTGAAGTTCTTCTTGAAAGTCAAAAGAGGGTAGATGATAAGTGTGGTTTGGGATATGAGAAAGGAGAAAGCTCCGGATCTGGTCAGAAGAATTTTGGATCAGATAATCCAAAGAACAGGCCAAGAAGACCTCCGATAAGGCAGCCTAATGCTCAAAGATATCCATCCTTCAATGGATACTGCCATAACTATAATAACTTTGGTCATAAAGCTAATCAGTGTAGAAAAAGAATAAATCAGACTAATTCATCCTTCTTCGGACAATGTTTCAACTACAAAAGGTATGGTCACAAATCCCATGAATGCAAAAATATGCAAATGAACAAATCATTTAATGGTAGATGCTTTGCATGCAATAGAATAGGTCATATGGCTAATCAATGCAGATCAAGAGGATATCAATCAAATATGCAAAGAAATGTTGTTTGCCAAATTTGCAATAGATCCTGTCATATTGCAAAATTCTATAGAAGCAAGAATCAGGACAAAAGAGGTCTGATACATCATAATCAAAATCAAGATAAGGAAAAATGAAAAGTAAATGCAGATGAAGTTCAAAGTGAGATGAACAAGATTTGAGTGAAGAAAGGTATAGAGAATGTAGGGGATGGGTCTGCACCAGACTATGGTGCTGATATTCCTTCCAAAAATTAAAAGTGAGCTCTGGCTTAGGGGGAGACACAAAGAAAACCTTAGTCCCCCAGCCAGTCAATTAGTGTCGGAACTGGCACAAGAGGAGTTGCAGATTAAAGGGTTCATAAGAGAAACATCCAAATAAACTATGGTTAAGATTTGGAAGATCTGCAAGATGTTTAAGATCAAGATTGATCCGGTTCTTCAAGTTATCTGAATAAGGCAAACCGGAATGACTTAGGTTGAGCATTTATTGCAACTTAACATTATGGTTTGCAAAGAAATATAAGGGTTTTCTCATTAAGCATTTGTTCATTCTGCATTCAAGAAGAAACAAAAAGAGAGGCTCTGCAACAAAATTCCTCAAGCTCACCCAAGATCATTTGCAGAAGTCAACTCATCCAGAAATCGATTTGGCTAACTCTGTGAAACTGAAAGATGCAAAAGGTATTTTTCGTTCTTCTCTGCAAATCTTTTTAAAAAGATGTCTACTCCAAATATTGTAAAGATCACTGATAGGCCTCACCCCAAATTCAAGAAACATCCCTACAAATCCTTGGAAGTAAATCCCCTAAGAGCTTTTTCTAGTGTTCTACATGGTGTCTTGCATATAGAAGATATTAGGGTTTACATTCACGCAAACATTGAAGAATTTGGAGAGTCCAAATTAATGGATATATATCACAAGAAGCTAATAGATGATTCTTTTGAGATCAAACCTCAGTATAAAGCCATCTGGGATAAGCATTTTGCACAGTGCATTCATTTCCCCTATTTTCTGGAAGATGAATGGGTTCAGTATATCCTGAGCAGAATACATGACAACTTCATGTGGTTGAACAAGCCATTTAAGATCACTAAGGATGCCATTAGGGCTGTAATCAGATTACACTCAATCGGTGAAATGCCTACGCTCAAATCTGTCAAGAACCAAATCGTCAGTGAGGCTACCAGATCAAAGTTTGATAAAAGAGCTATGACTATTAGGATATCACAAATCTGGATATCAAATTTGCATCAATGATAATTGGATATAAGATATATCACTCCAGCAGGGAGAATTCTGTTTCTGGAACTGCTATATATACTGCTTATGAAATGTTGAGGAAGAATGTAGACTATGATCTTTGTGAGCTCCTTCTGAACCAACTATTGGAGAATATACAGAAGATAAAGAAGGATAAGAAGAACTCCTTCAAATATGGTGGCTTGATACTTTGTCTTTTCTTTTATTACATGAATGAGCTTCCTGGATCCAGTGGCTGGGTATGGAAAAATGATAGGCTAGTAGCCATTCAGATCAGAGATTATATATATGGGATTGGTAATGCCAAGGCACAGAATACAACTCTCTGGGGATATTTCAAGAATTTTTAGAACATGATGCAAGCAAGAGAGAGAATTCCCCAATCTCTTGTTGAGAAATACAAAGACACAGTATGCTTTATGGTAGAGACTAATCAGTGCCTAATGGAGGCAGTAGAACCAAGAATTGTATGGATCATGCCTATGGGGTATGAAGTTGATGAACAAATTGTGGAGCTGCATGTTCAACACATGCTAAGTTAGCCAAAGGATCCAAAGGCAAAAAGGTTTGGAACCTTTGAAGAGCTAAGTGTAAAAGTTCATGTGGAACTCAGACAACTGGAAATAAAGAGGAAAGTGAGAAGAGAAGTTGAAGAAATTGCCAAAGGCTTAGGCATCTCAAAGGAGGCACTTGATGCCAATAGGGAAAAGATGGAAAGGGCTGAGGAAAAGAAGAAAGAGGTAGAAAATGGAAATAAGGAAAGTGCTCCAGTAGAATCTTCCACCCAGACAAGATCATCAAAGAGATTTGTACCTACCACTGCTAAAAGATCAAGGACATCAAAACTAGAAGCAAAATCATCCGACAGAGGAAAGAAAAGAACTAAAACAAAGGCCACAAGGTCTTATGTCAGTCAGAAGGATGATGAAGAAACTAAATCAGATGAGGAGATAAAGAAAATGAAGAAGGAAAAGAAGAAAACATTAGGTGAACCCTCTACCGGTCAAGGTGAAGAAGAAAAGGCAAAAGAATTTGTAGAAAAGCCCACTCTGTCTTTAGATGATGTCATCAAATCAATCACTATGGATGGAAATCTCCAACCAATGGCTGAATTCTATGATGATTATAATGAAGCTGACTAGAAGATCTTGCAGGAGGCTATAGTTAATTATCTAAATATATATAATAAGTCTTTTATTGAAATCATATCTCTCATTCCCAAAAGCTTAGAGAAAGAATTAGAGATAAGAAAGAATAATGCTAGGGCAAAGGATCTTGAAATCTGAGAACAGATAGCCATTCAGCTATATCCTTCAATTGATTCAAAGCAAATGAATATGATCTTCAAAGACTGTAAGGATGAATTCTAGAGAAAAGCTAGAATGAATCAGCTCATGTGCTTGGTGAGACTAACAAGGTAGCCAAGGAAATAGAAGAGATCCTCCGGAGTGCCTTTAAAAAATTCAATATTCCTGTCATAGAGGACTTGGGTGTTGATCCTTCGGCCATAGGTGTTGAAAAGGAATCCACTGAGGAAATGACAGAAGAACTAATCGACACTGGTGAAGATAAGCGCTTAGAATCCTCTGCTCTGGAAGAGGTGGCCCATGAACAAACAAACATCACTCCTCTGGTTTCCCCTGCTGACTCCGGATTCAAAGGAGAAGAAAGAATACAAGAGAAAGAAGCAGAGGTGAAGGAAAAAGAAGATGACAGTACCAAGGCTGTAGACGGAGAAAAAGCTCCAAGAGACAGTTCTGAGACTGCAAAAGAGAAGAAGAATCTGTCTCCAGCAAGAGACACTACAGAAACTGTCAAAAAGTTCTTAGACAAAGAGACAATGGAAATTGATGAACCGAAACTTCTGCAAGGGCCATTTAATTTTGACTCTCTTTCTCCAGTACAAACAATGAAGATAGCTTCATTTGCTAATGCAAAGGCCAAAGAAAAACTCTTGAAGTCTCACATGGAAGACTGTGAGCTTATAGCAGCTACATCGAGAGTGTTAGAAAAGATTATGCCATCTTTTCAAAAGGATCCCTCAGCCTCCTCATTCGGTAATCTCAAATCTTTGCTTAATAGTATTAGTACACATTTCAATTCTCTAGAGAAATCAGCTGAGGAGAAGGTCAAAAAAGAGTTTTTGGACAAGAGATTCTCTAAGTTGCAAGGGCTAATAGCAAATGATAGGAGAGTAATGGGTATTGGGATAAAGAGCTTGGAAATTGCTCTCAAGGATGGAGGAGATGTATACAAATTTTGTATATCTTGGTCTAAAGCAACAGTGGAGATTGAGAAGAAAGTGAAAGAACAGGAGGACAAACTAACTAAACTTTCTCAAAATTTTGATCCACTTACCACCTCCATAATAAATCAAGAATGTCAGACGATTGCAGTTTTGAATGAACTTGAAAAGCTTGAAGAAGAGAAGAAAAACAAAATCAGTAGGTTGAATGAACTTAGAGGAATAATTATCCCCAAGTTGGAGGCCATGCCTGAGGCCTTAAGTGATGCTCAAACTACAGCCAGAACAAATGATCCGAAAGATCTAAAAAAGGCAGAAGCTTATGCATTCTAGTTGAGTGGTCACATCGCAATTTTGGACAGAATGAAGTAGAGTTGGGCAACAGAATTTGTCCAGTTGAAGACATCTTTTGCAAATATCCTTTAGTTTATGTAAAGTATAGCATGTATAAATACTTATGCGGCTAAGTATAGAAGTGTTTTTGAGAAATCTTTTTGGTGTACGGACCCCACCCTTTGCCATTGATGTCAAAGGGGGAATGAAGAGCAGTGAAAAATGTGGAATCCAACTAAGGGGGAGCTCTGAAAAATGTATATAAAAATAGAGCATTAGCCAAGGGGGAGCATAGTGTAAACACAGTCATTTTTCACAAGTGTTGCCATCAATGCCAAAGGGGGAGATTGGTGGCAAGAGACACTATATGGATTCATGATTGTTGTCATTGATGGCAACAAAGTTCATCCCACACATCCGCAGGACATGGTGTGTCTATACTGGAAGTCAGAGTGAAGAATGTTGTGGTCCGATAAGCAAGAACAGAGCATGTGGTGAGGTCCGATAGTCAGGTATGGATCTCTCAGAGGAAGTATCTTGGTGAAGTGTAGATTTGGGGAAGTCAAGAGGACTACCTTGACTGATAGATTCCAAGGATTTAGCCTCCGATGTTAGATGAAGAAAAAGATATGAATACTTGAGTATCGGGTTCCTGATTGGCAGTGTGGACAGAGGAAGAACTGACTGGCAGAACATCAAACATTATTCCGCATGTGTTACTGATGATGGTAAAGGTCATTAAGGCATAAGTTATGATTGGCTGACATGTTTGATGACTTCTACAAGTATATCCTTGATCTGCATTACTTGGTAAGCAAGGATTCAGCCGACAAATCAGAGTTTGTGGAAAAGATTGACTATTCCGGATGCCGACTAGAAAGGTGATGAAATCACTTGTGCAGATATATATACAAAATGGTTTTAGTTATGAGGGGTGTCGTGGTTTTGTGTAATGTATGAAGACAAGTAGTAGAGCAAAGTGAAAGCAGTAAGAAAGGTCCGGTATGTGAAAGGAGAGCAGCACAAAAGAAGAGGAAAGATGAAGTGCAGCAGATCAGTGTACTGAGCCTAACCGGAACTGAAATCCAACATATGTAGTTGCTCCTTACTAGTTCAAGTATTGTATTACACTCTTTATAAATTGTAGATAGTGTGTCTCTTGTAGTTAGTGTGCCTCTTGTGAGCAGTGTGCTCGGGCAGTGAGCCCTAATTGGCAAGTGCCATTTTGTATTTCCATTCTTCTAACAGAGAATACAATCTTGGGTTAATCACCCCATGGTTTTCTCCCTTAACAAGGTTTCCATGTCAAAACATTGTGTCATGTGTATTTCCATTTCATGCTTATGTTTGCTTATTTGAATTAATGCTACATTGATTAATAAGAAAGTTCAGAAAGCAGAAATAATTAGGATAACTGATTCACCCCCCCCCTCCTTAGTTATTAACAGTTTGAACCTGCATGTACATACAAATGGCCTTGTATATACAAAGACACTTGCGTGCAACTGTTCTTTTGCATTTTGGAACTGCGAAGGCCAAATGACTTAGAAACTTTTTGAAGACAAAAGATTTTTGGGTTTTTCTGGGTTTTCTGCAAGGATTCTTTAGGCAAAATCCTGGGATTTTTTTGGCAAAGTAGAGCATGATTCATTGAATAATTTAGCTTTCTCTCCTTCCATTTAAGCTTTCCCTGATCGGATCTCTTCGATGGAAGGAGGGAAACAGAAATATTTTGGGGCTAGGCAAAATATGACAACTAAAATGTTGCAAGTATGGGCCTAACCGGTGTTTTCATTGATGTCAACATACTCCTATTGCATTGATGATAAGGATTAGATGAGTTGTATGTTGAGGATATTGAGAAAATTAGTCCTATTAGGAATAGAGAAGAACAGTAAAGATAGTAAGGTAAAGATCCTAGCTAAGATGAAGACCAAAGGATGTGCATCAAAGGGTTTGTAGATATGTGTCTTGAGATGATCCAGTAAATATTTGAGAGGTCCGCATGGAGATCTGAAGAAGTTATGGCCACTTGAGTAAAACTAGTTCTGGCAGATGTTTAGAGGTGACAGCGTGACACAGATAGGTGTGGTGAGATCTTGAAATGCAATATATTGTTCTATGGATTTGGTGGAGTGTTTAAGAAGTCAATGTGAATTGACAACTCAATTGGTTCATGGTCTAGAGGTCTGCAAGCATCTATTCCAATATGACAGTGATGACAGACTGTATTCTTGAGGTTCTAAATGAAGGAGAGAATAATTTTAGTAAGCAGAAGTAGTGTGGATTTTCTTGCTGATTCAAGCAAGCTTGTGGAGGTCTTTGGATTGTGTCTAATTCATGTTGGTGGTTTGCATTGAAGATTAAGCTCGTAATTGAAGAATTACTTCAGATGATGATGTTCTTCCTAAGTCTGGCTGACCAGATGAGTTACACATCCTGCGAATAATCTTGAATATGTTCTATGAAGCATGGCGTGTTCCTAAAAAAAGATTGAAGTCTCAGATCTATGTAGCCAACATTGTGTTGATCCGCATGAATTCTTTTGTAATTAGTCAAGTTGTATTTGCTCTGTAAAGTGTGCCGACTTGGATGATTATCCCTAAGTTGATGTCTTGTATAAATAAGAATTTGTGAAGTCATTTCAAAAGTGTCCTTGTGAGATGAGAGTGTGGTAGAGAGGAGCAGAGCAAAAGGCAGAGTAGAAGTATTGGGCTTAAATGGAACTGACTCAAGCATGATGAAGATGCTATTCTTCAGTTCAAGTATATAATATTTATCATTCTGTAGACAATGTGTCTCCTATAGGCAGTGGGCCTCTTGTGAGCAGTGTGCTTAGGCAGTGAGCCCTAATTGGCATGTGCCATTTTATTCTTCTTATTCTTTTAACAAAGAATACAATCTTGGGTTAGTCACCCCATGGTTTTTCCTTAACCAGGTTTTCCACGTTAAAATCTTGGTGTCATATGTGTTAATGTGTTTCTACTCTTGAATTGTTGTATTATGTTTTCATGATTAATCTATTATTATACTGCTGAATTATAAGAAGGATTTAAGTGATTAAAAGGAAGAAAGTTTTGGGACAACTGATTCACCCCCCCTCTCAGTTGTCTTTTTTAAATCTAACAATTAGTATCAGAGCCAAGTTCCTCTAAAAGGAGCTTAACCGCTTGAGGAGATCCAGGATGTCTTCCTACAAGAAGGATAGTCTGAGGTTTGACGGAACTAATTTCACTCTTTGGAAAAGCTACATGGAATGTCACTTGCAATGTATGGGAATGCAATATTAGATCATAACTTCAAAGAAGTATGTTCCTCCATAGAATGGTCTGAAAACCATAGATGAAATCAGAGATGTTGAAAATAATCTTCAAGTGAAAGAAGCTCTTCTAAGTGCCTTATCTGATTCAGAGCTAACAAATGTTGTAGATCTAAAAACTACATATGAGATTTGGAAAAAACTGGAACTTCTGCATGAAGGAGACAAGTATGTTAAATGTGCCAAGCTACAAAGTCTGAAAGGAAAATTTGAAAACTTGAAGATGAGGGAAGATGAAAATATCACTACTTTTATGCCAAGAGTAAATGAGCTTGTTTTTGGTATTAGATGTGTTGGTGGAATCCTGGCTGAAGATGAGATTGTTGCCAAGTTCTCAGATCCCTACCTGCTTCTTACAAATACAAGGTTGCTACCATTGAAGAATTCAAATCTTTTTCAAATATCACAAGAGATCAATTGGTTGGAAAATTAGTTGCATTTGAATTGGCCAAGTTTGGAGATGCACCCCCCAAGATTGAATATGCATTCAAAGCTAGTGCCTCTATAAAAGGAAAATAAAAGTTTGATCTGGGAGAGAACTCTTCAAAGAAACTATCATGGTATGAAAAAGCAAGAAAAGATCTGGAAGAAGATGAAGTAGAAGCTGCTCAACTTGAAGCCCTTATTGTAAAAAGATTGCCAAGAGGATCCGGTAAGTATGAAGGGAAATTGCCTTTTAAATGTTTTAACTGCAATAAGATTGGTCATTTTGCTTCAAGGTGTCCGGAAAGATTTTCAAGGCCAAATCCTAATAGATCAAGATTCCAAAAGAAATGTTTCTATGTTCATGAAGATAACGATGATGAAGGAGTAACAGATGATGAATCAGAGACAGGAAACAAATCTAGAAGTGACTGGGTGTTTATTGCCATCAAGGAAGAAGATCCAATGCCCTCTGAATCTGTCAATCATAAAATGGTAGAAAGAGCTCTGGCTGCCCAAGTTGAAGAAAAGGATGATTGGGTCATTGACAGTGGATGCTCCCACCATATGACAGGTGACAAAAATAAGTTCATAGGTTTGGAAAGATATGAAGGAGTGGTAAAATTTGGTGATAATTCTACTGGCAGAATCAGAGGAAGAGGAACCATTTCTTTTGATGGAAAGAACAAAACTAGTAATGTACTATATGTTGAAGGTCTAAAGCACAATCTTTTCAGTGTTGGATAGTTGGTGAACAAAGGCTATGATCTCCGATTCAAAAATGGAAAATGTAAGATCTTTGAAAGTTCTGGAACAAAGATTGCATCTGGTACTCAAACAAAAGGTAATATCTTCCACTTGGTTGGTACTGGTAAAAGTTGTTTATTTGTTCAAATTGATCAGAGTTGGTTGTGGCACAGGTGAATGTGTCATGTAAATTTTGATAATATCATTAAGATAAGCAACACTCAGGCTGTAAGAGATCTTCCAAGACTGGTGAAACCTACTAATAGTTTGTGCAAAGAAGGCCAGTTGGGTAAGCTGAGCAGAGTCACATTCAAAAGTAAGGAACAATCTTCTACCGGACTATTGGACTTGGTACATACTGATCTATGTGGTCCGGTAAGAATCAGGAGTTTGCAAGGTGATAGATACTTCATGTTATTAATTGATGACCACTCTCGGATGATGTGGGTGACTTTTCTGAAAGAGAAATCTAAGGCTCTTAAGAAATTCAAAATATTCAAGGCTATGGTAGAGAATGAAACTGGATTGAACATAAAATGTCTGAGGTCTGATAGAGGTGGAGAATTCACATCCGGTGAGTTCATAGAATTCTGTGAGAAACATGGGATAAAAAGACAGTTGTCTACTCCAAGGACTCCATAGCAGAATGGAGTAGTGGAGAGAAAGAACCGGACCATCCAGGAAGCATCTAGAACCATGATGATGGAAGCAAATGTTCCTCAGATCTACTGGAGAGAAGTTGTAAGCACTACAGTCTATACTCTTAATCAAGTACAAATCAGAAGCAATACTGGTAAGACCCCTTAATGAACTCTGGTTTGGCATCACTCCCACTATGAAGTATTTTAGAGTCTTTGGTAGCAAATGCTATATTAAAAGAGACAAAGACCTTGGAAAATTTGATGCTAGAAGCGATGAAGGAATATTCTTGGGCTATTCTACTCAAAGCAAAGCATACCAGTGCTATAACAAGAGATTGAGAAAGATTATAGAAAGTACAAATGTGAAGGTTGATGAAGGTATTGAAAAACTCTCAAGGTTTTATGAATATGATGAAGATGATCAAAATGATGTTTTGGTCCAAGAAGTCCAAGCCCCTTTTGAAATTCAGATCCAGACTGATCCGGAGACTCAAGAAGAAGAGATAAGTTTGAATGAACTTGTTCAAGAAACAGTAGTGCAAGAAATTCCCAAAATTTCCAGGTATGTAAGACTGAATCACTCTGAAGATCAGATCATAGGTGATAAAAGTAAAGGTGTTCAAACAAGAAGAAATATTGCTCAAGACTCAGAAGAGTATTGTCTGATTTCAAAGATTGAACCAAAGACAGTGAATGAAGCATGCAATGATGAAAGCTGGACCCAAGCAATGAAGGAAGAGCTGATGCAAATTGAGAAAAATCACACTTGGGATCTTGTTCCCAGACCTAGAAACAAAAATGTGATTGGAACCAAATGGGTCTTCCGGAATAAACTAAATGAAGATGGTGAAGTAGTTAGAAACAAAGCCAGATTGGTCTGCAAGGGTTATTCCCAAGTAGAAGGAGTTGATTTTGAAGAAACTTTTGCTCCGGTGGCAATAATTGAAGCAATCAGATTATTTCTTGCCTTTACTGCCTTCAAGGATTTCAAGGTATATCAAATGGATGTCAAGTCTACCTTCTTGAATGGTGACTTGAAAGAAGAAGTTTACATTGAGCAACCGGATGGATTCCAATTGTCTGATCATGGTGATATGGTCTGCAAGTTGAAGAAAGCATTGTATAGACTCAAACAAGCCCCAAGAACCTAGTATGAAAGACTAGATAAGCATCTTTCGAAGATTGGTTTCAACAAAGGTACTGCTGACAGTAACTTGTACTTCAAAATTGATCATGAAAATATCTTAATTGTTGAAGTGTTTGTTGATGATATCATTTTTGGAGGAAGAGATAGTATGTGCAAAACTTTTGCAAATCAAATGAAAAGTGAATTTGAGATGTCCATGTTTGGGGAAATGAATTTCTTCTTGGGTCTGCAAATCATTCAAACAAAGAAAGGAATCTTCATTTCACAGACCAAATATGTGAAAGAACTATTGAAGAAATTTGGGATGGAAGACTCAAAACCAATGAATACTCCTATGGCAACTGGATGCAAATTGAGCAAAGATGATGACTCTCCTAAGGATGATCAGAAAAAGTATAGGTCAATGATTGGAGGACTATTGTATATTACTCAAACTAGACCTGACATTATGAATGTTGTTGGTCTTGTTGCTAGATTCCAAGCTGATCCTAGAGAATCTTATGTCATGGCAATCAAAAGGATTCTTAGATATCTAAAAGGGGTAGTTGAGTATGGTTTATGGTATCCTAGAGATCATGATTTCTCACTTTATGCATATACAGATGCGGATTAGGCAGGAGATGTGGATGACCAGAAGAGTACCAGTGGTGGAGCATTCTTTCTAGGGAAAAGATTGGTTTCTTAGCTGAACAAGAAATAAGAGGCAATATCTCTGTCCACTGCAGAAGTAGAATATATTGTAGCAACAAGTAGTTGCACTCAAGTATTGTGGATAAAGCAAATGCTAAGAGACATCAGAGTGGAGTATGAGGAACCTATCACAATCTTCTGTGACAATTCAAGTGTAATAAATATATCAAAAAATCCAGTGTTGCATTCAAAGACAAAACATATAGCCATCAAGTTTCACTTTTTGAGAGAACAAGTGAACAAGAATGAAGTCAGATTAAAGTATGTGCCTTCCAAGGATCAGATTGTAGATATTTTTACTAAACCTCTACCTAAGGACTCTTTTGAGTAACTCAGGGAGAAGTTAAGGGTTATTACCCCTCCAATTCTGAATTAAGGTGCACTAATATGCATCAGTCCGGTGGATCTCACAGTCATATCTTGTGGTCTGGATTGATGATGGGAAGCTGCTACTTAGGGGGAGTAACTGGTATGATTTTGAAGTGATGCAAGTATGTGCCTTTTGCCATTGATGTTAAAGGGGGAGAGAATACATGTGAAAAACAAAAAGTGGTTGATGATCAAAGGGGGAGCAGTAAAGGAAGAGAAGACATGTGAATGGTTGTTGTTGATAAGGGGAGTTATGTCAGTGAGGAGAAGTTCTTGTCTTGATGGTTAAAATAGTTTTTCACATCATATGTTGCCATCAATGACAAAGGGGGAGATTGTTGCAAGTATGGGCCTAACCGGTGTTGTCATTGATGTCAACATACTCCTGTTGCATTGATGATAAGGATTGGATGAGTTGTATGCTGAGGATATTGAGAAAATTAGTCCTATCAGGAACAAAGAAGAACAATAAAGACAGTAAGGTAAACATCCTAGCTAAGATGAAGATCAGAGAATGTGCATCAAAGGGTTTGTAGATATGTGTCTTGAGATGATCCAGTAAAGATTTGAGAGGTCCGCATGAAGATCTGAAGAAGTTATGGCCACTTGAGTAAAACTGGTTCTGGTAGATGTTCAGAGGTGATAGAGTGACACAGATAGGTCTGGTGAGATCTGGAAATGCAATATATTGTTCTGTGGATTTGGTGGAGTGTTTAGGAAGTCAATGTGAATTGACAACTCAATTGGTTCGTGGTCTGGAGGTCTGTAAGCATCTATTCCAATATGACAGTGATGACAGACTATGTTCTTGAGGTTCCAGATGAAGGAGAGAATGATTTTAGTAAGTAGAAGTAGTGTGGATGTTCTTGGTGATTCAGGCAAGCTTGTGGAGGTCTTTGGATTATGTCCAATTCATGTTGGTGGTCTGCATTGAAGATTGAGCTCGTAATTGAAGAATTACTTCAGATGATGATGTTCTTCCTAAGTCTGGCTGACCAAATGAGTTACACATCCTACGGATGATCTTGAAGATGTTTTGTGAAGCATGACATGTTCCTAAAAGAAGATTAAAGTCTCAGATCTGTGTAGCTGATAGTGTGTTGATCCACATGAAGTCTTTTGTAATTAGTCAAGTTGTATTTGCTCTGTAAAGTGTGTCGACTTGGATGATTATCCCTAAGTCGATGTCTTGTATAAATAAGAAGTTGTGAAGTCATTTCAAAAGTGTCCTTGTGAGATGAGAGTGTGGTAGAGAGGAGCAAAGCGAAAGGTAGAGCAGAAGTATTGGGCTTAAATGGAACTGACTCAAGCATGATGAAGATGCTATTCTTCAGTTCAAGTATGTAATATTTATCATTCTGTAGATAATGTGTCTCCTCTAGGCAGTGGGCCTCTTGTGAGTAGTGTGCTCGAGCAGTGAGCCCTAATTGGCATGTACCATTTTGTTCTTCTTATTCCTTTGATAGAGAATACAATCTTGGGTTAGTCACCCCATGGTTTTTTCCTTAACTAGGTTTTCCACATTAAAATCTTGGTGTCATATGTGTTAATGTGTTTCTACTCTTGAATTGTTGTATTATGTTTTCATGATTAATCTATTATTATACTATTGAATTATAAGAAGGATTTGAGTGATTAAAAGTAAGAAAGTTTTGGGACAACTGATTCACCCCCCTCTCAGTTGTCTATCTTGAATCTAACATAAACATCTCCCAGCTTCTTCTAAAGATCTTTCATGGTCTTCTCCTCATGGACATTTAACATGACAGAGTCAGCTAGACTAAGTCTTATAAGACCCTCAACCTTCTGATCTTTGAGATCCCAATTTGCTTATGCCATTACAGTTGGTTTTACACTGGAAATGGTTTCCTATAAGTCTCGATCAACAAGCATGTCTTAGATCTTAAGTTTCCATAACTCAAAATTTGTGCCGTTAAACTTCTCCACCTCTAATCTTCCAGATGTGCCTGCCATCTTCTTCCTACAACAAGATCTCAGAATACTCTCCATAGACTCCCACTCAACCTACGATTAGCTCAAAAAACCCCTACCTAGCAGCTAGAACCAAAACTAGCCAGGCTCTGATACCAACTGAAAGGAAGCTAGGTGTGCGGAAATCACTTCCTACACTACTCTAAAGAGGAGATATGAGTGCAAATTCATTTTAATATTTACAGTTACATCAATGTTAACTTAATAACAGAGATATTGTAAGGAAAGCAAAGGTGCGGAAAATAGCTTCCCAAATGCTAATTCCAAGGGGACAGTGCAAACAAGTAACTTTTAAATCTAAATAACTCAGATGAGTACACAAGAGAAACCAAATAGACAATATTCACAACACAGACACACAGTATTACATGGGAAAACCCTTATAGGTAAAAAACCCACCACCACAGAAGAACCCTCTTTATTTCAGTAAACAGAGATTACAAATAAAGATATCTGCTCTATTGTTCTGCTGTTCAATTCTTTCCTATGTACTAGATCATATATTTCATCTGCACATTCTACAAAAATAAACTATACAAAAGAATTTCATCATCTAAACAATGATGCCAAAAGATCAGTTTTAACTTCAGTCTGCAAGAGCATGGACGGTTACACAACTGTCAGCCTAACTGAACATATCAGCTTCTTCCAGCATCGCTGCATGTGTAACAATCATAACTGTTCATATTCCCATAAGACCAATAGTCCCACATGCATCATGTCGCGAAAGCTATTCCAGTTTATAACCACCATCGATCCATAAGTCTATCGTCGGTAATTTTGTTGCCGACGAAACCAACCTACAAGTTCATCGGCCTAACAATCTCCATCGGCTATCAGATTTCATTTCCCACCGATATACAGACTCACCCCGATCACCAAGTTTAACATTCATCATCGGACAGACACTCGCCATCGGCCCAAGCGATTTCCATTGTTCCGATAGTTGATCTCTCACCGACCACTGCTGAACTATCGGAGAGACACAAGCTATTGTAGTCACTTCAGAACCTTGCGCCAATAGTTCATCTCTCGCCGACCACCAAAAGGACTCACCATCGGTGAAACCATTAGCATCAGACAGACCTTCAACACTTACTCCGACAAACCCTTATCTCACTGATGCCAACACAACTCCTTCATTGGAGTGACCACTGTCCATCAGCCCAAAGACATAAAGCTTCGCCGATAGTCTTTGTCTCACTGATGGTCTCTCATTTTCGGTATGGAACAAGTCATCGATAGTCTTCAACAACGTCCTGTTGATAGCACTCCATCACAGCAATGATTGAACTTGTTGAACTTTGAACCCATTGAACTCATGAAAGGTTCAACAAAGAACAACAATGAATCAGAGGTTCAAGCAGTAAAATTGAGACACTAGTTCTCTTCAATCTCCCACTTGTCGAAGAGATTACTGCTACCTCTTAGTCCTCTTTAGATTATTGAGAACTATGGGCCCATAGACCCATTTCATCTGAACACCATTTGAACTTGGCTGTGCTCACTGGTTTAGTTAAGGCATTTGCAACATTTTCCAAAGTGTCAACTTTCTTTAGCTTCAACTTCTTGTCTTCCACCATATCATGAACAAAGTGATATTGGACATCAATATGTTTTGTCCTAGCATGGAATGTAGGATTCTTCGCCAAACATATAGCACTTTGATTGTCACAATGAATTTGTATATGCCCTACATTAAAACCAACATCAGAACATAACCTCTTCAACCAAATGGCTTCTTGGCATGTACGAGTAGATGCCATGTACTCTGCCTCTGTTGTGGACAAAGTGACTACAGCTTGCCACTTGCTCATCCAACTGATAGCACCACCATTTAACATGAACACATATCCACTGGTGGATCTTCTGCTGTCAATGTCCCCTGCCCAATCAGAATCAACATACCCTTGAATGCTAATAGACCTCTGTGATCCAACTGAGTTTCCATGATAACAAATAGCATAATCAGAAGTTCCCTTCAAATACCTCATAACTCTTTTCACAGCATCCCAATGTGATCTACCTGGATTCGCCATAAACCGGCTCAAAACTCCCACTACTTGGGCAATGACTGGTTTGGTATAGACCATTGCATACATTAAACTACCAACAGCACTTGCATAAGGTACCTTTTTCATATTGTCTACTTCATTCAAAAATTTTGGACAATCTTCAACAGATAGTTTCATTCCCTGCATTACTGGAACAACTAACTATTTAGAATGAGACATATTAAACTTATCAAGAACATTAGTAATAGACTTGCTCTGGTTGAGCCAAAGCTTTCTCTGAGATCTGTCCCTTTTGATCTCCATTCCCAGAATGTACTTTGCTGCCCCCAGATTCTTCATTTCAAATTTCAAGGACAACTGAGATTTTAAATCTGAGATCATCCCCTTACCATTGCCAATGAACAACATATCATCCACATACAGTACAATTATAAGAATCTGATCACCTTTAGTTTTATAATAGACACAATGATCATATTTAGATCTCACATACCCCAAGGATAAAACATACATATCAAATTTTTGATACCACATTCTGGGAGATTGCTTCAAACCATAAAGAGACTTTTTAAGTTTACATACCAGATGTTCTTTTCCTTTTACCACAAAATGCTCTAGTTGGGACATATAAATATCTTCTTCAAGGTCCCCATGAAGAAAAGCTGTCGTCACATCTATCTGCTCAATTTCAAAGTCATACGCTGCTGCAAGTGACAAAAGAAATCTAATAGATGTCAGCTTAGCTACAGGAGAAAAGATTTCTCCATAATCAATACCTTCCTTTTGGGAATAACCCTTAGCAACCAGTCTTGCCTTGTACTTATCAATACCACCATCTGGACCATATTTCTTTTTGAATACCCACTTACAGCCCACAGGTTTTCTACTTCAGGCAAGGGCACCAGATCTCAGGTTCCATTTTTCTCCAATGATGTCATTTCACTATCCATGGTTTCCACCCAAGAATCTGAATTAGGTAAGCTAATAGCTTCTTTTACAGTCCTAGGTTCATCAGTATCAGTAAGGCATAGGTACAACTTGAATCAAGTACTGAAAATCCATACCTATTTGGTTGTCTTCTTTCACGTGTAGACCTCCTCACTGGCTGAGGTGCAGGTTCAGGTTCCTGCTCTGGATCAGAATCTTCAGAGCTACTCGAACTCTCATCTGAACCATCTACACTTGATGTTTGATGTTCCTCTTTTGCAGGGATCAGAGGAATATTCACAATACTTTCTCCTTTCTTCTCTTCTGTCTTTTCTAGCTGAGGATCAATAACTAATGGTTTCAGCTCTCTGAAAATTACATTCCTGCTATAGATTACCTTTTCAGTTTCTAGATTCTAAAGCTTGTACCCTTTAATACTAACTCCATAGCCAACAAAGATACATTTAACTACCTTGTTATCCAAATTAGATCTTTTAACTTCAGGAATATGAGCATATGCCTCATAGCCAAAGACTCGAATATGTCTTAGAGAGGGCTTCTTACAAGACCATGCTTCTATAGGTGTCTTATCAACCAATGCTGAAGTAGGAGAACGATTCAACAAGTAACAAGCTGTAGCAACTACCTCAGCCCAGAACCTCTGTTCAAGACTAGCATAACTCAACATACTCCTTACTTTCTCCATCAACGATCGATTTAACCTTTCAGCAACTCCATTCTATTGTGGAGTATAAGGTGTAGTTTTATGCCTTTTAATTCCATGGTCTACACAATACTTATCAAAATCCACATTGCAATATTCACCACCGTTATCTATTCTCAAGCATTTTAGTTTTCTACCAGTCTAATTTTCCACAAGAGTTTTAAATTCTTTAAATCGACTGAACACTTCTGATTTATTTTTCAAAAAATATACAAATGCCCTTCACGAATAATCATCAATAAATGATACGTAGCATCTTGACTTAGATAAAGAAGGAACATCAACTGGACCAAAAATATCAGAATGTACATAGTCCAGAACACCAGAAGATTTATGAGAACTAGAATAAAAAGAAACACGGTTTTGTTTTCCATATACACAATGTTCGCAGAAATTGAACTCTAGATTATAATCAATCAGCCCATCTACCAGGTTTTTGTTCTTCAAGGTTTTTAAACCTTTTTCACCTATGTGACCAAGTCTGTGGTGCCAGAGCATTATTTTCTCTACAAGAAGTTTAACTTCCATAGAGTTTGCATCATGTATCACAATAGTAGCTACATCATGTTTTACAAAGACATTGTTACAGCACAATGGTTTTGCATCTAACCCATATAGATTTCCAATGCGTTCACCCTTTGCCAGCACAATAGACCCTCTAGTCATCTTACAGCCACCATTCACAAAAGTAACTTGCACTCCAACATCATTAAGCTTACTAACAGAAAGTAAATTTTGAGCCAGACTTGGTATATGAAGAACTCCATTCATTCCCTTTATTCTGCCATCTGGGAATTGGATTCTGACTCGACCTTGGCCAACAATTTCTAGTGTTGAATCATTAGCCAGGAACACCTTTCCACTAGCATAGGGTTCATACTTAGTGAACCACTCTCTATGAGATGTCATATGAAAAGATGCTCCTGAATCAACCAACCAAACATCTTTAGATGCAGGCGTTGCCAGAGCAGTAATGAAAGCATCAGCATCACTGTGTGAAGACTTAGAGTCAGAGAAGTTCTTCTTCTTCTTTTTCTCCTCTTTGCAGTCTTTCTTGATATGACCTTTCTGCCCACAGTTCCAGCACTTCACCTTGGACTTCTTGCCAGGAGATTTTGATTTCCCCTCTGATTTGGACTTAGAATTCTTGTCCTCTTATTGCCTCTTTCCTTTGATCTACCATGAATTGACAGAGCCTCTTTGGCCATTCCAGAAGACTTCCTCTGCATCTCTTCAAACAACAGTGAGGCAACAACAGTTTCTGTTGAAAACATAGTTGTTGTACTTCCAATAGCCATCACCAGATGGTCCCATGAGTCAGGTAAGGAACATAACAGAAGCATATAGTGATCCTCCTCTTCTATTTTTACACCTATAGATGTCAACTGAGCAACAATCGTATTGAATGCACTGAGATGTTCTACTACAGATGCACCTTCATCCATCTTCAGAGAATACAGTTTCTTTCTAAGGAAAAGTTTATTCACCAAGGACTTGCCCTGATAAATATTATTCAACTTCTTCCACAAATCACTTGCAGTCTTCTCCTCATGGATGTTCAATAGAATAGAGTCAGATAAACTCAATCTTATCAGTCCTTTGGCTTTTCTATCTGTCAGCACCTAATCTTCTTGCTTCATGCCTATAGGTTGAATTCCAGACACAGCAACCCAAAGATCTCTATAGACCAGCATGTCTTCAACTTTAAGTTTCCACAACTCAAATTTTGTGACATTGAATTTCTCAATGTCTATTTTGTCTGATGTACTTGCCATCTTTATTTAATTTAAAATAACTCTCTGCAGAACTCCCACTTACAGATTTAACACAAAAAACCCCAAACTACCGACAAGGATAGCACAACTAGCCAGGCTCTGATACCACTTGTAAGGAAAGCAAAGGTGCAGAAAATAGCTTCCCAAATGCTAATTCCAAGGGGACAGTGCAAACAAGTAACTTTTAAATCTAAATAACTCAGATGAGTACACGAGAGAAACCAAATAGACAATATTCACAACACAAACACATAGTATTACGTGGGAAACCCCTTATGGGTAAAAAACCCACCACCACAAAAGAACCCTCTTTATTTCAGTAAATAGAGATTACAAATAAAGATATCTACTCTACTATTCTGTTGTTCAATTCTTTCCTATGTACTGGATCGTATATTTCATCTGCACATTCTACAAAAATAAACTGTACAAAAGAATTTCATCATCTAAACAATGATGCCAAAAGATCAGTTTTAACTTCAGTCTGCAAGAGCATGGACAGTTACACAACTGTCACCCTAACTGAATGTATCAGCTTCTTCCAGCATCGCTGCATGTGTAACAGTCATAATTGTTCATATTCCTGTAAGACCAATAGTCCCACATACATCAGGTCGTGAAAGCTATTCCAGTTTATAACCACCATCAATCCATAAGTCTATCGTCTGCAATTTTGTTACCGACGAAACCAACCTACAAGTTCATCTACCTAACAATCTCCATCGGCTATCAGATTTCATTTCCCACCGATATACAGAGTCACCCCGATCACCAAGTTTAACATTCATCATCGGACAGACACTCGCCATCGGCCCAAGCGATTTCCATTGTTCCGATAGTTGATCTCTCGCCAACCACTGCTGAACTATCAGAGAGACACAAGCTATCGGAGTCACTTCAGAACCTTTTGCTGATAGTTCATCTCTCGCTGACCACCAGAAGGACTCACCATCGGTGAAACCATTAGCATTGGACAGACCTTCAACACTTACTTTGACGAACCCTTGTCTCACTGACGCCAACACAACTCCTTCATCAGAGTGACCACTGTCCATCGGCCCAAAGAGATAAAGCTTCGCCGATAGTCTTCGTCTCACCGATGGTCTCTCATTTTTTGTATGGAACAAGTCATCGGTAGTCTTCAACAATGTCCTACCGATAGCACTCTGTCATAGCGATGATTGAACTTGTTGAACTTTGAACCCATTGAACTCATGAAAGGTTCAACAAAGAACAACAATGAATCAGAGATTCAAGCAGTAAAATTGAGACACTAGTTCTCTTCAGATATTGCAGCAATACACAACACAAGAATGTAAGATAGAAGAGAGAGAGACAAGATATAAAGTGGGGAAAACCCTTTCGGGAGAAAAACCCTACACTCCAAAACCTGCACAATGTATTATCGAAACAACAAAGTTTACAACACACTTGCAATGCAAGTCTTTACAAGAGTCTTCGATACTTGTATCTAGAGATAATTTGGTAGCATAATAGTACATGTCAATCACATAATACATCTCCTCTCCAAGCACCTGCTTAAATAGAAGTTTACAAGGCAAAAATGTACTTTCCTTGAGATGGGTGTCCAACTTGGCCTCATGGCTCAAAACCCATGCCTAGGGACACTCGTCCAACACTGCAGCATGGTCATGACACTTGTCACATCATCCCATCCCAATGAGATCACCTATTCCCAATTTGGGCAATGACAGATGCTCTTATGCATCTTACGATTGTCATAGAATCCGTCATAACTGACAGGTCTTACAGTTGTAAGAGAATCTGTCATAACTGCATAAAAATAGCATATTCTACTTACAACACATCATCACCCTCCTTGGGGTGCCCAAAGATGCCTTCTTCTAAGATGCCTTGTGACACATGTCTTCACCTATCATAGAACCTTCCATTTACAACTGTTACGCATCATAGATTCTGTCATAGGAATATGTCATAACTATTTTGGTCATGATTCCCTTACACACTAGTCAAAGTACCAACACATGGAAAAATACATCTACCACTAAGTGGGATTCCTATCTCCTCATATGAGGACAAAATTACATGTGGTCACCATCCATGTGGGATGACACATCACCGTTCCAACTCCCACAAGATGATGAAACTAGACTTGCATCCAAAATACATTAATAGGCAATAAATAAATACATACAATTAATTAATACAAGGAATTACCAAGGTTGATACACCTTAATTTCCAACATATACAATCTCAAGGGATCCATAGCTTGATGGCTCAAGGGGCTTAACAATTCTCAAATATTTAGTCAAGATTAACTTATTTTCCTACTACTCTAATGGAACCTTTGTAATTCGCTTGTGTGCTAGAGGAGAGAGTTGTACTAAGATTTTTCAATGAGTGAATATTTTGTTGGAACTTAGGTGTGTTATTCACCTACAAAGAGATCCTAAGGAGATTTTATTGAGACTAGAATAATAGTTTTGTTTATCTATGTGATAGGATACACTGAGTTTTAGGTGTTACAATTTAGCATGGAGGTTTGTCTCCATGTAGTGTTGTTGTGGTAGCAACCACAAATCATTTAGAGAACTCATAATTTCATATTGAGTTGAGTGTTTCTAGAAGTATGTATGGATATCTAAGTGCATATGCAATAGAGCTAGAATACATGCAATAATAAAGAATATTGTTATGTTTTGGATGATCTCCTAAGATATCGTAAATAGATAGGAACAATCAAGAAGAAATGTTCATACCAGAAGTGTTTGGCTAATAACTATGTGATCTCTATTTTTGTGACAATGAATTATCATCTATAGTGATTAATCATGTAGAGATTTCATGTTTGGTAGTATGTGTGACATCTTGACATCATCATATGATCATGGTATAGTTATGTGATTATTGGTTTTCCATGCGATGGCTAGATAGTGGACACTGTTGGTGTTCCATGAGGTAGTCTTAACAACTATATCTGACATCTTATATAGATGAACCAAGGTTGGTTGGTTTATGTGATAGTTGATGCTAATTACTCTGGTGAGGATATGGGGTTGATGAAATTTGTTTATGATTGCAGAAGAAGGGTATGATGTAAGCCTATAGTTTGAGACTATAAAGAGACTTGTATTAAATCTTTGTATTCTAAATAATGTAACTGTGATGGTCCTTTAGTGGTGGGTTTTCATATGGTAAGGGTTTCCCATGTAAAATATGTTGTCTCATGTGTTTCTTATGGTTGCATACTATTTCATATGTTACTTTCTATATTGTTGAATAGATTGTTTAAATACCATGTTCTTGATAACATAATATTAAGTAGTTCCTCTATCTCAATCTATTTGTCAGTTGTAACATGGATCTTATTCCCAATATTTGGTATCAAAGAAATATATGTTTGGTTTCCAAGTGTGTATGTCTAGGTGATGGTTTTGAAACCTTGGGCATAATTGTTATGTTATCTAGTACATGTACAACTAGTCTCAAAGGAAACCTTTGAAGGATTTTATGAAAAGACAACATGCTATTAAATCTATGGCTATTACTTCAAGATCTAAGTTTAAGCATTTCAATGTTTAGAACTTTGAATTGTGGAAGTTAAAAATAGAATATCTTCTAGTAGAAAGAGGTCAATGGACTGCAATATATTGGAGAAGAAAGATGAGAGTACTATTCATCTATGTATTTCAAATTTTATGTTGATGAATGCGTCTGAGGAACATATTGTTCATTCTTTATGGAAGAAGATAGGAACATTAGAGTCTTGTAAATAAGCTTATCTTAAAAAAGAAGTTGTATTATTTAGAGATAAAATATGGAGACTTGGTGATCACCTTAATAATGTCAACCTCATAAGTTAAATTGTATCAATAGGAATCAAACTAGATGAATAGGATAAGTGCATTTTTTTACTTTGTTCTCTACCTAATTCATGCAAAAATTTAATAATGGCAATCAATACTAATATTGCTTCACCTAAACTAGATAATGTCATAGTTATTTTGTTAAGTGAAGACATTAGAAATAAATACATGGATGAAACCTCTTCTAATGCTCTAGTTGTAAATGGAAGTTCTAAGAATAGACGGGGTAAGAACAAGAATGGAGACAAAAAGTCCAAAACAATGGCAAGTTAATTAAAAGTATTTAATGTTGGAATAGTGGGAAGAGAAGTCACATAAAGAATTATAAGTCCAAGAAGATTGATTCTTCTAATAAATCCTTGGATAATGGTGAATATAGTAGTGATGCCTTAATTTCTACTAATCTAATTAGTGATGACTCTTGGTTATTTGACTTAGGTGCATCTTACCACATGACTCCTCATAGGTAATGGTACTCTAACTACAGGGAGTGTAATTCGAGGACATGCTTTTCTCAGTGATAACAACTCTCTAAGGATAGTTGGTCAAGGAAAAGTGAATGTATTCTTCATGTATGGGAGAATGAGAACACTCAAGTAGATGTTTTACATAGTCTAGATTTGGTGAGAAATCTGATGTCTATTTAGAAGATGACTAACTTTAGTATGGATGTAACCTTTGATGATAAAGGATGTAGATTGGCTAGAGGCAACTTGGTGCTTGCCAAGGAAGTGCAACATGGTACTCTATTTAGGATGGATGCATCAACATTGTTAAGATCTGCTAATGTAGCTAAACCTAAATTTCGGTTGTTGTGGCATCACAAGTTAGGTCACATAGGTGAAAAGGTTTGAAAACCTTGGTAAGTAAACATATGGTGGAAGGAATTTTACATTATTTTGTTTCATTTAACTTTTGTGAACATTGTGTGTTTGGTAAGCAAAGTAGGGTGCAATTTGTCTCAAAGAGTACAAGGCAAAGGAGATTTTGGAGGTGATACATAGTGATGTGTTTGATCTTATGGATGCCAATTTCATTAGCAACTCTCCCTATTTTGTGTCCTTTACTAATGATTATTCTAGGAATTCATAGGTTTATTTTCTTAGATAAAAGGTTGAGGTATTTCTCAAGTTCAAGAAGTTTAAGACTTTGGTTGAGAATCAGATTGGTAAGAAAATTAAGTTGCTTAGGATAGATAATGGTAGAGAATTTTTCTCTGAGGAATTTGAGACATATTATAAACACACTAGAATTATGAAGCAAAGAAAAATGCCATGTACACCTAAACAAAATGAGGTAGTTGAAAGCTTGAATAGAACCTTTTTAGATCAAGCTAGAAGTATGTTAAGTAGCATTGGTCTAGGATAAAAGTTTTGGATTAACGTACTAAATACAACATGTTACTTGAAGAATAAGTCTCCTACTTTTGCATTGGAGGACAAAACATAGTATGAAACATGGATAGGTAGAAAACATGTTGTAACACATTTGACGGTATTTGATTGTGAGGCATTAGTTCATGTACTAAAGGAGTGATGAACTAAGTTAAAATTCAAAGCAAAGGAGTGTATTTTCATTGGATATGGTGAAGATTTATAAGGCTATAAGCTTTGGAATCCTAAGCCACTACAATTTCTCTATTCTAGGGATGTCACTTTTAAAAAGTTTAGAGTTGTATCCAAGGAGGAACAACCAAAGGAACATGAGAGCTAAAAGGTGCATGTTCTAAACATAAGATAGAGCACAAAAATGCATCTAAAGATAAACAATCTAGTAGACATGATAGTGTGGATGAAGATGAGGCAAGCACATCTAGCATAAACTCTAAAGAAGAATAGGGTGTAGATGTAGCAAGAAAACTTTCACCAAAAATAGTGAGAAGGTCTATAAGATAATGGTGATCTCCTAATAGGTATAGTCTACTTGATTTTGTGTTGTGTTTTTACTCTAAGATTTACTAATAGTTAACCAATTTCTATAGAAGAGGCCTCACTTTTAAGGAGAAGAAGTCTTGGAGGAATTCTATGGAAGAGGAGATGTTAGCATTGAAGCAGTGCAAGACTTGGGACTTAGTAGATCTATCTAAATGTAGAAAACCCATAGGCTACAAATGGGTGTTTAAGAAGAAGTTCAAGGCAAATGGATCACTTGAGTGGTACAAAGCACATTTGGTGGTAAAAAGGTATTCCTATGTAGAGGGAATTAACTTTGGTGAGATCATTTCTTTGGTAGCTAAGTTGAGCTTCATTAGAATGTTGTTGTCCATAGTTGTGGCATATGATCTTGAAATAAAGTTGATAGATGTCAAGACAACATTCTTGCATGGCCCTTTAGAGGAGGAGATCTACATGAGACAACCTAAATAATTTGAGGTAAAAGGTAAAGAAAATTTGGTTTGTAAGTCCAAGAGGTCTTTGTAGAGATTAAGGTAGTCATCGTGTATGTGGAATAAAAAATTTGATTCATATGCATTAGAATTAGGCTTTGCTAGGAGTAATGCTAATCATTATTTGCATTACAAATAGGTTGGTGATCATATTTTAGCTATTCTTTTATATCTTGATGATATGCTTATCATTGGAAATAATAAGAAATTAATTAAGGAACTCAAAGATCACTTATTTAGTAAATTTGAGATGAAAGGCTTAGGTGCTACTATATACATACTTGGTATGGAAATTACATGGACAAGGCTAACAAGAAACTATGGATAAACTAGAGGAAATATTTTGAGATTATTTTTGTAGTGGTTTGGAATGCATGATAGTAAAGTGTAAGTACCCCCTACTAGTTGGTATACATTAAAATTTGGAACAATGTCCTAAGTATAAAGATGCTTTGGAGGACATGAGTAATTTTCCATATGCCAGTGTAGTAGGAAGTCATATGTATGCAATGATCTGTACAAAACTAGACATTGCTCAAGTAGTGGGAGTTCTAAGCAGGTTAATGGCTAAGCCAAGTAAGCAACATTGAGCACTGGTAAAAAGAGTGTTCATGTGCTTGAGAGGAACTTTGGATCATTATTTGACTTATCATGGTACCAATGATGTTGGCAAGATGTTGAGCATACAAGGATTTGCGGATTCTAATTGGGTTGGAGATTTGTATAGATGGAGGTCAACAAGTGGTTATGTGCTTTCTTTGTTTGGAGAAGCAATTAATTGGATGAGTAAGAAACAATATATAATTTCACTACCCACAACTAAAGCAGAGTCTATGGCAGAAACACATCCTTGTAAGGAGGTTGTGTAGTTAAAAAGATTAAGTACCAGTATTGGTTTTAAGAGTCACATAGTGTTGAATTGTGATAGTTAGAGTGCAATTTATCTAGCAAGAAATCATGTTTACCACACTATAACCAAACACATATATGTGTAATACTATTTTGTGAGGGAGATGGTTGAAACTAGGAAATTTTAGATGGAGAAAATTGACACTCAAGGAAACACAAGTAACTCTTTGACAAAACCTGTAAGTATTGCCAAGATTTTGTGGTGTAGGGATGCAATGGGGTTTTCCAATTCTCATGCACGAGGTTAACTTTTTGAGTCAAATACCACACTCTCTCCTATGGTAAATATTAAGTGGGTGAATGTTGGAACTTATGTGTGCTATTCACCTATGGAGAGTTCCTAAAGAGAGTTAACCTATAGACTCACATAATGGCCTTATTTGTCTATGTAGTAGAATGTGGTGAGTTTCAAGTGTTGTGGTTTAGTGTAGAGGTTTGTCTACATGTGGTGTTGTTATGGTAGCAACTACAAGTTATTTGGAGGAGAGCTTACCATTGCATATTGAATTGAGTGTTTCTAGAAATATGTATGGATACGCAAGTGCACATGCAACAAAGCTAGAGTACATGTACCAATAGTAAAGAGCATCATTAAAGTTCTAGAGGATGTTCTAAGATAGCACAAATAGTCAAGAATAATCAAGAAAATATCCTTCCTACCGCAAGCTTAGTGCTGGCCATGGTGGTTGTAGAGGAAGACATGTTCATATTAGAAGTGTTTGGGTAACAATTATGTCATCCCTATTATGTGGTAGTGACTTATCATCTATGGTGATTAATCATGTGGAGATATCATGTTTGGTAGTATGCATGGTATGTTGATGTTAATGTATGATCATGGTATAGTTGTGTGATGATTGGTATTCCACAAGGTGTTTAGTCAACATGACAACAATTAGTGTTCCATGAGATAATCTTAGTAACTATCTAACTACTTGAATAGATGAACTAAGGTTGGGTGGTGTGTGTATGTGATAGTAGATGCTAATTATTTTAGTGAGGACATGGGGTTGATGAAATTCGTTTATGATTGCAGAAGAAGGGTATTGTTGATGATTGTTTTTACACAGTCATAACAAAAGTTAAAATTCATAAATGAACCTAACTATCTTGAAAGATATGAAGAAATCAACTAAGATTACTTGATCCCAAGTTTCCTTATTGGTTAGGTCTTGACCTATTGGACGGTTCAGTAGGTTATTATGAAGCTATAATATGCAAGGGGCCTTACATGATTTAAAGTGGATTTGTGATTTACTGGACTCTTATTATGCAAACTAATACAAATATCAACTTTCTAATCATTCATTTGCATAAAATCATTACTGTACCTCAAAGCTTTATATGATTCATATTCAAACATGCTTTGCTTTTCAACTATTTATGAAGATTATCAAATATCAACTTATTGCTCTTAAACTTCTTCAAATGTCAGATAATCTCCTTTAGATTTCAACGTTTAAGCTAAGTATTTCAAAGTTGTTGGGAAAAGTTAGAGAAATTTAAATTCATCATCATTCACTACAGGATCTAAATGTTTTGTTATGCACATAGTAAGAAATACAGCAGATTCAATTAAACTAGCAGACTAAATCGTTAAATGCAAATATCCTGAGTATTTTCATGAATATTGCATTCAAGATTGCGAGCTTTAAGAGAAATTATTTTAAATGCAAGGAAGAGCTAGAAGACACTCAGAAAATAGACGCAGACTTCTAGATTCACTTATATTCAAAACACAGTCATACAAGATTTATAATGTAGGAATGACTCTTAGCTTTATTAATCGAATATACCAAAAACTTACAGTGCTTTACATATACATTAAGAAAGCTAGACATTCCACGCGTTCCTTAATGCAGACAACAGGTGACCTCCTCTAAACTAAAATATTCTACTCCAAAATTCTTAGAAAGAATTTACAATTTCTGGCTAAATGCTAAAAATCCCTGTGTAAATAATATACAAGTAGAAATGCTTCTTATATAGAATTTGAATTCCCTCCCTTGCTATGGTTACAACCTCCACAAAATGGTTACAACCTACACAAAATGGTTACAACCACAATTCTATGGTTAAGGTCCTTTTATTATTGACCCATGGTGCACCTTCATTTCATAACCATGTGCCAATCCGCTACTTGGCATCTTCTCCTCTCAAAGGATGCTCTTAGAATCTTTTACAAATAAGATTCCCATTTCATGTGACCTTTTCCCGGTGAGGCTCTTCATTTGATTTCCTCTCAAAATTCTTTTCTCCTGCCTTCTTATCCTTTCTCCAAATATTTCTTGAAATTGTCAATCACACCCTCCACAAAGGTGTAGTCCCCTCCTGGACTTTTTGCTAAAATATATTCTTGCATCATCACCTTTTCTTTCAACTCCTTTTCTTCATTCTCTAAGTTTTCTCTTCTTTTATTGTACATCTTCATTTTGGCTTTCTCTTCCATCAATGTATCCATCATCTGCTTGCTGAGGACTGCATCAGGATTTTTTATACAGGGTGTGAATATGGCCTTAAACTCCGTTTTTGCTCTCTCTAAGTCATAGGCTGGCATCTCTGCACATTCATGCTGTAGGAGTCTTTCTATGATTTTCTTATGCATCTTGATCATCCCCTCTGCTTTTTTCTCTAGCTCTTTCATGACTACTATATTTCTTTTGAGGTTATCCTCCTCAAATCTGAGCTCCAAAATCATCTATTGCACTTGATTTGCCAATGTGATACTGAGTGCTCCCTCATTTATCAATTCTTTATCTCTTGTCTCAATCTCTATCAACTGTTCAATCTCAGATGTGTATTCTGAATGACAAACATCTTTGCCTGAACTTTCTCCTAACTCTAGAGTTTCTACATCTATGGGGCTCCGAAAGTACCTCTCAGGTTGACTAGAACTCACCTTTTCCATATGAAATTCCCACTCCTTTGTGCATTTTAGGTATTGATACTCAATAATGTCTCTGCACATTCCACACCTTTCTTCAAAATGTGGCTTGTCATGGACTCTACACATATCTTTGTATAACTTGCATTGGACTGACATATTTAGATCCATGCACTTTTCTATTTCTTGTCTGATGACCCAACTAAAATTATTCAGTGTATTACCTTCTTCATCAGAAGAATTTCCATCAGATTCAATGAATAGTACAGTATCCTTACTAACCAATTTTTCTCCAAGATTTAGCATTAATATCTCCTCAATCTGTACCCCTTTGTTTGTGACCCTGTAAACACCGGGTTCAACAAAAGCATACAATATTTCATTTGTCCTATTGTACTCTGTGATCATATGCTTCATCCTAGGTTCAGCCTCTATTCTGATTTGATTAGGCACACCCCTCCAAGGTAACCACATATGTGAAAAGTCAATGGCCATGTATCCATTTAGTGTTTTTGACCAATCTCTGCTTAATAAGATCCCATAATTTACAGGTATATCCACTACTTGGATGTCAATGAACTGACTTACCCTGGGGTCTAAAGCTAACTGCATCTGAATATGCATTAGTTCTCCTACCACATTAACTTCAGTCTTATCTAATTGTGTGACAACTTTGGCAGACTTGGTGGGAGTCAGCCCTAAGGTTTTACATATACCCAAAGGCATCACATTAGCTGAGGCACCCGAATCCACCATACAAGTGTGTATGTTCTTTCCACACAATCTAACAGTTAACAAGAAAGGAGTATCCCTCTTATCAGCATACATTACTACATTTGTGTTAGAAGGCTGCTCAACTTTCTTACTTTTTTCTTTTGGCTATGTCTCTCTATTAGGCACAAGTACCTCAGTAGAAGTCTCTCCTGTTACAGATGTATCCAGAGATTTTATAAAGGCCTTTCTAACTTCTGGACTTTTTAACAATTCACACAAAGGTACACTAACCTTGATTTTCTTTATTTCTTTTGATAGATAACTCATCAGTCCCAATGTTTCTGTTGTCTCAGGTTTATTTGTTTGAACCCCCTGTGCTATTGTCCCAATATTTGTGTGGTGATTGGCTCTCAATATAGTAAGGTTATTGCTAGCATTCTAGTCTGGGGGTGTGTTGAAATTGTTGGGAGGAATAGAAGTGGTGAAAGGACCTCCTGGCCTAGTGTTGTTTCTGAGATTATAGGTATGATTTTTATTTGACTGTTGGAAGGCTTGCACCTCCTCTATCTCATGCAACGCCTCATTTTCAATTTCAAATGGAAACTAAAAAGCATTCAGTACTAAGGTTGTCTTGAGATATAGACTTGCACAATAATAGGGTTCATCATCTAACAATTGATCTTCTTCCTCTTCTCTAAAAGTAAAAGTCTCTAAAACTAGAGCAGTATCATATCCTGAGGGTACTATCTCATTACCTTTGGGAACTAAGAACTTAGAAGTTAGGGCCTGCACATCTACATTAAAAATGCTTGTTGCCAGATGAAACTGTGGATAATCTAATTCAGTGTGGGCACTAGTATTGTGAATTCTACACCAGTTTTTTAGTGCTACATTGGCCATTTGAATACCTGTTGTTTGTTTTGTGTCCCGGTTGTCTAAGTTCTTCAATGGAGAAGCTTGGGTACCATTATTAGGCCCTGTGTTCCATGTTTTGGGTTGTCTAGGTTAATTCTAGTTTCTGTTATTGTTACCCCAGGCCCTGTTATCAACAACAGGTCCTCTATTTTGCATTATCTATTGTCCTTGGCTATGGTTCTAATTTTGACTGTGACTTTGACCCTGATTAGAACTCTGACTTTGGTTATAACCCTGACTCTGATTATGACTCTGGTTTTGATTTTGGTTATAACTGGGGCTGCAGTTCTGGTTCTAACCCTAGTTATAATTTTGATTGTACCCTTGGTTGTTTCTACCGTAGAAATTCTCATTTCTTAATTGTGTCACCTCAGTGGTCAATCTTCTCAAATGTGCAGTAATTTCTTTGATGTCTTCCCTTTCCTCTTCTGCTTTTGCTATAAATGTATCCTGAGGTAGTTGGAAGAAAGCTTGACCATGATTCTGGCTATTACTGAAAGCATTACCAATATAAGGTACTATAGCTTGGATTGGGGTTGGATTGTATATAGGAGCATATGTAGGAACTAGGTTTAGCAATGGAGTGTTCTGTGAAGAACTCCATTCCAAGGCTGCGTTTGATTTTGCACCCCAGAATTCCCTCCATTAAGGAATGGATTATAAGTCGTCTGCCTCATCTCTTGATTTACAGAGGCTACCTCTTTATAGGCTTTAGATACTGTATCTATTTTAGGCTTTCTCTTGACAAACATGGCAGTCAATGGATCTAAAGAAACATAATACATAGCCAGCAGTGTGTTTGGAACTACTGTGTATGGTGCTACCAACCTAGAGGATGCCTTTTGAAACCTATCATTAAAGTTATCAATTAATTCCCCTTCACTTCTTTTGATTGTGGCCAATTTATGATAAAGGATAGAGGGATCTACTGGCCCCCTAAATCTAGATAGAAATGCTTCTTCCATAAGTGCCTAGGAAGAAACGTAGCCATTAGGTAAATTCACATACCAGTTGGATGCTTGTTCATTTTATAAGGAAATAATCTGCACACGACATCTTCATGTTCTAACTGGGCTCTAAAGCAGGCTTCCTTAAATATCCTTATATGATCCTCTGGATCCTAGTGTAACTGGTATTTAGGGCATATTTTATCAGGGTTCTTTGGCATCTCATGATAATCGGCAAAATATATGAGTGAGTTGACATTAAAATACGCCATTGTGGGTATTTGTGCTTGACCTGGACCTGTAGGAACACCTAGATTTCTAGGAGGACTAGGACCTCTAGGAGGACCTAAACCAAGATTCAAAAATTTGTATGAAGAACTGTCAGGACTTACAATATTGTGGATGTTAAAAGGTGATCCAGGAGGTGTTCCAGATGAACTTCCTGTATGTTTTATTTTAGGATTCCACACCAAAGGACTTTTACTCTGTCTCCTATCCGGTAATTGCACAAATATGTCATCTGAATTGGATCTAGACCTAGTCACTCTACCGCTGTTATGAGCCAGCTTTACTTAAATTCAACCTTAACTCCAATTAGGCCCTCCTTCTAGCGCCAAAAACTATTGATGATTGTTTTTACACCATCATAACAAAAGTTAAAATTCATAAATGAGCCTAACTATCTTGAAAGATACGAAGAAATCAACTAAGATTACTTGATCCCAAGTTTCCTTATTGGTCAGGTCTTGACCTGTTGGATGGTTCAGTAGGTTATTATGAAGCTGTAATATGCAAGGGGCCTTACGTGATTTAAAGTGGATTTGTGACTTACTGGACTCTTATTATGCAAACTAATACAAATATCAACTTTCTAATCATTCATTTGCATAAAATCGTTACTGTACCTCAAAGCTTTATATGATTCATATTCAAACATGCTTTTCTTTTCAACTATTTATGAAGATTATCAAATATCAACTTATTGCTCTTAAACTTCTTCAAATGTCAGATAATCTCCTTTAGATTTCAACATTTAAGCTAAGTATTTCAGAGTTGTTGGGAAAAGTTAGAGAAATTTAAATTCATCATCATTCACTACAGGATCTAAACGTTCTGTTATGCACATAGTAAGAAATACAACAGATTCAATTAAACTAGCAAACTAAATCGTTAAATGCAAATATCCTGAGTATTTTCACGAATATTGCATTCAAGATTGTGAGCTTTAAGAGAAATTATTTTAAATGCAAGGAAGAGCTAGAAGACACTCAGAAAATAGACGCAGACTTCCAGATTCACTTATATTCAAAACAAAGTCATACAAGATTTATAATGTAGGAATGACTCTTAGCTTTATTAATCGAATATACCAAAAACTTACAATGCTTTACAGATACATTAAAAAAGATGGACATTCCACATGTTCCTTAATGTAGACAACAGGCGACCTCCTCTAAACTAAAATATTCTACTCCAAAATTTTCAGAAAGAATTTACAATTTCTAGCTAAATGCTAAAAATCCCTGTGTAAATAATATACAAGTAGCAATGCTTCTTATATAGAATTTGAATTCCCTCCCTTGCTACGGTTACAACTTCCACAAAATGGTTACAACCTCCACAAAATGGTTACAACCACAATTCTATGGTTAAGGTCCTTTTATTATTGACCCATGGTGCGCCTTCATTTCATAACCGTGTGCCAATCCGCTACTTGGTATCTTCTCCTCTCAAAGGATGCTCTTAGAATCTTTCACAAATAAGATTACCATTTCATGTTACCTTTTCCTGCCGAGGCTCTTCATTTGATTTCCTCTCAAAATTCTTTGCTCCTGCCTTCTTACCCTTTCTCCGAATATTTCTTGAAATTATCAATCACACCCTCCACAAAGGTGCAGTCCCCTCCTGGACCTTTTGCTAAAATATATTCTTGCATCATCACCTTTTCTTTCAACTCTTTTTCTTCATTCTCTAAGTTTTCTCTTCTTTTCTTGTACTTCCTCATTTTGGCCTTCTCTTCCATCAATGTATCCATCATCTGCTTGCTGAGGACTGCATCAGGATTTTTTGTACAGGGTGTGAATATGGCCCTGAACTCTGTCAATGCTCTCTTTAAGTCATAGGTTGGCATCTCTGCACATTCATGCTGTAGGAGTCTTTCTATGATTTTCTTATGTATCTTGATCATCTCCTCTGCTTTTTTCTCCAGCTCTTGCATTCCTACTATATTTCTTTTGAGGTTATCCTCCTCAAATCTGAGCTCCAAAATCATCTACGGTACTTGATTTGCCAATGTGATATTGAGTGCTCCCTCATTTATCAATTCTTCAGCTCTTGTCTCAATCTCTGTCAACTGTTCAATCTCAAATGTGCATTCTTCTTTTCTTACTTGGCAGTTATGTGTAAGTGTTATACACTTATTCTTTTCTTCTACCATCACCTTCCAACTCTTCACAGCCTGTCTCATTATTTGTTCACCCTTTTGTAAAAAATCATTGAACCATTCGTAAGAAATGTTGGCCTTTAACCTTTTATTTTCCATGTCCTATACTTCCTCCTTAGATACTATTGCTATGTTAGCAAGTAAGTCAGGAATTGTGACACTGGGATCAAATATCCCCTGAATGAATTGCTGGAGCTGGACAATGTGTCCTTTCAATACCTCATGTTTATTTTTGTCTTTCCTCAGCATCTGGTTCATATCCTTCCACTCAACGATGTGTTGTTCCCTTGTGGAATGCCTGAGGTCTAGATTAAGTATCTTATATTCCTCCAGGGTAATCTCACCTTTTTCTTTCTCCTTTTGTGGTATAGCTAGGTTCAAAGTTCTGGATCCATCTGGACCTCTCTGTATTGCAGACACCATCCTAGCTTTTCTTTTTTCTTTCCTTGGAGTTCTTTTCTCCCCTAATAAGCTTTTGATGTCAATAGGAGCCATTTGTATTTCCTTCTTCTCCCTCCTTATCTCTCCTTCCAGCCAGGTAGGCACCTCTTTTATGCCTTCTGCAACTTTCTCTGCATCAATCACCTCTTCATGAGGTTTATCTATTCCAATTTCCTCATGTTGCTGTTGTTCATGTTGTTGCTCTTGTTGTTGTTCTTGTTGTTGCTCTTGCTGTTGTGGGAGCTCTTGATCTATGGGATTATTTGATCGCTCTTTTGATCCAACCTCATTTGCTTCTTCCTTTTCCTCAATATTTCCCCTTTCTTGATCCTCCTCTTCAAGTGTTTTTTCTGCTGATGACTTCTCTTCCTGATCATCTCCTGCATGTGTTTGTTCACTATCCGGCCTATTCAAATCTTCTTCTTGTTTATCATCTATTTTATCTTCTGCCTCTGTATTTCCTGTCTGTGGTCATTCTGGATGTACTAGTGAACTGGCCTTTACCTCATCCTCTTTAACTTCCTCTTCTTGGGTTTGCAAGCTTTCTACATTTTCCTCTTCTTCACCCTGCTCCCCATACATATTTAGCATGTCTAGAGCATCGACCTCTGAGGTGTCCTCTCTTGTTTTCTCATCAAATTCCATTTTTTCAACCTCTTCAATTTTGTGTGCTTCCTCCTGCAAGTCCTTGATGATCTCTGGCGGAACTAAGGTACCAAATGGATCTAATGATCCTACCTCTTCCTGTACTTTCTCTTCTTTAGGCTCTGTGTTATGCCCTGTTTCAATTTCACCTTGTAGGTTTGATTCTTCCTCCTCACTGAGGAAATCACTTGACTCTTCCTCTTCATTTTGGGGATCACTGGAGGCTTCCCCTATGCCAATTTCTTTCCCTCTGAACATCACTCCTTCTTCACTGTCACTGCTTACAATGTTCACAGTGTGCACAGTCTGCTTGTCCTTTTGTGCTCTTGATTCTTGTTGCCTCTCCTTAGCCAGCTCTGTTTTCACCTTTATGAATGTTTGGTTCCATTTGAGCAGAAGTACTAGACATACTTCTCATTTTCTCCCCTACTTCTTGGGCTCCAATTATATCTTTTGGTTTCGAAGACTCGCCCTTAGACAAACTTATTGGGATTGCCCTCATTGGCTGTTGTCCTGCCAATACCTCCTCTGGACCTATTTCATGGCTCATGGATTTTGGATCCACAAATGTTTCTGATGCAACTGCTACTGATATTCCCTGTGCATAGGGATCCATTAGTGTAGCATTTTTATCCTTTTCTACTATCCTTGCTTCAACAATTTTTCTTTTCTTCTCATAGAAGCACTGTAAGTCCTCAGTGGGCTCTATCTTTCTTTTCCTGCCCTTTTGTGGGTATGTAACTATTATACCCTCAGCTCTAAGTTCTTCAACCCTATATTTCAGCCATGTTTTTGAAAACAAAAATTATTGGTTCAGACAATACATCAAGAGATGTATTCCATGGCTTTGACCAATCAGGCTCTGAATGGGAGCCCGTCTTGCCTGTGCATAACTATGGTGCAACAATCTATCATTATCTTGCACTTCAGGGGGCACATATATGTTGCTAATAGACTTCATCTATTCTATGGTCAATCTTTTGTGGGCTCTTTTCCTCACCTCTTTGTCATTTTTGCAGTCAGCCCAGAAATCTTCAATATGCACTTGATGTTTGTACTTCTTGTCAACAAAGTTTTGAATTCTGTGAAATGGGTCAAACTTCCTTGTTAAATCAAATTCTTTGAAACCATAATATCTCAGCTCCTGCTCTAAATAACTAGCAACTTCCTTACTGTAACAGGAGTTCCTCCCAATAGCCCATGGTAACTTTTCATTTCCCCTGTTATTGAACTTTTTCTTGTACATCCTGAAAATATTCAAGTTTTGCCTTAAAAACTCTAACACTATTAGTTTATCAGAAGGATACCTGGGAAGCATAAATGGCTTCCCCTCAAAACCCTCAGTCCTTATGTAAGTGAACTATTCAAATTGTATGAACCAAGAACTGTGCAATCCAATCGCACTTTCTGCATCCTTAGACAGTCTTTTGCCTGGTTCCTCTCTCAATATCCTTACCATGTAGGTATAGAAAACATCATTAACCAAAGCAAAGTTCGTCATTGCATTTTCCTCCTGCAAGATAGGGTAATGCTCATATACTAACTTTTGATCTGGACCATTTCCCAGGGTACCTATACTTTCTATTCCATGAATATGAGGCCTAACTGCTGTAGCACATGCATATAACACATAAGAAGATAGATAGAAGGGCAGGCTTTTCTGTTGCCTCCTCATGGCCTGCCTCTAAATAACAGTACTGATGGCCTTGGCCCAGTGGATTTGCCCTTGGTCTTTTTGTCTTGACCTTATAAATTCAATGACCGTGAACATCCATGGTTCACACTTGGTTCCATCCCTTAACCTGACCAGCCTGCTCAGCATGGTGACCATCAAATAAATCTCCTCCTTGAAGCATATCCTCATTAAATTCTTGGGTATCCTGGCCACAGCCTTTGGTTTGTTCTCTGCGTTATACCACCCATGGAATATCTTCCCTTTACATTCCTTCTCATTTGTGCAAAAGCCCTCATTGTATTTATCAATATCAATGCCTATCATCTTATTAGTGATTTCCAACCCAAAAGTGTTAGCAATTCCTTCTGGAGTCAAATCAGCAATTACTTTATCATGTAACATAACCATCCTGGTACTTAGGTTATACATAATTACACAGTCTAAGCACAAATCCCTGGCTTCCATCACCAATGGGAAACCCACAGCTCGGTATAACCCACTCTCCCAAATACACTTCATATCTGGAGTCGCATCCACAGCGATGATCTTCTTCAGGACATCTTCAGCATCGTAGGTCCCTATGTTTGTGTTAGTGCCAACACCAGCCTCACTAATTAGGGACAGATAACCTCTATGTAGAGGCAATTCCTCTTTCTCCGGTTCTTTCCGTGGCTTTCTCTCTTTCTTTTCCTCGCCCCTTGCATCCTTCTTTTGTTTTGGGGCCATCCTATAGAAGTATACATGTCTCAAGTTTCGTTTCCACTTCATATCTAGGGTTTTACTGTGAATATCTATTTTCTACCATTTACCCTAACTCGTTTGTTTTTTTCTGTTATTTTACCTTTAAATGGACCAAGCTCTATCAAGCTAATTTAACAATTAAAACAGTAATTCTGACAAATGCATGCATTTTGAAACTGGAATTACTGGAATTAACAGTTGCATTTTACCATTCGAAAATTAAACGGGGTTCTAAGATAAATACCTATTTCTGTGACCATTTAACCTTTGTTGTTGACTTACTTTACCATTTTTACCCTTTTCAGCTACTGTAGCTCTACCGCTCTAGTAAATTTTGCTCAATTACTGCAACAGTCTTCTTTTCTGCAATTTTCAGTCTTAACAGTATATCTTGAAAGCAAAATAACATTAAAATTGCCCTAACCCTCGTTAAATCCTTCTTTTCTTGGGTGTTAGGCCTGCATTAATTACAGTCATTAATGTGCTACGATTTTAGCTTTCAATTCACTGTTTATGTTTTTTGAACCCTTTATTATCGTTAGTCAAATTCTTCATACATTCTTTTCTATGTATATTTCATTGTATGTCTGTTTGTGATGCAGAGAAAACCAGATAACATACAAAACAGGTTGAAGAATCCTTGAAAGTCCACAAAATAACCTTTACAGAGTATATCGGCAAGACTTTTGGATTTTCTCACCGAAAAATATAGGTTCTTGTCTATCGGCAAGACAATGGTTATCGGCAACCACCTTTCTCTCATCTGCCGATGAGGTAACTCATGCCGATATATATTACATCGGCCGCACTTTCCCGTCGTCTTCCCGATTGGTGAGAACATAACTGTCGGGGAACTCTTTAAGTCTCCTGCCGATGCTATCGGTTACGCCGATAGACTTACCATCGGCAAGACTTCTTGAATCTCACCCCGATCGGCTATACATAAGTCATCGGCCACTTCATAAATCTTTATACCGATACCTTTGGTCACCCCGACGAACCTTCAGACCACATTCATCGGTGTGACCTCCTACCATCGGTGAAGTCTTCAACAATTCTCCCGATGGCACTTCTCACACCGATGTGCCTAGCATCAACTTGAGCATCGGTAAGACTTCTTACTTCTCCTACCGAAATACTTAATATCAGTTTCTCCATCGGTCAAGCTTTGACCGTCGGTGGAACTCGTTCGTTCTTTTCTGATGGCTCTCTCTATACCGATGACTTCCACTCTATACATACAGTGTCATTATGAATTCACCATGTACAGTCGATAGACCCAATACAATGTATCTACTCCGCATACACTTCGGAATACATATTCATGTCGATAACATCTTCTGTGATTCTATCACCGAACGACACACAGAGAAAAAAAACTAACACTCAACAGAAAGGAAATGATCTACTCCTAAGGAAGACATTCCACTGGTTTCGAAGAAACCTCAACCAGTGTGTGAGGATCGCCCTTTTTACTTCTGTTGTTATGACTATGTACAGTACTGTTATTGTTACTTTTTATATTTGTGGGATAGCAGTTCCCAGAATTGTCAAACTATTAAACTTTATTATGTTTTCGGAAAAACTAATTGGGTGATGTTTGGATAAGTTTACATTTCAGAAAAATGAATTAGGTGATGATGGAAAATTATAATATGATTTTATTTATGTTAAATTGTACTATGTCATGATAATGCATGTTTTTTTTTAAGTTGCTTCGGCTATGATGATTTTATGTGGTTACTGATCTTGTAATTTAGTGTGCAGGAATTACTAATCGAACCACAGATTTCGGAGATCATTCCACACCTTGTTATTTGTTATTCCCTGTTAAGCCAATCTGGTTCCACAAGGAACCAAGATCTCTTTGTGTTTGATGTAATGATGTAATGTGGTCTTTCGTATGGTCGAGTGGGTTAGGTTACCCTCATGTAACATTATTTTATAATTTGTGTTGTAAAGAGATTGAATTTGAAATTTCTTATTTTATTTAAATTTATGAGGCCTTTTCTTGTGCTTTACCTTGACCAGGGGTGTCTTGTATGGGTTAAAGTTGACCCTGGGTTATACCCCATGGGTCCAGGGGCCCATTTAGCATGGGTAACCCTTGAGTAACCTCCATCTAGTCAACTTAACCTTCCCCTGAAGTTAAGTGGCGAAAATTGGAGGTAGGAGGGGACATGATGGGTTGTACCAACACCCAACCCATCCCCTCTACATTCCCCAAGGTAAGAGATGCCATCCATTATTGAAGGATTGACTTAAAGTCACCCCTTCCATAGTGAGATTCCCCCATGTGCTGTGGGGACACCCATGTGAAGAAAGGAAGAAGGGGCATGGGTCACCTGTCTTCTTCCCCATTAACTCCTTTTATTTCTCCCATGCGTAAGAGGAATCACATGAGGAGAGGAATAAGGAGTACTCTTGGGAATGGAGAGTGACATAAGCCACCAGGACAGAATAGTGGTTTTGGGGGAGAGTGAGGAGATGACAAGTGTCACCTCCCCATTCCTCAAAACTAAAAAGAATTTGGTTATTTGTTTGGAATTTTGGGATGAGAGGGAGTTAGTTGAATTTTGGGGAAACTTTCATTTTGCCTTACCAAATATAGAAAGGTTAGCTTGTAGGATAGAGAAGGGAGAGGGAGTTGGTGGCTAAGGTTGGAAGAGAACTCTGTGGACTCTGCAACAGTTTCATTCCAGGAGGGCTTTGCAAGGTTGGTTTGATTTTTACCATTGTTCCGTATAGCTGATTGTTTATGTAATGTGTGTGATTTTGTGTTAGATTTGTTTTCTGTGGGGTTTATTGTCGGGTTGTTTGACAGAGCTTCTCCCACTTGGGAGAAATGCTCATCAAGTTTGGGGTAGGGGAGGAGAGATCCTCCTCGGGTGCATACCTGTTTCCATCTTTTGGGATGTTGAAAGCCTTGAGGGCATGTATCTGTGTCTGTATCTTTGACTTGAGAGTCATATACAGATTTCTTACAAATTTGTGATCAAACTTGGTTTGAGACCAAGAGAAATTGTATTGGTTAACTTATCTGTCAGGGTGACACTCTGGAGTCGAGTGTGTCCACTCTCCTGCCCCTTATGAAACTCACTGTAGTTGAGTTTCCGTGTTGTGTAAATTACCCACGGGTGTTTGTGTGCTTTGGGATTGTTGTTGTTACTGTTGTGAAGTGGAGTGTTTGAGTTACCCAGGTGTGAGTATGGTCTCCCTAGCTCGGGGGTGACCCACTTGCGGGTCTACGGAAGGGAGGAGAGCTAGATGAGTGGTGTTTTCTTCTTTGTTTGTCTTTGATACACAGGTTTTCTCTTGGAGCTTTTGGTTGGCTTGGGAGGAGTTATATTTGTGAAGAAACAATTATTCTTCTTTGTCATGAGAATTAGGCCTGGTTCATTTCATGAGAGTTGAAGAGAGAGTACCTCTCTTATTATTGTTGTAATTTTATTGTTACCCTGGGGGTGAAGGAAACCACCTCCCTGATCTTGTTAGTAATGGTCTTCTACTTGGTTGTCATAAGCTATCAGTTGTATGTTGTTTGGGAGAAGGAAAGTTCATATCTGGGAAGTTAGTTGTTGTATCCATGGTTTAAAATCTGTAATATGAATGTGCTTAAATTTTCAAGTTGATATTTGTAAACCTTGTTAAATAGCAATTTTATTTGTGTTTCAAGTATTACTGAAAGGAAGAGTTCATTATTGATTTGCAATCTAATCTGAGTTGGTTTATGTAATTGAAAGTTTGGAATTGCTTAATTCGTTGAAAGATCAGTTTTATGATTCATTGTTCTAAACGGCTAAGTTAGTTTTAAATGATTAAGTTTTCTCCTTCATAAAATAATGGTTACATTTATTTTGTTGATTAACTGTCATTCCTTGGTTCATTTGATTATTTATTATTTAGGAAGTTAAAATGATGCAAATAGGATGGAAGAAATTATACTAAGAGGCAATTTGTTAATTAAATTTGTTTAGCCATGAATATATTCATTTCCTATTTAATTACTTAAATGAGGAAGTTAATTATCTGTATTTTTAGTTGTCTTATTGAAAGCAATCTGAGAAAACTGTGAAAACTGTGATATATATATATATAGAGAGAGAGAGATATATATATATATATATATATATATATATATATATATATATATATATATATATATATATATATATATATATATATATTCTTATTGTTTACTTATTAATCCTTTTGAAATGAAAAAAAAATGTGAATGGTATATATATATATATATATATATATATATAACTTAAATTGGATTCATCTGGGCATTCTTGTGTTACTGATATATATATATATATATATTATCAAATAATAATTAACATATTCGAAATTCAGAGTAGCTATGTTTTTAGACACAGCAGAGATAAATATAAAAAAAAAAAAAAACTTAAATAAATTTTATGATGGGCGGTGGGGTTTGAAACCCCACCGCAGTCCCTTGCTATTCACTATGAGGTGTGGGGAGGGGCGGAGCCCCACCCACACCCCACATCGTGGGATGTGGGTGGGGCTCTGCCCCTCCCCACATCCCCTGCCTCTTCCGACCCCCGCGGGGCCACGCCCCTGCCACCATTGATTCCGCCGCGGCCAATGCACACCGCGAAGCCACACCTCCCCGCCACCATTCAACCCCCGCGGCCATTAAACCACGCGGTCCCCTCTCTGCATCTGCCGCTGCGGCCACCGCCGCCCATGTCCGCCGTTCGGCTGTGGAAAACACAAACAAAAAAAAAATAATGTTAGGGCTTTGGCCCTAACATATGAATGGTCTATTTTGAAAAGAATTCATTTTAATTGCTATAGATATAGGCATATATAAATACTATATATGTCTATGTATATAGCAATATATAATGAAATATTTACTATATATCTATATATATATATATAGAAATATATATATATATATACACATATAGGTATATATATATATATATATATATATATTGTTTAACAAATTTAAGAGAACAATTTCGTCCTCTACATATACATTAATATATATATATATATATATATAGATATATATATATAAATATACATAGGAGTAAATCTATGAACCATGTTATTAGGCCCTTATAATCGTAATAAAATGTGTCACATGGATATACAAAAATAAAATAACAAATTATATTTTCACATTTAGTTATATTAAGTGTTGAACACAACAACCAAAGAAGTTATATTTCCATGAACAGGGTTTTATAAAGTGAAGAGCCTCCTACATGTATTAACAACGGTAAATGATTTACAATAAGAGTATTAATAATACTGATTAGTAATGATAACAACAGTAATTATAGATAAGAGAAAATAAAATTATAATTTAATGGGTGCATAAAGGAATATACTGTAATACTCCGGAAAGAGTTTCTCGGAAGTTTCCACTACCAACATAATGTCAATAACCAGGAAAAAAAAAAAAAGGAAAATGAAGAGGAAAATTACACGTCACCTTGCTTAAAAGAACACTGGAAATAAACTTAAGGAGACATCACAGGCATTTCATGCGAGACCATTTTAATCCCAACTGTAGGAAACGACCTCATAAGTAAACCTGTAAGAGAGTCTGAAGAAGAAAAAAACTAACATTGGAAAACACAGAGGAGAAAATGCGTGACATTTCCCATATGGGATAAGAGAACTAAGTTGACGGACCCTTCTGCTAAATCTGCTTAGGAACAAGTTTAATTAATACAAACGAAGAGGAGATACCGTGATCGGAGAAGACTAGGAGACCGAGTCCAGCGAAGTAGTAAACTAGTCTATGTGACCTAGACCATCCTGAAGTTAGGTTTAATATCAACAATAGCTGCAGTGATAACCCTGATTTACGTAAATTATGAAGAAAGGACCGGATACACATAAAGAAAGCATAGAAAACGAAAGAGAGAGAGACCGAAATATAAACACACTAAATTAATAGAGAAATAGTTAAGGTAAGGGCGAAAAAAATACAATCAAAATTAAGAACCAGTGAAAAGGGAAGAGAGAGCAAACGAACCGCCTTGTTGAAAATGCTAAGTCGTAGGAGGAGTATGTTTCAGGAAACAAGAGAGGAGACAGACAACCGTGCCTGGCTGAAAAATGACTAAATAGGGAGATCAATAGTCGGTTTAGTTGGAACAAGGCGTCGTGGGAAGTTGTTAGTCTATCAGCGAACCACATGCATAAATGAGTGCAGCGTAATTCCCACTAACGCCGTAAGGCGTTATGCTGCCGAAAATTGCCGAAGTTTAGATTTAGGAACTTTGGTAATCTCACTCTTGCAATGACGTTAGCGGCGTCGTAAAGACCCTCTTGTTGATCTGTATGCGTCTGGTTGCACGCAATTGTACTTATATCCTGCCGAAAATTGTAGTGTTTCGCCATGAGAGAACACTGTCGAACATGCGTACGCATGCGAAGGGGTTTTTTAGGATAGTGTGAGAAAAGTTTTTCATATCTTGTGTCATAACCACATGACAAATGTGGCTATGACACGTGCGATGTGTGTTGTGACCACATGGAAAATGTGGGCATGACACAGTGGAATGCTTCCGTACTACATCCCAGGGGTTACACCAAAACAATAGAAGCTCTTTATTTCCTTCTTCTAAATATTAATACAGATTTGTTCTTCTTCTCTGTCTGTCTGTCTATCTACAGACCACCTATTAAAAGACTCTTGCGGCAGTTATACAAGATGGAAATGAACCACCACTGTCGAACAGTTACAAAACTACAGTTCGGTTACAATTCTTTCCTTGACAACTCAACATTATGCCGTTACTCGGCCAACTAGACTCAAAGTGGCACTAAGGTCTTATAACATAACACTTGTACATAACATAAAATGTAGGGAATCTTCGAGATTCTTCAGGTTTCGAGGTGCTCCTGCACCAGTTTGTATCTCTTCGTTGTATCTTTAAAAACATACAAACATTTTGTGCAAAGAACCAACTAATGCTTTTGCCTTTTCCGCTTTCTGTACCTCTTTGCATCTTTTGGTTTGTATATCTCGCTTGTATATTTTGTTGTATAAGCGCACATACAAACACCTTATACAAACACTCCTTACCCTTTATTCTTTCGCCATGCCCTTTGATTCTTTGTATATCGGGATTGTACATTATAAACATACAAACCCCAAATATACAAGGAATTCTCTGTTTTTAACTTTTTTCTAACATCCGGCTTGTATTTCCGCTTTGTATCTCCGAATGTACATCCGCTTGGACATCACAAAATATACATTCTCATTATACAAGCAACAAATGTACAAACACTGGGACCCACCTTACCTTTCCTTCATATCTCCGCGATGTACAAAACTCAATGTATCTCGTAATATACAATTCGGATGTGATACATTGAATTAACTGTATTTTAATCTTCTTGAGTTCTGGCTTGTATGTGAAAAGCGATGTATCTTTTGGAACATATACAAGCATGGAAGTATACAACGACTTAACTCCAATTGATAACTCTTGGGTTCCGTAATGTACACAAAAGAATGTATATTTTACCTTGTATATCCCGAAACATACAAAAGGCAAAAACATACAATAGTTTAACTTTATTCCATAATTGCTTCGATTTCGGCTTGTATAAAGTGCTTGTATATTTCATTGTATATTTCATTTCATCCAAATATACAAACCACGATATACAAGCGACGAACTTAACTATTTATTCACTTGAACTTTGAACCTTTCTTAATTCCACCTTGTATAAAACACAATGTATACCTGATATTCATTGAGTCCCGATACATTGTATTTACCAAAATTTGCTTTACTTTCAAACTTGCGTTGTATAAAGTGGAACGCATGCCTCCTGATACCTTGCATACAAAACCCAACATATACAATCATTATGCATTATTTAATAATATTTCAATTCCGCAATGTATATGACTCTTTGTATCTCTTGATTGTATATTTCGCATCCGCCAAATATACAAGTGCCAAACATACATCGATTATACCAACTTTAATACCTCCACAATTCTGCGCTACGTATAATCCCTTGTATATTTACTTGTATGTCTTCCCATTTGCCAAATATACAAACCGAAATATACATAGCGGATTTCAATGTGTATACATTCCAACCTAACTCCTTTCGAGTCCACCTTGTATGTATGTATAAAACTTTTCTCAAATGCATACAAGGAAAAAGCAACAAAATAAGAAAACCTGACGACCAACACAAAAGCACAATATACAAACGCATTTGTATATGAGACGAATTTGCATATACAAAGAACTTTGTATATACAAGGCACAAACCCTCTAATTATACATTTACCAAAAACAACAATAACTCGCAAAATACAACGAATTTCAGAATAATTCAAAAAGCAACCCCTGTTTATTTTCAACAAGGAATTCACCTGTATTTTGACCTGGTACTTAAATGCAAATTTTTCTTATTTTTAACAAGGTTTGTATTTTCAGCTCCTCTTCCCTTTTACCACCAAGCAAACCACACCAACAAGCAAAGCAAAGCCAGCATCAGTAGGGGTCCTCATTTTGCTAAGGAGTAAAATGGGGCGTGTTGTGAGCATCACAACAGGTATGTTGTAAGCCTATGGTTTGAGACTCTATGAAGACACCTATTGTATTATTCTTTTATGCTAAATAATATAATTGTGATAGTCCTTTGGTGGTGGGTTTTCTTCCTAAAGGGTTTCCGACGAAAATTTGTTGTTTTATGTGTTTCTTATGGTTACATAATATTTCATGTTACTTTCTATATTGTTGAAGAGATTGTTTAAATACTCTATTTTTTATCACATAATCTTTTTTCGAGTTGCCCAAGTGTTCTTTTGTGCATTTAGTCCACCTAGAGTTTCTCTTTTCTCATATTTGTACTTTTCTTGTTCCTTGTGTGTTATATAGTAAAAAAACACAAAAAATAAAAACCCACATCATACGAGGGAGCACAAACTTAAAAGGAAACTACCTTGTTGGTGTTATTCTCAAGCGCTGATAATGTATTGTTACTTTCCATTGTGATATACAAATTATGCGAAGATTTTGAGATGAAAAATCTAAATCTTAACAAACCTCATCATTGCTAGTATAGAAATCTTAAATACATCTATTTAAAAGATGTGAGAGTTATCAGTCTTTTAAGACATAGGTTAGATAGGCATCTCGAAATTGATCTCCCGTTGTCTTTTATGTACATGTATTTAAAATACATATATGCTAATTTATTAGGTTTTTATATAACGTATATACTATTGGGCCTAATTAATGTTTCACATATAAATGATTACCAAATTTATGTTAAGGAAATTGTGTTATCCCCTCAATCCATTGCAACCCCTTACTACCATTATAATTACACTCATTATATCAAAATTAACATCATTATTATCCTTAACAAGAATGACTCGTCATCTCGTTCCAAACAACACATCATTGTCGACATCATCTTTATCATCATGACCAACATCATCATTAACCTTATCAATGTTATCATAAACATCATTATCACCACCCACTACCATTATAATCACTGTCAACATCATCTATTGGCAGAGCACTCTTCCCCAAAGAGGGGGTGGATTGAAGCTCAAGATTAGTTTTTTTAACTAACCGAGTGAAAGCCATCAACATCAGAGCATTAGGTAAGCCATCAACATCGTGGAGGAGGAGCACTAGGTTAGGACCCTCCTAGGGAACCTAACTCCTCCGTGGGGGGGCACTAGGTCAGGCCAACTCCATGGACCCTCACCCGACCAATAAGACACTCTCCTAAACCTTCGCTTTAAAAAATATTAATTTCTTTTTCTTCATCCGTACCCCACACTAGCAGGTAAACGAAGCCTTTTGGCCTGCATGATTAACACGCTTAACAGAAAAAATAATGCATCGTACGGACCGTACGAGGTGCGACCAATCTTGGTGGATAGGAAATAGTGTCCGTACCCATTTTTTCTTACCGGTATTTCCACGTTTGTCATTACTTTACTACTTTTTCCGGTTAAAAAGTTGCAGGGTTTTTATATAACCAAGTATGGGGATAATGCTTTTGGAAGCAATGGTGGCGGGTTCGATCCTCATTATTTGTTCCTTCGTTATTTTGTTTCCTTGGCTGTAGTAGTAGGAAAGTATCCAGCGTTCGACATTATTCGGATTTTTTCTTAAAATTCTGAAAGATGAGCCTTGAAACCCTTTCGAAAACTTCCCCTGCTGCTTCTGAGGAGGATGAAAATAAGTTGTTTGTGAAGACCAACAATTCAGAGTCATCTGAGTTTAAAACTGACGAAACTGGTCAGACAACTCCGCTACGATCTCTTCCTGCAAAAAGAGAGCTTGTAATGGAGGAGAAAAGCGTTGACAGCAGTGCTGCCATCGATTTAGAAGAGCTGCTGGCGCAAACATACCCAAAGGAAGCTTCTACACCCATTAATATGTCAAGTGAAATCGCTGCCGAAGGCTCGGTCCGCAGATCGAAACGCGCCAAGACAAGTATGCAGGAGAAAGTTCCTGAGAGAGGAGCTGATTCTGTGAAGAAATGGTCCGGCGAGGAAGAGGTTTGTCTGGCAAGGGTTCTGTTGGAATGTACTTCACCCGAAGGGGAAGTTAACATAGCGGCGTTTTACCAGCGAGCTAAAGAAGCGCTGCAATTTGGGGTAAGTACTAAGCAGCTCTATGATAAGATGAGAGGAATGAAGACGAGGTTTTTGTCTATAAAGTCCAAGCTAAAATATCAGAACATTTCTGAAGAGAATTTTTCTTACAAGGCGCCTCACGAGCCGGCACTTTTCGCTATCTGGAAGCGGCTGTGGGGAAATAGCAACGCTAGTCCGAAAGTCGAAGCTGAAAACCCTAGAAACCCCAAAAACCCTAGGAACCCTAGGAACCCTAGTGGCGTTGTTAAGGAGGAGGAAGAGGAAGATACGTGGCTGCAAAGCTTAACGCAAAGTACAAGAGAAAATGGAGGGCGCGGTTTGGATAATGACATTGTAAGTGCACAGAGAAGATACCAAACTGTAAATGTTGCTGCTGCTCCTGCTCCTGCTCCTGCTGCTGTAGAAAATTCACAATCCTCGGGAAGGATGCAAGATGGGGTGTGTGTGATTCCACTTGTGTTGAAAAGAATGAAGGAGCTTGTGGATGCTGTGAATTCTGTGGAGGATTTTCCCTACCTTGATGCTGCTGAAGCCCGTGAATTGCAGCAGAAATGGCGCAGGATCAGGATTCAGGAGGTAAGGTTGTTTTCTGAAGGATTGGGTTTGTTGAATGAGCAATGCAAGTTGATGTTGGAAAGTTTGGAAGCTTCAAATGGCAGTCATGGAGGTTAGAATTTCAGGGTCATGTTACTTTTCTTTTGCCTGTTGGGTATGTTCATAAGAAATTGTTTGTCTTGAGTATCAAAAGCAGTCTGCTCTGCAGTTTATCTTCATAGGTTTTTATTGTAATTATTAGATGCTTATTAATGACAGGAAGTTGTAGGGACAGATTACTTTTTTAATCTGTGGTGTATGTTAATAAAATTGTTGTTTTTCTTCGAGAATCAAGACTAGCCTGCATTGCTGTTTATCTTCAGAGGTTCTTATTGTAAGTAGCAGATGTTGGCTAAGAGCAGGAAGTTGTAATTCACATGCTTTTTCTCGGAGATCCAAACCCTTCTTGGTCTTTAGGGAAATTGATAATTGATATTTTTAATAATATAGAATCCCAACTAACTTGTTCGTGCCAGACTTTGTATTCATCTATAGTACAGGGATTTGGTTCAATATATTATTATCTTCTATACTTAAGGAGATTCAAGCTGTCTATTTAGAAACATGTTTTTGAATGAACTCAGTTTAATCTTTTGTTCGCTGATAGGAATCCAATCTAATGTGCAATTCATGACATCTTATCAAAAATGTTCAATCTCTTTACAAGTTACTTATGCTTGGTGTTAGGAATCCAATCTAATATGCAATTCATGGCTTCTTATCAAACATGTTCAATCTCTTCACATGTTATTTGAGCTATTTGCAGCACATGGTTATTGCTTCTGTAAAAGTGTTAAGGGATTGGTAATATAGTAGCAATATTACTGGTACAATAATGTTATTTGTTCTTTTTGGTTGGTAAATGGATGGGTTTTACTTGTGGCCATCCCCTGGGTGCCATAGTTATTGGGGAGTCACACATGTGACTTGAGCTTGGGAGCAATGATTTGTAACCCAACTGCCTAATGTTGAACCACAGCCCTGAGGCTCAATTGGTATGATACTGTTATTAAGTCAGTATGTGAAAACCTTTTCTGGTAATAGGAGTAGCTCAATCTGACACGTTTGTGAGGATCTGACTCACAGCTAATGTGCAATCTATGGGTTTCTATTCAAATGTGTTTGATATCTTTGCTATTCCTTGGATGCATTTGTAGTGTATTGTGGTTGTAGTCAGGTAGGCATGTTCAAGTTTACTACTGAGCTTGGTCATGTGGTTAAAACTTGCAAGGACAAAATTGAACAATTTATCAAGTAAATGGAGTAAAATTTCTTTTTGGGCTTGCAAAAGGGGGTTCTTATACAGCAAATTGGTGTCTCATTAGACGGTGACCCAAACTACCTTTACTTTTGCCCTGTCACTGGTTCAGGCCAGGTATGGTTTTCTCTCTGGCTCCAGCTTGAGTTCAGCTAGGATTGAAATGTACCTGGGCCGGACCCACAGGCACAGGGCAGAACCCTGGCTAAACTGAGGCTGGACCTGGACCGGGATCCGTACCTGGCCCGGATTTGGTTGTGTTTCTGGCTGAATCCAGTAACAGAGGGCAAAAGTAAAGCTAGTTTGGGTCACTGCCTCACAAGACTCACATTTTGGTGTATGAGCCCCATTTCTGGAAGCTTATAAAAGAATTGTTTTCCATTTACTGTATAAATTGTTCAATCTTGTACTTGACTGAACCCATAGGCCCGGGGCAGAATCCTTGGTGAACCCAAGCTGAACCCCCCCCAACAAAACATAAAAAATGTTTTTTAATGAAAGATCCAAACCAACCCCAATTAACCCTAAAACTAACAACACACAAGATCCACAAAACAAAACCAGCTAGTGGGAGTGGTACCGATGCTGGTTATGCTTCTAATGAACCAGCTGATGACGTTGATGCTCTTGATGAAGAGCAATATGATAATTTGTATTGATTTTCCATGTGCAGTTGCACTAATACGTACCTACTTGATTTATCTTCAACATTTGACAATTTGCATTGGATTATCAATTATCATCTTTAATTTTGTGCAAATTTTGGTTATTTTTATATATTTTTAATATTTTCTACATACATTGTACTGCTGAACCCAGCTGTACAAACCTGGGAAAGAAAAATCAGCAAACCACCAAATCCAAATCCTCAATCTAAACTGGCAAAATAGCTTTTACCATTTAGTAACTTTATTGTTTGAAACTCATATATTTTGTGTATCAGAATGAAGTTGGGTTAATTTATATTTTAGATTATGGGGTTTCTAGCTAATAGGGAGGGATTCAGTAGTCTGAAAGCACCAGAAAAATGTATGTAGTTGAAAGATTAAACATTCAAGTTTAAGAGCTGTATTTAAAATCTAATAGGGGCTTCAATGGTACAGGACTAATCCCCAAATGAGATTGAAGGTGTAAATGCTAATTGAGTTTTCTGGGTTAACTAATAAATAATATTGGCGAAAGTTGCATACAATTGGGAATACAATCAGAAGATTTTTTTCTGTCATACCCGGACAAATTTTCTGTTGTGGATATATTTTCATTATTGTTTTTAAAGTATTGGAGGTTTTTTAGCATAGAAATTTGTAATTGACATGCTTACTTTGGAAGATTTAAACCATTTTTTTGGGTAGCAGACATGAGGCTTTTAGACTATTAGAATTGGAGAATATATTTTGGGAAACAATTGAGCAAGTTTTTTAGCACTAATGTGTCAGATCACACTCTGTGATCCATCATCAAGATGAAGAAAAATGGTGATTAAAGATTAATTTGGTTGTGATAATAAATGGTGTAAAGATTAATTTGGTTGTGATAATTGGACTCCCAGTTGGTTATGGCTTCTTTAATTTTAACTCCCAGCTAGTTATGGCTTCTTTAATTTTAACTCCCAGCTAGTTATGGCTTCTGTAATGTAAGGCTTTCAGACTATTAGAATTGGAGAATGTATTTTGGGAAACAATTGAGCAAGTTTTTTAGTATCAATGTTTCAGATCACACTCTGTGATCCATCATCAGGATGAAGAAAAATGGTGATTAAAGATTAATTTGGTTGTGATAATAAATGGTGATTAAAGATTAATCTGGTTGTGATAATTGGACGCCCAGCCCAGCGAGTTATGGCTTCTTTAATTTTAACTCCCAGATAATTTTGGCTTCTTTAATTTTAACTTAGTCCTTGGATTGGTTTATGGTACAGGAGTGTTGATTGTATATGTTACAGTGTTATAGATCTTGGAGATCCATTCTCTATTATTTTGTGTTTAAGGAGATTCAAAACGTGTCGTATCTTAATCATGGTGTCAAGCTCCTGTCTTTGGGTCTTAGAATGTCACTGTTACAAATCTGGGAGATCTAAACTCTATTATTTTGTACTTAAAGAGATTCAAAATGTGTCATTTTCTTAATCGTGCTTTCAAGCTCCATTCTTTGGGTCTTAGAATGTCAACCTAACATGCGTTTGTTAATGAAACTCCCAGCAAAAGTGCAAATCATGGCTTTTTATTCAAATGCCTACTAGTAATTTCTCGACCTGTTTCTATTCACTTATACACATGGTTTTGGTTTTATACGGTAGTGTTTTTTGATTGAAGCACGTAACAAAGTAATCATCCCAGCGCACACTTCCAAGCCTAGGTCTATGGCCCTCACTACCGCCTTCATGTGCTTGTGACTTAACAAATTTGTCGTCTCCACAACACTCTATAAGCCTAGCTTATGACCATTTTCACGACACTGCTTGTTATTGGTAAATACCCTCATACAGAGGCACCTGCAATAGCTGTCATTGATTCAAGTTAAACTCTCACGAACAGAGCTTTAATATTGTCAAAAATAACATTTAACACCACTTACAAAGCTTGCAATTATTAGATGAACCATAAGTTTTGCCAACCTCGAAGGATGACTGTGGGTGGGTGCAAGTCCGTGGGTTGCATGACAGTGTGCTGCAAGTATGTGGGTTGCGAGACTTTGGGTTGCAAGTCTAGGTTGATATGTCAGCATTGACTTCTTTTCTTGCATTAAAATAGTTTAGAGGTGCTTGATACAACATAAATTAGGGGCTACTTTGTGGGTTCCGTTGCCTTGGTGAAGTTTGCATTCCCATGCCATTTCTTATTTAGTATTGTGTTTACTTTGAGGAGAGTGCCTTGATGCATGGATATATTGATAAATGGTGTAATTCTGTGCAAAGTTCGGTCCCTTGTCTTACGCCATCTACCTATTCATCATATCCATTCCTATATACTTATTACTTATCCTCATCGATATGATTAAACATTTCTACCTAAAGCTAACATAAATCTCTGATGTTGAGGCATTACAAACCTCAAAGTATTCATTTGGATTATTCCCCTTAATCATAAAACCAACTACCATTATTTATATTTATGTTATTAATTGTTGCAAATTATCAAATTATTTGATTAATTAATCTAAATTAGTTGTGCTTATGTGTATATATTTTATTGGATTAGTCTAATCTTAATTAGGCTACACTCAGATTAAGGAAAATATTTTCCTTTACAATACATAAGTAGAAATGATTAATAAGGACGAATAATGATTATAGTGTTGCCTTCCCAAAAAGTAATGAAGGAAAGAAGATATATGGATAGGGAATTATGACATTGTATATGGATAATGCCATAAGTAACGAAGGAAAGACCATATAATGGAGATACGTGGGTACATGAGTTTAAAGAATGCTGACAAGAGATGCACTTAAAAATACGAGGGCATCAAAATACGAAATAATTTTCTAAAGAGAGTACATCTAGAATGGTGGTGCAACACACTCTGCTTTTAGCTTTAAGGCAGCATCCTCTTATCGATTAGGGTTGTCACGATGAAACCTATCATGCTCGATCCATTTAGTTGGACCATTTTCTAAACAAGTGAGTTGTCTAAGAGTATTTGAGGTATTTTATGGATCAAATTGGTATTAGAGTAAGTTGGATTGTTATCACAGTTTGGGTGGGTTTTTAGTATTATACCCGTTACACAATCCAGTGGCAATAATGATTTGAGATAATATGAGCTTAAAATTGGTCCTTGATGGTAGAATAAAGCATAAAGAAGGGTGGCACATGAGTGTGAAAGAAAAATGGATTAAATTTGAGGAGGGATTTCGAAAGTTTAGAGGTAGATGTTGCTATGATTTCAGCTATGATTTCCTGTCATATGGGAAAAATGAAATTGTTTGAGAGTGTGTTAATAGTCTTCTTAACTCATAAATTGGACATCCAAGAGACTTTTCAAGGATAAAAGGAGCAGCCCAAGGTTATATATGAGCATGGTGAGATCGTAGACAACAACAACATACTTCCATTCAAAGTGGAGGTAAAGATTGAATGGTAAAAATTGAGAGTCAACCATTCAATGGAGAAGTGATTGGGAAAAAAATTAGATCAATGGCTCTCAAATTGAAATATATTTTAGCTTGTATAATTCAAATTCTTCTTAACATATTTATTTTGTTCATCTAAAGCTATCTAGACATGCCTAAACTTGCTATGAAGCATATGCAACTTCCTTACAAATGAGATAAGCCACACCTATTGCAAAATTTGAAGATTTCAAAGAGTAGTTGAAGAAATAGTTTTAACCCATATGCTATGAAGAGGATAGAGCAATTCAATGACATTGCTTCCATCAATGGCAAGCACAAAGCATCCAAGATTATACTATTGAATTTCAAAAGGAAGTGGTGCAACTTGCAAGGGATATGCTAATGAAATATAATGGAGGCTTATTTGGGCATCTTAGTATATTTGGGCATCTTTGTAGAGTTGTTTTATTATTTCAAGGAAAGATTCTTTTTGGAGATTACATTTGGAGTTACACCCATTGAAAAATTCAAGAACAAAGGTGTTGCAACTTCACATATAGTAAAGGAAATTAAGTGTACTTTAGATACATATGATAGAATTTCCTATGCAACTAGACAGAAAAAAACAAATGTGGTTTGTGATGATGCTCTAAATGAAGACGAGTTTACCAAGCTATTTCATGTGAAGGGAGAACTTAGAGGTTGAAAAATTGATGCTCATTTTTATACTTATTCTCAAGCAAATATAATTTCTCAAAATTTGGTTTAAGGGCTCTGTTTAGAAACAAGAGGCATTCAAAACCATATTCGTTGGGTTTGTTGGAGCAAGGAGTTGAAATTTTAGTCCAAACACATGTAATTAAATTTGCACATTTATTGGAGTTCAAGGAGGATGAGGTAATTGTGGATGTCATACCATTAGATGTATGTGGAATTGTTTTTGGTAGCTCAAATCTCTATGAATGGGATGTAATTTTCTATCAAAGGTTGAATAAATATTAGTTAATAAAAATGGAGATGAAATGATGGTTAAATCATATGAGAGTAAATCCAAGGTTTTCATTGTTGCATATGTGTTGTCATTGATGTCAACAATGTGATGTTCAGTGATGGATATGATTGATATCAATAGTGCTGAAGGTTGGAAGTGGAAGTGATGATCGGTTGATGATTAGAGATGCCAAATGATAGTGATGACTAAGGGAGATTGTTGCAGATTGTTGTGAGACAGAGAAGCAAAGTGATGAGTATATCAGAGAAGAAGACAAAGGAGTAATAAAGAGATGGATCAGAGAAGTTGCGAAGCAAAGGGTAAGATGATGAATGCCATGTACTATGTATACTGATTGGATCAATATCATCTATACACGGCTGTACCCCATCTTTTGAAGTTCATGCAAAGGTGAAAGTTGTGAGCAAAAGAATGTGCTAACATGAAGATTCTTGTTTTGTTAGAAGGAGTTGTGTTTGATGTTGAGAATGAAGTCTTTGATGTGGTAAATATTGTATTTCTTGTTTCATGAGGAAAGACATTTCTTTAGTCTTGAAAGAAAGATTCAAGAGGTCCAAGGCACTAGAGTTTGCACTGAAGCAGCTCAGGAGAATGCTCCACATTCCTCTGTATTTGAAGGTATGGCCTTGTGGTTTGAAAGTTAGTTAGAGACAAGTATAAAGTTTGTATGTTCCTGATTTCAGAGCTTGGAAGTTACTGCGGAAGATTCTAGAGCTCACAGAGTGAAGACAAAGGTTTAGGATGATTGCAGTCAAGAGGTGTCAGAAAAACGCTCCGCATTTCTCCGCTTTTGTTGATGAGGTCCTGTGGTTTGGAGGATGGTCAGTCATAGATGAAAATATTATTATATTCAAGTTTGAGTTGTTTTGATGCACCACAAAAGTTCTTCGGAGTCAGCAGAACAAAGACATATCATGTTGCTGATTAGGTTTGTCTGGAGGAGAAAGCAAAAGCCATCGCATTTCACCGCAGTTCATCTTTTGGCTTTGATGTTTGGAGGATGAGTTCAGATATTCTGTATGTTTGTTCATCTTAGGTTTTAGGTGTTGAAGTGCATCACAAGTGGTTTTTCAATTCTCTATCTCGAGGTTGTGTATTCATTGTTTGTAATTGATGCCAGGCTCAATTTCTGTTTGTTTGCACCATAAAGAAAGCATATATTTTAGTGGAAGGATTGTTTGAGAAGGTTTGTGTAAGTCTTATGCTACGTGAGTAACGATCCGCATGATGTTAATTGGTTCCTCTAGTACCACTTTAGGTCTAGAGCTATTTTGTGGAAGGATAAGTGTTTACTGGGACAACTTGATATGTTTTGATGATCTCATTGGATGTTTGGATGTGTGCGCTAGCTTGGAAGAATGTGTTAATGAAGAATAGGTCCCGATTATCACTTGGCTTGAATCACATTGGATTTCTACATCTTTTTGAAGCCAACATGGCGAGGCCATTGCATGTTTCATGTTTACATGTTTCATCTTGGTCGTGCTGCAAGGTGTGCGCCCTTGGTCTCCTTGTGATGTGCAGCACAATGCTTGGGTTTGTGACAAGGCTTAACCACCTTCCATGGATTCATTAACTCTGGCAGTTGTATCAGGTATTAACAGGTCGATCGTTTGGTGCAACGACAACCGTCTTTCCAATAATTGGTATCAAAGCCTAGGTCACGAGTTCAAACCTCTCACTTGCACTAGGGGGGTTATTACAAGGTGTGTGCCCTTGGTATCCTTGTGATATGTAGCACAACGCTTGGGTTTGTGAAAAGGCTTAATCACCTCCCATGGATTCATTAACTCTAGTGGTTGTATCGGGCATTAACAGGTTGATCTTTTGGTGCAACAACAACTGTCTTTCCAACAGGCCGACGTAGGAGAAAGATTTTGTTGGTTATGGAAGGTATAAATAAAAGAACTTGTTTGTTGTGGATTGTGTGTGTATGTGAGAGTGTGCGAGGTTATGTGAGTGAGTGTGAAAGTGAGTGAGTGTGTATGTGAAGATGTGTTGAAGGAAGAAGTGTCTATCGTGTAGAGGAAGTGCAGATTTGAGTTACAGTGACGTGTGTGGATGTTGCAGAGGTGTCTGATTAGTGAGATCAGTTGAAGGTGATCTTCAGAGGTTGTAGCCTCATTCTGTAAGTGTTGTATTGTATTTCAGAGAGTTGTAGCTTCCTTTGGGTTGTAGCTCATAAATAATATTGTAATCTTGTTTTTATTTGTGAGGCTGGATTTGGACAGTAGATTCAAGTAGCTTGCTCACTGTGGTTTTTCGCTTCTAGGGTTTTCCATGTAGATCTAGTGTTGTGATTGTGTTCATGTGTTGTGCTTTGATTTGCTTAATTTGCTTCATCATTTGTTTAACGGAGTAAGAAGATTTTGCTGATAAAGTTAATTTGAAATACAGTTTTGGTATATACTAATTCATCCCCCTCTTAGTATATCATTGTGTTCTGACATTCATGGTAAGTGTTTCCCAAGCAAGGTGCTTCATAAATGGTATGAGAAAATCTGCTTTATTGACATTGTAGGAAAAACAATGAATAAGTCGTAAAGGTAAAATCAACTCATGGACTACATTCTAGCAAAGAAAAAGAGGATGTGGACTAGTTTATTGTCATTTGAGTGAGCTTTTTGAGGAGCCTAAGGGGCTGCTCCCTCACTGATCTAATGGACATGAGATTTTTTATTGCCCAACTATCTACTTCTGAACATAGGATTATATTGACATAGCACATTAGAGGCTAATGAGGTAAAAGATCAATTGTGAGATTTGTTAGAACACAGAGTTATAATGCGTAGTATGTCACCATGTGGTTCTCCAATTGTCGTGGTGTTGAGGAAAAATGGAACATGATGCATAAGCATCAATTACCAAACTTTTGAACAAGATCACAATAAAGAATTGACACTGTTTATCATGCATAGATGATTTAATAGAACAATTACAACATGCAAGGTATTTTACAAAATTAAATTCCCATTTATCATTAAGGGTAAAAGAAGATGTTATGTGGAAATTTGCATTCAACACTAAACATTAGTTATTTGAATGGCCACTACTTCTATTTGGGTTGTGCAATGCACTAGCAACCTTTATGTGGTAAATGAATAAAGTACTATCGCCTTTTATTGACTAGTGTGTAATTGTATACTTAGATGATATTTTTGTTTTCAACTAGACATATGAAGAGCATGTTAAACATTTAGAAAAAGTATTGTAGATTTTAAAGGAGAATAAGCTTCGATTAAATGGCAAGAACTGTGAATTTGTAAAACAAAATATAGTTTATCTTGGTTATGTCGTAAGGTAAGGGTGTAATTAAAATTGATCCAACAAAGGTTGAGGCCATTGTGAATTGGCCCAAGTCCACAAGTATAATCAAAACGAGGAGAGCTTTGTTAAGGCAACTCAATAATTAAGTAAATTTGTAAAAGCATGTTATTTTATTGTAGCTCTATTACATGCTATTGTAGGTCATGGGAAGAGTTTTAAATGGGGCAATGTGTAAATTAAAGAAGCAAATCAACAATGCACCCATATTGGATTTACCCAATTTGAAACTTTTTATTGAGGTGGAAATAGAGGCAAGCAATTATGCAATAGGGGTTGTTCTATTGCAAGGTGGAAGATCAATTTGTTACCATTCAAAGTTTTTTCATGGGTCCATCATTGGGTATTGCACTTATGACAAGCAATTTTATGCATTGGCAGAAGCGGTTAAGAAGTGGAAAAATTGCTTGTTGGACAAAGAAACTATAATACATACAAATCATTAATCATACCAATATCTTTAAGCTCAAATGAATTTTCAACAAGTGAGACACTACAAGTGGATGGGCTTCCTTAAATAGTTCCACTTGGTCATTAAATACAAGAAAGGTACAACAATAAACTTGTTGATTTGTTGTCTATGCCATTATTCATTTTAGCTATTTCTACATTATCTCTTCTTGAGTCATTTGGAAAAGAGGATTGTGTGAAAGATAATGTTCATGCCTAGGACTTCAAAGGGTTATAATAGTAATTAAAAAAAATAAACATGATATTTTCCAACAAAACATTGGTTTTAAAACATGATATTTTCCAACAAAACATTGGTTTTAGTGTAAAGGATAGATTACTCTTCAAGTGTAACTTGTTATGCATTCTAAAAGAGAGGAGATTGGTATTTTTAAGAGAAGCACATACTTGTAGAATAGATGGTCATTTTGGGGTTACAAAATGACTATATCAGCCACTTCTACTCCTAACTTATTCATGTAAGCATTTCAATGGATTTTGTTAGAGGGTTGACCATGACACAGGAAGAGAATGATTATTTATTTGTGTTGGTTGTGTTGAACACACAGATATACTGGGGGGTGTGAATCAGTATCTACTAAAATTTTTACTCTTCTATTGCATTTAGTCAAATGTAAACATTTAAACTATGAGAAACAAAAGAACACACAATAACATAACACCATATTTACATGGAAACCCAGGATGGGAAAAACCATGGTGAACAAGCTTCTTGGATCTACTGTCCAAATCCAGCCTCACAAATAAAAAAAGATTTACAATGAATTTTATGGGCACCAACCCAAAGGAAGCATCAAGTCTCTGATACAAAGTTTTATGAGCTTCAACCCAAAGGGAGCACCAACTCCCTAATACAAAGCTTTATGGGCTCCAACCCAAATGAAGCACCAACTCTCTAAAGTGCTACGACACTTACAACACTTACAAGATGAAGCACCAACCTCTGCACCAAAACACTTGGACTGATTTAGATGATTCTTCTCAAATTTATACAACTGCTTCAACCTCAAGCTTTTGTTGATCTCTACAAACTCTATTCTACTATCTTCTTGGCCATTTACCTCCGCACAATTACTGTACCAATCTCTACAATATCATAATTCCTTCAAGTACCTCTACTCTATCACAACAACATCACAACTTCTTCAAATACCTTCGCAACATCACTTCTGTATTGACTTTAACTGAATTGATTTTTTCCACACTTGGGTGAGTGCAGGATCATGATGGGCCAAACACTACCCCTAAGTGGCAATGTAAATGTGAAAAACAGACTTAAATAACTTCATGTCAAAAATTGAATGAGTTATCTACACAATCTAGAAATAAGATAGTAATAAAATTTGTAACAAATTGAATGTAGTTTACGGACTACTACTTTTTTTTTGAAAATTTTAAAAATAGTTTGGTGAAAATTTGATATTTCAATGAAGCACTAATAAAATTTTCAGAAAAACGTAAAAAGTATGTGTCATTCTGGCCAACCTAAGTATGAGAAAAGGATAATATTTTTCCTCCATTATTTGGATTTAAGTAAATCACACACGAGTGGATGTGACACATATTTTTTTATATTTTTTAAGTAAATAAATAATTATTTATGAATTTTTTACTGTGACTTTTTTAAAATATTAAAAATTAATTTTTCAACCAACCTAACTTGGTCAAAAATATATGAAAATAAAAAAATTTAATTTTCAATGTATACCCAATAAGTCTTTGAATGTGAGGCATCTTTTGGATTTAAAAAAAGATTAATATGTTGAAAGTTATGGATGTTTTTCAATATGTATATCTATCAAGAAATCAGACATAACGTATGTAAAAAATTAATAATAATTACCTATTAAATTATTATGAGGCTTATATTGTATTTTTGGAATCTTAATAGCTTCCTCTATAAACCCTTTTCATTTGATTAAATTTAGTTACAAAAAAGTCTGTCAGTTTCAAGGATGAAATTGTGAAAAATTTTAGGATCACTAAATGGGTGGTTTTGCAAGTTTCTTTGATAAGTTTTGGGACTCCCACTTGCCTAAATATGAGGTAATCTCAAAGTATTTTTGGAGGGAATAAATATTTGAGCTATAAATATTAACACCCTTTCCATCCAAATCTAAATATTAGTCTAAATGTTTGCATTTTTTCATCCAGGAAGTTTTTTCTTAATTGCCACTGTTTGGCCCATCATGATCTCGCACTCACCCACTTCATCATTATACTACTTATGAAATGATCTTATTCACACATTATCATTGTTAACACACTCTACACTTTCTTTATATCATGCAGCAATCTTGAACTTTCATTTAAATGCTCTACAAGCATTTTAAACTTCACCTTTGTCGGCCTTGATGAAATGTGTAACATGAAACATGTAACTGACCTTACTTGTCGGCCACCAAATCATCTGTAGTGAGAAATCTTTCCATGTGGTTCATACCAAAGGATCTACTAGACCCAATTTGCCTTTGTAGGCATTTCTATGCTGGCACATACTTCCAAACACACAACACAATCACTCAAGTATACCATGTCGGCACTACAAACACTTATCCTTTCATACATTGGCTCCAAACCCTATGTGGTATCGGAGAAGAGAGACATCATCATGCGGTTCATACCACAAACACTATATGACCTAAAAAACCTTCTCATACACTCCTCTTTCTGGTTTATGCTTCTTCTTGTTGATGCAAGCAATCAAACACTGATGTCGATATCCCTTACATAGTCTAGTCACCCTGTCTTGACATAGAACATTGGAAAACACACTTGAGGTGATAAAAAACACTTAAAACCTAAACTATGCTTACATATTGACCAACTAAGCTTATCTTTCAATCAACAAAGCCAAACATCAAAGCGCAGTGAAATATAGTGGCTTTCTGTTATATCTCTGATAACCTTACACAATAACATGACTTGTTTTCACTCTAGTAGCTCTAGAAAACTTTGCGGTAACTTTTATGCTCTAAAACTTAGATCATGCATACCTCTTATCTGTCTCTAGCCATCCTCCAAGCCACAAGGTCATATCTTCAAGTGCGGAGAAGTGTGGAGCATTCTTTTGTACCTTTGAGACTGCATCAACACTGTATCACCACTGTCTTCACTCTACTAACTCTGGAAAGCTTTGTGGGAGTTCTTATGCTCTCAAATATTAACCACGCATACCTTACAGCTATTTTTAGCTAAATTCCAATCTGTAGGCTCATGTCTTCATTTGTGGAAGAATGCAATACATTTTCATGAACCTGTGACACCCTTCATAGCTGGAAATTTACTTAGACAATTTTTTTCAGCCTTTTTTGCAACCTTCTTCATCAAGTGCCAACCATCATGACTCCATATCATCAAAAGATAACATATTCAACCAACATTGCTCCATGATGTTTGTTATCCAATGCAACACATCAAAGACAGCGCTTCAAGCACTTTGACAACTTACACCTATCCTTGAGATTCAGAAGATAAGATACAACTATGTACAACTGATACTGATCCCTTATATCTTTCATCATCACTGCTCCTCTGATCATCACTCTTTTGACAACATATACAACAATATGCCTTCCACATCACAACACCTCTGATCACTACTCCTTTAACATCAATGATTACCACTCTTTTGACATAAATGACAACATATGAAACAATCTCCCCCTTTGTCATTTATGGCAACACTAACCTAATATACAAATTTTTCTCCCCTTTTGACATCAAGAGAAAAGGACCAATGGTCTTCCTCTATACTAGTAACACACATAAGCTCCCCCTGTCTACACAATTCTTGTCATCTTCAGTAGTCTCTTTGTCTACCTACTCCCCCTAAGAGGTAGCCTTTGTCACTCCAAAAATAATGTAGCAAAACTTTGTTCTTCATTTTCCTTATAATTTACATAGGTAATATATACATAGTGCCTTGCTCTTACCAAAATAACACTGTTTATGCCTATCTTATTCTCTGCATACCTATTCTGCATCAAAATTTTGTCTTACCTTCAAAATATGTTATATTTACTTTGATGGTAGAGCATTCTTATATATAGCTTTCAACTAGACCAGAGTTGTATCTCAGTGTCTCTTTGCTGATGACAAAATATGCATTTGGCTCTCCAGTTGAATGTATAAATCTTCTGCCTCTTCTAGTGTGGATGACCCCTTCACCTTCTAGGCAACAATGTCTACTTTTGACAAAATTCCAGTCAAAGATGCTAACCTTAAACTTACCACTTCCCTCAGCTGACTAATTTCACTTTTGATTTTCTCCCCTTGATCTTGAAGTTGCTTCAGCTAAGAGTGAAGTTTTTTTACTTGTGCCCTTGTAGCTCCATATTTGTCCTTAATCGGATCATATGTAGTGGCCACTTGTGTGATTTGCAACTCAATAGCATTAATTTGATCCTTTATATTTTTGGTTGTTGCAGGCCATTTAAGACAAATGATTCAACACTTTCGCTTCCTCTAAGAATTTTTGAATGCTTTTTGCATTCTCTTGCATTTTAGTATGTGCCTTAGCACATATTTTGGATGCATCTACCATTATCTTGATGTTAATTTGTTTAGATATCTTTAGCACTGCTCATCTCTCCAAATATGAGGAATGTGCTTTGAAGGACTCCAATAATAGCTTCATTTGTTGTGTTGGAGATAGAGATTGATCCCTTTTTGCCTCTGGTAATTCATCTTGCATTATTTTTATTGCTTCTTCTAGCAAATCAGTTCCTTTAATTTGTTGCTATAAGATCTCCTTCCTTGTGGTGGATTGCAGGACATCTCCAAGTTGTATTTTGTGAAGAGGAGATATGTTGGACAAGTTGACTTGTTCATCAAGAACTGATAGTTGTAGCAATTGAGAAGTGACTAGGGGTTAAACTTGCATTTGTTTTGCTCGAAACTCCTTAATGGAATCTATAGGAGAGGAGAAGAAAGATGTTTCCTGTATTTCTTCAGAATTCTCCCTTTCATCAAGTGAGACTTGTTCCTCTTGCTGATCCGGTTGATTCTATTTTGGAGGAGGATTCTCTTGCTTAGAGTTGTGAGGAGGAGACATTTTCTCTTCATCTGAGTTGGCTTGCTTCTCTTGCTAACTTTTTTGGCCTGGCTAAGAAGTATTAACCGAAGGAGTGCAGTGTCCACTGTTGTGTGAAGGAGCTACATCTTTTTGTTGATCCACATTTTTGTCTCCCCCTTTCACATCTTCAAATATTTTCTTTGTAACCTCGTCAGTTTCCTTTTGAATTTTGGCTCTGTCATCATGTTCCATGCTCATTAGAGTATCAACCCTGTGTTTGGTTCTCAGTTCTTAAGTCTGCATTTGTGACAACTTATCTTTTTCTTCCTGAGAGATTGTAACACTAGTTCTATTTAAGGCTTGTTGTCTCAGCTCTTCATCCATTTCTAGAGCTTTTTTTCTCCTTTGTCTCAAGGCCTGAGCTAGACTCTCTGGAACCATTTTAATAATTTCATTCAGGGGCTTATTGTATTTGATCATATACATGATCACAAACTTCTCTATGGTACTCTAATCAACAGGAGATACTTCTAGATGCAACTCAACAGTCTCCATCAGTAGTTCATGATGCACAATCCCATTAAAGATGGCCTCTAACTGAAGAGGATCTTGTAGAGGAGCCTCTGAAGGTGCTTGCTTTGTTTTATTTCTTTTCTTTTTCAGCTTAGAGGTTCCTTCCTCTCCTTATTTTTTCTCTTCAACTTCCTCTATTTGAACTTTCTTCCTTTTGGCTTGTTGCTTTGGCATTGGATGCTTCTTTTCTTCATTTTTCATCTATGCCAAAGTTTCTAAGGCAACCTTCCTTCCAATAGAAGTTGTTTTTTGTTGAGCCGGAGGGTTGTAGAACACTTGTAACAATAGAAGTGGATCTACTAGTCCTTCTTGGCACTTGGGCTACTTGCGGATTAGCGGGGATAAATTAAGGATCCTTCCCATGGGTTTGTGATGAGGTTTTAGGCTTTGCGTACCTACACCCCATTTTTCATGTAATTGTTCTATGTTTTTCTCAAGATGCTCTTCTACACTCTTCTTATTCATCTTGTCCATTATTTCTTTGTAAGTTCCAATCCTTTTTGCTGCAACATCCTTAGGTTTACTCAGAAGGTTATCAGCATAAGCCGTTATCTCCTTTGTAGAGACCTCATAAGGCAATCTGGGTATCCAAGTTGTCCTTGGTTCTACCACTTCAATGTATGTGAAGTATTTATAAACAAAGAAGGTGGTTTGTTCTTTATAGTGCCTTACCATATTGTATGGTATTCTCTCTCTGGTTTGCATGTCTTCTGATAGGGTTTTGAAAAACCCCTAGTACATAGTGCTACAATTCTTGGAATCACCGAAACCCCTCATGTGATTTTTGATAATTTGTGCAGTAACAAAGATGTGTTGTTGCCAAAACCTTTCCCTTGAATCTAGCCAACTCATTCAAGAAATAAAATACTAGGCAAATAATGAGAGTGCCAAACCTGAAATTGTAGTTTGAATCTTTTGTTATCTTCAAATTCTCCAGTAGTTGCTCTCTCATAACTTCGCTGAGGTCAAATTCTTTTTCCTCCTTTGCCATTTGATATGCAGTGTGAATTGTTGTACCAGTGTTTGATCCTTCTCTGTTTGCCTAATAAACCTTGTACGCAATGGCCATTATGGCATAATGGACCCCTGGATTGGTTATATCATTTAGACTAAGGGTTCTCTTAGCAAATTTTGCCCTATTCAACTCCATAACCCTCTCATTCTTGATTGCCTTCATTACCGGTACCGGTCATGTTGAGATTAAACTAGTAACAACCCTAATTGCATCTTTCATAATCCAATAGGGTTTGTCAAGGTATAAAAATTCATCATGAATTCTACTTAAGACAATCCTTACCCATTCATGTGCATTGCATAAATCTAAGTAATCTTTCCAGACATCTAGTCTTTTAGCTACAATATTCACATTCTCTAGTTTGTATCCATCATCATCCAAGAGGGTATCTCTTAGCTCCTCAAACTTCATGTGATCAATTTTATTAAGCAGAGAGTGAATGTATATCCTTACATCCTCAGTATACATGACATCAGCTGGAATGTTTGAGAATGCTCCATCCTTATCCACTTCCATAGCCTTGTATGGACATTTCTTGTACTTTGGTCTCAGTTTCTCTGAAACATCAACCAGCTTTGGATTCACCATTCTTATCTCCTTTACTTCTATAGCTAGGGTTTCACTTCTCACTTCTCCTTCTCTTAAATTTGTAGCTAAGGCTTCACTTCTTCTCTCAATTTTGCCAAACACTCTGAATGTTAGGATTTTTCCTTCTACTCTTCTCTGCTCAAGATTTCTAATGCTCTGAAAATGCATGAGGAGGAATTGAATGATTAGGAATTAAGTAACTTTCTTTTGTCCCTAAATTTTTGTATTTATTACACCTTTTTCATTTTAGGTTATCAGATACCAGTGAGTTTTGTAGGTTCATAGGGACCTATTTCCAACCAGAATTCCCCCACTTTTCATGTTTGCATTTCAGAAATTTGGGGTATTGAAATTGTCTTACTTTATCAACATCCTCTTCTGTCAACTTCATGCCGGATCATATGTATTCCTTTCTTCCATTTGTAGAAGCAACAATCATTTAGGGAGTTTTGAAAAATTATGCAATGGTTATCTCCCCTGACTCCATGCCTTTTCTTAATCCATTATGAAGTCTTTTGCATGAGGAAGATGCACGAGATCTTCCTTCTTTTCATTATCTTGTTCTGGTTTCCTTCTCCATATCTTTGTCATTTCCTTCTTTTGCTTGATTAGGGTTTCCTCCATCTTGTGCTGATTATGTGATTCCACAAAACCACTTCTACAAAAACTAGCTTTATACCCAAATTTATTGCATTTATAACAGATGACATTATACGCTGGAGGCAAGAAAGAGTTTTTTCTTATATAACCATTTCTCCTTGTCTCAGTTCTACAATCATCAGCCTTATGACCAAACTTATTATAAGAATAACATTAGCCATTTCTCTTTGTCTTGGTTCTACAATCAACAACCTTATGACCAAACTTATTGCATGCATAACAATAACCATAAAAGAATTGAGAGTACTTGGTTATAGTAGATTGTCTTGTAGGAGGAAGATCCCTGATTCTCTTCTTCAGATCACTAACCTTTATGAAGCCATCATCCAACTTCTACTTCTCATGTTCAGTCTTTTCAGAAACTTTAGTATTGGGTTCTATCTTTTTTATCTCATACATGCCTTCAAGTATATCTATTTTTGAACTCTGACCTTTCTCAAACCCAAGACTAGTCTTATTCTTAAGTGGCCTTTGATTACTAATCATCTAATCAAGGATGATTGTTCTTTTCTTAAATTTTAGACTCCTGTAAATCCAATCCTTTTCTTTCTCTAGTTCCTTCCTCAGGGAGATAATTTCTTCTTCAAGTCTGGAGCATTCATCTGATTTGGCATTGAGCTTAGTGTTGTCACAAAAGTATCCACCCTTACTGAATTTAGAACTCAACTACCTTGTGAAACATGGAATCATCCTCAAGCTGTGGGTTACTTATAGTGAAGATGAACCTCTAGAGAGGGCTAGTTCCCTTGGTACCTCACCTAAACTACTCTATTCTATTTATTCTTACTGAGAAAAGGGAATAGCGGATAACATAAACAAAACCTAAAACCTAAGGAGGTAATGAACCAAATTGCAAGGGACCAATGCATTCAATAAATCAGCTTAGACTCACATAATTCAAAGTTCTCACATATTCCAAAGCACAAGTATTTCATAGAAAGAAGACTCCTACTTGGATGATATCTTAGAAGGAATCAAATGATACTTTCACAACTAGATCATTTTCTTTCTTATCAAACAAACCATGTTGCAAGTATGTGCCTAATCAGTGTTGTCATTGATGTCAACATATCTGTGTTGTCATTGGTGTCAACTATATCCTTCTCTTTTGATTGATTAGAAGCCTTATATGTTGAGGACATTCAGAAAATTAGCCCCTCTAGAAGAATCAGAAGGGATTTACAGTGAATCACAGTGAAGACAATGAGTTGCATACTGAACAACAGTCTAGAAGATTGCTCTGCATTTCTTGTATAATGAATATCTTGGTCTGTGGATTGAAATTTAATTAGAGGAATGTCTGAAGATGCTAAAGCTTGAGTTTGAGCCTTCAGTATGAAGAATTGAGTGAGCTACATTCACCAGAGTAAAACCTATTTTTTCTGATTATTCAATGGTGACAGGGAGAAAGTATTTTTCTCCCTATTCCTCCGCATTGAAGTATTTTGCTCTACAGTTCCAGAGGGAAGTCTGGGATGATGATAAGTGCCTACAACTATAATGGTTCATGATTTGGCGGTCCACAAGCTATCTTTCTTTTATGACAATTGAAGACAGTGAAGTTCATGTGCTCTGGTGTGAAGAATCTCATGGATAAAGTGGTTGGAGTTTGTGTGGTTGCTCCTGGTGATTACAATGTGCCTGTAGAAGTCTCCTGATCATTTTCCTGCCTTTACATTGGTCCACATTAAGAAATTGAGATTGTGTTTGAAGATTATTCCTAGATAACATAGCGTGTAACCAGTCTTAGTCAACATTGTTAATTCCAGTGATTGCGAAGATCTCTTGAAGATTGTAGAAGCGTGTTGTGGCATGGAAGATCATGTTTGAGTCCCATCTAAGGCATGGCGTGATCCGTATACATCTTTACTACATTTCCTTAGCATAATTTTGTATTAGGTCAAGACCTATTTTGTAAATGTTTGTAATGCCAACCTTGGAGATTGTACCAATGGTTGATGAATGCAATGCCGACCTTGATGTACATTCCAAGGTTGATGGATGATATATATGCTTTTAATTGAGTCATGAAAAAGTATCCAAGTGTGAAGATGCGAAGATAAAGTGAAGTAAGATAGCAGAGCAGAGCAGAGGTGTCTTTGTGCTTCAATGGAACTGAACCTTGGCATGGAGTAGATGTTGTTATCTTAGTTCAACCTTTTGGCAGTGAGCCTTTTTTTGCAGTGAGCAATTTGGGTAGTGAACCCTATAGGTAGTGAGCTTCTATTTTTTGGTATTGATATAAATTATATATTTCTGTGGGCTAACACCCACCCTAGTTTTTCCCTTTTAGGGTTTTCCACATAAAAATCTGGTGTCTCCTGTGTTGTTTATGGTTTTGTGTTGAGCTTCTCATTTGATACTTTCATGGTTGTATCTGAATATAAGTATATAATAAGTTGATGATCATATTTGGTTAAAAGTTTTAGGACAACTGATTCACCCCCCTCTCAGTTGTTCAGTGCAGTTCAACAATTGTTATCAGAGCCAAGTTCCTCTGAAGAAAGCCTAACACCTTGAGGAAGATCCAGGATGTCTTATAAGAAGGAAGCTCCACTTTTTGATGGTACAAATTATACTCTTTGGAAGGCATGAATGAAAAATCTTCTCTATCTTGGTTATAAAGTATGGCTAGCCACACTATCACAATTTGTCATGCCTGAAGGTGGTTTGACAACTGAAGATGATATCAAAGAATATGAGCTAGATGTTAAAGCAAAGGATGCTCTATTAAGTTCCTTAAGCGAATCAATGTTGACAAAAGTTATGGACCTTGAATCTACAAATGAGATATGGGAGAAGCTAAAAAAATTGTATGAAGGAGATGATTCTATAAGAGAAGCCAAGCTACAGAGCCTAAAAGTAAGATATAAGGGTTTGAAGATGAATAAAGATGAAAACATAACAACCTTTATGCAAAGAGTTGATGAACTTGTCACTGGATTAAAAGGTATGTGAGGAACTCTCACTGATAAGGAAGTTGTGATGAAAATTCTTAGATCACTGCCAAAATCCTATAGTCACAAGGTGCCTGCTATTGAAGAATTTATGTCTGTGAAAACTATTGACAGAGATTAGTTACTTGGAAAGATTACGACCTTTGAGATGAGAGAATTTGGTGATGCTCCTCCAAAAGTTGAACCAGCTTTCAAATCCAGTGTAATGTTAGAAAATGTCCCCTTGGGGGCTTTTCCCTTAAAAGGTTTAGCTCCCGGGTCTTTAGTGTGCCTTTAGGACATCTTGCTTCATAATTCAACATCCCAATAGAATGAACCCTAGGCGGACCCCTTGAACCTAACCCTGCCCAAAATAGGGGGGAGCATTTGGGCACCCGTGCCTTAGTCCTGCCCTATTTTGGGTTAGGCCCAAATTTCTAGTGTTCATTTATGACCGTTATTTGGTCCCTAGGTTGACATGGTAAGTTTGAATTTATGAAATCCTGGCGGGAATGTTTGTAATTGCATATAAAAGCATGTTTAGGAATTCATTGTAAACTAGATTATTATTGTGAACTTTATGCATCCTAAAGGTGATTCAAGGCTTTCATTGTATTGCAAGAGAAGATTTGTGTTGTCTATGTGTTTGTGTTTGCAGATTTGAGCATCTATCTCCTCATAGAATGAAGAGCTTCTTCCTCCCATGAGATCTTCACTACAAGGTGACATCTATTTTGATTATTGAGTATTTATCATTTAGTTTTTGCCTCTACCTCCCAAGGTAAACACTCTCTATCTGACAATGGTGTTCGGAAGACTTGAATGTCTCTCTAGGGCTTGACTGAGGCAAGCCTCTAAACACCACAACCCCCTCCCAAAGTTTTCATGATTGTAGATTGTAGGTTGGAGTTACAGACAAAGTGAAGTTGTAGGAAGGTACAACAGAGTGTCAAGATTGCAGATTAGTGAAGGAAACAACTACCTACACTTGGGCTCCTGCTCATTAGTCCTTAAAGTTCCGCAATGGGAAAACCTCTAATACAACAGATACAGGTTGCAGAATGAGTTTTCGGATCTCGACAAAAAGTAGGGCACTGGACTTGGGCAGCCACTCTTTAGTCCCTAACTTTTCTACCTCGGAACCCCGAAAACAAGTGCACAGTTATTTGTTATTTTACATCTTTCTACAGAAGCATTTTCCTTAATTCATCCATTTACTATCGTATTTACATAATTAGGGTTTTAAGGTACAATTGAGCATAAGAGAAGGAAATTGTCAATCTAATCATAAAAATCTAAGTTTCCCTACATCTCAATAGTGACCTAGGGTATGATAGTACATTGTAACTCAACCTTAGGTCCTTGAATGTAAGGGTGAAAGGAGGATACACCAAAACTACCAAAAACCTAACATCCAAATTCCACCCTTTACAGCCAGTACTTCAGAAAAGATTTCTAGAGCTCAGAAATGAAAAGTGGATGATGACTTTGATGAAATTAAAGTTAAATTTGTTGAGAAGATGCAAAGAGGTTCCGATAAGTTCAAAGGTAAATTACCTTTCAAATGTTTCTCTTGTGGTAAGGTAGGTCATTATGCTTCCAGAGGTCCTGAAAGAATTGAAAGAAATAAGAAAAGATATGAGAGCAGACCTAGAGTCCCAAAGAAATGCTACTATGTCAGAGATTTTGATGATAAAGGTGTGACTGATGATGAATCTGATAATGCTAGTACCAATGCAAATGAATGTCTGTTTATTGCTATTAAAGAAGATCCCATGTCTACTAATTCTGCTAGCTATGTGAAGGATGAAAAACAAGTAGAAGAAAGTGCCTTGGCTGTTCAAGTTGAGAAAGATAAGGATGAATGGATTATTGATAGCGGATGCTCACATCACATGACTAGTGACAAAAGTAAGTTTGTAAGTTTGGAAAAGTATGATGGAGGACTGGTTAGGTTTGGAGATAATGCAACCGGTAAGATTTGTGGAAAAGGATCTATTTCATTTGATGGAAAGCATAATACTGACAATGTTCTATTTGTGAAGGGTTTGAAGCATAATCTTTTGAGTGTTGGTTAGATGTGTGACAAAGGATATGATCTAAGATTCAAAGAAAATGGGTGCAAGATCATGGAAAGCTCTAGAACTGTGATTGCTACCGGTAAGAAGACAAAAGGTCACATCTATCAATTGAAAGGAACTAATGATTATTGTTTATTAGCTCATGCAGATGAAAGTTAGATGTGGCATAGAAAGATGTGTCATATAAACTTTGATAGTCTGGTAAAGATAAGCTCAAGTTAGGTTGTGAGAGATTTACCAAAACTTGTGAAACCCTCCAACTCAATTTGTAAGGAATGTCAGTTGGGAAAGTAGATAAGGACAAGTTTTAAGAGCAAAGAACAATTTTCTACCAATTTTCTAGATCTAGTGCATACAGATCTCTGTGGTCCTACAAGGGTGAGAAGTCTACAAGGTGACAGGTACTTCATGTTGCTCATTGATGATTATTCTAAAATGACTTGGGTTATTTTTCTAAGAGATAAATTAGAAGCCCTAGAGAAATTCAAATCTTTCAAGGCAATGGTTCAGAATGAAATAGATTTGAAGATCAAATACTTAAGATCAGATAGAGGAGGTGAGTTCACATCAAACAAATTTAACATTTTCTATGAAGAACATGGGATAAAGAGACATATGTCTACACCTAGGACTCCTCAGTAGAATGGAGTTGTGGAAAGGAAGAACATGACAGTTTAGGAGGCTGCTAGGACAATGATGAAGAAAGAAGGTTTGCCAGAAGTCTTTTGGAAATAAGCTATTCACACTGCTGTCTACATTCGAAATAGAGTTCAAGTGAAAGGTAATGGTACTAAAACTCCCTATGAATTGTGGTATGGAAGAATTCTCATAGTAAAATATTTCAAAGTCTTTGGAAGAAAATGTTATATCAGGAGAGATGAAGATCTAGGAAAGTTTGATGCAAGATGTGATGAAGGAATTTTTCTTGGATACTCTACAAAGAGTAAAGCTTACCGGTGCTACAACAAAAGGCTCAAAAAGATTGTTGAAAGTGAAAATGTGAAGGTAGATGAAGGCAAAGAAAGAATATAAGACCTGAGTTGTTATGAACCAGATGAACCTGTGACTATAGAAATTAAAGAAAAAGATGAGCAAGCAGACAGTCAGGATGAAGAAGAGACACTGAAAAATGTTGTCAAGACTCCTAGGTATGTAAGGATCAATCATTTTGAAGATCAGATTATAGGTGACAAGAACAAAAGTGTGCTAACAAGAAGAAGAGCTACAAAGGAACAAGTCAATTACTGTTTTCTTTCAAAGATTGAACCAAAAACTATGAATGAAGCATGCAATGATGAAAATTAGGTAAAGGCAATGGAGGAAGAACTATTGTAGATAGAGAAGAATGAAACTTGAGAATTAGTTCCTAGACCTACTAACAAAAATATTATTGGAACTAAATGGGTCTTTAGGAACAAGTTGAATAAAATTGGAGTTGTAAGGAATAAAGCAAGAATTATATGTAAAGGATATTCTCAAATTGAAGGGATAGATTTTAAAGAAACCTTTGCCCCAGTAGCTCAGATTGAAGCAATCAGAATGTTTCTAGCATTTGCATCTCACAAAGATTTTAAGGTATATAAGATGGATATGAAATCTGCCTTCCTAAATGGTGAGTTAGAAGAGGAAGTATACATTGACCAACCGAAGGGATTCCTATTGTCAAATTAAGGTGATATGGTATGTAGGTTGAAGAAAGCGCTGTATGGACTCAAACAAGCTCCTAGATCATGGTATGCAAGGTTAGACAAGTATTTATTGCAATTGTGATTCAGTAAAGGTACTGCAGATAGAAATCTGTACTTCAAAATCAATGATGATCAGAGCTTGATTGTTAAGGTCTTTGTTGATGACATTATCTTTGGAGGAAATGAAGGTATGTGCATAAGCTTTGTCGGTGAGATGAAAAGTGAATTTGAAATGTCCATGTTTGGTGAAATGAATTTCTTTTTGGGTCTGCAAATTAATCAATGAGATAAAGGAATCTTCATATCTTAGTCTAAGTATGTGAAAGAGTTGCTGAAGAAGTTTTGGATGGAAGACTCTAAACTGATATGTACTCCCATGGTGACTGGTTGCAAGTTGAGCAAAACTGATGAATCACCTAAGGATGATAAGAAAAAATACAGATCCATGATTGGAGGATTGCTTTATCTAACCCGAACTAGACTTGATATTATGCATGCAGTTTGTCTTGTTGTAAGGTTTCAAGTTGATCCAAGAGAATCACATGTGATGGTAGTTAAGAGAATCCAAAGGCATTTGAAAGGTACTCTGGATTATGGCTTATGGTATCCAAAGAACAATGATTTCACTCTCAGTGCTTATACAAATACAGATTGGGCCAGAGATGTTGATGATAGAAATAGTACAAGTGGAGGTGCCTTCTTCTTGGGAAATAGATTAGTTTCATGGCTGAGCAAGAAACAAGATTCAATATCCTTGTCAACTGCAGAAGCAGAGTATATTACAGTAGCATGTTGTTACACTCAAGTATTATGGATGAAACATACTTTGAAAGATATAAGAGTTGTGTATGAAGATCCAATTGCAATATATTGTGACAATACAAGTGCCATAAACATTTCAAAGAATCTAGTAATGCACTCAAGAACAAAGCACATATCAATAAGGTATCACTTTTTGAGAGAGAAGGTGATAGAGAAAGAAGTAAAGTTGGAATATGTGTCCACAAAGAATCAAATTGCAGACATTTTCACCAAGCCTTTGCCTAAGGATACTTTTGAGTATCTTAGAGAAAAGTTAGAGGTTATCACCCCTCCTATTGAAAACTAAGATGCACAAGAGTGCATTAGTCCAGTGGTGCTTAGAGTTCCACCTCTAGATCTAGATTGATGCTTGTACGGGCTACTTCGCAGGGGGAGTCGTTAGATGGAAAGAGTTTAGAAGAGAGTTTGGTTCAGAGCAACAGAGTACAAGTATGTGCCCTTTTCCATTAATGTCATAGGGGGAGAGAAACCATGTGAAAAACTCAGAGACGAAATAATGCAGATGTGTGAAGAGTAAGGGGGAGAATCTTGTCTTGATGGTAGTTATAGTTTTTCACATCATATGTTGCCATCAATGACAAAGGGGGAGATTGTTGTAAGTATGTGCCTAATTGGTGTTATTATTGATGTCAACATATCTGTGTTGTCATTGGTGTCAACTGTATAATTATCTTTTGATTGATTAGAAGCCTTATATGTTGAGGACATTGAGAAAATTAGCCCCTCTGGAAGAAAAAGAAAGGAAATATTGAATCATAGTGAAGACAATGAGTTGCATACTGAAGAATAGTCTAGAAGATTGGTCTGCATTTCTTGTATAATGAAGACCTTGGTTTGCAGATTAGAATTTATTTAGAGGAATGTCTAAAGATGCTAAATCCTAATTTTGAGCCTTCGGTATGAAGAATTGAGTGAGCTACATTCACTAGAGTAAAACCTACTTTTTTTATTCACTAGTGACAGGGAGAAAGTATTTTGCTCTGCGGTTCTAGAGGGAAGTCTAGGATGATGATAAGTGCCTACAACTACAATGGTTTATGATTTGGCAGTCCACAAGCTATCTTTCTTTTATGATAGTTGAAGATAGTGAAGTTCATGTACTCTGATGTGAAGAATCTCATAGATAAAGTGGTTAGATTTTGTACAGTTGCTCCTGGTGATTACAACGTGCCTGTGGAAGCCTCCTGATCATGTTACTACCTTTACATTGGTCCATGTTAAGAAATAGAGATCATGTTTGAAGATTATTCCTAGATAACGTACTGTGTAACCAGTCTTAGCCAACTTGGTTAATTCTAGTGATTGCGGAGATCTCTTGAAGATTGTAGAAGTGTGTTGTGGCATGGAAGATCATGTTTGAGTCCCAGCTAAGGCATGGCATGATCCATATACATCTTTACTACACCTCCTTAGTATAATTTTGTATTAGGTCAAGACCTATTTTGTAAATGTTTATAACGCTAACCTTGGAGATTGTTCCAATGGTTGAAGAATGCAATGCCAACCTTGATGTACATTCCAAGGTTGATGGATGATATCTATACTTGTAATTGACTCGTGAAGAAGTATCCAAGTGTGAAGATTTGAAGATAAAGTGAAGTAAGATAGTAGAGAAAAGTAGAGGTGTCTTTGTGCTTCAATGGAACTGAACCTTGGCATGGAATAGATATTGTTATCTCAGTTCAACCTTTTGGCAGTGAGCCACCCTTTGGCAGTGAGCCGTCCTTAGGTAGTGAGCCTTTCTTTGTAGTGAGCAATTTGGGCAGTGAGCCCTATAGGTAGTGAGGCTCTATTTTTCAGTATTGATATAACTTATATATTTTTGTAGGCTAACACCCACTGTGGTTTTCCCTTTTAGGGTTTTCCACATAAAAATCTGGTGTCTCTTGTGTTGTTTATAGTTTTGTGTTGAGCTTCTCATTTGATGCTTTCATGGCTGTATCTAAATATAAGTAATTAATAAGTTGATGATCATATTTGGTTAAAATTTTTAGGACAACTGATTCACCCCCCTCTTAGTTGTGCGGTGCAGTTCAACACCACATTCATATGACTTTTCTATCTCAAAGTATGTGAGGAATATTAAAAGATATCAGGGATATCAATATGTCCCTAGAAAACATCAACTATTCTACCATCTACAAAACAAGATAGTCATGAAAAGATGAAATAAATCTTTTATTAAATTGAAAGGTACTGAAAATAGTCTCTATAGATCTGAAAAAAACATGTAAACTAAATGTGATTGGGAAAATTCCCTCTCCTTCGAGTTACAATACAATTCTTGCTTTAGGAAGAGCATATGTTTTGGCTACAACACTTAAGTGAAGAATGAAAGAACCTGCTTGTTATCCTCAAATTTAGCTGACTTAATTCATGAGATAACCCCTACAAAACTTATCTGTTTCATAGCCCATGAGCTCTAGGAATCCAAATCGAGACAAAATTCAATTGTCCTCATGTGTAGTTAAACACCTCAAAAAGTCATTTTGAGTCGCATTGAATCTGCCCTTTTGAAAAAAGAAAATTAGGTTTTTTGCCATATGATAGCACACATCATCAACATGCTCATTTTCCCCATGCATCTCGCTAATTGAGAACCTTGTCTCTGCATTTTAAACAAACTTCAATAGGCCTTTTGTCATTAAAGTGATAGGAACCAGATAGGAACGAATAAAGATTACCATTATATAGTAGAACATAAACAACTCTATAATAAAATATTCTCAAATTGTAAACCAATGACAGACAACCCAATAGTACCCACACCGAGACAGAAGCCTAGTAAATTAGATAACAAGCATGATCCACAGTCAAACAAGTCTTTTCTACAATCTTCACCATCAAATACCAAGAATGACAAGAAGTATGATTATGTATATTTTATTAACAATGAAATCACAAGACAATGTTCAGAAACAGATTCCCCACTATTCTATATTATAATCATAACATTACATTACATATCACATGGGCCTGGAACTATCAGCCTCCTCTAATCTACTATAACCCAATCCACTTCCTGCCACTCCTTCCTTACTTTTTCTTTCCTCCTGCCATCGGCCTGTTACAGATCGACATCCTTCAGTCCTTTATTTCACTACCTTTTCTTCTTCTTCACGGCTCCCCTTTTTCTCTTTCTCTCTCTCTGATTACGACCCTCTTATTTTCTGATTATTGGCCCCTCCAAATCAGCCCTTTTTTCTCCTCTCAGCCTTCAGCCTGTCCCCACTATCAGCCTCTATCTGATTGGCCACCTTCTTTGGCCTTCATTTTTCCTTTCTTCTGCTTCAGTCACTCTATGATTGTTCTCGGCCTCACTGTAAACGACCTTTGCTTCTGAATGGCATGTAGCCTCCCCCTTTCTCTTCAACCATCATTCTTCCTTTTAACTGTTGTTGCTCCCCTTTTTCTCTTTCTCTCTCTCTCTCTGATTACGACCCTCTTATTTTCTAATTATCGGCCCCTCCAAATCAGCCCTTTTTTCTCCTTTCGGCCTTCAGCTTGTCCTCACTATCAGCCTCTATCTGATTGGCCACCTTCTTTGGCCTTCATTTTTCCTTTCTTCTGCTTCAGTCACTCTATGATTGTTCTCGGCCTCACTGTAAACAACCTTTGCTTCTGAATGGCATGTAGCCTCCCCCTTTCTCTTCAACCATCATTCTTCCTTTTAACTGTTGTTGTCATTATTTCTTCCTCATGCCTTTTCACAGTGAATGTAGGTGTTTTTCCCATTTTTTGGATTCTTTTTGAAATGGTCACTATAGATTCTTCTTTGCTTTGTTAGTTGTCCTCCAACCATCATCCAAGTCTCTTCATCTCAGGCTCACGAGTTGTCCAATTGTCGATTAGCAAATTATTCTTTTCAGTCTGCAATGTAACGGTCGACAAATATAAAACCCCCTTTCTAACCAAGGTCCTGCCACTCAGATGATAGGAGCTACAACAATACTCTAGGTGAAATAAACTTTCTTTTTAATTCCCAATTCACATGAGGACAGGAGCTAAAAGACAAAATCCATCTTATTCATAATGAAAAGCTAAAACAACCAAAAGGAATAAAACTAAAATTGGTAGGAGCACGATGCCCCTGCATCAAAATCCCCAAGAACAAAAATATCATGTGCTCCTGCACATATGGTGAATTATCCAAAGTAAATTGTCAATACTCTTCTTCTGCTTCTTCCACAATCTTTCTGGCTCAACTGGCTTATTCACTCCGTATAGCAGTTCACTATCCCTCTCAGATCTTCTGAATATATCTCTAAACCTGAAAATATCATAAATGAATGGAAATTAAACATTCCCATGTGTCCAAAATCATTCAACTTAGGCATTACATTGTCACTAACATTTACTACAGCTGCACTTTCTATTTTGGCATCATACTCGACCTTACTATCCACACATAAATCAAAACTATCAAAATGATAAAAACTACCTAGTTCCCTAAACTCTTTTACCTTGTAACTGCCATTAATATCTGTGATATATGCATATAAACCTATACCTCCCATCTCTTTTTCCTATTCTACATCCTGAACCAACATCCTTTCTAACCACTCTTAACATTCAGCAGATCATTTTCAATTTCCTCATTCATAGCATAATTTTCAATAACATTTCCAACATTTGTCTTCATGGCTACCATTACTTGTTCAACATCATCGTCTTCTTTCCACATCCTATGCTATCCCATTGGTTTGCATACTCTCAACCTTTGTTATCCATTCTTGTTCTATTGCTGCAAATTGTGCCCATAAATTCTCCTCATTATTGTTATTGGCTGCTTCTTTCTTCAAATCTACAATTTTACAGTCCTTTTCTTTTCTAGACCCTTTGTTAAATACAAGAATTCCACCATTCCAAGTACTTCCTTTTCTCATTTCCTTACCCTTTGTGGTGGCTACTATTTCATTCTTTATCTCTTCCTTCTTCTCATCTTTCCATACTACTAATGTTATCTTGTTTTGCTTGGTATCACTCTTAGCCCACTTGAGTTTATTTTCTTGTCTCTTGTTGTATCTTCTTCTCCTCATATCTTTCTCATCTACCATCCTCCACAACTCCATTTCCCATTCACATATGTCATCATCATTGTCCATTTCTACATTCTTTTTATCTTCTTCCATCAAACTCTTTTCTTCAACTAATTCATATAAAAATTTAAAATCCTCACTCTTTAATTAACCTAAAGCAATTCATTTACCGTTTATCTTGCATGCCTCCTCCTCTGCCTTCCTCCAAGATGCTCCATGCTCTTCCTTTGTTGGTATGACACTAGTCAATGCTTTTGTTTCTTCATCCTCTCCTCTCTGCTATTCTAATTCCCTTGCATGCTCGGTACCTTCATTTTCCTTTCCAACTTCATGACGTGACCAAGATCCTTCACTTTTCTTGAACTCTTCTTTACAAGTCCCAACTTGTTGTCTTTGACCATCCTACTACAAACTCAACTCTTCCTTCTCAATATTATTCTCTTCTTCATGGTTTCTATCCTATTGAGAGCTTTTCTTCTCACCATATCTTGCTGCACCAACTTCCTTTGTTGTTGTCTTAGACTTCACCATCCACACTTTATTTTCTATGATTTTAGATTGCTGCTTGTTTATTTTTGCACTTATCTTCCATGATCCATGATCTAATTTTTGCCTTAAAACCTTTTCTTGGTGCTTCCTTTCTTTCCAACTTGTCCTCTCATCTTGTCTCCTATTGCATTGAATCATGCCTCTCATGCTTGGTGTTTGTTTTCTATTATAAACTACATCATAACCATCTTCTGGTTTACACTTTTCAGGCTGCCCCTGAAGCCAACATGGAACGATATAACCATGTTCCTCTATCCTTTCTCTATCAACTTGCATAACCACATTATTATATTCACTTTTGTGACCAAAATCAACATTTGTACTTACATGTACCTCTTCTTTGCTCTACTATCTAGATTTGCTATCATCCTTGTCTTCATTGCTTGACAAATCATCATCCTAGTAGACTTCCTCCATTTCTTCTACAACATCTTCTAGGGCATCTTGAAATTCATAATCATTATCAACATCTACATTATCATTTGAAATCAATATCATACTATTCTCTTCTTCACATTTAAATTTGTTGCACTATACCTTTTCCTATTGTACTGCTGTAATTCCTTCATGCATACCAACTGTTGCAATTTGGCTTGCTCCTCTCTCATCTTCATCCCCACCCAAGGGTGCTCTGCCAAACCCTTCTTTTATCCATTTTAAGGTCTCATTCTAGACCTTTCTTGTCATGCTCTTCATACCTGTATACACGCACTTAAAGACAACATTAGACAATAAAACAAGAGACCACCATGCCTCCATAAGTGTCTCCTTCATGGACACTTTCCTCTTTACTTTACTTTCTTCTTCTTGTACTTCTTCTATGCTCCATCCCTTAACTTTTCCCATGTTCTCCTCAATGAGAACTTCTTTGATCTCTCCCATTCTATGTTGCTCTAGAGGCAATTTCTTGCTGTCCCAATCTTTCTGGAACCCTTTCACCCTCGTATCTTTTCCTCTTAAGGCTTCTATTCTCTACCTTTTACTCTTCTCAACAATCTCCATTACATGCCACTTCACTTTTCTTGTCATTGGCCATACTAAAACTTTCTTCTAGCCATTTCTACATGTACTCTTTTAAGTCTCTTTTCAACTCTGCCAGCTCTCTTTCAAAATCTGCATTCTTCATGTTTTCTTTTCTCTTGTCTCGCTTCATGAGACTCTCTTTTTTCCGTATGCTTCTGCATCTTTCTCTCTTTCACCTTTCTCTGCTACCGTAGGTCTTGGCTAAGTTGCCTCACTTTGGTGATCTACTCAGCATTCAGAACCAACCTTGCACTTTGATACCAATCTGATAGCACATATCATCAACATGCTCATTTTCCCCATGAATCCCGCCAAATGAGAACCTTATCTCTACATTTTAAATAGACTTCAACAGACCTTCTATCATTAAAGTGATAGGAACTAGACAAGAATGAATAAATATTACCATTATGTAGCAGAACATAAACAACTCTATAATAAAGTATTCTCAAATTGTAAACCAGTGTCAGACAACCCAATAGTACCCACATTGAGACAGGAGCCTAGTAAATTAGATAACAAACATGATCCACAGTCAAACAAGTCTTTTCTACAATCTTCACCATCCAATACCAAGAATGACAGGAAGTATGATTATGTATATTTTATTAACAATGAAATCACAAGACAATGTTTAGAAATAGATTCCCCACTATTCAATATTATTCTCATAACATTACATTACATATCACATGGGCCTGGAACTATCGGCCTCCTCTAATCTACTATAACCCGATCCACTTCTTGTCATTCCTTACTTTTCCTTTCCTCCTGCCATCAGATTGGTACAGATTGACATCCTTCAGTCCTTTATTTCACTATCTCTTCTTCTTCTTCACGGGTCCCCTTTTTCTCTTTCTCTCTCTTTGATTACAACCCTCTTATTTTTTGATTATCAGCCCCTCCAAATCAACCCTTTTTTCTCCTCTCGGCCTTTGGCCTCTCCTCACTATCTGCCTCTGTCTGATTGGCCACCTTCTTTGGCCTTCATTTTTCCTTTCTTCTGCTTCAGCCGCTCTATTATTGTTCTCGGCCTCACTGTAAATAGCCTCCACTTCTAAATGGCATGCGGCCTCCCCCTTTCTCTTCAATCGTCATTCTTCCTTTTAACTACTGTTGTCATTATTTCTTCCTCCTGTCTTTTCACAGTGAATGTAGGTGTTTTTCCCATTTTTTGGATTCTTTTTGAAATGGTCACTGTAGATTCTTCTTTGCTTTGTTAGCTGTCCTCCAACCGTCATCCAAGTCTCTTCATCTCCCTCATGAGCTGTCCAACTATTGATTAGCAAATTATTCTTTTTAGTTTGCAATGTAATGGTCGACAAATATAAAACTCCCTTTCTAACCAAGGTCCTGCCGCTCAGATGACAGTAGATGCAATGATACTTTGGGTGATAGGAACTTTCTTTTTAATTCCCAATTTACATGAGGATAGGAGCTAAAAGATAAAATCCATCTTATTCATAATGAAAACTAAAACAACCAAAAGGAATAAAACCAAAATTGGTAGGAGCATGATGCCCCTGCATCACCATACTTAGCTTTTTTTTCGCTAACATGCAAAGTCAGAGAATTTCTCTAAGCTTGCATATACAAAATTAGAGAAATTCTCTGACAATGCATAATTTTTTGAAAGTTATCAATGTATAAAGTTGGAGAAATTCTCCACTCCTGTGCATGTAGGGGTGAAGAATTTCTCCACACCTACATGTCAAGTTGATATGTTTGACATTAATGGCAATTTATTGTAGGGTTTTGTTGGTAAAAGACACTATATGGATTCATGATTGTTGTCATTGATGGCAACAAAGTTCATCCCACACATCCGTAGGACATGGTGTGTCTATACCGGAAGTCAGAGTGAAGAATGTTGTGGTCCGGTAAACAAGAACAGAGCATGTGGTGAGGTCCGACAGTCAGGTCTGGATCTCTCAGAGGAAGTATCTTGGTGAAGTACAGATTTGGGAAAGTTAAGAGGACTACCTTGAGTGATAGATTCCAAGGATTTAGCCTCCAGTGATAGATGAAGAAAAAGATATGAATACTTGAGTATCGGGTTCATGATTGACAATGCGAACGAGGAAGAACTGATTGGCAGAACATCAGACATTATTTCAGATGTGTTACTGATGATGGAAAAGGTTCTTAAGGCATAAGTTATGTTTGGCCGATGTGATTGATGACTTCTACAAGTATATGCTTGATCTGCATTACTTGGTGTGCAAGGATTCAGCCGACAGATCAGAGTTTGAAGAAATTATTAACTTTTCTGGATGCCAACTAGAAAGGTGATGAAATCACTTGTGCGGATATATATATAGGATTGATTTAGTTGTGAGGTGTGTCGTGGTTTTTGATGACAAGTGAAGAAAAGCAGTAGAGCCAAATAAAAGTAGAAAGGAAGGTACATCATGTGAAAGGAGAGCAGCACAAAAGAAGAAGAAAGATGAAGTGCAGCAGATCAGTGTACAGAGCCTAACCGAAACTGAACTCCAACATATGTTGATGCTCCTTATCAGTTCAAGTATTGTATCACACTCTTTATAAATTGTAGACAGTGTGTCTCTTGTAGGCAGTATGCCTCTTGTGAGCAGTGTGCTCGGGCAGTGAGCCCTAATTGGCAAGTGCCATTTTGTATTTCCATTCTTCTAATAGAGAATACAATCTTGGGTTAATCACCCTATGGTTTTTTCCCTTAACAGGGTTTCCATGTTAAAATATTGTGCCATGTGTATTTCCATTTCATGGTTATGTTTGCTTATTTTAATTAATGCTGCATTGATTATTAAGAAAGTTTAGAAAGCAGAAATAATTAGGATAACTAATTCACCCCCCTCTCAGTTATCAACAATTGGTATCAGAGCCAAGTTCCTCCTAACAGAGTCTAATAGCTTGAGGAAGATTTGGGAATTCAAATGGATGTATATGGTTTAAAGGAGCAACTTAAGATTGCCCTTGATGATCTTGAGTAGTCAAACTCTGAAGTCAATGAATTAAGGGAAAGACTCAAACAAGCTGATGATTTCATGAGAGAACTAAAAGACAAATTAAGTCTCTCTATGAAAAAGAGAAAGGAGCTACTTCAGCAAATGGAAAGTCAAGGTGAAGCCAATGATACAAATGAAGTTCTGAAGGAGAAAACCAAGTTATGTGAAAAGTTATCAAAAGAAATCATTATGGTAAGACATGAAATGGAATCAGGAGTTATGAAGTTTACCTAAGAGGTTGAAGAGAAAAGAAAAACTGAAGATAATCTAAGACAATCTCTCAAGGAGAAATCAGAAGATTGCCACACGATGGATAGAATTATCAGACATCTTGAATTTGATCTTGAAGATGCTAAAGATAATGAAGCAAATGAATATAAAGAGAAATTCAAGATAAGTTCTTACTCAACTTGAAGTTCTTCTTGAAAGCCAAAAGAGGGTAGATGACAAGTGTGGTTTGGAATATGAGAAAGGAGAAAGCTCCGGATCCGATCAGAAAAATTTTGGATCAGAAAATCCAAGGAACAGGCCTAGAAGACCTCTGGTAAGATAGCCTAATGCTCAAAGATATCCATCCTTCAATGGATACTACCACAACTGCAATAAATTTGGTCATAAAGCTAATAAGTGCAGAAAGAGAATGAATCAGACTAACTCATCCTTCTCCGGACAGTGTTTCAACTGCAAAAGGTATGGTCACAAATCTCATGAATGCAGAAATATGCAAATGAACAAATCATTCAATGGTAGATGTTTTGCATGCAATAGAATAGGTCATATGGCTAATCAATGCAGATCAAGAGGATATTAATCAAATATGCATAGAAATGTTGTTTTCCAAATTTGTAATAGATCTGGTCATATTGCAAAATTCTGTAGAAACAAGAATCAGGACAAAAGAGGTCCGGTATATCATAATCAGAATCAAGATAAGGGAAAACAAAAAGTGAATGCGGATGAAGTTAAAAGTGAGATGAACAAGATTTGGGTGAAGAAAAGTATAGAGAATATAGAGGATGGATCCTAATATTCCTTCTGGAAATTAAAAAGTGAACTCTGGCTCAGGGGGAGACTCAAAGAAAACCTTGTTCCCCCAGCCAGTCAATTGGTGCCGGAACTGGCACACGACGAGTTGTGGATTAAAGGGTTCTTAAGAGAAACATCCAAATAAACTATGGTTAAGATTTGGAAGATCCACAAGATGTTTAAGATCAAGATTGATCCAGTTCCTCAAGTCATCTGAATAAGGCAAACCAGAATGACTTAGGTTGAGCATTTATTGCAACTTAACATTAGGGTTTGCGGAGCAATATAAGGGTTTTCTCACTAAGCATTTGCTCATTCTGCATTTAAGAAGAAACAAAAAGAGAGGCTCTACAACAAAATTCCTCAAGCTCATCCAAGATCATTTGCAGAAATCAATTCATCCAGGAATCGATCTGGCTAACTCCGTGAAACTGAAATGTGCAAAAGGTATTCTCCTTTATCAAATATCTCCCTCTAAATCCTTGAATGATGGGTACTCCAAACATTGTGAAGATCTTTGATAGCCCTCACCCCAAATTCAAGAAACATTCATACAAATCCTTGGAAGTAGATCCCTTAGGAGCCTTTTCCAGTGTTTTGCATGGTGTCCTGCATACCGAAGATATTAGGGTTTACATTCATGCAAATATTAAAGAATTCAGAGAGTCCAAATTAATGGATATCTATCACAAGCAGTTAATAGATGATTCTTTTGAGATAAAACCTTAGTATAAAGCCATCCAGGATAAGCATTTTGCATAGTGCATTCATTTCCCCTATTTTCTGGAAGATGAATGGGTCCGATATATCCTAAGCAGAATACATGACAACTTCACGTGATTGAACAGGCTGTTTAAGATCACTAAGGATGCCATTAGGGCTGTAACCGGATTACACTCAATCAGTGAAATACCTACGCTCAAATCTGTCAAGAACCAAATCATTAGTGAGGCTACTGGATCAAAGTTTGATAAAAGAGCTATGACTATTGAGGATATCACAGATCCGGATATCAAATTTGCATCAATGATAATTGGATATAAGATATATCACTCCAGCAGGGAGAACTCTATTTCCGGAATTGCTATATACATTGCTTATGAAATGTTGAGGAAAAATGTAGACTATAATCTTTGTGAGCTCCTTTTGAACCAACTATTGGAGAATTTACAGAAGATAAAGAAGGATAAGAAGAACTCCTTCAAATATGATGGTTTGATACTCTGTCTTTTCTTTTATTACATGAATGAGCTTCTCAGATCCAGTGGCTGGGTATGGCAGAATGATAGGCCAGTAGCCATTCAGGTCAGAGATTATATACATGGGATTGGTGATGCCAAGGCATAGAATACAGCTCTCTGGGGATATTTCAAGAATTTTCAGAACATGATGCAAGTAAGAGAGAGAATTCCCTAGTCTCTTGTTGAGAAATACAAAGACACAGTATGCTTTATGGTAGAGACTGATCAGTGCCTAATGGAGGCAGTAGAACCAAGAACTGTATGGATCATGCTTATGGGGTATGAAGTTGATGAACAAATTATGGAGCTGCATGTTCTGCGCATGCTAAGTCAATCAAAGGATCCAAAGAAAGAAAGGTTTGGAACCTTTGAAGAGCTAAGTGTAAAAGTTCATGTGGAACTCAGACAACCGGAAATAAAGAGGAAAGTAAGAAAAGAAGTTGAAGAATTTGCCAAAGGCTTAGGCATCTCAAAGGAAGCTCTTGATGCCAACAGAGAAAAGGTGGAAAGGGCAGAGAAAGAGAAAGAGGCAGAAAGGGGAAGTAAGGAAAGTGCTCCAGTAGAATCTTCCACCTAGACAAGATCATCAAAGAGATCAGCACCTGTCACAGCAAAAAGCTCAAGGACATCAAAACTGGAAGCAAAATCATCCGGCAGAGGAGAGAAAAGAACAAAAACAAAGGCCACAAGGTCTTATGTCAGTCAGAAGGATGATGAAGAAATTGAATCAAATGAGGAGATAAAGAAAATGAAGAAGTAAAAGAAGAAAACATCTGGTGAACCTTCTACCGGTCAAGGTAAAGAAGAGAAGGTAGAAGATTTTGTAGAAAAGCCCACTCTGTCTTTAGATAGTGTCATCAAATCAGTCACTGTGGATGGAAACCTTCAGCCAATGGCTGAATTATATGATGATTGCAATGAAGCAGACCAAAAAATCTTACAGGAAGCACCAGTTAAGTATCTGAACATATATAACAAGGCTTTTATTGAAATTATATCTCTTATCCCTAAAAGCCTAGAAAAAGAGTTAGAAATAAGAAAGAATAATGCCATGGCAAAAGACCTTAAGATCTGAGAGAAGATAACTATTCAAGTATATCCTTCTCTCACCTCAAAGCAGATTAATATGATCTTCAAAGATTGTAAGGATGAATTCCAGAGTAAAGCTAGAATGAATCAGCTCATGCTTGGTGAGACTAACAAGGTAGCCAAGGAAATAGAAGAGATCCTTCGGAATGCCTTTAAAAGATTCAATCTTCCTGTCATAGAGGACCTGGGTGCTGATCCCTCAGCCACAAGTGTTGGAGAGGAATCGACTGAGAAAATGGCAGAAGAAGTCATGGACACCGGTGCAGAAAAGGATAAGGACTTGGAATCCTCTACTTTGGAAGAGGTGGCTCATGAACAAATAAATATCTCTCCTCCAGTTTCCCCCATAGTCTTCGGATCTAAAGGAGAAGAAAGAATACAAGAGAAAGAAGCAGAGGTGAAAGAAAAAGAAGATGACAATACCAAGGTTGTGGAAGGAGAGAAAGCTCCAAAAGATAGTTCTGTGACTGCAGAAGAAAAGAAGAATCTGTCTCCAGCAAGAGACACTGCAGAAACTGTCAAAAAGTTCTTAGACAAAGAGCAAATGGAAATTGATGAACCAGAACTTCTGTAAGGGCCATTTAATTATGACTCTCTTTCTCTAGCACAAACAATGAAGATAGCTTCATTTGCAAATGCGAAGGCCAAAGAGAAACTACTAAAATCTCACATGGAAGATTGTGAGCTTATAGAGGTAGCATCTGGAGTGTTGGAAAAGATCATACCATCTTTTCAAAAGGATCCCACAACATCTTCCTCCGGTAATCTCAAAACTCTAGTCAATAGTGTTAGCAAACATTTTAACTCTCTAGAGAAATCAGCTGAGGAGAAGGTTAGGAAAGAATTTTTGGATAAGAGATTCTCAGAGCTGCAAGGGTTAATATCAAATGACATAAGAGTTATGGGTATTGGGATAAAAAGTTTGGAAAATGCCCTTAATTATGGAGGTGATGTATACAAATTTTGTATATCCTAGACTAAAACAACAGTGGAGATTGAGAAGAAAATGAAAGAACAAGAGGATAAACTGATAAAACTTTCTCAAAAATTTGATCCACTTACTACATCCATAATAAATCAAGAATGTCAAATGTTTGCAGTTTTGAATGAAATTAAGAAGCTTGAAAAAGAGAAGAAAAATAGAATCAGTAGGTTGAGTGAGCTCAGAAGGATAATTGTCCCTAAGTTAGAGGCTATGCATGAGGCCATAAAAGAAGGTCAAATCACAGCCCGGACCAATGATCCAACAGATCTAAAAAGGGTAGATGCGTTTGCATTCCTATTGAGCAATCACATATCAATTTTGGACAGAATGAAGCAAAGTTGGGCTACAAAATTCATTCAATTGAAAACAACTTTTGCAGACATACTTCAGTATATATAAGTATTCCATATGTATATACTTATGCCGACAAGATTTTGGAAATTTTTGTGTGTGGACCCTACTCTTTGCCATTGATGTCAAAGGGGGAGTGAGGAGCAGTGAAAAATGAGGAATCCAACTAAGGGGGAGCTTCCGTAAATGTACATAGAGACAGAACATCAGCCAAGGGGGAGCATAGTGTAAACACTTAGTCATTTTGTCACTAAGTGTTGCCATCAATGCCAAAGGGCGAGATTGTTGGCAAAAGACACTATATGGATTCATGATTGTTGTCATTGATGGAAAAAAAGTTCATCCCACACATCTACAGGACATGGTGTGTCTATACCGGAAGTCAGAGTGAAGAATGTTGTGGTCCGATAAACAAGAACAGAGCATGTGGTGAGGTTCGACAGTCAGGTCCGGATCTCTCAGAGGAAGTATCTTGGTGAAGTGTGAATTTGGGAAAGTCAAGAGGACTACCATGAGTGATAGATTCCAAGGATTTAGCCTCTGGTAATAGATGAAGAAAAAGATATGAATACTTGAGTATCAGGTTCCTAATTGACAATGTGAACAGAGGAAGAATTGACTGGTAGAACATGAGACATTATTCTAGATGTGTTACTGATGATGGAAAAGGTTCTCAAGGCATAAGTTATGTTTGGCCGACGTTATTGATGACTTCTACAAGTATATGCTTGATCCACATTACTTGGTGTGCAAGGATTCAGCCGACAGATCAGAGTTTGAGGAAATTATTAACTGTTCCGGATGCTGACTAGAAAGGTGATGAAATCACTTGTGCGGATATATATATATAGGATTGATTTAGTTGTGAGGTGTGTCATGGTTTTTGATGACAAGCGAAGAAAAGCAGCAGAGCTGAATAAAAGCAGAAAGGAAGGTACAACATGTGAAAGGAGAGCAACACAAAAGAAGAGGAAAGATGAAGTGCATCAGATTAGTGTACAGAGCCTAACTGGAACTGAACTCCAGCATATGTTGATGCTCCTTATCAGTTCAAGTATTGTATCACTCTTTATAAATTGTAGACAGTGTGTCTCTTATAGGTAGTATGCCTCTTGTGAGCAGCGTGCTCGGGCAGTGAGCCCTAATTGGCAAGTGCCATTTTGTATTTCCATTCTTCTAATAGAGAATACAATCTTGGGTTAATCACCCCATGGTTTTTTCCCTTAACAGGGTTTCCACGTTAAAAATATTGTGTCATGTGTATTTCCATTTCATGGATATGTTTGCTTATTTGAATTAATGCTGCATTAATTATTAAGAAAGTTCAGAAAGCAAAAATAATTAGGATAATTGATTCACCCCCCCTCTCAGTTATCAACAGGTTTTATATTTAATCATCGTGTTAATTTTTATTTTTAACTCTTGCTTTTTACTATTACTTGTCACCATTTTTTATTCTCTGCCCCCCTCATTTGCTGTTTCTCATTGTGGTTGCAAACAACTATTTGTGGATTCCTTTGTTCTCAACATTCATCTTATACTAGGTGGGTTTATGTTATTTCTTATATTTATTTTGCATCGTTCATTTATTGCTTTTTACGTTGTTTTTATTTTGATGTTTGAACAAAACCCTACGTAATAGTTTGTGTATCGTCCACTATTAATGAATAGTGGGTGGTGCTAATGGATCCTAAACCAACCCCTACAAAGCCCATAACACCAGATTATGTTGCTCAGAGATTATTCCCTAAGAAACATAAAATTTCAAACATGTTTTAATTCCTTGTTAAATACAATGTAAGTTTGGGGGTTTTTCTCTCGTCATCATGAGTTTTAAAACCCTAGTCTTTGTTTCTTTAATCCCTAAACACTATTCATGACAGTGTGTTGTTTGGAGAAAATTCTTCGAATAACATCACTAGTTAAAATTGGTATTGTTCAGAGAATTTTCTCTGAATGACACCTAACCTAAAACCTTGGTCTAAAGTCTAACCTAAACCTTAGTCAAAAAGTGACAAAGATACGACTTTTAGAGAAAATTCCCTGAAATTCATGACCTAAGCATTATCCAAAAATGACTTTCAGAGAATTTTCTCTAAAATTCATAACCAAGCCTTAATGATTAAAATGTACTTTAGAGAAAATTCTTTGAAGTATGTAACACTTACCTACCTGATATGTACTTTAGAGAATTTTCTTAAAAGTACATAACCCATACATTGAGACAAAATGCAAGTCAGAGAAAATTCTCCAACCTGCATCCAAACGGTCTTCCCCAAATGCAATTTGGAGAATTTTCTTCAAACTACATCCTGTCGGTCTTTCCAATATGCAAGGGCAGATAAATTATCCACCCATGCACTCTGATTTCTACCCAATGTAAGTCAGATAATTTTATTTGAACTGCACAAAACTTATTCTACCCATGCACTCTGATTTCTACCCAATGTAAGTCAGATAATTTTATTTGAACTGCACAAAACTTATTCTACCCAATGTAGTTCAGAGATTTTTCTCTGACTTACACTAATTGCTGTTCAAATGCAGAAGTGTAGTTTTTTCTGAAATTGCATATTTCTTGTCAATTGAAAATATGCCAACTCTGGAGAGTTTCAACATCATCTTGTAGTTTCTTAGCAAATGTCATAAGCCTCTCGTACGAAGAAGAACATGAAGTGCAAATATCAAGGAGTGGCTTCAGTGTCCTCTATAGAATCAAATGTGGATAACATTAGGGACACAAAGATTGGCCATGTGGATATGTTAGAATTTTTGGTAAGGTTGAACAAGAAACCAATTATACCTCACATGTAAGCTATTCTTGAGAGCAGTATTCACCTAGCATCTACTTTCCTAATGTCTGTGCAGAATCTAGAATTTGTCTTGGTAGCAACTACTCACTTTGAATGAGAGAGCAAGTCTATAAATAGTGCTGATGTTAAAGTAGTGATCCAACTTGATGATGAATTATTTGACAAGATCTTCAGTTTCCCAGATATTAAAGAATACTCAGATGTTACTATGGAATCCTCTTAGGAGTATTATGACAAGAACACATAGAGATGCAAGAAAAATATTAACTCTCAGTGGCTTAATAATCATAGGCCTACTATAGCCAGGTGGCCTAAGAGCATATATGACAGTGAGTTCCACGAAGAGATAGGAGATTTGATTACAATTTTGAGTAGAGTGAAAGGGATCCCTACATCCAATACATTTAAGGATTGGATGTATTAGTATATTGCCATCATCAAGAAGGACAATCAGAAGATCTACTAGGGTAAACAGATCATTGATGCTATTTGCCACCAACTCTATGAGGTATCTACTTCTCTAAAGTTCTATATGAAATCCTATTTGGTATATGCTACAACTTGCATGAGGTCTTTTCTTGGTTTGTCTTCTATTGGTGATAGAAGGCAAGTACCAGTGTATGAATATTATCCACAATTGACTTTGAAGGATAGTCTAAAATATTTTAGAAGGGTCAATGATGCCTTCTTCTATAAGTACATTTGCATGTTTGATAAAGATCTTATAAAGAAGAGAGTTTCAGATACAACATGGGAATTCGTGAAAAAGGTTAGTTGCATATTCCTGTAATTCCCAACCTTTACCTACATCAGGGTTGGATGTTTTAGTGAGCAACCTTACATGTTACCAAGGTATCCTAGGGATAAATTGATATTGATGGAGTTTTGCAAGAAAATTATGAATGTGCATAAGAAGCAAGTAGAGTCTCAAAGATCTAACTTAAAGTTTCCAGTTACTATTGGCTGATACATAGTATTAACTACTACAAAGGCCAAGTTAATGGAAAATGAGTTAGAGTAGATCACCCTCAAAAGATTAAAGAGACGAAATGACTTTGACTATGGGGGGATGAAAGACAAGCTCAATGGTAACTATACTCTTGTACATAAAATTGAAGACATATGGGCTGAGTGCAGGACAAAGGAAGATGTAAGGAAGCTCGACTGTAGTTGGCTAACCTTAGAACAAATCAAAGATTTCAATCTTGTAGATATTCCTGAAGAGATGCAGGATGATGGTGATATATTGGACCCTCTATATGAGGGTAATAAAGTTGATTCAACCCCTCTTCCACCAATTCAATGGTCATTGAAGGAGTCCACTTCCATAAGGGACAAATTTCAACTCATCCTTGCTAACACCAATGTCTGGTTAAAAAGGAAATAGATAAATATAAATCCATTTAAACAATGTTAGAAGAGGAGCATGTTGAAGGTGCTTCTAGCAAGAGAGAGGAGCTGAGGACTAAGAATAAAGAATATACTCCTGGTTCTAGACAAAAGCTAAAATTTATTTTCAAGAACAAAGGTGAGAAAGACAAAGGTAAAGAGAAAGAAGGAACATATACCCAAGTGGATGATGAAGAAGATCTTGTTGTGGATGAAGCACAAGCTCCTCTGGTTACCTCTCAACTAGAGTCATCCTAGGTGTTATCTCCTACCTTACCTCATGTTGTTTCAATAATACAATCTGTTGGTTATTTCCCTGACTGGATGTTCATTCCCAGATTTCCCTACAAGGTAGCCATCAGTGATCAAGAGGATCTCTGGGCTAGGGGCCAATAGTGTAGGAGATAGACTCTATTTTTATCTCCTCTTCTTCTTCAGGCTCTGCAAAACCTAGGGGGGTATTCCCTATTCAACATCCATGAGAATATGCTTGTGGGTTGGCTTGGGATGTTGATACAAAGTAGATAAATCCTCCTGTAAGTAGACCAAAACTATGGGTTGAGTGCAAAGGGGCTAGCTTTGGGCTTATGTTCAGTTGTGAATCAGAGGATCTTGGTCCCAAACTACTTCTAAGGTCCTAATGGTTTGATTTGGAAGTATGAGTTTGATTTATGTGTTTGGATGCAAAACTAGGACCTGGTATGTAATCTCAATGCAGAGCTAGATTGGTGCCTATCCAGGGCTTGGAGTCAGTAGACATACACCTATGAATGATCAACATGAACACACTAAAATTGGATTTCAAGGGGGTGTTGTAGTATCTGCCTTACAGATACCTCCCAGGACAGAGTGTTAAGTTATCTCTACTTATGGTATCCCTATTGTAGTATATCTTTCCCAACACTTAATCTGAAAACACTTTAATCTACCCCTTGGGCAGAAGTTGAGAGATCAAGCATTCAATACAGGAATTCTATATTCTAGAATACCAGACGCCCCTTAGATATCTAGATTCAAAAGAAGGACACATGCAATACTAGAGATAGAATTAACAAAACACATGCAAATACAACATTACTCATATAAAATCAATCATGAAATCAGGATTCATGCATGAGACATTCAACAAGAGATACATAAACTCACAAGACCTCCTGCATAGAGCAACCAAAACCAGTTATATCTTATTACAGAGCCAGATATGTCTAGTTTTCAACAACCTTGAAATGGGTCACATAGTCTGCTTAAATAGCAAGAAAATGTACCTAGCAAAATTAATTACATGGCAAGACAAAAATCTGCTAGATACAATGCATCAAAAAATGGTGCTCAAAAGAGTTAATGCAGCAGAGGGATAAGGAGGAGGGAACAGGTGAGATCAGGAGATGTGCTGCCGCTCAGGGACATTCCTCATCAATTTGGGTGGTTGAGCTATCAACACGACCCATACCTCTGCAACAAACTACCATTAACGTTTCACCAACCTGCAGGCCCCAGAGCGTAGCAATGGAGCACCTTAGAAGTTTCTCCTGCCAAAATGGCCTCAGAGTCTCGGGAAAAACCCGTGCTGTAACTTTAAAACCTAGCCGTCGATCAAAAACCTAGTCGCGGAGATCCAACAGCCCCAAAGACTGTTGAAAAGTCGCCAGCCAGTGAAAACGTGCCACGTAGGCACTTCAAGTTTCTATCGCTGGGCCGACGCTCCCTTTTTCTTTTATCTTCCCCACCGAGAGCCCCCCACTAGAAACATGTGCAGAAGCCACCACGTAGCCTGCTCCACGGCATCCCCTTCCCCGCCATTGCTAGAAACTTTTAGAAACCATTACGGAGGCTGACACGTGGCACCATCCGCAACACTCATGAAACATGTTGTGTCACAAAACAGAAACCCATGCGGAAGCAGCCACGTGTCAGGTTTCGAAGCATCCTTGGAATGCTAGGGACTCACGATGAAACTCAGGCAGAAACCAACACGTGGCAGGTTCCGCATTACTTTTGAAACATATAGAAACTTGAGAGAAATAGTTTGAAGTCCCGGGATCCTCCGCCACGTGTCACATTCCGCCACACTTGAAATTCAAATCGGGGCCCACCTCCATGTTTCGCTTAACATTGAAACAAACATAAACAACTTGCAGAAGCTGACACCTGTCACACTCCGCAGCAACCATGAGGGACACACGGCACTTTCCACGCACCCAGAAACATTATAAAAGGGGCCTCATAACTTCAAGCAGAGGCTGCCACTTGGCAACATCCGCAGTAGCAACTATTTTTACTGGGACCCACCTTCGCTTCGCCACACTTCGAAACAAAAAAAAGAAACTAACGGGGAAGCAGCCACCTGTCGGCTTCCGCAGCAACTTAGAAACCTTTAGAAACTTTCCTGAAACATAAGCGGAGGCTAACATGTGTCACCGTTTGTGCTACCTTTGAGAAACAATAAGGGTCTTTCTAAAACTTGGCAGAAACTGTGAAACCTTTAGGGTCACTCAGGTGCCTCCACGTGGTGCCTTCCACAGCACTTTGAAACATTTAGAAACTCTAAAGAAACCTCGGTGGAAGCTAACATGTGGCACCTCTCGCGCACTCTTAAAACTTTAAGGGGCCGCCACCGCTGCTGACATGTGGCACGCTCCGCAAGAAGCAAAAATAAAGGTACAGATTTAAACTGGGGCTTAACACCTGGCGGTCCTGCGGCTGTGGCACAATTTGACCCTTCTAGCCACACTTAGAAACATTTAAGAGCTTGAAGCAGTGACCTGATACGCATCGGAAATGTATTCGACCCATTTTTTCATCATTTTTCAGGGGCCAATAGTCTCTTCTGACTTGCAGATGCATATTTTCAATTGCAGGGGCTGAAAGTGTTGGAAAGTTTTGGATTTTTTGGGTTGGGGCCTACATATTTAAATGTTTGAAACTTGAATGTTTATGCAGGCACCACTAGTGGCTTTGATTGGGGACATGCAGGCACAAGACTGCAGCGAGAACCTCAGATCTTTGGGATGCAGACCAGTCCCTTATCATTTGGGCACATAGTCGAACACTACACCAGCCTGCATCAAAAGTACATTATTTTCAAATATTATTTTGGCGGCCCCAGGTAGCCAAAAAGGAAGAACCATAACTTTATCCTGTCAAATGCCTGATTCCACACTAAAAGATTCCAATCCCAACTGAAAAGATTTGCATAATCTGCCCATAATGTCATCTGCTTAATTAAATATTCCACCACTTTTGAAAGCTTGCCACTATCATTTTCACCTTTGTCATTTTGGATTTCAAAATTAGACATATAACCGTACACATAATATTCTTCAACATTAGGCAACACATGTATGTTATATCCCTCAGACAGTACATCATATTGGTCTTGGCATTCTTCATCATTTATCTGGTTGCTGCACACCATCAGGCACTCATCCAATTGATCTAAAAACTCAAAATACTCAGAAAATATGAGACCCCTAATATCTACTGATATTGAAAACAAATCCTGATCCACACACCCAATGTTGCACATGTCTGAATCAGGTGATGATGAACATACATTATTCACAGTTTGTAAATCAGCATCATTATCTTCAAACAAAGGGTTAATCCTGCACCAATGGAGGTCATGACTCACAACAATAAATGCATCTAGAGGCTCATCATAAAGGGGATTCACACTCACTGCAAAGGCCTCTACTTTTTCTTCATGACAATCTAATTCTTCTTCATTACTTTCAGATCCAGAGTTATAAGAAAAACAAACCTGATTCATGCATTAATCATGGATATCATTTTTATCATTTGATTGCCCCACATACAAGATTGCTGCGGTTTCAATGCACTCTGAAGTTGAACAATCCACATCATTTTCTAGCCCTCTGATACTTTCTGATGAAACTGATATTGATTGTTGATCCATATGATTACAACTTTGCACAAGTGGATCATTTAAACATGAATGCTCTTTGATGAGGACTGGCATGTAAATATCACTTGAAAAACCATTATTTTCAACTTCATTTTCTGGCAAAAAAGGACATCCTCCTCTATAAAAGAAACATCATCAACTTGAAATGATGCAAAAACTGGGACAATAGGGGTGTGAGCACTTTGAAATTCATTGTCAACTCTTGAATTAAACCGTTCATTAACATTAGGGGCTGCAGGACAACAAAAATTTTCAAAACAATAACCCTTTTGTATTCCATATCTCCAATTATTTTCAATGTCCATTGCAAACTGATGCGCTTGATGCAATGAGGTGGGCTCCTTATCTCTTAATCTATAACTCATTTTCTTATCAAATGCTCCCAAATAGACAACTAGGCACAATGCATCATTAGGTCTCATGCATTCTGGAATTCTATTCAATGCCTTCATAAATCTGAGGTTAAAGGCTGGGATCAACTCATCTTCTTCAATATGGATGTACATGAAGTCACTAATAACTGCATATTCAAAAATTCTTTCACCATATTGTTCTAAAAATGCAAATTTAAAATCATGCCAAGAGCTAACAGAGTAAGCTGGAAGGTAGGAAAACCAGTCCCTTGCATCTTCATCTAGAGATTGAACAAATAATCTCATAACTACATCTTCATGGTCAATCTCAAAATCATCTATAACATTTATAAACTATTGCAAGTGTCTCTCAGCTGATTCATCCTTTGCACCACTAAATTTAGGCAAATACTTTCTGATTTTAGGTGGAAAACCATTTGGGTAGCCACAAATGCCACTGAAATCTATGGGCTTATATCTATCTATGTTGAAACTTCTTTTATTACATGGTTGGGACTGACTATTATACATTTTTGCACTTGACACTTCACAAGGGTGCATGGGCTAACAATACATCTTTTTATGCTTTTGCAACCCTCCTTTCTACTTAGATTTTCAATCACAATATGACCTTAGGCCCTTAAAATACAAACTGCTATTTCAACCTGCCTAAAGTCCTCTATATGAGTCTTTTGAACAACATTGCATGCTCTTTTAAAATACAGAGTAGGTTCTAACAAAAGCATGCAAGCTCTGCTTTCACCAATGTTTCCCTTTTAACTAGTGCTATTTCACCAAATGGGGAACTTTTCAAAAACTTGTACAAATACCTGGATATGTTGCAGCTGCTGATAGGTTCATTCAACAGAGTCGCCTCCTCCTTGGCAGAGGAATGAGCTTCAAACAGGCTGAAACTGAAAATTGATTTCTTTCTTTCTGGGTCATCCACCAGCAGAGCCACAGATAAAACTTTTTCTTTTGTTGCAACAAGTTCACTGGAAACTAGATTTTCTAGCCTTCAAATCACTTGACTCTCGTTCTTCCCAGCAGACTCGCCAAAATATGTTGATTATTTCCTTGACTGGATGTTCATTCCCAGATTTCTCTACAAGGTAGCCATCAGTGATCAACAGGATCTCTGGGCCAGGGGCCAACAGTGTAGGAGATAGACTCTATTTTTATCTCCTCTTCTTCTTCAGGCTCTGCAAAACCTAGGGGGGTATTCCCTATTCAACAACCATGAGAATATGCTTGTGGGTTGGCTTGGGATGTTGATACAAAGCAGATAAATCCTCCTGTCAGTAGACCAATACTATGGGTTAAGTGCAAAGGGGCTAGCTTTGGGCTTATGTTCAGTTGTGAATCAGAGGATCTTGGTCCCAAACTACTTCTAAGGTCCTAATGGTTTGATTTGGAAGTATGAGTTTGATTTATGTGTTTGGATGCAAAACTAGGACTTGGTATGTAATCTCAATGTAGAGCTAGATTGGTGCCTATCCAAGGCTTGGAGTCAGTAGACATACACCTGTGAATGATCAGCATGAACATACTAAAACTGGATTTCAAGGGGGTGTTGTAGTATCTGCCTTACAGATACCTCCCAGGATAGAGTGTTTAGTTATCTCTACTTATGGTATCCCTATTGCAGTATATCTTTCCCAACACTTAATTTGAAAACACTTTAATCTACCCCTTGGGCAGAAGTTGAAAGATCAAGCATTCAATACAAGAATTCTATATTCTAGAATACTAGACACCCCTTAGATATCTAGATTCAAAAGGACACATGCAATACTGGAGACATAATTAACCAAACACATGCAAATACAACATTACTCATATAAAATCAATCATGAAATCCGTAGATTCATGAATGAGACATTCAACAAAAGATACATAAACTCACAAGACCTCCTGCACAGAGCAACCAAAACCAGTTGTATCTTATTACAGAGCCAGATATATCCAGTTTTCAACAACCTTGAAATGGGTCACACAGTCTACTTAAATAGCAAGAAAATGTACCCAGCAAATTAATTACATGGCAAGACAAAAATCTGCCAGATACAATGCATCAGAAAATGGCGCTCAAAAGAGTTAATGTAGCAGAGGGACAAGGAGGAGGGAACAGGTGAGATCGGGAGATGTGCCACCGCTCAGGGACATTCCTCATCAATTCGGGTGGTTGAGCTATCAACACGACCCATACCTCTGCAACAAACTACCATTAACGTTTCACCAACCCGTAGGCCCCAGAGTCCAGCAATGGCGCACCTTAGAAGTTTCTCCCGCCAAAACGGCCGTAGAGTCTCAGGAAAAACTCATGCTGTAACTTTAAAACCTGGCCGTCGATCAAAAACCTAGTCATGAAGATCCAACGGCCCCAAAAACTGCTGAAAAGTCGCCGGCCAGTGAAAACGTGCCATGTAGGTACTTCAAGTTTCTATCGCTAGGCTGATGCTCCCTTTTTCTTTTATCTTCCCCGCCGAGAGCCCCCCACCAAAAACATGCGCGGAAGCTGCCACATGGTGTGCTCCGCGGCTTCCCCTTCCCCGCCATTGCTAGAAACCATTAGAAACTGTTACGGAGGCCGACACGTGGCACCGTCCGCAACACTCATGAAACATGCTGTGTCACAAAACGGAAACCCATGCGGAAGCAACCATGTGTCGGGCTCCGGAGCATCCTTGGAATGCTAGGGACTCACAATGAAACTCAGGCAAAAACCAACACGTGGCAGGTTCCGTGTTACTTTTGAAACATATAGAAACTTGAGAGAAATAGTTTGAAGTCCCGAGATCCTCTGCCATGTGTCACATTCTGCCACACTTGAAATTCAAACCGGGGCCCACCTCCATGTTTCGCTTAACATTGAAACAAACAGAAACAGCTTGCGTAAGCTGACACCTGTCACAGTCCATGACAACCATGAGGGACACATGGCGCTTTCTGTGCACCTGGAAACATTATAAAAGGGGCCTCAAAACTTCAAGCAGAGGCTGCCACTTGGCAACATCCACAGTAGCAACTATTTTTACTGGGACCCACCTTCGCTTTGCCACACTTCGAAACAAAAAAAAGAAACTAATGTGGAAGCAGCCACCTGTCAACTTCCGCAGCAACTTAGAAACCTTTAGAAGCTATCCTGAAACATAAGCGGAGGCCGACACGTGTCACCGTCTGCACTACCTTTGAGAAACAATAAGGGTCTTTCAGAAACTAGGCAAAAACTGTGAAACCTTTAGGGTCACTCAGGTGCCTCCACATGGTGCCTTCCGCGGCACTTTGAAACATTTAGAAACTCTAAAGAAACCTCGGCGGAAGTCGACACGTGGCACTTCCGCGCACTCTTGAAACTTTAAGGGGCCGCCACTGCTACTGACATGTGGCACACTCCACGGGAAGCAAAAACAAAGCACATATTTAAACTGGGGCTTAACACCTGGCAGTCCTACGGCTGTGGCACAATTTGACCCTTCTAGCCACACTTAGAAACATTTAAGAGCCTAAAGTAGTGACCCGATACGCATCTGAAATGCATTCGACCCATTTTTTCATCTTTTTTTAGGGGCCAATAGTCTCTTCTGACCTGCAGATGCATAGTTTCAATTGCAGAGGCCGAAAGTGTTGGAAATTTTTAGATTTTTTGGGTTGGGGCCTGCATATTTAAATGTTTGAAACTTGAATGTTTATGCAAGCACCACCACAATCTCCACCTGTTGTGTCTATTTCTCCAACTGTTTATGTACAAACCATTTATTCATCTCCTTCATCACCCACAAGCGATTCATTTTTCATAGCCCACCTCATGGCAGCATGGACCAAATGTTTGGATCACTTTCCTCTTTGCCCAATCCCACACATTTATCATCTCCACCTTCAATTCCATTCATTACTACGTAGTTGGACATTGATAAGTTCATGTCCATGTGCCAAATGATGTGAACCCTACTTCTATTTTGACCCAAATAACACCCATTGTTACCACCACTCTGTTTACTAGATACTTCCATTCCACTTTCTATTCCATTTTCCATTCCACCCATATCACAAACCATTGATTCTACCCTATTGTCACAATCATTGGTGACACAAATCGAAGAAGATTTATCCTCTCTTCCCCCCTGGTTAATTTCTCAAAAGCCAAAGAGGGAGAAACAAGTAGTGTCACTTGATGATTTTGACTTTTGTCAATTAGTTCCATCAAAGCCTCAGTCAACAAAGAAGGTTAAAACAATATCAAGGGTGATTATTGATTCATCTGGTAACAAGTATGCTGAGGTTGTTGTGCCTTTGAAGGATAAAAATATTGAAGATGTCCAAGCTTCTGACTATGCAATTTCATGGATAGAACTTGGTAAGAAAACACACGAAGGTGTAAAGGAGGAGGTCTGCAAGCAACATTGACTTCTTTGCTTGAAAGGTATGACAAAGACAAGTTGATCAAGGATCAACTCAAGATTCAAGTAGAATAGCTAACATCTATTCTACTAAAGATAGCCTAATCTTCTGAGGAAGTAGAACTTGTTGGGGCTTGTGTTGATGAAGAATCCATTCAGAAGGCTGAGAAGATTGGAGCACAAGGTCGGGCAGTAAGTGCCTGGATAGAAACACTGTTGGCACAAGGTACTCAACTTATACAGTGTTCTATCAAGCTTTTTGATAACTTGGGTGAAGTGAAAGTAGAATTGATCCTGACACTTCATATGCTATCCCAAGACTTGCAGCTAATGGAGAAAGACATTCATACATGGACCTAGATGTGAAAAATCAAGTTAAAGATTTTGGTAGAGCATGGGGTAATCCCCAATAGAAACATGTATGTAGAATACAGGGAGGCCATGAAGAATAAGAAAGAAGTCCTCAAGAATTTGATCAATGATCTCAAGGAGGTCTTAGATGAGAACATAAACAAGGGGCTAGATATTATTGATAATATTGGGGAACTTCCTTGCCAAATGTAAGACAACAATCAGAAGACCCTCCCTATAGAAACATTTATCCAAGAATTCACTTCACTGGTTCACACTGAAATAGAGACAAAAGCCTTCTCATTGGCCTCAATTGATAAGTTGGTGGAGTTTCAAGTGGCTTTGGATAAGTTGCAAAGGATACTGGACAAGAACAAAGGTGTGCTTGTCAACATCTTGGATTCCATCACAAGAGTCCTTACCATCTCCAGATACACACCAGGACAGGATGATAATGAGGTCCATATAGCACTGAAAAGATATGAAGATTTCCCAAAGAAAGATAAAGAGGAAGAAATTCCTATGTCTTCGGACACTTAGATTATTTTCAAAGCTTTCCATATGTAGTTTTGTTATATGTAATTGACGTCTTGTATGTCTTTTTGTAATATGTAATTTGCACATAGGAAAAGTACAAAGTCCTAAGAAAAATCAGGCTCTGTCTAGTCTAAGTCAAGGTAGTTAGAATTTTCCTATTTTTGTTCATATCTCCTCTCTGTAAATATTATCTTTTAGCGATTGAAGTGAAACACTGCTGGATTGAGAAGCATCTTGAGACTTTGTGTTCAAATTGTAAATCTTTATTCAATCAATATAAGAAAGTTAATCAAACATTCAATCTTTGTGTTGAAATAAGTTTGTTGTGTATTGGGAATGTTCTTATGTCTTTTCCATTACATCTTCTTGTGCATTTGATTGAATCATGGTGTGAATCTACATAATTTGGAAGGTGCTAGAAATCTGATTTTGGAGTCTTTGAGTTCCAATATCATTTCTAGAGTTGTGCCTTGTGTTCATGACTGGAGGTGACTTTGGAGACTTTGGACTACGAGTTATCATCCATGATTATTTAATCTTCTTTGGCAATAAGGTGGAGACTTTGGGCTACACTTTGTTTGATACCTTTTCATTTTCCAATTAACATAGGAAGCAACAAAAGTCTTTAAGCTTTTGTGGGTGGCTTGTGGTTGACACACACTGGTATTATTTTAGTTATTCCTATGTCTAACTAATCTAAATATTCGTTATTATTGCTCCAATAAGTAGTTTTATGGTTTATCATATATTGTAACCATCAAAGGGTTTTTATTATAAGTTTGTAAGTGAGCATCAATTTTGAAGAAAGAGAATTGGATGATATGGAAACACCCACATGATAGATTTAGTGTAAATAAACATAATTAATTACTTGTTGATCTTAGTTAGCAATAAGAAGGGTGCCTCCCTTTTCCTTGAGGAGAGATTTAATCTCATCATACTGTGGTTGAAAGCACCATTCTGTTACCATTTTGTCGGTGACAAAATATTCACCCAATAGTTTTAGGTGACTCCGCTGGGGACCTGGACATGCAACCAAAACCTACACTCATTGGTTGAAACACATCAGTGCCTCATTGTTTATAAGTCTTTTTTTGTTACTAATCTCTCTTGCTTGTGTTAAGTTTACAATCTGGCAGAACAAAATTACACCTGTGGTAGAAGGGTAAGAGGACACATAGATCCTACATTCAAGTTGCTACAGAAGCATAACTTTGAGCTTTTGCCTGCATGTGCACGATTACCTCTTTAGTGTATGAGGTTTTCCTCCTACCAACACAAGATCTCCTATACTAGAGGAATCTTTCAACACTCATATGATCTTTCCTATTACACCGCTACAAGGATTTTCTATTCCTCCATATAACCCCAACAGAATGGCTACTCCAGGTCCATGGGGAACTACTTTTGGTATGATGAATTTGACACCACTAGCACATGATCTACCTCGTAGTTCATGAAAGAACTTTCCCAAGTTGTATGGTGATAGAAAGTAACACCCAAATGAACATATTTATGCATTCTACATTGCATGTAGAGTTCTTGGGGTGGAACATGAAGATGTTTCTATAATATTGTTTGTAGAAACACTCCAAGGTGTTGTAGATGATTGGTTTTACCATCTTGCAGTAGGAAGTATCACAAGTTGGGTCTTCAAACCAAGTTCAAAGCTAGATTTAAGCTAGCAGAAGATGCTCAAGCCTTGTTGGCCAACTCACTCAAATGAAGAAGGAACCACATGAGCCCATGCATGGGCTCGTGGAAAAGTTCAATAAGCTAAAGAACAGGATCCCAATTATTGCACAACCCACAACTGAGAACTTGAAGTGCTTCTTCATCAATTCTCAATTTCTAGAAGTAAGTTTTCTTTTATGAAGAGAAACCCTAGTTGATATTGCAGTTTCTCAAAGTTTGGCAACTGAAGTAGAGGATGATTTGATCTTGGTAGGAAAATTGTGAAAGGATTCTATCAAGACTAGAGGGCAACCACCTTTGGCTTTACCTTCTACTAGCACCACGATCCTATGGTGAAAAAGCTTGCAAATGAATTGCTAGCTCTCAAGAAGGAAATGTCTCAAGGATTGTTTGCTCCTCCATAAAAGGACATTCCAAGGAGAACATACCCAAATGCTTCCAACTATCCCAACAATGCTGCAAGGAATCAGAATCAGATTAGGCTTCCTCCACCACAAGAAAGGCTTGCACTAGAGGTGCCACCTATTAATGCAGCAGTAAACTTGTTCAAACCAGAACAAGTTGAGCTTCTAGAGTTAAAATATATCTCAGAGGATAGTGCTAATCCATCATGGGAGATGAAGGAGTAGCTGATGACTCTAATATTAGGTTTCTAAACTATAAAGAAGAAGAAGTTGAAAAAAGAAGATACATACAGTGAATCTTATGTTATCTTCACCCGCTCACAAAATTAGTTGAACCAACAATAGGATGCTGATAAAGCTAAGTCCAAAGATGAACCATGTCAAGGGATTACAATTGCTAAAAGAGGAACTTCTTTACCAATCTAGCCGAAGGATGTAGCAGCGAATAAACAAGTGCACCTTATCTTCCTACTTCTTCTCCTTCTATGTCTAGACCCAGTGCCCAAAACCCAAAACTTGAAAATGAAAATCCCTTGTCTTGCTTAGTTGCTTCATATCCAACTTTTGATATCATAGACCATGCTAGGAATACAAAAATCCAAATGTCTAAGGTTAAATATCTCCAATCTAACCCTTAACAATTTGAAAGATTGGATAAGTTTGTTAAAAATAAAGGAGGTGATTCTAGTCAGGATTCCTCTAAAAATGTACCCGTTGCTCCTAAACCAAAGCCTGCACAAAGGAACCTGGTTGTAACTCCCTCATCCACTCATGGGAAGATAAAACCTTTCTATATTTCCCTACTTGGAAATGGTCATAAACTCAGTAATTGCATCATTGATTCGGGTGCCTCCAACAACATGATGCCAACCAAAGTATCTAATGCTTTGGGGTTAAATATGACAAAGACATTTGTCTATTGCTTTTCAATGGAAACTGAGCAAGTACCCCTCATAGGTCAAATCAAAGATGCACAATTTGCATTTACAAGAAGAGAATAAAGATGACAGTTCTTGTAGCCGATGTTCCAGCTTCGTATGGAGTTTTGTTGGGATGAAATTTTTGCAAGGATATTGGTGGTGAAATCAACATGAATTGGTCTGAGGCTAGAATACCTGTCAAAGGTGTTATGTAGAAACTTCATCTAGAGATACAAGCAAAGTATATTGTGACAAATATTGAGGGGGTAAGTGCAAGAAAATGGGGGGCCAAAAAGGGGTTTTAAGTGGCCACTTTTTTTTTTGAAATCAGGAAATATTGACCTTGGATAAGAAATTGAGCATAGTTACACTCAAAATTTGAATATGCAACAAAAACAATGTTCGTAGTGCTCTGAGTCTACTTTCTAAACTACTATTTTTTTTGAAAATGGTATAGATTAAGGGGTTCAAAAAAGGGAGCCACAGAAATTGGTGTTGTTTCTGTCAAAAAAATATAACATAGTGTGTTTTGTGGCTCCCTCAAAAGGTTAACTTTTTTTTTTGGTATTTTTAAAATCACTTTGGTGAGAAATTAGCTAACAACATGTAGTTTATGCCCAATTTTTCTGATAATTTTTTAATGAATATTTGATTTTTTACTAATTTTTAAAGTGGACACATTCTAAAAAATAGAATTTTGGCCATGCTACCCCTGTAAATTTTGAAAACTAATTGAAAATTAATTTTTTTAATAAGTGTAGAATGGAGTCTAGTTTATAGAAATGTAATTTTTTTGAAATTTCAATGAACAATTAATTTACAATGAAAAAAAGACCAAACACTGGTTTTTGCCCAAAAATAGACACACAAACAAAAGAAATTAAATATGAAAGGCTTAACATTGTCAAAATGTGAAAAAAATTACATCGTTAAATAGCTAAGAGGAAGCCTAACATTACCCAGGTGTTCGATTTGTTTGACCTGGAAACACGTGCAAATATGAGGGTTAGCATGAACAAAATTATGTGAAATCCTATAGAATATGCAAAAACACGTCTTTGGATGTTGGGAAGGCACTCCAAGCCTTTGGGTTGGAAATCGAAAGAAAATCCCAAGCCTAAGGCTTGGGATTCCCAAAGCAAAATATAACATGCTCGTGTTATAATGCACTCACGTTATGTTTTGTTTTGCATTTTTTCCCTTTTCCAAAAGTTTGCCCAATGTTTGTCAAGTTTGGCATAAAACGAGCGCGTTATAACACAATCGTGTTATGTCTTCCTTGGAATGTTTTATGTTCAAGGTTATTAAGTAAGTAAGTAAGTATGTATGTATGTATACCTATATGTATGTATGTATTGATGTATGTATGTATGCCTATATGTATGTATACTTATATGTATGTATGTATATATACATGCTTGTATGTATATATGTATGCATGTTTGTATGTATGTATGTATGTGTGTATGCCTGTATGTAAGTATGTATGTGTGCTTGCATGTATGTATGTATGTAAGGGTTTTGGGTTTAGGGTATATAAGGACCTGAGCCGGTAGAGTTTTTAGGGTTGAGGGTTGAGGGTTTAGGGATTGAGTAATAGGTTGAGGATAGAGGGTAGAGGGTTGAGGGTTACAGTTGAGGGATAATATGCAACTTGTTGAGTGTATAAGATTAATTGTATTAGGTATGGGCATTAGGGTTTAAGATATTGGGTTTAGGGTTGACAATATGGATTGAGGGTATATAAGGCATAGGGTGACTTGGGTTGAGAGTGTATGGTTTAGGTTTTAAGTGTAGGGTTGAGGCACAATATTTAGGGTTTAGGGTATAAGGGTGAGGTTATAGGGTATAGGGATGAGGGTTTGTGGGTGTAGGTTTCAGAGTTTAAGGTATAGGGTTGAGGATTGAGGGATTATGGCTTAAGTATATGGTTGAGGGTATAGGGTAGAGGGTTGAGAGTTTACAATTGAGGGATAATGTTCAAGGTTGAGTGTCTAAAATATAGGGTTTAGGGTTTAAGGTTGAGGGTATAAGGCATATTGATGAGGGTTGAGGGTTTAGGGCATAAGTATAGGATTGAGGGTATAGGGTATAGGGTAGAGGTTTGAAGGTTCATGGATAATGTTCAAGGTTGAGTGTCCAAGGTTAAGTGTATAGGGTATATGGTTTAAGGGCATCTAGGGGTTGAGAGTATAGGGTTTAAGGGTTTAAGGTTTGAGTGATTAAGGATTTAAGGGTTGAAAGTTTTGTTGGTAAGAGACACTGCTAGGCATGTCAAGTGTTGTCATTGATGACAACTAAATCTATCTTACACATCCACATTGCATCATTTGATCATACTAGAAGTCAGATTGTAGATTTGTCTAAGTATGGATACATAGGAATAGAGCATATGACAGGGTTCAACACTTTGGTCCATATTTCTCCACAAGAATCATATTGTGCTGTGGATCTGAGGGAAATTCAAGGGATCTCAAGGCTACCTAAATCCAAATTTTTAGCCTTCGGTGATGAAGGGATTGAAAGTTACAAGCATATGAGTATTAGGTTTTGGTTAAATAGTTCAGTCCAGTGAAGATTAGGGAAACTTGATGTTTGATCCTTGTACAGATTAGGAGAAGTTGTTGGTTGAGTAATTTGTGAGATCCAGTGGTATTGGTCGACATGTGTGATGACTTGAATACACAGGTTTTGGTCTGCATTGATGTTTGTGTATGGATTCAGCCAACAAAACTATGATCTTGAAAAAGTTTCTAAGTTTTCTTGAGGCCGACTGTAGTTGATGAAATCCCATGTTGCGGATATATATAATCGATGAGTTTGAGCATTTTGAGGTGTGAATGTGTGAAAATGAAGTGATAGGTGCGAAGTGTAGTAGTAACAAGTGCGAAGAAAAGAGATCTAGGGTTTAGATCATGGCAGAACAATGAAACATGATAGTAAGAGATGAAGTGTGTGAAGTCAGTATATTAAGCCTAACCAAAACTATAATCTTGCATTGTTAGATGCTATTCTTCAGTTCAAGTATTTTAGTGAACTCTTGTAATTGATCTTGTAGGCAGTGAGCCTCCTTTGAGTAGTAAGCTTTGGGCAGTGTGCCCAAAGGCATGTACCTTCCCATTTTATAATACTTTTAATAGAGTATAGAATCTTGTGGGTTAAACCCCATCGTAGTTTTTCCCTTAACTAGGTTTCCATGTAAAAATCTTGGTGTTCATGTGTGATGATCTTGTTATTGATGTTCTTAAGTTCATGCTTCTTTATTTTGAATGTATGTGGTAAATTAATAAAGGAACATAATAATAAGTTTTGTAGAACACTAATTCACCCCCCCTCTCAGTGTTCCTTAATTTCAACAATTGGTATCAGAGCAAGGTTCCTTGGAAGAAGTTTAAAAGCTTGAGGAAGATCTAGGAAGGTGTTTCAATGGGTTCATCTAGGTATTCTGATGGCATCAATGAACAACTTCAAGTTTCTTTAGAAGATCTTGATCAGTCCATAGTAGAAGTCAAAGAACTGAAAGAGAATATTAAAGATTTTGAGGATTTCATTTAGACTTTAAAAGGACAACTAAGAAAATCCATGGAAAAGAGGAGGGAGCTACTTCAATAGTTAGCAAATTAGAATGAAGACAATGGCATGGATGAGGTTCTAAAGGAGAAGATAAAGGAATGTGAGAAGCTGGCAAAAGAAGTTGTTCTAAAACATGAGATGGAATTTGGGGTGATGAGACTAACCAAGGAAATTGAGGAAAGGAAGAAGACTGAGGAAAACCTAAATCAGTCTCTAAAAGAAAGAAAAGAAGAGTGCTACAGATTGGATAGAATAATTGGCCATCTAGAATCTGATCTTCAAGAAACCAGGTATACTGAGGAACAACTTAAAAGGTAAATGTTATTCTCAAACATGACCTAGAAGCTACAAATGAATACAAAGAGAAGTTCAAGATAAGCTCAGCTAAACTTGAGGTGTTGCTTGATAGTTAGAAGAAGGCAGATGATAAGCATGGTCTGGGATATGAGAAAGGTGAAAGCTCTAGATCTAGTCAAAGAAATCCTGAAGGAAGAAATCTAAGAAGGAATCCTAGTAGGCCTCCGGTAAGACAACCTAATGCTCAAAGGTATCCATCTTTCAATGGAAATTGAAACAATTTCCAATAAATTTGGTCATAAAGCTACTCAGTACAAAAGTAGAGTGAATCAAAGTGGTCCATCTTTCTCCATTCAATGCTTCAATTGTAAAAGGTATGGTCATGGATCCAATGAATGTAGAAGTATGATGATGAACTACTCTAACAACAAAAGAAATGTCAATTCTTTCAATGACAACTATTTTGCATGCAATAGATTTGGACACATGGCTAATTAGTGCAGATCAAGAAGAAATCAAGTAAATGGGCAAAGAAATGTTGTGTTCTTTAATTGCAATAGATCCCATCATATTGTAAGATTCTGCAAAAGCAGGAATGATGATAGAAAAGGTTTAGTAAACAGAAACCAAAACATGCAGAGTCAAGATAAAGGCAAGGGTAAAGTAGATGTGAATGAGATCCAGAATGAAATGAACAAAACATGGGTGAAGAAAAGTGAAATGAATGATGGTGATGGGTCTGCACTAGAATCCGGTGCTAATAATTCCTCTGGGAATTGAAACAAGGGCTCTGGCTCAGGGGGAGCTACATTGAAAATCTAATTCCCCCTGCCAATAAGTGGGTGCCTGAATCTAGGATGATGAATGAAGACAAAGAAGCCTATTACAGATCTGTTGAAACAAATTCTGGAAGAAAAGAAGCTAATGTGATTGATTACAGAGCAATTGAAGATTGACTATATTTAGAAACAGTGTAACTAGATGAATTAGGGCAAAGGATTTATTACAATGGTTAATTAGGTTTTGCGGAGCATAAAAGGTCATTCACTCAACATTTGAATCACTTTGCATTCAAAGAGAACAAGGAGAAGAGCACTTGAACTAAGATTTCAAAGACTTGGAGTGTGAAAAGCAATTTGACTGCTAACCCTAACTAGCGAAACAAGGTATTCTCTGTAAAGCTCTCTGAATTTGTTATCTCTGGATATGGCTACTCCATTGGTTGTTGACATCACTGAAAGGCCCCGACCTAAATTCAAAAAGCATCCACACAAATCTATAGAGGTCGATCCATTAGGTGCCTTTTCTAATGTTCCACATGGTGTGTTGCACGTTGAAGATATTAGGGCTTACATTCATGCTAGCATAGATGATTTTGGGGATTCAAAGTTAGTAGATTTGTTTAAGAATCACCTAAGGGGTGAGATTTATGGTCTTAAACTTGAGTATAAGGTGCTGCAAGACAAACATTTCATTCAAGTTATTGGGTTCCCATCCTTCGATGAAGATGAGTGGGTTTGGTATGTACTGAGTTGAATGCATGATGAATTCATGTGGTTGATGAAACCTTTTAAGATCACCAAGAATGCCATCAAGGACGTAACAGGATTGAACTCATCTAGTGGACTGCCAATGCTAAAATTAATGAAGAATCAGACTGTAACTGAAGCTACTGGATAAAAATTTGATAAGAAAGCAATGACAATAAATGATATAACTGATCTGGATGTCAAATTTGCATCTATGGTGATTTGGTATAAGATATACCATTCCAGCAAGGAAAACTCTGTATCCGGTAAAACCATTTATGTTGCCTATCAGATGTTAAGAGAGAATGCTGACCATGACCTGTGTGAGTTGCTGCAAAACTAGTTAATGGAGAATCTGAACAAGATCAAGGACAAGAAGAATACATTCAAGTATGGTACATTGGTATTGTGTTTGTTCTTCTATTTCATGAATGAGTTACCTGGGAAGAAAAGCCTGTGTTGGACTAGTGATAAGCATGTTGCCATACAAATAATAGAACACTTGCACAATATTGGTGACTCCAATACTCAAAGGACTACTCTTTGGGGATATTTCAAGAATTTTTAGAATATGATGCAATCAAGAGAAAGAATCCCTACATCAGTAGTGGAAAAGTACAAGGATACAACGTTAGGAACCCATGTTTAACCCTTCTCTTTACTTTGTTAGTATATTGCTATTGGACGCATATGCTTTGTAAGTTGTCCCATGAGTATATTGTATGATCCCACATTCATGGGGAGTAATAGTTGTTTAGATTAGACTTAGTATATAAGTACGTGTTGAGACCAATGAAGGTGGTGCAGGAGCACCCCTTCGAAATAAAGATTAAGTCTAATTATAGTATGTTTTACATTATGATGTAATAAGGTCCATGTGACCAATTCTTATGTTTTAAGTCAATTTAGGTTTATGTGCAAGTCAGTCAGAAGTTTGTTTTGCTAGCTGTCTTCTCCCAGCCGCTTGGAAGTCTCCCAGCCACTGGGAATTGAGTCTGTACTACTCGTAAGGAGTAGATATATTTATGCCCTAGATCAGTTTGTTTAGATATAGTTCAGCGTTGCATATGAAAAATAGAGACATTGTTTTTTGGAGATCAGACTGAGCATTGTGATATAGTGGGGCTATGATATTTGTATGCATTTCTGTTATTGAAATAACGAAGATCCCATTGTTTCTTTTGTTTGATCTTCGATCTATCTGTGTAGTCAATTTTGATTCATTCATCCATTCCACCGGTTGATTCTCTGAATCAGTGGAATGGACATGTACAGTAGTTTAGTTTACAGTTTCATTTTTCTATTTTTGCATTTCATGTTTTTGGGATCGATTTATAGCATGCTATGATCTATCCTAGCATCCTCATGTGCTAGGGTTTGAAGGATAAAATCTAAGTTAAGATTGCCCAGAAAATAGATCGGCTCGATCTCTATGTTTTCCGCATGAAATTTGTGAAGTTTCAAGGGTTTTGTCGAAATGTATATTTGACGTATATACAATGTTTGTATGTGACATATAGTCTATGTGTATATTGCAGTTGTATCTATGCGTATATCGCTAAACAGATCAGGTGTTAAAACATGTTAAAAATGTATGTTTCGAAGGTACAAAGGTGAAACAGTTCAGATATACAATTCCTGTGTATATCGCTTTTGTTTGTTGGAGACAATTGATGTGTATATCACTTTTGCATCTGAGGGTCATTTCGTGTGTATCCATCATTCGCATATTGGGTTTGTATGTTGTGGATTTGGTAAAGTGTCGATATACAATCTCTATGTATATCGCAATTGTACATTAGGTCAGACAAGTTCTGTGTATACACCCTTTGTATACATTTTGTGTGTATACTGCATTTGCATGTTTGATACAGATCCTGCGTATCCATCAAATGCACCTTATAGTTTACATATACCGAATGTACATTTCAGATGTACATTGAGATGATACAAGCGAAGTCAATGGTCAAGCACCGTCAGAGGGAATATTCCTAGCTATATTCTGCAGATGTATATTTTGTGGTTGTATATTTGATTGTATGTCCAATTATACATTCCGCCGATACAAAGGATTTTATACAACAGAGTTAGCGCCAGTCAAAGGGGAGATTGTATGTTTGTTTGTATCTAGTGCTTGTATATTGAAAATATACATCGCGAAAGATATATCAGACGACCGGTAGCGGACGTAACAGGAACCGGTGATAAGAGGTTAAAGTTTGTATGTTGAGGAATGTACATTTTAAATGTACATTGGCGGAGATACAAGTGCCCGATACAATTGTGACTAGTCGTGGGGGTGAACCGGTATACCAAGCACTGTAGCAAACTAGTACTAATAAGTCAATTTTGTATACATTGTTGTGACGATAGCCATCGGAATAGCGGAGATTGGTGAGACCGATAGACGAAGTCTTGCTGATAGGCACATAAATGAAAATGCTCATCGGGGTGAGATGGGTATCAGGGCGAAATGTCCAGGAGGGACCGAATGTCATTATCAGGCCGATAGGGTATGTTAGTGAGGCAATTTGTTAGCTCTTGCCGATGAAATAAGAAACTTCAAATTCCACCAGTAGAGAATGTTTCCGGCTATAGCTCTGCGTCATAGTGGTATCAGAGCGAAGGAAGGATCTTCTGGAAAAGATAAGAAGATAGCAAAATGTCATACGAAGAAGGAACATTAGAACTTCTAGCAAAGATGACCAATGATGAGTTGGCTATTCTGGTCAAGAAGCAGATTGCAGAGAGCATTGCTGTAAAAGTTTAGAATCAGGTGTTGAGAAATGAGTTGGAGAAGTTGAGGGATAGAGTAGGTTCTGGTAAAGAAGAAGATAGGGAAGAAGAAGAGATCCCTAGGTGGAATGAGGAAGATGTTCCTGTAGACCAGAGACCCTTGATTAATTCCCTCAAATCCATGGAGAGAACCATGTATGTGAAACTAGATTTTCTAGTGTTTACAGGAAAGATGGATCTTGATTCGGTGATGGAGTGGATAGACTCCTTAAATAATTTCTTTGAGACAGAGGAGATACCAGAACACTAGAGGGTAAAGATAGCCCAATCAAAAATGAAAGAGGCTGCATTAACTTAGTGGAATTTCATCCAAGATGACAGAGTACAAGAAGGAAAGCATAGAGTTGCTATGTGGAAGAAGATGATGGCTTTAGTAAAAGAATCCTATGTTCCATTGGATTACAGCATCCAATTGCATAAGAGGAAACAAAATTTGAAGCAGAAGGAGCTAGATGTCAGCTCATAAACAGAAGAATTTATGAAACTTTGTGTCAAGACAAAAGCAAAAGAGAGTGAGGAAGAAAGGGTAGCCAGATACCTTAATGGATTGAGGTTCAACATTCAGGAAGATTTGAATCTGCATAACCTAGATATAGTTCAGAAATGTTTTTAGTTGGCATTGAAAGTGGAAGAGAAATTAAAGAGAAGACAAGAACAGAACAATAGAGGAAGAGGAAAATAGCAAAGAGGTGGAAGAGGTCCTTTCAGAGGCAAATGACATGGATTTGGATAGCAGGAAGAATCCAGTCATGGCAACAGCAAGGCAGATAACAGTCAAAACCAGAGAGGAAGTTACAATCAGCAAGGAAACTTCAAAGGTAGAAGACCTTTCAGAGGAAGATCCCAGGGCAGAGGATCTATCAAATTTTATAAGTGTAATAAAGAAGGCCATATAGCCAGCAGATGTCCAGAAAAGGCAACAAGTTCAAAAGGAGAAAGGAGAATGAATCTGATCCAAGAACTTGATAGCCAAAGTGCATCAAGCTCAAATGCTTTTCAAAGTGTGAATGCTCTTGACAATTATGGATATCCAGAGAGTGGAGAATCTCCGATGATGAGGAGAACAATGACTACCATGAAGGTACCTGACAAAGAATCCCCACAAAGAAAGTCTCTTTTCAGAACTACATGCAAGGCAGGAGGTAAGGCATGTAAAGTTTTAATTGATTCTGGTTCTACTAAAAATTTTGTATTTGATGAAATGGTAACAAAGCTTAAGCTTAGAAGATTGCCTCACCCATCCCCATATAAGGTCTCATGGCTTACCCAAGGTCAGCAAATAGTTGTAGAAGAGCAGGCTTGGGTAGAATTTCAGATTGGATCATATAAGGACAAGTTGTTGTTTGATATCACCAAGATGGATGCTTGCCATCTTTTATTTGGAAGACCATGGCAGTATGACTTGAAGGCATGCCATGACGGTGTAAGGAACACCTATACAGTCACCAAAGATGGTATGTTGACAGAGTTGATCCCACGGACAGAGAAGGAGGAGAAATCAAAAGGAAAAGAGCTAAAGGTGATGCTGATGGAAGGAAAACAATTCATGAAAGAAGTAGCAGTAGAAGGTGCAGTTGCATATGCCCTAATTCCATGTCTGATAGTGAATAGAGAACAACAACAAGGATTCAAGAAAGAGAAGAAGCAGAGGTTCATAGACCCAGCTGTCCAAGAGTTATTGGATAAGTATAAAGGCATCATCTTTGATGGAATGCCAAGATCCCTACCACCTGTAAGGGATATCAGCCATTGCATAGATCTAATCCCAGGATCTACACTTCCAAACAAAGCAGCATATAAGCTAACTCCAGAACAAAATGTAGAAGTAGCAAGACAAATTGAGGAATTGTTAGACACAAGTCTGATTGGTAAAAGTTTAAGCCCATGTGCAGTACCAGCTGTCCTAGCACCAAAGAAAGAAGGCACTTGGAGGCGTTACACAGATTCCAGGGCTATTAATAAGATCACAATCAGGTATAGGTTTCCAATACCTAGGATAGAGGATTCACTTGACTTTTTGGGAGGTGCTAAGTATTTTACAAATATTGATCTGAAGAGTGGTTATCATCAGATCAGAATTAGGCCAGGCGATGAATGGAAAACAACATTCAAAACCAATGAAAGGTTGTATGAGTGGAAAGTTATGCCTTTTGGTTTGTCTAATGCACCTAGTACTTTTATGAGATTGATGAATGAGGTTTTGAAAGAATTCATGGGCAAGTTTGTCATAGTATATCTAGATGACATTCTGATTTTTAGCAATACAAAGGAAGAACATCTCAGACATATAGATTTGGTTCTCAAGAGGTTACATGAAGAGCAACTGATGATAAATTTGGACAAGTGTTTGTTCATGCAGGAGGAGATCACATATTTGAGTTTTGTCATTTCACAAGGAAAGATGCAAATGGATAAGGAGAAGTGAGTGCCATATTGTCTTGGCCAACTCCAAGGACTATGAATGATGTCAGAAGTTTCCATGGGTTAGCAACCTTCTACAGAAAGTTTATAAGAGGGTTTAGTCATATTTGTGCACCCATGCTGGATACTACAAAAGGAGGACAGAAGTGCAGATTTGCTTGGACTAAGGAAGCAGATGATTCCTTTGAAACATTGAAGAAGAAGGTGGCACAACAGCTAGTCCTTGCACTTCCAGATTTTAACAAAATTTTTCAGGTAGAATGTGATGCAAGTCACATGGCTATTGGGCAGTACTCAGCCAAGAAGGTAGACCAATTGCATTTTTCAGTGAGAAGCTCAATGATGCTAAAAAGAGGTATTCATCATACGATTTGGAAATGTATGCTCTAGTCCAGTCACTCAAGAAATGGAGGCATTACTTGATGCCGAAAGAATTCATAGTATTCACAGATAATCAGGCTTTGAGTTTCATAAACAGCCAGGAAAAACTAAATCATAGGCATATGAAATGGGTAGAAACTTTGCAAGCTTTTACTTTCACATTGAAGCATAAGAAAGGAGTTAAAAATAAGGTAGCCGATGCCTTGAGCAGGAGAGCTCTAACAGTCAACCAGATCCAGTTGGAAAGTGTTGGCATTGATTCATATGAAGATTTTGGAGAGATATATCAGGTATGTACTTCTCTTGGAGATAAATATCATACTGAGTTCTCTGAATTTCTGATCCAAGATGGATTGATGTTCAAAGGTGGATAGTTGTGTATTCCAAGGTGTTCTATGAGGTTGAACATCATAAAAGAGAAACATTGTGGAGCTATGGCAGGACATTTTGGTTTCGACAAGACTCTTGATCTTGTTCGAAGACATTATTATTGGCCTAAGTTACAATTAGATGTTAGAAAATTTGTAGAGACATGTGTGATATGTCAGAAAGCAAAAAGGAAGATCAACTAATGTAGGTTTATATCAGCATTTACCCATTCCTTCCAGACCATGGGAAAGCATAAGTATGGATTTTGTGTTGGGTTTACCCAGAACCAGCAAAGGATATGATAGTGTTTTTGTTGTAGTGGACAGATTCAGCAAAATGGCACATTTCTTGCCATGCAAAACCACTATTGATGCTTCATATATTGCAGATTTGTTTTTCAAAGAAATAGTAAGAATACATGGATTGCCATTGAGCATAGTGTCAGATAGGGATGTGAAGTTTATTGGTCATTTCTGGAGAACTCTTTGGAAGAAGCTTGGCACAAATTTGTCTTTCTCATCTACCTATCATCCTCAAACGGATGGATAGACTGAATTTATAAATTGTTCTTTAGGAAATTTGCTCAGATGTTTGACAAGACAGCATGGCGAAAAGTGGGATACTATCCTATCTTAGGCAGAATTTTCCTATAATGATACTGTCAATAGAAGCACAGGGAAATCATCTTTTCAGATAGTCTATGGTATACATCCACGAGGTATTTTGGAGCTGAGAGATCTACCTATAGGAGATTCTGTTAGTGCAGATGGTGAAGCTTTTGCAAAAGCCATAAAAGAGGTACATGATCAGGTCAAAAACCAACTCCAACAAACTACCTTAAAGTATAAGGAGTATGCTGATAAAAAGAAGAAAGATGTATAGTTTGATGTTGGAGATTTGGTATGGGTTCATTTGAAAAAGGAATGACTTCCTAAAGGTAAATATACCAAACTCATGTAGAGGAAGATTGGACCATGTCAGATTTTGAGAAAACATGGATAGAATGCTTATGAGATACAACTTCCTTCTGATCTTGGTTTATCACCTATATTCAATGTATGTGATTTAACTCCATACAAGCGTAATCCAGATGAAGAACATGAACTACTATAGGATACAGCAGCTGATGACATTCCAAAACATGATCCACCACAATTGTAGAAGATTTTAGACACTAGAATGATCAAGAAGACCCGGAACAAACAATATTTAGAATATTTGGTGGCTTGGCAAGGAAAACCTGATTCAGAAGCGGTATGGATGACTGCAGAATAGATCAACCAACATGGTTCTGACCTACATACTCTCATCTCAAGTGGACTTGAGATTTCTTCTTCTGGGGAGTATGGTGTAGGAGCACCCCTTTGAAATAAAGATTAAGTCTAATTATAGTATGTTTTACATTATGATGTAATAAGGTCCATGTGACCAATTCTTATGTTTTAAGTCAATCTAGGTTTATGTGCAAGTCAGTCAGAAGTTTGTTATGCTTGCTATCTTCTCCTAGCCACTTGGAAGTCTCCCAGCCGCTGGGAATCGAGTCTGTACTACTAGTAAGGAGTAGATATATTTATGCCCTAGATCAGTTTGTTTAGATATAGTTTAGTTTTGCATATGAAAAATAGAGACATTGTGTTTTGGAGATCAGACTGAGCATTGTGATACAGTGGGGCGGTGATATTTGTATGCATTTATGTTATTGAAATAAAGAAGATCCCGTTGTTTCATTTGTCTGATCTTCGATCTATCTGTGTAGTCAATTTTAATTTTGCAGGCGAAATCGATTCATTCATCCATTCCACCGGTTGATTCTCTGAATCAATGGAATAGACATGTATAGTAGTTTAGTTTGTAGTTTTATTTTTCTATTTTTGCATTTCATGTTTTTGGGATCGATTTATAGCATGCTATGATCTATCCTAGCATCCTCATGTGCTAGGGTTTGAAGGATAAAATCTAAGTTAAGATTGCCCAGAAAACAGATCGGCCCAATCTCTATATTTTCTGCATGAAATTTGTGAAGTTTCAAGGGTTTTGTCGAAATGTACATTTGACGTATATATAGTGTTTGTATGCGACATAGAGTCTATGTGTATATCACAGTTGTATCTATGCGTATATCTCTAAATAGATCAGGTGTTAAAACATGTTAAAAATGCATGTTTCAAAGGTACAAAGGTGAAACAGTTTGGATATACAATTCCTATGTATATCAATTTTGTTTGTTGGGGACAATTGATGTGTATATCGCTTTTGCATCCGAGGGTCATTTCATGTGTATCCGTCATTCGTATATTGGGTTTGTATGTTGTGGATTTGGTAAAATGTCGATATACAATCTCTGTGTATATCACAATTGTACATCAGGTCATACAAGTTCTATGTATACACCCTTTGTATACATTTTGTGTGTATACTGCATTTGCATGTTTGATATAGATCCTGCGTATCCATCAAATGCACCTTATAGTTTGCATATACCGAATGTACATTTCAAATGTACATTGAGATGATACAAGCGAAGTCAATGGTCAACTACCGTCAGAGGGAATATTCCTAGCTATATTCTATGGATGTATATTTTGTGGTTGTATATTTGATTGTATGTCTAAATATACATTCCGCTGATACAAAGGATTTTATAAAATAGAGTCAGTGCCAGTCAAAGGGGAGATTGTATGTTTGTTTGTATCTAGTGCTTGTATATTGAAAATATACATCGTGCTTATACATTGTCGAAAGATACATTGGACGACTGGTAGCAGAGGTAACAGGAACCGACGATAAGAGGTTAAAGTTTGTATGTTAAGGAATGTACATTTTAAATGTACATTGGCAGAGATACAAGTGCCCGATATAATTGTGACTGGTTGTGGGGGTGAACCGGTATACCAAGCACTATAGCAAACTAGTACTAATAAGTCAGTTTTGTATGCATCGTTGTGATGATAGCCATCAGAATAGCAGAGATTGGTGAGACCGGTAGACGAAGTCTTGCCGATAGGCACATAAACAAAAATGCTCATCAGGGTGAGATGGGTATTGGGGTGAAATGTCTAGGAGGGACCGAATGTCATTGTCAAGCCAATAGGGTATGTCGGTGAGGCAATTTGTTAGCTCTTGCTGATGAAATAAGAAACTTCAAATTCCACCAGTAGAGAACATTTTTGGCTGTGGCTCTACGTCAGAAGGCATCCTTGAGTTTATTGTATTGAGCTTACTCAAAGGAGGTTACCCCCTCAAAGTGGCCTACGATCAATAAATTCCTTCTTTGTTCTGCTATATCTATTATTTCATGCATTTTTCATTATATTGTTGCAAGAGGTTCCTCTCATCTGGTATTAGAGTGCTTTCTTGGGCTCACTGGGTGGAATTTCTGCTAAATTTTTTTTCGCAGTGGCCTCCAGGCACTGTGAGTATTGCAGTAGTTATTTTTTTCTTTGCATCTATATTGTTCATTTCAATTGTAGGTTCAGATTAGGGAATAATCCCTATCCACTTAACTGTGGGAAGTGCCTGGGCATAGCCCTAAAACTCATTGTGAGGAGTACCACAAGAACCCCAAAGTAGCTAGCCCATTGAGAGGACCTGTCAGCGAAAAGGGCAATGACCCCCACTTGATTGACTAGTTCCCATCCATGAGGTAAACCAACAACTGTCGTTTGTAGAAAAATGATTATTAGTTTTACCTGAACCGTGGAGTGAGAGGTACTGCCCCAATATGCAAGCCGTTGACAACATTGGTAGCCGAGTGAATCCCCTGAACCCTTAGGAAGTTGAACATACCTAGGGTCCATATCTATTGCCAGGTGATAAATCACAAATTGCATTTGTCCAGAGCCATTACAGATCCCGTTGGAGATTGTTTCCAAAAAAGAGTAATTTTTTTAGTTTTTTCACCATATCTTCCTTGCTTTAGCTCTGTTTCCCTTGAAAATTCATTGGAACCCCTGAAATTCCATTCTGCATATTTCCTTCCTTGAGGACCCTATCCAAAATTCCACTTATCAAAGCTAGAAATCCCACATTCGTCTATTTTTAGGGTTTGCCATAACTTCTTTGATTCTCACCCAATCGCCTTCAAATTTTGCCACAGTATTCATTTCCTATTTCTGCTCCTTTGTCCCTCTTGGACAAATTTTCCCATTCTTTCACCCCACTTCTGAAATCCCCATTTTCTACTTCCCCGTCCCTTAGAAAGTGTCCAAAACCTAATCAAACCCCAATTACCCATCAGAGTTTTTCCTAAATCTAAATTTTCCTTTACTAAAAAAGTTTCTATTTTTGTTTTTCTACCCATTCCAAAAAAAAAACAAAACTGGTTATGGTTGTCACCCGCGCAGGAGAAAAAAACATGGAGGATGAACTTGCAGCCCTCAAGACCAAACTCTAAGATCTAGATGAAAAAATTCTTAGCCTCAATCTTCAGCATTCAGCCATGAACAATAGACGACAACCAGAGTCTTCTACAGACACTGGGTTCTCTTCTTCTAGCAATTTTTGTGGGCTGAAGCTTTATTTTCCTTGCTTCAATGTTGATGATCCGACTGGATGGATATATCGGGCAGAACAATATTTTAGTCTGCATAATACTTTTGATGTCAACAAAGTCCCACTTGCATCCTTTCATTTGGAACATGAAGCCCTTCAATGGTTCCATTGGTACATCAGGGCTCATGAAGAGCCAAAATGGACAGATTTTTGCAAACTCATTTTGCAACGATTTGGCCCTAGTGCTTTTGATGACTTCACAGGAGCACTCACTAAACTTTGCCAAACTGGTACTGTGAGAGAATATCAGACATAATTTGAGAAACTGGCCAATCACACAGAGGGATTATCTGATGAATTCTTCAGGAGTTGTTTTGTCAGTGGTCTAAAGGATGCAATCTAATCTGAGGTTAAAATGTTCCATCCTAGCACAATGATGGAAGCCCTAGGGTTGGCTAAGTTGGTGGAGGACAAGATCACAACTCAACAACACTCTAAATCCACTTTGTTCCATTCAGAAATATGGTTTCCCAAAGACCTCCAATCACGTCAGCTCCTAGAACAACTCCTATCAAGTATTTGTCTGAAGCAGAGATGCAGATACATAGAGAAAAAGGGCTTTGTTATAATTGTGATGAGAAATTCACTCGGGGACATAGATGTGTTGAGCTAAAGCTCTATCTCTTGGATGTGGATTCTCTGCCTACAACTGAAGTTTATGAAGATGCTTAGGATATAGTAGATGATCAAGTTGACATTCAGCAGCCGCCTGTTGACCCTCCTTCTTAGGATGACCACCCAGAGATATCTCTCCATGCTTTAGTAGGAGTCACCACCCCACAAACCATGTGGGTCAAGGGTTACTTCAAGAAGCTCCCTCTTACAATACTCATTGATTCTAGTAGCACTCATAACTTCATTGACCCTCAGATCACCAAATAGGCTGATTCTTTTATCCATCCTTGCTCCAGCTTTGAAGTCATGATTGCCAATGGGAGCACATTACCTTGCAAAGGGAAGTGTCGCAATGTGTATATCTCTATTGGAGATTATAACCTATGCTCTGACATGTTTACCTTTCCCTTAGGCAGATGTGATGTGGTTTTGGGCACTCAATGGTTACGCATACTTGGACCCATCTTATGGGATTTTGCTAAACTTTGGATTTATTTTTCAGACAATGGGCAAAAACACACATTGAAGGGCTTACAACCAGGGTCTCTCAGCATCATCAGTTCACATCGCATGGAAAATCTCCTTAAGAAGAATTCACATGGTGTCATCGCTCAGCTCCATTCCATTTAGATGCAACCATCAACAGTCTCCACTACTCCTTCGAATCTACAATAAATTTTGGATAGATATGCATGTGTCTTTGCTGAACCAGTGGGATTGCCACCTTCACGACCAGAGGACCATCATATTCAGCTCCTTCCTGGAAGCGTTCCTCCCAACATCAGGCCCTACTGGTACCCATTTCACCAAAAGACAGAGATTGAGATGTTCATTCAGGACTTACTGAAGCAAGGTATTATTCACCCTAGTACCAGTTCCTTTTCTTCACCAGTTCTTCTTGTCTGGAAAAAAGATGGGTCATGGCACCTCTCCATTGACTTCTGAGCACTTAATCACATCACAATCAAGGATAAGTTTCTGATTGCTGTTGTTGATGAGCTTCATGGCACTCATTTTTTCTCTAAGTTGGATCTTTGTTCTTGGTATCACCAAATTCAGGTTCATGAGAATGATATCCCTAAAACAGCTTTCTGCACGTATGATGGCCACTATGAGTTTTTGGTCATGCCCTTTAGCCTCACTAATGTTCCTTCCACATTCCATACATTGATGAATAAAATATTCTAGCCCTACTTGCAGAAATTCATTCTGGTATTCTTTGATGATATCCTCATCTATAATAAAACATGGGCTGAGCATCTCCAGCATCTGGATCTTGTACTGCAACTTCTCTCTGATCATCATCTCTATTTAAAATAGTCTAAATGTGTTTTTGGGTAGGAGGAAGTGGAGTATCTTGGGCATATTGTTTCAGCCCAAGGGGTTCGAGTGGATCTTGCCAAAATAGATGCCATGAAAAATTGGCCGCATCCTCAGACACTCAAGAGCCTCCATGGTTTTTTGGGACTAAATGGCTACTACCACAAGTTTGTCAAGGATTACGGGAAGATTGCAGCTCCATTAATAGCTTTGTTGAAAAAGGATGATTTTACATGGACACATGCTACTAAGTGTGCATTTGAAAAACTAAAACAAGCTATGTGCATTACACCTATTCTATCTATGCTAGATTTTTCCAAGACCTTCACTATTGGGAGCGATGCTTGTGGCAATGGACTTGGTGCTGTTCTCCTTCAAGATGAACATCTCATTGCATTCACCAGCAAAGCCCTTTTAGGTAAGAATTTAGTACTCTCTACATATGAGAAGGAAATGATGGCTATTTTGCATGCAGTACAAAAGTGGCAGCCATACATATTAGGGAATCATTTCTGCATCAAGACTGATCACCAGAGTCTGAAATATTTCCTGGAACAATGGGTCTCCTCTCCAACACAACAGAAATGGGTTAGAAAACTCATGGGTTATGACTATGAGATCACTTACAAGAAGGGTAAGGACAATATTGTGGTAGATGCTCTTTCTTGCACATTTGATGATTAAGCTTCTCTTTCAGCTATTTCTAGTCCGGTTCCAAATTGGTTGGAATCTGTCTAGCAGGGCTATGTCAATGACTCTTCATTATCTCAAATCATCCAACAATTGGCCAATAACCCTTCTGATGTACCTCATTACTCTTGGGATGGTGCTTCTCTGAGATACAAGGGTCATATGGTGCTTCCCCAGAGCACGGATCTTCAACAAACTGTCTTCTATGAACTCCATGCTTCTCCATTGACAGGGCACTCTAGGTTCCTCAAAACTTATGAGCGGGCACAACATAACTTCTTTTGGAGGGGAATAAAAAGGGCAATTCAATAGATGGTGGCTGAATGTGATACCTATCAGTGCAACAAGGGTGAAACGACACTCCTTCTTGGATTTCTCAAACCCTTGCCCATCCCGACATGAATTTGGATAGATATTTCTATGGATTTCATTGAAGGGCTCCCTAAATATGGAGGGAAGACAATGATCTTGGTTGTGGTTGATTGCCTCTCCAAATATAGTTGTTTTTGTGCCCTCATCCATCCCTATACCACCTCCTCAGTCGCACAAATTTTCAAGGACTAGATCTTCTGTCTTCATGGAATCTCTTCTTCCATTGTCTCAGATCATGATGTAACTTTAACCAGTCATTTTTGGACAGAACTATTTCACCACACTGGCACCAAACTGAAGATGAGTTCAGGGTATCACCCACAAACAAATGGTTAGACTAAAGTTATCAACAAATGTTTAGAAACTTATCTTCGTTGCTTCACCTTAGAACAACAACATTAGTGGGCAAAGTGGCTCCCTCTCGCTGAATGGTGGTACAATACCTCCTACCACACTACATCTAAAATGACTCCATATGAAGCAGTCTATGGTCAGGTACCACTAGTGCTCCTTCCATTCACCCCCAATAGTTCACTAGTTCAGGCAGTTGACACAGTTCTCTAAACCTGAGATCAGATTCTTTGCATTTTGCAAGACAATCTTCACATGGCAAGAAATCAAATGAAACAACAAGCCAATCAGCACCATTTTGAGTGCACTTTTCAAGTAGGTGATATGGTTTTTCTTCATCTATAGCCATACAAGCAATCCTCCTTGAAACTCAAAGGGTGTCATAAGTTGGCTCCAAAGTTCTATGGGCCATATAAGGTTCTTTAGAAGATTCGGTCAGTTTCTTATAAATTGGAGCTTCCTCCTTCTTCCCGCGTTCATCCAGTATTTCATGTCTCTTATCTAAAGAAAGTTCTTGGCACCAACATCAGAGCACAAATTGTTTTACCAGAACTAGATAATGAAGGATCCATCATTTTGGAGCTGGAGGCAATCCTTGACAGGTGCACTCGTCAGCTTCGCTCTGATCCATCATAGAGGTATTAATTTAGTAGAACAGAATGAAACCAGAGGATGCTACATGGGAACCAATTCTTCAGATTCAGCAACAATTTCCACATCTTAAGCTTTGAGGACAAATATTTTCTAAGAGGGAGGGGATGTTAGGAACCCATGTTTAACCCTTCTCTTTACTTTGTTAGTGTACTGCTGTTGGACGCATATGCTTTATAAATCATCCTGTGAGTATATTGTATTATCCCACATTCATGGGGAGTAATAGTTGTTTAGATTAGACTTAGTATATAAGTACGTGTTGAGGCCAATGAAGGCATCCATGAGTTTATTGTATTGAGCTTGCTCAAAGGAGGTTACCCCCTCGAAGTGGCCTACGATCAATAAATTCCTTCTGTGTTCTGCTATTTCTGTTATTTCATGCATTTTTCATTATATTGTTGCAGGAGGTTCCTCTGATACAATTTGTTTCATGGTAGAAACATATCAATGGTTGATGGAATCAGTTGAACCAAGGACTGTATGGATCATGCCCATGGGGTATGAAGTTGGTGAACAAATACTGAAAATGTATGTTCAACACCTTCTGAGCAAACCAAAAGACACCTCAGTTGAAAGATTCAGTACATGTGGTGAACTTAGTGTGAAATTGCATGTTGAACTCTGGAAACCTAAATCTAAGGGAAAGATCCAAAGACAAGTTAAAATGTATGCAAAAAGTATTGGAATAGCAAAAGAAGTTGTGAGACTAAACAGGGAAAGGATAGAGAAAGATGAGAAGGAGAAGAAGGATAGGGAACAGGGAAGTGTTCCGTTAGAATCCTCTCCCAAATCAAGGACTACTAGGAGTTCTGGTACAACCTCTCGTGTATCACCTTCTACTATTGCAGAGAAATTTAAAGAAAAACCTGTCGGTAAGGAAATAAAAAGGACAAAAGTAATGGGCAAAAGGTCATATGTTAGTGTGAAGGAGGATGAAGAAGAAAATGATTCAGATGATGAGGTTAAAGAGTTGAAGACCTCAGGCACTAAGACTGCTAAAGTATCTAAGGAGAACCCCTCCAGAAGCATAAAGTCAAAGAAATTAGAAGCATCAAGAGTTGCCCAAGACAAGCCCTCTGGAAGTGTAAGGGTGAGCAAAAGGCAAAAGACTGAGACTCATGTTGAAATATCTACCTTGTCAATTGAAGACATTGCAAATGCAGTAACTGTTCATGGGAATTTGAAGTGGATAATAGAATATTATGATAGCTTTGATGATGCTAACAAGAAAATCTTGGAGGATGCTACTATTAAGTACTTGAATATATTCAAAAGAGCACTTGTGGAAATTTTGTCAGATATTCCTAAGAGTCTAAGTGACATTTTGGAGATGAGAAAAGAAGCTACCAAAGAAAAGGATTTGGAGCTAAGGGAACATGTATTGTCCAGTCTGTGTCTGGTAATCTCCAGAAAGGAAGCAGATAAATTTTTCAAAGAAGTTAAAAATGAATTCAGAAGCAAGAAAATGATGAATAAGCTGATGATTGGAGACATTGATGAAGTTGTCAAAGAAACAAAACAAATTCTAAAGAAAGCACTGGACAAGAATAAGTTTTATGTGCTTATTGAAGAACCTATTGATACTAATGATACATCCATTCTAAACGATGAAGAGTTGGAGAAGAATGAGCAACAAGCTAAAGTAGATGATGTTTCTATTCCGAAAGAAGAAATATTGAATAAAGGAGATGAAGAGATGATGAAGATCAAGAAAAAGAAACTGATGATGGAATTGATTCATCCATTTTGGATGTTGAGGAATTTGTTAATGTTGCTGATGAGGATACACAAAATCCTCCAGAAAAGAATGTAGAAGATATTTCTGATAAAGATAAAAGGAAGGATGCCTCTGATGATGATGCAGAGAAGGCAGAAGTAGAGAAAAATAATGAAAATGATAAGTAAGAAAATGTGGTTGACTTCGAAAAGGGAGAAGATATAGGCTCTGAAGAGCATAAATCTAAAACATCATATTGGGCAAGAGACACTGCAGAAGCAGTGAAAGAAATATTGGAGAAAGATAAACAAGTTGTAGAAGATCCAGATATAATACAAGGTCCAATCAATTTGGATACTCTCTCACCGGTACAGAAGATAAAGTTGGTCTCTCTTGCGCAAGCTAAGGCTAGAGAGGATATCTTGAAGTCCCATATAGAAGATAGTGAGTTGCTTGGTCTTGCATCTGAGATTTGGAGAAAATCATGCCTACATTTTAGAAGGACTCATCAGCATCCCCCTCTGATCAGTTAAAGAGTCTGATAAACTCTGTAAGTACTCATTTTGAAACTTTTGAGAAGTCAGCAGAACTTAAAATCTGAAACGAAATTAATGAGAAGAGATTTGCTGAAATAAAGAGAATAACTAGTTATGATAGATCAGTTCTTGATACTAGTGTAAAGCGTATTCAAAATTCCCTCTCTGAAGGTGTAGATATTTATAAGTTTTGCCTAGCTTGGTCTAAAGTTGTTGAAGATATTGAGAAGAAGATTAATGACCTAGAGCTTAAATTGTCTAACATCTCTCGGTCCTATAATCCCTTAACTAAGTCTATAATAAATAAAAAATGTCAAGTAGTGAGTTTTCTTGATGAATTGAGCAATTTGGAGAAGGAAAAAGTTAAAGTTTTGGGTAAATTGGATGAACTTCAGGGACTAATTTCTCCTAAGTTAGAAATAATGTTCAATGCATTGACAGAAGCTCAAGCTGCTGCTCTGACAAGTGATCCCACTAATCTACAGAAGGCAGAGTCACAGGCATTTCTATTCAGTGGTCATATTTCAGTCTTGGACAACATGAAGAAAATTTGGGACAATGAATTGGTACTATTGAAAAGCATTTTTGGTGATGTGCTTAAGTTCATGTAGACAAGACATAAGGATTGTTTGTATATATATGCCCATGTACATAGAATATTTGCATGAATTTTGGCATGTGGATCTCAACCTTTGCCATTGCTGTCAAAGGGGGAGTGGAAAGCAGTGAAAAATGAGGAATTTACCTAAGGGGGAGCATTGGAAATCACAAGTGTACATAGTAAGGGGGGTCTGTTCTAACACTTAGTCATTTTTCACTAAGTGTTTCCATCAATGACAAAGGGGAAGATTGTTGGCAAGAGACACTGCTAGGCATGTCAAGTGTTGTCATTGATGGCAACTGCATCTATCTTACACATCTGCATTGCATCATTTGATCATACCGAAAGTCATATTGCAGATTTATCTAAGTCTGGATAGACAGGAACATAGCATATGACAGGTTTCAACAATTTGGTCCGCATTTCTCCATAGGTAATCATATTGTGCTACGGATCTAAGGGAATGTCAAGGGATGTTAGGGTACCTAAATCCAAATTTTTAGCCTCTAATATGAAGGGATTGAAAGTTACGAGCATATGAGTATCAGGTTTTGGTTAGACAGTTCAATCCAGTGAAGAACAAGGCAACTTGATGTTTGATCCTTGTGCAGATTAGGAGAAGTTGTTGGTTGAGTAATTTGTGAGATCCAGTGGTATTGGATGACATGTGTGATGACTTGAATCCATAGGTTTTGGTCTGCATTTATGTTTGTGTATGGATTCAGCTGACAAAACAATGATCTTGAAAAGTTTTTAAGTTTTCTTGAGGCTGAGAGTAGTTGATGAAATCCCATGTTATGGATATATATAATCGACAAGTTTGAGCATTTTAAGATGAGAATGTGCAAAAATGAAGTGAGAGGTGCAAAGTGTAGCAGTAACAAGTGTGAAGCAAAGAGATCTAGGGTTCGAATTATGGTAGAATAGTGAAATAGGACAGTAAGAGATGAAGTGTGTGAAGTCAGTATATTGAGCCTAACTGGAACTGTAATCTTGCATTGTTAGATACTATTCTTTAGTTCAAGTATTTTAGTGAACTCTTGTAATTGATCTCATAGGCAGTGAGCCTCCTTTGAGCAGTGAGCTCTAGGCAGTGCACTCGAAGGCATGTACCTTACCATTTTGTAATACTTTTAACAGAGTATAAAATCTTGTGGGTTAACCTCCACCATAGTTTTTCCCTTAACCGGGTTTCCACATAAAAATCTTGGTGTTCATGTGTGATGATCTTGTTATTTCTTTTCTTAAGTTCATGCTTCTTTATTTTGAATGTATGTGGTAAATTAATAAAGGAACATAATAATAAGTTTTGCAAAACACTGATTCACCCCCCCTCTCAGTGTTCCTTAATTTCAACAAGGGATTAGGGTTTAAGGCATAGTGTTGAGGGTAGAGGGTTTAGGGATAGGGTTTAGGGTTGAAGGTTAAAGGGTTGAGGGTTGAGGCTTTAGGGATGAGGGTTAAGGGATTAGGGTTTAAGGTATAGTGTCGAGGGTAGAGGATTTAGGGATATGGTTTAGGGTTTAAGGTTTAAGGGTTGAGGGTTGAGGCTTTAGGGATAGGGTTTAGGATTTAGGGTTAAGGAATTAGGGTTTAAGGTATGGTGTCGAGGGTTGAGGGTTAAGGGATAGGTTTTAGGATATAAGATTTTAGGGTTGAGGGTTTGAGGCTTTAGGCATAGGGTTTAGGGTTTAGGGTTAAGTGAGAGACCTACATGGCTAAGGATGGATGGAGAGGTAGACAAGGAGCGACTGAGAGATGTAGAGAGGTGAGGAGGAGACAAAGGTAAGAGATATAATAAAATGAGAGAGTGAAGTTGACACCTTGAGGGAAAGATGGTTAAGCAAGAGGGAGAGAGGTGGAGAGGAAGAGAAATATCTAGAGATCCCTATGAGATATACAAGTGAGAGACCTACAATCTAGGGAGAGAGGGGTGGATAAGGGTTGAGGGTTTAAGGCTTTAGGGTTTGAGGGTTAAGGGTTTAGGGTTTAAGGGTTGAGGGATTAGGGTTTAGGGTTGAGGGATTAGGGTTTAAGGAATAGTGTCGAGGGTTGAGGGTTTAGGGATAGGGTTTAGGATTTAAAGTTTAAGGGTTGAGGGTTGAGGCTTTAGGGATAGGATTCAGGGTTTAGGTTCAAGGGATTAGGGTTTAAGGTATAGTGTTGAGGGTTGAGGGTTTAGGATTTAAGGTTTAAGGGTTGAGGGTTGAGGCTTTAGGGATAGGGTTTAGGGTTTTGGGTTAAGTGAGAGACGTAGATGGCTAAGGATAGATGGAGAGGTAGATAAGGAGTGACTGAGAGATGTAGAGAGAGCATATGTAGAGAGGTGAGGGGGAGACAAAGGTGAGAGATAGAGAGATGAGATAGAAGAAAATGAGAGAGTGAAGTTGACAACTTCAGGGAAATATGGGTAAGGAGGAGGGAGAGAGGTGGAGAGGAAGGGAAATATCTAGAGAGCCCTAAGATATATACAAGTGAGAGACCTACAACCTAGGGAGAGAGGGGTGTGAGAGATATGGGAGAGATGGGGGTGAGGCGGATAGGGGAGGAGAGGGGTGGATAAGGGTTGAGGGTTTAAGGGTTTAGGGTTTAGGTTCAAGGAATTAGGGTTTAAGGTATAGTGTCAAGGGTTGAGGGTTTAGGGATAGGGTTTAGGATTTAAGGTTTAAGGGTTGAGGGTTGAGTCTTTAGGGATATGGTTTAGGGTTTAGGGTTAAGTGAGAGACCTAGATGGCTAAGGACAGATGGAGAGGCAGACAAGGAGTGATTGAGAGACGTAGAGAGGGGGTAGTTAGAGAGGTGAGGGGGAGACAAAGGTGAGAGATAGAGAGGTGAGGGGAGAGATAGAAGAAACTGAGAGAGTGAAGTTGACAACTTGAGGTAAATATAGGTAAGGAGGAGGGAGAGAGGTGGAGAGGAAGGGCAATATCTAGAAATCCCTAAGAGATATACAAGTGAGAGACCTACAACCTAGGAGAGAGGGGTGAGAGAGATAGGGGAGAGATGGGGGTGAGGCGGATAGGGGAGGAGAGGAGTAGATAAGGGTTGAGGGTTTAAGGGTTTAGGGTTTATGGGTTGAGGTATTAAGGGTTTAAGGGTTGAGGGATTAGGGTTTAGGGTTGAGGGTTTAGGGATAGGGTTTACAATTTATGGTTTAAGCATTGAGGGTTGAGGCTTTAGGGATAGGGTTTAGGGTTTAGGGATAAAGGATTACAGTTTCAGGTATAGTGTCAAGGGTTGATGGTTTACGGATAGGGTTTAGGATTTAAGGTTTAAGGGTTGAGGCTTTAAGGAGAAGTGAGAGACCTAGATGGCTAAGGGTTGAGAGATAGGGGAGAGATGGGTTGAGGCAGATAGGGGAGGAGAGGGGTGGATAAGGGTTGATGGCTTAAAGATTTAGGGTTGAGGGATTAAGGTTTAGCATTGAGGGATTAGGGTTTAAGGTATAGTGTTGAGGGTTTAGGCATAGGGTTTAAGATTTAAGGTTTAAGGGTTGAGGGTTGAGGCTTTAGGGATATGGTTTAGGGTTTAGGGAAAAGGGATTAGGGTTTAAGGTATAATGTCTAGGGTTGAGGGTTTAGCAATAGGGTTTAGGATTTAAGGTCTAAGAGTTGAGGGTTGAGGCTTTAGGGATAGGGTTTAGGGTTTAGGGATAAGGGATTATGGTTTAGGGTATAGTGTCAAGGGTTGAGGATTTAGAGATAGGGTTTAGGATTTAAGGTTTATGGGTTGAGGGTTGAGGCTTTAGGGATAAGGGTTTAGGGTTTAGGGATAAGGGATTAGGGTTTAAGGTATAGTGTCAAGGGTTGAGGGTTTAGGAATAGGGTTTAGGATTTAAGGTATAAGGGTCAAGGATTAAGGATTTAGGGATAGGGTTTAGGGTTTATGGATAAGGGATTAGGGTTTAAGGTATAATGTTGAGGGTTGAGGGTTTAGGCATAGGGTTTATGATATAAGGTTTAAGGGTTGAGGGTTAAGGCTTTAGGGATAGGGTTTAGGGTTTATGGATGAGGGATTAGGGTTTAGGGCTGAGGGATTAGGGTTTAGTATATAGTGTTGAAGGTTAAGGGTTTAGGGACATGGTTTAGGATTTAAGGTTTAAGGGTTAGGGGTTGAGGCTTTAGGGATAGGGTTTAGGGTTTAGGGATAAGGGATTAGGGTTTAGGGTTGAGGGATTATGGTTTAGGGTATAGTGTTGAGGGTTGAGGGTTTAAGGATAGGGTTTAGGATTTTAGGTTTAAGGGTTGAGGGTTGAGGCTTTAGGGATAGGGTTTAGGGTTTAGGGATAAGGGATTAGGGTTTAGGGTTGAGGGATTAGGGTTTGAGGTATAGTGTTGAGGGTTGATGGTTTAGGGATAGGTTTTAGGATTTAAGGTTTAAGGACCTTGAGGGTTGAGGCTTTAGGGATAGGTTTTAGGGTTTAGGGATAAGGGATTAGGGTTTAAGGTATAGTGTCTAGGGTTGAGGGTTTAGACATATGGTCTGTGATTTAAAGTTTAAGGGTTGATGGTTGAGGCTTTAGGGATAGGGTTTAGGGTTTAGGGATAAGGGATTAGGGTTTAGGATTGAGTGATTATGTTTTAGGGTTGAAGGATTAGGTTGAGTGTTTAGGGATAAGGTTTAGGATTTAAGGTTTAAGGGTTGAGGGGTAAGGATTTAGGGATAGGGTTTAGGGTTCAGGAATAAGGGATTAGGGTTGAGGGATTAGGGTTTGAGGTATAGTATTAAGGGTTGGGGGTTTAGTGACAGGGTTTAGGATTTAAGGTTTAAGTGTTGAGGGTTGAGGATTTAGGGATAGGGTTTAGGGTTTAGGGATTAGGGTTTAGGGTTGGGTGATTAGGGTTTGAGGTATAGTGTTGAGGGTTTAGGGTTAAGGGATAGGGTTTAGGGTTGAGGGATTAGGGTTTGAGGTATAATATTGAGGGTTGAGGCTTTAGGGGGTGTTGTGGTATCAGGGATAGGGTCGGTGTGGATAAGTTGATCAGTAGATGGGAGGGGATCGAGAATGCGGTTAGATGGGATGATTAGATCTTGATTAGGATAGGAAGTTGATGTTTTAAAATGTTTTGGATTTGACTCTTGACATAGCTCTTGTGTTTGAATGGAAGTGGAAGTGACTTGGATGGATGTGATAGGTGCTTGGATGGGCTCATCAACATGGCTACATGATGGTTCTTGACTTGTACTTATGGTAGGAGATTCTTCAATAGGCTTGGTAGGTGTTGGACTACATGATGGTAATGGAGGGATAGGTATGGTACTTGGAAGCTCTTGTTCATGATTTGTGGGCTTGAGCCTGTTTGTGTTAGAGGGGGATGACATAGGATGAGTGAATTTGGATGACTCTATAGCTTTGATTTTGCCTTTATTTTTCACTAATATTCTTTGGAGAACATCCTTCACAGATTCTTTGGTTGATGGATTAGGACTTGGAAGGTTTGATGGTGAATGAGATGGTGAATTATATGGTGTATGGATGATAGGGATTGATGGATTGGGAGATAGGTGGATCAAATGGTTAGGTGTAGGAGGGTTAGAGGGATACGGTGATGGCAGTATTGGGATTGATGGATTGTGAGGTATATAGGATAATGGATGAAGGTTAATAGGATTAGATGAATATTGTGGTGGAGGGATTGGAGGGATTTATGGATTGGGAGGTGGAGAATTCTTAGTCAAATATTGTTCATGTAAGCTTTTAAGTTTGACCATAAGTTACTTGGTAAGATCATGTGCTAGGTTGGTGCTCCCTTGATCAAAGGTATCATAACATTGTTTGGTGGATAGATAACGTGGATGTATTGATAAGTTGGATAAGAATGATGGCATGGTTACATAAGGGGACGAAGGCTGATATGAGGTTGATGGGGATGATATATAGGATGGTGATGTGGATGTAATAGGAGCTTGGGAATCTCCAATGATGAAATGTGCTAAGGGGATATCACTAATGACATTTTTGCATTTTTCCTTAGTGATAGGATCAAAACCCTTATAGATATCACTTGTTTTTTTTTAAAATAGCAGAGCATAGTGTGAGTGTATTATAATGTGAGTGCATTATGGTTTGGTATTGTCAAGCCTTAGGGTCGACATCACCAAGCCCTAACGCGAGCACGTTATAACACGCTCGCATTATGACTTAATTTTTTTAAAAAAAATTGGCTACTTTTTGGCCCCCCAACGTTTTGCACCCGCCCGAGGATCTAAAAGTCTAGATTCTTTTTGAAACCTCTGGAATGGGCACTTATTTCATGACCACAAATGAAGATCCTAAGTCATCAGATGATGTTTCAAGTGAAGGTAAGGGAACAGATGAATCATTCTCTTCAAGGGAAGAGATTTCAGCTTTTGAAACAATAAAGGAAGGAGCTCAAATGATGTTCAGACTCTAGAGTTTGATGGTAGTTGTTCTTCAACTAGATCTAGAGTAGGGGTAGTCCTTATATCTCTAGAAGGAAAGATCTTCCCTTTTTTTTCAAGTTGCAATTTGATAAAAGTAACAACACTATAGAGTATGAAGCCTTGCTGTTAGGGATGGATGTTGTACAAAAGAAAGGAATTAAAAATCTTCATGCTCAAGGTGATGCTGAGCTAATCGCCTGTCAAGTAAAAAAGTTGTATCAGACAAAGAATGAAAGGCTAAGGCATTACCGCAATCATGTTTGGGATTGCATTGAAGATTTTGATACCTTTGATATATCAGTAGTCCCAAGGGAGTACAATGATAAGGAAGACTCTTTAGATACATTGACCACTCTCCTAGTTCATTACAAGGATTTTTAGGGAAGCAAGTATACTGTCACAACCTCTATTCTCAATAATTAATTCTCAATTTAAATATTACTATTTTAATGATCGTTGACTAATTTTGACTCATGTGTGTGATAGGAATACACTCTCGATGGAGAGAGAGTATCATCGAGGAGGGGGTGTCTAGCCAATTGATGGCGACTTGTGGTGAAGAGAATCTACACACACCACATAGTGTCATGTAGTTTAAATTACACCAATATATATGTGTATATATGTGTGTGTGTGTGAAAAGTAATTCATAATTATTTTGACTAGACTAAAATATTTAGTCGCATTAATATTTACATTGTATTAGAATAATCATTCGACTGATTGATAATAGTCGATATAGATTAATGGCAATATTTTGGGAATAATTATTTAGATAATTTGATATGTTTAGAATAGATAATAATACATCGTCATTTATGTTTTTCTATTTTATAAGCCAATTAGAAATAACTATCATATATATAAAGATATATATATATATATATATATATATATATATATATATATATATATATATATATATATATATATATATATATATATATATATATGATAGTTAAAATATTCATTCTTTCAAAATTTAATTTCTTTTATCCTTAATGGATAATGCTGAATTTGAAAGAATAGAAAAAAAAGAAACAAGAGAAGAAAAGAAAGAATAAGGCAAGAAAATTAGGATAGAGGAAAAAATAAGAAAAAGAAAACAAAAATCCATAAAAGAGATATAAAGAAGTATTTAAAACAAAAAAAAATTCCTTATAAGTTTTCCTTTTAGATAAGGATACGTTAAGAGGTGAAATTAGAAGTTATAGTTTTCTTTTATCAAATTAGATGAGAAAGAAAGTAATATTCTTCTTATTTAAAATACATCATTATTTATGTTGTGGTTAATTATCAATGAGAGAGATAAGCTTGAATTTGGCAATATATATATTAGTCATAATATTTATGCAATTAAAATAAATAAATTCTTGCATTGTAATCAGATGATGACTATGTTTTAGAAACAAGAAAAAAATAAAAAGAAAGCAAATCGATAAAAAAAAAAGAAAATGAAAATAGAAAATCATAAGCTAAAATCAAGGGAAAAAACCATGTTAAGAGAAAATGAAAATAGAATAATGCAAAAATAAAGTAGATAACTGGATTAGAAAGAATTAAATAAATAAATATTAGGAGTAATATTTATCTAATATATTATTTTAATAGCAAGTTTTCATGAGATAAAAACAACAAAATAAAAAGATGACTATTTTATATTAGAAAATTAGAAAAGATAATTCTTCATTATTAGACATTTCTAAATTGTGTGCATGAAACTCACAATTATTAGTAAGTTTATAATTAGTTCTTGCTATGAAAACTTGACTTTAATTATTATTATTTTTCAAATTGTATTTTATTTATTAAATCTTATCCAATTTAATTTAAATTTAGTTTTAATGAATTTATGTGGTGATTAAGGAATTTGTCTTTTTGTGAGTGAAAAATATTTATATTTATTTTATTTAAAATAGAATATTATTTAGAAAGATAAACTAATTAGGTATTTAGCAATAAATAAATTTAATATGTGCCAATTAAAATTAGTAATAAATGTAGTTCAATTTTTAGAATTAATAATATCATTTAAGGGAAATATCTTTTATGAATTATCATTAATTGATTTCACTATTAGTTTCTAAATTTCCTTTGAGTGTATTTTTACTTTTTAGGAACAATAGTGAATTTAGAAGGAACATTAGATATAAATAAATAGAGGAGAAAAAGAAGGGATTTTGGAGGAGAAAAGGGAGGTAAGTTTACATTTTGGTGAGATTTTTCCTTGTAGGATCAAAAAATAAATAAATTACATTAGACATTTGAAAATTGGAGGGGGGAGATTTTTTTGGAACATCGCATTTTATTTTTTCTCTCCATTGTCTTTGAATCATTTGTGCATTATTTGTTTAATTATATTGATTACATTCTAGGAGAGGATTTTAGATGAGCAATTGTGATAAATTTTGGGCAAAGTTTGTTTCAAAGGATTGAAAGTTTGAGATCTTCATCAAAGAAATAAAATTATGCAAGATTTTAGGAGATCGCGAAAGCATGGTTTTAGGAGCCAAAAATGGAGTGTCATATTTGGAGACTTAGTTATGATTTGAGTAACTTTCTATATTATGGTGGATTTGACCTTCCATGACTAGGCATTGTAACTCATGGTTTTGAGTTTCCTTTTTGGTGGATTCTTGTATTGGAACTCCTATAAATTGAAGGCTTGAGGAGTTATTTGGAGGAGAGTTTTATGTAGGGTTATGTTGTCAATTTTCCCTCCAGAGGAGAAAGATGTAAATATCCATGTTAAGGCTTTGAGACTGCAAGTGCATTGTAACATGTTTGTTGTTGCAGATTAATACATTGGTTCGATGCTTTGGAGTGTGGGATTTTTTACTCAAAAGGGTTTTCCCCACATATATTGGTGTTTTTTTTCTTTTGTCTATTTTCTTCTTCTTTCATGTTCTTAAAGTGTTAATTTACATACTGTTATGTTGCTAAAATTTTCTTAGATCTATAAGCTACATTATCTTTCCTCTAAGGATTAATGAGATGGGAAATCAACTGTCTATTTCCGCTTTAAGGGCATAGTAGTATGTGATTGCATCAAGTTATTGAATATCTGTTTAAGTAAAATATAGGATGTTGTAAGGTCTACATGTCAAAAGTTAACCTATGGTTGATGTGATATTCTTATATGAGCCTACATGGCTAAATATTGTAAGGCTTAGTCCTCTTATTTAAGCTATTTTGTTAATAGATGTATTGAATCACTTTGGATGATTGTATAAAGGCATTATTCGCAAGTTGTGATATTTGTGAGAAGAAGGTTAATTATTTTCCTTTTTCGCACTATTTTATAAGAATATAATTCTAGTTAATTATTTATGGATTCAAATTGCTTTTTTCGTTGGTTACTTTTAGTAAGTTGTATTTTCAGACTTTACATATACCATTGAGTTGGTATTCCAACCCAGTGTTCTTGATAATGCCAATCATTGGAAAGTTTTCAATAGTGATGATCAAATCACTGCCTATTTGGAGAAGGCAGAAAATTTCAGTGATTTATACTTTGAAGGGAGTGACTCTACTCGAGAATCAATCTCTGAGGTAAATGGGAAAATTGGTGAATAAATTTTGTACATGAAAGGGAATAAGATTCCCAAGGGATTGGTTTCTTTGGAGAAACTTTTTGACAAGCATGATCACTTTATCAAATGGCAACAATAGTCAGGACTAAATTCATCAGCAGAAGTTGAGCAATTCAATCTAGGTACAAAAGATGATCCCAAAATGGTAAACATTGAGAAATGTTTCTTAGTAGAGAAAAGAAAGAAGTTAGTAGAATTTTTGAGGAGGTACATTGATGTGTTAGCATATTCATATGCTGATTTGAAATCTTTCCGTCTCAAGGAAGTTCAACATGATATTCCTCTCAAGTCTGGGTCTCTACCTCATAAGTAGAAACAATGACAATACAATCTGAAAATCTCAGGTACCATTCTTGTCGAGATTTAGAAGATATTAGATGTTGTATACATCTAAAAATGACATGACTCTACCTAAATAAATATTTTAAATATTTATTTCATTGTAGTATTCCTCTATCAATAAATAAATAAATCAATTTATTTATTTGATTCATTTTCTCCCATTAATTAAATAAATTACATTTATTTAATTAATTCCATCAATATCAACTTTATTCTTCTAAACAATTAAATAATTTTAATTATTTAATTAAATCATTCATTCTTCCAAATTTAAATAAAATGAAAATTTATTTAAATTAAATCTTAATCTCTAAAAATAAAATATAATTAAATATTTTATTTATTCTTCCAAATCATGTGCAAGTAATTAAATAAATTTATTTATTTAATTCACTTTCTTATCTTCCAAATCTTTTAAAAATAAATCCTCCTTATCATACAAAAGCAAAAGCTGAGTTAACTGATTTAAAGCAACTTTGTTTTTATCAACAAAACTCTTAAATTAGAAAAATATATTCTAATTTAAGAAATAAAAGCTCATTCTCATCAAGAAAGTAGTTAACTCAACAAACCATCCTTTTGAATGACACATGTCCTTCTTCTATTCATACACATTCTCTCGAACATCCTCTACCATTGATCTTCTTATTTCTTCTACACCATTGATCTTCTCTCACACAATCCTATAAATACCCTTATATCCTTCCATTTCATATCACGAAGCTTTCAAGTAAACTTACATTGCGGAATCCATAGCGCGCCATTGGCATCCCCACTGTCACATCCTTCATTATTCATCCTATATTGTGTTGAAGCTCATCTTCAACACAATAAGTATCCAAGCCATTTCTCCTTTGTCATCTTGAGGAATCAAAAAAAGGAAGCAAGCTTCTTGAGGGCTACATTCATCACCAAAGATCAAATGAGAATAGGCAAACAATGGAAGCCACTAGGTAACAAAGCACTGTAAGTTTGGTTATTTGTTCTTATTCTTTGTTGCTTGCACATTTAATTGAAGTTATTGGGTTTATATTCATATTATTTATCATCTAATTTACCCATAACATTTCTGGTGCCCACCATGGGGCATTTGCCCCAAATCTAACCAAAAAACTAAGTTCTTGAGTGACAGGTTCTGTATAGTCTTCAAACAGGTTCAGTCAGCGCATCTGATTGATCCCAAGGCGCATCTAAGCACTGTTCCAGCACATGCAATGATCTGGTGCATACATCCTCCAAGGTGGCACATATACAACCTATTTCGACACCTACAATATTCTGACGCATATATTCCCAGACACGGTGCTTTCATCCTTTAAAATGACACATCCACAGAGATGACGCATTTGTCCTTTATTCCTACACTTTTGACACCTGTCTTAGCGCATTTATATTTTAGTGCTTATAGTCTCTATTTCTGCGCATGCAGACTATAAAGCTACACATATATTCTTCAGTGATTCTAGGGATTTCTTGCAGGTTTTCTGACACTGACATTTGTGTTGCAGGATTGATTTGCTTTGATTTTGTGTAGGGTTGAGAGCTAGACAATTTTTTTTCCCTTAAACACGCACATCATAGATTAAGTAGGAGGAAAAGTAAAACAATGTGTGCATGCCAACCTCGCATAGTTCTTAAATAGGAGGATAGTAAACAAACATCATTACTATCTTTGCATCATTGCTATCTCTTTTGGTTTAGAACATTGCTATCTTACAAAAAAAGGAAAGAACCATTACTCTCTTTAACCACTTCAAAGTTAACAAACTGTGTGAGTGCCCAAGTAGTGTAGCACATATAGTTTTTTTCTTTTTCAATAGGGGTGAAAGAACCACTATTTACCATGTCTGTTGAATGACAATAGGCTTATGCTCTCCCCTTTACTGGGTGACCAGAATGCCAAACTTTTTATTCTTTGTGTATAACCTTTAGAGGGGCCTACCCTTGGATGCCTACCTATCCAAGTGGGAATGACCCTAAGTGGAAATAGGCTAAAGACAAGCCCTACTAATCCACTATAAATAAACTATGCTTGAGGTGAAAGCTTCCTACAACGAGTGTTGTTATGTTACACCGACAGCCAATCTCCCCAAAACCCTCCAAGGCGTAACCCTTGGAGGCTGGAAGACTCCATAACGGAGAGTAACACTGCCGCATGTGTAACCACTCGAACGGTTGCCCTGACTACTTAGCCATTGTTTAGTGTACCAAAATCCTCTATTTGTTGGCATAAAAGGTGGAACCTTTGAAGCGGCCTGATTCATGTGATTCATAGTAGAGGTAGCAGGAACAATCCTAAGGTTTGGTGGGGTACAAGCCTAAGGAAACCCGGATCTGGTAAACATGAGAAGTGAGTACCATGGAGAGGAGCTGGTGCTACTAGATCCTGAAGCTACATGCTTTGAATATGCACAGCTAGGGGACTCAACAAATACTATCTTTTCCAGCCTAGGTTGTAATTGTTATTATGTCAAAAAGTCCACAAAAATACCAAAAAAATAAAAGATAAAAATCATGAAAACTTCTATGCGTTTACTGTGTCTTTATCTGCCATAATTGAAAAACAAAAGCAAAAATACCATGTTTTCAACCAAAAATAGAAATTTTTGAAAAATGTGCCAAAAAACTCTGCAAAACAAACTGAAAAACCAGAACGGTGCATGCACTGTGACTTGCTGCGCATCCATTTCAACATACTGCACATTTGATTATCATTGCTACACATATAAAATTTACCAGATTTGCGCATGTTCTTTGACCTACGGCGCTTTTGCCTTTTGTTTCGGTGCATTTACTGGTACGCATCTATTCCAAAGATCTGTTCTGTACTTCCTAGGAGAAAAACTTTCAACTTTTCAAGAACCCATTTCAAACTTGTCTTAGTTTTTCTAAGATCTGATTAAAATCGTGCAAGTCAACCATTTCTCTCTTTTTCTACACCATAGCTTCTTTTCCCACGCTCGCATTGACCAAACGTTTCCAAAATCAAACAAGATATCTAAAAACCAAGTTAGAACCAATCTATTCTTGATCACATCAAACCTCAAACAAACCTAGTGAGTCTCCACTATCAAGGATCAATCATCCTTTTCTCTCAGAACTCCACTAGTGGCTTGTGCAAAACTAGTCTACATCAAGTAACCGGGTTTCTATCATCCTTACTTTGACTATCATTTTGTTCAACCATCTTGTTTAACACCAATTGATCTAAGGAAAACCTTGTTCAAACCTTGGAATTTCATCACTTCTTTCTCAAGTCTTTCAAACTCACTCCATCCCATCTCGAGTCACCTTGCATGGTCTTAGCGAGGTCCCAAAAGCAAAAATAGATTGAAATGGCTGAGAAAACTATTTCATCCTCTCACAACAGTGATGACGAAATTTCTATGGAAGAGATTCTCCAAACTCAGAAAGATCGAAGGTTTCAATGCATAATGGATAAGGTACTTGCCTAAGACCCTACTAAATTCTTTCTCCACTTAGCACAACAAGGAGTCAAGTTCCCTAAATATTTTGACGTAGAAGCTCTAAAAGAACCTGAGGAAGAAAGAAACCCTAAGGGAAGCATACAAGAGGAAATACCCACAAACAAAAGTAAAGCAACCATTGATTCTATGGATATCTTAAGCTTAATGACCCAACAGATCCAAGCTTTACAACAACAATTCATAGACATGCAAATAGGAACATCAACTAAGCACTATTCCCTAGAGGATATTTCACCATATCCTTTTGATAGGACCTTGATCATGATACCTTTCCCCTCTAAATTTGAGGTGCCAAAATTTGATAAATATCGAGGAAAGGGTGATCCAAGGGACCACATTAGGGAATTTAACGCTGCATGTGTTGAAATCACCCACAATGATACTTATCTTATGTGACTGTTTCCAAGAAGCTTAGGAGGACAAGCCATGGAGTGGTTTTCTAGACTACCACCTGGCATTAGAACCTTTAACGAACTTGTGGACAAATTTGTCACACACTTCTCCTACAATATTAAGCATGACACCTCAATCTTAGACCTTTGTAACACCAAGCAAAAAGGTGGAGAATCTTTCGCCACCTTCCTACAAAGATGGAGATAGTTGGCAAGTAAGTGCCCACATCAAATGCCTAAAAAACAAATGCTAGAAATGTTTGTCCATAACCTACAAACCAACCTAAGCTATTAGATACAAATCCAATGTCCTACTTAGTAAGCACACAAGAGGAAATACCCACATACAAAAGCAAAGCAACCATTGATTCTATGAATGCCTTAAGCTTAATGACCCAATAGATCCAAGGTTTACAACAACAATTCACAGACATGTAAACAGGAACATCAGCTAAGCACTATTCCCTAGAGGATATTTCACCATATCCTTTTGATAGGACCTTGATCATGATACCTTTCCCCTCTAAATTTGAGGTGCCAAAATTTGATAAATATCGAGGAAAGGGTGATCCAAGGGACCACATTAGGGAATTTAACACTACATGCCTTGAAGTCGCCCACAATGATACTTATCTTATGCGATTGTTGCCAAGAAGCTTAGGAGGACAAGCCATGGAGTGGTTTTCTAGACTACCACCCAGCATTAGAACCTTTAACGAACTTGTGGAAAAATTTATCACACACTTCTCCTACAATATTGAGCATGACACCTCAATCTTAGACCTTTGTAACACCAAGAAAAAAGGTGGAGAATCTTTCGTTGCCTTCCTACAAACATGGAGATAGTTGGAAAGTAAGTGCCCACATCAAATGCCTAAAAAACAAATGCTGGAAATGTTTGTCCATAACCAACAAACTGACCTAAGCTATTAGATACAAATCCAAGGTCCTACTTCCTTTAGTAAGGTCATTGAGATGGGTCTAATCATTGAAAAGGCTTTAATCGCTAAAGGTCAAATAAAGCTATATAAGGACACTCTTAGCACCAATACCAATACTGATAAACCAAGATTCTAGACAAAGAACAAGAACCTTGTAAATGATGGGGTGGTAGATGCCAAGAACGTGGCACCAAAGCAACCAATCTTCAACTTGTCAAACCCTCAAAACAACCCCCCTCAAAATAAACCATGAAATACTAAATCACGGTTTACAAGCTATCAGCCTCGGAGGAAATTCACACCCCTAGGGGAGACACTGGAAATCACTCTACCAAAATTGATCACAAGGAAAGTCATAACACTTCCAACAGTGCGAGAATATGAACCGAAAGTCAAACCTCATTGGTGGAATGACAATGATTTCTACGAATACTACTGAAACAGGGGGCACAAAACCAATGACTGCATTGTGCTCAAACACACTATCCAAGATTTAATAGATCAAAACAAAGTTTCACTTGATGGACATACTTCTAATAATGATCATCGGGCATTCAAAGATCCACTCCCTAATTATAACCAAGGAGGACCTTCCAATCGAAACAACAGTCAAACTAACAATGCCAATTACACAAATGTGTCATTTGACTATGTTGTTAATCATATCTTAGAAAGTGATCCACACGTCAATGTTATCACCATCAACAAAGACTCAGATTGTAATGCTACCACTCATAGTAATAGAGTCACCCTTAGAGGAGTCCCAGCCTCTCCGTCTAATCAGTACAATATCCTGGATCAACTCCATAAGACACCAACACATATCTCCATCCTGGAAGTTCTACATCTGTCCTCGTCCCATAGGGCCATACTTGACAAAGCTCTTTCTGAAGCCTCCATTCCAACGAACCTTGCTGAAGAATAGTTTCAAACCATGGTAGGTCACATTACCTCACCTCACTCCCTATCATTCACTGAAAAGGATGATATGTCAATTACCCAACCTCATAATGCCTCTCTTCATATTGAAGCCTTCATCCACAAACACAAGATAAAAAGGGTTCTAATCGATGGAGTAGCTAGTTTGAATATTTGCACCTTGAAGCTAATCCTTGCATTGGGGTATGTGGAGAAAGCTATAGATCCAAAAAAGAAAATCACTATCAAATCCTATGATGAGGAGGAGAGAACTTCCAAGGGAACTGTTACGTTACCAATTAGAGTGGGACCTATAGTAAAACATGTGGCATGCCAAGTCCTCGATATGGAGCTAGCGTATAGCATTCTTCTTTGGAGACCTTGGATACATGCTCTGAAAGCAGTACCATCAACATACCACTAGTGTATCAAATTCCCCTATGAAGGTCAAGAGATCACCATCCAAGGTGACTCCAACCCATTTCAATATTGCAACTCCATTCAATCTAAACCTGAAGTTGTGATTCCTCATAACCATGCCTTTGCTTCATCTTCATCCCAGATTGACCCATCTTCACTTGCTTCCACTTCAAAGGCTTCCCAACCTAACCTCAGACTCAAAGATAAGGGCCTGGGTGAGTACATAATCTCCCAATCCCTCTGTTTGGCACAACTCCCCCTATCTCCTAGATCATATGGAAGACCTATCCTAAGCAAATCCAAAGCAGTCAAAACTACCGAAGGTCTGTTTATCAAATGGGGAAGCCTCAAAGATGAGAGCGATGAAAAAGATATCCTTCAATGGTTATATAAGGATGAAGGCAATTCATCAACACAACAAGACCATCACACCACTATACAAACTGAACAATATGGTCAAAGATTCCAAATGCTACAAAGAATGGGGTATGAAGGACATGGTCCACTCAATTCAAGAAAAGATGGTATCATTGAACTCATTCAACCTCATACCTTGATAGCCTGAGACACTACAGGGCTTGGTTACACTAGTACAACAAGAACCAATAGAGAAAAAAAGAATAAAGGCAAACAACCAGAAACATCTACTAGTAATCTGGTTGATCAAATTCAGCAACTACAAATGGGGAGTGAGACTGATTCCAACGAATATGAGTGGGATAGTCTCTCAGAGCTATCTTGTGATGAAAAAGGTATCAATGTTGTCCATGAGTATGACCCAACCTATGCAAATGAGAGAGGAGGTCCAAGGGCTGGACCACTAGAGTTTGACCCATGTAATAATGATAGTGAAAGTCATGAGGAAAGAATGATAACCCCCCTTGACAGATCCACTAATGGAGAGTACCATCACAGACTTTGTCCGTGCTTATAATGACCTCCACAACACCTCTATCTTAACCACCAATACCATCGAACTAGACCAACCCAATGACCCCTTACCATTGTTGTACACCAAACTCATAGATTGGGACTTACAAGACACTACCCCTGAGCTTGATACCTTTCAGAATGATGAAGCCATCATATACTATCTCGAGCTTAGAGATCATCTACCTGCAGGAGACCATAGAGCTGGCTATGCCATAGAACTCAATGACAAGGCCTATTTTGGAGAGTGTGCCAAGCCTTTCAGTCTCAAAAATGTCAAAATGAAGGAAAGATCTAATGGTGAAAACCGCTCTGCGACAGTGTTAGATCATGAAAAAAGTAAAAATATAGACGTATCTAATGGTGAAAACCTCTTCGATGCATCGAAGGATGGAAGGCTTGACCCTCTACCCAATCTCACACATCAGGAGAGATCTTCAATCTTAATAGAACCAGTAGAGCTGATCAATGTCAGCACAGGTGACAGTCCCAGAATGATTCATATGGCACAGTCTCTAACTACACAAGAAAAGCTAGGATTCACTAAATTATTCAAAAGAAAATAAATCAATTTTGCATGGACATATGTGGATATGCCAGGGCTAGATTCGAATCTCATAATGTATCACTTATCCTTAGCTCCAGGAGCTAATCTAGTAAAGCAAAAACTTAGAAAGATGCACTCACATGTGGCCCTCATGGTGAAAGAAGAGCTGAAGAAAATGTTAGATGTCAGATTCATCAGACCAATAGACTATCCTGAGTGGATGTCAAACATAGTACTAGTTGCCAAACTAGATGGCAGAGTCTGAATATGTAATGAATTCAGGGACCTGAACAAAGCTTGTCCAAAAGATGATTTCCCCTACCAAACATTGACATTATTGTAGATCTCACAGCAGGGCACACCATGCTATCACTAATGGATGGTTTTTTTGGATACAACCAGATAAAAATTACACCTGAAGACCAACACAAGACTTCATTCACATGTCCTTGGGGCACCTATTATTGGTGTGTCATGCCATTTGGTTTGAAAAATGCCGGTTCAACATATCAGAGAGCTATGACCACAATCTTCCACGACATGATGCACACTATAATGGAAGATTATGTTGATGACATCCTGGAAAAATCACTCACACGAGGACACCTGGTAGTATTGGACAAAATCTTCAAAAGACTGGAACAGTTTAATGTTTGCCTCAATCTGAAGAAGTACATGTTTGGATTTACCTCAGGTAAGCTACTTGGATACATAGTGTTCGCCAATGGAATTGAAGTCGACCCAGCTAAAGTGAAAGCCATCATGGAAATGCTGCCTCCTAAGAATCTCACTCAGCTAAGGTCCCTACAGGGAAAACTACAATCTATCAGAAGGTTCATTTCTCAATTGGCAGACAAGTGCCACCCACTTTCCCACATCCTACATAAGAATGTCCCTTTCAAATGGAATGATTCATGTGAGAAAGCATTTTAGTAGTTAAAAGAATATCTAATGAAGCCTCCTCTATTGATGCCACTGATTCAGGGTAAACCTCTGCTGCTGTGTATCTCGGCCACACCAACAGCTATGGGAGCTCTCTTTGCACAACAAAATTATGAAGGGAAAGAACAAGAAATCTACTATATCAGTCGAACACTTGTTGGATATGAACTACAATACACGCCAATTGAAAGAGCATGTCTTGCTATGGTCTTCACCTCACAAGAGTGGAGACATTACATGTTGTCACATTCTATCAAACTAGTAGCAAAAATTGATCCACTCAAGTACTTACTCAACAAAGTAGCTCTAACAGGTAGATTGTCCAAATGGGTCATACTTCTCAGTGAATTCAACATTGAATATGTAGACAGGAAATCAATAAAAGGCCAAGTACTTGCAGATCAACTAGTAGATGCACCTCTAACAGATGATAACCCTTTAAGCTTTGAATTTCTAGGTGAATCTATCTTTCACATAACAACAACAACCTAGAAAATGTATTTTGATGGTTCATATACTTAGCATGGATCGGGAGTAGGTATCTTATTGATCACCCCTAGTGGTGACACCATTCCTAAATCCTACAAATTACTCTTTCCCTACACTAACAATGTGGTAGAATATGAAGCCCTAGTCATTGGCATCAAGCTAGCAATTGAATGGAATATCCAAGAACTTCAGGTGTATGGTGACTCACAACTGGTCATAAATCAAGTAAATGATGACTACCAGACAAAAGATGGGAAATTAATCCCTTACAAATGAATGGTAGATGCCTTCAAAGAATACTTTGTCAAGATCTCTTTTGAGCAGATACCAAGGATTGAGAACAAAGCTGCAGATGCCATGGCAACGATTCCATCTCTCCTTGATATTCCAAATAATCAATCACGTTATGAGTTCTTGGTAGAGCCAGCATCCCATCCTGCATATGACACCCTGAATCCCATATCATTTACCACATTGTTGGAGCTGATTCCCCCCTCTATGGAAAAATATTTGCCTATCTTAAAGAGAATACCCTCCCACTTGATCTCTCCAGTAACCAAAAATGAACTTTCATCCATCAGGCATCTCGGTATGCCATTATCGCCAATACCCTATATCGCAGAGGTCTCGATGGTACTCTCCTTAGATGTCTCGATAGTGAGGAATATCAAACCACCCTGAATGAAGTACACAATAGTATATGCAGGACCCACTCTAGTGACCCTTCCCTAGCCAAGAAACTCATACGCATGGGATACTACTGGCCAACCATGGAACAAGATTCCTATCATTTTGTAAAGAAGTGCAAGAAGTGCCAAATCCATGGGAACCTGATACATGCACGAGCATAGGAGCTGCAGCCATTAACAATTCCTTGGCCTTTCTATCAGTGGGGACTCAACTTAGTGGGCAAGATTCATCCTCCTTCTTCCAGTGGCCATAAATTCATAATCACCTCCACTGAGTACTTTACAAAGTGGATTGAAGTCGTGCCATTAGCTAATATCACAGGCAAGCAAATTGCCTCCTTTATCTTGAACTACATCATTTATCGCTATGGTATCCCTTTGTCCATTATCACGGATAATGGATGACCTTTCAAAAATCAAGATGTCAGAGAACTATGTGACAAATTCCATATCTAGCACCGCTTTTCTACCCCCTATTACCCTCAAGGCAATGGCCAGGCGGAGGCATCAAATAAAAGCATTTTGAAAATCCTAAAGAAGATTGTCAATGATGCCAGTCGTGATTAGCATATCCAATTAAATCCCGCGCTATGGGCCTATCGTACAAGCATCCACACACCCATAGGTACGACACCATACTCCGTGGTCTATGGATCTGAAGCCATCTTGCCTATTGAAGTCGAGATCCCATCCTTGTGAGTTTTGTTAAAAGGCCTCATCTCTGATGAAGAGTATAGAGTGTCCAGACTTCAAGAGTTAGAGCTGCTCGAAGAGAGAAGGCAACATGCCTTTAACCACTTAAAAGCTTATCAACAATAGATGTCCAGAAGCTACAACCATAGGGTAAAGCCCTGAGTAGTCCAAGTTGGTGATCTAATCCTCAGAGAAAATCCCAGAAATCAGCAAGATCAGGAAAAGAAAGGCAAGTTCAAACCCAACTCGCTGGGTCACTATGTCATCATTGCAGCCTATGGGTCAGAAGCATATCAATTGGCTACATTTGAAGGTGAACTCTTTGATGATCCTATAAACATCATGCATCTTCGCAAGTTCTATACCTAAAAACCCCAATGCAAGGGAGTCCTTAAAAATTCAAAAAAATTAAAAAAGTGATAAAAAAAACAAAAAAAATTAAAAATAAATAAAAATAAATAAAAAAAAATAAAAAAATAATAAAATAAAATAAAATAAAATAAAAAAATGGAAAAAATAACAAAACAAAAGTCCTCTGGTGAAAACCTGGCAAATAGGTGCCTAGGATAGATACCATCATGAAAACCTAGCAAACATGCGTAATGCATATTTTTAGCTATTTGTGCAAATAAAAGCAAGTGGTGAAAACCTGGTAAATAGGTGCTATCTGCGACAAACCGCTTCCTCCATCTATTGTGACCTCATGTCTCTTGTGTTCATCATATCGTTCATCTTGAACTGATCCATTTGAACCGTCATTGAACTACGTTACCTCTGAGTTATCACATAGGCAAGGCCATTATCAATGTGCCCCCGAGGCTCCACTCCACTCAAATTCTTTCCTGTCTGTTCCATCAAGTGTTGTCTATCCTGCTGTCCATTCCATTTCTACATCTATGCCATTGCCTAGGTCTTAGGTCCATTAGGTTCACCCCGAACTATGTTGCCTCTACGTCGTCACGTAGGCAAGGCCATTTAGCAATGAGCCCCCGAGGCACTAGGTCAGTCCCTTAGGGTCCTTCTCTCCATGTTTGTTTGTCATATCACCCATAATAAGTTAATCCTTTGTCTAAACTGGGGGCAACTCCTCGACCTGGTTGCGGATTCAAATTCTTGAATGCCACATTTTCTAAAAGAGGATACCAATAAGGATTGTGATACCTTTCACTAGACAAGCACGAGCAGCAAAGCAAGCTTCCCAAAACAAAAATCTTCGCACAAAAGCATCAACTTGTCCAAAGAAAAATAGAAATGTATACCGAAACACTCAATTTAACTCTATATCAATTATGGCAAAAAGACACATCTAATGCAAGAATGTTTTGTGAACAGGTTAACTTACAAAGTTTTAGATTTTTGTCATTATGTGTTTCTATGCTACTCAAGGATATCAAAAGCTAGAGATGCTATGATGGGGGCATAATCTTTTTCTTTGTCTGCTGGTTGTGGATCAAACTTTAGTAATGTGATGACTTCTGTCTAACGACATGATCAACAAAAGATCATCGAGGACTTCAGAGGTCTGAACATGAAAAAGGGCAATCCTTGTCTATAGAAATGCAAGAAGTACTCAAGTCATCTAGATTCAAGTTTGACTAGATGCTTGTATCAACTTGCTATATCAAAATCCATGTAAGGAATACTCAGGTCATCTCGGTTTAATTATACCTAGATGCTTGTATTTTCTTACAACATTTCAAAAAGAGAAAAGAAACAAAAAGTACACAATGATGAAAGCAAAGTACTTGCACTCTAATGATGACAAAGTATCCACATCCATCCCATATCCAGAAATCCATATCAACCATGCAATAAGAAAATCCTGTAGAGTGTCAAATGAAAGCCCGTATTTCTTTCATTCCTTTGCTTCCACCTATCCATATCATCTCTATGTTGATTGAGTACTTTGGACATATCAAAAACATAGCATAGATAACATATCATACCACATGAGATAGTCATTCACATGATCAAATCATTTGCATACATAATAAGTGCATTAGGTCATCCACGTACATTTGTATCCGTATATCATATCAAAAATAAAAAACATAGACAAATACATATAGAGCTGCATAATCATATCAATACCATTCACATTTACATTAGCATATCAAATCATCCTAATCCATCTAGTATGCATCACATATACAAAGCATCATAAGATAGATTGCATCCATAAGATATAAACATAGAACATGTGCATGTAGAACATCAAATACTTGCAACATCATATAAACATAAAAACATGTCCAAATGTGCAATATATCAAAATATCTGTCCGTCTCTCAGAATCATGTCATGAAATGTATACAAAGTACAAAAAGACAATGATACATGTCTCGAGGCAAAATAATACATAGAAGGCTATCTCAACCATCTAAAATGTGTACATCAAGCCAAAAAAATTGGTCCAAGTGTCAAAAAATTGGCTAACCCTACCGCCATGGAGCACTGCTCCTTGTGCTGCCCTCTCCTCTATCACCCCCTGACTATTGGGGGCCTCTCACTAATGCTACAGATCGAGATCCACCTACTCTCTGTGATGCCACAGACTGACTCCTATAACTAGGCACATGCTAGTCCACCGGCACTACCCTGTGATATAATCCTCTATAATACTGAGTCTGAGCCTACGCCCTGGCAAGCTCATCCTATACCTGGGCTAGCTGTGTCCATACGTATGCTAGCTGTGTCTGTGCCTGCTGCACCTAAGCAACCAAAAAGCTCAAAGTACCATCTATACCTAGGGCTACCACTGTTGCATCTCTCTCCCCTCTGATCACCTGCACACTTGCCAGGGCTGAGTCTCGCTCTCTAGAGATCTCTGATATCCATCCTACATCTACCTCTCTCCGAGACTCCGCTACTCTCATGTGGGCCCTCAACTACCTAACCTAACCCTGTAACGCAACCATGGCTTGCTTCTGTAAGTCAGGTTGCAGAGCCTGTCCTCCCTATCCCTGCGCCTGCTGTTGTGCCACCTACTATGGTGGTGACATCTGTCTCTACTGTGTCACCTGCTATACTGGCACCTGTACCTGCCCTACAGCTTGCAGCTACGCAACATGCTACTGACCCAAGGTCCCTCCATAGACCTCCTCCTTTGTCTCAGTCTACCATCTCCTCCTCTTCCTCCATCTCCTCCTCCATCTCTTTCTCCTCCTCCATCTCCATCATCATCTCCCTAACCTCCTCTCCCCCCTTTGTCTCCTCCTCCTCCTCCTGTCAGCTCCACCCTTGTCATCTGAATCCTCCTCATCTATATGAGGAGCCAACTCTCTAGGTCCTAAATATCTAGGAAATGGATGAGCAGCGAACCACTCCTTATAGTCTGGCATCATACCCACATCTACTATCTCCCTCCTCATAGGCCAAGTTGCATAGGGGATCTGATGAAAGTCTGCCAAGGCCTCCTCATACGATGCCACGAGACCCCACCTCAGTCTCTCTGCATGGGTCCTCACAAATTGCGCCTGTCCCTAGGGCCTACCTTGTACTCTGCCAAACTACCTATGTACTCTGCTGACAATCTGAAGCTCTAGTATGTACCGCATCTTGCCAATAAGCCACTGAGTCTGGAAACAATACAGCAACTCATCATCCTCATCCTCCCATACCTCAAAGTTTAGGTATGGGCACTAGATAACTAGATCCACATTATCTAGCATGTGTCTTCAAAACTCGAGCTTCCCTAGATTGTACTAGGAAATCACTCTTGCATATCCATAGCTGTAGGGCTCCCCTCTCTGCCTATGAAAGACACATATCGATCGTGTGATCACTATATGTTCCCACAACCAAAACTACAAAAGAGACACACCTGCTGACAAGCTGGCCCCTCTGTGATACACAACCTGGTGCATATCCCTATACAAGTGTTCTAGCACGCACACACCCCATGAGTATCGAGTCCCATCGGTAATCATGCTCTCCAGCACCCTCCCCCAGCTAATCAGGAACCCGTGTGACCTCCTATCGGGGCATACTACGCCACCGATCAGTCCTGCCATTATCCCCGGGAAGTAGTCATAGCAGTCATGAATGTCCTACCACAAAATCACTTTCTCAACCAGCTTTGGGTCATAAAAAATGCGTCTGCACTTAGCCAATCCTGCATCACACCATGGATCATACTCTACCAACTCTCCCTGAATAGGGAGGTGTAGAATTGTGTACACGTCCTCTAGAGTGATCATCATCTCCCCGGTCGGTAGATGGAGTGTCCCATCCTCGCTGTGGAATCGCTCCACTGCTACAGTCAACAAACCACGGTTCGCACAAACCTTGGGCATGAAACAAATGTAATGCAGACCCATAGCACCAAGAGCCTCATGGTCCATCTCTATCAACATATACCACTGCAACAATGACAAAGGGAACTATTCTCGTGACATCAGAGTATTAGGGATATCCTCCTACAACCAGGCAAAGCATAACATCAAAGAAATCTATATCCAAGCAAACCTACTCAAAGCAATCAAACTATCCTATCATTGACTTAAGATATCAAATTAATCAAAACAACATATCATCTCTTGACTAGATTCTCGGCAATCTCAGAGATCACTTATCAATTGATGCATCGATCAAGGTGCCAATTGGGTTAATTTTGTTAAGTCAATTGACTATCCTAGTGCAAATGCATTGAACTAGGTGGCAATTGCACCAATTCATATTAGATGCGTCGCTTCACCATGAATGCGCTAATCCTTGACATATATGCATTGTTCTGGCACAAGCATCGCTTTTTGTGTCACATGCGCAATTCCCCAGTGGATGCGCCAATTCTTGGCCTATATGTGCACATCTATCATATGAGCCGTAAGATCACTCAGATGCTCGGTTTCTCGGCATATGTGCCATTTCGGGATGCATATGCATCAAACTGTAATTTGGTGCATCTATCCTAGCTATTTTTCCTAGGCATTTATTGGCCTAATAAATGACTTTTAGCGAGATTTGACGAACTACATACCGGTGGTCTTGCCTCGGGTGGCTGATCGAACCATTGAACTTGCTCAAAATGGTGCTCCTCGCGTGGAATATCCATATCTCTGTCGACTGCTCTAGCTCTACTCTCCTAAGCTCTCAAAGACCAATCAACTAAGGACAAGTGTGTAAATGAATAAGACTTGTGGACCCAGCTCCTATACATAGCAAGGGAACCATAGCTAACTGTGTGACAAGTGTGACTACTTCCCATATCTATTCCTCCAAACCATGTCCTATTTTTCTCCATCCTAACCCACTTTCCACCTTCTTCATGAGATTGTCCGTCTCACACTTTCTGCCTTCTTCTCATCCAATCTCTCGAGGGGGCGTCCTATCGTTAAACTTGTACCAGGGGCAAACTGGGGCATGTATCATTGTCACAAATTCTTATTCTTTGAAACAACATGATAAAACACACTGCATCAAAGAGGGGCAAAAAATATACACCTAAAAATGACATGACTCTACCTAAATAAATATTTTAAATATTTATTTCATCTTAATATTCCTCTATCAATAAATAAATAAATCAATTTATTTATTTGATTCATTTTCTCCCATTAATTAAATAAATTACATTTATTTAATTAATTCCATCAATATCAACTTTCTTCTTCTAAACAATTAAATAATTTTAATTATTTAATTAAATCATTCATTCTTCCAAATTTAAATAAAATGCAAATTTATTTAAATTAAATCTTAATCTCCAAAAATAAAATATAATTAAATATTTTATTTATTCTTCCAAATCATGTGCAAGTAATTAAATAAATTTATTTATTTAATTCGCTTTCTTATCTTTCAAATCTTCTAAAAATAAATCCTCCTTGTCATACAAAAGCAAAAGCTAAGTTAACTGATTTAAAGCAACTTTGTTTTTATCAACAAAACTCTTAAATTAGAAAAATATATTCTAATTTAAGAAATAAAAGCTCATCCTCATCAAGAAAGCAGTTAACTCAACAAACCATCCTTTTGAATGACACATGTCCTTCTTCTATTCGTGCACGTTCTCTTGAACATCCTCTACCATTGATCTTCTTATTTCTTCTACACCATTGATCTTATCTCACACAATCCTATAAATACCCCTATATCCTTCCATTTCATATCACGAAGCTTTCAAGTAAACTTATGCTGTAGAATCCATAGTGCGCCATTGGCACCCCCACTCTCACATCCTTCGTTATTCATCCTATATTGTGTTGAAGCTCATCTTCAACACAACAAGTATCCAAGCCATTTCTCCTTTGTCATCTTGAGGAATCAAAGCAAGGAAGCAAGCTTTTTGAGGCCTACATTCATCACCAAAGATCAAACGAGAATAGGTGAACAATGGAAGCTACCAGGTAACAAAGTATTGTAAGTTTGGTTATTTGTTCTTATTCTTTGTTGCTTGCACATTTCATTAAAGTTATTGGGTTTATATTCATTTTATTTATCATCCAATTTACCCATAACAGATGCAAAATCATATTTCCTATTCATCACTCAACAAAGATAGCTAACATCAGTCCTATGAGAAGGAAGAATGGAAAAATCCACATCTATGTGGATTTCCATAATTTAAACCAATCATCACTAAAGGATAATTACCCATTGTCGTTAATGGATCAAGTACTACAAATGGTGACTAGTTTAGAGATTCTATCTATGTTAGATGGATTTTTAGGATATAATCAAGTGGAGGTGCATGAAGAAGATCAACACAAAATGACCTTCACTACTCCATGGGGCACCTTTGCATATCATAGGATGCCTTTTGGGTTTATCAATGCTAGTGCCAATTTTTAGAGGGTGATGGACCTAGCTTTTAGGGATGAGATGGGTAAGATCATTGTAGTTTACCTTGATTTAACTATCTTCTCCAAGAAGAATCAAGATCATTGTCATCATTTACAACAAGTTCTTGAAAGGTGCCATCAACATGGTATCTCTCTCAATCCCAAAAAATCTATTTTTGGGGATACTCAAGGTAAGCTTCTTGGGCACATTGTGTCTAAGGAAGGAACAAAGATTGATTCTGAGTGGGTCAAGTCTATTCAAAGTCTTATCCTGCCATCTAACAAAATAGGAGTGCATTCCTTCTTTGGGAAGGTTAACTTCTTGTGAAGATTCATACCTAATTTTGTTGAGAAGACACGTCATATCATTGATATGATGAAAGGAAAGTCAACCTTCCATTGGAATGCATATGGGAAAGATTCATTTCATGAGATAAAAGAAAGAAATTGCTCATGCTCCAGTCTTAGTCTACCCAAACTATACTAAGGACTTCATCATGTATAGTTATGCTTTAGAGCACACTTTATCTGCCATTCTGGTGCAATAAAGCAAAGACGGAATTGAATCTCTTATAGATTTCATGAGTTGTCCTCTAAATGTTCATGACCTCAAGTATTCACCAATGGAGAAACATGCTTATGCCATGGTGAAAGTGGTTAAGCACTTTAGATATTACATTCTCAATTCTCAGACCATAGCACTGGTACCTAATTCAACAGTCAATTCCATCTTGACTCAACAAGAATTTGGGAGCAAGTGAGGTAATTGGATCACCAAGATCCAAGAATATGATATGGAGATCAAGCCTAAAAAGTTAGTGCATGGAAAAGGTTTGTGTCAATTTATTGTAGAAAACAAACTAGAAGAAATATCCAGTGATGAGGAAGTGGATACCAAAGAACTCCCCACAGTCTTGTTCGTAAGCACAACGGATGAGTGGTATTCCAACGTTGCACATTTCCTCACATATGGAGAATGTCTAGAACATTTGTCTTACAAAGAGAAAAGGACAATCAAGATTAAAGCTGCAAACTTCATTCTTTGGGACAATGGTTTGTACAAGCAAAGCATTGACAAAATTTTTCTATAGTGTGTGGACAAAGCACAACAAGATAAGTTGTTAGAATCTTTTCACAACTTTGCATGTGGAGGACATTTTTTAGCTCTGGTCACAACTCACAAAATTTTGTGAGCAAGATACTATTGGCTAACACTTTTTCAAGACACATATGCCTGGGTGTGTAAATACAAGTCATGCTAACAGTTAATGGGGAAACCCAAGTTGGCAGCCCTACCCCTCAAACTAGTAGTAATTGAAGAACACTTCCAGCAATGGGGTATCAACTTCATTGGCATAGTGAACCCACCATCAAGTGCAGGTCATAGTTATGTTCTCATGGCTATTAAATATTTCACTAAGTGGGTGGAGGGAATTCCAATCAAGCATGCCACTTCAGAGGTTATTTGTAACTTCCTCAAGGAAAACATTATCTCAAGGTTTGGAGTACCTAACAAGATAGTAGGAGGCAATGCTACTTGTTTCTCATCTCATTAGATAACTGAGTTCTATTTTGAATATGGGATCACTCTTTCTCATTCATCTGACTATTACCTCTAAGGGAATGGTCAAGCTTAGTTAAGCAACAAGAACCTAGTCACCATTATCAGGAAGTTGGTAGAAGAAAATCAAAGGTCTTGGTACAAGGCATTGTATGACACATTGTGGGCTGATCACATCACTCCCAAGCAAGTGATTGGTATGTCCCCTTTTCAACTTCTTTATGGATTGAATGCAGAGATACCTGATGTAGTTAAGGTAGGAGGGTCTGGTGAGGGACTATCCAACCTTGCAGCCTTAAATAATTAACACTAAGATCATACAGATATGCAATGAAAGCTAACATCTAAGCCACATAAAGATAAAAGTTATTCAGGAACACATAACACAAGATTTATCCTAGGAAAACTCTAATAGGGAAAAACCTAGCCTTCAGAGCTCATTCTTCATATATATCGATCTCAAAACACATTATACATGCCTCAAGGGATTTACAGATGCTAGGCCACAGCCCAGGGATTACAAATGATTCATTTAACAACCCTCTCACATGACTTCCATTGTTTGATTATCAAATCTCTACTCTATAACTCATTCTACTTTTTGCTCTGCCTTCTACTCTGCTTTGCTACTCCTCTAGATCAAAACAACTTCTAATCTTGCTTCCTATCTTCATGCTATCGATCACTTGTCTATAAACAATCCTTTACCTGTTATTTATATCATCTGCAAGCTTTCAAATCATCACCAAGTTGGCCTAATTGTAATGGCTAGTTTATGTAATGTGTATACAAAATAGGTCAGGCCTAAACATAAGGAACTGCTCCACAAATGCATAGAACTTTGTGCAGATCACCATTGAAGGTCAGCTAGGTCATAAAATTCATTGAACAATGATCCTTTTTGCTCCGCAAGTTACACATTTGCTCCTTAAGCCAATTAGACTCCACTAAACACAGTCGGCTCTCCTCTGTCAAACAGTCAATCTTTCAGTAGCGATATCTTTCTGGAATCAAAGCCAAATGATCTGAATTCTTGATATTTTATAACTGATTATGTCTAGATGTTAATTCTAGATCCACAGCCTCTAATATTCAAATACCAGAATTCTCTAAGGTTGCTCTCTCTGCAATCTACAACTTCACTATCAACTATCTCAATTGTTCTAAATGCTTCTAAATGCTCCTGCATCAGACTCTCAGGGTTATTTAAAAAGTGAGCCTCTTCATTTTGGTCTGTATTATGTCAGATCCAATGTTGTTGGTTTGAATAGGTTCGATGATCTATTTATAGGTACTTGCAACTGCCTCAAGGTCGGTGGTTTGTTCAAGTCCACCCTACACAACTACCTCAAATTCTTCATCTTGTCATTTCTAGGTTCGGTGGTCTACCTGCAAACCTTGTACTACCTCAATGATCGGCAGTCTGAGAAAGTCTTCCTCAAAAGTTACCTCAAGATCAATGTCTTTTTCAATCACGAGTCAATACAAACATACTTGCATCCTCTGAAACAATCAGGTTACTTTCTGATTCAGTCAATACACTTTCTTAATTTCTCTGTAACACTGTCTACTCCCTGATTCTTAACACAATTTCCTCCGCGCTCATCAAAATATTATAGCTTCCACTCTGCTTACACTGCTTATGTACTTCACTTTGTTTCCTTTACCATGATCACTTTAATCCGGTGCACAATCCTTCTCCTCCAGTACAATAAGTTACTTTCTTTTGATAGAGTCAAAACAACCTTGAATTTCTCTACACACATTTTGATCTTTGATTTCAGATATAATTTCCTCTACACTCATCAAGGTCTCATATTTTCTTCTCTGCATATACTTGTCCTATTCTATTCTTTGTTTTCTTACCCACTTTTACTTTACTTCGAAACACAAAATTTATCCTCTGGTAGAATGTCTTGTCATTCCCTCTTTCTTTGCCACATGAACTTCTCTTTTCTGTTATGCCTCACACTTGTTCACACAAACTTTCTCTTGCACTATTTCTTTGTTGATTAGTCTTTAACATGATTCTTCTTAAGGTTAATGCTTCTCCTTCTTCTAGTTTCTCTATTATACTCAATGATTCAAAAGGTTCTTCTTCTTCCTCTACATAAACTATCTCTGCATCATCCTCTTCTGGTTCTTCTATCAAACTTAGTGATTCCAAGGGTTCTTCTTTTTCTGCACAAATCATCTCTATATCAATAGGCTTTTCATCCTCTACACAAACTAACTCTAAATTAGTTACTGCTTCTCCTTCATTAGCTTCTTTGATAACAAGTTCTTGATGACATTCACTGCTTGATTCTTTTCTTCTCCAAACTTGAAAATAAGTTCCTCTGAATGGTCTTCTGTCAAATCTTCTTTCATCACGTCTGTGTCCTTCACTGTAATAAGAATCATGACTCTTGTCATTTCTCCCTCTATAGTTTGAATTACTATCCTTGTTCTTCTCTGCATAGGTCTTCTAACACATGAATACTTCAGTCTATATCTTCCTTTGAACATACCAGTAACATGTTTCCATTCCTGTCCATCAATCCATCTATAATTCTTCTGTATGCAACCTGTCATAGACTTTGTTTTCTTCATTTTGTTCCAACACAACTTTTCAAAATGGTTCCTCAATCCACAAAACTTGCAAGGGTATAGATCCCAACACAACTCCTCATGTCCATGCCTATTACAATGTGAACAATACATACCTCTTCTTCCCTGATTTGAATTTTCCATAACATCCTTACCTCTATCATATCCATGGCCTTCACTTCTTGATTTGATTATTGGTTCAATAGGTTCTATAATTCCTTGCTACTGCTTTCCCAATCCTTGTCCTTCATATCCCATTATTTTCATGATTTTGAAACCAATACCATCACCAACCACTCCAGGTTTAGTCACACTGTCATCTTCATCATCACTTTCTAAAGAAACTTCTGCATCATCACACAAATCATTAGTATCACAAGAAACAAAACAAAGTTCAGGCTTAGATCTTAGATTTTTATTCTCCTTTCTGAATGCTATAAGTGACTGTTCTAACTAATCTTTCTACTCTTTTAATTCTGATATTTCACTTTTCTGCAAACTATTCTCCTTCTTCAATTCTTCCAAGCTATCTTGTAGATCTCTGTTCCATTGTTCAACCTTATAAAACAACTTAAATCCTTCTTCTAGTTTTGCAAATTTATTTTCAACATCCTCAAACAATTTCAGCTCTACCTCTAGGTCTTCATTTCTACTCTTTACATCTTTTAGTTCTTCTTCAAGGCCATCAAACTTGACCAATCCTATATCTTTCATCTTCTCCAACAATTCTGTATTATACTTCTTGATTTCACACAATTCTTCTTCCAGAATATCCTTTTTGCACCTTAGGATTTCATTTTTTTTTCATCCTCTTTCCAATCTTCCCCATCTGAAACAAACTAGATAAACAACTGAAATTGAAAATCTTACCAAATATTCCTTGCATTGATCTTTCTTCAGTGATGACACTCATTACTACTAGGGTTTTGCACAACACTTTATCAAATTTTCCACTTCTAACAGATTCGCAACCAGCCCAGTAGATTTAGATGTTGGCTCTGATACCACTTGATGTAGTCAAGGTAGGAGGGTCCTATGAGGGACTAGCCAACCTTGCAGCCTTAAACAATTAACACTAAGATCATATAGATATGGAACGAAAGCTAACATCTAAGCCATAGAAAGATAAAAGATATTCAAGAACACATAACACAAGATTTATCCTAGGAAAACCTTAACAGGGAAAAACCCGACCTTCAGAGCTCATTCTTCATATATATATCGATCTCAAAACACATTACACATGCCTCAAGGGATTTATAGATACTAGGCCATAGCCCAGGGATTACAAATGATTCATTTAACAACCCTTTCGCATGACTTCCATTGTTTGATTATCAGATCTCTGCTCTGTAACTCATTCTACTTTCTGCTCTACCTTCTACTCTGCTCTACTACTCCTCTGGATCAAAAGAACTTCAAATCTTGCTTCCTATCTTCATGCTATCGATCACTTGTCTATAAACAATCCTTTACCTCTTATTTATATCATCTGCAAGCTTTCAAATCATCACCAGGTTAGCCTAATTGCAACGGCTAGTTTATGTAACGTGTACACAAAATAGGTTAGGCCTAAACATAAGGAACTGCTTCACAAATGCATAGAACTTTGTGCGGATCACCATTGAAGGTTGAATAGGTCCTAAGGTTCATTGAACAATGATCTTTTTTTCTTCGCAAGTAACAAATTTTCTCCACAAGCCAATTAGACTCCACTGAACATAGTTGGCTCTGCTCTATCAAATAGTCAATTTTCTAGTAGCGATATCTTTCTAGAATCAAAGCCAAATGATCTAAATTCTTGATATGTTATAACTGACTATGTCTAGATGTTAATTCTAGATCCGTAGCCTCTAATATTCAAATACTAGAATTCTCCAAGGTCGCTCTCTCTGCAATCTGCAACTTCACTGTCAACTATCTCAATTGTTCTGAATGTTTTCGGATGCTCCTGCATCAATACCGATCACATTAGAGTTGCCCGCTCTTAGATTGGCCAAGGAAATTGAAGATGAGATGTTTGAAAGTTCCATAGACAAGCATGTCATGTTCCTTACTGTTGATGACTGTTTTGATGCAATCATAACAATAAGTTAAAATTCACATGACATGAACTGTAACTATACTTGAAAGACAAGAAGGAATCATTTGGTGATTCAACTAATCCCAAGTCTACAATGGTTCGGTTGGTCAAGTTCAGTTGGTCAATGTGAACCTGTAATGTTCAAGGGGCCTTACGTAGTTTAGGTTTGTTTTGTGGTTTACTGGCCTAAGAATATGCAAAAAGGTCATGAGATATGTCAATGCTTTTCATTCCTTTGCATAAGAGTGATACTGGGCTGCAAGTTTCAGAGGGTTTTCTTGGATTTTTGCAGCTTTCTTCTTGATCTGTTTATGAAAACTGTCTACTTATAGCTCTGTTATCATGCTTCTTTAAATTTGAGACAATTTCCTTTGGATTTCTACGTTTTCAGCTAAATATTTCAGATGGGTTGGGAAAAGTTAGAGAGATCTAATCTACACTTCATCTAATCTACAGAAGGATCTAATTGTTTCTGTTATCCATTATGTAAATACCACAGTAATCTGATCAAATCCACAGTAAAAACCCTAAATGTAAGTCCTGAGCATTTTCACAAACATACATTTAAAATTGCAAGCTCTCAAAGAAGATATTTCAAAACACAAAGAAGAGCAGGAGAACACTCAGAAGATAGATGCAGAACTCCAGATTCTATTGTATTAGAAACAAGTAGCCATACATGATTTACAATGTAAGAATGACTCTTAGTTTCATTGATCATACTACAGAGAACTTACAAGCTTTACAGATACAGTAAGGCAGCCAGACATTCCACGCGCACCTTACTGCAGACAAACAGGTGACCTCCTTCTTCTACTTCTAATCTATGCTAAGCTAACTTGCTGTATTTTCCTAGAATCTCTGTTGTAGGCCCTAAAAATCCCTGTTGTAGCCCCTGTTGTAAAGTATTACAGTGTAGAGAGGCACAATATAAAGACATTTTGATTGTCCTCACTACAGCAAAAACCTAACTGAACCCCTGGTTCAAACCTCTAGTTACAGCAATAAATGCAGGTGAACCAGTTCTCAAAAATATCTCAGAGCAGTGGTCAAATCTGGGCGAAATATTGCCCCTTCTGAGAAGTTCCAGCAGCTGGGTAATAACTTCTGTTTGTCTTTTGCAGAAATACCTCCAGCTGCGACCTTCCTCTTCACTTGAATGGCTTTGACTTTTTGCATTTCATCTCTATCTTCTTGCTCCTGAGATCTGATCTTCTGCCTCCATGAAGTCACTGTATTGACTTTCCAGCTGCTTCTTCAACTGCAAGCCTGCAAGACAAGACAAGCAATAAGTATTCCATTTATCACATAAAACAGCATGAAAATTAAAATAAGCGTTTAAATCCAGGTGACTGCGCAAGATTGCGGAAATCAGATCCAAAATCCGCTCAAAACGCGTCAAAAATGTGCCCAAGCTGCTCAAAATTGATGGGTCAATCATCGCTGACCGGGAAAATGCCAGAGGCACCAAAAAAAAACACTTTAAAACTCCACCGCTTCATTTCCTGCCCATCGGCATGATCATCCCTGTCGGTGCGTCAAAAAACAGGTTAGTCGATATACCTCATCATCATGATATTCTGGAAATAGCATTCCCTCCTGAAGGTCCAGATGAATGTCATCATGATGTTTCGCCTCTGCATATTGGAGAAAAGAACAACAACATCATCATCATCATGTTGAAGAAGAATAGGAGGAAACGAAAATAATCATGCTGCCGAGGAAAGGAAGATGATGGTGACGTCATCATGATATTTGGGAAAATGGATCGCTCTTGAAAAAATATCCTGTTTGAAGGAAAAATGATGATGATGATGATCATCAGGATATTAGCTTCTGTCGAACATAGAATAAGACATCATCATCATATTTGGGAACCAGATCAGGTTTTGGAAAATATCCTGTTGAAAGAAAAGATGATGATGCTGATCATCAGGATATTTACTTCTTCGTTTATCAGATTGGGATGACGTCATCATGATATTTGGAGCCTTCGTTAAACTTGAAACATGACGTCATCATGATATTTCACCAACCGGATCATGTTTGAGAAAAAATCCTGCCGAAGGGAAAATGTTATGATCATGATCATGATCAGGATAAAAATATGATGATGATGATCATCAGGATGTTCTCAAAAAGGTTGCATTTTCGGCAGGAGGACTTGGCGAAATATCGGGCGCACAAACAAGATCATGATGATGATGTTGTTAACAGGACAGGATAAAAAATGATGATGATGACCCTCCTCATCGATTTATCATGATGACATCATCATGATATTTTGTCTTCGAAGCACAAGGATGAGTTAAGGTCATCATGATAAATGCGCTAGGGTGATATTGCAAAATATGATGATGCTGTTTAAGAAATGCAATATCGACCACCCTCTTCTGAATAGATAGGGTGATCATCAGGATACTTCGCTAAAGAAGATCAGGAGGATATGAAGATGATGATCCTCCTGCTCAAATTATCATGATGATGATTCCAGCACTTAGCGAATTTCAACGAATGACCTTCTGAAAGATCAGGGTGATATGAAGTCGTCATCATCATCTTCGTGAAGTTCAGCAAATATCATGATGATGACCTTGCGATAGGTTTTGAACGTGCATATGCAAATATGCCGAAGGCGGATTTGTTAAGTCAGGGTGATCTTATACCATCAGCATGATATTTTAAGATCAGGCGATGCAAAGATATCATGATGATGCTCGCGATACAAAGACCGCTCGACGGGGGGAACTTACCTTGACTTAAAGCCGATGTCATCATGATATTTGAACCTCAGGATATTATCGGGGGGGGTTCAAATATGATGATGATGATGTTTATACAGCAAAACCGAGTTTGTAAAATATGACGCTCCTAAGGAAATCATGATGCTGATGATGCGCACAAGGCCTTTTGACGGGTAAAAAGCACTACCACCTAAGATTGACGTCCGGATGTTGCGACTGCATGATTTTTAGCAGGTGATAGACCAAGATCATGATGATCCTGTCAACATGACTTAGGATAAAAAATGATGATCCTCCTGCGAATATCAGGTTTGACCAAGACTTTGACCGTGCATAACTTTCACATATGGACGAATTTTTAAATGAAGTAAAAGGCAAACCTGCATGAAATTTCAAGCTCTTTCAAAATATGAGGTCATAGAAACAAAATATGAACTTTGACAAACTGACCTCATGATGATGACCTGCCTTATGCAATATCATGATGATGATGCACCTGACCATTTTTTACCAGACCGCCAGAAAGCAGAAAAAACACAAGCAGAAGCAAAAAAAAAGCAAGACATCAGCAGGGGTCCTCGTTTTGCTAAGGAGCAAAATGGGGCATGTTGTGAACATCACAACACTTACTGAACTAGAGGAACAACACACAAAGGTGGTGGATAACATTGTTGATCATCAAAGACAAGTCAAGAAACATTTTGACAAGAAGGCCAAGCCATGAGATTTCCAAGTCGAAGATCTAGTTCTTTTGTGGGATAAGAGAAGAGAACCAAAAGGAATGAATGGAAAGTTTGATTCTGTGTGGAGAGGCACTTTCTTGATTTACTAACTCTGTGGTGAAAATAGTTTTCATTCGGCATATCATGATGGAACACCATTCTCGCTGCCCCATAGTGGACAACATTTGAAGCTTTTCACTCAGTGAAGTTTCATATAAGTTTGTACTTTTTGTATATCTTTGTATAATCTTTTTGTTCTTTCTGTCATTATTCAAGTCTATTGCCTGACTCTATGGTGCAATGGATGAAGGCACTTAGAGTTCTAGGTTTCTTCTCCTTTCATTCGTTTCCAAGAATGATCAAAAGAAGCTCCCTAGTTAAAGCCAAATATTATCATTAAATTTAGATGACTCAATTCATGGGATAACTCCTACAAAACTTGTCTATTTCATAGCCCACGAGCTCTAGGCATGCAAATCAAGACAAAATTCAATTCTCCTCACACATGGTTAAATACCTCAAAACGTCATTTTGAGTCCCATTGAGTCTGCTCCTTTCAAGAAAGCAAATCAGGTTTTTTACCATACTTAGCATTTTTCCTCTAGCATGCAAAGTTAGAGAATTTCTCTAAACTTGCATATGCAAAATTAGAGAAATCTTCTAACAATGCATAATTTTTTGAAAGTTGTCAATGTGTAGAGTTGGAGAAATTCTCTGCCCCTACATGTCAAGCCAACACATGCGACAATAATGGCAATTTATTGTAGGGTTTTATATTTAATCACCATGTTAATTTTCATTTTTAACTCTCTCTTTTTACTATTAGTTGTCACCATTTTCGACTCTCTGCCCCCTCGTTCACCATTTCTCATTGTGGTTGCAAACAACTATTCATGGATTCCTTTGTTCTTAGCATTCATCTTATACTAGTTTCTGTTATTTGTTTTCTTTATTTTGCATTGTTCATTTCGTGCTTTTTACATTATTTTCGTTTTGATGTTTGAACCAAACCCTAGTTAATAGTTTGTGTATTAGCCACTATTAATGAATAGTGGGTAGGGGTAGTGGATCCTAACCCAACCCCTATGAATCCCATAACACTAAATTATGTTTCTTAGAGATTATTCTCTAAGAAGCATAAAATTCAAAACATGTTTTAATTCCCCATTAAATGCAGTGTAAGTTTGGGGGTTCTTCTCCCATCATCACTAGTTTTAAAACCCTAGTCTTTGTTGCTTTAATCCCTAAACATTGTTCATGACAATGTGTTGTTTACAAAAAATTCTCTGAACACCATCACTGGTTAAACCCGGTGTTGTTTGGAGAATTTTCTCTAAAAGACACCTAACCTAAAACCTTGGTTGAAAGTCTAACCTAAACCTTAGCCAAAAAGTGACAAAGATATGAATTTTTGTAGAAAGATCTCTGAAAGTCATGACCCTAAGCATTATCCAAAAAAGACTTTTAGAAAATTTTCTCTAAAAGTCATAACCAAGTCTTAACAATTAAAATGTACTTCAGAGAAAATTCTCTAAAGTAAATAACACTTACCTACCCAATATGTACTTTAGAGAATTTTCTCTAAAGTACATAACCCATGCATTGAGACAAAATGCAAGTCGAAGAAAATTCTTTGACCTGCATCCAAAAGCTCTTCCCCAAATATAGTTTGGAGAATTTTCTCTGACATGCATCCTGTCGATCTTTCCCTTATGCAAGGGAGGAGAAATTTTCTACCCCTACACTTTGATTTCTACCCAATGTAAGTCAGATAATTTTCTCTGAACTACACAAAACTTGTTCTACCTATGTAGTTCGAAGAATTTTCTCTTACACTAATTGTTGTTCAATTTTAGAAGTGCAGTTTTCTCTAAAATTGTATATTTCTTGTCAAGTGAAAATATGCTAACTCTGGAGAGTTTCAACATCATCTTGCAGTTTCTCAACAAATGTCAGAAGCCTCTCTTGCAAAGAAGAACATGAAGTACAAATATCAAGTAGTGGTTCCAATGTCCTCTATGGAATCAAATGTGGATAACATCAGGGACATCGAGATTGGCCATGTGGATATGGTAGAATTTCTCTAAAGGTTGAACAAGCAGCTAGTTGCACCTCACATGTAGGCTATTCTTAACAACATTCACCTGACATCTACTTTCCTAGTGTCTGTGTAGAATCCAGAATTTACCTTGGCGGTAGCTTCTCTCTTTGACCAAGAGAGCAAGTCTGTAAAGGATGCCAATGGTAAAGTAGTGATCCAACTTGATGAGGAATTCTTTGACAAGATCTTCAATTGCCCAGATATTGAAGAATACTCAGATGTTACTATGGAATCAGCTCAGGAGTATTATGACAAGAACATAGAGAGATGCAAGAAAAATATTAACACTTGGTGGCTCAATACTCCTAGTCCTACTATAGCTAGGTGGCCTAAGAGCATATATCGTAGTGAGTTCCATGAAGAGATATGATATTTGATTACACTTTTGAGTAGAGTCAAATTGTTGCCTAGATCCAATACATTTTAGGATTGGATGTATCAGTATATTGCCATCATCAAGAAGAGTAATCCAAAGATCTACTGGGGTAAATAGATCAATGATGCTATTTGCCACCAACTCTCTAAGGTATCCGCTTCTCTAAAGTTTTATATGCCATCCTATTTGGTCTATGCTGTAGCTTGCATGAGGTCTTTTCTTGACTTGTCTTCCATTGGTGATAGAAGGCAAGTACTAGTGTATGAATATTATCCACAATTAACTCTGAAGGAGTCTAAAACATTTTAGAAGGGTCAATGATGCCTTCTTCTATAAGTACATTTGCATGTTACATTTAAGGATTTTATAAAGAAGAGAGTTTCAGATACAACATCGGGACATGTGAAGAAGGTTGGTTGCATATTCCTACAATTCCCAACCTTTACCTACATCAGGATTTGATGTTATAGTGAGCAACCTTACATGTTACCAAGGTATCCTAGGGATAAATTGATATTGATGGAGTTGTGCAGGGAAACGATGAATGTGCATAAGAAGCAAGTAGAGTCTCAAAGATTTAGCTTCAAGTTTCCAGTTGCTATTGGTCGATACATAGTATCAAGTACTCCAAAGGCCAAGTTAATGGAAAATGACTTACAGTGGATCACCCTCAAAAGATTCAAGAGACAAAATGACTTTAACTATAGGGGATGAAAGACAAGCTCAATGGTAACTATAGTCATGTACATAAAATTGAAGACATATGGGCTAAGTGCAGGACAATGGAAGATGTAAGGAAGCTCAACTACAGTTGGCTAACCTTAGAACAAATCAGAGATTTCAATCTTGTATATATTCCTAAAGAGATGCAAGATGATGGTGATATATTGGACCCTCTATATGAGGGTAATAAAGTTGATTTGACCTCTCTTCCACCAATTCAATGGTCATTGAAGGAGTCCACTTTCTTAAGGGATAGGTTTCAACTCGTCCTTGCTAACACCAATGTCTAGTTAGAATGTAAAGGGATAAAGATAAAGCCATTTAAGACATGGTCAGAAGAGGAGCATGCTGAAGGAGCTTCTAGAAAGAGAGACGAGCTGAGCACTAAGAATAAATAAGATACTCTTGGTTCTGGATAAAAGCTAAAATTTATTTTTAAGAACAAAGGTGAGAAAGGAAAAGGTAAAGAGAAAGAAGGAACATCTACCCAAGTGGATGTTGAATAAGATCTTGCTGTGAATGAAGCACAAGCTCCTCTAGTTACTTTTGAACTAGAGTCATCCTAGGTGTTATCTCTTTCCTCACCTCCTGTTGTTTTAGTAGTGCAATCTCCACCTGTTGTGTTTGTTACTCCTACTATTTCTATGCAAACCATTTATTCATCTCCTTCGTCACCCATAAGTGATACATTTTTCTAAATCCCACCTCATGGAACCATAGACCAAATGTTTGGATCACTTTCCTCTTTGCTCAGTCCCATACGTTTATTATCTCCACCTTCTAATCCATTCATTACTACCCAGTTGGACTTTGATAGGTTCATGTCTACTTCTACACCTAATGTTCCAACTGATGTGAACCGCACTAGCACCACCCATTGTTACCAACAATCCCTTGGTATCCACCACATTACTGTATACTTTCATTCCACTTTCCATTCCACCCATCTCACAAACCATTTATTCTACCTTGTCATCACAATCATTGGTGACACAAACTGAAGAAGATTTATCCACTCTTCCTCCTTGGTTAATTTCTTAGAAGCCAAGGAGGAAAAAAAATGCAGTGTCACCTAATGATTTTGACTTTAGTCAATTAGTTCCATCAAAGCCTAAGTCAGCAAAGAAGGCCAAAACAATATCAAGGATGATTATTGATTCATCTAGTAACAAGTATGCTAAGGTTTCTATGCCTCCGAAGGATAAAAATATTGAAGATGTTCAAGCTTTTGACTATGCAATTTCATAGATAGAGCTTGGTAAGAAAACACACAAAGGTGCAAAGGAGGACCTGCAAGCAACATTGACCGCTTTTCTTGAAAGGTATGACAAAGATAAGTTGATCAAGGATCAACTCAAGATTTAGGTAGAACAATTGAATTCTATTCTACTAAAGAGAGCCTAATCTTCTGAGCAAGTAGAACTTGTTTGTGCCTGTGTTGATGAAGAAACCATTCACAAGGATGAGAAGATTGGAGAACAATGTCGGGTAGTTAGTGCTTGCATAGAAAGAATATTAGCACAAGGTAATCAATTTATACAATCTTCTATCAAGATTTTTGATAACTTGAGTGAAGTGAAAGCAAAATTGAACTAGACACTTGATATCCTATCCCAAGACTTGTAAATGATAGAGAAAGACATTCATATGTGGACGCAGCTGTGGAAAATCAAGTTAGAGAATCTAGTAGATCATGGGGTGATCCTCAATAGAAACATGTGTGCAAAATACAAGGAGGCCATGAAGAATAAGAAAGAAGTCCTCAAAAATTTGATTAATGATCTCAAGGAGGCCCTAGATGAGAACATAAACAAGGGGCTAGATATCATTGATAAGATTGGGGAAATTCCTTATCAAATGTTGGATGACAATCAGAAGACCCTCCTTTTAGAAACAATCATCCAAGAATGCACTTCACTGGTTCACACTGAAATAGATATAGAAGACTTCTCATTGAACTCAATTGATAAGCTGATGGATTTTCAAGTGATTCTAGATAAGTTCTAAAGGATACTAGACATGAACAAAGGCATGCCTTTGTTCATGTCCAGTATCCTTTAGAACTTATCTAAGGCATGCCTTTCAACATCTTGGACTCTAGCACAAGAGTCCTTACCATCTCTAGATACACACCAAGATTGGATGATAATGAAGTCTAGGTTGCCTTGAAAAGATATGAAGATTTCCTAGAGAAAGATAAAGAGGAAGAAATGCCTGTGTCTTCAGACATCGATTATTTTCAAAGCTTTCCATATGTAGTTTTGTTATATGTAATTGACATCTTATATGTCTTTTTGTAATATGTAATTTGCACATAGAAAAAGTTCAGAGTCCTAAGAGAAATCAGACTCTATTTAGACTAAGCCAAGGTAGTTAGAATTTTCCTATTTTTGTTCATGGCTCCTCTCTATAGATAAGAGGGTGATCATTTGTAAATATTATCTTTTATCTATTTAAGTGAAACATTGCCACATTGAGAAATATCTTGAGACTTTTTGTTCAAATTGTAAATCTTTATTCATTCAATATAAGAAAGTCAAGTGGGCATTCAATCTTTGTGTTGAAATAAGCTTGTTGTGTATTGGAAATGTTCTTACGTCTTTTCCATTACATCTTCTTATGCATTTGATTGAATTATGGTGTGAATCTACATAATCTAGAAGGTGCTAGAAATCTGATATTGAAGTCTTTGAGTTGCAATATCATTTCTAGATTTGTGTCTTGTGTTCGTGATTGGAGGTGACTTTCAAGACTTTGGGTTGTGAGTTATCGTTTGTGATTATTTAATCTTCTTTGGCAATAAGGTGGAGACTTTGAGCTGCACTTTGTTCCATACCTTTTCATTTTACAATTATCATAAGGAGCAACAAAAGTCTTTGATCTTTTGTGGGTTTCTTGTGGTTGACACATACTAGTATTATTTTAGTTATTCCTATGTCTAACTAATATGAATATTGGTTATTATTGCTCTAATATGTAGTTTTATGGTTTATCATATATTGTAAGCATCAAAGGGTTTTTATTATAAGTTTGTAAGTGAGCTTCAATTTTGAAGAAAGAGAATTGGATGATATGGAAACACCCACATGATAGATTTATTGTAAATAAATGTAATTAATTACTTGTTGATCTCAGTTATAAATAAGAAGGGTGCCTCCCCTTTCCTTGAGGAGAGATTAATCTCATCATACTATGGTTGAAAGTACCATTTTGTTACCATTTTGTCAGTGATAAAATATTCACCCAACACTACTCTAAAAATCATTCAACCCCTTCTGAGTGAATTGCATCCTTCTTTTAAAGACAACAAGTGCAAGAAAAGATGCATTTGCTTTCTGCATGACCGCAACACTCTGCATGATCTTGATTTTTATGTTTCAAAGTTGCATGAGAAACTAGTAGCTAGAATCGAACTTATCTCCTTGTTTTATTCTTTGCGATCTGCTTTAACATGCTAAATGATATTTCAACTCAATGAATGCTGAAAAAAACTACTTTTCCAACTTGGACAACTACTTTGACATAACTTCATCTCTATGTCCATGCTATGCACCCACCTAGCCCCAAAAATCTAGTGAAGAAGAAATCAATGGTGGCTAGGAAGATCACCGAATATTTCAATCGCGTTCTTATAATGGAAGGAGCAAGGAAATCAAAACTATCGTGCCCTGATCAATTGGACTTTTAGAGTTCAGGACTCCACCATTCATCTTGCATTTTGAAAAGAGAAAAGTAGGACCCTTGATCTCATAATCTAAAACTTGTTAGGGATTGGGATTTAGACCTTTTTCTTGCTGCCTTCTTAGAAGAAAAAGGGAAGAAAAAACCTCTCGATCACCGACCCCCGCAACACAAAAAATTATGAAGCTTCAGTGGACTTTCAGAGATCAGGCTTCCTATCTACCGCTTTTCAAATGGGAAGAAAAAGGGTGCAACCCTGGCCTCCAACACCCCACAATACTTAGAAATTTATGAAGCTTCAGTGGACTTTTAGAGATCAGGTTTTCTGCCTCTTGTCTTCAAAAGAAAGGAAGAAAAGATACTCTTCTCTTGCCACCGCTTGAAAGACTTAGAAACATTGGAACTTCGTTAGACTTTGGCTGGCAGGGCCTCACCATTCCACGTACTTTGAAAAACAAGGAAGACCACCCCCTGAACCCTGACGCCTGAAACACTTTTAAGAAATTATGGCTCCACGGACTTCAACGGTGGGGCCTTCTGCCTGCTAGTTGCATGGAGAAAAGAAAGAAGACCAAACTCCCAACCCCCAACACCTAAAAGACTTAGGTGGATTATGGACTACCAAGGTGGAGTTTAGAGCCAATAAGAATGCCATGACGGAAGATAGAAACCCAACACTCCAAAACTCTGAAAAAGGCAAAACACAAGGAAAGTACTTTGAATTTTTTGGACTTGGCCATTTGTGAGCTTCCTCCTTGCACTTAGAAATTTCTAGGCTTTAAATTCCTTCCATTTAAGGTGTGTTAGATTGGATTTACTTGATGGAAAGGATGCAAGCCTTAAGGGAAATTTTGGGCTATTTGACCTAAAGGTAAAATATGGTAACATTTTGGTGACTATATAGGGTGTTTGCCTGCTAAACACTTGGATTCAATGGCCTTAACAATCCATTGGGAAAGAGTCAATTTGACCTGAAACAACTCAGAAAAATTTTAATGCAGAGGCTGGAAACATAGGATAGCAACCACAAGACAAAACAACTAAAAACTAGACAACAATAGTCCTCTAATAAGACAACAAACTATGTATCAACACTTGGAGGGAAACAAAAGACTGAAACAAATGTGTTACAACACTTATTTGACTCAACAAAACTATCCTACTATGTTACAACCTATAGATCATCACCTCAATAGTAGTGCTTGAGATTAATCCCATTAAATGGGATTTGTAGTTCCTCTCCATCAAGCTTAGACAACAGAAATGCATTGTGTATTTTGCAACCTGTGATCACAAAGGTACCACTCCAAACGGCATCAAACTTAGTGTGTTTTCCAAGCCTGCTCTTCAATTCATCCCATCTAAGAACTACATCTCCTTCATTGAAGACTCTAGGGACTACCTTCTTATCAAAAGTTTTCTTCATTTGTTCTTGGTGTATTTCTAAACTTTGTATTGCTTACTTTCTTGTTTCTTCCAGTTCCATTAACTCAACATGTTTGATTTCCATTGGCTCTTCTTCGATCATTTCCAACTCCTTGACAAGGTTAAGTGTTGGAAGTTCAACTAAATTAGGTAACCTTCCCTCTTTTCCATATACAAGCACATAAGGTGAATTACTTGTAGATCTCTTAGGAGTTATCCTATCAACCCATAAGGCTAATTTTAGTTTTTTATGCCAGGTTCTTTGATTATCCTCTATTGTTCTTTTGATGATCCTAATTAGATTCTTATTGGTAGACTCGGCTTGTCCATTACCTTGTTGGTAATAGTTGGATGAAGCACTCCAAAATATATCATTTTTTATAGCCCAATTAGTTTTTTTGTACCTACAAAAGCCAATGCATTGTATGAAATAATGAATTTAGGAATACCAAACCTTGCAACCAAGTCTTCATAGAATTTTAGGACTGAATTTTTATTTGCTTCTTTTAATGCTACTACTTCTATCCATTTAGTAAAGTAATCTATTGTTGTTAGTATCCATTTGTGCCATGAACTAGAAGGTGGATTAATGAGCCCAATAAAATCAATACCCCACTTCATAAAGGGTTGTTCTACCTGTATTGGATTCATTGGTAAGGCTTCCAATCTCTATTTTTGTAACATACCAATTCAAATTACCCTGATTAACAACTCAATTTACCATTAAGTAAAAGGTAATGATTACAAAATCATTTTTCTATCTACAATTTAATCAACTCATAATCAAAATATAAGTGCATATCTTTTGTAAATAATTTCAAAACTAAAATTTGTAACATATTCAAAGATAACATAATAGTGAATTCCTTCACTTTACAATCACAATGTTTTGCTCATGGAAATAATGATAATTTTACATAGGATTCTTGACTGTTAAGTCATATAATAGAAAATATTGAATCTGGAATATTGATATCTATCTTCATAAGTCTTGTTTTGTCATCTACTTGGGAAGGAGAGCATCACCTGAGTGCTTTTCCTCTAACCACAGACTGGTGGTCCCTTGCACAACTTCCTACCTAGAAGTGGCCCTACCCTTCATGAAGGAAGTAGATATATAAGGAACCATAAGGTTTTCCATCTGATTTTTGATGTTGTGTCCTTCATAACTCATCACGGTCATACAACTATAGATCCACTCTAACTATGTATGACACTACTAGATGGTTATGCCATCTGAAGCATAGTGAACTAACTAATGCATGTAGAGATGGATGCATTACTTTGGCCAAAGTCTTTATATATATATATACCCTTCATGAAGGAAGTAGATATAAGGAACCATAAGGTTTTCCATCTAATTTCTAGTGTTGTGTCCTTCATACCTCATCATGGTCATACAACTATAGATCAACTCTAACTATGTATGACACTACTGGATAGTTATACCATTTGAAGCATAGTGAACTAACTAATACATGTAGAGATGGATGTATTACTTTGGCCAAAGTCTTTATATATATATACACACACATTACACAATGAATGTAGTCGTATGTTCACAAACCTCTAACTTGACTTAGAATTTATCTCATCCTATAATGTCTTCTTTATTTTGAGTTGACCTTTTCCCAGTCACAAATTTAGTCCATCCTCTTAGACTTTCAACTCGGTTTCTAGACTAAATTTCATTGGTTTACTCACTGCTTCTGCAACATGGAATTAAGTGACTTCACGTCAGCCCATTCCTATCTTAAATACATAAGCTCTTGGTTTCTTTTCCCTAAAACTAGTTATAGATAGCATCTTTGCAAGATGAATTTGAATAATTGTTTAGGTTAATGGATCTCCATATGATCCTTGACGACTGAAATATAGTTCATTCTTATCGACAATACCAATGTAAAACAAATTTTATAGTTTGATGGAAATGTCTAGTGTGCTTAGAGAGCCATCATCTCCAATTCTGATGTCAATATAAAATCATTAGTTATTCAAGATAATAATATATATATATATATATCAATTTTTCCAAATATAACATTCATAGTCTAATAGAGACTAGATGGGTAATAATATTACCTTTCATCTATATAAATAGTGTTCAAAAGATAACACAATCATTAAGCTATGTTGCTCTAATGGTTTCTTCCAAGACAATGCAAGATTATTTCCATGCATCTTATCTCATAATCAAATTTCATAATATACATATATACTCATAGTATGATAGTATCATCATTATCAACTCGATCATCTCAAATGATCAAGAAGAGCCCACTTTCTCTCTTTCTATCATACAACAACCCAAAGAAGGTACAAAAGGCTTAAAAGAAATATTCTTTATAATGTAATCATATGCCAAGAACCCTACAGTTCTAGTATACAACATTATGTCAATAACAAAGTAGCACACAACATACATAGAGTAGCTCTTGGCCAACTACCTAACAACAATGTTTTTCCCATCTTTCATTTTCTTCAAAAGTATGACCATAGCTAGGGTTTTTCAAATTAGTCTGATATAAGATTAAAGACTCTATAGATTGAATACCATACGTAAGTATACAACCAATACTATATGGTTTTGATAGTATTCATATTCACTGCTCCAGTTGTGGAGTATACTAATGGCCATATTGGCCTCCACAGTTCAAAATAGAAACATCATATACGTTGGCCATAAGGTACATACATAGGTTTAAACATAGTTTTCAATGCCCTCAGCCTCATAGCTTCCTAGGGCTCCAATAGTCACCAGAAGTTGATAGCCTTCAGTCATCATGGCCTCGACGAACAAAACCAATCACAATAAAGATTATATCCCTCGGCCTTACGACTTTGATGGGATTAACAGTCATAATAATGTTTATAACCCTCGACTTCACAACGTCGATGGAAGTAACAGTCATAAAAATGTTCTAGCCCTCAGCCTCATGGCTTCGTAGGGCATTAATAGACATAATAAAAGCTATTTAGAATTTGGCCTTCAAGGCCACATGAACATCTTACAAATGTATTACTGTATTATCTATGTATAACACAATTGTAGAATATCTATAGAAATAAGGTGTCAATATATATACTGGCTGTGAAGTTACAACCTCTATTGAGCCTCCACTGCTCATGACTCCACACTCGTTATTTCCCAAGCTTTGTTTTTCCTTTTTCTCCCGAATGCAAGATCCAAAAGATCCTCCAGTTCTCTATAGGTATCAAGAGTTTTACTCTCTTTACCACTCTCCCTGAAAAGGCTCCACCACCCTACTAGAAGTTCTCTACTCAAGAGAATGCAATGCCCCCACTATGCTACATACCTCGGTTAGTTTTGGGCTCTCAAAACACTTCTCCCACTCCTTAATTTGAGGAATATAGCTGCATCAACTAAGAGCACGCAGTGATATCTACAACTAGGTAGCCATCAAGGAAAAAGGTAGTGAGAACAATTAATGATAATCATGCAATAATACACATATATGTATCATAAAACATATTATAATATAATATGGTAATCTTCACCATTACCAAAATAACATTACTAACAACTAGTCAAACATAGAGTAAGCACCAAAATGATAACAAGGGGGGTTGAAACTAAAATCCCATTTCACAAACTTAGCAAAATGTTAAGAGAGAATTATCGATATACTTAAACATAAATAGTAGCATATAGGAGAGCCTGACAAAGACAAGGTTAATTACAAATAGCAATAATGTTTCAAGAACATTTATTTAGTTAGGTCAACATAGAGGACATCAAGAAACCTCAACTTGTCATAATGATAGTTAGTCGAACTAGAAACAACTCAACAAGAGAGATTACCCCAAACATACCCCATCTCGCAATGGTGGAAAAGAATAACGGTAAAACTTTAGATGGCAAACTGTCTCATTTTCCATAACATCTATTTGCTTCTCCCAGGTGATACTCTCCTTCCCTTCTTGGAACTGGAATTCTCTTTTCCTGGTTACACTCACAATCATTTAAAACCATTATCATTGTGTCATCTTCAAATCATTATGCATTATACCAAAATAATTTGTTTTACATATAATCTCATGTCTAAATTAACAACATTAATCCAAATCCATATAACCAATGATTTATCCTGACATTTTCCACAAATGTCAAATAATTAATCTATGATTACTGATCTAGTTAATCTCATGAAAAGTAAAAGTAAAATATAGTCAAAATTGGGGATGTAACATATCTCCCCTCATTTGAATCATCGTCGCCGATGATTTAACATACCCAAGTTTATAACATAAAAGAGAGTTTTGTTCATCACATATAAAAGCTTAAAAGAGATGAGGAAATCTTTGATAAATATCATCATGATTCTCCCAGGTGGCATTCTCTTCTCCATATTGGTCCCACTCGACCTTGCATTGAGTAATCTCTTTATTATGCAAGCATAGCTTACGTATTTCAAGCACCTTGATGGGCTCGATCATTACCACCCCTAGGTCCTTCACCTGTATGACATTCCAATCAAGAATAGGGATGTGATTATCTCCTACAATATACCTTTTTAAATAAGAAACATGGAAAACATTATGAATCATGGCAAGAGCTAGAAATAGAGCAATCCTGTATGCAACTGGGTTGACCTCTTTGAGAACTTCAAAGGGACCCACATACCTAGGAGCTAGTTTGGATGTCTTTCCAAACTTAATGGAACTCTTTTGTGGCTTAACCCTTAAAAGGACTTTTTCTCTAGATGAGAAATGTCTTACGATGTGTTTAGTATCTGCATAACTTTTCTTCCTATCATTTGCTTCCACTAGCATTTTCTTAATCAGATGGACTTGCTCTTCCATTTCTGACAGCATTTCTGGACCAAGGCTAATCCTATCTTCTAGCTTATCCCATCTTATAGGTGTTCGGCACTTTCTTCCATATAATGCTTCAAATGGAGCCATCTTAATAATAGAAGGATAGGAATTATTATAGGCAAATTCCACAAGAGGAAGATAATCCTCCCATTTGTATTGATGATCAATGCAATACATTCTCAATAGGTCTTCCAACACTTGGTTTACTCTTTTAGTTTGGCCATTCATCTTGGGATGATAAGTAGAGATTATGTTTAACTGAGTTCCAAGTGTGGAGAATAAGGTTTGCCAAAACCTTGATGTCATATGAGTATCCCTATATGAGATAATCTTCTTAGGAATACTATGCAATATGAACACTTCTTGCCCAAATTTGTGGGCTAGGATTGGTGCCCCCATCTTTCAAATTCTTGGGTATAAAATGTGCTACCTTGGTGAGTCTATCCACCACAACTAGAATAGAATTGTGTCTATTCCTAGACATAGCAAATCCTTACACAAAATCCATGCTAACAATTTGTCATTTCCATTATGGGATCTCATGAGGGTCTAAAAGTCCTGCTGGGTGATGGTGTTCTACCTTCACCGTCTAGCATTCTAGACATCCAACTACAAATCTTGTAGCATCCCTCTTCATTCCCTTCCAAAAATATAAAGGCTTCACATCATCTAGTAATTTCCTCACTCCAAGATGTCCTGAATAAGGTAGGGAATGAACCTCCTTCCACACGATATTTCTTAACTCCTTAGAGTTCAAAACATACATCCTTCCTCTATACCTTAATAGTCCATCTAGTTCAACATAAATCCCATCATATCTAGGATCTTGAGGATTATCCGTAAGAGCTTGTTTTACTTGCTCATAATACTCACCTCCTTTGGACTTTTGTAATACCTGATTCCTAAAATCAGAATGTATGGAGATCATTTAGGAGATATGTCTTCTCCTACTTAAGGCATCTACCACTTAGTTTTCCTTGCCTCAGATATATTTAATCTCAAAGTCATAATCAGATATTAGCTCTAACCACCTTCTTTGGTGAGCATTTAGGTGTGGCTGGGTAAATAGGTATTTAAGCCCTTGACGGTCTGTCTTTAGTTCAAAAGGCTTCCCAAGTAAATAGTGACTCCACATTTGTAGTGCATGGACTACTTCTGCCAATTCCAAATCATGAGGGGCATAATTTTGTTCATAAATTTTTATTTTTCTAGATTCATAAGCAATAACTTGCCCATCCTGGGCAAGTATTCCACCTAAACCTTCCCTGAGGCATCGGTGATGACTACAAAATGACCATCTAGGTTAGGTACCTTCAAAATAGGTGTCATAGTCAATCTTTCCTTCAGTTGGTCAAATTCCTCCTGGCATTTTTCTAACCAATCAAATCTTTTTCCCTTTCTTTTCAATGAAGTAATAGGACAGGCAATCTTTGAAAAATTAGCCACAAATTTTCTGTAATAACCTGCTAGGCCTATAAAAATTTAGAGCTCATGCACATTTCTTGGTGCTAGCCATTCCAAAATGGATTTAATCTTTGTTAGGTCTACAACTATTCCCTTAACTGAAATTATATGACCCAAATACTACACCTCCTTTTGAAAGAAAGTACACTTCGAGAGATTACCATACAATTTGTGCTCTCTTAACCTCTGAAGAACAATCCTTAATGCTAAAGGTGTTCCTCTTCATTCTTAGTGTAAATCAAAATATTATCAAGGAAAACAAGGAAAAACTTGTCCAACTAGTCTCTGAACACACTGTTTATTAAGTTCATAATTGCTGCAGGTGCTTTTGTTAAACCAAAGGGTAGGACACTGAACTCATGTCCATACCTTGTTCTAAAGGTAGTCCTTTGAATATCCCCATCTTTTAACTGCAATTGATGGTATCCTGATCGAAGATCGATCTTTGAAAATATATTTGTCCCTCACATTTGATCAAAGAGATCATTAATGTGGGCCAATGGATACTTATTCTTTATCATTACTTTATTTAGTATACAATAATCTATACAAAGTCACAAAGTACCATCCTTCTTTTTAACAAATATTACTGGTGCTCCCCAGGGTGATACAATGAGTCTTATCAACCCTTTATCAAGCAATTCATGTAACTGAGCCTTTAGCTCCCTTAACTCTGTGGTGGCCATTATATAATGAGCTTTAGATATATGTTCCAATCCTGGAATTATATCTATTGAAAAATCAAAAGCTCTTTTAGGAGATAATCTCGATAGTTCATTTGGAAATACATCCTCAAAATCTCAAAGAAAAGGATAACTATCCATATTTGATCTCTCTTTATCTATGGATTCCCTCTTCTTAACTCCTTGGAGTTTCTGAGATTCATAGAACATCAAATCATCTTGAAAAATAGATTCCTTGGGATTTTTTATTTTCTCCATTTTAATGGAAAATAATTGGCATCCTTTTCTCTGGGCTCTTTTCATCTGTAGAGCAGATATTTGTCTCAATTTAACTTGTCTAGGGTTGCCTTGTAGAAAGATTTTATTCCCAAAGTCATCTAGGCATTCTATTATTTTGGTATGAAAATCCACCTTAGTCTGATGTCTCCATAACCAAATTATTCCAAGGATGACATCATATGAGCCTAATCGGGCTACATAAAGGTTCACTTTAGTGGAGAAACTTGGAAGTTCAACCTTAGCCTCAAACAAACATTGCTCTACCTAAGCTATGGCCTGATTTGCATATTGAACTGACCAAGTATTTGCCATGTAACCATCTTTTCTAAAAGTTTCACTTAAAACTTCTGGGGAAATAAAACATTTTGTAGCACCATTATCTATCAAAACCAAGATTGGAAAACTAGATAAAATACCTATGGTTTCAATTGGAGTAATTTGATATTCAACTTGCCTAATATCCAAGGCTGCATGTATCCATTGTTGGAAAGCTGCCTACTGAGGGGGTAAAGGGTTTCCTCATGGCTAAGTTCCTTGTGTCTTATTGGGACACTGGTTGGTGTAATGATCACTACCACATGAATAACACCCTCCCACGGGTCCCCACCTTTCCTAAGATTTTCTAGAATTCTCTCCATTTTTTGTTGGAGTTGTTATTACCTTTCTTTTCCCCCTTAGATTCATTCTATTTATCCTTGAATCCTTTTTCACCCTTCTTAGTGAAATCCTTCTTTTTGCCCTTTTTCTTAAAAGATTAGGAGGATTGGGACCAATTATACTTTTTCTAGTTTATTTCCCTATATGCAGACATGGATTTCAATTTTTGTTCCTATTTAATATCTTTCTAATAAACTTAGTCCATTGAAGTGGGACCATGCACATCAGATTCTCCTCCAATTTGAGCATTCAACCCCATAATAAACCTTTGGATGTGAAACCTTTCATCCTATTGATATTGGGGAACATATTTGAGAAGATGAGTGAACTTTTCCCAATATTCATTCACAGATGAGTCACCCTATCTCAGATTTTGAAAATCTATAAGCTTTTGATCATAATATAACTGAGGCAACCATCTTCACTTGAAAAGTTCCACAAACCTTTCCGAGGTTAGACTCATGGGGCTCAATTTAAATCCATTTTCTTGTTCATCTACCAGATGGATGCTTCACCTACCAATTTCCATGCTCCCCATACCACTTTGGTAATTTCTAAATAGTTTCTTATTTCAAAGTATTTTTCCATTTCTATAAGCCATGCCTCCACGGCATCACCACATACAGTCCCATCAAACTTGGGAGGAGTAACCTTTTTCATATCTCTAGATAATTCTATAGCCAAATGGCTTCTTTTATACTCATTTTGTCTTATTTTGGAGTTATTCTCTCCGCGTCCACTATGGGTGGTATTTTCATGATGTTCCTTGTCGTCACCCCCATGGTAGGCTTCCTACCTAGGTCTCTACTGACCCCTGACCTCCTACTGAAGAGTTCCAATTATTGGTCTCGTATCATGAAGCATAGCAAGGATCTAGTCAAGTTTTGAATCAGAGTGGCCTGAAGGTTGCACTTCTTCCTGGCTATCTCCCATATTGGTTCCTACCTAAGCCAAGTTGCAATCTACTTCTCTTGAAGTTTTTAGATTAACCATTCAATTAGTTTTTCATATTATTGAATCCATTCATAAACATAAATCCATTCTCATTTATGCAATCTTAACAAGAAAAGAAAGATTTGCCCAAAATTTAAAATTGCATTGTTTTTCATGGACTACATATAATCCATCAATTGTTATAATTTTTCACATCTTGCAACTGCAAGTCACTTTTAGATTGGGAGATCTTCCAAAGTTTATTCTCATCCTTGAGGTTCATCAAATCAAACTTAAGAGGTGGTTGTACTTGTAGGTACATGTTTGTAACCTTCCAAGTAACAATAGGATCATTAGGATCACTCCCCAATGGTGATTTCTTAGGTGTAGAGGGTTTCACTAATTCATTTTTAGAGATAGGAGTAGTAGCCCTAACTGCCTTGTCTTTCTCCTGCTTGATGCATTTAATAGCATCAGCAGAAGTTTCATCATCAGATAACCATGCACCTTTCAAGTAGCCAGTTTGGCCAAGGCTTTTCATTCTTGAGGCTTGCTCCCTCACAGCCTTAAGGTAATGTCTATTTCTTGTTACCTTCTTCCTTGGTGTCATGCTTATTCTTACCATTCAGGCAAAAAACATCCAAACATTAGCAACTATTAATGTTTGAGGAAGATTTCATGTAGTGAGCTCATAGGTCCATGTATTGAACCTGGTAGCTCTGATACCATATGTAACATACCAATTCAAATTACCATGATTAATAATTCAATTTACCATTAAGTAAATGGTAATGATTACAAAATCATTTTTCTGTCTACAATTTAATCAACTCATAATCAAAGTATAAGTGCATATCTTTTTTGAATAATTCTAAAACTGAAATTTGCAACATATTCAAAGATAACATGGTAGTGAATTCCTTCACTTTAAAATCACAATGCTTTGCTTATTGCAATAATGATAATTTTACATAGGATTCTTGACTGTCAAGTCATATAATAGAAAATACTACATCTGGAATATTGATATCTATCTTCATAAGTCTCAGCATATCATCTTCTTGGGAAGGATAACATCAACTGAGTTCTTTTCTTCCAACCAAAGACTGACAGTCCCCTACACAACTTCCCACCTAGAAGTGGCCCTACCCTTCACGAAGGAAGTAGATATAAGGAACCATAAGGTTTGCCATCTAAGTTCTGGTGTTGTGTCCTTCATAACTCATCATGGTCATACAACTATAGATCCACTCTAACTATGTATGATACTACTAGATGGTTACACCATCCGAAGCACAGTGAACCGACTAATGCATGTAGAGATGGATGCATTACTTTGGCCAAAGTTTATATATATGTATATGTATATGTATGTAATATATATATGTATATATATACATATATATACATATATATATGTATATATATACATATATATATACATATATATATGTATGTATATATATGTATATATATATACACACACACACGTTACGCAATGAACATAGTCATATGTTCACACACCTCTAACTCAACTTAGAAGTTATCTCATCCTATTATTGGAAATACGAGTAGAGACAGAGAAGGAAAAATAATTAAAAACAATATGATATGTTCTTCTTCATACATTTTCATTCAAATACATAACATATATATAGGAGAGTTTACTCCTATATTCAAGGAGAGATTATCTTGATAAATCCCTATTTAGTTGTGATTGTTATTCATGTAACAATACATAACTCAAATCTACTGTGAGATAGGCAGTGGAGAAAGTTCTTATTGTAGAGGAGATCCAGCCAAAGCACCATGATCATCATCGAAATCAACCTCAACAGAACCGCAATCAATTCCGCTCTTTTGTACCTCCTAAGGGTGGAGTTAGGGAAAACTCTTTTCCCAGTAGATCAGCACCACAGTAGTCACAACAAAGTCAAAAATTAAAGTTAGCCTAGGGAGGTTTGGTTAGGTCTTGGCAAGTTCCATCATAGAGAGGAGATTAGAGAACACAAACATAGTTTGTTGGATCATTTTTCCATTAGCATAGTTCTCGTGACAGTCAGGGTAGCTCTAGTAAACCAATTTTTTAGTTCCCCACACCACCTAAGGGTCCCTGTTACAACTACGAAGGTATGGGACACATTGCTCAGGAATGTTTTCAGAACAATGCAGCATTAGGGGTTCAGCATGTGGCATCTTTGGAACCTACAGTGGGAGATGTGGGTAGATCACATCAAGTCTTTGCAACAATAGATAATCAATAAGAAGACCATTAGGCATTAGTCATAGAGGTCCCTGGTAAAATTGGTAAGGTTGTTGTATCTATACTTTATGATTCTAGAGCTACAGATTCTTTTATTTCCCCTTGCATAGTGGAGAAGTCTGGGCTAGTGGCTGTTAAGAAAGATGTTAATTGGGATGTTGAGGTAGCTTCTAGTGGTAGAATGGATGTTAGTTCTTTGGTTAGGGATTGCCAATTAGAGCTTAATTCTTCTTCTACTAAACCTAATTTCAAGATAATACCATTGGGGTCATGTGATGTAATTTTAGGTATGAATTGGATGAATTCTCATGAGGCCAAATTAGATTGTTGTCACAAGTCTCTAGAGTGTTTAGATGATATGCACGAAAGGGTGGTAGTCTTAGGAATTAAGAGACCTGTGTCGCTTAGGATGATTTCAGTATGTAGCTTAAGCGATGTATGAGGAAAGGATGCCAATTCTTTTCTATCTCTATTAGTGACAGGTCAGAGGACAATCCAGATACTTCTTTAGATGATCACCCTATTCTTCAAGAATTTGCTGATGTTTTTCCTTCTCATCTTTCTAGGATGCCACCATGATGCAGAGGCTCTAGAAGGATGGATGACTCTTCAATAAGTCTTTTCAATCATGAAACATGGAGGGAATTCTACTTCACCAAAAACTAGACTTTTGAGCCTTCCAAATCCTAAGCAAAAAGGCTCACTATAGGATATGATGCAAAATGGGATCTTTTCTGGAGGGCAATCATGTCAAGTGTTCCAAGACAACTAAGTTAACCTTTCCAAACCAATGGTTAGGGTCTAGCATCCATAGAAAGGTAACTTGCTTCACAAACCCCCTCTACTCCTCATAGCCCTGTTTTAGGGAACAACAGTGAATAAATTTTCACTGATGCTTTCTTTTCAAAAATCATGACTAGTTCAGGATCCTCTTTTGGAAGACTCACAACATATGTCAAAATGATTTGGGGGTCTTTTGGAACATGTGCCCTAAAATTGGATTGGTAATGCTGACCAGAGCCCCAATTAGCCCTATTTTGCAAAGAGACTACTCTTAAATGGCTTCACAGAACTGGAAAAAGCATTGGAACATGTTTGTTACATGACAAAACAAGAGATTTAATAGGTTTTATGTTTCCATAGTCAACTGTATGGTTTCTAGAGACTTGTGTTACTCTTTAAGGCTTAACACATGGTTTTGTCAAGACAAAACTAGCAAATCTCCAACAAAACTTGTTTTCCTTCCCTGTAGATAATCCAAACATCAAAAACATACTTGTATAGATCCATCCCACTTATTCTATGGTGATAAGAAACAGTGGAATGGTCAAAACTCCATCGTTTTGCCCAAAACCCTAGTTCAGGGTTTTACCAACCAGGTTAAGAAAAACAACTAAATCTTTGTTTAAAACTAATGTCAAGACTCCATACCAACTTCAAATCAAAGTTAACATCACACTCTATCAGTTCAATAGACAATGGGTTTATGACAATTCCGTGCCAGGGAAGAAACTGTTCTAAAATAGTGAATGAAAACTAGAAAATGCAGAAAAAGGAATAGAGTTTGTGTTTTATTCTTTGAAATTTTCAACTTTATGCCTTGCATGATGAGTGAGAGGCATTTATACAAGTTTACATCACTGTCAAGCAGATTGGGTCAATTGGAAACTGAAAACCAACTCTGCAACCTCCAAACTGATCATTTGTCACCTTATTACTAATGCATACTAATGTATTTTGTTTACAATATGGACAATTCCTTCTCAAGACCACTTCAAACTCCCCTAAACAATGTTTACATGCCATGAATGGCTTCCAAATATGAATGGCATGAATTCCACTCCATCTTCACACTTGTGGAGGGTTTGACCACAGTTGACCAACTGGGTCTTGATTGCCTACATGCAAACAATTGGCACCAATGCCTTACAAGGTGATGTCAAATGACTTCAAATGCTTCAAGGTGGTCCTCAAGACCTTATCACATCTCAAAATGATGGTCCTCAAGACCTTATTACATTTTAAATGAACAACAAAACATAACAAGAAATGACAAACTCTTGATAGGTCCCTTGGACCCATAGGTGCCCCTGCACCATGCTCCTGGGGAGAGAAGAATCTCAAGTCCCTCTTGAGATGAGGTCTTCAACAGATACTCCATGCTATTTGATATCATTCTTAGACATCTAGGTAGCATCTTCTGTAGGGAGATCTTGCCATTTGATGAGATACTCTTTGTATGTCTTCCTCCTAGTTTTCTTTACTTCCTTTGTATCTAGAATACACTCAAGCTTCATGGGTTGGCTAGGTGGCAACTCCTTCACCCAATCATCATCCTCATCTACTGTTATACCTGCATCATAATCATCATTCACAGAACCTTTGTATGGGTACAAATCAGATACATTGAAAATAGGAGAGATGGCTACCCTAGGGGGTAACTCAATATCATAAGCATTCTGCCCAAATTTATGGACCACCCTGCAAGGTCCTATCTTCTTCATCATGAGTTTGATATATTTGCCTTTAGGAAGCCATTATTTCTTCAAATGTGCTAATACCAAGTCACCAACCTTGAATTGAAGGTCTCTCTTCTTCAAATCTCCTTTCTCTTTGTACTTGTCTACACTTTTTTGAAGAGTTTCTCTTACTTGTTGATGTATGTCCCTGATTGCAACAACAAAGTCTTCCCCTTGAGAACTTCTCTTATCAATCCCTTGTAGATCTCTCAATTCATACACACCTCTAGGATGCATTCCATAAACCACCTCAAAAGGACTCCTTCCAATACTCCTATTCATGGAGTCATTATATGCAAACTCTGCCTACTTGTCCATGCTCCTTTGTTAGACACCTCAGGATGTTTCCCAATGACCTATTTACCACTTCAATTTGCCCATCCATTTGGGGATGGTATGCAGAGCTATATGACACCATTGTGCCTAGTTTCTTCTACAAGGTCCTCCAAAAATGACCTATGAACTTAGAATCCCTATCAGAGACAATATTCAAAGGCAAACCATGTATTCTCACTATCTCCTTAAAGAATAAACCTGCAATATGAGATGCATCATTGGTGGTTTTGCAAGGAAGAAAATGTGCCATCTTACTAAACTGGTCAACAACCATGAAAACACTATCAAAACCCCTTTGTGTTCTAGGTAGCCCCATCACAAAATCCATACTTACACTCTCCCGAGGCCTAATGGGAATGGGAAATGATTGATAAAGCCCTGCATTGGATGAAGTTCCTTTGGCTCTTTAACGTATAGTGCACCCCTCAACATATCTCCTTACATCCACTTGCATTTTTAGCCAATAGTAGAATCTCCTAACCTGATCAAAAGTCTTGTCAAGCCCAAAATGACCTCCAAGACTCCCACTATGCTTCTCCTTTATAAGATTCTCTCATTGAGAATCTAGGCACAAATAACTAACTTCCCTTGAAAAGCAAACCATTCTGAAGTAAAAAATTAGAGTATTTACTATGGAAAGTGTTTAAAAACTAATTGTAAACCTTATAAATCTCCTTGAAGTCTGCATCATCATGGTACATGTCTTTGAGTGCATCTATCCCCATGCTTTGAAGTTGTATTTCCTGCACCACCAGTGCCCTCCTACTAAGTGCATCTACCACCTTATTGTCTTGGCCTTTCTTATGTTTTATTGTGAAGGTATATGCTTGTAGAAAGTCAACCCACTTCATGTGTCTATGATTGAGTTTGTCCTGCCCATTCAAGAAACTTAGAGCTTGATTGTTTAAAAAAAAAAACAAATTCTTTGGGTAATAAGTAGTGCCTCCATTTCTTAAGTGCTTGAACCATAGCATATAATTCCAAATCATATGATGAATACTTCCTCTTTTCTTCATTGAGCCTTTCACTAAAAAATGCAACTGGTCGGCCTTCTTGGCTTAAAACAACCCTTATTGCTTGGTTGCTAGCATCACACTCAATGGTAAAAACTTTATCAAAATTAGGGAGCACAAGTATAGGTTGTTGGGCTACTCTTTTCTTCAAATATTCAAACCCCTTATCAACTTCATTAGTCCAAGAAAACTTACCCTTATTACCTCCTTTGATGGTGTCAAGGATTGGTGCACATATGTGGCTGAAGTTCTTTATAAATTTTCTATAAAAGCTTGCAAGTATATGGAAGCTTCTCACATCTCCCACTAATCTTGGAGTTGGCCAACTAAGAATGGCATCCACCTTTGAGGGATCCATCTTCAAGCTTCCCTTGGAAATGCCAAAACCAAGGTACACTAACTCTTCTTTCATGAAATCACACTTTTCCAAGTTTATCATCAATTTCTCCTCATGTAACCTCTTTAGTACCATGTCAAGGTGCCTCAAATGTTCTTCTTTGGACCTACTAAAAACAAGAATGTCATCCAGATAAACCACAAAAAACTTTCCAATGAAAGGTTTCAATACCTCATTCATTAGGCGCATGAAAGTACTAGGTGCATTGGACAGCCCAAAGGGCATCACCAACCATTCATAGAGGCCCTCATTGGTCTTAAAAGATATCTTCCATTCATCTCCCTGTCTAATTCTTATCTGATGGTAACCACTTTTCAAATCAATTTTTGAGAAGTAACATGCTCCTCCCAAATAGTCCATGAGATCTTCTATCCTAGGCATAGGGAATGTATATCAGATTGTTATCCTGTTGATGGCTCTAGAATAAGTGCAAAGCCTCCATTTTCCATCCATCTTGGGTGCTAGGACAGTAGGTACATTACATGGGCTCAAACTCTTCCTCACTAGGCCTTTGTCTAACAATTCCTGCACTTGTTTTGCAATCTCCTCATTTTGGGTTGGTGTCATCTTGTAGGCAGCCTTATTGGGTAATGTGGCTCTTGGAATTAGGTCTATGTGGTGAATTATATCTCTAATTGGAGGCAAGGAGCTAGGTAATTCTTCTACAACAATGCCCCTATACTTCTCTAGCAAGCTTTGAACTTTACTAGGTATGGCTTCTCCTTTGGTTTTGGGTAAATCTAATCTGTCTTTTGGCTTCACAATCAAAGCAAATCCTAGGCCCCCTTCTTCTTTCAAGGTCTACAAAAACTCCTTTTCTCCTACCACCATGACATTAGAACCCACTTGTTTATCTATGCCTTCATCTGATAAAGGATTCATGGTGAAAGATTTCTCATCTTTTGTTATCATATAAGTATTTTTCTCCCCATCATGATGAGATTTTCTATCATATTGCCAAGGGAAGCCTAGAATTATGTAGCAAGCATCCATGGGAATGACATTGCACAATATTTTGTTCTTGTACTCTCCAATTTGAAAATCTACCCAACATTGTTCAATGACAAACACTTGTTTACCTCTATTCAACCAAGATACTTTATATGGTGTAGGATGGGGAATTCTTTTCAGGTTCAGTTTCTCAACCATTTCTAGGGACACTAAATTATTTGTGGAACCTGAATCTACAATCACCTTACATACCTTTCCATGGGATTTGCATGAAGTTCTGAACAAAGACTTCCTTTGGGGTGGCTCCTTGGCACTTGGAACCTTGAGAAGTGTCCTCCTCATCATCAAGGCTTCTCCAATTTAGGATCAGTAGGTTTGGATGGTGAAGTCACACTTTGAGCATCCTCCTCTTGTACCAACTGATTTCTCCTATCCCCTTCATGAGAACTAGAGCCTTGCTTCTCTGGACATTTGAAGGTTGGGTGTCCTACTTGGTTGCAGTTATAGCATCTTCCTATGAAGGTGTTAGAACCTCTTCCTAGGCCACCAAATATTCCTCTCCCATTTGGTCTTCATCCTCTAAAACTTCCTCTACTAATTGAATCTCCACTTTGTTCATTGGGACTAGACTCCCCTTGCTGTCTCTGGGGCTGATTTCTGCCACCAAAACCGCCTCTTCATCTGAAATTTCTGCCTCTACCCCTTCCTTGATGCTCCTGCCTTGTCTTCAACTTCTCCTCTGCCTTACATGCCACTTGGAAGCACTCTTCCACTATCTTAGGTGTCACTAGGCTCATCTCATCTTGGATTGTAAACCTTAGGCCATTCAAATACCTGGCCACTCTCCCCTTCTCATTCTCTGCATGGCCGCACCTCATACTAAGTTTGTGAAACTCCTCAGTATAGGTTGCCATGTCTAGGTCCTTTTGCCTCAAGTTCTGCAACCTCCTCAACACTTGCACCTCATGATCTGCAGGAAGAAATTGTGTCTTCAATTTTCTTACCATTCTTTCCCATGAAGTCACCATGTTTTTACCCTCTTTCACTTGTTGTTATATGGAGCCTAATCAAACTCAGAGGTTAAATTTACCCCACTTTTATTAGCATAGTTTCCCCCCAAATTCCTACGGGGTCAAGGGCAGCACCCCTTGCCGGGGTTTTTTATTATTTTATTAAGGTGTCGGGAGTTATTTTTCATTGGCCGACATAAAAAACCCTATTTTTGTAATTGACAAAAGTCGTGATAAAAATGGCTAAGGGTTAGGGTTTTTGTTGATGTATTGTAGCATTTTGCAGTGGTACTAAGTTGTAGGGATTGTTGGTTGTAATCGGTTTGATTTACTAGATAATAATATTGGACTCTCTCTTGGTGGATGCAGCCAAAGTTTGGGTGAACCACGTTAAAACTTGTCTCTTGCTATTAATATTTCTATGTATATCTATTCCTCTGTTTAATCTTTATTTGCATTTAATTGATATTTTTTGCAGGCTAACCCTAACATCACTCTCTCTCCTTGGTAGTAATTCCACCAAGTCAAAGAAGCCCCATTCAATTTGGTCTTGGAAAACTTAACCTTCTTGTTATCTGCCATCTCCTTATATTCAAAATAGTTGTTCAAGGCATCCACCCACTCTAGTAATGCCTCAACATTCATTTTCCCCCCATACATTGGTATGTCTATCTTCACTTTAGTGGCTTCTGCTTTTATGGTTTTCAAGGCTCCAATGAACCTTCTCTCTTCAGGAGGCATCTCCTTTTCAGGATGGTCTTCCTCTCCATCCTCTTCCTCCTCTACTGAGGTACTCTCTTCCTCAGTGGTCATTCTCCTCTTCTCTAAGGTCTCTACCTTCTCTCTCAAGGCCTTTAACTCCCTTGCAACTGCAAACCCACCTTTTGGAGGCATTGTCACACACCACACTCACAATTTCTCTTAACAACTTTCCCAATCAGACCTTGCTCTGATACCACTCTGATGCAGAGGCTCTAGAAGGATGGATGACTCTTCAATAAGTCTTTTCAATCAGGAAACATGGAGCGAATTCTACTTCACCAAAAACCTGACTTTTGAGGCTTCCAAATCCTAAGCAAAAGGGCTCACTATAGGATATGATGCAAAATTAGCTCTTTTCTAGAGGACAGTCATGTCAAGTGTTCCAAGACAACTAAGTTAACCTTCCCAGACCAATGGTTAGGGTCTAGCATCCATAGAAAGGTAACTTGCTTCACAAACCCCCTCTACTCCTTGTAGCCCTGTTTTAGGGAACAACAGTGAATAAATTTTCACTGAAGCTTTCTTTTCAAAAATCATGACCAGTTCAGGTTGCTCTTTTGGAAGACTCACAACATATGTCAAAATGACTTGGGGGTCTTTTGGAACATATGCCCTAAAATTGGACTGGTAATGCTGACCAGAGCCCCAATTAGCCTTATTTTACAAAGAGACTACTCTTAAATGGCTTCACAGAACTGGAAAAACAATTGGAACATGTTTTTTACACTACAAAACAAGAGATTCAATAGGTTTTATGTTTCCACAGTCGACTGTATGGTTTCTAGAGACTTGTGTTACTCTTTAAGGCTTAACACATGGTTTTGTCAAGCCAAAACTAGCAAATTTCCAACAAAATTTGTTTTCCTTCCCTGAAGATAATCCAAACATCAAAAAAATACATGCACAGATCCATCCCATTGATTCTATCATGATAAGAAATAGTGGAATGATCAAAACTCCATGGTTTTGCCCAAAACCCTAGTTAAGGGTTTTAACGACCAGTTTCAAAAAAACAACTAAATCTTTGTTCAAAACTAACACCAAGACTCCAAACCAACTTCAAATCAAAGTTAACATCATACTCTATCAGTTCAACATACAATGGGTTTATGACAGTTCCGTATCAGGGAAGAATATGGTCTGAAACAACAAATGAACACCAGAAAATGCAGGAAAAGGAACAGAGTTTGTGTTTTCTTCTTTGAAATTTTCAACTTTATGCCCTGCACGATGAGTGGGAGGCATTTATACAAGTTTACATCACTGTAAAATAGTTTGGGTTGATTGGCAACTGAAAACCAACTCTGCAACCTCCAAACTAATCATTTGTCACCTTATTACTAATGTATTTTGTTTACAATATGGACAATTCCTTCTCAAGACCACTTCAAAATCCCCTAAACAATGCTTACATGCCATGAATGGCTTCCAAATATGAATGACATGAATTCCACTCCATCTTCACACTTGTGGAGGGTTTGACCACAGTTGAGCAACTAGGTCTTGATTGCCTACATGCAAACAATTGGCACCAATGCCTTGCAAGGTGATGTCAAATGACTTCAAATGCTTCAAGGTGGTCCTCATGACATTATTACATCTCAACAAGATGGTCCTCAAGACCTTATTACATTTCAAATGAACAACAAAACATAACAAGAAATGACAAAATCTTAATAGGTCCCTTGGACCCATAGGTGCCCCTACACCACACCACAAAGGGAGATTAATTTTCATATCGACTTGGTTGTAGGAGCACAACCTATTTCTAAATCCCCTAATAGAATGAAAACACAAGAACTTCAGGATCTCAAGATACATTTGGAAGAACTCTTAGAGAAAGGTCATATTCATCCTAGCGTTTCTCCTTGAGGTGTACCTGTTATTTTCATGAAAAAGAAAGATGTGACTCTTCAACTTTGCATAGACTATAGATAGTTAAATAAGCTCACCATAAAGAATCGTTATCCTTTGCCAAGGATAGATGATTTATTTGATCAAATTCAAGGAGCTAATAGTTTCTCGAAAATAGTCCTCAAGTTTGGGTATCATCAGTTAAGGATTGCCAAAGCTGACATTCATAAGACAACGTTCCACACGCGTTATGGTCATTGTGAGTTTATTGTTTTTCCTTTTGGTCTAAATAATGCCCCAACAATTTTTATGAGCTTGATGAATGGTGTCTTTCACACTTTCCTAGATCGATTTGTGGTTATCTTTCTAGATGATATTTTGATTTATTCTTGCACAGTGGAAGACCATAAGGAGCATTTGTGGTAGGTGTTGCAATGTCTACGAGAAAATAAATTATATGAAAAGATCTCTAAGTGTGAATTCTTTCAGACAGAAATCCAATACTTAGGGCATATTATATTAGGAGGGAATTTTAGTAGATCCCTCTAAGATCCAGGCTATTTTGGAATGTCCCACTTCCACTAATGTAGTTGAGGTAGGGAGATTCATGGGATTAGCTAGTTACTATAGATGGTACATGGAAGGCTTCTCCAAGATTGTTCATCTGATTACCTCTCTCCAAAGGAAAGGCAAAATATTTCTTTGGTTTGAACAGTGCAAAAGAGCTTTTCAAATCCTAAAAGAGAAACTCACCAGTGCACCCATTTTAGCAATCCCAGATCCTATAGGTGACTTTGGTGTTTGTATAGATGCATTGACTGGTAAGATCCAAACCTATAATAATAGAAATTATATAATGCAGAAGATAGATAACACACAACACAAGATGTTTGTGGGCCAATATGCCCTAATATCCAATATATGCGGAAATAGAATAAACCCTTGAGGTAGGGTAACACCATACAATACTCCTTATGGAAGAAGCCACTCAACGTTATATCTCTAAGAGATCTCCAATACAATATCATACTCTACACATATCCTTACAATGATATTCACCTCCTTCATACATACCTCATCCTATTAACATAATGGAAGGGTAATAGTAATGAAGGCCTACTAAACTCCTGCTATAATTAATTACATAAGTTATCCATAAGACCTAATATAACTAACTTAAGGGATGTGTGCCACATGTTGGCATCTCCATCCACCTAAATAAATTATAATATCATAACCCTAGGTACATAACATGCCATCCCTCCTTTACATGTTTCATCCCCGAAACATGAGACAAAGCCAAATAGTAAGACTGTCGCAAGTTGTTATGAATGTGCCACCATGCCCAATCATCCAACCATCCATAATTGATCTTTTCAATGGTTTTATCTTGACAATACCTTTATTTCATCATTGGTCCATAGTTAGTTGCACCCATTTGATTCCATTCCTTATCAAATTAAGTCCTCCTTTGTTGCCCTGAATAACCCTTACTTCTATGAAGTACCATGGATTATTATAGTTGTTCCTTTGATTCCATGTAGGTCCATGGTGATTGGATTGTTCTTTCCATGTAGTAACATTCCTCCATGATGGATTCCTCCATGATTCTTTCCTCTCACAATGGTGTGGATGCCTATATATTGCACCCTTTGCTATCGCTGGAGCCTTCTCTAATTCTTCATCTTTTTTTGCCACTTGTTTTGTTGTCCCATGAAGAGAATTACTTGTCTCCTCTTTTTTATCTACATCTTGCTCCTCTTGCATGTCCTTTAATTCCTTGATGCAATCTTCAGTAGATTCTTGAATTTGAACTTCCTTGATTTTATTTTGGACTTCATTATGTGTAATATCCTGTAATGTAACTTTTTTCCTTCTATACCAAAGCTTCATGAACTTCTTTTTTGCATTGATGTTTATTATTCCCAAAGATTCTAACCAAGTATAACCAAGAACAATATCCAATACATCCATATCCAAAGCATGGAAGGTTGAATGTAAAACATATTTATCCATAGAGAGCTTCAAATATTCAAAAATTTGAATATCCTTACCCAATATTTGACAATTCTTGATGTACTTTGCTTGTACCTGTAGCTTCTTGGCTAAGTCCATGTTGATGAAGTAATACTTGATGCTAGGATTTATAGAAATAATAACTTTTTCCTTTTGAATACATCCATGAACTTGAAGGATTGAATCCTCCTCCTCCTCCTCCTCCTCCTCCTCCTCCTTCTTCTTCCTCTTCCTCTTCCTCTTCCTCTTCCTCTTCCTCTTCTTCCTCTTCTTCTTCCTCTTCGTCTTTGTTTTCATCCTCATCTTCCTCATCCTCATCTTCGTCCTCTTTCTCCTTGTCCTCTTCCTCCTCCTCTTCTTCTTCTTCTTCTTCATCTTCCTCATCCTCTTTCTTCTTATTCTTCTTCTTCTTCTTCTCCTTCTTCTCCTCCTCCTCCTCCTCCTCCTCCTCCTCCTCCTTCCTCCTCCTCTTCTTCGTCTTTGTCTTCATCTTCGTCTTCCTCATCATCATCATCATCATCATCATCTTCTTCTCCTCCTCCTCCTTCTTCTTCTCCTTATTCCTCTTTTTCTTCTTCCCTCTCTTCTTCTTCTTCCCCTCCTCCTTCTCCTTCTCCTCCTGCTCCTTCTCCTCCTCCTCCTCCTCCTCCTCTTCTTGCTCCTACTCCTGCTCCTTCCTCTTCGTCTGCTGCTTCTTCTTCCTCTGCATCTTCTACTGCTACTGCTACTTCTTCTTCTTCTTCTTCTTCTTCTTCTTCCTCTTCTTCTTCTTCTTCTCCTTCTCCTTCTCCTTCTCCTTCTCCTTCTTCCTCTTCCTCTTCCTCTTCCTCTTCCTCTTCCTCTTCCTCTTATTCTCCTTCTCCTTCTCCTTCTCCTTCTCCTTCTCCTCCTCCTTCTCCTCCTTCTCCTCCTCCTCCTCCTTCTCCTCCTTCTCCTCCTTCTTCTCCTCCTCCTCCTCCTCCTCCTGCTCCTTTTTCTCCTCCTCTTGCTCCTTCTTCTTCTCCTCCTGCTCCTCCTTCTTCTCCTTCTCCTTCTTCTCCTTCTTCCTTCTCCTTCTTCTCCTTCTCCTTCTTCCTTCTTCTCCTTCTCCTTCTTCCTGCTTCTCTCTCCTTCTCCTTCTCCTTCTCCTTCTTCTTAAGCCCATCTATCGAAGAAAGCTTGTTCTAGTTCATCTAAAGAAATATCCTTATGCAATTCTATATACCATTTGTAAGCTTCACCCATTAAATGTAAACTAAGCTCAATTTTCCATAGTTTCCTTTGACCATAAACTCTTTTAAATTTCTTGCACCATTCTAATGTATCTCCACTTCCATCAAAATAAGGAATCCTCATTGAAACTAGGGTTTCTAAATTTTTCTAGCCTACCCGACTTTGATTGAACTATTTTTTAATGTTATCGGCCTCAAAATTAAAAACACAATTAAGAGACCCCTAATAAAATTTGATGTGCTTTCCAAAAATATAAAAATCTCAGAAAATTTTTCTGATTTGTAGCCTAGAAAGCCAATTTATGAAAAATAATAAAATTGCCATAACTTACTGAAAACAACTCCAAATTCTTCCAAATCAAGATTGTATGTGTATGACTATGTGTCTGAACAATCCTCCAAAAATTAGGAAAAAATTCATTGAATTTCAACCCTAGGAGAGAGAATAGTGAAAACCCTAATGCTGCAATAAATCCCTTGATTCTACTTCAATTCTACTCAAATCGAAACTGTAGTAGTTTCAATATGATCTTGAAAAACCTACAAAAAAGCTTGCATGGATTCACCAAAATAAGAGAGATATGTGCTACTTAAAAAATAATGGCAGAAACCCTAATTCTACTATAATTTGCTTAATTCTGCTCCAAATGCTTTGAATTCTAGATTGTAGCAGCTTCAATATTTTCTTCGAAAACCCTTTAAAAATCAAACAAAAAATTTGCCAAAATATGAGAGTTATGCGATTTCCAAAATGACCTCCAAATCAGAAAAAAAAATTGCCTTGTTTTTGCCTTCACGGTGCCAAGATCATGCTCTAATACCATTTGGTAAAATCCAAACCTATAATAATGAAAATAATATAATGCAAAAGATAGATAACACACAACACAAGAGATGTTTGTGGGCCAATATGCCCTAATATCCAATATATGTGGAAATAGAATAAACCCTTGAGGTAGGGTAACACCATACAATACTCCTTATAGAAGAAGCCACTCCACGCTATATCTCCAAGAGATCTCCAATACAATATCATACTCTACACATATCCTTACAATGATATTCACCTCCTTTATATATACCTCATCCTAATAACATAATGGAAGGGTAATACTAATGAAGGCCTACTAAACTCCTGATATAATTAATTACACAAGTTATCCATAAGACCTAATATAACTAACTTAAGGGATGTGTGCCACATGTCGGCATCTCCATCCACCTAAATACATTATAATATCATATCCGTAGGTACATAACATTGATCGAGGGTATTGGAGTTGTTCTCATGCAAGAGGGCCATGTAATAGCCATTGAGTCTCGCAAGTTGAGGAATCATGAGATTAACTACCAACACATGATTTGGAGTTGGTTGTAGTGGTTCATGCTTTAACTAAATGGTGACATTTTCTTCTCAGGCATAGATTCAAGTTGCATTCAGACCATCAAAGCTTACAATACATATTCTCTTAGCCTAATTTGAATAATCAGCGGTGCAGATGGATGGAGTTCCTATGTGAGCACGATTTTCAGATTCATTATATTAAGGGGAAGAAGAATGTTGTAGCTGATGCCCTTAGTAGGTGAAGACATGAATTTTTAGCTTTGTGAGTCAAGACAGATCTTAGAGGATGTATTGTGGATTTGTTTCCTCAGGATGCATTATACAACGAGATTATTCAGTTTCAGGGTTCTTTGAAGGACAAGTTTGAGGGCTATACTGTAGATGTGGATGGGTTGCTTCGTCATCATGGGCGTATTTATGTTCCTCCTTTTGGTGATCTTATAGGATTGATTCTAGTTGAGACTCACAAAGCACCTTATGTGGCTCATCGTGGTGTTAAGAAAATGCATGTAGATCTTTGAAAGCTATATTTTTGGGCAGGGATGCAGAAGGATATTGCAGAGTTTGTTGCTCATTATCTCAAGTGCCAAAGAGCAAAAGAAGAACACCAACATTTAGTTGGCTTATTGTACCCTCATGCTATTCCAGAGTGGAAATGGGATGTGATATCTATGGATTTTATTGTGGGATTACCTTTGACTACATGTTGGCACAATACGGTTATCATGATTGTGCACAAGTTAACCAAGGTGATGCACTTCTCTCCAATGTGTTCTTATAATGTCGCCTCAGTAGCTAGAGTTTTTCTACATGATATAGTTTGACTTCATAGAGTTTCTAGGAGGATTATTTCTGATAGAGATCTAGTCTTCACTTCATCTTTTTTGACCGCTCTTCAACAAGTGTAAGGCTCTCAACCTAATTTCAGCACTGCTTATCATTGAGAGAGATACAATCAAATAGAGTGAACCAAGTGTTGGAGAATATGCTCAGAATGTATGTTATGGATCAACAGACGCGTTGGGAGGATTACTTGTATCTAGTAGAATTTACTTATAACAATGGGCATCATAGTTCGCTCGGGATGACACCTTTTGAGGCTCTTTATGATGGACCTTACAGGACTCCTTTGAGCTGGGACCAACTAGAAGATCGGGTCACTTTATGACTTGAGCTTGTTCAGGAGATGGAGTAGCAGGTTACAATAGTTCATGAATAGTTACAGATAGCTTAGGATCGACAGAAATAGTATGCCAACTTCAAGATAGTTGATCGATAGTTCCAGGTTGGGGAGAGAGATTTCTTGTGTGTATAGCCTCATAAAAGTTCTATCCATTATGGAAAAGGATCTAAGTTGGCATCAAGCTTTGTTGGCCCTTTTGAGATTCTAGAGAGGATAGGCCCAGTTGTATATTGCTTAGCCTTGCCACCCAGCGTGTCTCGTATCCATAATGTTTTTCATGTATCTCTTCTTAAGAAATATATACTAGTTTCTTCTCATATATTAGAGTGGGATGCTTTACAAGTGGCACAGGATGGACAACTAACTTTGGAACTAGTTCACATCTTAGATCAATGAACATTGGCCCTTCAAGGATGATAGCTGGATCAGGTCAGGGTCTAGTGGGACCCCTACGATGAGTCTTCTACTACATGGGAAGATACAGTCAAGATAAAATCATTATTTCCATATCTATTTGATAGCATCCAAGAGGAAGCTTGATTCTAGAGGGGGAGAATGTGAGGCCTAGTTATTCTAGATATTTTAACCATATTCTATATTTTGATGTGTGTGTATTAAACATGGTTGATGTTGAGATTATGGACTATGGGTGTTATTATTTTGATTATGGATATAAATGTTTAACATTCATGTTTAATTACTTATTTACTTATTTGTTTAAAATGAAATAATAGGTTTATTTAATAAAATAATTGATCATTGAATATTAAGGACTATATGTTTAATTTCTGTAAAATAAATATTATTATTTGATATTTAGATTTTGTAATTAATTGATATTAGAAATGTTATTGTTAAATGTTTATTTGCTTCGGCTATAAGTTTCAAAATGTACTGATGTTTCAATGAGATTTTACAAGTGGAGTGGCCCAGGTTCCTTAAGAATCGAAGACAAAATCCAAATGCTCAAATTGTGTTTATTATTTATGTTGGTGTGAAAAAGGTTTTCACCTAACCGGTTTACCCTTGTGTGGATAATTCACATTATTAAACTATTTACTAGTTAAATAATATTCACACATCACACGTAAATCACACATGTTAAGTTGACTTAGTGAGTCTTCTAGATTTCTAGTTGAGTGTAGTTGTGTGTTGAGTTGTTGATAGTTAGAGTGAGTTGTCTTATCCTCCACATGTGCATTTAGTTATCATCCTCTAATTGTCACGTGTTGTAGGAATATCTCCACTTTCCACTCCACCTTTCACTCCACCTTTCTAACTCTCACCTTGCCTTTATATGCAAGGCTCTCTTCATGTAATGTAATCTCTTATAATCTAGCAATCTTTTGCATTCATTGATAGAATAGAATTATTCTTTCATTTGATCTCTCTTGTGCTTTGATGAAGTCCTAGATCCTGGGTGGCTCCAATCATAGCCAACTCTAACATGGTATCAAAGCTCTAAGAAGAATCACTTTGTGTTGGCCATTTTTTGAGAGATATTGAGTGCAATTCACAGTGGATCATGATAGTTGAGTATGATTTTCTCTTGCATCGAATGATGACCTGGAGAATCAGAAAGACTTGACAGAAATACCAGATTTGTGAGGGTTTCCTCTTTGTATCCTTCTATTGCAGGTGCATTTTGGAGCATGTTGTTGCAAATCAGACTTCACCATTGTGTCTAGAGTAGCCGAAATAGTCAAGATCGCCTTTTGTTTTGTCCAAATCAAACAATGGAGGCAAAATTGACGAGGGTTTCAATTTGGGGCTCTTTGGCGTGATCCGGGAGATACCAGCAATTTTGGAGCTGTTTGGCCCAAATCAAACATCGCCATTGCATTTGGAAGGCGTCAAAACCTATAAATCAACTATAAAATTATCCAAATCAGACAAAATTGGAATGAAAGGCAAAATTATTTTGCAATTCGACCGTATGAAATCGCAGGTAGAATATTTTGAGGAATCTTCGTCATGGAGAATCTTTTGTCTGCAAAGTCGTTGATGTAGTTGTACTAGGTCACAAGTGTTTTATCCACTAGGTAAAAGTATAATACACTGGTTTTTCTTAAATCTACGATTTCATTAAAATATTTCTGTGGATTTCTTTTGTGACTGACTGTGCAGGACAGGGTACCTTGTACCTACAGTAGTGCAATACCTATTGTCGGGGTGCCATGTGGCACAGGCCCCCAACCAAACACCTTCGACTAGATCAAAATCATATCACTAGCACCATTAGTCCCCGGTGAATCCCAGCAGGGATGTTCAATACTGGCAGGAAATATAAATTGATAGCTATGTGAGCAAAGTGCTTAGCATTATCTCACGTCAGCTAGTTTAAACAATGACCGGTGGCATTAAAGATTCTTTGACTGGAAATCTTCACAAACCATCAATGGTCATTTGAAGTTTACAAGCTGTCAACGTCTAAAAATTGGTGGTAGTCTACAATTCCCGGCAAGCATTTTACAATCTCCGGCAGTTTTTTCATCACACGGTGGCCAAATCAAATTATTGGCGGCCTTTTGACTATGATGGCCATATCAATACAAGTCAGCAGTCTTTTTAATATTGTTCGATCACCAATGGTACCCGGCGGTCAACCAGCAAATGTCTTCACATTTGGTAAACATAACCGGTAGTCTTTTATCAAAAACCCTGCGGCCTTCCTTAAACCATCCTGCAGTTAAATAAACCTGCCCAGATCCTTCTGCCACCGACAATCTCAACAAAACCTGGAAACAACAACTTGAAAGCAGTTTCTTGCATAAAAACAATCGGTTTCAAGAATAATTTGGTGGTTTCAGGAATTTCTTGCAGTTTCAAGAAAATAAACAGTAGTTTTCACGAATAGATAGGTCATTTTGCGCCTCATCCCGAGTGGTTTACCAATCAAACCGGTGGTTTCAGCCTTCGGAAAGCAGTTTTTTGAAATTCGAGGCAGTTTTTACCTCAGATGCTTGTTTTTTTCTCAGGCTGTCATTTTCTTTTTCCTACTTAGAATATTCTGGCTTAGAGAGAATATTTTGTCCAGGCAAAGCATATTCCGGCAATCAGAGCAATATTGTGTCGTCAGGGGGCCATTTTTGCTCCTTAAAGCCCCAAAAGGGGGCTTTTTTTCTTTCTTGCATAACTTTTGCTCACGGAGGTGAAATCGGGAAAATGAGATATCGTTGGAAAGATGACAGAGAACACTTTGTAGTGTTGTTAGTAGTTTTCTAAAATTCTATTATAGGTGACTGCTACAATAGTTTGAAGACAGATCTTCATTTTTTACTTCTGAGCTCACAACCTTCTACCACGATCTCCAATTTTTGTGATTCTTGTGGCATCAAAAAGGTATTCAAGAGCTCTACAAATCCATCTATGCACTTTTCTTATATTTTTCTTTAGGTTCATTTTATTTCATTTGTCAGTTTTTTAGCTTTTGGGTGATAACTTGGACATTTTGGCACTTGACAAAGTGAAACTTATTTTGGAGGGATTTTTTTGCTATGATAAATCATTGTGAGCAATTGTAATCTCCCTTAGATCTCTTTTTTAAGAGATTTTCATACTTTCCCAAATTTGTTCCCTTGAGGAAAGTTGTAAATCGCACTAAGTATAAAGTGCCACGATTATTCTTTTTTGGGGGATACTCTCTTTGATTGAGTAACATGGGGTTGTACTTGTGTTCTTTTTTGTACTCTTCCATCATGGATTCAAACAAACTTCCTCTACTCACACCATATAACTATCATGAGTGGAAAACTAAAATGGAGATTCATTTGAGAAGTTTAAAATTTTATAGAGTAACAATGGGTATAGAAATTGAACCAACAACAACTACAAAAAAGAGAAAGTGGTACAATAGATGTGATCAAGCCTACATGGAACACTATGCTTGTCTAGCTCTCTTGATCTTCTTTTTTCATATTGAATCTTGTAAAACACCTAATGAAGTGTGGACTACCTTAGAAAATCTCTTTGGTAAGAAAGTTACTATGAGAGGTTTCAAATTAGAGAATGAATTAATTGGTTTGAATCCAACCAACTTTGCAAGCATCCAAGACTTCTTCACAAAGTTAAAATCACTTAGATTGCAACTCAAACAATGTGGAATTGAGAAGGATGACACTCAATTGATTCTTTCAATCCTTGCCAAGCTTGGTTCTGACTATTCAATTTTTGTTTCTACCTTTTATGCTATGATGGATGCACTTGGGAAAACTTTCACAATGCCTTCACTTGATGAGTTTGCTACATCACTCACAAGGGAACAAGCTAAGTTAGTACACATGGGCAAATTGAAGTCACCTAAACCTCAAGCACTTCTTTCTAATCAAGGTACAAAGGATCAAAAGGCTTCAACTAGCAAAGGCAAGAAATAGAAAAATAAGGATTTGAAGAAGAATGAGCAAGCAAAAGAGTCAACAAAATCACCTAAGTCCTCATCCTCTCCCAAGGAGGAATCATCTAAGAAGGAGAGACCAAAGTGTGCATATTGCAAGAAACTAGGACATGAAGAGCATAAGTGTTATGAGAAGAAAATTGATGAGTTGACTCACATTATTTAGAAGCACAACATCAAAATGACATCATCATCACCTAGTACATCCTCTTCTTCAACACCATCATCATCTACACATACAGGGATAGCAAACATTGCCAATGGGACAAACAAGGGAAAAGGACAAGCACTCTTTGCTTCAACAAGTCTTTAGTCAGAGAGATGTCTTCTTGATTCAGGAGCTTCGCAACATATGGCATCTTCACATGGGATGTTCTCTTCATTTGAGTCATGTACTTCAACACCTATTTTAATGGGTAACAATACATACATGCATGCATCTGGAAAAGGGATAATTGATATTGGAGAGAATATATTCAACAATGTGTTGTGTGTACCTTCCTTGTCAGCCAATTTCCTTTCCATCTACTAGATTACTCATTGTGGTGCAAGCAAGATAGTTGAGTTCACTCCTAATTCATTGATCATTCGGGACTTGGAGAGCAGCAATATCATTGTTGTTGGGATGGCTGATCATGCATCTTGCTTGTATACTTTCTCCCATTTTGGTTCTCCTGATGATGTAGATCCTTTGATTGATATTCACACTCATGCATCAAGTGTGAATCATGTATCTGAGGAGAAGTTTGGTCACTTGAACCTTGGTGTTCTTAAACCCACTTTGGTTCATGAGACTAGTGCTAAGCTTCCATCACCTCATCCTCCTTTTTCAGAGATTGACATTGACATGGTTGCTTCTACTTCAGTTGAGTGGGATCATACAGGTCTTTTAGACACCACTTTGTGGGATACTTTCTTGGCAGGTATATCAGACTTGCTTTGTGAGTCTCATATTGCAGATTTGGAGGACACACTTGAGGAGATTTCTCTCCTCTTTGATGGTAGTTATAGCACAACTGTTATCCCATCTACTTCATCTTTGGAGGTTGTTATTCATGGTTCTACCCAGGATTTTGGATTGGTCACACCTCATTGCATTGTGGCATTCCTTGATTCTGACATGTGGACATTTCAGTAATCTTCAGAGGCATCCGTCATGAGGCTTTTTCCTCCATTCCTTAAGATGGAGTTTCTTCGACATTAGCCTTTGGATTGGTTTCTTCCTAAGGGGAGAAATGTTGTTTGCAGGTACAGAACACTTTCCAACGTTCTTCCTCAGGCATTCATCATCGGCACATGAGCTACTTCATTGTGGGGGGGACCTATAGTCTCACTCTCTCTCTCTCTCTCCTATGGGGGGATATTTGATTGTACATATGTTATAGAAGTTGTCTTTGGGGGGTCATGTTGAGTCCTACTATCACTTCTTCTTTCACTTTCATTGTTTTATTCATTCTCACTTTTGGAGAGGAGTTTTTTCCCGTGAGGTTTTCTCCTTTTCTCCACTTGAGATTTGTTGTACATGGGCACCTAACACAGCCTAATAGCTAGGACCCATCCATCATTCCATCTTACTTTAGTCATCTACTCCCTAAGTTTCACTTAAGGGGGGGTGTTGGTGTGAACAGGGTTTTCACCTAACTGGTTTACCCTTGTGTGGATAATTCACATTATTTAACTATTTACTAGTTAAATAATATTCACACATCACACGTAAATCACACATGTTAAGTTGACTTAGTGAGTCTTCTAGATTTCTAGTTGAGTCTAGTTGTGTGTTGAGTTTTTGATAGTTGGAGTGAGTTGTCTTATCCTCCACATGTGCAATTAGTTATCATCCTCTAATTGTCACATATTGTAGGAATATCTCCACTTTCCACTCCACCTTTTTGTTGTCCTCAGTTGTTGTCCTTGATGTCAAAGACACAATCTCTCTTGATTAGATATGGTTAGCCATGGTACCTTGACAATATGGCATTTGACAGTGACTTGGCATTTGATAGTGACTTGGCATTTGACGGTGACTTTGGTATATGTATAGTTGCTATTCATGGTGACTTTGATTTTGACATACATGAGCATACATATTGGCATCTTATTTCAGTTCTAAGGCATCACCTTGTTTCAGTTATGGTGACAAACTCATATACACATGATTTGTTGGCATATTCATGTCACATTGTTTATTGGCAGTGATGTCAAACTTGGTCAAAGTATTTCTTTTGACTTGGCATAGCGTAACGTGTTATCTTAAGGGCATTGCATATATAGTCAAGTTTTAATGTTTTAATACAATGTGGCATTATTTGAAATAATATAGTGACAAACATTTTTGAAAGTGTGGTTCCCGAATGATATTCTCTAACACATGGCCAAGGTCATAAATGAAATACATAAAATATTATTTTGCAAATGGTTTCAAGAAGCTTCGGGTGACTTGGCAAACAGGTTTTGGCAATTGTGAAGTGGTTTACCTGAATCACCAGTTGCATGAGTTAAACTTGGGTAGAAGCAAGACTTTGGTTTTCATTATGAAAAGTTTTGAGCTTTGAATATGAAGCTTTCCTAGGGTTTCGTTTCAATTCGCCGTAATCATGAAAGATCATGAAAATGGCTGCGTGAATCTTTGGAGAAAATTGTTAATGTGATCTTCTGAAGTGACAAAATTGTTTGGACTTGAGCATTGTTGTTGATCATCAGCACTCCTGTCACTCATCAGGTGTTCTCTCTCCATTTTTTTTCTTTGAATTAAAATGCATAAGAATCATTGAAGAATTCTATCTCTGTTTTCAAAACAAAAACTGTTTAAAAGTTTTCATTTTTTTGGGCTGCCTGAGATCTAAAAACATTTGGGTTTAGGGAAAATAAAAGTGTTTCATAGTTGATAAAAGACTTCCCATAATGAATGGTGTCTAGGGTTTCATATCGAAAGCTGATCAAGGGTTTCAAAATGGTTGTACCAGTGGTTTTAGTTGATTTCTGTCATGATATAATCAGATTTATCAAAACCCACTTATGGGTATGCAATACTTTGATGAAAATTTATTTTGCTAAAAAGAATATGTAAAGGGTTTTTATTATTGTTGACAGCAGTATTGAAACAACATACAAGACTACTTTCTTTCTTGTGAGTATATGATATTTTTCTATTGAAATTTTACTTAACTGGTTTAGTTGTGCACGGGTATTTTTGGTAGTTAAAGAAGAGTCTTCTTTAACCCTAGACATAGTTTAAACATTGTTTTATCATGGATAAAGAAGCAGTTAAAAAGAGTTACTGGATATAACTTCTCTATTAGTTATGAATGACCCAGACAGTTATGCTACCACAATTATCTTTTGAAACTATTTGCTAAGAGAAAGAGAGAATTTGAATAGATCATGTAACATGTTATATATATCTGATGTACTGTTGAGGATAATGACTGAATGCATTATCATTGATGTTATATCAGAGTTGTTGGGATTCAGTGAAACAGAGTGTCCCTTTGTATTTATTTTTCTTCATGATTGAAACATGTATTGAAATGTCAAGTCAGTGAGACAAGAAATGAACTTTGCCAGTGAGGCTTTGCCAGTGAGGTATTTTGTAGCCAGTGAGGCCTGTAATCAGTGAGATTCATTAAATAAGCCAGTGAGGCATTTTTCGAGTGGGTTTTATGCCCTAGAGGGTTTTCCACTTAGGACAATCTATGTGTTATGGTTACTTGTTCTGCTCATGAGTTTTTGTTCGTTATTCATAATTTAACTGTTATATGATGCTCATAGTAAAACAGTACAAATACATAATACTTTGATACTTATCTGAGTCCAATGAAGTAACAATCTACCTCTATTGTTTGTCTTGATGAATTGTTCTAATGATTCCTCATAGTTCACAAACAGTTGTTTGTCTTTTCATGCTCACAAGTTCGTTTGATAGTTCATCTTCATTCTTAAATGAATGTCTTGCTTTCACGATTCAAGGTTGAAGTTCACAGTTGGTAAAAGTTAATTAGGTGTTGCCAAAAACAAATCTATTTTATAAGACACTGAGTCACCCCCCCTCTCAGTGTCTTGCGTACTCCAACAAGTGGTATCAGACTATAGGTTCCCTATTTGAAGTCTAACCATCTTGGGTAGGTTCTGATAATGGAGTACCATGGGAAAGGGTAGAAGAATTAAGGCCTCAAATAGAGAAAAGAAGAATGCTACTCAAAAAGTTGAAAAGCAAGCCTCAATTAAGTCTAGCAATGAGTTGTTGCATGATTCAACCATGAATATAGATACAAAATATCATAAAGAGACCAGTCCTAAAGTTAAGAGTCTTGACAATGTGAATATTAGTAGACAAGAACTTGATGATTTTGTAGTTGAAATTGATGATGCAGAAGAAGATTTCTTTGAGGATGAAAATGGTCAAGAGTTTGACAAAGATGATTGTGAAGTTGATGTTGAAGGAGAACTTCTATGTGCCCTAGATACAATCAATCAACTTAGTAAAGAAAATAAGAGTTTAAAAGACCAACTTCAACAAGAGAAAGAATCCAAGGACAAGGTATGTTTAGATTTTGAAAAAGTTTCTTTAGAGTTTGAAAATGCCAGAAAGCAGATTGTAGAATTAAAGAGTCAAGTTAATGAATCTGATAAATTGATTATTAGCCTAAGGATTGAAATAGAGGAAGCCAAAATAATAATAGATGTAGTAAATTCTAATCTTGAAGTAAAAAGAATAGAATGTCTAAAGTTAGAGAAAGAAATAGTTTCTTTGAGAAAGGATTTGGAAGAAGCATCTTCGAGGCTGCAAAAGAATATTCAGTTTGAAAAGAGTACTGACTATCTAAATGACATGTTGAACAAGTAAAAGTTTTGCAGGGATACTACTGGCCTCATTTTTGAGAAAGGAGAATGTTCAAAGACAAGAAATGTTCCTAGGAAGAAGGTTGATCTGATATTTCATTTTGCTGCTCCTAAGAGTGAGGTCAAGAAGGAAGAAAAAGATAAAGTTGTTGACAAAACTAGTATAAACAGGGATTCAAGATCTTCATCTATCAGGCAATACCATTCGGTTAGGTTTAACTATTCTCAATTTCATGGTTATTGTTATGCGTGTAATATTTATGGTCATAGGGCTAGAGATTGTAAAAGAAATGGTTTTGGGTGGCATGAAAAGAAAAATTCTTATAGCCAAAGACACAATCTCTCTTGATTGGATATGGTGATTGGATATGGTTGGCCATGGTACCTTGACAATGTGGCATTTGACAGTGACTTGGCATTTGATAGTAACTTGGCATTTGATGGTGACTTTGGTATATGTATAGTTGCTATTCATGGTGACTTTGATTTTGACATACATGAGCATACATATTGGCATCTTGTTTCAGTTCTATGGCATCACCTTGTTTCAGTTATGGTGACAAACTCATATACACATGATTTGTTGGCATATTCATGTCACATTATTTGTTGGTAGTGATGTCAAACTTGGTAAAAGTATTGCTGTTGACTTGGCATAGCATAACCTATTATCTTGAGGGCATTGCATATATAGTCAAGTTTTAATGTTTTAATACCATGTGGCATTATTTGAAATAATAGAGTGACAAACATTTTTGAAAGTGTGGTTCCTGAATGATATTCTCTAATACATGGCCGAGGTCACAAATGAAAAACATGAAATATTATTTTGCAAAAGGTTTCAAGAAGCTTCAGGTGACTTGGCAAACAGGTTTTGGCAATTGTGAAGCAATCATTTGATGTTTGTAAATAAGTTTTCACCAGTTTTCTTAGGGTTTACATGAATCACCGGTTGCATGAGTTAAACTTGGGCAGAAGAAAGACTTTGGTTTTCTTTATGCAAAGTTTTGAGATTCGAATATGAAGCTTTCCTAGGGTTTCTTTTTAGTTTGCCATAATCATGAAAGATCATGAAAATGGCCATGTGAATCTTTGGAGAAAATTGTCAAAGGGATCTTCTGAAGTGACAAAAATGTTTGGACTTGAGCATTGTTGTTGATCATCAGCACTCCTGTTGCCCATCAGGTGTTCTCTCTCCATTTTTTTTCTTTGAATTAAAATGCATAAGAATCATTGAAGAATTCTGTCTCTGTTTTCTAAACAAAAACTGTATAAAACTTTTCATTTTTCTTCGAGCTGCCTGAGATCGAAAAACATTTGGGTTTATGGAAAATAAAAGTGTTTCATAGTTGACGAAAGACTGCCCATAATGAATGGTGTCTAGGGTTTCATATCAAAAGCTTATCAAGGGTTTTAAAATGGTTGTGCCGGTGGTTTTAGTTGATTTATGTCATTATATAATCAGATTTATCAAAACCCACTTATTGGTATGCAATACTCTAATGAAAATTTATTTTTCTAAAAAGAATATGTAAAGGGTTTTTATTATTGTTGACAAGAGTATCAACAACATACAAGACTGCTTTCTTTCTCGTAGGTATATTATATTTTTTAGTTGAAATTTCAGTTAACTGGTTCAGTTGTGAACAAGTATTTTTGGTAGTTAAAGAAGAGTCTTCTTTAACCCTACACATAGTTTGAACATTGTTTTATCATGGATAAAGAAGCAGTTAAAAAGAGTTACTGGATATAACTTCTCTATTAGTTATGAATGACCCCAGCAAGTTATGCTACCATAGTTATCTTTTCAAACTGTTTGCTGAGAGAAAGAGAGACTTTGAACAGATCATGTAACATGTTGTATATGTACTGTTGAGGATAATGACTGAATGCATTATCATTGATGTTATATCAGAGTTGTTGGGATTCAGTGAAATAGAGTGTCCCTGTGTATTTGTTTTTCTTCATGATTGAAACATGTAATGAAAGGTCAAGTCAATGAGACAAGAAATGACCTTTGCCAGTGAGGCTTTCCTAGTGAGGTATTTTGTGTAGCTAGTGAGGCATTTTGTGTAGCCAGTGAGGCATTTTGTAGCCAGTGAGGCTTGTAATCAGTGAGATTCATTAAATAAGCCAGTGAGGCATTTTTCGAGTGGTTTTTATGCCCCAGGGGGTTTTCCACTCAGGACAATCTCCGTGTTATGGTTACTTGTTCTTCTCATGAGTTTTTGTTCATTATTCATAATTTAACTGTTATATGATGCTCATAGTAAAATAGTACAAATACATAATACATTGATACTTATCTCAGTCCAATGAAGTAACAATCTACCTCTATTGTTTGTCTTGATGAATTGTTCTAATCATTCCTCATAGTTCACAAACAATTGTTCTATCTTTTCATGCTCACAAGTTGGTTTCATAGTTCATCTTCATTCTTAAATGAATGTCTTGCTTTCACCATTCAAGGTTGAAGTTCACAGTTGGTAAAAGTTAATTAGTTGTTGCCAAAAATAAGTCTATTTTATAAGACACTAATTCACCCCCCCTCTTAGTGTCTTGCATACTCCAACACTTTCTAGCTCTCACCTTGCCTTTATATGCAAGGCTCTCTTCATGTAATGTAATCTCTTATAATCTAGCAATCTTTTGCATTCATTGATAGAATAGCATTATTCTTTCATTTGATCTCTCTTCTACTTTCATAAAGTACTAGATCTTGGGTGGCTCCAATCATAGCCAACTCTAACAATTTATTTATTTATTTAATAACTTTGTTAAGGGGGGTTTATGTCAAAAAAGCATGTGATCTTTTATTATGCTAAAAGAAGTCTTTTCTTTTAAAATTGTTGTTGGGAACTTTCAAGGATTGCAACAAGAATTTGTTTTAAAGAAAAAATGAGAATCATTTTTCCTCATTCTAGAAAAGCAAGAGTGCTATAGCTTTTCTTGCTGGAGATTATTGTTCTTGATCTGGATCTTTTGATGAGTTTTTTGGTGGTGAGAAAAGTGGAGGATGGCTGAAATTAAATAGTGATTGAAGTATGCTAGCTAGAAATTGGTCTTCTTGATGTATGGAGTGAATGAATGGGATGATCTTAACTTTGACAACCAAGGTGTGTTTAGATTTTCTTGCTATTTTAGTGTTTTGATGAATTTACTTTAAAGTTAAGTCGAAGGGTTGTGAAGATTATTCATAAAAATCTGTTTGTGTAAGTTTTTTTTGTATGTCCATGTTGTTTGGGTGTACAAAGCGAACTGCCCTCTGATTCAGATGATAGCTTCCCTTGTGTGGGGTTAAGGATGGTGTGGAGCCTCTCTTAGAGTTTTGTGATGTATGTGAAGAAGTTGTGGGTTGATTTGTGTTGGGAGAAGTGGAGAATGAGAGAGTAATTTGATGGGAGATTGTGGAGAGTGAATGGCTGTTGGGAGGATATGAGGTTGATTTGTCATGAAGGGAGGTGATTGTGTTGGAAGTGTGAATTTGTTTAAAGAAGGAAGTTATTTGTGTCCCAAGAGGGAAGGGAATCCCCCTTCTTCCCCTTTACAAGAATTCCGTGTGTAGATTCTATGTGCATGAGTCCATAGTCAAAATTTTTTCTGATTTTGCTTTCTTTTTATTTGCATTGAGCATTGGATTTTGTTTCCCGCTCGAGGTGGAATCGATTTCATCGGTCTTATGGTTGGGAGGAGAGCACGACTGGGCTGCTCTATTTTGGGTGTTTGCATGTTAAAGAAAAGTTTAGGTTTGTTGAAGAAAATTTAGTGTATGAGATTATTTTATTGCTGATCCAATTTGGTTGTTTGTAAAATTTAGAGTTGTAGATTGAAAGATCTCTTTCTTTGTAGTTGAAGGAAATTGGAAAAAGAATCAAGCTTTGTTCAAGTAATCTGTTTATTCCATTTTCTTATATTTACATTGTAATGGGTTGTATTTATATCTATTCATGTAAACTCTTGAGGAAGTGAATGATATTATTGTGATTTGTTATTTCTTAATGAAACATTTGATATTGGAAAGATTTTAGATATAAATTTATCTTTGCAATATCTGATTACAAATATGTTAGTAGAGATATTCTTTTTGTATAGAACAATGTTAATTGTAGTGTTATTTTAGTTATTTTCATTGCTGGGTAGATATGTCTACCCATGGCTATCACAGTAGTTGTTGTGGGAGCGGTGGGAGCCACGGTTACCATGTAAATGAAAGATGGGAATAACTTTAGATGTATCATTTTGATTCCATCGAGATTGTGTTGTTATCATTATAATTATATCTATTTTTGCATAATTAATGATAGCCTTCGTTCTATATTGAATCTTCATTTGCTAAGCTTTTGTTTCTTCCTGTATCGAATCATAGCATTGGAATGTTTTAACATTAATGTCAAAATATGATAATGGCTATATATTTATTGAAGAGATTAAGTAGTGGTAGCCGTGACTACCATGACTACCACAGTCGTAATGTTGAAGCTGTGGGAGCCACACGTCCCACTCTTTTGTTTTCCTGGTTGTGGTCGGCACTAAGGCCGCGACGGGCTGCAACCACTACATCAGTTTCTTTAAAAGATTAACATTATGATTGTATCCTCTACTAGACATTACAATAGTAAGTCTTTCCTATAACTTAAGAATTGATTATTATTTGATTGTTATTCTATATATATATATCAATGCATTGCTACACATCAAAATTTTAATGATCAAGTATAATTATATTATATTATGTGTGTGTGTATTACCTTGTGCTCATTTTATGAAGTGTATTGATTATAATTTTCATACATTTCAATAATCATAGAAATGTTTTTATATGATAATCTCTTTTGTATTTCAAATATAAAAGTATTTATAAATAGACTTCGATTACTTTAGTAAGAGCATATGCATTTTCTTTTACGACTTTTATTTTATCTTGTTCTCTTAGAAACCTAATTTTTAATGTGGAAATACCTAACGGGCAAAAATAATCTATTGATCAGTTTTCACGGGCAAGTCTTCATCAGTATTAATATATTTGTTTCGAAAAGGAAAAATTGAATTTAGTGTAAGTAGTTTATCTTTTATTTCATTAGTTTATTAAATATTTCTTTATTATTATTAGTTTATTTTTATAGAGCATTACAAATCCTCATTGTCCATTTTGTGGACAATAAGAGACTTCCAAACAACTTTTCTAGTTTGGTTCCAAAGCTCATGAAGCTTGGAATTGGATTCATGACTTTTTCATGCTTTTTGGGATGGAGTCGCTCTAATGCAATATGGTTTTATTAGGAGATTGGCTCAAAATTTTTGCTAAATTCATCAAATTTGGCATGTTTTTAGGGTGAATTTTTTTTTTATGTCCACTTGTTGTTCTGTTGATATCCACTTCTTTCTACTTTACTAAGGTTATGATTTCTTCTAATGTTCTCATGTAGATTCAGAGGCAAGGTAACAAAGTTACACTTGAGGTGGCACATCTATAGGTGCTTTTAGATCACTAGGGTAATGCCTTGTGTATGGTTTCTAGAGTTCTATCAACTTTGGCCTCCAGTAAGGGTCATTCTTCACTTTGGTTGTCGACATCGATGTAGGCAAATTGCTTGGCAAGGTCATGATTATTAGTCGTGTGCTTCCCAACCCCCATCAAGAAGAGTTAGGGATTGATCTTCTCGTGGCTGGTCTCAACCCTCCTACACACTTTTAGCCTCTTCTTCAACCTCATGACTAAGGGGCTTATAAATGGTCAGATTTTGGCAAGTTCCTTCGCCTTGCTTTGTCCATTTCTCTTGTTTGTTATACTTAGCCGCTTGTAGAGGAAGAAAATGAAGAGGGTGTGATTATTGGTTGGGAGCTTATTTATGATAACCTGGGCCTCATTGATGTATGGGGAAAACTAGATGACCGTGACTTGACTCCACCTCTTAATGGTATAGCTCTTTTTACTTAACAACTTTGTTTTGACGGTTTAGGCTAGGCTTCATTTAAACTTTAGGATGTAACTTCTTCTACCCCTCCTATTTTTATAAGTATATGTAAGATACTTGTTTTATGTAAATAATATAAGATATTTATTCATCAAAAAATTTATTATTATTAAATTATTTATTTTAAATAAAATAAAATAAAAACATTTTTTCTTTATACATTTCACACTTAATTTTTTAATTTTTTGATAGAGATCATACATGACATCGTTTTCTTCAAACCAATTTAATAAAACAAGCAAACTTCCCACTACTAAATCACTCAATACAAACCAATTTAATAAGACAAATGAAACTTCCCACTACCAAATTACTCAATACAAACCAATTTAATTTCTTCCCACTACTAAATCACTCAATACAAACCAATTTAATAAGACAAACGAAACTTCCCACTACCAAATTACTCAATACAAACCAATTTAATTTCTGGAAGTATGGCTTACATGCCCAATTTATTTTCCTCGAAAGCGAACCTTTTGGCTTTTTGAACATTACATTTCCACAAAAGACTGACCAAAAAGAAAAAGAATGATTGTAGTCTCCCTTCGCGCCATCTCAATTCTCCCACTTTATTTTCTTTGTTCTTCCACTTATATGTCACGTCAAAGCCAGGCCGTATGAAAGAATCCAAAGCTCTTAAATTCAATTAACTAGTGGTTGTTTGCTCTAATGTACTTCAAATCTATTTCAAGTTGTTGTTTGCTGTATTTAAATATCATGTATTTTAATGATCAAACAATCAATAATAATTTTACACATGAATCACAACAAAAATTACTAGATATTTATCTTATTTTTATTGGTAAAATTATTTGAGTCCTTAAATTCAGCTTCTCTTTTGCAGCTCTGCCTTTTATTTTTCATTAGACATTTTTTTAATTTCCCCTGTTGCAGCCTTGAATCTTCCTAGATCAGCCGATCGGTTCTCTTATCTGAGCCATGGACAATCAATTTGAACCTTTCAATTTCAATGGTGATGAGGAAGAAATAACTGTTTCTGACATTCAGAAGCTGGTGAGTGAATTCTTTCCATCTGCAATCGAATTATCCCCAGAAGTGGGGTGCAGCGATCAAATTTCAACCATTCACAAGCGATCTCCAACCTCCAACACCAACAGTTGGGCATGATGAGGTCGAGACGCCGGACTTCTATAATGACTTCAAAGATCCAATCGACATTGATGATTTAATCCGTAGGATGAAGGAACTCCACAGAACGAAAAAGGTCGGTATAAACTCTCGCCATTTACTAGATTCAAATGAAACCCACCTCTCACTTTCCGTACAATTAAAATAGTGTGTTTGTTGTTATCATTTGCAGTCTCAACAGCCTGAGAATGCCAGCACATCTTCTCAAGAAACTCTGAAAATAAAAGAAGAGGGAAGCAAGTTGACGACCTTTAGTAAGAGCGGCTCCAAAATCCTAAAATTTTTGAATAAGCAGCTCGTGAAAATTGTTAAAAAGGTAACATTAATCATTTTCGATCTTCTGTTGAAATTGATGACAATGTAATTAAAGACATGATGTTTCTACAATCCATCTAATAAACATATTTTTTTCTGAATAAAATTGTATGAAGTTTTTTTGCATTGACATTTCTGTGATCCATCATCAAGAAGAATATAATAGACGATGTAATTAACCTTTAAAAAGTAAACAATGGACAGTTAAACAGCCAACATGCTGTTTATTATTTGGGGTTTTGATTGTTTGGGGTTTTAAAAATTCTAATAATAAATCATTTAGCTGTTTAAGCTTCTTTCTTAACTAATGTAGTAAGAAATGTAAGGTATATGTTCTCTGTTTGGATTTTTCTATAAAATGTTGCTGTATTTTGTCAGAAAAAGACTTTGGGTGATTTGTTATTCACCCATTCCTTTTTGTGGATATTGTATTTGTTTATATTTTATATTTAAATAATAAAAATATTCATAAAAAATAAACTATATTGATTATTGTATAGAAAGTTCTGTTATAATTTCTTTTTCATACAACTGTTGATCTGTTTTATTATTCTACTCTTTTTCCTCCTATATTTAATGCTAATTGCTGTCCAACAAGATTAGGACTGATTGCTAATTTTAAGATTCTCTATTAGGCTTGTTTTATCTGTACTTCATTTGAACCGTTCGCTTTTCTTTCCTTTACAGGAAGACTTGGATGAAGCGACAAAAGTTTCCATGGAATTGTTTCAACAACTCGGAGAAACACATTGGATTGTGGGAGGGTTATGGATGATAGCATATTTACTAATCAAAATAGATAAAATGTCAGAAAATCGAAATAACTGTTTAGAACTCTTAGGTTATCTGATTAATCTTGCTGAGCATCTTGGAAGATTAAAGCAAATGATCCCACAAGAGGAGGAAAAATTCAGAAATGCCATTCAAGTGATAATTAAAGGATCAATAACCTGTGCCCGTCAATTACAGTCTAAGAAGCTTTTCAGGTCACAACAATTACTTCCAGCTGGTTTATGTATGGTTTCAGTGCAGTGTTGTACTATTTATGTGTTATTTAAATTGGTTAAATGTCTGAAATATGATGAGGCTTTTATTTTTATGTTGCAGGTTTATAAAAACTTCGGTGAACTCTGAAGCTTTAAGCAGTCTTCGGGGAAGAATAAGAGAACTTTATCCAGATCTCCTGTTGACCATTACCATAGAGACTTGGATGCAGATTCCAACCTATCCTCCTATATCAAAGCCGGTCTATTCTGATAAAGCAGGTAAATGGAATCGAGTCAGGATTTTCACATTAATTTTTTTTTATTTTTTTAATAAATATATCAGTTAAATTTTTAAGGTTTCTTATAATTATCCATATATATTTTCTTTTTAATTTCCACAACTTAGGAGGAAATGGGAAAAGCCAAGCTTCATTCAAAAGGTACCTATGCTCATATTTATGGTCATCATGCATGCATTTATATTATTTATGATTGGTCAAAAAAAAGTCAACATATATCATTTATTTTCAAATAAATGTGAATCACTATAGTTAGAAGCATCATTGCCCATGTAGCATAGTTGGTTGTTGCATGTGCTAACAATTTAAAAAAGTTTGAATATGACTTTGTAAAGCATGTAAAATGGATGTCTTAAGCATGTCAATAGGTCAAAATTGTATAGAATTTAGCCTCGGCCTTAAGGAATTAGATGTTTTGATTTTACATTTATTCATTTATTTCAATTTTACAATCTTAAGGATGAATTTGATTATTGAAAAAAAAAGACCTTATAGTTTCAAATTATTTAAGTTAAAATATTAATTAATCTAATTAATGGAAATAGAAGACTTGAATCTATATTTATATTTATATTTGGAACTAGAATAAAAAAAAATAATTCTCATGTTCCCCTATTGTTAGCCCTGCCAACGATCTAAAGGAATTAGATTTTCAGGCCATAGTGAATGATATTGTTGCAAAAAATAGGCAATGATCTAATGGAGAATATAGAAGATGAAGTTCTTAATGAAGAAGAGCCTTTTGACTTCTTTGAGCCTAAGGCTATCTCTCAGACAGATCTTAAGGTTGAGGAAGGCACTCCTCATAAAAAGAGAGGCAGGAAATCCAAGCTCAAAAAGACTCAGGAAGAGGTGGTATCTGGGATACAGAATACACTGGACAAACATTTAAGATTGAGGGGAGCCCACTACTCTCCTCGAGGAATATGAAGATCCTCTCCTAGAATGTTAGGGGCATAAATGTCATTCTTCTTCAAGAAACCAAACTTTCTTCTGCTCTGGGAGAGCAAGTGTTCTCTAATGGACATTGGAACTATTTTATGGTGGAATGTGATGGAACTTCAAGGGGTTTGGCTGTTCTTCTAAAAGAAAATTTGATTACTACCTCCTTGGTTGCTTTGCATTCAATTTGGATGCATCTCTAGGTCTGTTGTTGTTGGAATTAGGCTGGACAACTGAGAGGGGGGGGTGAATTAGTTGTCTAACACTTTAACCTTTTCTACTTTTAATCTTCTTTAACAACTTACAAACAGATTAATGATGTAAACATTAAAGCATGAATTAACAATACATGAGCAAAAACAAAATGAACACACATAACACCATAATTTTTATGTGGAAACCCGATTAAGGGAAAACCACGATAGGGGTTAACCTAGAAGATTTGTACCCTGTTAAAAGTACTTAAAAGAAATGGGAAGGTACTTGCCTTCGGGCGCATTGCCCAAAGCTCACTGCCTACAAGATTTTATGTTTAATATAGAAAGAATGAACTGAGAAATAGCATCTTCTTCATGCCTGGTTCAATCCCATTGAAAGCTCACAAAACTTTTGTTCTGCTCCCAAACACTTCTTCACTATCTCTTCATACCTTACTGCTCTTGTTCCTCTACTCCTCTTCTCTGCTCTGCCTTTGTACCTTTCTTAGGATTTTATCATTTTCGCACAAGGACAACTTTCCACAACTCATCCACAAGTATTTATATGCTTCATCAACCTTGGAATAATTATCAAGGTCGGCTTGACTCAATGTGGATCACTGTACTATTGGCCAAACATAGCCGGGACTTGAATCTTCTTCGATCAACATGCTACACTCCAGAGAATTGTTCTTGGATCATCCACAACACGCTTGAATCATTTGGTTAGCCAAGACTGGGAAGAATAGTAACACTAAGGAAGAAATTTTTAACAACGAGCTCAATCTTCAATGTAGACCTCCAATACAGTAGGCACATGATCCAGAGACCTCCACATGTACATTGAATTCAACAATAACATCTGCACTATTCCAAATCATCAGAATCACTTGCATCTTCATCCAATACCTCAAGAACACTGTCTACCATGATTGTCACACTAGAAAGATTGCTTGCGGACCTCCAAACCATGAACCACTTAAGTTGAGGATACACATTGACTTCCCAAACATGCCTCTAGATCCTTAGATCATAAGTTTTCATTGTGGAGCAATCTGGACCAATTTCCTGTCACTTTGTCCCTTCTGAACAATGCAAAACCCAGTTCTACTAAGATGGCCACAGATTCTTCAAATCTTCATGCAGACCTCTCAAATCTTAACTTGATCTACTTCAGACAATCCTCTACACAACCATATGGTCTGCGTACTTTGATCTTGATTCCTCTAGAAATGTGGAGCAATCTATTTCACTGATCTGTATTGTTTCCCCTGTTTCTGACAAAAGGATATGTTGACATCATAGGCACATATTTGCAACAATCTCCCCCTTTTTCATTGTTGACAAAATATGAGATAAAAAACTGATTCAACCATCAAGACAAGGATTTCTCCCCCTTTCTCTTATCACTTTTGCAACCACTTTCTTCACTGCTCCCCCTTTCATCAGCCACTAGTTTTTCACATGACTTCTCTCCTCCTTTGACATCAATGGCAAAGGGCACATATTTGCAATCTTTTCTCCCCTTTTTTGTTTCAGACCGATCTCTAAAATTTGCATATTGACTACTCCCCCTAAGTAATATCTCCTTAACATCAATCCAATTCACAAGATATGACTGTGAATTCCACCGGATGGATGCACAATAGTGCATCTTAGTTCTAAATAGGAGGGGTAATAACCCCTAGGTTCCCTCTGAGATACTCAAAAGTATCCTTAGGTGGAGGCTTGGTGAATATATCCACAATTTGATCCTTTGAAGAAACAAACTCTAATCTGATTTCATTCTCACTTACGTTCTCTCTCAAGAAGTGAAACTTGATGGATATGTGCTTTATCTTTGAATGCAACACTAGATTGTTTGAGATGTTTATTGCATTTGAATTATCACAGAAGATTGTAACAGGCTCTTCACACACAATTATGATATCCTTCAACATTTACTTCATCCACAAGACTTGAGTACAATTGCTTGTTGTTGCTATATACTCTGCTTCTGCAATAGATAGAGATATTGCCTCCTACTTTTTTCTTAGTCAAGAGACCAATCTCCTTCCCAAAAAGAATGCACCACCACTAGTGCTTTTTCTGTCATCCACATCTCCTGCCCAGTCAACATCTGTATATGCATGAAGAGTGAAGTCATTATCCTTTGGATACCATAAGCCATAATCAGATGTTCCCTTTAGATATATGAAGATTCTTTTGACTACTACAACATGGGATTCCCTAAGATCAACTTGAAATCTACCAACAAGTCCAACTGCATTCATAATGTCAGGTCTGGTCTGAGTCAAATAAAGTAGTCCTCCAATCATTGATATATACCTTTTCTGATCTGCCTTAGGTGAATCATCATCTTTACTCAACTTGCATCTGGTTACCATAGGAGTACTTATTAGTTTTGAGTCCATTCCAAACTTTTTCAATAATTCTCTCACATACTTAGACTGAGATATGAAGATACCTTTATCTGACTGAGTGATTTGCATACCTAAGAAGAAATTCATTTCACCAAACATGGACATCTCAAATTCACTTTACATCTGATCAACAAATTTCTTACACATGCTTCCATTTCCACAAAAAATGATATCGTCAACAAATACCTCAACAATTAAGATGTACTCATAATCAATCTTGAAATAAAGATTACTGTCAGCTGTGCCTTTGCTAAATCCTAGCTTTAGCAGATACTTATCTAATCTTGCATACCAGGCTCTTAGGGCTTGTTTAAGTCCATACAAAGTTTTTCTCAATCTGCAGACCATATATCCTTGATCAGACAACATGAATCCTTCTGGTTGCTCAATGTAGACTTCTTCCTCTAACTCTCCATTTAGGAATGCTGACTTGACATACATCTGGTAAAATTTGAAATCTTTGAAAGCAACAAATGCAAGAAACAATTTGACTGCTTCAATTCTTGCCACCGGAGAAAATGTTTCTTCAAAATCAATTCCCTCTACTTGAGAATATCCTTTGCATACCAATCTTTCTTTGTTTCTCATAACTTCACCATCTTCATTCAGTTTATTCCTAAAGACCCATTTGGTTCCAATTACATTTTTGTTTTCAGGTCTAGGAATAAGATCCCAACTATGATTCTTTTCAATTTGCATTAATTCTTCTTTCATTTCTTTTACCCAATTTTCATCATTACAAGCTTCATTCATTATTTTAGGTTCAATCTTTGAAATCAAACAATACCCTACTTGATCTTCGGTAATTCTTCTTCTAGTTTGAACACCTTTATTCTTGTCTCCTATGATTTGATCTTTAGAATGATTCAACCTTACATACCTGGGGGTTTTGGGAGTTTCTTGAACTTCTAATTCTTGAGCTCGTTCCTCAACATCTACACTAACTTCTTGTGTCACTGGATTTTTGAGATCAATCTAGATCAGAGTCTGGGTTTGAACTTGCTTTTCTTGACTTTGACTTTCATCTTGATCATCTAAATCATATCCACAAGGCCTGTAAGGTCTTTCTTTGCTCTCATCAACCTTGACATTATCACTTTCAACAATCTTTTCCAATCTCTTGTTGAAGCACCAGTATGCCTTGCTTTGAGTAGAGTAACCCAAAAATATTCCTTTGTCACTTCTTGCATCAAACTTGCCTAGATCCTCATCTCTTTTGATATATCATTTACTATCAAAAACTCTAAAATATTTCATAGGAGGATGACCAAACCATAGTTCATAAGGTGTCTTACCAGAATTGCCTTTAATCTGCACCTGGTTAAGAGTGTAGACAATAGTACTCACAACTTCTCTCTAATAGACTTGTGGAACATTTGCTTCCATCATCATCATCCGAACAACTTCTTGAATGGTCTGGTTCTTTCTTTCCACAACTCCATTCTGCTGAGGAGTCATAGGAATAGATAACTATCTTTTTATTCCATGTTTTTTACAGAATGTATCAAACTCACCAGGGGTAAACTCTCAGCCTCTATCGAATCTTAGACACTTTATCTTCACACAAATCTCATTCTCCACCATAACCTTGAACACCTTGAATTTTTCAAGAGCTTCTAATTTTTCTTTCAAGAAAGTTACCCACATCATCAGGGAGTAATCATCAATCAAAAACATTAAATATCTGTCTCCTTGCACACTTCTAATTCTAGCAGGACCGCATAGATTAGTATGCACAAGTTCCAACAGTCCACTTGAAAATTGTTCTTTACTCTTGAATGAAGTTTTATTCTATTTACCTAATTGACATTCTCTACACACACTATTAGCAAGTTTCACAAGTTTTGGAAGATCTCTGAAAGCTTGAGTAGAACTTATCTTGACAATATTATCAAAATTCACATGACACATTCTCTTATGCCATAACCAAGTCTGATCAATCTAAGCAATCAAACAACTTTTTGCCAGTACCACTTAAATGAAAGATGTTAGCTTTAGTTTGTGTACCTAATGCAATCATAGTTCCGGAGCTTGCTAAGATTTTGCATTTTGCATTTTCCATCCTTGAATCAGAGATCATACCCTTTGTCCACCAACTATCCAACACTAGGAAGATTATGCTTCAATCCTTCTACATACAGAACATCATTAGTGTTATTCTTACCATCAAAAGAGATGAATCCTTTGCCACGAATTCTACTAGCTGAATTGTCTCGAAACTTCACAATTCCACCTTCGTATCTTTCCAAACTTATGAACTTACTTTTATCACCAGTCATACGATGAGAACATCCACTATCAATCACCCATTCATCCTTTTCTTCAATCTGAGCAGCCAAGGCACTTTCCACATTCACATAACTAGTAGATTTAGTAGACACTAAATCTTGTTCTTTGATGGCAATGAACACCCATTCATTGCCTGAGTTACTTCCGTGTAAAAGCACAAAGCTGTGTAACACTTTCAGCTGACTTATTAGCACAAGTGAATTAAGTATATCTAATTAAAAATCAATTTTGGTCAAACATATGATATATTGTAAGATTCATTGTAGCTAAGTTAGATATGTTCACAACTTTTCCAACTAAAATTGTTGGCTAAATGCATATGTAGCACCACTATGAGGCCAATTTACCAAAAAAATAAAATTATTTGAAAAATTTGATATTTCAACAACTTCTAGTCGTGTAAATAACATTTTTAAAAAAATTATAAAAATACCCTTTTGTAGATCTATAAGTTTAGTTTACAAAAATATATATATTTTAATAGTTTAATTATTATTTATATTTTTCTTTCTATTTTTACTAAAAGTAGGTTATCAGCACAAAATATTAGGTCGATTTAAATGTCAAGGAAAAATAGTAAAACTTATTAAAAAAAAAATGATGCACTAGATAAAAGAATCTATATCAAGATGGTATATTTTTTTTTCTATTTTAGATAAATAGTTAATATGAAAGTTGGCGTCGAATGGAAACAACTACATTTTAATACACACACATTTTATTATTTGATTAAAAATATATATTTATCAAAATTAGAAAAAAATATATCCATGCACTAAAGTTTCAAGTTATAAATACACACAAAAAAATTAAAGAAAAAAAAAAATTTACTATATAAAGATTAACATCTCATGTAACTTTATTTTTTAGCATTTTATCAGCTACTAAATTATAGTGTCAATTTATTAAAAACTATATTCAAATAATTTTTTAAATTTTTTCAAAAAATACGAACATAAAATATACTATAAAATAAATATTTTATTAGTTTACATCATTTCAAAATTCAAAACATATATGTCACTTTTTAGTGATTCAAGTTTAAAAGATGGATCAGCATTGGCCATTTCCTTTATAAAAGTGTGACACAAATTTGTGATATCAGATTCATCATCAGTGACACCTTCTTCAGCTTCTTGGACATAGTAACATTTCTTCTGAGTACTTGATCTGTTAGGGTTTGGCTTTGAAACCCTCTCCAAACACTTTGAGGCAAAATGACAAATCTTATTATAAGCAAAACATTTGAAAGTTAACTTTCCTTCATACTTACTGGATCCTCTTGGCAATCTTTTGGCAATAAGAGCTTCAAGTTCTGTAGCCTCAATTTCATCATCTTGAAAATCCTTCCTTGCCTTATCAAATTTGTTTGATCTTCCTGAAGAGCTTTCACCCAGATCATATCTTTGTTTTCCATAAACACCGGCCTTAAATGCAGATTCAGACTTAGGAAGAGAATCACCAAACTCACTCATTTCAAATGCTAAAATCTTACCAACCAACTGATCCCTTGTAACAGTTGTAACAATTCTGATCTCTTCAATGGCAACAACTTTATGCTTGTATGCTGCAGGTAAGGATCTGAGCACTTTGGCAACAATATTTGATTCTTCCAATATTCCACCAGCACTCTTGATACTGGTCACAAGTGCATTCACTTTCTACATTTAGGAAGTAATGTTTTCATCTTCACTCATCATCAACCTTTCATGTTTACCCTTCAGGCTCTATAGCTTGGCACATTTGACATATTTATCACCTTCATACAGAGTTTCCAACTTTTTCCAGATTTCATCAGCAATTTTCAATTCCAAGACATCTGTCAATTCTATATCGGTTAGGGCACTCAACAATGCTTCTTTAGCTTGAATATTGTATTCAGCTTCCTTGGTTCATCTAGAGTTGAGGGGCCATTCTAAGGAATCTTATACTCATCCTTAGTTATCAATCAAAATGCATCACCCATACATTGCAAATGACATTGCATGCATACCTTTCAAAGGGAGTAATTTGGTCCATCAAATCTTGGGCTTTCCTATTTGTAAGTCGACATCTTGGATCTCCTCAAGCGGTCAAGCTTCTTTTAGAGGAACTAGCTCTGATACCAATTGTTGGAATTAGGTTGGACAACTGAGATGGGGGGGTTGAATTAGTTGTCTAACACTTTAACCTTTTCTACTTTTAATCTTCTTTGACAACTTACAAATAGATTAATGATGTAAACATTAAAGCATGAATTAACAATACATGAGCAGAAACAAAATGAACAGACATAACACCAGAATTTTTACATGGAAACTCAGTTAAGGGAAAACCACGGTGGGGGTTAAACCACAAGATTCATACCCTATTCAAATTACTTAAAATAAATGGGAAGGCACTTGCCTTCAGACGCATTGCCTAGAGCTTACTGCTCAAAGAGGCTCACTACCTACAGGAGGATCACTGCCTACAAGATTTTATTTTTAATACAGAAAGAATGAACTGAGAAATAACATCTTCTTCATGCCTGGTTCAGTCCCATTGAAAGCTCACAAAAATTCTGCTCTACCCCCAAACACTTCTTCACTATCTCTTCATACCTTACTGCTCTTGTTCCTTTGCTCCTCTTCTCTACTCTGTCTCTATACATTTCTTAGGATTTTATCATTTTTGCACAAGGACAACTTTCCACAACTCATCCACAAGTATTTATATGCTTCATCAACCTTGGAATAAACATCAAGGTTAGCTTGACTCAATACAGATCATTGTACTGTCGGCTAGACATAGCCAGGACTTGAATCTTTTTCGATCAACACACTACGCTCTAGAGAATTGCTCTTGGATCATCCACAACATGCTTGAATCATCCGATCGGCCAAGACTGGGAAGAATAGTAACACCAAGGAAGAAATGTTCAACAACAAGCTCAATATTCAATGCAGACCTCCAACACAGCAGGCACACAATCCAAAGACCTCCACAAGCACATTGAATTCAACAATAACATCTACACTATTCCAAATCATTAGAATCACTTGCATCTTCATCTGGTACCTCAAGAACACTGTCTGCCATGATTGTCACACTAGAAAGATTGCTTATGGACCTCCAAACTACAAACCACTTGAGTTGAAGACACACACTGACTTCCCAAACATGCCTCTAGATCCTCAGATCATAAGTTTTCATTGCGGAGCAATCCGAACCAATTTCCTATCACTCAATCCCTTCTGAACAATGCAAAACTTGGTTCTACTCATATGGCTATAGATTCTTCAAATCTTCATATGAACCTCTCAAATTTTAACTGGAGCTACTTCAGAGAATCCTCTACACAGCCATATGGTCTGCGTACTTTGATATTGATTTCTCTGGAAATACGGAGCAATCTACTTCACTGATTTGCACTATTTCCCCTGTTTCTGACAAAGGGATATGTTGACATCAATGAAAACACATCATAGGCACATATTTGCAATAGTTGTAACCATTCTAAATTTGTTTTCTAGATTTACAATGTTTATGGGCCTACTTCTACTATTGACAAGTTTCTATTATGGGGAAGTCTTTCTTCATCTTTAGCCCCTCTTAGAAATGAATTTCTAGTTGTATTTGGTGATTTTAATGCTATCATCTCCTTAGAAGAAAAATCTGGAGGTATTATCCCCCCTGTTAGGACTATGGAAGATTTCAAAACCTTTATTTCACAAAATCAGCTTATTGATTGCCCTTCAAAAAATGGAGCCTTCACCTGGTCTAATAGAAGAAAAGATTTTTCCCAGATTACTGAAAGGCTTGATAGGTATTTGGTTTCCCCCAAATGGTTCCTGAGCCCTAAATCTCTTATCTCTTCTATTCTGCCTTTTTCCATCTCAAATCATTTCCCTATTGATCTATGTTTTGCTAATGTGACTAGATCCTCTTTTAAAGCTCCTTTTAAATTTGAGGCTATGTGGCTTAGGGACCAGAGATTTCTCCCCATCCTTGAGAAAATGTGGAAAAATGCCCCTTTTTTACTGGTACCAGAATGTATCAATTCACTAAAAAGATTTAGTTTTTGAAAAGCCAAATTAAAAGCTAGAATATTTCTCACTTTAAGAATACCTTTACTAAAAAAGATATCATTCAAAAGGAACTCCATATCTTGAATGAGCATATCATTGTAGTAGGAATGAACAAGGAAAGTTTTGAAAAATAAAAACATTTGAAATCTCAGCTACAAGAAATTCTTGCTAGAGAAGAATTATATTGGAGAACACACTTGTGAGAGCTTTGGCTTCAAGATGAAGATAGAAACACAAAGTTTTTCCATGCTTCAACTAAATTGAGAATCTAAAAAAATTCCATTGTTAGTATTTCATCTAGTGATGGGCATCTTCTTTCCAAAGAAAGTGATATTCAGGCAGAGGCAGTCCTTTTTTATAAAAAATCTTCTCAGCTGTGAACTTTCTTCCAACAGCATGGGTAATGATGAAGAGATTCTCAGAAATATTCCTTCCTTAATATCAGAGGAAGATAATAATTACCTTCTAAAACCTTTCTCTTTAGAAGAGATTAGGTTTGTGGTGTTCTCTATGGCTCCTGAAAAATCCTCAAGCCCAGATGGTTTCTCAGCTCTTTTCTTTCAAAAAACTTGGGACTTTATTGGTAAAGAGATTTGGCAAGTGGTTGAAGAAGCTAGGAAATCTAGAAGCATTCTCAAAGAGTTGAACAATACTTTTCATGCCTTGATTCCTAAAAAATTAGATCCTCTCTCTTTTCTTGATTTTAGACCCATTGCCCTCTGTAACACCTTGTATAAGATTATCACAAAAGCTATAACTCTCAGACTTGGGTCTATTATTCCTAACATTATTTTTGAAGAGCAAGGTGGTTTTGTTCATGGAAAGGAAACTTTTGAAGGTTCTATATATGCACATGAAATCATCCATTCTATTCATTCTCAGAAGATTAAATCCATGATGCTCAAATTAGATATGCTTCAAGCATATGATAGAGTTAGCTGGAATTTCCTTCTCAAAGTTCTCAACAGGTTTGGTTTTTCCAAGGCTTTTTGCAAATGGATTTTATCATGTATTTCTGGCCCAAGTTTTTCTATTATTCTTAATGGCAAAGCTTGTGGTTTCTTCAAATCTTCTCAAGGTATTCATCAGGGGGACCCCATTTCTCCTTTCATGTTTATTATCATGGCTGAAGCTCTTAGCTAAAGTATTTAGTTAGCAGTTTCTAACAACAATTGGTTGGGAGTGAGAAGTAACCATTTTCATGAGCCTGCCTCCCACTCTCTATTTGCTAATGACACTTTGTTGTTTTGGAGAGCTTCTCTATCAGAAGCCAAATCTATCAAGAAGATCCTTGACACTTATTGTTCAATTTTGGGCCAGTAGATAAATTCTCTTAAATCTCATATATTTTTCTTCTTCACAAAAGCTTCTATGCAGCTTAAAATTTACAGACTGCCGGGTTATAAGTTGGGTTCTCAACCCACTTCCTATTTGGGAGTTCCAATGTTTTTAGGGAATTATAAAAAGGAGTTATGGTACAAAATTGTGGATTCTATCAGTAACAAGATCTCTACTTGGAAAAATAAATGGTTATCTTTTGCTAGGAAAATAACAATGGTAAGATCTGTGGTGTCAGCAATCCCTGTTTACCTCATGTCTATACTTAACATGCGAAAGGGGATAGTCTTGTCTATTAGAAAATAATAAAAAAAAATTTTTGGAAAGGGAATTTAGATTCTACAAATAAGAAATCTTTGCCTTTGATCTCTCTTGACAAGTGTTGCACTTCTAAAATTCAAGGAGGTGTTGGTATTCTTAATCTTGAGGCCCATAACCTAGCTCTTGGAGCTAAACTTGTTTGGCAATTGTTCACTAAACCTCATCTGAAATGGTGCAAATTTATGCAAACTAAATACTTGGATTCTCAAGAACCAAAAAGAATCTTCACTGTTGCTAACCCTCATATTGGATCCAAAATATTGAATTTCATTATCAAATGCAGAGAAGTTATTCTTCCTTTTCTTTCTTGGAAAATTCACAATGGAGAGAAAGCTTTTTTCTAGCAGGATTCATGGAATGGGTACAACAAATTTGATTCTCATGCTGGATTAGAAGAAGATAAACAAGTTATTTCTGAGTTATGGGGAACTAAAGTAAAGGATTACATTAAAGCCAATACTCAAGTGGGGATCCTAGTTGAATGGAAAGATTTCTCTACTCTTAATTTCCCACAAGAACAAAAAGAAATTTTATATGATATTCTTTCCAATAGAAAAGTATATCTCAATTTCTCTACAGATGAACTGATTTGGAGCCCCACTAAGTCTGGAAATTATATGGTCAAACAAGGATATCTTTCCCTTACTTCCAAGAAAGGGGGTCTTAGAAAATGGCTTCACACATTATGTTGGAGCAAGACTGTGTTGCCAAAGGCTGGGGCTTTTTCCTGGCTAGAATTGAAAAAAAAAATTCTTACCAGTGACAGGTTATCGAAACTAGGGTTCGCTGATCCCTTCAATTGTGTTCTTTGTGGTGGGGAAGAAGAAACAGTGAATCGCCTTCTTGTGCAATTTCCTTTTGCCATCTAGTGTTAGAACTAGCTGTTCCAAAAGCTTCATTAGTCTGCCCCTATCCCAAATTCTCTAGTTGAGCTCTTCCAAAGTTGACCTCTGCTTTATAGGAATGTTGCCCTATCAGATCTTTGGGTCATCTCTCCTTCTTTAATCATTTGGAATTTGTGGCTGGAAAGAAACAGGAGGATCTTCGGAAAGGTTTCTACCTCCCTTGAGAATGTCATTTTCATTATTGAGAATTCTATATCTGAAATCATAAAATATAAATCTTCAGCATCTCAATTGGCCTTTACTTCTTGGGATGATATGATGCTCACTGAATGGAGTAAAATAAACTTTTTCATTGCTGGAAGTAAACCCTCAACTCTCTATCTTGGCCATAATAGAGATTGTGATTTGGTGGTTTGGATTCCCCCATCCCTAGATTGGTATAAGGTTAACTTTGATGGGCCTTCTAAGGGAAATCTAGGTGTATCAGGCATTGGATATGTTATCAGAGATTATATCGGCACTCTCCTTTGTGCTAAAGTTGAAAGAATTGTTGATGGGACAAACAACAAGGCAGAAGTACAAACTCTTCTTCTTGGTATTAGGATTGCAATCTCTCTTCATCTTAAAAAATCATTCTAGAAGGTGATTCTCTTATGATAATTCAAGCCTTTCAAAAGAAAACAAAGCCTAGTTGGAGATGTAATTATATTTTGGATTAAGCTTGGCACCTTATGGGTCAATTTGAAGATTACCAGAGAATTCATGTTTATAGGAAAGGGAATATGGTAGTGGATTTTTTAGCTAACATGGCTTGCATGCTTCCAAAAGGATCTCTTCACATTGATAAAGAGTCTTCTACTAAGTTTCCCCTTCTGGTGGATCTTCTAAGATCAGAGGGAAAAAAAGCCTAATGACCTATTTGTTTTTTTTGCTAACTTGTTTGTGTTGTTTGACAGGGCTTGTTTATTTCTTATTTTTCTATTAGCTCTTTCACATTAATCTAATGTCACCCTTGGTACTGTGTTGCAAATCTGCAATGATTGCATAGATTTCATGCAATGTACTCCCTTTGTGCCTTTTAATTCGCATGTGTGCTCTTCTGCAGAGTTTGTTTATCTCAGCTGGTGACATGGTCCTTCGTGCAAGATTGGGTGCTCCTCTTCACATGGGCTCCCATGCGATGGACTTATTTTCACATCTATTGTGATCTATTCATTGTACTTGATTGATTTGGCTTTTATTACTTGCGTGTGGGACTGGTTATTTATTCTCTAGCTCCCCTCTCTCCATTTTCACAGCTTCTCTTTTTTTGCCTTCATCTTGCCAGACATGTCTCTCATCCCGTGTAATGCTCAAGCCTTTTTACCAGTCCAGGAATGGGAAACTCTACATCATGGCTCTATAGATAGAGGTGGTCTTCAATGGGCATTCATTTTACACTTGGCAGATGTGGAAGAGGCCCTAACAGAGGTTATGGGGAAGGATTTCTTGTAGAATTCAATGGTATCTTTTGCTTCTCATCTAGCCTCGCATTTTCTTTCAAATGCCATGGATATTATACAATAGGTGGATATTGTTAAAGGACTGCTACAAATTTTATTCATGGTTTCCTACTCTTAGAAGAAAAGCTCAATCAAGCTTTTGTAAATTACGACCTCTGTTCGGGTCCAACAGAGATTGGAGGCTTGTTTGTGCGAGCAGATCTCATTGATAAGCCTCATTTGAGCTATGTGTTTCATGCTTTAAATCTTAGCCTTCAAAGCAATTCATCTGATCATATGGAGTGTTCTTTTCGAGCTCACAAGAAACAGTTGGAACATTCTCTCACAACCAAGATTGAAGATGTTTATGCAGCTTGGTCTTTCCTTATCCATTTCACTCCTCTAGCTCCCTATGTACTTGCAGAAGCAACTATGCATGTCGAGGATGAAGCTTCAACTCACTTGGGGTTTCAATCCTTCAAGGTGGCTGATCTCAATGTGATTAACTCATTCTATTTTCTCCTTCTTATCATTTTTGGAGGCCCCTCTTTGCCTCTTTTTGTGAAGGCTAGCATTGTAAATGTCCTATTTGGTCAATTGACCTTTTTTGCAAAAAACTCTATAAATATTAATATAAAATACTTATGATGCTTAGCATCTTTACCTATAAAAAAAATAATAATTAAAATCTAGATGCATATTTTGACATAAGAAATGAGATTGATTTGACTATGATTTACATCAAATATCTAAAATCTTGAAAGAAATATGGCCAATTTAATAAGGAGAACTAGGTTAGAAGGTTTATAGTAATGACATAATGCAAGATTTACCCTCAGATTTTTTATGGAAAAAGCCTAACAAACAATAATATCACACTAATTAAATAAGAACAATATAAATTTTACTATAGAATAGAGATGAATCTTTGTTGTAGGAGATCTTCAACCCTATGTTTGGAACAATTTTATAACATATATCTGCTATACAAAACTATATATAACTTCATCCTGAGTGTTGGATTTATTGTGAAAGTCCCTAAAAGGGATATATAACTTCATCCTGAGTGTTGGATTTATTGTGAAAGTCCCTAAAAGGGATATATAAATTCATCTTGAGTGTTGGATTTATTGTGAAAGTCCCTAAAAGGGATCATAGGAGCCAAAGATCCTTATGAAACCAAATAACCTTCCACAAAGGAGAGAAGCAAATTAAAAATCTATATTGCTAATAATGAATTGAATTGAGTACAAGAGCCTTGCTTATATAGGCAAGGGTGAAACCCATGACATATAAGATTATGACAAGTGTCTTAATCTTATGACTTGAGACATAGAAAGATGAATTCCCTAAGTTTACTTAAATAACTAGTTGTGAAAAGGATTCAAGAGGGTAACTAGTTAGAGAATAACCCTTTTCACACTAACACCCCCTTTAACTTGCAATGTAGGAAGGAATACACAAATAGAAAGATGCAAAGATGGGTCCCAACAACTAGGATTGATGAGGTGACCATGTACAAAAGATTTCTTAGAAAAGGAGAAAACACATAGGAAAAAACTCCTCCCCGAAAGTGAGAACTTGAAAAAGACTAAGAAGCTTGCTCAAAAGATGGACCCCTAAAAGATTAGGAACATGAGGAAACTACAAACAATTGTTGAAGAACAACTGGTATATTGATGAACCTTCATTGAAATCAAGATGAAGATTAGGATCAAAGAGGCACAAATTTCCATGAGTGACACCAATGACACTACTCAAACAATGCTTGGATGACTACAAGCTAACAATTTAATAGTAAAAAACACAAAGGGCACATAACTTTGATGCACGTGAAACTGTGTCACAATAATGCTAACAAGGGAGAGGTATGGAGGAACCGCTAAAATTGTGTGTCACAATGTAGTGTAAGAAGGTAAAGAAGTAACATCAGAATGACCAAAATGATGTACCTACAACTAAAACAAGGTGTTCTTGTACAAGACACTCACATGAAGGTAGATGAGGTTGTGAATGCAAGGCACATAGAAAAAGCCTCTCATGACATTGTTGTAAAGAGCATGCTCATACAAGACACACTCACATGAAGGTAGACGGGGTTGTGATGGCTATATTGCACACACAAAAAGACACCACATGACATTTTATAAATAGTGTGAGTTTACAAGAATGACACAACATGACATAAAAGATCTTAAAAAACACAAGTATAAGTGTGACACTTTATTTTAGTATGTCTACAAATTTGAAAGTGTATATAATTGATTCTTACAATGACAAAAAAGGACCATATGTTAAAAATACAATTCCACTACAAGATATGAAGCAACAAAAGGCATTATAATTTCAAAATATGTAGAAAATATACACTTTCAAAAAAATAGGCCCAAAAAGGAGTGCATATGTATAGAAAGTATGGCCCTTCAAAGTTTCTAAAATGAAAACTACATACTAAGATCATTGAGAAAATAGAAATTTTGGAAAACAAATTAAGTCCAAATAGAAAACCACTTGCAACAATGTAAAGAACATGAAAAATTGCCCTATTTCAAAAAATATTTCTTAGGAAATGGATATCATATGTGTAAGATAAGGGTATTTGAAGTTTACTACAAAATAGAAAATTCCAACCATGTAGGGGCCAAAAAAACCCCAAATGGCCTAATGATGTCATCACCAAAATATTCTTCTATGGATGGAATATTCTCAAAATCTTGGGAATATTCCAAAACCATTAGAATCTTGAAAATTTCCCTTGTGACTTGAAAACTACCATTGCCAAATACAACACCATTGTTTGTACATCAGAAACCATTGGAGGAGGTTGGACGGTTGTTTTCACTGGTGGATCTACCTAAATATTGTAGTATAGGTGATGTGGTTAGCAATGCAACCATAGTTGAGCATTGTAGTGGATCTATGTTGGTGAGTTTTGGTACACTACGTGATTTGTGGTGGTGCATTCATAGCCCAATGTTTAGCCCTTGTAAACTAGATGTGACAAGTCTTAGACCCCTATCCTTAGGGATAATGTTAGTCCTATGAATACAATAATATGTTGATGTAGTGCCTATCTAGGGCTATTCCAAAAAAGATTTTTAAAAATTAAAAAAAAAAACTATAAAAATTTTAAAAACTTGTACCAAACATGCTAGTATGATGCAAGCAGATCTAATGGAAGCAGACATAGGTACAACATGATGATGCAGGTATAGTATGGTGATCATACAATGGTACAAATTGTATGGACTATGCATAATTTTGTATGGTCACCAATGAAGGGCCCTTAAATAGGCCTCTATTAGGCACAATGAGAAAAGCCAATTGAGTTTACTATTGATTCATATGTTTTGGGGCCTTCTAGGCTCAACAGTCAGGTCTATTTTTCTCTAAGATGCATCATATGAAAGGGCTTGGAAAAAAATCTCCCAAACAAGAGAAGGGGTTTGTAGAACTAGAGCTTTTATACCATGTGAAAGTCCCTAAAAGGTCTCGAATGAGCCAAAGATCCTTACAAAACCAAATAACCTTCCACAAAATCGAGAAGAAAATAAAACAATAAATTATACCAATAATGAACTGAATTAAGTATAAGATCCTTGCTTATATAGGTAGGAGTGAAATCTAGGACACATAAGATTATGAAAAGTGTCTTAATCTTATTACTTGAGACACAAAAGTGAATGCCCTATGTTAACTTAAATAACTAGGTGCAAAAAAGACCTAAGAAGGTAACTAGTTAGAGAATAACCCTTTTCACACTAACATTTATAGGAAAGTGGTTTCTAAAGCCATGGGATGAAACCATGAGCTCAAATCTATAGGTCAAATGACCCAATTAAATCAATGTGCCCCACCTCATTATTATAACCCTCAAACATAGAATGTAACTCCCAAAGAGGACTTGGGATGATACAATCAAGAGGGTCAAAGAGTCCACCCAATAAATTTTGTAATACACTCTTACACTCTTACATGCAACTATATTTAGTTAGCCAAAGATGCTCCATCTAGTCTACTTATAAATCCCAATATCAATGATTTCTTATATAGTTTTATTAGAATGCAATTCAAGTAGTGGGATGTCACATACAACTAATCTTGAATTTGATTCCAAGGTGGCATCCCATTCCATAATGGGCCAATTTACATGACATTAAATTTGTATAGACCATTTACAAGGCTTGCAATATACCTATCATATTAAGAACCTCACATGAAATAATAGAAATACTCATTTATATTCATAAATAGAATAAACTTTTAAGTCAGGGAAACATAATATAATACTCCTTTGGAAGAAGTCACTCAACACTATATCTCAATAAGAGATCCAAACACAGAATACTCTTCACACATATCTCACATGACTCTCATGTTTACAATATATAATACTCCACTACCTACCAGTACCACTTATCCACATGTGTGATAAATACTTTTATTTTAAAACTAGTTAATGGAATGAATAACAAAGTATATACACCCATGCCTTTATGTATTACTACCTAATACATTATAATATCATATCCCTATGTACATGACATAGCCTAAAAATCTCCCACTTATATATATATATATATATATATATATATATATATATATATATATATATATATATATATATATATATATATATATATATATATATATATATATGACACTTCTCAGTGTTTAACAACTTGGTTAGTGAATCTACAACATTCACTAATGTGTTTACTTTACTGGTTCACAAAACAATTATCTAGATAATCCTAGGGTAGACACTCAATGTATGGGCCTAGGGATGTATGCCAACCTAGACAAAGAAAGATGACTCATGATCAGACTATGATAATTTAGAGGCAAGTTGATAGCTACTCTAAAATTTTGTCTTTGTAAGGATAAGGAGGGTGATCCTAGAGGTTAATGACATAATAATTAAAGAGAGATAAGATAGCACATTTACATCCTTAGAATCCATACTGTGTGTATAAGTAAACCTAAAATATTTTGTCACAAAGCTCATATTATAGAGGTTATTATTAATAAGATCTACATACCTTTTATATGTATATAAACCAATAGATTACACATGTATCTAATCATATAGAAACAATTATTTCCCTTGATATTAATCCTTTAACATCTCTTAAAACATATATAGTATGGGATTTAGCAAACATAGATCTTTGAAGGTGTATCGAAGAAGAGCTCACAAAATATTTAACAAAGTTTACATTGTTGAACATTGCATATTAGAAAATTTTGAAATTACATGTAAACTACAAAAAGAAATAGTGGAATATAAATTGATAAATATTGATACTTTAACCATTTAAGATTGGTGCCTATTCATGGGAAATAGTGTTAAAACTTGAAAGAGAGGGAGATCTAATCAATATGTAAATTTAAAGAACTAGACTTACATAAACATGTAAATCAATAATACAAAAGGTGTCGTGTATTGTTTAATTTTCTTCAAATATCTATGCACTCTAAAAGATATCCCATATACATTAAAGAGAAGATCATTTTAAAGGCTTTGTAATGGCTTTATACTACTACATCACTAACTAATCAATGATGCAATAGGTCAACAAATGTACCTTAAAATCTTGCCGATAAGGGCGTGGTTCAGTGGTTAAGTCACTCGGTTGTAGTGGCAGCCACCAGAGTTCAAACCCCCGCTGGGCCAACGAGCTCGCAGGCATTACGCCATCATTGGACCAATGACCTTGTAGATTTGAAGTGTTTCTTCTTGGGGATGAGGTCCCCCGTGTTGTAGCTTCACCGGTTCATAGCTCTGGGCAAAAGAGTTGTGTGGAGCCGGGGGGCATGTCGCACTAGCGTCACCGGTCACATTAAAAAGTTTACCAGGTGCATTTAAAAAAAATGTACCTTAAAATCCAACTATAAAAATTATTGAAACATTATAGTTGCACATTAAAACATCCAAACAATGTCAAACCCTAAAAATTATTGTTAGTATAAATAGGACATTATACAACTACTTAGATTATAGCCTATCTAGGGGTGTCCTATTCATACTTTTTAAGTCCACACTTAGGGACATTTAACTTTTTGTCTCACTTCATAAGGACTTTACACATGCCTTGATACTTGTCTAAGTGTTCTAAGATGTGTCACACTATTGGAGGGTTAGTCAATTGTTTACTCATATGTTCCTACATTCTCCTTGTCCTACTTATTTAAAGAGCTCCATTGTAATATTTCATTCACTTTTATAGGATAGTTATTTGGCTTATTGTGCATATATTCATTTGTGGAATCTATTTAGATTTTGCATTCAGATCTTGGATACTCCAAAATAATATTATAGCCATGAGTTGCAAGTTCCATTCTATTTTCTATTGAATCCAACACTAAGCTCTGTCAAAAATGTCTCGTGGAGCCAAATGAACTTCACCGTTGAGTCTAGAAGGCTCGAGAAAGATAAAATAGCTCATCATTTCATCAATTTTGATACAAGAATTTTTTGCAAAATTTAATTGGGGCCCCCTATACCCTGTAATGTACAACTGTATGACTATACAACCTTGTACAAATTGTTTTAGATTGGAAATATTTTTTTCGCAAAATTGATTTTAGGATCTAGGTGACTTTTCTTTATTTGTTTTGGAAAACATTTTGAAGCAGTTTTTGGGCAAATTTGGTGATTTTTAAAAGTTTTTAGCTAGATTTGATTCTTCTCACAATTGTGTCGAGGGTTTTTGGTTCTCCTACCATAGAATGGTACATCGAAAGTGGTGCTATTGGCTCCTTTCAACCACATCACCGCCAAAGGAGATACTTGGTTCTTGGTTGGAAATGTTGTTGTGGTCATGTGGAGGCATCTTTTGTTTTAGGTGCTACTATTGGGGTTCCACCACTCACTACAACTGAAACTTTGCAAACTAAATGCCACTTTCAAAGAAAATACCTCAACACCACTTTCAAGTACCAACCTAACCATCAAAGTCATTGAAAACCACTAGAGGGTCACCATCAATAGAAGGTCATAGTTTTTCGATGGTCACAAGGTCAATTGTCGTGGTTTTCATAAATTGCTAGTTCATGGTTTCTATAAATTGACAGTTCATGGTTTCCATAAATCGCTAGTTCATGGTTTCCATAAACTGTTAGGCACTTTAACGGTAGCATTTAATGCTAACTCTTAACAAATTTTGTAATCGCCAAGCCCAGATAAACCACCAATCAAATTGTAGGTTTTTATACTAATCACTAAGAATATTCTAGGAACATTCGTCTACTGATGACATGATGACATCATATGTCACCCTCTTTTTGACGAAATTCTTAACCCCTCTCCATTGTCCTATTTGATTTTTTTGCTCAACTTTAGAATCCCTATTCTAGGCCATACAAAAATATTTTTTCGTGTGATTTTTTTTATTTAGAGTAATTTTGTGCTCTACATTGTAGTGTGATCCATTTGCAAATTTGATATACTATTTTTTTTAAATTACAAATTTTCAAGGGCAACCTTGCATAGTTCCCATTTTTAAAACAATTTTAGAGGACTCATTTAGGCACATACAGACTCCTTTTTGGGTCTCATTTTCTTGAAACTGCATGATTTTTAGCACTATGCAATGCCGTTGTTAGTTTTTCTTGATATTTTTTTCAGAATTATACTTTCAACATATGCCTCATTTTTTAGATTTTGTAACAATACACATCAAATCCACCTAGTAGAAATTGTAAATGCAGTACATATAATGTGCCACATCACCGTAAATTGGTTGGGGGGATTCATTGATTAAATCAAAGGGGTAATCTTTTGATTTTGCATTTGTATTTGCTAGTTTTGAGATCATGTCTCGTATACTACATCATTCCCATTTGAGTACTCTTCGTAATCCTCGTAATAAATAAAAGATAAAATGTGGTTATTGTGAACATGAAAAGCATACTATAGATGATTGTATTCAAAGTAAATTGATGAAATGAAGCAACTTCTTCTAGATCATAATATTGTTTTACCTAATGATTCTAATCCAACACTTGCAGAATCATATATGGTCGCACTGAGACATCTTGTGAGACAACAATGTAGTCCCATGACTTGCATTAAATATCATCTCTCCCATCACCACCTATTGATGCATTCAAATCCAATGTTGATACATCTATGGCTTAGAGTTATAAAAACTGCTTGTAATTCAATGTTTATGTACTTTATGCTATACACTATATCATTCCAGCACTTTATTTATACAATTATTTATATGTCTCTAGCTTGTTAGTAATTCAAATTATGTTTCAATTTTACATACAAGCTCAAAATTGAAAATTTATCATTAACACATTTTTGTTTCTCATTTAACAGTTGGGATTGAGAAGCAAGTAAATGAAATAGTGGATTGGCTGAAAAACACAGACCACCCGTTGCTCGCAGTAGTTATTTATGGGTTTGGAGGCATAGGAAAAACCACAGTTGCAGAAGCCGTGGCTTCAAAAATGGATCTCAATAATTACAAATACACTAGAGTAGAAATATATCAAGACCAATGGAAGAATGATTTTAAGAGCTCCCAGCAGCAAATTCTCAAAGATTGTTTTGATAAATCTCTAATATTAAGAGATTGTAATGATGGTCGGCATAAGCTGATGGAGGCTTTTAAAAAGGAAAATAGTAAACCTATTTTTCTTTTAATTGATAATGTTTTACAGTCAGCAGACTTGACGGAGCTTCTTCCGGAAGACTTGGAAGACCTTCCCCAAGGTAGCAGACTTCTGGTAACAAGAAGAAACTTAGCAGCTACAGACATGTTTGAACAACAACCCAACGTAGTGCGCAAACCCTATGCTCTTCAGACTCTGGCCGATGAAGATGCATTAAAAATTCTGTTCAAAGACACAACTAGACAGAGCAACATTGAAAAAGAAGATTTAAAGAAAATGCTAAATATTTGCAGCGGGGTACCTCTGGTCCTAAAAATTGTTGGTGCTCAGATACATAAGCAGGAATATCGAGTTGACAGGTGTACTCACTTACTGGAGGCTTTGGAAAGGGGAAACACAATCAAACAAGAAAATTTGAGCGAATGTCTTGTTGAATTTGTGTATGGTAAGTTGGAAAAGCACAGTCAGGAAGCTTTTCTCGACATATGCTGCTTCTTCAGCAAATGGAAGAGTCAAGACGTGGAGTATATTGTGGGAGCAGATGCGGTTACATCTCTTCTTGAGGCAGGATTCATCACTTCAACTGCTCAGCACGATTTCCCTTATGACGAGAAGTCCATTGTTCACGATATCATCAGAGCAAAACATAACAAGGAGCTCATTGTTCATGATATCATCAGAGCAATAGGGCAATGGTTGGGAAAAAAGAATAGAATTACGGACTTTCAATCCTTAATTGAAGCAGAAAAGGAAAAGGTATATTTACCTAGGTATCCTCTCCATTACATGCTCCAGAGGACTAAATCTAACAGTAGTCACTACTTTTGCAGAGGCTCAACGAAATCAGAGGAGTCTGGCTTGTTAACGACAAATCTGAACACGTTCTTGAAGAAAAGCACTTAGATTCAATGAGAAAATCATTAAGAGTGCTTGCTTTGGGAGACCGCATGAGAGTGAGCAGAAGAAGCGAAAAGAAATTCGAAGAATTGAGATTTCTTCGAGTAGGCGGAGACATTCCTCAGTTACCAATGAAGTTAGAGGAACTTAGTAAATTGAAGGTGTTCCATGGGCCTTTTTTCATTGAAGGGTAAGTCCTCTATCTTAAAGGCTTTTGAAGGGATTTCTGTGTTCAGTATTTAATTAAATGTTTTGTTGAAATTATTAGAGAAAAAATTATTGTATTAATATAAAAAATAAATACATAATTGTGCAGAATAAAACGTATATACAGAAATATATATATTTCATATATTAGCCCAAAAAAATTTGTATTATGGTATCGCTGTTGTACTGTATTTATCTTTAATTCTTCTAACTTTTACTATGCCTACTAACACTTTCTTTTTCAAAAGATTCGAAGTGATTTTAAATTGTTAAATACATTTGTTTAGGGGATAGTTATATCCAATAAATATTAGATATATATTCATTTAAATAAGATATGAGGTGCAAGATAATGTTTTTAAGGGCTTTTTTTAATTTCAATTTAAATATTGCTATGCATTTGATTTCAAATTGATTACTCTGATTTTTCTTCTCATCACTTTTTCTCTTTTTAACTTGTAGAATTTTAATTTAGTTTCTCCACCACTAATAAGTTTTTTTGATGAAATGCAATATGATATCAATTTATTTACTTCATGCATGAAAAATTGTATTCTCTGAAAATTTTATAGCAGAATTGATGTCACAAAAGATTTTTTGTTTTGTTTTTGCTCTTGTTTTAAATCAAATAACATTCTTCTCATCCACATTGGTCGACATGTTATTGATGTAGTTTCCACATATGTTGCTTCTATAGTAAAAAGAAGACAATGGGTTGTTTCATTTATGCCCATGACAGTACTCTAGAACTAAAGTGGAACATATATCTCGAAGTGCTCTTCTTATCATCAATGGTTCTTGCCCATTGACTATTCACATGACAAATTAACTCAAAATTATTAGGCACAATACATAAAATACTATGATTCAATGCCATTGACATATCTCAAGATCCTTTTTCCTACTTAGAGGTGAGTGTCTTTTAGACTTTCCATGAACTTGAGGATTAAACTTAGTGCATATATTATATTAGGCCTTGTTGTTAGATACATCAAAATTTTAACCAATCTTTTATAAAATGTTGAGTCTACATTATTGTTGCAACCATCATTGCTCAATATTGACCCAAAGTAAACGTTGTACACTCTACTTTACTATTCAACATTCTAAATCTCTCCAATACATCATTTGCATATTTGTTTTAAGATATATAAATGTCATTATTCATTTGATTAACCTCTATACTAAGAAAATATTTCATCAATTTTTAATTTGTCATCTCATTTTCTTTCTTCATTACTTATCTATACTTTTTGCTGAATAAATTTTTATTTTCTACATATAAATTAAATCTACATACAAGAAAACTATTAAAATTTCAAATTATTTGTTTGCTTTAATGTAGACTGTGGGTTTGTTGTTACTCTTGTTGAAGCCATTGCTTAAAATATATAAATTTACGTGGCTGTACCAAGCCCTCGGTGCTTGCTAGAGCCCATACAAAGTCTTTTTAGCTTATAAACTTTATTTTCTTGACCTAAAATTTAATAATTAGGTGGCTGCTCAACATAAATCTCTTCCCCATTTTCTAATGTGGATTTTACACACATTCGATACATTTTCCAATCGTATGGAGCTCTAATTACCAAAATAGATCTCATGGTGTCTAATTACCAAAATAGATGCTAAAGGGAGTATGGATGAGGAGTTGGCGATACTTGATGTAAGAATGAGAAACGATTAAGGTTTCAACATAATTGATAACCACAGGAATGGAGGTTTCAACATAATTAATACTTGCAAGGATTAAGGCTACTGCACACCCATTACCATTGTAATGAGGGAATGGTAAATTGGGAAGTTCATAGAAGATAAATGATTGGGAAATCAAGGGCACAAGAAATGAAGGAAAAGAATACCAGTATGAGAAACTCTAAAATCTAGCCCAAAAAAAGAAAGTAACCTAAACATTCCCAAACTTAAATAAATTAGAAAGGCACGTCTTCTCTTCCTGAAATTGTTTATCCTCAAGCAATTACAAATTCAGCTCCTCCAAGTCTTCTGATTCTTCTCAAGTGGTATCCTTTGTAGGCAAGTTCTTCCAATGAACTAGATACTTTGTTATTACACTACTTCCTAACTTCTTCACCCTTGTAAAGATGATGGCAGCAAGGACCATATGATAAGTGGCACTATGGTAGAAATATCCCAAGTGCAACCATTTGATCCTTATTGTTCATTGACATGTGACATAGTTTCTCAAGTCTTCTTTCATCCTCCTATTCTTGTACTCTACATGTCCACCTATTTGTGTGTAATGACTAATGTTAGAAGTGGGCTTGGTATTATCTAAATAAAATAAGTCTTGCTAAAAAGAGATAAAAAATGTGCCATCCCTATCACTATTAATTCTTTTAGGAAACCCATGTATCCTAAACTCCTCTCTAAAAATTAAATCTACCATCATTAGAAGGCTTGTGGTGAAGTCCATGAACATATTTTCTCCTTCTTGATCAATGATAGGCAATGGATGGAGTGAATTTGTAGAAAAGACATGCTCTCCTCTATTCTATTGGTAGATGTTGTACTCATTGTTGTGTTTGAGGTCATCCTCCTTAAATATTTCCTAAGAGAATCACTCCTTTATTTGCCTACAAGTCTTCAGGGATCCATGCTACCCTATCATGATTGTAACATACAACACTTTTAGAATCTTTTTTTTCATCCTAGACTTAGGCACTAACAAGTTTTTGTCCTTAAAAAAATTTGTCCATCTGCTATCATATGCTTAACATCCTTTACATTTCCATCTAAGGTGCTAGCAACAAAAGTTTTCTTTGTATCTTTTCCATGATAGAAACCTTCCAGTCACCATAAATGATAGACATAAAACTAAGAGTGGGCATTTTGGAATGATCATTAGTAACTACTTCATAAGAACAAACTTGGAGCTTAATTACCCATTTTTGTTGTTGATCAAGAAAGACATGTTGACCCAAGAAGAACCTCAAGCTATTGTAGTCTATCTCAACCAAACAACTACACAAACTAGATATTTTTTGAACTTTGACAACACATGCAAGATGAATAGAATCTTGTAATGTAAAATTTATGACACCTTAAATTCAATATTACATTAATAAAATTAGAATGATTGAAAGAAGCCCTAAAATGATAAATTAGATATAGAAATGGAAACTATATAAAATAAAGAACTTGATTCTAGGGAATAAAGTCCACTATCTAGTAGACTACCACATCATGTGGATATTTGTGTAATGTGATATCATGCCAGTCTCATGTTGTTGTCAATAAAAGTTACAAAACTTAAAATTTTCACTAGATTTCAAACCCACCTATACAACATGAAACAAAGAAAACAAAAACAACAAACTAGGGGATACAAAATGATACAAAAATTAAAATAGAAATGACAAGGAAGAGATGAGAGGATGCAAACCACCATGCGATTTGATCCTTGAGAAACCTATAGCTAGGACAAAAAATGGTTGGGGATGCTTCTAGTCCGAGCTTGTAAAGAGTGTTCAAGCCCCTATTTTGGTCTTTTAACTTCCACGAGATGCCAAATTGAAAAGAGATAAGAGAGTGTGTGCTCTTGTGTTCTACTCATTGTTGTGTTTGAGATCATCCTCCTTAAATCTTTCCTAAGGTAATCTCTCCTTTATTTTCCTACAAGTCTTGAAGGATCCATGTTTCCCTATCATTATTGTAACATGTAACACTTTTACAATCTATTGTTTCATCCTAAACTTAGGCACTAACAAGTTTTTATCCTTAAACAAAATGTGACCGTCTGCTATGGTATGCTTGACATCCTTTACATTTCTATCTAAGGTGCTAGCAATAAAATTATTATTGGCATTTCCATGATAGAAACCTTCCAATCACCATAAATGATAGAAATATAACTAAGAGCTAGGAATTTTGGAAAGAGTGTCAGTAACTACTTCATAAGCACAAGCTTGGAGCTTACCCATTTTTGTTGTTGATAATGCAAGACATGTTGACCCAAGAAGAACCTCAAGCTATTGTAGTCTATCTCAACCACACAACTACCACAAACTAGATATTTTTTAACTTTGCCAACACATGCAAGATGGATAGAATCCTATAATGTAAAATTTATGACACCTTATATTAAATATTATATTAATAAAATTAGAATGATTGAAAGAAGTCCTAAAATGATAAACTGGATATAGAAATGGAAATTATAGAAAATAAAGAACTTGGCACTAGAGGATGAAGTCCACTGTCTAGCACACTAGCACATCATGTGGATATCTATGCAATGTGCTATTGTCTTAATCTCACATTGTTGTCTTTAAAAGTTACAAAACTCAAAGTTTTCACTAGATTTCAAACCCACTTGTAGAATAGGAAATAAGGACAATAAAAACAATAAACTAGGGGATACCAAATGATACAAAAATGAAAATAGAAATGACAAGGGAGAGTTGAGAGTATGAAAACCACCATGTGAGTTGATCTTTGAGAAACCTATAGCTAGGACAAAAAATGGTTGGGATACTTAGGAGCTTGCCAAGAGTGGTCAAGCCCCTTTTTTGGTCTTTCGACTTCCATGGGAAGCCAAAAAGAAAAGAGATAAGAGAGTGTGTGCTCTTAGCCTTGTACATCTAGGAACTAATAATAACAATAACAAAGTAAATCAAATCTGGAGTTATGAAAAATCCCCTTTCGCTTGCTATTCATGTAAGAAAATGGGTCATATAGCCAAAATATGCCCAAATAGCCCTGGTGAGATCTAAAGGAGTAGACAAGGTTTCACCCACTAAACCTGAGAAAGAACTGAATATGGAGGAACAAGAAGTGCTAAAACCTAGTAAGGGAGAGGAAGACCAAGGGACTGACAAGGTTGGTCTAGTTATACCAACTTTAGATGAGGATATTTAAAATGGGTCTGATTTAGGAAAAGAAGAATAGAATTTTATTGTTCCATGGGGGTTTCCACTAAACTTAATGGGGAAGTGGTATCCCAACATCTTTCAAGTGTGGTGTAGCTTTCTATGATGGAAGGAGAGGTCATAGAAGTTCTAGTGGTATCTTTTCCAGTGATATATCAGCTTGTGTCATAGGACTAGATTGTTCTCCCCCCCAAAAGGATGATGACCAAGATGTTAATTAAGAATAGACTTTGGAAAGATTGTGGTATGGAAGGCTTGGATGCCTTAGGAGCATCAGAAGGGATAGTATCTATGTGGAATCACATAAAATTAGAGGGATTTAGAGTTATTGTTGAGCCTAGCCATGTGGCTATCTAGTTCTCTCATCAGGATGATAAAAATTCATGGATTATCTCAAAAAATTATGCTCCTAATTCCAGGTTGGAAAGGAAGAGATTATGGGACTGACTTATAGCCCTTAGGAAAATGTTTCCTAAAGAGAAATGGTTAGTTATGGGTAATTTCAACTCTCCCCTATCAATGGGGGGGAAGGGGTAGTTATTCTTTCTCTATGGATGTAATGGAGGACATAGCTAAGTTTATTTCTGCTACTAAGCTTACGAACTTATCTCTATAGGGATATAACTTGACTTGGTCAAATAAATAGGTGGCTTGTACTTTGATTCAAGTTAAACTTGATTGTACTCTCTTGTCTAGTTATTTGTTTCAAAGGTATGAATGCCTTCTGTTGGCCCTACCTAGATTTGGATTAGATCATTCTCCCATCATTATTCATGTTGATATTAGGGGCAACAAGAGAGGGTTTCCCATTATACTTGAGATAATGCAGCTTCAACATCCTAACTTAAAAAAAAATATTATTGATAGGTTGAATACGAGCATGTGTAGGGAACAACCATGTACATATTATTTTACAAGTCGGGCCATGTAATATACCAATTTAAAAAATAGAACAAAGTGTTTTGGGGATATTTTTGTGTAGAAAGGTGAGGTGAACTAGAAATTATTGAAATTAAAACATTATATCTAAGAAAATGACATGAACCAGGTAGAGGCTTTGGAGGAAAAATATTTTTTGTTGACCTTCATTCTATCATAAAAAATGGAAGAAATTTATTGGCACCAAATGTCTCACTTTGATTGGTTTATAGAAGGGGATAGAAACACCAAATAATTTCATATGATTTCTCTTTTCCATAGAACTACTGGAATAAAATCAAAGAGATAAAATTCAATGGGCAGGTTTATTCAACAAAAGACTTAATCGAGGAAAATGATGTTGAGTTCTTCTCAGGTCTTTTGATAGAAGACATGGTGTCCTTCCCTCAATATGATGAGATGATGAATGTCTTTCCTTTCTTAGTTGATAAGAAAGACAATGCTTTTCTACTCTCCTTAGTTACAGAGGAAGAAGTTAGATGGGTTGATTTTTTTTGAAGGTAACAAAGCCCCAGGCCCTAACAACTATTCCTAGTTATTTTTTCAAACCTTTTGGGATATTTTTGCTAAGGATTTAATTGCAATTGTGCAAGATTTCTTTACTGAGGAGAAATTAGTTAAGGAAATGAATACTACTTTTCTTGTCTTGATTCCTAAGAAAAAGGGGGTCATGGACTTCAAAGAATTTAGACCTATTAGTCTATGCAATTTAGTACACAAGATTCTATCAAAAACTTTCACTCTTAAACTAAAATATATTCTGCTAAATTAATTTCTCCCCAACAAAGTGGCTTTGTTCAAAACTAGAAATTTTTGGATTCGATAGTGCTTATTGATGAGGTGTTGCACTCCATGGATAAAAGTGGGAAATTTACTTTCATTTTGAAGTTGGACCTCTTGAAGGCATATGATAGGGTTTTGTGGCTAAGATTTCTTGTTAAAATTCTCAAAATCTTTAGGTTTGGTAAAAAGTTTTGTAACATCATATTTTGATGCATTTTGTCTCCTAGGTTCCTAGTCATTGTTAATGACATTCCTACTAGTTTCTTTCAAGCCATTGGAGTTCTAAGGCAAGGGGACCCTTTATCCCCTTTTTTATTTGTTATTTCTGTGTAAGTCTTGGGCCATAGCCTCACGTTAGCTATAGAGAAAAAAAATGATAAAAGGTTTTAATCTTGCTTATACTTGTCAACCTATTTATCATCAACAATTTGTTGATGATATTGTTGTTGCTAGGGAGGCCTTAGTAGCAGAAGCCAAAGGTATTAAATGCATTTTATTTATTATGAGAATATGTCTAGTTAGCACATAAGCCTTCTCAAGAGTGCCCTTTTATTTCAAAATACATCGATGGATCATTAATTGAAGATTGTTGGGTCATCCCATAATAATGGGTTACACTTTTTGACCAAACTTGATATTGAAATCAACATTTTGAACTAAATCTTCACTTTCTAACACCTATAGTCACAAAACTATTAGGAATTTGAAGATGATGTGAACTAGTGATTTGTGAGATTTTGTCTGTAGATTCTAAATATATATATTTTAAAAAAGTTGGAGTTAAATTATAATTTTTTTTGAGTCTCCTTTGATAACTAGTTTTTAATAGTAAACAACATTTTTTTAAAGTGATGTGTATTTTGTTGCACATAACTTTTTTTCTACAAAGGATAAAATTTTGATTCTTTTGAATTTAGATTGGGAACACCAATATCTAGAAAATGCATTTGGTTTCATAATGTTTTGTTGAATATTTTTTTTAATTAAGTTTTGAAGTCAAACCAATTATAATTTAGACATAGGCGTATTGTATCTAGAACATAACTCTTTTTGTATGTATCGTAATTCAATTTTTTTTTGTTGGAATAAGGACATCAATACCTAGAGGACATGTATTTTTTAGAAATTTTTTTCTCTATTTTCCTATTTTTTCGTATGTGTGAAACAAAGAACTTGATGTTCAGTGAAAAACCTACATTCACAAGAAATAAAAAATAAATATAATAATCAAATTAAATATATTTAAAATTATACTTTTTCGGAAGCTTATAATAAGGACTACATACTTCTAAAACATAAATTTTAAATGAATTCATTTGACCCCCCCAAAAGGTAAATTAAAAGTGGTTTTTTATCAGCATTTTGATAGGTGTAGAAGATACTCCATTATAGGTATGGTTTAAAACTAGCGGGGTTCTATCCAAGGGGGTTTGATCAAACCTTCTTCAATTAAAATCCTTTAAATGGAACCTTTCAAGGCTTAAATCATTATATTTTCTAAAAAATGTGATTTCAGCAAAAATCAGGATGTCCGAAAAAGTGTAACCCATTATTGTGGCAGCACCCTGTTAAAATCTTAGGATGTAAGAAAGAGGATCTCCCTTCCTCCTACCTTAGTATCCCCCTCTTTATGGATAAAGTTCATGATTCTTTCTGGGTCTTTATGCAGGAAATATTTCAAAGAAATCTAGTTGGTTGGAAGGGACCTTTGTTGTCCTTGGCCAGAAAAATTTAATTGTTGAAAGCTACCCTCCAAAATCTTCTAATGTATTATATGTCTCTAATGAAAATTCTAGTCAAATTTATTGATAAAATTGAATAGATTCAAAATATATCTCTTTGGTTAGGAACTAATGAGAACAAATGGATTCCATTGGTGGCTTGGGAGCAAGTGTGCCAACCCCAAAAAATTTGGTGGTGTTAGAATTCAAAGGTTTAGGCTATTTAATAAGGTGCTTAATGAAAAATTAGGTTGGAGGGACAGTTTTGAGAATAAGGAATAAAATGTAATCATTCAGTAGAAGTATGCTAAAAAAGATGGGCTTAGAGACATTTTGAGGAGCAATGGTCTTCCAATTAGGCTAAAATTTTGGTGAAACATTTCCTCTTCTAGGGACATTCTCAATAAAGGAATTAAATGGAAGCTTGGAAATGGTAAATATATTTGTATTTGGGATGATGTTTGGGTCCTTAACAAGCCTTTGGTTTCGAGGGATGGGATTCAACCCCTTTAGATGGAATGTTGCCATCTGGTTAGGGATTATTTGGTGGATTACAATGTGTGGGAGAATGATTTAAATGGATGGATAAAGTTTTTTGGAGCTACCCCTATGCCAAGTCACTTTATCTCTTGTCCCTAGATTGGTGAGTCTCTTAGCAGTTATCCACATCCCATAGAGTGATGTGGAAGTTCTATGGTTTGTGCTACCTCCTATTCTAATTTATCATCTCTCTTGCTTCTCTTTAGTTGGTTCTTTTCAACCCTCCTCATTATGGATGTCTTTCTAGCATCTTGAGATGGTTCCCATAGTCAATTTGTTTCTTTGCATTACAGTCTAGGAAAAGCATTTAACCATTGAAAATTGTTACATAATTGTGCATTCCAGCCCATTCAGGTCAGGCTGGGACAACACTGATATTTGCTACTTTGAAGAAGCAAATAAGTTCAAGGGTAAAAGTAAAGAAAGGTGGAAGGCTCATAGTTAGCCCTAGAAGGCCTACTAGCCTGGTGGAGGGCCATTCTAGTTATCACCATTACTAGAATCATGTAGCAACCTAGTAAAATCTACTACATGAGCCAGATAAGGATGGGAAAGGCACCCCAACAAAGAAAGAGGTATCCTAATACTAGCAAGAGAAGGGAAAGCTAACCTATGAATTGGTAATTGTTTTCATGGATCATTCATTGCACTTGTTTAAGGTGAATTTTGAAGAGGGTTCGATTTGATGGTTTATGTTAATCCTCCTTTCACCTTAAACATTCAAGGACTTTAGGTCAAGTAGAAAACCTACTATTAGGCCTGTAGTCACTTGGAATGTAGGGAAAATTGGAATTGTGTAGATTTGTTGTTCAATTATGCCCAATTATGCTCAAAACCCTAATTAAGCAAATTCGGAAGGAAACGGACAAATCACAGAAAATGCTCACACATAGAGATATTAAATGACAATCAAATGCATACCAGATATTGAAGTTCAGAAAGTGGAACAGTTGGGGACTAATGAGCAGGTGCCCTAGTCCAGTGCCATACTTTTCTTTGAGATCTGGAAGCATTGTCTACAACCTGTTCCTACTGTCCTAGAGATTTTCTTGTTGTGGGATCTAGAGGACTAATGAGTAGGTGCTCAAGTTTAGGTCCCTATTTTCTTCTTTGATTTGCAATTCTGACATCCTACACTACTCCCCTACAACTCCACTTTTTCTGCTCATGCAACCTGTAACCTACAATCACAAAAAATGGGTTGGGATTGTGGTGTTTAGAGGCTTGCCTCAGTCAATCCCCAGAGAGACATTCAAGTCTTCCAAACACTGTTGTCAGAGAAAGAGTGCATATCCCTATGGGATAGAGGTAAAATCTAAATGATGAATGATTGAAAACACAATTGATATCACCTTGTAGTGAATATCTCATGGAAGGAAGAAGCTCTTCATGCCATGAGGAGATGGTTGTCAAATTTGCAAATACAAACACAATAACAACAAAAATTCTTCTCTACAAAACATAATGAATGCATTGGATCACTTCTACACCAACTCATGAACCAAAATTGCCATCTAGTTTACAAATGAATGCCTAAACATGCTTATATATGCAACTACAAACATTCCCACCAAGAATTTTGTAATTGAAACTTACTGTGTTGGCATAGGACCTAAATAACAATCACAAATCGACACTTTGAAATTGGTCCTAACCTAAAATAGGGCAAGACTAGGGTGTAGGCACCCAAGTCCTCCCCCCTATTTTAGGTAGGGATATTGTTAAGTGCAACCCTTGAGTCCAAATTGCCATGGAATTTTAGGGTTTTCTCATTGGGATGTCAGATTAGCATGAAAAATACTCTAAATGCATAAACAGGACCTAAGAGCTAAACCTTAAGAGGGAAAATCCCCCAAGGGGACATTTTCCAATGTAACATTTAGCCCCCACTTCAATGTATGTATAAATGTAAGGCCAATACATGAATTAAAGTACAATCAACAAACACAACAAACACAACAAACACGCCAAGCATGGGGAAGACATGCCAATCATAGAGAAGATAGTAACACATGCAAAACAAGGAGAAGATAGTTACAGTCATACAAAACATGGAGAAGTCAGCATTGAATACATGCAAAAACACAGTGAATACAGTGAATGTAGAGAAGACAAAGATGATTTTCTTTTCTTTTTCTTTTTCATTTTCATATATGAAATGCATATGCAAGTACATGAAAGTAAACACACCACTGATAATGTAAGAGGGACTCATCACCACTAGTCTTTAAACTACATATGGGCCAACACACATGCCATACACGCCAAATAAATCAAACATGCCATACAAATCCCAAAGCATAGGAGGGACTCATCACCACCGGTCTTTAAACTATGCTTGGGAACAAACAAGCAATACACACACTTGGAATACATAGAGAAAACATGGTAGACAAGTGATGGAGTGTTCCTATTTCTAGGTTCAACACCATCTTAGGCACATTACAGGCACACACCAACGATTGGACTTCGTCACAACAATCGTCGAAGACATGCTTAAGGGTTCAGTTAGTAATAGAACTGCTCCCTGCCTCACGATGAGGACTTTTGAAAAAGATAGGATGTTGACTCTCCAAGATAAATACACCATCCCTACCTCCACAGAGGGCTTAAATGATTGTAGTAGATTTCAAAAAAATCTCAAAGTGCGGGAGGGACTCATCGCCACCAATCTTTAAGACTGCACTTGAGAACAAGCACATTGCTAACATCTATAATAGACAGCTTACCTTATATATTCCCCCACCTTAAGGTGGTTGATATCAGGTACCGATATCAAGCACATTAAGGTAGGAAGAAAACACACAAGGGAACACGAGCTCTCACAAAGCCCATGCCCCCCAGAGGTGACATGTACTTTATGATCGCCAAATGTTCCCACAAACACATCCCTACAAGAAAAGTGTTAGTGTCCATATAATCATGATAAACAACAACATCAATGCATATGATCAATCACACAAAGAGCCAAGGTTATACTACAAATTTCAAGATCCGGTATAACTATGGGGCTATACCACGAAAATCTCAAAATTGAGTGTCACCAAGGTGAGATTCAGAGATAGACAAAGTGCATAGAGCAGCAGTATTGTTATGGTTTGTAAGAGAGATAAGAGACCATCAAGATCACACAACAAAGTGCATGGAGTGATTCTACTAGCCAAGCATCGGATAATATATATCAACCTCATTGTCATATTAGGAACTAAGTCCAATTTTTGATTTCTCACTAAAGGGATGCTAGGTCCACATTAGTATAATATGTTTTTTGTCATCTGCCTGCTAGGTAGAAATACTAGAGGAAGGGAAAAAATAAATCAAGACAGGTGAAACAAGTGCCTTAGGGACAATCACATAGGAGGGTGCCCCCAAGTCACCAACCACAATGCTATGTCCGTAAGACACAACACACAACAATAAAAATAGAGAAGATGCAATATAGAAGAATGATGATACAAATAGAAGAAGGGTCACAATAGAGGCAGTCTCCTAGTATCCTGGACCTTACAAGAGAAACAAGGGTCATCCCAGGAGACCTAAACAACACATAACACATCATGGGGGAAACACATCACGAGAGATAAAGGGTTAGAGATACTTACCTTGTAGGATCATCGAACTAAGTTTTGTCATCAAGAAAATCATTGTCATCTTCTCACTCCCGAATGTTATAGGAAAGTGGGACATAAGGTACCATAGCCCAACTCTAATTCTTTTTTCAGGTTGTCTATTCTTAAGATCTTCTTGGTTTGGTTCAATGTTTGGTGAGATGTTTTCTTGTTGAGATGCAAGTCATTGGGCATATTCTTGTCATCTCCTCATCTTTTATCTTGCTTGTCTATTTCTTTTTGTCTTACCACTTATCTCTTGTAAGATAGTTTTTTCTCTTTCATAGGCTTTTGTGTTTTAGAGGAGGAAGTACCGGAATCAAATCTCATTTATCTAGGTGGAATATTCTATTGTCAATGACTACCTCCTGATCCTTGTAAGGATGGCAGGGGAGGAAGCTCAGCATAGGGTCCATTTCATTTTGATCTAGGATTTTCTTCAAATGTGGGTCGTTCGTTTCTTGTTGTTTCTTGCATAGAACGACCGACCACTTGATGTAATAATTTTGTTTTGTAATTTCTATAGCTCAAGAAGTTAAAGTTTGTCCATGGCTTCAGTTCCTTTTCATATTTTTCCCAAAAGTAATCTAGTGTACAATGTTGTCTTGTAATCAAAGGTTTATACCTATTGTGATGAATAGTATGCACTTCTCCATTGAGAGGAAATTTTACACAGTTATAAATTGTTGAAGGGACAACTTTCATAGTCTTTAACCAAGGGTACCCTAGTTTTATATGGAAAATGTTAGAAATAGGCACAACATAAAACTATTGTTCTACATGTTTCTCAAATACAGTGACCAACAAATATATCTTCCCAAAACTGTTAAAAAAGGTTCCCTAATGTGTCTTAATCATCATATCCGAAGGGTCATAAAAGTCTTGCATTAATTAATGTAAAAAGAGGAACTATTCTATGGTGACATTAGTCATACAATTAGGATCAATGAGGGTTCCATCCACAGGATTTACCATTATCTTCACAGTGATGTAAAGAGGTCCTTCAGTGTCTCCAATTGTTCTATCATGTGGTGTAAACACAAGTTCAGGTTCGGGGACCTTTCTCTTCATATAAGGCCAAGGAGGGAACCTATTGTTATTGTTGTGATTAGAATCCATGTGTATATGTATTCAAATCAATGTGAGATCATATTTTAAAAGATTTTCAAATTTTATGCAAAAGGCTAGTGCAAAACTATGTATGAAAATGACCTAAAATGCTTGAATTTTTCAACTTTTTCAATGCAAATAAGTGAAAAAAAAGGTATTGTAAGGAAATTGATCAGGGGAATAAAATAATATGTCTGATATCATTCCAATAAATCCATAAAATCCTTCACAACACATTATTGATGCAAACCTCTGAATGATGACTAGTTAAAACCTAGTGAAAATGCTCTAAAATATGCGATTTTTCACAAATTTTGAATGCAAAGAGCCATGAAAAGGGGTGTTGTAAAGAATTTTAGGATGTAAAAAAGATTATAGTAGTAATATCAGTCACATAAGTCCATAAAATCTATCACAACACACTTGGAGTGCAAATCTAGGTCAAACCCTAGGTCAAATATAGGCAAAATATGCAATTTTCTACCAAATTTCAATGCAAAAGAGTATGATAATCATGTTGTGAGGAAAATTATGATGGAAATAAAATTATAACAGTAATAACAGCCACCTAATTCCAAAAAATCCATCACAACACGTTTATAGTGCAACTCAAGGTCAAACCCTAGGGAAAATATAGCTAAAATATAAATTTTTTCACCAAATTTCCACTGTAAGGGCCCAATAAAGAGGTGTTGTAAATAATTTGAGGAGGGGAAGAAGATTATAACCCTAATAACCACCAATTAGTTCAAAAATATTCTTCACAACATGCCTATGATGTAAATCTAGAGAGTTGAGAAGGTCAAATCTAGTGAAAAATCTAGGTTTTCGAACCCTAGGCATGAGGTCTTAGTCCAAATGAATGAAACATGTTATATGAATGTTTTTTAATCTGATTTATGATGAAAAATGAATTCCTCTCATATTTGAAAATGATTTTCAAACCCTACAGTGCAAAATGCAACTGCAAATCTAATGAAAAATCAATGAAAAATGCTAGTTTTTTGTTGAAATTTTCTATGTAAAAATGCAAATTTTTGAAATCTAAATGCAAATTTACACTAAAATGCAACACTACAGACAAATTTAAATTTGAACGAGTGTCTAAGATCAATAGAAAAATCTGAAACAAGATTTTACCTAGAAACCCTAGTTTTTGAATTTACTAGGTTATATGAAAAATTCAAAATTTCCAACAAAACCCTAGCAATTTTATAATGAAAATGTAATGCAAGTGATTGTAATTTTGTAATTTTATGCAATTTAGCTCATATCTGATGAAAAACTCATAATTTTAATGGAATTGAAATTAATTGATGAAAATTTTATGAAAATGCATACCATAGAGTGCAATGTTTTTCAAATTTTTCAATTTTTTTGTAATTTTTAAAATGCAATAAGATGAACAATGAAATGAATGAATGAAATGAATGTAAATCTTAAGAAAAACACTCAGAAAGGTGCCAAATTCATTAATAAAATGGGTTCACAAAAATGTTTAAGGTGAAATTTGAAGAGTGTTTGATTTGATGGTTTATGTGAATCCTCCTTTCACCTTAAACATTCAAGGGCTTTAGGTCAATTAGAAAACCTATTATCAGGCTTGCGATCACTTGGAATGTAGGGAAAATTGAAATTTTCTAGATTTGTTGATCAATTATGCCCAATTATGCTTAAAATCCTAATTATGTAAATTTGGAAGCAAACAGACAAATCACGAAAAATGCTCACACACAGAGATATTAAATGACAATCAAAAGTGTACCAGATTTTGAAGTTTAGAGAGAGGAACAATTGGGGACTAATGAGCAGGCGCCCTAGTCCAGTGCCATACTTTTCTTCAGGATCTAGAAACCTTCTCTGCAACATGTTCTTGTTGTCCCAGAGATTTTCCTGTTGCGTGATTCAAAGGACTAATGAGTGGGCACCCGAGTCCAGGTCCCTATTTTCTTCTTTGATCTGCAATTCCAATAGTTTGAACTGCTCCCCTGTAACTCCACTTTTTCTACTCCTACAACATGTAACTTGCAATCACATAAAAAATGGGTTGGGGGTTGTGGTGTTTAGAGGCTTGCCTCAGTCAAGCCCCGAAGAGACATTCAAGTCTTCTGAACACCATTGTTAGAGAAAGAGTGTGTATCCCTGTGGGATAGAGGTAAAATCGAAATGATGAATGATTGAAAACATGTAATTGATATCACCTTGTAGTGAAGATCTCATGGAAGGAAGTCTTGCTCTTCATGCTGTGAGGAGATGGTTGCCAAATCTACAAATACAAACACAATAACAACACAAATTCTACTCTAAAAAACATAATGAATCCCTTGGATCACTTCTACACGATCTCATGAATCAAAATTGCCATCTAGTTTACAAATGAATGCCTAAACATGCTTATATATGCAACTACAAACATTCCTGCCAAGAATTTTGTAATTGAAACTTACCGTGTCGGCATATGACCTAAATAACGGTCACAAACTGACACTTTGAAATTGGTCCTAACCTAAAATAGGGCAGGACTAGGGTGCGGGCACCCAAGTCCTCCCCTTATTTTAGGCAGGGATATTGTTAAGTGGAACCCTTGAGTCCAAATTTCCATGGAATTTCAAGGTTTTCTCATCGGGATGTTAGATTAACATGAAAAATACCCTAAATGCGTAAATAAGACCCTGGAGCTAAACCTTAATAGGGAAAAGCCCCCAAGGGGATATTTTCTAATGTAACAGTAGTTAATCCAATTATCAAGTCAAAAAGGTACATAAAATCTTGCAAAGTCTACTAATGATTATAAACATATATATATCATGCAATAATTTTCAGTTTATCTTTATGCAATTGATTTACGAAAAGAAGAAATGATACACAAGTCATTGCATGAAATAACTATTTATATTCATAAAGAGAGTGCTCATGGTTTTTGACACAAGCCATGGGATTAACTATACAAGATGCAATGAAAGAGAACACATACATCTAAAACAAAAAGTAATCATATAAGGAGAAGGGATCCATCATTGCCTGAATGATGAATCCCACTATTGGCAACATCATCTTCAGTTTTCCTCATTGATATTTCCAGGGGGACCTACAAGAGATAGTGAATGATATGTTAGAGCTTAGGATTCATTTTCATTCCTATATGTGATAATATCAAAATCTACATCCTACCCTTCATTTAAGCATCTAATGGAAGAAATAAACAACCTTCAGATGCAAATATACAATACTATAAAGAAGCAAGATTAGATCACATCACCATCGAAGGAGAGGCTCTTAGTCTCATTTGTTTTCCTAACATGTTTGTTGAATGTGTAGATACAAGTTTTTCAATGCATTGTGTCTCACCAATGGTTCCTTACTAACTGTCATGGTAGGATCACATAAAGGAGTAATCATTTATGTATTTTCATCCTTAAAGGGAGCAGTCATACTAAGGAAAATCCATAGTAGTCATTCAAAGTTCAAAGAATAGTCATGTTCTGACAACAGTCCATAATAAAAGAGCAGTCCCAACAGGCTTTTATAGCCATTGTTGTTGGTGCCAGAAGATTTAGAAGACATACACTATGCTCCAACTCAAATCATTATCAAGGGAACTCTCCAGAGTTGCAATGGTAATGAGGACAACAAGGATCTTGGCATGTCATGCAGTCAAAGACTCAAAGACTTAAAGGAAGCAATAATCATAAAGTAACAAGGGAGCAGTATGTAAATACTGGATAGAGTAGTCAACTCTGCCATGGAGAAACAGTCAAGAAAGATAGGTGCTTGTAGAGCTCAAGAGATCATTCAACATGGGTTAGCCTTTATAACTGTTATAAACTTCATGGATAATCTCCAATAGACAAAAGAACACTATCCTCAGTGACACAATTTATCAAAAAAGGCACAATAGAAATATAAAAGACAGTCATGTGCAGAAGCTAGAATTGGTAATGAGAAAAACCATCAGGATAAGATATAGAGCATTCATTAGCCAAGAGTCTGAAGAACTTGTAGAGTTGCATGTCTTCAATGGTAGTCAACTCTCCATAGTTTGAATGCTAGTGAGGACAGTTAAACATGTCAAAGAACTGTCACTTATCTTGAAGAGATAAATCCTTCATCCAAGATTGATAGGAGGTGTACATTACATATTCAAGGAGGCAAATGTATTACATTATAATAGTAAGGTAGAGATCCTTAACTTACCAGTAGAGGCTTCTGAAAAGCAAGCAGAGACAACTGAATAGGAGCAACCATTAGATGACTGAAGCATCAAAGGGGACAGTCGACAATAGGGTGCAGTTCTCATTAAGTTGACAATGAAATGTGATGATTAGATGATAGAAGAAGTGCCTAATAGTCATACCTTGACTCTTCGTATAACAATTGTCCATAGCAACCAACTGAAGGTGCACTCAAGATAGATGTAATAATTGAGATAATTATATTATCAAGAGCCAATAAGTATGGAGCATTAGTTTTTGGGCAATTAGTCATGTGTATGTTACCTTAATGCATCACATCAACATCAAGAGATCAATGTTTGAGCATGATAGTCAGAAAATAATGCAATGAGGACATAAAATTCATGAATAGAGATAGTCTTGGAACAAGGCAAAGACATGCTAAGAACAAATAAAGATAGGCTAAGAGGCCTCAACCAAAGACTGTTAAGTTTTGCAGCCATCTACCACTATTGTCTAAACATGCTAAGATCCTTATGATCTAGAAAGCCCTCCCAGGAACATTCAATTCTTGTAAAGAACTAGACAAAAACCTCAAATGTAAAAGTAGATCCATGGCACATAGCACCAAATCAAGGGCAAGATTCACATACAAGGCAATCCATTGAAAGGGGACAGCAGTCACAAAGTGCAAAGAGATGACTGTCCTAGGTAGTAGGCAGCTCTTTTGAAATAGTCACTAAACATGACAAGGAAGAACAATCACATTAGGAGAAAAGAAACAAGGAAGATGCAATGGTCAAAGATTAAGTAAAAGATAGTCATGATTGTCACAAGGGCACAACATAGTCATAAGGATTGTTGTAATAGCCAAGGAAAACACAGTCACAAAGACTGTCATAGCTATCATAGTCAAAAGGCAAAAAAAATAGTCCTAAAGATTGTGCTATAACAGTCAAGAGTAATAGTGGAGGATTGCTCTTAGAGCTTAAATGATTGTTGACTCTTGTAGTGGTACAATGCCATTCACCATACATGGATACATATATTGTACATGCAAGCCACTGTAACCTAAGAAAAGGCCTAAGTTTCAAAAAGCAATTCCAACCTCCATTCAAAGAGATAGCCATATCCCCAAGGATGTCATATACATCAATGAAAATTCAACATTTCCATACAAAGAGTATATTCAGAAGTTCCAAGGAGTTCAAGCCTTATTTTACCCTCATAGACATACTTTCCTACAGAGCTTCAGTATACAAGCACTAGAAGGACAACAGTTCAGAGAAGAGAGCATGAAACAATCAAGAAGTTAAAAGTATAGTGGTAAGAACAATATATGATGGACAGCCATGAAGAGATTGAAAGAAACAAATATATCTAGCATAAACAACAATCCTAAGAGCATGAAGTAGTCCTTTGTAAACTATCAACCATTGAAGAGGAGTCTACATGCAAGTGATAGTTAACAGTAGTAATATAGTACTGAAAATTGCAAATGACTATTCCTAAATATCATCCACTCCAATAGTCAAAAGCTTGTACATATGGCCAAATAAAAATAAGACAAATATTTACCACTTTTGTTGTGAATGAGGTGTAAACTTGCTAGTGAGTATTTGACCATTGAAATGAATGATATTCAAATAAAATCATGTTTGACAACCCAAAAGCATGTCATGGTTATGACTATCCCAGATAGTAGATGAGTGGGCATATAGACTGATTGCCCTATAAACATTCAAAGAGCAGTCTATCATAATCATATAAGAGTAGTAAAGGAAGGAGCAATCTAGTCTATTATGAGAATCAGTTGGAGATCAACATAAGGAATAGTATTTTACAGTATATGGAAGCTTCATAGCACATAGCAAGAGTTCACAGAGAGGGTCCTTCAAGAAGGCATAAACCATGCATGACAGTCCTTTTAGCTGGGAAAAGCAACTAGAGATGAGAAAAACATATATCCTTCATAGAGAGACCTTTGAGAGGTAGCAGAGATTTCATAAATAACAAAGTCATTTCATTGAGTAGGGTCATTTTCATAGTTTTTCATCATCCAGAGAAAAATCCACAAAGGGACATCAACAGGAACAAGGTGCCACAGTTTCAATACAACCCAAGTAGGGTTTTGTCAGAAATAAAGTAAACTTTCATAGTTTCCAAGATAAAAATTAGTGAGAAGATACAAGGGAAACAATATACCTGAGGAAAAGCAAAGAGGCAGTAATATAAAGACCATAGTTATAGAGCTTCTTGAGAGCTACAGTCACATGTAAAGCATGATAGCAAAGAGCAAACTATCTTCATTGTTTTCCTTTAGAGTTTTTTACTTAGAAGAGCCATAGAGGCGATGAAGGCTAGGGTTGTATTACGAACAACATGATTCACATTTTGTAGAGAGATTTTTATCTACCTCGGAGAAAGCAGAGAAGCCTGATAGGTTTCATACCACTATCAAAACCCTAAAAGGAAAGAGGCCACAACCCGTATGGAGGTTTTCTTATTAAATGAGTAAGGTAAAGTAGATCTTTCTTAATTTTTGAAGAAACATAAGCTACAAAGCATTCTTTCCAAGTAGTTTCTTCGTGAGAAAAAGTAGGCAGTATAAGGAAACCATAGCCTTTTATTGATACAACAAGAGAAACAAAGTAGAGTCGTCCCAAGGTTTTAAAGATATATATAAAACTTGATCAAAAAAGGAAAAGAGATGGGCTCCTCATAGGATTCTAAAGAGGATATGCCTAGAAAAGAGTCCACTTTTTCAATATTTTCTCATAGAAGCATAACAATGAAAAGATGGTATACAAAAATAGAGAAAGGACTTTTATTCGGTGTGTGTAGAGGGCTAGTTTTCTTAGTTCATCAACAATAATGAGCAGTTTTTACAGTATTAGAGGATGCTTACCAGTCTCAAGAAAGTAGTGAGATGAGAAGCCAGTGGAAGTTGTAGAGAGTCCTCCAAAGCTGACATTAAAGCCTACAATAGACCTTTAAACCCCCTATGGCGGCGTAGGATGTAGAGCAACAAAAGCATAGAGAAGAATAGTGAAATGAAAATCTTTTAGGGTTAGTTTTCCTTTTGTCATGTTGCCCTAGCCTGTGGGTTTTAGTCCTTTTGACTTTTAATTTAAAAGAAATCATTATAAATCAAAAGGAGGCTCGTAGTCAAACACTTTTCTAAGTGTTGACGACTATAAGCTAGCATGAACCCATGAGAGGGATGGGGAGTCATAAGGAGTATGATGGGTTTTGTGACTTTTATTGTTTTTTTCCCTTAAATCAAACAAAAGAGAGGTAATGATTTAAGTTTGAAAAGAGGAAAAGCCATGATGGGCTTTTATATTTTTGCTATTGATATAGGTCAATATTGAGTAGGTTTGGAGCTATTTATAAGCCAACGGTGGAGGGCATTTTTTGATCTTTGTGAGATTTTATAAGGGATTGTGTATCAAATAATGTAATCATGACACCTTTTACCCCTCTTGCATAGCCTAAAGACATTTATAAATGTAATATAACACCTATTTAGGTAACAATCATTTATTACCTTGATACTTGTTATATAAGCCTATAATGTCAGAAAATGTCCCCTTGGGGGCTTTTCCCTCAAAGGTTTAGCTCTCAAGTCTTTTAAGTGTATTTAGGATATTTTAGTTCATATTTTGGCATCCCAATGGAATGAGACCTGGGTAACATGAAAAATGGGACTTAGGAGGACCCATTGAGTTGTACCCTACCCAAAATAGGGGGGGAGGACTTGGGCGCCCATGCTCTAGTCCTGCCCTATTTCAGGGTAGACCCAATTTCTGGGTGTTGATTTATGACCGTTATTTGGTTATTTTGCTGACACGGTAAAGTTTGAATTTTAATTTCTTGGCGGGAGTGCTTGTAGATGCATATATAAGCAATATTAGGCATTCATTTGTAAACTAGATTATATTTCATGTGAGTTTGGCATCCTAAGGTGATTGAAGGCTTTCTATTGTGTTGCAAGAGTAGACTTGTGTGTTTTGTGTGTTGATATTTGTAGATTTGAGCATCAATTCCTTCATGGTATGAAGAGCATCTTCCTCCATGAAAGCTTCACTACAAGGTGACATATCATTGTGTTTTTATCATTGATTCCTTTGGTTTTTGGCCTCTGCCTCACAAGGGCATGCCCTCTTTATCTGAAAATGGTGTTCAGAGACTTAAGTGTCCTCCGAGGTTTGATTGAGGAAAACCTCTAAACACCACAACCCCAAAACCAAGTCTTGTGATTATAGGTTCTAGGTGTCGCATATGAAAAAAGTGGAGTTGTAGGAAGACTGGGAAGACATCAGAGATTCAGGATCTAAAGGAAAGATAGATAGAAGAGCATTTTTGGGACTAGGGCACTCACTCCAATGTCCTCTGCAGATAAGTTTCTAAAAATAGAAGTCACAGGGCTAATCAATGTCCGAAGGAGGTCCAGATTCCCCAAAAAAGTAGGTACCTTTGACTTGGGTGCCTGCTCCAGTGGCCCCGACTATTCTTCTTTAGAACCTTGAAAATAGGTATTTTGTAATTTGGTATTTTACTCCCGTCTGCAAGAGGATTTTTTGTAATTCATTAATTTGTTGTCGTATTTGCATAATTAGGGTTTAATGGTCAATTGGACATAAGAGAAGGAAAAATTGATAATTAATTCCCTAATCCAAGTTTCCCTACATCTAAAAGTGACTCTAGGGTATGATAGTGCTTGCCACTTGATCCTAGATCCTTTAATGTTTAGTGGAGAGGCAGATTTTAACATCTAAACAATAAAAGATTAACAAAATCCAATTTTACCCTAAACATTTTGGTGAACCCATGTTTTTGAACTTAAATTACAACTTTTTGAGTGTTTTTCTACATATTTGGTGTGATTTCATTCATTCATATAGGCATTTACTTTATTGCATTGAGCAAATTTTTAAAAAAAATGAAAAATTGGAAAAATACAACAAAATTACATTGTTGGGCTTACTAAATTGTGTCAATTCTTCCTAAATTTTCCTAATTCATGATTTTTGCATCAGATATATTATAAAATATAGAAAAATATAAAAATTCAAAATCTTTCTTTGCATTTTCATCATTTAATTGCTAGGGTTTTGTGGAATTTTGACAATTTTTAGATAACCTAGTAATTCCAAAATCTAGGGTTTGTAGGCAAAATATTTTATCATATTTTTATACTAATTTTAGAGGCTCATTAAAATTTGGATTTTTCTATAGTCCTACATTTTAGTGTGAATTTACATTTAAATTTAAATTATTTGCATTTTTGCATTGAAATTTTCAACAAAAACTAGCAATTTTGGTGCATTTTCATTAAATTTGCATGGGCATTTTGTATGTTTGAGCTTGAAATCATTTTCAGATCTGCGAGTATGTAATTTATAACAAAAATCAGACTTCAAACAATTCACATAGCATTTTGTCTCAAAATCTAAAACCTAGGGCTTCAAAAACGACAATTTTCGCTAAAATTAGCCTTATTGTCTCTCCAAACTTGCACCATAGGTGTGTTGTGAAAGATATTTTTGAATTAATTTGATTTTATCATGGTAATAATTTTATACCCCTCATAAAAAGATTCACAACACTATTTTAACGGGCTCTTGTAGTGAAAAATTGGCAAAAAACTACACATTTTGACAATTTTTGCCCTAGAGTTTGACCTAGTTTGCACTCCAAGCATGTTGTAATCAGATTTATGGATTAAGGAGACTGATATTATTGATATTATTCACTTTCCCTCCTAAAATTTCTTACAACACCTCTTTTGCTAGGTCTTGGAGTTGAAAAACTGTGAAAAATAGTCTATTTTCGCTATATTTTCACTTAAGCGGCACTGAAAGCATGTTGTGTTGGATATTTTTGCATCAAGTGGCTGTTTTTTCTGATATTATTTTCTGTCCATCACTATTTTTCTCACAACACCCTTTGCTATGCTCTGTTGCATTGAATTTTGGTGGAAAAAGTGACTATTTTGACATATTTTCACTATAAATCGACTCAGCATTGCATCAAGAGTGTGTTGAGAGTGAGCATATTGCTACATGAGCTTAATAACTTGCTGCCCTAAGTGAAATATTACTTTAGGAAGAAGCATAAGACACATGGGATCTAGTGCTCTTGAAGAAGTTGGTACTTTGAACACCTTCTTTACAAAAGGAGAAACCCAAACATTACAAGACATTCCACCTATTACAAGTACAATGGAAGAACAATCTTTTCATGATGTTGATGATATCATTGAGGTGACAGGATATGTATTAGATGAGTAAATAGAAAAATTAGATAAAGAGTTAGCCGAATTTCAATCATTTATGTAAACTGAGAGAATAACTAAAGAAGTTGTTCCTACAATTCATAATATATCAGAATTGATAAAAGAAGGACAAATGGTGTTAATGCACTTCATGGTCTAACACATATCATGCAAACTAAAATTATGCCAGTGACCCAATGTGCACAAGTGATAAAGAACACTCTATCACCATCTCATACAAAAGTTTCGACACCTATACCAACTACGGGATTATCCACTTTTACATCAACGATCTTAACAACTAATGCGAACGCTTGTAGAAATGCTACCACTGGTATTGGAGTATCTAATGGCACAAATTACAAAGTTATGGGATTTAACTATTAGAATTTGATTTCTAAAGGGACATCTTCTATGAATAATTATTCTCAACCTCCTATCTATTCCGCTCATTTCCAACTACCTATTACCTATTTGTAACCATCCTCCACCTACCACTATGTCCAACAACTGTTGACCTATTCCTAGCCTCTACCTGTCATATCCCAAGCTCATTCACCTCCTCACTTTGGTTCCAATTCCTCACAACAAACCACATCTCCAAATAATGCCATCCTAAACCTACTTTTACAGAGCATGACTGCTTTGCAACAAAAGGTAACAAACTTGACAAATTCTTCGCAGCCTAGTCTACTGATGTATCATGCCTATAATCCATTATCATATGCAATCTTGAGAACCCTTATGCCTAAGAGGTTTGAGCCTCCTCGCTTTGAAAAATATGGTGGAAAAGGAGATCCTAATATCCATGTGGTAGCATTTACAGCTATGTGTAGTGATTTCTATTTTGAAGAGGATTTGTTAGCAAAACTTTTCCCACGATCCCTCAAAGATACTATCTTAGAATGGTTTTCCTCTTTGCCTCCAAATTCAATTCACTCCTTTTTGCAGTTGATTGATCAATTTTTACAACATTTTCAAGCAAATATCGGACCCCAAGTCACTCTTATCGATTTGGTTCAATGCAAACAAGGTCTGAAAGAAAAATTGATTGAATTCATTAGTCGTTATCAAGGCCTTTATGCTCAAATTCAATATCAGATGAAAAATGAGGATGTTCAGAAGATATTCATTACAAATCTACAACCTAATATTTGTGATAAGATTCTCTTGATGAAGTACAACTCCTTTCAACATTTATGCACTGCCCTTCGTGATTATCAACTTTCGTCTAGTCAGTATGAAAACCAAAACTCATTGGCTCAAGTTGGACAATCTAGGGTGGATCATCACAAAACAACTTTAAAAGGAACAATAATAGGGGTTTCATCAAGATCAATGGACCAAATACAAATGTGTCTACTATAAACAATCAAAAGAAACAATCGTATCAACCAAGGAAGTTTACTCCAATATTTGAGTCCTATGATTCTACTATGAATCAAGCTGTGAGTAACAATATTTTAAAACTTCTCCCAATCAAGCCTATTGATCCTAGTAAACAAGGACCTTACTTTGATGCTAATGCCTTTTGTCATTTTCATCAGACATAAGGACATGACATTGAATGATGTATGCATCTTAAACATGAGATACATGACCTTATTGATTCAAATGTCATCCAAGTATCGAGTGTGAACGATAATGGAAACAAGTCGGTTGCTCCACCGAATCAGAATTTACAAATCTTCACTAATCCTTTTCCTTAGCATACTGAAAATAATATGGTGGAACAAGGTTTAGTCAAAGTAGATGAGGATGATTAATTGGACTATGATAGTATCATGGGAATGATTGAAGTGGATAAGAAACAAGTGGATAACCCACCACATCCATGAAGAAATGGAATTTACGCTGAGGTTCCTCCTCCATTATCCTTATATGGATCGGGAGATAATCAAAATGCATTTGAAAAGAAAGAACAACAACTGATATAGACAAACAAGATGGTACATGATGAATCTTGCTACTATTCTAGAAAGATTTACTAACGAAAACTTGCCAAAAATTAGAAAAGAACAAGACAACAATCAATAGTCAAAAATAATAGTGGTTCTCCCCCTCATAAGCAACAAAAAGCCTCATTTAAACAAGGATTTAAAGAACAATCATCATATGATAACAAACAAGACTTTCATAAGAACCACTCAAATTTTACAACAAATATGATCAAATACCTCTACAAGAGGTTTGTGAGCTCCAACATATAATATGAAGACCCTATAGGTCAGTATCTCTAACCCTTTATCTCTCTCATGATGTGCTTCCCCCGTGATGTGTTATGTGTTGTTTAGGCCTCCTGAGATGACTTCAGATTCTCCCGTAAGGTTCAAGATACCCGAAGACCGCCTCTGTTGTGACCTTCTTCTATTTGTATCATCATTCTTCTATATTGCCTCTCTCTGATTTCATTGTTGTGTGTTATGTCTTGCGGACATAGCGTCATGGTTGGTGACTTGGGGGCACCCTCCTACATGACTGTCCCTAAGACACTTGTTTCTCATCTCTTATTTATTGTTTCCCTCCCTCTAGTGTTTCCACCTAGAGGGCAGATGATGACAAACATTTATACTGATGCCAACCTAGTGTCCCTTTCGAGAGCAATAAAAAAATGGACTATAGTTTCTAATATGACGATGGGGTTGTATATCTTATCCGACACTTGGCTATTGGAAGCACTCGTGCTTTCCACGTAGTGAATTTTATGATGTTTCTATCGCATTTACAAACCTTAATGATACTGTTGCTCTATGCCACCTTTGTTTGCCTTTGAATCTAGCCTTGATAGTACTCGATTCAGAGAGCTTTGTGATATATCCGTACGGTTATCCTTAAACTCTGAATTCATTGTATAACCTTGGCTTTTTGTGTGGTTAATCATATGCATTGATGTTGTTTATCATGATGTTGTAGACACTAACATGTTTCTTGTAAGGATGTGTTTGTGAGAACATTTGGTGATCGTAAAGTACAGGTCACCTTCGGGGGTCACGGGGTTTGTAAAAGTCGGTGTTCCCCTGTGTGTTTTCTTCCTACCTTAACGTGCTTGATATCGATACATGATATCAACCACCTTAAGGTGGGGGCATATAAGGTAAGTTGTCCGTTATAGATGTTAGCAATGTGTTTGACCTCAGATGCAAAGACTTGCACCCCAAGGTAGTGCATTTTGCATCCTGAGCTTGTTCACAATCAATCAATCAATCATGTAAGCCCTCTACAGAGGTGGGGATGGTGTATTTCCCAGAGCAAATTACATCATCCTGTCATTTTCAAAAGTCCTCTGTGGAGGTGGGGAGTAGTTCTGTGACTAACTCAACCCTTAACGATCTCTTCGGTGATTGTTGTGGCAAAGCCCAATCGTCGGTGTGTGCCTGTAATGTGCCTAAGATGGTGATGAGCCTAGAAATAGGGTACACACCATCGCTTGTCTGCCGTGTTTTCTCCTTGTCTTCAACTGTGTGTGTTTTGGCGTGCTTGTTTTGTATGGCATGTTTGTTGCCCCATATGCATAGACTAGCACCATTGAGTAGTGCTTCGTGCATTTTGGGAGGTTTTGCATGTATTGTGTGTGTGTTGCCCCATATGCAGAGACGAGTGCCATCAAGTAGTGCTTCCTGCATTTTGGGAGGTTTGTTTACTTTCCAGTACTTGCATTTGCATTTCATATATATGATAAAAAGAAAAGAAAAGATATCATTTATGTCTTCCATGCATTAATGTGTCTTCTATGCATTGACTTTCTACTTTGTGTTCTGCATGACTGTAACTGTCTTCTCCATGTTTTGCATGCCTGTTACTGTCTTCTATGTGATTGGCATGTCTCCTCTGTGTTTGATGTATTTGTTGTGCTTGTGACCTTACTTTAATGCATGTATTGGCCTCGCATTTATACATACATTAAAGTGGGGGCTAAAAGTAATGTTAGAAAATGTCCCCATGGGGGCTTTTCCCTCATAAGGTTTAGCTCTTGGGTCTTTTAAGTGCATTTAGGACATTTTAGTCTATATTTTGGCATGCCGATGGAATGAGACCTGGGTAACATGATAAATGGGACCTAGGAGGACCCCTTGAGTTGTACCCTACCTAAAATAGGGGGGAAGGACTTGGGTGTCCATGCCCTAGTCCTGCTCTATTTTGGGGCAGCCCCAATTTCCAGGTGTCAGTTTATGACTGTTATTTGTTTATTTTGCCAACATGGTAAAGTTTGAATTTTAATTTCTTGGCGGGAGTGCTTGTAGATGCATATATAAGAAAGTTTAGGCATTCATTTGTAAACTAGATTATATTTTGTGTGATTTTGGCATCCTAAGGTGACTGAAGGATTTCTATTGTGTTGCAAGAGTAGATTTGTGTGTTGATATTTGTAGATTTGAGCATCAATTCCTTCATGGCATGAAGAGTATCTTCCTCCATGAAAGCTTCACTACAAGGTGACATATCATTGTGTTTTTATCATTGATTCCTTTTATTTTTGGCCTCTGCCTCACAAGGGCACACCCTCTTTATTTGACAACGGTGTTCAGAGACTTAAGTGTCCTCTAGGGTTTGACTAAGGTAAACCTCTAAACACCACAAACCCCAAACTAAGTCTTGTGATTGCAGGTTATAGTTGTTGCATCTAGAAAAAAAGTAGAGTTGTAGGAAGACTGGGAAGACATCAAAGATTCAAGATCTAAAGGAAAGATGGACAAAAGAGCATTTCTGGGACTAGGGCACTCGCTCTAGTGTCCTTCACAGACAAGTTTCTGAAAACAAAAGTCACAGGGCTGATCAGTGTCTGAAGGAGGTCTAGATTCCCCAAAAAAGTAGGTACCTTGGACTTGGACACCTGCTCCAGTGTCCTTGACTATTCCGCTTTAAAAGGTCAAAAATAGGTATTCTGTAATTTGGTATTTTACTCCCGTTTCCAAGAGGATTTTCCATAATTCATTAATTTGTTGTTGTATTTGCATAATTAGGGTTTAATGGTCAATTGGACATAAAAGAAGGGAAAATTGATAATTAATTCCCTAATCCAAGTTTTCCTACATCTAAAAGTGATTCTAGGGTATGGTAGTACTCGCCACTCAACCCTAGATCCTTCAATGTTTAGTGGAGAGGCAAATTTTAACATCTAAACAATAAAAGATTAACAAAATCCAATTTTACTGTAAACAAAGCCTAAATCACTTATAGTTTATTATAATAGTTGTAAAGGTAATTAATTAATCATATTACATTTAATATTTGTTAAATTAGACTTATAAATTGCCCTCCTACCATGCAAAGAGAGTGTATCAGAGAGAGGAGGAGTTAAACTGAGGTGTCAAACTCATGCAGAGTAGATTCTACTTCTATTTTTGACTTTGGGTCAAACTGATCTATTTTTAGCATTCTGTTTGGTCAAACACCTTGGGAGGAGGAGTTTTGAGCTAAAATAGCTCATTTTGGAGCATTTATGGACCCTATTTTTTAGGGTTTTTCCTCTTGCTCGCCCAACAACTATGGGTTGACCTTTCCAACCTATTCATGCATCATTCAGAGTCCATTCAGACAAGAGTTGACTCCCCTTTGACTTTTTAGGAGAGATTGTTGGATTATATGAGAAAAAGCATATGATTTTTTTTTTAGTTCTTACTTTTTTCTCTTGCCTTTACACATTGCAGATGTTGGAATAAGGGCAGACAACTGATAGGGGAGGTGAATCAGTTGTCACCAAAACTTTTATCCTTTGCTATAATTAAACTTATTTACCACTTAATAATAGATGAATGTTATAACCATGAAAACATGAATCAACAACACATGAGGAGAAACAAAATCAACACACATAACACTAGGATTTTTATGTGGAAACCTGACTAAGAAAAAAACCATGGTGGGGGTTAACCCAAAAGATTTATTCTCTATTAAAAGAATAGAAAATGGGGAAGGCACATGCCTTTAGGGCACACTACCCAGAGCTCACTGCTCCAAGAGGATCACTGCCTATAGAAATATTTATAAGTTTATCACATAAAGATTGAACTGGAAAACATCTTCTTCATGCCAAGGTCAGTTCCATTGATGCGCAAAACACTTCTACTTTGTCCCTCAAAAACTTCTTTGCTATCTCCTCATCCTTTATTTCTCTTCCTCTTCTACTCTTCCACTTCTCTGCTTTGCTTTTCTTCCTTTCTTACGATCTTATCATTTTTCCACAAGGATACATTTCCACAACTCAACCACACATATTTATATGCTTTGTCAACCTTGGAATAAACATCAAGGGTGGTACATCAAACATCTAACTTAATGTGAATCCCTATACTAGCGGCCAAACATAGCTGGGATCTAAATATTCCTCAAACACCATGCCACACTTCATAGAACCTCTCTTAGATCATCCGCAATATGCACAAAGCATCTGGTTGGCCAAGACTGGAAAGAACAACAACACCCAAGGACAAATCTTCAATCACAAGCTCAATACTCAATGCCAACCACCAACACAATAGGCACCCAATTCAGAGACCACCACAAGCACAAAGAAATCAATAGGAACAACCACACCACCTCAAATCACCAGAAACACTTGCACCTTCATCCGAGAATTCAAGAACACCAACTGTCATGACTATCACACTAGAAAGATTGCTTGTGGACCTCCAAACAATGAACCACTTGAGTTGAGGATACACACTCATATCCCAAACACACCTCTAGATTCACAGATCATAATATTCCAATGCAGATCAATCCAGACCATACTCCTATCACTCTGTCACCTCTAAACACTACAAAAACCTAGTTCTACTTAGATGGCCATAACTTCATCAATACTTCATGCAGACCTCTCAAATCATAACTGGAGCACCTTCAAACAATCCTCTACAAACCCTTTAATCCACAAACTCTGATCTTCATCTCAGTAGGAATACAGAGCAATCTACTTCACTGAACTACACTGTCTTCACTGTCTTTTACAAAGAGATATGTAACTCACTTATCTCTTCCAAAGAGGCTAATTTTCTTGATATCCTCAACATACATGTCTTCTAAATAGGTACAATTAACACCAATGACAACAATGATATGTTGACATCAATGACAACACCAATTAGGCACATATTTGTAACAATCTCCCCCTTTGTCATTGATTGCAACATATGATGTGAAAAACTGATTCCACCATCAAGACAAGACCTTCTCCCCCTTTCTCTTATCACACCTACAACTACTTACTGCTCCCCCTGTCACCAGTAACTACTCACTTCCAAGTTTTTCACATGACTTCTCTCCCCCTTTGACATCAATGGCAAAGGGCACATATTTGCAATCATGTTTCCTCGTTTTGTTTCCAAACTGAACTACAGAAATAACATATTGACTACTCCCCCTGAGTAGTATCCCCTAAAAACTAATCGAAATCACAAGATATGACTGTGAATTCCACTAGACTGATGCACCTTAGTGCACCTTAGTTCTGAATAGGAGGGGTAATAACCCCTAACATCACTCTGAGATACTCAAAATTATCCTTAGGTAGAGGCTTAGTGAAGATATCCACAATCTGATCCTTTGAAGAGACAAACTCCAATTTGACTTCATTCTCATTTATCTTTTCTCTCAAAAAGTGAAACTTGATGGATATATGCTTTGTCTTTGAATGCAACACCGGATTCTTTGAAATGTTTATTGCACTTGAATTATCACAGAAGATTGTAACAGGCTATTCAAACACAAATTTGATATCCTTCAACATTTGCTTCATCCACAAAACTTGAGTACAATTACTTGCTACTTCTATATACTCTGCCTTCGCAGTAGACAGAGATATTGCATCCTACTTTTTGCTTAGCCAAGAAACCAATCTCTTTCCCAAGAAAAATGTACCTCCACCAGTAGTCTTTCTATCATCCACATCTCCTACCTAATCAACATTTGTATATGCATGAAGAGTGAAATCATCACCCTTAGGATACCATAATCCATAATTAGATGTTCCCTTCAGATATCTAAAAATCCTTTTGATTGCTACAACATGAGATTCTTTGGGATTAGCTTGAAATCTAGCAACAAGGCCAACTACATTCATAATATTAGGTCTGGTATGAGTCAGATAAAGTAGTTCTCCAATCATTGATCTGTACCTTTTCTGATCTTCCTTAGGACAATCATCATCTTTACTCAACTTGCATCCGGTTACCATAGGAGTACTCACTAGTTTTGAATCTTCCATTCCAAACTTTTCAACAATTCTTGCACATACTTAGTCTGAGATATGAAGATACCTTTTTCTAACTGAATGATTTGTAGACCTAAGAAAAAGTTCATTTCACCAAGCATGGACATCTCAAATTCACTTTGCATCTGATCAACGAAATTTTTACATGTGCTCTCATTTCCACCAAAGATCATATCATCAACAAATACCTCAACAATCAAGATGTATTCATGATCAATTCTAAAATAAAGATTACTGTCAGCAGTGCCTTTGCTAAATCCTAACTTTAGAAGATACTTATGTAACCTTGTATACTAGGCCCTTGGGGCTTGTTTAAGTCCATACAATGCTTTCTTCAATCTACAATCCTTATCTCCTTGATCACATAGTTGGAACCCTTCCGGTTGTTTAATGTAGACCTCTTCTTCCAACTCTCCATTCAGGAACGTTGACTTGACATCCATCTGGTAAACTTTGAAATCTATGAAAGCAGCAAAGGCAAGAAATAATCTGACTACTTGAATTCATGCCACTAAAGAAAAAGTTTCTTCAAAATCATTTCCCTCTACTTGAGAATATCCTTTGCACACCAATCTTGCTTTATTTCTCACAACTTCACCATCTTCATTCAATTTATTCTGAAAGACCCATTTGGTTCCAATTACATTTTTTCTCTTAGGTCTTGGAACAAGATTCCAAGTATGATTCTTTTCAATTTGTATTAATTCTTCTTTCGTTGCTTTTACCCAACTTTCATCATTACAAGATTCACTCACTAATTTTGGTTCAATCTTTGAAATCAAACAATACTCCTCTTATTATTTAGAAATTATTCTTCTAGTCTGAACACCTTTACTTTTATCTCCTATGATTTGATTTTTAGAATGATTCAATCTTACATACCTAGGAGTTTTGGGATTTTCTTCAATTTCTGATTCTTGAACTTGTTCCTCAACATTTACATTAACTTCTCGAGTCACTGGATTCTCTAGAACAAATTGAACTTGCTCTCCTTCATTTTGTTCATCTGATTCATATCCACAAAACCTTGAAGGTCTTTCCTTGCTTTCATCAATCTTGACATTATCACTTTCATCAATATTTTTCAACCTCTTGTTAAAGCACCGGTATGCCTTGCTTTGATTAGAATAACCAATAAATATTCCTTCATCACATCTTGCATCGAACTTGCCTAGATCTTCATCTCTTTTGATATAACATTTACTAGCAAAAAATTTGAAATATTTTATAGGAGCATCACCAAATCACAGTTCATAAGGTGTTTTACTAGAATTACCTTTGATCTACACCTGGTTAAGAGTGTAGACAGCAGTACTTACAGCCTCTCTCCAATAGACATGTGGAACATTTCCTTCCATCATCATGGTTCTAGCAGCCTCTTGAATAGTCCAGTTCTTCCTTTCCACAATTCCATTCTACTAAGGACTCCTAGGAGCAGACAATTGCCTTCATATTCCATGCTTTTCACAAAATGCATTAAACTTACCGGAGGTAAATTCTCCACCTCTGTCAGATCTCAGACACTTTATCTTCACACCAATCTCATTCTCCACCCTAGCCTTGAACACTTTGAATTTGTCAAGAGCCTCTGATTTCTATCTCAAGAAAGTGACCCACATCATCTAGGTGTGATCATCAATCAACAACATAAAGTATATGTCTCCTTGCAAACTCCTAACCCTGACAGGACCACACAAATCAGTGTGCACAAGTTCCAAAAATCCACTTGAAGATTATTCTTTACTCTTGAATGTAGTTCTGATCTATTTGCCCAACTGGCATTCCTTACACATGCTATTAGTAGGTTTCACAAGATTTGGAAGATCTCTTATAGCTTGAGTAGCATTTATCTTGACAATGTTATCAAAGTTTAAATGACACATTCTTTTATGCCATAGCCAAATCTGATCAATCTAAGCAATCAACCAACTTTTACCAGTACCACTTAAATGGAAGATGTTACCTCTATTCTATGTACCAGATGCAAACTCAGTTCTGGAGCTCTCCAAAATTTTGCATTTACCATCCTTGAATCAAAGATTATATCCCTTGTCAACCAACTATCCAACACTAAGAAGATTATGTTTTAACCCTTCTATATACAATACATCATTAGTGTTATTCTTATCATCAAGAGAGATGGATCCTCTACCATGGATTCTACCAGCTGAATTGTCTCCAAACTTCACAATTCCACCTTATACCTTTCCATACTTATAAACTTACTCTTATCACCTGTCATATGATGAGAGCATCCACTGTCAATTACCTATTCATCCTTTTCTTCAACCTAAACAGGTAAGGCTCCTTCCACATTCACATAGCTAGCGGATTCAATAGGTACCAGATCTTCTTCTTTGATGATAATGAACACTGATTCATTTCCTAAGGTACTTCCCTTATTAGATTCATCATCAGTGACTCCTTCTTCAACAACTTCTTGGACATAGTAGCATTTCTTCTGAACCCTAGGTCTATTAGGGTTTGTCTTTGAAACCCTCTCCAGACATCTTGAGGCAAAATGACCAATCTTATTGCAAGTAAAACATTTGAAAGGCAATTTTCCTTCATACTTATTAGATCCTCTTGGTAATATTTTGGCAAACAAGGCTTCAAGTTCTTCAAACTCTGATTCATCTTCTTTAAAGTCCTTCTTTGCCTTCTCAAATCTGGTTAGTCTTCTTGAAGAGATTTAACCTGGATCAAATCTTTGCTTTCCAAATACACTGGCCTTAAATGCATATTTAGATTTAGGAAGAGAATCACCAAACTCACTCATTTCAAATGTTGAGAGCTTTCCAACCAACTGATCCATTATAACAGTTGTCATAGTCCTGATTTCCTCAATAGCAGCAACTCTATGCTTGTATGAAGTAGGTAAGGATCTGAGCACCTTGCCAACAATCTCTAATTCTTCCAGTCTTGCACCAGTACACCGGATACCACACACAAGTTCATTCACTTTCTGCATGTAGGAAGTAATGTTTTCATCTTCACTCATCCTTAAATTTTCATATCTACCCTTTAGGCTCTGCAACTTAACACATTTGACATGTTCATCACCTTGATATAGAGTTTCCAACTTCTTCCAGATTTCATGACCAGTTTTCAATTCTAGGACATTTGTCATTTTTGTATCAGTATGGGCACTCAACAAAGCCTCTTTAGCTCGAATATTTTTTTCAACATCTTTGAGTTCATCTGGAGTTAAAGGACCTTTCTCCGGGGGTTCGTACTTATCCTTTGTTATCAACCAATAGGCTTCACCCGTGCATTGTAAATGGCACTCCATGTGACTCTTCTAAAGAGAGTAATTTGTTCCATCAAATCTTAGACTGTCTTTCTTGTAAGTCGACATCCTAGATCTCCTCAAGCAGACAAGCTTCTTTTAGAGGAATCGACTATGATACCAATTGTTGGAATAAGGGCAAACAACTGAGGAGGGGGGGTGAATCAATTGTCACTAAAACTTTTATCCTTTGCTGTAGCTAAACTTCTTTACCACTTAATAACAGATGAATGATATAACCATGAAAGCATGAATCAACAACACATGAGCAAAAACAAAATCAACACACATAACACCAAGATTTTTACATGGAAATTCTGTTAAGGGAAAAACCACAGTGGGGGTTAACCCACAAGATTTATTCTTTGTTAAAAGAATAGAAAATGGGGAAGGCACATGCCTTCAGGGTGCACTCCCTAGAGCTCACTGCTCCAAGAGGCTCACTACCTACAGAAATATTTATAAGTTTATCATAGAAAGATTGAACTAGAAAACAACATCTTCTTCATGCCAAGGTTAGTTCCATTAATGTGCAGAACACTTCTGCTCTGTCCCTCAAACACTTCTTTGCTATCTCCTCATCCTTTACTACTCTTCCACTTCTCTACTCTACTTTTCTTCATTTCTTATGATCTTCTCATTTTCACATAAGGATACATTTCCACAACTCAACTACACATATTTATATGCTTCATCAACCTTGGAATAAACATCAAGGTCAGCACTTCAAACATCTAACTTAATGTGAATCACTATACTGTTGGCCAAACATAACTGGGATCTAAATATTCATCGAACACCATGCCACACTTCATAGAACCTCTCTTAGATCATCCACAATATGCACAAAGCATCCAGTTGGCCAAGACTGGAAAGAACAGCAACACCCAAGGACAAATCTTCAATCACGAGCTCAATCCTCAATGCAGACCACCAACACAATAGGCACCTAATCCAGAGACCACCACAAGCACAAATAAATCAACAAGAACAACCACACCACCTAAGATCACCAGAACCACTTGCATCTTCATCTAGGAACTCAAGAACACCAACTATCATGATTGTCACACTAGAAAGATTGCTTGTGGACCTCCAAACCATGAACCACTTGAGTTAAGGATACACAATGATATCCTAAACACACCTCTAGATCCGTAGATCATAATATTCCAATGTGCATCAATCCAAACCATACTCTTGTCACTCTATCACCTCTGAACACTATAAAAACCTAGTTCTAGTAAGATGGCCATAACTTCATCAATAATTCATGTGAACCTCTCAAATCATAACTGGAGAACCTTCAAACAATTCTCTACAAACCCTTTAATCTACAGACTCTGGTCTTCATCTCACTAGGAATGTGAAGAAATCTACTTCGCTGAACTGCACTATCTTCACTATCTTTTACAAAGAGATATGTAACTCACTTGTCTCTTCTGGAGAGGCTAATTTTCTCAATATCCTCAACATACAGGTACATTTGACACCAATGACAACAAGGATATGTTGACATCAATGACAACACTGATTAGGCACATATTTGCAACAGCAGAGCCAAATTTTTAGTATTGTAACTTAGCTTTTACAAATTTTTATATAGTAGAAGCTTTATTTTTAGCATAATTTATAGTCATTGTAGAGGTATTCCTTCCATTTTTCAATAAAATTAGGTGTTTTTCTTCTCATATTCAGGTGTCTTGTTCTCTTTCGAATGATTTGATAAAGATTTGTTGTGTTTTAAATCAAAACCTTTAAGTTTTCTATCTCATTCATTGAATGCAAGTATACAAAGGTGCAAATTTTACCATAGGTTATAGATTATGCAATTGATTTCATGCCTTTCTATGAAATATTTATGTGATAAGATTGTTCAATCTAAGTTGTATGAGCAGAAATATTGAGAAATAGTTGTAAATCAAGTTGTAGTTTAGAATCCAATCATTGGTGCATCAACCATTAGGATAAATTTTAGTTTTATTAATCATCCTTCTCTCTCTTTTCCTCAAAAGTACATCAGATCCAAGGGGCATTTAAAGTGAGTCAGCTCTTCTTGAGGTTCATTCTCATCATAGACAACCCACAGTCTAAGAGTGATCCAATGTTTCACAGGATTGTTAAGCTTATTGCTTGACAGGTGTAAGCCTTTGTGAGAACAATAACCTAGACAAGAGGGGTTTTTCTTTTCCTAACCATTGTGTTTTATGCTTGTCTAATGTTGAATCTCCCTCTCAGATTTTAACAGTTGTTCCTTTTCTTCTTTGATGTGGGGGCTGACTTTAAAAAAGTGTTTTTTGTTTCTTGTGTTTTCCCCCTCCTTTGTAAGGACATGGTTCATTCTTGGGTACCTCCATTCCCTTACCTTTCTCTTTCCTTTCTTTGTTCTTTTTCCCTCCCCCATATTTTTGAGGGATTTAGAAAGAGAGAAATAATATGATTTTCTAGAATTCAAAGACTAACTTTGTTATATTATCTTCCAAGATTTTTTATGCCATCAAAGAAAATCTTATTGTCTCTCTTCAAGACAAAAAATTCAAATGTGGTAAGCTTCCTATTTCATAACACAAAGCAAGAATTATTAAGTTATGGGATTTACACATTGATATCTCAGTGTATCTTACGAGTAGAAAAAAGAAAGAAAGGATGTGAAATTGTATTACCCTCCCAATTCATTCAAATCAAACTTTGATGGGGCTTCTAAGGGAAATATTGACCCTTTTTGGGGGTGGTCTATGATTGGGAGGGTAACATTAGGGGAGCCTATGCTATCAACTTAAGTATGAAAATGAACCAATTTGCATAAGCAATAATGATTTATAAGGGGTTGAAATTTGTCAAGGAAATGGGAATTCAAAATTGCAGTATTGAAGGAGATTCTCTTAACATCTAAACTTGTCTTAGAAAGAAGGAGAAACCTAGTTAGATGATCCATAATTTGATTCAAGATTCCACTAACATTATTGAATCTCTAAATCAAGGTGAAATTCAACATATCTTTAGGGAGGGTAATAGTTTTGTTGACATGTTAGCTAAAAAGGGGGTGATTATAAAGGGAGATAATAGATGGGTGGGGCTAGATTCCCACTTGAATCCTTACCATTAGCTAGACAAGACATCAATGGCTAACCTTTTCATGTTATGTCTTATGATGAGTGTTCTCATAATCATCAAAGATGATTGCCCTTTTTCAAGACCTTGAGTTGAATGATGGTTGTTGTCACAAGGTAGGCTAATTATGATGGAGGATGTGTGGAGGGATATTTCTATCATTTTCATTAGATTTTCCCCCTCTTTCCATCTCAAAAGTTTATTTGGTTGGAAAGAAGCTACCAGAAAAAGGTTTCAACTTCTGGCTTCTTCCATCAAATTAGAATTTGGAGCGACCTAGATTTAGACTCGATCATGGGTGGTGATAGAAATAGAATGAAGCCCATCTCCTAAGAAAAACTCAAGGAATGTCATAAATTTTGGTATATTTTGGAGGTTGAGGGTCTCTCTCCATTCATCAAACATGTTAATGGGTATGATCTCACTCATGCAGTTGAGTTTACTAGAAAATGGTAAAGGAAGGATATTAAAATGTTAGGTATGGATATGGTCATTTCGGAGGAGGTTGTAGCGGAAGAAATAGGGCATGAAAATATTTAAAGGCTAAAAGATAGGGGATGAGGCTAAATGGATCTTCCTTCGAAAATGTAGATCCTTACAATGTTATCAATTTGTATATGATGTCAAATACGTTAAGAAACCCTATAATGATTTTTTTTTGCAATAATCAAGTACATAACCATGGAAGCTATATTTAAAACTCTCTTTGCATACCATTTTTCTATCCTTAATCACTTAAAGTTTCAGCATAAGATTTCTCTACCCATTTTCTCCTATCATCCATTGAAGTTGTTGTTAAGGACTGCATGTGGGGGTAGGCAATTACTCTACCCATGTTGGTTTGATATTTCTAATTGTGAATTATTTGAGGTAGACCCACCCCAAGATAACATTGGGTCTATCTATGAAGAAAGGGAATTATATTTTAAGGCAGTTTTTTCTTCTAAAATGGACGAGAATAGATTTTAGGAAAGGGTTTTGAGTAGTAGCCCAGAGGAAGTTGAGGAGTTTATTGGCCTATATGAGGACCAAGATGATGTAGAACTAGGTTATGAGGAAATAAGAGAGATGTTGATGAGGAGACAAGTAAACAAAAGAGTAAGGAAAAAGTCTAGGGGGAGCTGGAGGCAGGGGTGAAATTCCTTGAAATCCCTATCCCTTTCTCGTGACCTCATGAAGAGAAAGTAGTCAACCCTTATGATAAAAAAATGTTTGGATAGTGCTATCAATGTCATCAACCATCTAGTAGAACAATATGTAGGTCTCGTGTAGGAAACTAAAATCCACCACCAGCTAACTAAATGGTTTTTATGGAAATTAACCACCTCAACATCAAAGCAGCCATGCTGGGGCATAAATATGAGGGTAAGATTTTGGTGCCTAAGGAGGAGGACAATATGGTTCTTGAATACTAGAATGCAATGAGGGATATTCTCATCCTGAATATTGAGAAGGAAAAGAAAAATCATAGACTACACACAATGGAGGAGGAGATTAAGGAGATAAAAGAGAACATGAAGAAGATTGGGGAAACTAGAAAATACAACATGGCGTCTAGTGTGGAGATCCTAAAATTCCTTGGGGAAAAAATTAAACATGGGACAAAGAATGGAGCTCAAGACTAACAGAAAGGAAGCATGTACAACATCCAAGGTAACACTAGTAAAGGAAAGAGAGGCAAAGGAGATTGTAGTTTTGAGGAGGGCTTCCTCATGAAGGAATTGGAAGTAGCTAATGTTCTAAACAAGATATAATTTGTCTTGTACCTTTTGGTGTTGTGGGGTCGTGTGCTCTTGTCTTGGTAGTTTTTTTGGTCTCTTTTTTCTTGTTTTGTTTGTTGGCTATGGTTTAGTCCAGCTACCCTATAGTTGTGTTTTTTCTTCTCTGTAGCCTAATGGCTATTTTTTTGCTATAATTTTTTCTCTATATAGGGTTTATGGTCCCTTCAAAACCAAATTATCTTAATCATAATAATAATAAAGTAAATCTATAAGCATTGATCCCTAGTCTATAGAGAAGAATACCCTAGTATGTGTATGTGATTGGATAAAAGGTGGTGATGATCAATAATAGATTTACTAATATAAATATAGAATAAAATCATAAAGAAGAGCTACAATATTATTCAAACAAGAATAAGATCTTATTGAAACTGTTATCAAGAAAATAAATAAGCATATCAAACCCAATAACACAATGAAATATGCAAATAACAAGATTGAACAAATAAAGCACAAACCTCACAAACCTTGTTATCTTGTGGCTTCCATTGTTCGCCTATCTGTTCTTGATCTTGATTGTAATGAAGCCCTTAGAAGCGTATACTCCCTTGCTTGTTGAAGATGACAAGAATAGAATGGTTGTGATATGAATGTGCTATGAAGATGAGCTTCAAAGCAATAGGGTGATCTCAAGCAAATGGGTGATAGTGGGGGTGCCAAAGGCATGCTAGTAATTCGACAGAGTAATTCTACTTAAAGCTTGGATGAATAGAATGGAAGAATAAGGTTCTATTTATAGACTCAGAAGAATAAGGATCAACAGTTGAAAAGAAACAAGAAGATCAATGGTTGAGAATGGTTGAGGAATGTGTGTGAATAGAAAGAGGACAAGTGTCCAAGCTCCATCATGTAATAAGGGAGTTAATTGAACTGATTGAATAGTTAACATAATTGATTGGGGAGTTGATTGAATTGATTGATGAGTTAACTGGGTTGATTGAGGAGTCAACATAATAGATTGATCAGTGAACTCAAATGACTAATTAGTTAACAAATTTGATTGATGAGTTAACTAATTTTGACTAGAGGATAAATAGGACATGTGGGTGAGGGAATATTAGCTAATTAAATATTTAAAATATTTAATTACATGTGTAACATGGTGAGGTGGAAGAGGTGAGGTGGATTGATGAGGTGGATTTATGAAATTAGGACTTAGGATAGAGGAATTTGGATTAATTAAATAATGTAGGATTATTTAATTATGTGAGACATTAGAAGAATTTAGGGAATTTAATTAAATAAATTGATTTTATTTAATTATGGGATAATGAATCAATCAAATAAACTTAGAATATTTATTTAATTGATAGAAGAAAATAAGAAGGGAATACATATTAAGAATATTTATTTAGAATGAATCACGTCATTTTTAGGCGTATACAGAAACAATACTACTAGCATTCAATATCGAATAGAGAAGTAAGCACATGTAGTTCTCAATAAAAATTTGATAGCATGTAGCTTCAACAAGGTTCAATAATGGAGGTATGTTCAACTAAGCATAGCCAAGAGAAGGAGAGAATGATATTCCATGAGATAAATTCAAAAGTTGATTTTTCATGAAGCTTATGAGGAAGTTGATGGGTTGGATTTAGATGCTGAAGGCATTTTTATGATAGATGGGCATTACAATAGGTGACAATAGGTAGCTAGCTAGGAAACAATATTTAAATTTTTGAAACTGAAAAGACTCTAGTGCATCATGTTGTTGGAAAAAGGGAGAGAAAACAAGGTAAAGTTGTAGCTATGTATCTTTTAAATGTTTTCAAATCTGAAATTAATAGCATGTGTAAATCTGAAAATTACTTTCAATTTAGATGTTATAGTATTTCTCCAATATAATTAGTATAGTAGAAGAAGAAAGCATGATAGATGAAGACACAATATTTATGTGGAGAAACCCTTGCAGGAAAAAACTCCACACCTAAGGATGTTCATGCTTGTATTAAATATCATCAAGAAAGATTACATTCAATACTAAAACTTCTTTGAATCTTGATGCACACCTCAAGCTTCTTCAATCTTCTAAAACATATTATGTTGTATTTCTTGTAATGTTGTTTCCTACAACTTCAAAGCTTCTGTATTGAAAGCTTCAAAACTTGCTCTCTGGAAAATATGTTTTTTTTTTAATTTGCAACTTCAAAGCTTCTTAATTCAAAAGCTTGAAACTTAAATTACAAAAATTGTAATTGATAACATAAAACAAGTCCTCATGCAAAACCCAAGCTCTCCAAATGGAGAAGACTAAAGTCAAACTATACCAAGCACACTATTAACTACCAATCATGATTATGGGTGCCCAAGTTGTCCTACTTAAACTTAGTTAATAGAAATAACATTTCCAAATAAAAGCAACAACTGAAAGTCTCTAGATTGGATGCCCAAGTTGTCCCAATCTATTTCAATCAACTGAAGTGTATCACCACACATCAATCTTATGCAAACAATTTGCATGATTGATGTCCCTAATATTATTTTGAATTAACTTGTTCTGTACATGCAAGTGACATGCAAACACCTATAGCATAATGCAAGAGATACCCATTAACTAAATCTGGTAGATGGAGTGTTCTGCAAGTTTTTTGAGTTGGAGTGTTCTGCAAGCAACCTCATAAAAATGACATGCAACAACATGCAACTCCATATAACTGACATACAACAACATGCAAGTCTATATAACTGACATGCAACAACATGCAAGTCCATTTAACTGATATGCAAGAACATACAAGCGCATGCAAGTTCATAGAAGCAACATGCAACAACATGCAAGCAAATGCAAATGACATGCAACAACATGCAAGCACATACAACAACATGCAAGCACATGCAAGTGACATGCAACAAAATGCAATCACATGCAAAGTTTTATGAGCTCATGCAACCACATGCAAAAACATTCAAGTGCATGCAAGCTTTTATGAACTCATGCAACCACATGCAAAAAAATGCAAGTTCATGCAATATTTTATGAACGCATGCAAGCAATATTCTCATATAATGCATCTCTAATACTTCTGATAACTCCCACATCATATCCATGCAAAGTGTATCAACAATATCCACTCATGTACATAAAAAAGCAAGCTCCCAATCTAAATATAAGATACCTCCGAAGTGGGTGCTCAAGTTAACTTCCACTTACAAGGAGTTGTCAAAAAACCAAAATAGACTTCAAGGAGTTGTCAACAAGTCTTCATGGACCTTACTCCAAAAGTGGATGCCCAAGTTCGACCATACCATTTAGGATTTCATTACAATAAGCCAAGTAATATAATTAAATATTAATTTATCTCTCAAAGTCCTTATGTGCTGGGGAACACATTCCAATAACTTTGGAGACACATGAAATTGGTTAGGATTGTGAAGTTAATGGAAACCTTTCCCAACACATGTGAACATCTATGTTTTGTGCTAGTGTCATAAATAAATCACTCAATATTTAGCACATGGCCTAAGGCTAGTGAGAAGAATTAGAATGTGATGAAGAAATTTGGCAATCTAGTGACGGAAAAGGCTAAGGATATGGTAAAATGATCCTTAAAATATGATAAGGTAATAGATGCTAAAATAAGTGAAAAATATAACATGAAATTGCAAGGGTATACAATTTTTGACATTACAAATCTCCTTGCCATAAATAGACAAACTCTTCTCTGAATCTTTCAAATTTCTGTTATCCATTATTATATGGTGCCCCTTTTAGAAAATTTAACTCCCTCTCTTAAAATCACATTTTACAACAAAAGGTTGTGATAAATTTGGAATGATTAATATATTGAAATGGTGAGCACAAATACAGAGACAATTAATTAAACCATGATGCACAGCAAAATAACATAAAATAATATATTGATGATTTCTTGATGATTTTACATTACATCACAATGGCTTTTTAAAGCCTTACAAATTCCCGTGAACCAACTAATAACTTATTTACAGGAATGTAACTTCCTGAGAACTAACTTATTTATCTACTTACTACGATTTATTTATTTAATAAATTAACATCTATATGTTAATTTATTTATATATTATTTACCTAAACTATGTAAACCTTATTATTCTAACACCCCCCCTTAAGGTTTACATGTTCCTATAATAGTACCAAGGGACCCCCCCTAAATCCTAATATACTCAACATAGCTGATTACATAATATGAATACATATTTTATAGAAGATCTTCTCACAAAGAACAAATCATGAACCAAGCCAGGCTCCATCATGCTGTCTCGTCTACCCTTAGAAAGGCGTAGCTTCAAGCTATGTTCTTGAGCTCTTTAGTCTTGAACTCTCAAATCACAGAGTCTAGAATTATTTGACAACAATCCCTAAGAGATACGGCAGATCTCTATCATTGTCTAGTGACTGCGAAAGGGTATAAATATCGATCATATACTCTTAATCTTGCTGGACAACAATCCATATTGAGCTCAACACCAAATCCCAAACCTGTCTCCAAAACAAAATCTTCACAAAACATACATTCTTCAAATCTGTCAGCATCAACAAAGAAAAGAAAAAAAACAACCAAAACCAAAAATGCTTCTCATGCAAAGCATCATCTCAAAGCGAGAAGCTAACTTGAGATGATGGAAAATTTCTCCATCCTCCGATGCCACCTGCCTCCAATATGACCCTGTTACACTTTAACCAACTGATGTCTTGATGAGTCTTTGGAGGCCTCATCAGGAATATAAAAGATGGCCACAAAAGCATAAGCTATCTTTGACATATGTGCATTGATGATTAAAAGATGATAATGTCAATTTAAACCAATGATTGACCCATACACTAATCAACCTTATATCTCCAAGATATTATTAAACATTCATCAAATTAAGCCTTCAACAATTTTTACCTTATTACTCCAAATAAAAAACTCTAGAATTTCACAACCACCTTCATTGAAATATTCACATACCACTTCAAAATAGAAACCCAAAAATAACTTTTTTTGCCTTATACCTTCACACTTCCAAATAATTGCCTTTCCCTAAAACTTTTTTTTGATCTGATTTTAAAACCTAAAAAATTCTTCTATCTTAAAATCTTTGTGCACATAATCTCCTCAAAAGCAATGAATATATGAAGAACAGTATTTACGGCTTGATCCTTCAAACTCCAATTCTCCAAACCATTGATCACCACACAGTAGGGAAAGAGTTATACCTTCTATTGCTGGCCAGATTTAAACAGATATATCAATGCCTCAACGCCTTTATTCCTACTTTATGCTGGACCAATGACCATACCCTAATCTTCCTTTTCAGCAATCAACTCCTCAAGATGGCAGTGGTTCCTAATAGAAAATGTTGTTGACAATGATTATTAAGAACTTGTTTCATTCCTTCACATGATCAGATGCTCAATGGGCTTCCATCAAACTTCCATGCTTGACATACATGTAAATAAATGTATTATTGTTTTGTTCACACTTCCGTGCTTGCTATCCTCAAGCAAATCAATAATCATATGTATATGTGGTACTTGGCATGAAAACATAAACACAAAACAGTGAATTTCAACACCCAACAGCAAATTGGACGCCCAAAAATGTAAAACGCCCAACAACATATAATACAGGAAACAAATATTATGAAACTAATATCTCACGTCAAACATCCTCACACCAAACACAATCTATTACCATGTTGAGAGGCCTTCTCATTTCCTTTCAACTCCATAGGGATAGAATCCATAATTGCTCTGATACCATATTGAAATGGTGAGCACAAATACAGAGATAATTAATCAAGCCATGATGCACAACAAAATAACATAAAATAATATATTGATGATTTCTTTATGATTTTACATTACATCACAATGACTTTTTAAAGCCTTACAAATTCCCATGAACCAACTAATAACTTATTTACAGGAATGTAACTTCCTGAGAACTAACTTATTTATCTACTTACTAACATTTTTTTTTTAATAAATTAACATCTATATATTAATTTATTTATATATTATTTACCTAAACTATGTAAACCTTATTATTCTAACATAATATATGGTATGCATTGTTTGCTTGCTTAATCTTATCATCAACTTCTTGTGTTGCATGCATCCATGCAACAACTCCCTTCTTCATAACGTTGGTTGTGTTGCTATCTCTGAAAACCCATAATAAAGCCTTCTATAGTAGATGCATAGACCAAAGAGTCTTCTCAGCTCTATTAGTGTGGTAGGGGATGACCTATTTAGAAAGGTCTATATCTTTTGTTGATCTACCTTCATTCCTTGAGTACTAGAGATATGGCCTTAGTATAGAACTTCTATGACCCCAAACTCACACTTAGATTCATTTATCAAAGGGGCACACTAATCTAGAATTTTAAAGATTGAATATAGGTGCAACATATGATCCTTCCATGTTTTCTACATATAAAAATGTCACCCAAAGGTACCAAGGTAATTTATCCTATATGTCCATTGAATACCCAATTCCTTGAAGATTTGGAAGTGCATAGTGCATTAGTCAAATCCAATGGCATTGACAAGAACTTGATGTACCCCAAGTGATATTGATTGTCCTCTTAAGCAAATCCTCATCTTGCATGTGGATTTGATGGTAGCTTGATCTGACATCACTCTCTCAGTAGTAAACTACCCTATGCAACTCAACAATAAACTCATCAATCCTAAGACTAGGGTATATTTTAATCTTCTAGTTAGTTGGTACGAACCCCCATGGTTGCATCTTCTTCCTTCTCAAGCCCTCCTATTGAAGAAAATGGGATAGACCTAATGTGACCCATTTTAAGAAGCTCCTTTATAACCTTTTTCCAATTCATATTTATATAAGTAGATCCCATGTAAGGAATGATTATGACATGCTTAGACCCCCATTCCAACTCTATGATGCATTGGAATCCTCTATTGGTTTACAATTCTAGAGGCATATTATTGCACACCATGCTATGTTGATCTAGAGAGGTTTAAGTATTAGAATGATGACTATGGTGCTTACCAAAAATGATATGGAAAGCATATCCTCTATCACTAAGTAACTTATTGCCCCACTAGCTTGACCCTTACAAGAAGTCCTCTTAATTATGAATAATCTAGGAAATCCATTAGAGATACTTACATTTTTTTATTCATATCTAGACTTTAGTTGCATGTACTTATGATTCTCAAGCTCACCCATGTCTACATTAAGTTGAACATTGATTATCCAAATGCATGGAATGAAGAATATATCAACATTAGTGATATTGAGCCCATCAGAATTTTCAGCCCTCATATGTGTCTCAACATCCTCTTTAGTTATAAAACTAGGATCCACACAATCTTGCATAAGAAATCTTGGTCTTGAGAGAAAGGATCCATGTGCCATTTTTTTCTAGTTGTACCCTTCATCTTCTTATCATTGTTACAATACTTTCCATGATGATAAGAACTATGTAATGATATGGAATGAGACTAATACAATAACTATTTTCTACTATTATTGTCCTTATTCCTAGAGCCATAATCAAAGAGGAAATCAAAGTGTTTACCTTCTTTTGTTGATTTTGACATTTTTGGGAGATTTATAATAACACTAACATTCTCAAAGTGAGAACCATAATTGAAGAAGAATCAATTGAAGCATTCTTCATAGATTCATGCCCCACCAAAATGGTTAACTTGTAAACCATTCTCACATGGAAATCATTCCATCCTTTTAGTGTTTGAAATCTCAACATGTGTTTCTTGAACACCATTAGAAATCATTGGAACCTCTATTTCATGTATGGGATCCTCACATTCAACATGTAATGTAGATTTATCACTAACTTCATTAAGAAAAATACTTCCCAAGTCCGTGGAACCATAAGAAATCACTGGAATATCTTTTTCAATTAAGAATCTTTACCTTCAACTTGCATTCTTGATTCATTTTTATCCTTTGTAGCTTGTTGTACCTCTGGTTCAATCCTTTCTTCCTTCTACTAGAGAATTTTCTTTAACTCATGCTTAATGATAAATTTCTTTAAGGATTGTTGAAACTTAGGTTTTGGTCTTTCTTGTTTCTCTAAGAACTCGATTGTAGTAGGCTTTTTTCTTGTCTTCAAAGTGTCAAATATATATGAAAGAGATATCAACTTGAAACTCTTCACTAGGCACTCTATATTCAATATTGAGAGTTGTCCACTTCTCCTCTTCTTTTTGCATCAACTCTCTTATGTAGACCTATTGGCCACTTTTAATCTTACAATTCTTTCTAGTATGTTTCCAAGGCTTGTAAAAATTTAGTGCATTTTAAAAGCATCATTGAGATCTTCTTTGGTAGTCTTCAAAGATTTTATAAATCTCCTCTTTTTACAACCTTTTTCTCCCATATCTTGTTTAAATTATCATAGCTCTTCTACAATCACATTATTTCAACAAAGAAATTATTTGTATTGCATCATTTTATCTATGATTTATAGAATCCTCCCATGCTTCACCGCATAGGCTAGCAAGATCAAACATTCAATACCATTATAATGAACCTTAGCTAAAATATTCATATAAATCACTCAAATCTAGAATAATGCAATAAAAAGAAACCACAAACATTCACACAAAACACTAGGATTTGAAATGCCCACATAGAATAAATAGATCTACACATATAAAGTGACTAGAATAGATTATTTCTTTCACACATTTTATTCAAATTATTATGTGGATCCACTACTACAATTATTTTTTGATAATCAAAACTACAATGATTACAAAGATATTATGAAAATGATCAAATTATTGAAATATCTAACTATAGCTAAAATCGTCCAAGTTGAAGTGTTGACATAACCTCTATATGAAGTTTCCCTCTAAAAGCCAAAGGGTTTTAATCCTTTGATCTCCAAATCCAAGGGATTTCATCTTTAGATCAAATATTTGAAAACATGTGGTCGAATTGAATTTTTGGGATTGTTGACTCATAAAAAGATAATCCCAATTAATGAAGTTATTTGTTTTATATAAAATTTGAAGTCCAAGTGTCAACCTAAAGTTTACCTCATATTTATCACATTTAAATTTGAGCCCATTAATGGTATTCCTAGTCTATCATGGTGGGAGGTGAAGTCCTTTGTTTGAATGGTAGGTTCCCTGAAAGTACATGCCTAAGTTCAGGCATCTAGAGAAATGTATGCCTAGAGGAAGAGTAGAGAATTCTCTCAAGTTCTGATGTCAAAAATTTGGACATTTGCATCCCTAAAGGAAGCAATACTGCAAGGGTTTGGGGATTGGGATGTAGGGATGCTAGTATGCCAAGGGATGCAAGTGTTTGTAGGACCAAATAAGTAGAGCAATGGGGCAATGAGGATTGGGCTTTTGAGATACCTAATGTTGAAGGGAGTGGGGATTGAGAGTTGATGATTCTCAATGTAGGAAGGAGTGGGGATAAAGGTTTCAACATAGCAAATACAAATAGGGATCAAGGATCCTATATACTCGTTACCATTACAATGAGAGAAAGGAAAAAATGGAAGCCCATAGATGAACAGGATTACGAAAGTGAGTGCACAAAGTTTATGAAGGAAAGGTATGTTAGAATGAGAAACTTTGAAATCCCACAGAAAGTGACTTGAACATTCCTAGACATGAATTAATTAGAAAGGGGACATTATAGAATGGGTACTAAATCCTAAGTTTAATCATTCTCAATTGCTTCAATATTATCTTCCAGAAATTTTAATCAATTCTTATTCTTAACTACATCTTTATGGGATTAGGTTCATTAAATAAAGTAAGATAAGAAATTAAATGATCATTTTTTTTATTTTGTGTTATCTCATAGATCTCCTTCAAGTTTCTCATCAAGTGATTGAAGTTGTGGGTGTTGAAGCAACCCTTCTTGTTCTGGGGGGTGTTGAAGGAGTAAGGCTACTATAAACAATAGAGTTAGTACTAACAACATGAGGTTGGTTTGATATACATTCACTTAAGTCTCTCATTTCATGTTGCTATCGATATTATGTTTTGTTATTCTAATCCCATTCTTCTTCATGAAAGTTTACGTCTATGATTATTAGATAACCTATTTTTTAATTAGATTATATAAAGTGTATTCTTTTGATTGTTAACTATAACTAACAAAAATATATTCCTCTCATTTGTGAGCCAATTTTGTTCTCTTCTCATCGAGCATATGTGCATAAGTAATGCACATAAAAACTCTAAAGTGTGACACATAATTTTTCTTCTTAAGACTACATGCTTCCTCTAGAATATTATCTCTTACACTTTTAGCATGATGCTAGTTCAATCAATACATTGAGCATGCTATTTATTTGGCCCAAAAATCATGGTAAATGCTTTGATTTCAACATACTTCTAGTCATTTCAATGATTTTTCTTATCTTTATTTTACCAAAAACATTTTGTTGTGGCGTATACCTTGTAGTAAATTGCTTCTTGATTACATTCTTTCTACAAAAGTTTAGAAATTTATTAGACACATATTCACCACCTCTATTTGTTTTCAAAAGTTTTTTAAAATGCCCACTTTATTTTTCAACCAAAGCTTTAAAATAGAAAAATATTTTTAAAACTTCTAGTTTATGGTTCAAGAAGAACACCTAAGTCTTTCTATTATAATAATTAGTGCAAGTTGTAAAATATTGTTTATTTCTAACTGAGGGAATTTGAGTAGGCTCAAACAAATTTGGGTACACAATTTCAAGAGGAACTCTTGCTTTCTATGGTTAACCAATAGGGAATGCTTCCCTATATTGTTATTCAAGAATACAACCTTTACAAGATTTTTCTACCTATTACTCTATCAAAGGTGGTCTTTATACCATATTATTCTTATAAATAAATTCAAACCACTCAAGCTCAAATATCCAAATGTTAGATGCCATGGTCATAACTAATCTTTATAATAACTTTAAGAGCTACATACAAATTATTTTTAATCTTAAAAAAAATGTCATATTATTTGTCATTGGTACTTTTGTAATATTATTACTTTCATTTCTATCAACAATTACATTTGGTCCATTCTCAAAATAAACTTTATAACCTTTTTCTACAAACTTCTCAACGCTAATTAAATTATGTTTTAATCTCAAACCATAATACACATGGACAATATGTTTTTCTCACCTTGCTTAGTCTTAATGAAAATGCTCACCTTTTTCATAAAAAAGAAAATTTGTTATTATTCTCCAGTTTCAGTTCAAATTTGATAGTCTCATTAATGTTTGCAAACATATATGTAATACCACTCATATTATTACTATAACTACTATCTAAAAACTAGACTTCTTGTGCACTCTCTTTGGCAACATTACAAATGATGAGTGAGGAAACCCATTTTTTATCTTTAGCTTTATTTTTTTTTGAGAAATTTGCATTTTGGTTGTTCATATCAAATTGTTTCTTTCCACATTCATAGCCATAATGTACAAATTTCTTACAATAATGACATTGTATATGAGATTCCTTCTAGATTTGATCTCCATTACAATGACATTGTATATGAGATTCCTTCTAGATTTGATCTCCATTACATGATAAAGTCTACTACTTCTACCTCTTCCTACTACAAAGAAGTTGGAATTGGTTCTTCATCATTTATAAAAATGCTTGATCTTCCACCTCTTGAAAATCTTTTAGCTCCACTTTTATTCTTGCTTCTTGATGAATCTATTTTTTTGCCTTATCTTTGAATGTAGTCATGTTTTGAATGCATGCTCAAGAGAGAGATTACCTATTTTATTCAACCTTTTCTCATAAGTTTATAAAAAGCACATCAATTCATCAATAAATAGCTTAGACAAATCCTTTGGTTCTTCAATAAGAACTAATATAAATTCAAATCTTGCATGTAGACCCAAAATATTTTCAACAACCTTCTAATCTTTTAGTGTCTTTCCATGAGTTCTTACTTGATTAACAACATCTATTGCATGCATAAAAAATACATCTGCTAACATAAAATCTATCCTTTGTAAATTCTTGAATTCTCTTCTTAACATTTACAATTTAACTAATTTAACTTTAAATTTATATTGTAATATCTAGTCTGTAGACTCTCCCATACTTGCTTATACCTAGTTGTTGTTGCAACTCATAAAAATATTTATTCATTCATTAAATCTATTGTATGAAGAACATGGCTTTTACATCTTTCTTTCTATTCTCTTTAAGAAGATCATTTTCTACTTGTATCAAAATATTATATATTGCTTCGTTAACTAGTTTAGGAAAGTCATTATCTTCTAAATCCCATTTATCTTGAGAACAAAATGAAGTCTTCATCTAAATATTTCAATATTTATAATTCTTTCTATTAAATAGAAGAATTCAAAGTTGAGTGGTGCTACTATTCATACTAGCCATGGTGAATCAACTAAAAAATAAATAACATACTTGATACCAATTTAAAAAGATTTATGTGTTATATATTTAATTAAAATTCTATTTCAAAAAACAAACCACTATATTAATCTGAAATACATTCACAAATATACAAACTACCACCCTAAAATAAAATTGAGAGTACATATATATATAGTTTGTAGACTCTCCATACTTGCTTATACCTAGTTGTTGTTGTAACTCTTAAAAATATTTATTCTTTCATTAAATTTATTGTATGAAGAGCATGGCTCTTACATCTTTCTTTCTATTCTCTTTAAGAAGATCCTTTTCCAATTGTGTCAAAGTATTATATATTGCTTGGTTAACTGGTTTAGGAAAGCTATTCTCTTCTAAATCTCATTTATCTTGTGAACAAAATCATCATCTTAATATTTCAATAATTATAATTATTTCTATTAAATAAAAAAATTTAAAATTGAGTGATGCTATTACTCATACTGACCATGGTGAATCAACTAAAAAATAAATAACATACTTAATACCAATTTTAAAAAAATTATATGTTATTTAAAAAATATTCTATTTCAAAAAACAACCCACTATATTAATCTAAAATGCATTCACAAATGTACAAACTACTGCCCATATAAATAAAATTAGAGTACACTATTACTGTTACACTTAACTATATTTTTCTTTTATCCCTCCTATTTTCCTCTGCTGTATATTACACTTTTGTATATATCCAACTTATTCTAAAAGTGCCCTATATCTCAATAATTTGAAGCTCTGTGACTTTCTCAAAACAGTCTAGACAATTCTAAAATATTAAATGCAGCTGTATACGTGAGGGGCAAGTTAATATTTTTAACAGGTATTCCATTGCCATATGGACAATATTTTATTATTTATATATTTCGATAGTTTTGTAGCCATGTTCTGACAATTGCAATCTCCCTGCAGCTCCCTAAATGCTTATTAGTAATGAAGGTCATGCGCCAATCTCATTCCATTGAATGCACAAATTCAGAGATGACACTAGATTTTCGATGTCGTTCTTTGGAAAAATTAGATTTCAGTGAATTGAGGGAGCTGCCCAAGCTACCACAAGGATTTAATCAGTTAGTGGCATTGAAAATTTTGATTTTGGATAACTGCCTGCGGGAGCTGCCTGAGAATATCTGCCAACTGCCGACTTTAAGGGTGCTGAGTATGAGAGACTGCCGTTTTTTGAAGTGTCTGCCAGAATCGTTTGGACAACTGACTGCTTTAACACACTTGGACTTGTGTGGCTGCCTTGAATTGACAGAATTGCCTTCAACTTTTGGACAACTCACGGCGTTAACCTCACTGAATGTAATGCTGTGCCTGTCCTTGAAGGGTATGACAGAATGGATTGAACAGCTGACTACTTTAACACATTTGAACAAAGATTTTGCAGGTGCTTATCACCAGTCGAGCTAGTTGGGATCCATTGCTTGTGCGGATTGAAAAGAAAGGTGGTGGAGAATCATTTTAATAGCAACAATTTGTTTTTGGTATGAATGAACTGTAAAATTACTATTGAATGTTTAACTATTGAAATGGATGATGTTTAAATAAAATGATGAAAAGTTAAACTATTTAAACTGAAAGTATGGGTTAAATCTTGCAAACTTACGTATAATTGTTTTACACCATCTTTGTACAATTGAACGTTGACTATTATAGCTTACTGTGATTCATTTTCACGGCAGGTTGTGGAATGCGTTCCTTCAATAATAAATTGCTAAATTACATGTTATTACTCCAGTTTCTAATTACTCTCTTGTCTAGGTTATTGCTTTTATTTTATTTTTAAATCTATTGCTTAAATGCAACCAGCAAAATAAAGAATGGTATATCATCTGTAGGGGAAGATGCTAAACATAGCAAAGAACAAACCATTTTATTTAAATCAATTGAAAGGAATTTATTCTTCATTCACATGAACACACAATTTACATATGATGGTTTGTATAGGAATAAAGCTTCTATCTTCAATTATCTTGTTGGGAAATATAGTTTTAGGTTTCTTTACATTAATCATAATAATATAAACAAAGGCACTAAGCCTCCTTTTTTTTTTGTTGTAATTGGCTATAAACTCATCTCAAACTCATAGAGGGCCAGACACTCCTCTCATAAGTGAAGCCTCCATTGTTTTCAAATGACATTTTTTTAGCTTTGTCTTAATGTGGGATGCCAAGCAACAAAAAGAACATTCCACTTACCAATGGATTTTTTGGTCTCCTTTCCTAAGTGCGTCCCTTCTCTTCTATTATATGAGGACAAAGAGAACTTCCTTTTGAACTAACTACACCCTTGTTCTAAATCCCTATCATCTTTCTACATGTCTACACATTATTCTCCCTTGTTGGGTAGTGTTCTATTATATTTTGTCTCTTTCAAAATGCCTCATGTTGTTTTTCCATGTATCCTAGGTTTTGTATGCTGAAAACATTTCTAATCATCAAAATCTTGCCACAAGTGAATTTGACATCAAGAATGATGTGTTTTGGTGCAAAGGAGGTAACTGAATTTGACTTTGAATATACCTTTTAAGCAACCTCCAGCTTTTATTAGCACCCTAAGATGGCCCCAACAACTACAATACACATTAAATGCCTTTCTCCTAACATCTCAGTAAACATCAAAATGAAAAATTAACAATACAAACTAGAAGTTATGCTTATGCTTAATCTAGATTTGTTGGATCCTAAGATTCCTTTGTATCATGTATCACAGGTTAATAAAATGTGAGCACCTACTCAATGATAAAAGTTAAGCTATTGCAGGTTGAACCCCCACGTGGTTAATCTTAGTTAGGCTGAACCACAAGGCATCTTCAGCAGACCTATTCTATCATTTCTCCCATCGTGTTTCATTAGTATGTCTTATAGATAGATTAAAATATGATTCAAAATCATGAATGTATGTGAAAATTTGAGCCCAAATACAATTTAATAAGGACCAAATCCCTACCAAGTTATAATGCCAAGGAATTCCTATCAAGAGCATTGTATTTTTAGAAGATATTAACTTTAGTTGCATTGACAATTTACATTCATGATTCTTCAATCAATGTCCCTCATCAACCACTAGGAATGTTCACTTGTATTGGGAAAAAACTACAAATAAACATGGCAACCTCATAAGATGTCATGCCAAGAAGAAATGTTGGTTTGGGATTCATTATTTTGTTTATATGTTTTCTATTTATGGTAATTCTTTGATTGATGATAAAGGAGTCCAATCATGTAATTCCCCATCATGCAACCCAAGAAAGTTAAGATAACTAAACAATAAAATGCAGAATTTAAAAAAAAAACAAGTAAAAGTACTGATCACTAGATAAGATAACAACTAGCATCAATTAAACCATTTTACCAACTAACTTCTCTAGGGAACATAACTGCATTAATAAATTTAAGCATAAATCCATAACAACATAATTCATCAAAAGAGTCCACTAGCAAGATTTGTTACATCATTCTTAATAATGTTTACGACTACAAGGAAGATACATCATATCATAATTACAAGGCTTCTTATCAAATTACATCAAGTTACATCATAGATACACAATTTTGGATCCATAAAGTACAATGCAAGTCTTTAAAAAAAAATTGATGCATTACTAGAACTGGAGAGGTACACCTATTCCAAGCATGAACGAAGATGCCAAAGAAAACCAATGGATTAAGCTCTTCCACCTAACCATGTGGAACCCTGAGGTCCAACCCCCGAGCTAGGAGATAACGATGAGGTCCCACAAAGACAAGGATCAAAAATAAATAAGCAGATACAAGGATCAACACATAAAACACTTGACCAACAGAAGTTTTCCACACTCTAGAGGCAAGGAACAAAAAGGGTAACATAAGGGTGGTAACTATGTTGCAATAGGAAGAGTGTCATCGCATGGTCCTAGCATGGGTTATCTAGGTTATCTTTCTCTAGAAACTAGCCCCCATCTATGGTTATCCTACTAGCCTCTCTCTAGGCAATGGCACCATATGGTGACACATGCGGAATTGACTTAACCTTTCATGAAGACAAGGAGGTTGATCATGCCAACCAGGCTTTCTCATCCCATCCTTAGCCTAAAATAGAACTACAAGCATGGGTGAGGCATCCAAATTATCTTATTTAATGTAATAGCTACCCATCCCTTCCTAGGTTAATTATTAGGTTATCACTTGTATACAACTTTCATAGGGTTATCTAGGCAACCACATTGGGCACCAGCCCCACTATGAAAGCCACTCTCCTACATCCAACTAGTACCCTTAACCATTCAAACATAAACCACCAATATAACATGTATACATTGACAATGCAAGGCATCTTTCCTCTTGCATACTGATATCATCACAAAATTCAACTTCAATAACCAAAGCTCAATTCAAAAACCTTCCTCATACAAATAAAAAACATCTTGGACACTTCATAATCTCAAGACAACACCAATAAGCCTCTAGAGATATACAACTTATAACAAAAATGCCAACAACCCATCTTTAATTTGATTCTAAGTACTACTAGGGAAATTATCTCTATGGGTAATAATAAGACACAAATAATTCAAATAAATCAACAATACCACAACATTAGATTTAATGTTAACATGATACTGACAAACGTAATTATGACATTCAACTCACAAGAACCTCCCTGAATTGACCCATTGAATTTATAATATAATGATTTGATATTTATTTTACTAATTTAAATTAACTTGATTAATAATCTCTATGACTCTACATTAAATTTTACCAATAAGACGACTATACTCTTAATTGAATATTCTACAATGGTTTATTCTAATGTTTAAATTTATCAGAAGACATACTACATTTAACTTGTGTATATATATCAAATAATAAGAATGCTTAATATAGATTCTTACTAAAATGGACACTAACTCTTAAATCTGAAACTTTCTATCTAATTGAGGCTTTCTTTTCCTAACTCAGATAGAGATCTTGATTTGTGAGAATATCCCTATTGTCTCCAGCCAAAAAGCATTTGAATTGACAAAAATGGTTTTAAGAGTTCTAACCAACATTAAGTCAGATCTTTGTCTTGCCACAGAGGTCATACGACGAAGCTATATGGCACTCTTAGTAATGAAAAGAAATTTGTTTATAGCATTTCTGGCTTAACTAAAGTCTTCTAATTGTTTACTTCAGACCAATAATGCAATGATTGTAACTGCCAGATCGATGATATAAAATGAATAAATTTCTAAAACTATACTATCTCAAACTGCAAGATAGAGAGGCATAACAAAATAGAATGGTGAGAGCACTTAACACTATGAAAGACAAATTCCAAAAGAAACATAAAACCAACAATGGTTCAAGCAAGAAAAAGACTTCAAGATAGGAGTGACGCCAGGTAGATTGGAGATTTTAAAATCATGCAAATGGTTATGTTGGTCTGGGTGGAGTTGAATGAATGGTAAGCTGAACATTTATGATCAACCTACGGTCAAGTCACAATGAGTATCTCTAAAATGGGTTGCGCGGCTTGCTACATGGAATGGTATACTAGAATGAGGTGTCACTAGAGTGTGAAAGCAGGGTGCTAAGAATTCCAAGGCTCACTAGGAGAGCACATCAGCATGTGCTGAGAAGGTCTAAAGAAATGATTTAGGAAGTTTTGGGTTATAGCTTCGAGGGCAATAAGAATTGATGGCCGAATCAAATGCAAATAAAGACAGTTTAGAAGGCATTAACAATAGAAATATCAAAATTTGAAAGTCATAAAGCTCAGAACAACACTATCACTTTGAAGGTATGTCTTAAGAATAGGAGTCAAGTCAACAGGCAAGAGTGAAGCCTCTATTCGATACAGCAATTTTCAGACAAGCATCTCCAATAACATTTCAAACTGATTCAATTTCCAGCAATTAACTCAGATGAGTATGACAATAGAGGAGGACAACTTAGGATAAACAACCCAGGCAAGCAAATCAATTTATAAAATTTTGAGAGAGAATGTCACGATTTGAGATTTCACAGATATTTGATTACGGAAACATAAGTGTAAAAATAGGTACCAACGTAATGTAGAGTACATGGAAATAGTACAATCATATTGCAGAAGGAAGGGAAGGTAAAATAGAGGATATAGGATTTATTGAGTATCTAAACAACATAGATTCGAATGGCGACAGGAAGATCTGTATACATTTATCAGGTCATGGTGATAATGGATTAGAGGAATATTCAGATCAATAAGCATATTCATAGAAATTTTAGACAAGCACTATAATAGTATAAATAGAGATTCATATACAGAGACACATGCATTAATCAAAAGGACATACCCGATAATTTATCCTTCTAAACTAAATCCTCCTGAAGAATTTCTCTCCCTTCTGACTCTTGTTGCCTTCCTTTTTCCTCTCCCTTTCTTTCTTTCCGCAAAAACTCCCCCTCCAAATAAAACCCCCATGCCCCAAAATAGACAAATTCAATAAATTTCCCATTCCTTCCCCAAATCTTGTTATGCAGAACCCACTACCACCTAAAAATTGAAAAACATTAATTTTCCATACACAAAAGATTCCCGACAACACAACTCTCTGACATTATTAAATTATAAACCAAATAATGATTATAATTAGATTCAGACCAATTTAATTATCATATGAGATTTTCATGCTTATGACAAAATTACTCATCTCATAATTTATTTGCTATCCTCATTATTACTATTTTCCTTTTATTATTATTATTATTATTATTACTACTTTAAACATTTAATTAATATTTTACATTTACACATAAAATATTTAGCCAACACAATTAAATATGGACACAACTTAACACATTAATCACTAAATTCAATAAAATGAACCATAAGACTATAATAACCACTCGAACCACATAAACAACAAATAATGACAACCACATACCATAGGATAACCAACACTTGAAATCAAGCTCCACTGAACAACAACTATACTCGAGACTGGAAACACATGGATGATGATGACTAAAGACATTAGCTGACATACATAACCCCATGTTATCTTCCATCCACATTATCCATTGGTGTAAAGGCACGCTTAGACCTAGTAAGTCAGGTGGAGTCGATGCCTAGTACCTGTAACCTACATCAAAATGAGGTGTTGCATATGAGCATATACATATATAACAACACATAGTGTCATGGAGTTGCAGCATAGTAGGGTGCTCATAATGAGTAGTTCTACACCGTCCCTTCAGCGAAAGCATGACACATAACATGAACACCTCTAACTAACAATCGGGTATCAACCAATCACATGAAGCATGATAACTCTATTCCACATAATCATCTAACCATTACCTCTAACTAACAATCAGGTATCAACCAATCACATGAAGCATGATAACTCTATTCCACATAATCATCTAACCATTAACTGATCATGTCAAAACACATCATATACTATAATATCAACAATGTCATCACAATGATCATAACAAAAATCACAACTACATCAGTAATCCATAAACCATAATGAGCATAACTAAGCATAAACAAGAAGTCTATCATTCACATGTCTCAAAAATTTCTAAGTGTAAATGAAATACTATCATTGTTAGAAAGCCAAAATGAGGGGCACTACATCCTGCCCCCCAGAATTAGGCTTACTCCTGGAAGCCTGCAAATAAGTAGGGATATAACTCCTGCATCCTTGAAGCATCCTCCCAGGTAGTAGAAGTCTCATCATTAGGATCCCACTGGACCCTGACCTGCTCCATGTCTATGCCCTTGAGTGTGAGTCTCATGTGCTACATAATGCCTATGGGCTCCAAAGCCAGCTTCCCATCCTCTACCTGTAGGGCATTCCACATTTGCAATATCTGGATAATAGGGTCTAAGTACAAAAACATGAAACACATCATGGATGCATGAAAGACTAGGTGGCAAAGTAAGACAATAAGCGAGAAGACCGATCCTCTCCAACACATCAAATGGTCCAACAAAGAGTGGTGCAAGCTTAGAGCCTTTTCCATAATGGATCAGACTCTTTCACGGTCGCACACGCAAGAACACTCGATCCCCAACTAAAAATTGTTGATCAACCCTATGAGCATCTGCAAACTTCTTCTGTCTATCTTGCGCTGCCACCAAATGCTCTCTAATCCTCTCAACCTGCTACTCCATTTCCCTAAGCATATCCAGTCCTAGAAGAACTCTATCCTCCAGACAATCCCAACTCAGTGGGGTCTTACAAGGACAACCATACAAAGCCTAAAATGGGGACATGTCGATAGAGCTGTGATATCCATTATTATATGCAAACACCACTAGGTACAAATAGTCCTCCCAAGGGCTCTATTGATCCATAACATACATCCTAAGCATATCCTTAAGGACCTGATTAACCCTCTCGGTCTAACCATCAGTCTTCAGATGGTATGCTGAACTAAAGTTCAACTATGTTCCCAAGGCATGCTGTAAAGAAATCCAAAGGGCTAAAGTAAACACTGGATCCCTATCAGATATGATCCTACAAGGAATCACATGTAATTTGAGTATGTCCTCCATGAACACTCTGGCCACTGTAGAAGCATTATAAGATGAATGGACAAGAGAGAAGTGAGCTACCTTCATCAACCTGTCCACAGTGACCATAATAGCATCGTGTTGATGGGAGGATACCTGAAAACCAACTATGAAGTCTAAAGAAATGATGTCCCATTTCCATTCTAGAACAAGATGGGGCTGCAAAAGGCCTGCAGGGTGCTGATGCTCCACCTTCACCCTCCGACACTCAAGGCATCTCGACACAAAATCAGTAATATCCCACTTCATACCACTCCAAAAATATAGATGATGAAGATCTGCATGCATCTTCTTAACGCCTGGATGAGCAGAATAGGGTGCCCTATGTACCTCTGACATAATTAGGGTACAAAGACCCTTAAAGCTAGGAACATAAATATGACCCAAATGTCGCAAAAGACCATCTAACTCAAGAGAGTATCCAAAAAATCTACCCTCCAACGGTCTACCTAACCCAACCTCAGACTTCACCTCCTGATACCAACTATCGGTAGGAAATGCTACAAGAATCTAACATCTCAAATCAACTATGAGAGTAACTACTGAGATCTCATGCCTCCAATGACTAAGAGCATCTGCTACTAAATTCTCCTTGCCCTGAATATACTTTACCTCAAATTCATACTCGCACAAGAACTCTATCCATTGCCTCTGCCTTGCATTCAAGTTTGGCTTCATAAAAATATACTGTAAACTACGATGATCACTATGCAACTTAAACCGATGCCCCAAAAGAAAATTCCTCTACCTCACCAAGGCCTGCACAATTGCGGCTAACTTTAGATCATGCGTGGGATAGTTCAATTCATGATCCTTGAGTTTGCAAGACTCATAGGCAATCACATGACCATCCTACATCAGAACTGCTCCTAAACCTTCCAAAGAAACATCTGTACACACAACAAAGTCCCTGGTAGGATCAGGAACTGCTAGAATAGGTACACTAGTCAAATGCTCCTTAAGGGTCTGAAAAGTTGCTTGACACTGCTCTGGCCAAACAAACTTCTTCCCTTTCCTCTAAAGATAAGTAATAGGGTGGGCTATCCTCGAAAATCCCTGAACAAAACTGTGGTAATAGACTGCCAAACCCATAAAATTGTGGACCTCAGAAATATTAGTTGGTACAGGCCAATCCATAATAGCTGGGATCTTCGAAGGATCCATCGCAATACCCTCTCTAGAAATCACATGACCCAAATACTTCACTTCTGTTTGAAAGAATTCACATTTCGACAAATTAGCATAAAGCTAATTTTCTCTCAGACACTGCAACACCTGATGCAAAGGCTCCTCATTCTCCTCCATAGTCCTTGAATATATCAATATATCATCCAGAAATACAAGGAAAAACCTATCGAGATAGGTGTCAAATACACCATTCATCAGGCTCATGAATACAAAAGGTGCATTCGTCAGTTCGAATGGTACCATAGTAAACTCATAATGTCCATAATGGGTGCAAAATGTTGTCTTATGAATATCTGCCTCAATGATCTGCAACTGATGATATCCCAACTTAAGGTTAATTTTTGAAAACATCTTAGCTCCCTTAATCTGATCAAATAGATCATCAATCCGAGGCAAGGGATACCTATTCTTCACTGTAACCTTATTAAGCTGTCAATAGTCTATACACAGCTGCAGAGATCCATCTTTCTTCTTCACAAAGATCACAGGTGCTCCCCATGGAGAAACACTAGGTCGAATGAATCCCTTGGCTAACAACTCCTCCAACTGCAATCGAAGCTCTTTAAGCTCCTAAGTGGTCATCCTGTATGGAGCTTGTGAGATAGGTTCGGTATTGGGAACCAAATCAATCCTGAAGTCAATGTCACATTTAGGTGGCATCCCCAGAATCTCAGAAGGAAAAACATCAGCATACTCTCTAAGAAGTGGGTGATCATCAAGAGATGTCTCTCGACTCTCCTCCATCTCCAAGTCATTAACTGTCACTGCAAAAAGCTAACATCCCTGATGCATACACCTCTTAAGCTGCATAGCAGAGATCATACATAGGGAAATAGTTCTCTGGATACAAACTACCTCCACTTCTCTACCAAAATCATCCACAAACATCATTGACTTATGCTGACAATCTATAGCCTGATGCGCATCCAACCAATCCATACCCAAGACTATATCATATGAACCAAGGGGTAGGATACGAAGATCCACTAAGGTACACAAAGGACCAATCCTCAACTCACACCCATGTACTAGAGACTCTACTGCGACCTTCACCCCGGAAGCTAACTCAACCTACTACCTAACATCCTGCTTTGCTACCACTACCAATACCTCGCATAAATCTAGAAGTCTCCACCACAGTGTCCTAATGCTCTACCTGGTAGTTATCAACCACTACAAAAATTTTATGCGATCTGCCTGCATCACCTACAGTCGGCTCCAAAGCTATTAGCCTATGTCCAAATCCTGAAGCATTCCTCTGAGGACACTACCTAGCAATATGGCCTTGTTGGCTGCAAGAGAAACACCCTATGCCTCTACTGAAACCACCACCACTCTGAAAAGCATTAGACTACTAATAACTCCCTCTACTCACTGCAGAATGCATACTCTAAGCTGGATGATGGTCATGTCTAGCTCACTACCAACTCTGGTTCTTCTTATTCTGAAATCTGTTACCCTACTAAGGCTGAGAATTCTTTACTTTGGCTTGAGAGTACTGCTACTACTACTGTTGTCCACCCTTTGAGGGTGCATGATATCCTTTATGAGATCCTGCTACCTGAGTGTGACAACCACGAGAACCAAATCCTACAGAAGGTGCACTACCAATATGAACACCCGTATGCCCTCCAAGTGCCATAGTCAAATTCTCTTCCACCAAATGGGCTTTCTCAACTACTACCTCCATAGTCTTGGGCTCAAAAATATGAACTCCACTGATTTGGGCATTCACGCCCCTGATAAAATGCTTTACTAAAATAGTCTCATCATCTCCGATGCCTACATACTGCTTGAGCTTATAAAATCTACGCTCATACTACTCTACTGACATGGTCATCTGTCTCAACTCGTGGAACTCATCTGCATGATGTTGTTTCCAGTGATCTAACAAGAAGCAAGCTTTAAACCTCTCTAAGAACAACTCCCAAGAAACAATACTAATGTCCAAGTGCAGCTTTTGCTCCTCTAAACGCCACCAAGTCAAAGTAAAACCTCTAAGATGCAAAATAGCACATCTAGCCTTGGTGTTGCTACCATATGGGTGCATGGTGAAACACCTACCCAAATCAACTAACCAGGTCTCTACCTCTAAACCACTACCAGATCCATCAAAGGTGGTAGGTCGTTCCCTTCGAAGATCTCTCATGTGACTAGCAAAGGTGGCCTCCTGCTCAGCTATCAATTCTCTCCTCCTAGGTGATCTTTCTCTTTGCCTAAGTTCTGGTTGATCTACCTCCTATTCCCCTCCTGGATCCTCTACCTCCTATCTAGGACCTAGACGGGCAAGGGCCTCCTCAAGTAACTGACGCAATTGAGCTCCCTCGGGCTGACCTTGTCCTTCCATATTCTGACCCCCACCTGTTGGCAAGAGACACTGTGTGGCTTCATGATTGTTGTCATTAATGGCAACAAAATCCATCCCACACATCCATAGAACATGGTATGTCTATACCAGAAGATAGATTGAAGAATCTCTTGGTCCAGTGAGCAAGAACAGAGCATGCAGCAAGGTTTGACAATCAGGTCTGGATCTCCCAGAGGAAGTATCTCAGCAAAGTGCAGACTTGGGGAAGTCAAGAGGTGTACCATGACTGATACATTCTAGGGATTGAACCTCCAGTGATGAAAGAGTGAAGAGATATGAGCACCTAAGTACTGGGTTCCTGTTTGGCAGAGTAGATTGAGGAAGAACTGATCGGCAGAGCATCAGACCTTAATCTGGATGAGATATTGATGGTGATCAAGTTTCCTAAGGTATCATTCATGATTGGATGACATGATTGATGACTTCAATGAGCATCTCTTTGATACGCATCACTTGGTAAGCAAGGATTCAACTGACAGACCAGAGTTTGGGAATTATTGAGTATTATGGATGCCGACTAGAAAGATGTTGAAATTCTTTGTGCGGATATATATACCAGATGGATTTCAATGAGAAAGATAGTAGAAGTGTGTTGTATAGTGCGTAGAAGAGTAGAGAACAGTGTGGAAATTGAGATAAAGGTCCGGTATGTGACAAAATAGCAGCACTAAGGCAGAGGAAGAATGAAGTGCAGTAGATCAGTATATTGAGCTTAACTGGAACTGAACCTAAGCATATGTGGATGCTTCTCATCAGTTCAAGTACCTAGTTTTCTTCTATAAACTATTGTAGGTAGTGAGCCTCTTGTGAGCAGTGTGCTTGAGTAGTGAGCCCTAATTGGCAAGTGCCATTTTGTACTACCTTATTCTTTTAACAGAGAATACAATCTTGGGTTAATCACACCATGGTTTTTTCCCTTAACAGGGTTTTCCACGTCAAAAATATTGTGTCATGTGTGTTGAGTTTATTTCTGCTTCCATGGTTATGTATGCTGATATGATTTGATATTGCTCTAATTGTTAAAGAATAAAAGAAAGACAAATTATTAAGATAACTGATTCACGCCCCCTCTCAGTTATCAACAATTCGTATTAGAGCCAAGTTCCTTCTAATAGAGCCTAACAGCTTGAGGAAGATCTAGGATTCTTAATGGATATGTATGGTATGAAGGAACAACTTCAGTCTGCCCTAGATGATCTTGATCAATCTCACTCTGAAGTCAATGACTTGAGGGAGAGACTCAAACAAGCTGACGATTTCATAAATGAACTCAAAGAAAAAATAAGTATATGAATGAAGAAAAGAAAGGAACTTCTTCAACAATTAGCAAGTCAAAATGAAGTCAATGATACTAATGAACATCTGAATAAAAAAACTAAATTATGTGAAAAGTTATCAAAAGAGGTCATTATGGTAAGACATGAAATGGAATAAGGAGTTATGAAATTCACCCAAGAAATTGAAGAGAAAAGAAAACGTGAAGATAATCTAAAACAATCTCTCAAGGAGAAGTCAGAAGACTGCCACAAAATGGATAGAATAATCAGGCATCTGGAATCTGATCTTGAAGAAGCTAGAGACAATGAAGAACAACTTGAGAATCAAATAGACACTCTTAAAAGGGATCTTCAAACATTAAATGAATACAAAGAGAAATTCAAGATAAGCTCTACTCAACTTGAAGTTCTTCTTGAAAGCCAAAAGAGGGTAGATGACAAGCAAGGCTTGGGGTATGAGAAAGGGGAAAGCTCTGGATCCGGTCAGAAAAATTCTAGATTAGGAAATGCAAGGAACAGGCATAGAAGACCTTCGGTAGGGCAACCAAATGCTCAAAGATATCCATCCTTCAATGGATACTGCCATAGTTGCAATAACTTTGGTCATAAAGCAAATCAGTGTAGAACAAGAATGAATTAGAATAACTCATCCTTCTCTGGACAGTGTTTTAACTGCAAAAGGTATGGTCATAAATCTTAAGAATGTAGAAATTTGCAAATGAACAATTCATTCAATGGTAGATGCTTTGCATGCAATAGAATGGGACATATGGCTAATCAATGCAGATCAAGAGGATATCAATCAAATCTGCAAAGAAATATTGTTTGCTACAATTGCAATAGATCCGGTCATATTGTCAAATTTTGCAGAAGTAAGAATTAGGATAAAAGGGGTCCGGTGCATCATAATCAAAATCAAGACAAAGGAAAAGGAAAAGTGAATGCGGATGAAATTCAAAGGGAGATGAACAAGATTTGGGTAAAGAGAAGTACATAAAATGTTGGGGATGGATCCGCACTAGAATCTGGTGCTGATATTCCTTCTGAAAACTAAATAAGACGAGCTCTGTCTCAGAAGGAGTCAATAAGGAAAACAAATTTCCCCAGCCAGATAATTGGTGCCTGAAATTAGCACAAGGAAAGTTGTGGATTAAAGGGTTCTTAGAGAAACATCTAAACAAGCCTTGGTAAAGATATGGAAGATCCGCAAGAAGATTTGAAGAGTCTAATCTTCCAAGATTGATCTAGTTTGACAGTTTTCTGGTAAAAGTTGGATTCTCACAGTTTGATTTGGTGTGATTCTAAACTGAAACATCTTGATCTGTGGATAAAGGGGATTATTCGAGGAAAGCAGAGACATTGAAATTCATCACTAAAAATAGCTCTAAGTACATCTCAGTGATCTGGAAAAATCTCTCTTATGATAAGGCAACTGGAATAACTTAAATTGTACATTTATTACAAAATGAAATTAGGGTTTGCTTAGAGATAAAAGGGTTCATTTGCTCGTCATTTGCACATTTGCATTAGTGAAAAAGATAGGAAGGGCTTTGCAAACAAGTTTGCTTCATCTCTCTCAAGGGTCAATCACAGAATTCAAGTCAACCGATGATCTTTTCAGCTCTTTTTGTGAACCCTAGAGGCGTAAAAAGGTACTTTTCACTCTTGGAAATCTTTCTTTGAATCTGTTGAAAGATGGCTACTCTAAATGTTGTGAAAATCACTGATAGGCCATGCCCTAAGTTTAAGAAACACCCTTATAAATTTCTAGAAGTAGATCCTTTAGGCGCATTCTCTAGCATTTCGCATGGGGTTTTGCATGTTGAAGACGTTAGGGCATACATTCATGCGAATATTGAGGAATTTGGGGAATCCAAGTTGATGGATATATATCATAAGTAGCTAATAGATGAATCATTTGAACTCAAACCTCAGTACAAAGCCATCCGTGACAAGCATTTTGGACAGTGCATTCATTTCCCCTGTTTTGCAAAAGATGAATGGGTCTGGTATATTCTGAGCAGAGTGCATGACAACTTCATATGGTTGATGAGGCCATTTAAGATCACAAAGGATGCCATTAGGGCGGTGACTAGTTTGCACTCATCCGGTGGGTTACCTACTCTCAAATCAGTCAAAAACCAAATTGTGAGTGAGGCTACCGGATCTAAATTTGATAAAAGAGCAATGACAATTAAGGATATCACAGATCTGGATATCAATTTTTCCACCATGATAATTGGATACAAGATATATCACTCCAGCAGAGAGAATTTTGTATCTGGAACAATAATTTACACTGCTTATGAAATATTAAGAAAGAATGTTGAATATGATCTTTGTGAGCTCCTTCTGAACCAACTTTTGGAGAATCTACAAAAGATAAAGAAGGATAAGAAGAATTATTTCAAATACGGTGGCTTGATACTTTGTCTATTCTTCTATTACATGAATGAGCTACCTGGATCTGGTGGCTGGATATGGCAAAATGACAAACCTGTTGCCATACAAATCAGGGATTATTTGTATGGGATTGGTGATGCCAAGGCACAAAATACAGCACTATGGTGTTACTTCAAAAACTTCATAAGCTTGATGTAGGCTAGAGAAAGAATCCCCCAATCATTGGTTGAGAAAGACAAGGATACAGTGTGCTTTATGGTAGACATTGATCAATGCCTAATGGAGGTAGTGGAGCCAAGGACAGTCTGGATCATGCCAATGGGGTATGAGGTTGATGAGAATATCCTAGAACTGCATATCCAACATCTACTGAGTCAGCCCAAGGACCCTAAGGCAGAAAGGTTTGGAACCTACCAAGAGCTAAGTGTAAAAGTTCATGTTGAACTAAGATAGCCTGAGATCAAGAGAAAAGTGAGAAGGGAAGTAGAAGAATTCGCCAAGAGGCATGGAATATCAAAGGAGGCACTTGATGTCAATAGGGAGAAGATGGAAAGGACAGAGAAAGAAAAGCAAGAAACAGAAAAAGAAAGTGCTCTGGTGCAAGCCCCCTCTCAGACCAAATCCTCCAAAAGCTCTACAGCTGCCACCTCTAAGAGCCAAAAAGCATCAAAATTGGAAGCCCATACATCTGGAAAGGGAGAGAAGAGAACAAAGAAAAAGGAAACAAGGTCCTATACAAGTCAGAAGGATGATGAAGAGACTGAATCAGATGAGGAGGTCAAGAAAATGAAAAAGAAAGAAAACTTCTAAGGAATCATCTGCTAGAAAGAACAATGAAGAAGAGAAGGCAGAGGAATTTGTTGAAAAGCCTACTCTCTGCATTGATGATATCATCAAATCAGTCACTATGGATGGGAACCTGAAGCCAATGACTAAATTCTATGATGAGTACAATGAAGCTGACCAGAAGATCTTGCAAGATGCTACAGTCATGTATCTTAATATTTATAACAAAGCATTCATTGAAATCATATCTTTGATTCCCAAAAGCTTAGAGAAAGAACTTGAAATAAGAAAGAACAATGCCATGGCAAAACACCTAGAATTCTAGGAGCAAATTGCTATCCAACTCTATCCTTCTAGTACTCCAAAACAAATGAACATGATCTTCAAGAATTGCAAGGATGAGTTCCAGAGCAAAGCAAGAATGAATCAGCTTATGCTTGGAGAGACTGACAAAATAGCAAAAGAAACTGAAGACATCCTCCAGAATACCTTCATGAAATTCAATCTCCATGTTATAGAGGACTTAGGTGATAAACCTTCTATCATGGATGATGAAGGGCTAAGTTCATCAAATGTAGATCCTACAGAGAAAACTGTAGAAGAATCGAAGGAGATAGGTGAGGAGGAAACTAAGGATCTAGATTTCTCTACTTTGGAAGAGGAAGTCCCTAAAGAAGTAAACATCTCTCTTCCGGATCCCCCTGCTGACTCCGGAACTGAAGGAGAAGAAAGAAAAGATGAGAAAAGTTGTCAAGAAGAAGTCAAGGGAAGAGAAAAAGATCAAACAGAGAAAACCCTAGATGACAGCTCTAAGGCCATAGAAGAGAAGAAAACTCTGTCTCTGGCAAGAGACACTGCAGAAGTAGTCAAAGACTTCTTGACAAAAGAAAAGATGGAATTAGATGAACCGGAACTGCTCCAAGGACCATTCAATTTTGATTCCCTCTCCCCGGTTCAAACAATGAAGATAGCATCCTTTGCTCAAGCAAAGGAAAAAGAAAAACTTCTGAAGTCTCACATGGAAGACTGTGAGCTGATAGAAATTGCATCCAGTGTATTGGAGAAGATCATGCCATCCTTCCAGAAGGATCTTTCGGCCTCCTCATCCGGTAATCTAAAATCTCTTGTAAATTCTGTTAATACACATTTTGATTCCTTAGAGAAGTTAGCTGAAGAAAAAGTCTGGAAGCAATTTTTGGATAATAGATTCTCTGAAGTTCAAGGGCTAATAACAAATGATAGGAGAAATTTGGATATTGGAATCAAGATCCTAGAGAATGCTCTTAAAGATGATGGAGATCTATACAAATTTTGTCTATCTTGGTCCACCATAACAGTACACATCACCAAGAAGGTGGAAGAACAAGAGAGAAAACTATCAAGTTTATCTCAAAGTTTTGATCCTCTCACCTCTTCCTTAATAAATCAAGAGTGTTAGACTATTGCAATCATAAATGAAATAAAGAAGCTTGAGAAGGAGAAGAAAAATAGAATAAGCAAGTTAAGTGAACTTAGAATGGTAATTATCCCTAAATTAGAGGTCATGCATGAGGTCCTAACTGATGTTGAGACCACAGCCCGAACCAGTGATCCGACAGATCTAAAAAGGGCAGAGGATTTTGCATTCTTGTTGAGTGGCCATATCTCAATTTTTGATAGGATGAAGCAGAGTTGGGCAACAGAATTTGTCTAGTTGAAGACAACTTTTGCAGATATACTTCAGTATATGTATGTATAACATGTATATATACTTATGTGGCTAAGTATAGTTAGATTTTTGGGAATTTTGGTGTGTGGATTCTACCCTTTGCCATTGATGTCAAAGGGGGAGTGAGTAGCAGTGAAAAATGTGGAATCTAGGTAGGGGGAGCTCCGATAAAGTGTACTTTAGAACATAGCATCAGCCAAGGGGGAGTGTAGTGTGACACTTAGTCATTTTTCACTAAGTGTTGAAATCAATGCCAAATGGGGAGATCATTATGTTATCTTGGATTATCTTGATGTTTTATATTGCGATCATGTGTGTGTAATGTATGCTTTTCATTTGCTTCGGCTATTATATCATGTACTATTGATGTGTGCTTGGAATTGTGCAGGTTACTTTTCCATACCCATGGAAATTCAGAAGTCGGACAACAACCATATGTTATCCCCTGTTCAACATACCTAATCCTAAGTAGGACTAAGGTCACATGTGTTTGAGAATGTTGATATTTGTTGTAATTGATTTATGACATTTTGTATAGTGCATATCTTTTCTATTTATCTCTTGAGGTGTTGTACAAATGTATTGTTGAGTTTGCACTAATTTTAAGTGTTAAATGTTTGAAGCCACTTTTATGTGATTTTATATGTTTCTAAGGGTTCCTAATGGTCAAATATTGACCCTAGGTCATACCTCTATGGTCTAGGACCATTTCTAGCTTATTTAAACTTGATTTGGACCTAGTATGGTCACCCAAACTTGACCCTAAGGTCAAGTGACGAGTTTGGAAGTGTGAGGGTTGTTGGAAGGTCACTATCTCACTTAACCCCAACCTCACCCACTTGGGTAAGGTTACCATTGATGGGTACTCGCAAGAAACTGGGTCCACATATAGGGGAAGTCACGCGGGCAAAAAAAATGCCACCGGTAATGGGTACCCGTTTTCAAAGAAACGGGTACCCGTTTAGGAACGGGCGCCCGAGCCTAAACGGGCACCCGAGCCTAAACGGGTACCTGTTACTAAACGGGTACCCATTTTCGAAAAATTATATATTTTAAACAAAAGAGCTCTGCGGGCTCATTTTCACCCACAGAGGATGACAGTGACCGTGGACACCAAGAAACGGGTACGCATTGTCAAGCACCAGACAAGGCAAACAACATAGTTTTTTTTGCCCTCTCACCTCCTCCCGCCACCTCATCACCCTCGAGCTCTTCCAGGTTGGTTCTCTACCTCTCTTTAGCATGTTTTAAATGTTTTTTTCCTAATTGTAGGGTTAAAATGAAAATTAGGGTTTTATTTGTTATTTAAGGGTTTTACTTGTTATTAGAATTTTGTGATTGTATGTTACTGCAAACCCTAAAACCAGGTTACTGCAAACCCTAAAACCATGTTACTGCAAACCCTAAAAAACTTAAACTATAAACCCTAAAAAACTGAAACTATAAACCCTAAAACCATGTTGTACTACAAACCCTAAAAACCTAAACTATAAACCCTAAAAAACCAAATTATAAACCCTGAAACCATGTTGTACTACAAAATCTAAAAACGTAAACTATAAACCCTAAAACCATGTTGTCCTACAAACCCTAAAAACCTAAACCCTAAAAAACCAAATTAGTATATGTAATATAATGATAAAAGGGATAAGTTTGAAGATGAAAATGTATCAAGAGGAGGCATGTAGATGCTTCAGTGTTGATGATTAACTTAGGGTACACTAAATGTATCAAGATGAATATTGAGGAATCATATAAAACTATATACCCTATTTTTTATTTGTCATTGTTGGCTATAAGACTATACCCTATCTTTGATATCTGTCATTGTTGGCTATTAGAAGTTCCTGTCTGATATGCCAGTAAGGTTGCTATCACCAAAAATATAAGACATAAAGTCTAATGGACCCAAATCATCTTCTTGTAAAACATTATGATCATTGATCTTAGGGGTTAATTTTGTGTCACTTAATTGTTAGATATATCGAAATTACAAGTATCTAATAATAGTTAAATGATATTCCTTTACATTTATTTGTGAACCTGACCATAGTTTTCACTTGAGTGTAATGTATATGAACCATATTAAACTCCTAGAGTCTTTCCATTCTATGAAATATCACATTATTTAAGGGTCCATCTTAAAATAGAACGATATTTGGTCATATGCATTTAATAATGGAATACCATAAGCCTTTTAAGATCCACATGATACTCACCAAAACTATAAGATATAAATTCTAATGGACCCCAATCATCTTCAAGTGTAAGGCACTATGATCATTGACTAGTGGTTCATTTTGTGTAACACAACTGTTAGATGTATTGAAATTGTATCCAGTAATAGTCAAATGGATTTCCTTTATATTTATTAGTGAACTTGACATTCCATCACCTAGGATTTTATAGTACTGGTTTGGCCTTTTTTTAATTACAGTTCTTAGATCTAATTTCTCAAGTTTTTATCTTTTTCTTAAATAGATAAACCTACGGTTTGCATTCATGTCCTTGTTTATCTTTTCCTATCATATCTTGATTAGGGTTTGAGCATGTAAATAGTGATATATACCTTTTTGATTCAACCTATCTAGAAGCTTGGATAATCTTTTGTGACATGTGATCCTTCCATCCTTGATACCTTCATGATACATTTAAATGATGGACCAATGAGGATGTGTTTTCTATAGCCTGTGTTGTTCTAGTTATATACTTGTTTTACCTGCTTCCCTTGAGTCCATAGTGTTTATCCAACACGTTTGATGCACTATGGCCATAAGATTTAAAACTTGGAATAACAAATTTGCATCTATATTTTACTTCAATAAATAATTTTCTCTCCTCTTGTTTTAGTTTCACAATTAAATATGATTTAGATAACATCAATGTATTAACTAGCACCCAATGGTGACATTTGTAGACCTATGCTAATTCTCATTTAGTTTTGGGTCTGGATTCTAGTAGATGGATTAATATATAGTTGCATATCAACATACGGTGTGCAATCTTATATGAAGTTGGGATCATTCCTTGATCCTTCACCTACCCTTAGTTCATTTAAAAATATTGAGGAAAACATTCTTCTAGGTCCTTGACATCCACATTTTATAGTTTCAAATTTACAATTTAGGGAACTTGACATCCACAATTTAGAGTTTCAAATATAAATTTTAGGGTTCTAAAGTAGATGTTTAGGGCTTCACTTTTCACCTTTTAGGGTATCAAAATGATGTATTAGGGTTTGAAAATTCACGTAATAGAGTTTTAAAATGACATTTTAGGGTTTCAAATTCTCATATTAGGGTTTGGAAATTAACATTTAATTTTCTCTCCTCTTGTTTTAGTTTCACAATTAAATATGATTTAGATAACATCAACATGTATTAAATAGTGCAATGGTGACATTTGTAGACCTATGCTAATTCTCATTTAGTTTTGGGTCCATTCTAGTAGATGGATTAATATAGTCGCATATCGACATACGGTGTGCAATCTTATATGAAGTTGGGATCATTCCTTAATCCTTCGCCTACCCTTAGTTCATTTAAAAATATTGAGGAAAACATTCTTCTACCCTTGACATCCACATTTTATAGTTTTAAATTTACAATTTAGGGAACTTGACATCCACAATTTAGGGTTTCAAATATAAATTTTAGGGTTCTAAAACTTAGATGTTTAGGGCTTTGAACTTTTCACCTTTTAGGGTATCAAAATGATGTATTAGGGTTTGAAAATTCATGTAATAGAGTTTTAAAATGACATTTTAGGGTTTCAAATTCTCATATTAGGGTTTGGAAATTAACATTTAATAAGGTTTCAAAATGATATTTTAGGGTTTTTACACTTCAGCAGAAGGTAACTCATATTGTTGGAATACAATGTTGTAGTATTGGTATAAATGTAGTCTTTAACAAGGTCACTATTGTTATAAATGTAGTATTGGTAATAAATGTAGTATAAAAGTAGCATGCAATGTTCAATTAAGTCATAATCTGTACCGCTCTTTTGAGACACATGAGAAGCCTATAGTAAAATTGGAGTTAATATAGGAAGAGAAATAGGAACCTATAATGTCAGGAACCTATAATGTCAGGGCATCATGTAGACATCTTCATGTCACACCATCACAATTGAGCTTAACTTAGAAGCTAGAAGTAGCCTGATTAATAGAGAAATGGGAATCTAATACACTTGGCATGCACTTTTAAATTTGGACTATATAAGGTGTCAAAATGTAACTTCCATTATAATTTTGAGAAAAATGATGATACGACTTGAGACCTTGTTAGGTAGAGTGACACCTTGGTGTATGACTAGGACCTAGAACCTGCAACCTTATCCACTATGTGAATTTAATGATCTAAAAATTTAGACATAGCTTTATGTTGTAATTTTTTGCATAACTTCCTCTTGGTAATTTTTGTGAGATCTTTTTTCTAATTATTCCATATTTTATCTATAAATACCAATTCTATAGTTCAAAAACCCTCTAAAAAATGGTTAAAGAGGAATGAAGTAGGAAGGAGAATATAATATTTTAGGGAAATGTTGGATTAATTTAAGGAGACATCGGTATGAGGCATCATCATTTGATTGTTCATATTATATGATAAACTTGTGCATGTGTTTAATTTTCAAGTATTACGTGCTCTCTGAATTCATGGATATTTTAAACTAAATCATTTATAGATCTATTCTAGATTAAGTTTAAATTTATAGATATTTGTTTGTAAGTTTTCAATATACATATATATATAAATTGTGAAATTATACATTTGTAAGTTTTTTATATGAATTTACATATTTGAAAATTTGCAGGAGACAGATCTAATGGATGACCAGAGTCTAGATGAATTTTTAATAGATGACATTCTTTATGGAACCCCCCCACCCCGTGACCCACCTCAAAACCCCCCACCCCATGATCCACCTCAAAACCCCCCACCCTCTCCACCTCAAAACCCCCCATCCCCTCCACCTCAAAACCCCCCACCCCCTCCATTTGATGAGGCCCGATTGCGGCAAAACATTAATGAAAATATTAATACAATTGAGGAGAACATTAATTTGATTAATAATCAAACTCACTTGATGCCTCCACATGTGGTTCGGTTTGCATCTTCGATGCAAACCATTATTGATTCTGTTAGGTCTATCGATGCAGACCTAAATAGATTTCAGCTTTGGCGGGAGGAGAGGAGGCAATTCTATGCAGATGGTCTTTCATATAAAGACATCCATGACCTCCACATTACAAAACAAACATTAGCCCCATTTTTTCGTCACCCAAAAACTAATCAACCTATAGCTGCAACAAAAAAAAGAATATCAATTAAGTGGTGTACGCATGAGGGGATTTCGAGACATTTTTGGGATCGGTGGTGGATGGTGTTTGATCACCCAGCACATGCTAATTGTGAGGTGCCGCTATATTTTTTGAGAAAATTATGGGTGGAGTTTGAATTGGGTCAAAAACCTAATTATTTTGATATGAGAGATTTTCAGGGTGTTGGTCGTGGCATGCCACAACACAGACCAGGGGCACGAGTTGACCCCAATCGACCTGTTCCTCCTGCTCCTATGGTTGCTCCTGTTTTGCCCACGATTCCTGCACCTATTCAGCAGCAGTCAGTTTTGTCGACATTAGGAGCATTGAGTAGACTCTCAGGCAATCTCACTGAACAAGCTGCCCACATGGCAGCTGAATTCAGTGGTGGAGAGCATCATGGAGGAGTCGATGCATCTCAGCATAGAGCCCCAGGCCTGTCAGGGGCACATTTGTGTACAAATTGCAATCAACCATGTTATGGTCCTGCTCCTACATCCACATCAGATGCAGCTACAGCCGGAGTGGAGTCATACTTGGATCTACTATATTCGGATGATAATCCTACACAGGTACATTGACCACATTTTATTAAATATTTCAAGTGTATAATTTGAACGTAGATCAAATTTGTTATAAATAATTTAATGAATTAATTTATATAATTGTAAACTATTTGTTGTACAGATCTCAAGTCGCTCTAGGGCCACATCATGATTTGATACATTGAGTTTTGCATCGACAGCTGTAGAGGTTGGCACACCTTACGGGGTAAACCAATATATCTTAACCCTAAAACCATATGTATCTAATTCTAGTTTCATTTTTCTTTTGAAACTTATCAATATTATATTTTAAATTAACATTTACAGTGTATAATTAAATAAATAACTATATACATACATGTATGTGAAACACTACTATTGCAGCAAGGCTCAGGTCATGTGGCAGTTCCCATGTCTGATCGACCACCTGGCTCAGGTGTTTCTTCCATTGATCCTCCATCGACAGCTACTATGCCTAAGTATTCCCCGGTGTGTGTTTTAAAAAATTGTACTAAATTTGTACTAAGTTTCTTTTTTTGAGTTTATATAAATGTATATATGCACCCATATATATGTAAGTGCAGGATGATAGGAGTGAGACTATTGGTCAGGTTGGTACTCAGGGACAAATTCATGAGCCATCTACACATTTTCAGGTCCTAAACTTTACTTTAAAATTTTCTATATGTGCAATTTCTAGGTCTTTATATGCTAATTTTAAATTGTAACTTATTTCAAACTTGCTTTATTTGAAATTCTAGCAATTAGCAAGTGAAACTTTTGGTCATGAAGATGAAACAGTTATACCACCTACACAACAAAATGTGGAAAGTGAGACGGTAATTTAAATGCACACTTTAAAGCCGACATTTAAATATTTAATTTCATATGTCATTTTTAAAATTTCTAAATCTGATTGCAAGTTCTTTCTCTTGTGTGTACAGCATGAGGTAGATCCATCCATTTCACAAGGAAGAAAGAGGCCTCTTTCAGATTTGAACTTGAGTGATGATCATCCCTGACATAGAGTTTTATTTCATAGACTAAACTGTATGATGTGCACATTATTTTTTATATATGCCATTCCAGGACTTTGACTATCTATGTCGAACTTGCTATGACATGTTCTTCTAGATATATTTCAGTATTTCATGAACTGTGATTTGTATTTATTTATATGCTAATGATGAGTAGATGTTTTAAAGTACACATTTCATGGGTCCTACCTAGATATTTTATAGTATTTCATGGACTTATCTAGATCTAGATCTACATGTATATATTATTGAGTATATATGCTTGAATGTAGTTTAGTATGTTAAATATGCTTCATTGTTCACTTCTAGATTATAAATTATTTAATTGAGATGTATGTTAGAAGATTTCTCTCTACTACATTTTTAAATTTTTAAGAAGTGATTAAATGCATTATGGTTCAATAGTTTTTCTTGAAATAGCGAACAAAAAGAATGCCAAAAGTTTGGATTTTAGTAACAAAGTGTTTAGTAGATCCATCTATGTTATATGTGTTATCCCTCTCAAATTTGTCTCACTAGAAATGCCAAAAATGGATTCAACCTTAAGGATGTGATTCTTTTCTAAAATAATGTGTCATTGCCAAGAACATACTACCATCAATTTACTAAAGAGTTTCTATTAAAATATGTGAATTGAAACACCACATATCATGACATCAACTATTCCATAAAAGTTTGTGATATTCCCTATTATCTCAAACTCCATAAAATATACTATCTATCTTTAAAAAGGTACATACTACAATGACATCAAACATAAACCAATAGGTGCCTTAAGATATATTAGTGGTAGGGAAAATTATAGTGGCCCTCACCCTAGAGTAATAAGTTGAAGTAGTGTTAGAATTACTAATAAACTAAAAAACTTTATCCTAGGGTGGTGGGACTAATAAACTGAAATTTACACAAGCCTTACAAAGCCTCTACCACTTCCTTGACATTTTTAACATTGTTCAAATTTGATAGGAGGGATTTATGTCACCTCCTCCTCATCTTAATTCTCATAGTAGATAGAATCATCCAATTTGGCATCAAGATGAAGGTTTATCTTCATTATCGTAGAAATATCCTCCAAGGCTTTGTGCATATGCTCATGCCAGACATTGAAGTTGTGGAATTTATCTAAGTAGCAATATAGAAATCCTTAGCCTAACCTTCTACCCCTTCAATATCATTGTATAGAAGGTAGATACAAGTAACATTTGATAGCATGGAGGCACAACTTAGGGATTGAGTTGAATACATAACAAAATTATTCTTCCCAACAAATGCTAGATGTCTAGGAGCAATTTAATGATTTCTTCCATTATCTACCTAGTCTAGAATATAATTACCTTTTCGTTTGATATGTTTGAAGGAGATAGATTTAAACTTATTCACCAAGTTTCTATATTCCAATAGAATAGTTTCCAATAACCACTTGAGCTTCATCTATGCTTTTTCATATGATCAATGTTGATCTTGGAATCTCCTTCCACACTAAGGGATATCTTGTTTAGTTTCCAAGTCATCTTGAGGCCCTAGATATCATGGCCCTAGAATCTACCATATTATTGTTCTTGACACCAAAATCATAAGCTAAGATAGGTAGAGGTTTTCCCTTATCATCTCTTAATAAACATACTCCTCCTACTTCACTAGGATTACCCTTGGCTACCCATCAAAATTTCAAGCTTAATCCATCCCAATGTAGGTGTGGACCAAAGGGTGTGAATATCAACATGGGTATCTCCTTGTTTTAACCTTATTCAAAGCAACCTTGGCCAATTATGGGCCTAATCCACCTCTTCTAGTATGATCATATATTCCTCTTTACCCCAACAATCACCAAGTTCCTAAATGCACCATATTTCTTTAAAATAATCCAAAATTTGGGATGCATATTCACATTTCAGAAATACATGATGATTGTCCAGAGACTTCCTTAAATGTGAATATGCATCCCAAATTTTGGACTATTTTAGGTTTGTCACCTTTCCCATTGTATCAATCATTATGCATAGTGAACAATCTATTAACTGCCTCACAAACCTAAATTAAGTTTGGTGTTACAATTATCTAATGGATAAATTTGGTGTTACAATTATCTAATAGATAAATTTAGGGCACTTTATAACAAGGTAATTTACCTAGGATAAACCTACAAAATCATGATAAAATGATAAAGATGTTAGACTCACCTAGTTAGCCTCAATTGAGATACATGTTCCTTTAAATGATTGTGGTCATCCTTTGATTACAAAACCTTCTTGATATATATCATTTGTATAGTCCTTGAAATTTTATTAATTTGCAACCGAGACTTTGTTATCATCTTTCTTACTTAACCATTATAATAGCCAAAACTTCCTTGGCCTTTGGAAGTTGAATCACATATAGTTTCTCATAAAGGAAAGGAATTAAAGAAGAGATTCCTATGAATATTTTCCCAATTCAAAATTACTTTACATCTTCAACATACCTAGTTCCTAGTGTGGATTTCATATTTGTTTGGTTTAATTTTTTTGAATTATAATATAGGTGTTCTACTTAGGGGACCTATCCTTACTAAATAGTTTAGAAAACATATATAAATGAGTGTGCTAACAACCCAAGACTAGGCATAGCAGTAGAAAGCACAACATCCCATAAAGGTTTCTAAACTACCCATATGCAACTATATATCAATACCCCAATACATATAGCAAGCACAAAATTCCAACACAACTAATAGAAAGCTAAAAAACAAACAAAACACCAAACCACATCAACATCTTGAGGGAGCTTTGGCACTCCCTAATGCATCGAACGTCCCACTCCTCATAGAGAGATTTCCATTTGTCATAGGCCCTATTGTGCACACCATTCCCAAACACACTTACAAGCTCCACCAAAAGAACCTTTGGACACTTTGCATTCTCTAGTCCATGAAAGTTGACACATTTCTAGACCTCTACACATTGTATAGAACAAATGACAATTAATCCATAAACTCGGGACCGTAGCTAGATGCCTCACTTCGATACATCACATATGGATATAAAAATGAGATACTTCCAACTTCCTTTACCTTCAATCAACCACCTCTAATGGCTATCTAAAATGTGTATTAAAAGACTAAGACAACATCTCAAATGTGGAACATTTAAACTTGCATCACACATAAATAAATAGTATACAACACAAGAATTCAAACTTGGGAGAAACTCTCAACTAGGCATAAAATTCTCAAAAAAATGAGCAATGCTTCTAATGACACTAATTCATAATATATAATGGCTTTTACATAGCCTTAACATGACTTAAATTATCCAAATGCACAATTCTCTAAAATGGATCATGACCTACAACTCCTCTTGCAATGGTGGAGAATGAAGGATGAGAGCTCCATGCATGGGTTCCAAACACCACTTAAATAGTAGTCCAAAATTTTATTGCAACAATCCCAATTGACTTTGCATGCAACCTCTCTTCCAACCATAATCAACTATCTAGCTAGTCATAACGCTTTGAATCTTTATCAACCAACCGGCTTCACAAGCTTTACTGTAAACTTACAACATGGCTCCGGTCTATTTGCAATGTATACCTCTATCAAGGACTCTCAATAATTGTATCAACCTACATACAATCAACACTTTTGCTTTCAAGATGCCACCAACTTTTCTAAGCTTTGTCTCCAAAAGACATCATTCTTTGTGGACTTCAACCATGTATGGCTCTGTCTAATACAACCTACTTTAAATGACTCCAACACTATACTAATCACATAGCTAGTTCTGTGCAACAACCAACCAATACCTATATTAAGTCTCTAAGCTCTGCCCAAGCATGTTCAACAAAGTTCAACCATGAATGGCTCTTTGTAAGCCTCCATCACAAATCTCAAACAATTCAAATCAAGAAGAAACTAAAAGGTTCAATTCAAATCAAGTATCCACACAATATAAGCTACAAAAAAAATTATCACAATTTGAAATTATTCAAGAAGTAGCATTCAATTCTTCTAGAGAAACTAAATCTTTTAAAGAAGAAACTATCTAAGGAAATTCATTTAAATCTTATCCACACAATATAAGCTACAAAAAAATTTATCACATTTGGATTTAATTATTCAAGTAGTATTCAATTCTTGTAGTGAAACTAACTTTTTTAAAGCAAAAACTACAAAGAAATTCAATTTTCTTATCCACACAATATAAGATACAAATAAATTTATCACAATTTGAAATTATTCAAGAAGTAGCATGAACAATTCTTGTAGAGAAACTAAAACTCTTTTAAAGAAGAAACTATCTAAGGAAATTCATTTGAATCTTATCCACACAATATACTTGATCATCAATTACTGTGAAAACCTCTTGACTAACATTAGTTTGACATGACTACAAAATTGATCTACAATTTACATTATGATCAAATCTTGTAGTGGCAATCATGGAAAAATCTACTTGTAGGATACACCTGCAAGAAATAATGAATGTAAATGAGAATGAAAGAATATGTACCAAAAACACAAAATATTAATGCAATATGTACTAAATAACAAAAAAGAGGATACAACTTGACGATGGCTTAAGGGGAGCTAAGAGGATGTCTTAAGGGGATACATAAGAAGATGGATTTAGGGGATGTATAAGATGATTAATTCAAAGGGGAGCTAGAAGAGGATGTCTTAAGGGAATACAAAAGAGGATAGCTTACTTGGAGAGATGTACACTAGTCAATTTACAAAGTATAAAATAAAACTTGATGGCTTAAGGGGATGGAAGAGGATGGCTTAAGGGGATGTACAAGCAGGTGTCTTTAGAGGATGGATGATAAATATTTGAGTATATATATATATGTAATTACCTAATTTGCGTTCACTTTTAGTTGAAGATTACAAAATTGACCTCACATACTTGTATGGTGATAACTCCTATTGACAATCATGCACATTTGACTACTTGTCTAGGATACACCTGCAAAAAGTAATGTTCAAATGTACAAGTAAATTAACTATATATTTCCATGGGTCGATACAAAATTTAAGACAAGGGGAATAATATAGAAGCTAAAATGAGAATGAAAGAATTTAACTTAGGGATGTAAGAGTATTGTTTACTTACCTAAAAATTTATTCCATTGTACCATCTGCATCCTCATTTTTTTGTAATGCATCTATAATTGACTCATGTTCTTCCATCGAAAGTGTCCATAACTGTTTATTAGAAGGTTTGCCTTGATATCTGACTAGTTTTATATTTGTTGCCACAACCAAATGTGAGTAGTGTATAATCTTCTTATGTGTTTCATAATCTTCAAATGCAGGCACACCATTCCTTCTTATTAGATATTTTCGTAGCCAAGTGCCAACAACAACCACAGAACCTGTTGGATACTCCATGTTATCATCATCCACTCTAGGATGTAACAAATTTTGTTTTGTCTCAACACATCGAGCCAACCAATACTCGGTTTCCTCTTCATTGCCCTCAGGTGCAATAACAGCATAGACATGTCCTACAAAAAAATTATGTAATTCAATAAAGTGACATGACATGTACCTAAATCACATAAATTTGTGGATGCATACATATATAATTAATTATATACAGGATGTACAAAAAATTGACAATAAAAAAAATTGAAAACAAAAGTACCTTCTTATACAAGGTCTGAAACACGATCATAGTCATCTGATGCAAACATTTGATTATCATCTTCAATTGTTGTTTCAAGTTGATCTTGTGTTTCTGTAGGTGTCAAGGATCTTTGTTTCCATTCTTCAACCCATTCTGTATTTTCACATGCTCCCCAATCACCTGTAATACAAAATTGACAAAAACATGCAAGCTCCCTAGTCCATATAGTCCATGTGCTTGCATTTGAACTCTTAAATGAATGCCATTTTGTTGATCCAGTTATTGTCTCACAATCAAGTCGAGTAGGAATATTCTCTTCTTCAACTAACCAAAAGAATCGTCGAATTGTAGAGTTCTGACTTGATCCCGTAGATAACTTTTCATTACACCAATCCACAATTGCATGTGCATCTCTAAATTTGGATGTATCCTCAAATTTTAGTTGCTCTCTAGCAAGAGCTCTTTTCACACATGCTCCAGCTCCATCATGTTCTCCTTTACCATGTCTAGCTTCAAAAAAACTCCACATATGTTGGATATTGATTTCTTTGTGAGCCCTACATAGCCAATAAAACATTCTTGCATTTTTGAATTGCCCTGTACAATTATCTAACCATATGAAATGTTGTGTCATCTGGATTCCTCTTTCTTTTAAACTTTCATAAAATTTTGTGAAACAATATTGCACAAACTCTGAAGAGTGTAACCGGTTATCACTCAAATAGAAATGATACTCCCTCAAAAATTTTCTATTATCTTCTGTACTATCGTCTGCATGTCTGTATACAATATGAACAAATATGGCCACCTGCACTGAATTATAATACTCAGATTGAATTTCCTCTTGTGGAGCAAGAGTATAGTTTTCTGCAAAGTCAACCACTGATAGGATAGTTCCAATTGGAAAGGTGTTTTTACATGAACGGAATTGTCCATCAAGCCACCGAGCATATTGGGAGTGTTTGACATATTTGGATACAATATTATCCTTAAAATCTTTGATGAATGCATGCACACAAATTTTCTCAGTGACTAACTCACAACGCTTTCAAATTTTTCCATCTTTTAAAGAATATTCAACATTCTTGAATCTTTTCACATCCACTAATTGTTGTCCAAATTCATGTGAAATATTTTCATGCATACATTCTCCTAACAATGAAAAGTTGCCACATCTATTACATTGTCTAGAAATACATGCTTTTGAATAAAATAAGTATCCAGTAGATGTTTCACAAAACAAACCTGCTACAAACTCCTTAATTGTTTGAGGTGGCATATTAATACCACATTCCTGCATAATATCGTTAGTATGCAAAGTAGAACGTATATATCGAAAAAGATCATAATAATAATGAAATTGCACATGAGTTTTACAACAACAAGAGATTCACTGTTTATTAATTTTCACATACCAAGGTTTACATTTCTCAAAAGATCTTTGGCTTATGGTAATATTAAAAGGTTCTAACACTAAATCATCTAAGAATTTTTTATATAATTCAGTTTGAGTCATGTCTAATAGATGTTTTGGATGAGGATCACGAATTTTAGACCCCACTCGTAATTTTAAAACACCTCTAACATTAGATGATACCCTTGTATTATCATGCCAATATTTTTCAATTAAAAATTTGATTTCACTATTTAATTTCATGTCATACCTTAGGAGTCTACCACTAAAACTCCAACATTGGTTAATTGGATCTTTTTCAATAGATTCTCTTCTCTTTGCTGCTCTTCTCAAAGTTTTAGGATTTATCTTTAGAATTTCACTTGTCTTACTTATCATTCTTTTATTAGAAGACGATTTATTGACTAAAGCAGTTGTTATAGCTCTTCGTGCTGCATTGCTATCTTTAGATCGACTTTTTTTACCAATAGAATCAATAGCATTAGCAACACTAGATAAAACTTGTTTCATTGATTCATCTTTTTTTTTAGGTTTTACAAATATGCCTAACTTTTTCATTACTTTTCGCAATTTCCACATCTTCATCAATTGCATCATAAGTTGACATTGAAATCCAAGACTTTTTCTATAAAAAAAATATTTATATAATCTATTTGCATGAGTTCTCATTTGCCTCCAAGAAATCTTACCAGGAAGATTATCTAAGACATTTCTTTCAATCTCAAATAAAACATTTTCATTTTCACTCCTAAAAGGGATATCATTCTCATTCATATCATCAATAGGTGGGTTTGAAGACATACCTGGATTTGTTTCTATAGTCGTGTTTTCCATATCATTGAAAGTTGGCTCCGAAGACAAACCTGGATTTGTTTCTATAGTCGTGTGTTCTATATCATTGAAAGTTGGCTCCAAAGACACACCTGGATTTGTTTCTATAGTCCTGTTTTCCATAACATTGAAAGTTGGCTGTGAAGACATACCTAGATTTGTTTGTATAGTCACATTTTCCATATCTTCGAAAGTTGGGTTTGAAGACATACATGCATTTGTTTCTATAGACACATTTTCTTCCAAATTCACCATTTCCGCATTTGCATCATCTACATTCATCCCATCATTTTTACTCTCTTGAATGTCTTTCTCTTCAATACTCATGGAACTAGATGCTTCAATATTCTTCATCTCTTGAATCCTTGCTCTTCTATCTCTTTGCCTTTTGGCTTCCTTCTCTCTATTTGCTTCAATTTCTTGAGGTGTCATTACCCTCCTTTATTTTTTTCTTTGACGTTGATTTGATCCCATGATTACCAAGCCCTTTTGATAAAATAACAATTGATACTTAATCCAATTTCATAATTGATGTCCTTATTTGAACTTTTGAAGTAGAATTAGATGTAGATCCTTTGTTCCATAGATTTTGAAGTAAAAGGTAGATGTAAAAACAAAAACTCTTTTGCTTTATTCCTCTTGAAAATAGCTCATGCACTTGATTTCACTTCAGAACTGTTCATATGATTGACTCCTTTCAAAATCTGAATAGAATATGACCTGTTAAGAGATTCCACAAAATAATTGTAAGTAAAAAAATACAGAAATTGTCACTGTCGCGACGTACGTATCAGACTTGCAAGTTGCAGGGATACAGGGAAAGTACTTTTTTCCCTAATATGGGAAATAATGGGTATAATAGAAACGGGTACCCGTTATAAAATGGGTACCCGTTATATAACGGGTACCCGTTACTTATATAACGGGTACCCGTTTTATAACGGGTACCCGTTATGTAACGCGTACCCGTTTTATAACGGGTACCCGTTATTTGAAATTAGAAATCTCCGCCGCTTTTTCCCTGACCTTTGCTTGGGTTTTAGGCTCGGGATAGGCATGGTTGACCGACCTTGAGCCTTGGACCTGCAAATTTTTTTCTAAGTACAAAACAAGAAGAAACACTGAGTTTACCTATATGGCTGAGGGCTTTTTTTTTTGAATTTTTTTACGAAATAAAAACCCATTACAGATGACATTGTCTAGTTTTCAAATATATAATTTTTTTTGTAATTGGACATGTTCTTCTATTTATTATTTAATTTATAAGCAAACTAGTCCAAAAACTTGAAATGACAGGTGTTTGTATTTTTTTAATAACTTTTAATTTTTAAATTTTTTTAAAAAAAAAATTATATGTCATCAATCTACACATCATTCTTTACACAATAAAAAAAAAATTAATTTTATGATTTTTTTTGCTCAAATTATGTTGGCCGTACACGAGGGGTTTTCAAAAGTACCAATTAGGCCTAATAAAAAATTAATAAAAAAAAAATTATTTAGAAAAAAATTATAAAAAAATATCCTCATCAAACTTCACTGTACTACACATGTTTTTCCAAAAGGATTTTGAAAAATAATTTTATTTAGATCAAATTATGTTGGCCGTACACGTGCATGGTATGGTAAAAAAAAAGTGACTTTTAAATAGTGGTTTTTAGAAATGCCTATTGAAAATTAATTTGTATCATCTGGGTATTGAAAAAAATTACATATTTAGAAACTAGACTCCGAGTACTACATTTTATATTTAGTAACTTTTTTAAAGATTTCATTTCTAAGTGCTTCAAATTTTAAGGTCAAATGCGACAAATTCTGAAAATCAGGGAAAACACTTCCACTTTTTGGCCAAAAAGTGGACCCAACTTCTTGCACTGACCCTGATTCTCATGCTTTAGAAGCTTCTCATATGTGTGAACCTCTTCCCCATGCTCTCAGACATGTGTGAGAGTACTTGTGGGGAAGAGTGTAGCTTAGATGAATGAGGAGGCATTCATAAGAAGCTTCCCTTTGTGTGCTCACATTCCCCTATGTTCTCACACGTGTGAGAACACTTGTGGGAGAATGTGTAGCTTTGTGGAATGGGGAGGTGACAAGTGTCACTTCCATATTCATGTGGGGTTGTGAGGAGGGTTATGTGGATGGACCTGAGAAGGTGTCAAGTGTCACCTTCTCATCAATTAGGGATTGAGAACTTGTCTTTATATCTCCCTCATTTTGATGAGAGGAGGGTTATTCTTTTCATTTCTTTTGGGAATTTTTGGTCTTGTGTTGGGAGAGAGGAGGACTTGGAGATTTTGGGAGAACTTGTGGAAGCTCTTCACCAAAACTCACTCCATTATTGAAGCTTTGAGGTATTTCTCAAGTTTTGAACCATTTTCTTTTGTTACTATTGCTATGTGAGTATGCATGTTTTATGTTATGTATTTTGGTTCTATGTGTTAGGGGTTTTATGGGTTGTTTGGGTGAACTCTCTTTATGAGAGAGTTCACCTTAGTGTTGGGTGAGAGAGGATGAGAACCTCATCGGTTCCCCCTCTTGGTTATGGTATTTATTTTGTGGCGAAGGGCCTTATTTTGGAGTTTGGAGAAGTTTGAGTTATTGCATGAGTGCCATGGTTTTTTTTGTGATATGTGAAGTATGGCAAGAGACCAAGTGACTCAAGAGGATATTGTGTTTAAGAGTGTGGGTCTCCTTGAGTAGAGTGAGTCCACTCTTTCACCCTTTTCAAATCCATCTCTAAGGTGGATTAGTTTTGTGATAAGCCTTGGGTTGGGTGTTGATGTGCATGAAATGAGTGTTGCTTTTGTTGTGGATTGAAACTTGGTTGTTTGGAAGACCTCCAAGTTTTGAGGTGGCCAATTTTAGGCCTAGGCTGGGAGGTGAGCTTCCCATGAGTATGGATACCTTTTGTTGTTTATCTTGTTGTAGGTTCACTTGAAGGCTTGGAGGAGTTGGCTTGTGGAGAAATCACGAGTTTAGTGTTTTTAAACTTTGTTGTAAAAGGGAGTGCATAGAGATGCCTCACCTTCATTTTGAGCTTGTAATAGTTTTGTTCATTTTTAAATAGTTAAACTCATAAGGGATTTCGATACCTTGATTTCTTTGTAAATATTGTTATTATCGTAAATAAATAAGTTCTCAAGTTTTCTTTATTTCATTTGTGCAAGAAAAAGAAATATAAACCTCTCTCTCTCATGCTATTAAGTTTTGTATAGGAAAAATAACTTTGGAAAAGAGAATAATTTTTTATAGTTTTGGTAGTAAAAAAGAAAAGAGAGAACTAAAGCTTTTATGCTTGTTTCAAAAGAAAATAATTGTGTTAGTTTAATTTTAACTTCCTTGTGATGATATATAAATTAATATATTTATAGATCTTGTTGTATAGTTTAGATAGATCCATATATATATAAAAAGTAAACTCACTGTTTCTATTTTAGAGTTGGCTGTTTTTTTTTACAGCGAATAAATACTAAGCGTTTGTTCTTTTTAAAAAAATAATAATGCTGCAGCAGCCCCCACCCCCCATTCCTCTCTGAGTTTTTAGGGCTGCGAGCTGTATGCAGCACACAGCGGGCGTGCTCCCTAGCCCGACCGCCATTGGGGCTTTGGCCTTCATTAGTAATGCCGTGATTTAAAAAAAAAAACACTTGGCCAGGCTGTTTCACTTTATCACTGATTACTTTGAATGGAAGTTAGTCTGCATTAAAATACCTACACAGTTATATATATATATAGTTTGTTTTTGTGTATTTTTTTTTATCACTTGCTGTATATTATCAACAGAGAACATATAAATATATATGTATAAAAACATATATACGTTTAGGTTTTTATAAAATTTTATCTATTGTGATTTTCTTTTTGTAAAAATAATACTGTGCTTAAAAAAAAGACCTCTGTGTAAAATATAATTTTTTCAAAAAAAAATAACCAGAGAGCTTTTTTTTACACATAATCTTTTCAAAAAAAATATAACCAAGAGAGCTTTTTTTTCCTTTCTCTTTTGGGCTAGTAAAAAAAATGTTAGTAAACTTAGAAACTTTAGGCCAAGAGTAAGATTTCATCATGAGCAATTGGAATTCTTGTAACCTATGCATATTAAACTTAGAAAAACAAAAAAAACAAGTGGGTATGTTAGAGGAAAAATAACTTTCAACCTATAGGTAAATATTGTTAGGAAATTCAAACAAATCATAGTAAATAAAGCAATTCTTTGGGAAAATACTTTCCACTTGGGAAAGTACTTTCCCATTTGCTCACTCCACTTGAAACTTGCACCCTTAGAAAACCAAGTTAGTTGTGAGAGCTTATAGGGAATAAGAGTGATTTTATAATCCTTATATTAGGGTTTGGTGACCTAAAAGTTAGGAGAGGTGTTTAACAACTAAAATCTTGGATTAACCCCTTTCTTTCCCCACTTAGAGAGTGGGTGGTTTTATTGTGAGTTTTAAATGATTCTTTTTTATTCATTTATTATTTAATTCTTTAGTGGTGTGTTAAAAATGTATTGAGTTAATTTTTATAGTGCATTGTAATTATTTATTTACTCTTCCAAGCAATTTACACAAAGTAATGTATTTCATAGTTAGATTATTTATTCAAAACCTCTAGTCATTATGTCAATATATTAGTTAATAGTTCGAATATTAATGCACTTTAGTTAGTTAATTTATTTAATATCGTTTTAAATTTTTTTCAAAACTAATTAGTGAATTTTATTTAAAGGTAGTTAATTTTGTTTTAAAATTTTAAAAAAGGGGTATAGTAAAAGTTTTCCTTTTTATTTAATTTTTTTTTAGTGGTGTGTTAAAAATGTATTGAGTTAATTTTTATAGTGCATTGTATAATTACTCTTCAAAACAATTTACACAAAGTAATGTATTTCAAGGTTAGATTTATTTATTCAAATCCTCTAGTTTTGTATAATTTCCCATAGCTATTTAATCTATTTTGTTTATTTCAAGAAAGAGTATGGGAAAGAAATTTAGGTAAATAATGCATTAAATGTATTTCAATTGTTTTATTTAATTTAATTTGTTTTAAATCTAGGGATGGGGATTAAGTAGGAATTTTATGTTTAAATTAATTTTGTACCCTCCTATAGTTGATGAGGTGGCATTATGCTACCGAAATCACTATAGGAGGTATCCTATTTTATTCCTAAATGCCCCATTATGCTGGCAAAATTTCCCTAGACCAAGTGTGTTTTAAACTTGTTTAGTATTAGTTTTATTTTCATTGTTTTGGTGATTAGTGTGAGTTAGACTAATTTTTGAACTGGATTTGAAATCGAACCACCTCATTAGGGTTTAACCAGGGTGAGATTCTATGTTGGAATCCAACTCTCTTAGTGTTGCCTCTTGCAATGTAAACCCCCTAGTGGCTTACATCGTAGGGTTACGAATTGAGATCGTATTAACCCAAACTTGATTGACTTCCCCACCTACGGGTGATGCGCATGATGTTGGTTGCAGAGTCAACTACGTTCTGATCTAGTGTCACCGAGCACACATGTTGCACGTGAGGGGGTTTTGTAGTGTTAGGGGAAATTATTTTGATAATTCATGTCATGACCACATGGCAAATGTGGCCATGACATGTGGTTATCATGTCATAACCACTTGGCGAATGTGGGCATGACATTTGGTATTAGAGCCCAAGTTTAAACACTGGGCATTGATGGCACATTATTTTATTTTGCATTTATGTTAATTTTGTTTTAATATTAGACACATTTTCCATGTAGGATGCCACCTAGATCCAGGAGAGGCCACTTGTGCGCCATTGGGTCTGGAGGAGCTAGCTCAGGAGCTAATCCACCACCTGAGAACCCTAATCAGGATCAGCCTCCCGTACCTGACCTAGGTCCCCAGATCCTTTAGGTTCTTTAGGTAGTGCTAGCAGGATTGCCTTCGGTTGTTGGCTAGCCGCGCGTAGAGATTCTAGCCACTATAGTGGAGGACGGCACATTAGCTCATCAGGAGCGCAGTAGGAGTCAACCGCACCATGAGGAGCACGAGGCATGGATTAGGGTAGAGCATATTCCACCTGATCCTTTTATTTATGGGCCACAAGATGAGGTGGATGCACCTGTTCGAGGTCATCGAGACCACGGAGACCTGATCCAGGATTTGCTTAGGCTTAATCTGCCTACTTTCATGGGTACATCAGAGGGAGCTAAGGTTGAGGCTTGGCTCATTAGCCTTGACCGGTGCTTTGCATTACATCCTTATGGGAGCAACACAAAGGTACGAGTAGCAGTGCATCTTTTACAAGATGTGGCAATGACATGGTGGCACACAGAGGAATACAAACATCATCTTTCTTTAGATACTCTTTCGTGGGACATTTTTCTAGAGAGCTATAATGCGTGTTACCTATCAGAGCATTATAGGCAGCACCGTATTGATGAGTTCCATGATTTGCAGCAGAGACATTCCACAGTTGCACAATATGAGTGCAAATTTGTGGAGCTATCCCGTTATGCCAAGTATCTTCTAGACGAGAAGCTGCATGTGAGTCATTTCATCATAGGATTGAACCCTTACATAGCAAGACTAGTTCACATGGTAGACCCACAGACTATAAGCAAGGCCACCGAGAAGGCACTCATCGCAGAGGAGGTGCATGGACAGGGCCAGGGGTCACATCGCTAGTTTTAGGACCGTAGTCATCAGCAGGATCAGGGGTTTCACAGACCCCAGCCTCCTAATTAGGGCAGATTTAGATCAGTATCTCTACCACCTAGGCCTCCACAGCAGCAGCAGTAGTACTATCAACAAAGGTCATGAGCACAGCAGAGGGGACAGGGTGATCCTAATTAAGGACGGCAGTCGCAGGGTCTGCGGAGAGACCAGCATCAATAGGCACTAAATGTAGGGCCGGCTAGATCTCAGCAGTCCTTTAGAGGATCCTAGGGCAGTACAGTTCAAGCTGGAGCATAGTAGTCCAATAGGACCCAGTCAGCATAGGTTCAGATGCGGGGACCTTGCTATGTTTGCAGTGGTGCTAGTCACTTGGCTAGAGAGTGTCCACAGGGTTTCATGGCTGGAGGTCAGCGAGCTAGTGGTTTTGAGGCTATAGTTGGAGATGTGGGTCGATCTCACCAAGTCTTTGCATCAGTTGATAACCACTAGGCTGAATTTCAGGCCTCTGTCATAGAGACTCCAGGTACTTTTAGGGGTATAACCATTACTTTATTGTTTGACTCAGAAGCCACAAACTCCTTTATTTCTCCATCGTTAGTGGAGCATTATAGGCTGGTGGCCTCTAGGCAGGACGTTAGGTGGGAGGTTGAGTTAGCTATAGGGGCCAAGTTGGCCATAGATGCATTGGTCTGAGATTGCATGATTTCACTTGGAGTCTTCACGACAGTTACAGATCTGAGGGTTATACCTTTAGGGTATTACGATGTGGTGTTAGGCATGGATTGGCTTGCGACTCATAGAGCCAAGCTAGATTGTCACCATAAGGTGATAGGATGTCTCGATGATCTTGGCACAACAACAAAGATAGTGGGTGTTCAGAAGCCCACAACAGTTCATATGATATCTGCTAAACAGCTTAAACATTGAATGCAGAAGGCATGTCAGTTGTTCAATTTCACAGTGAGTGACAGGTCAGAGGATGAGCCTGAGGGTATGCTTGATGATCACCCCATCCTTAGGGAGTTCACTGATGTGTTTCCTCCTGGGCTTCCAGGGATGCCACCAAGCAGAGAGGTTGATTTTCATGTAGACCTTGTACCAGGAGTCGAGCTAGTGTCTTGTGCACCCTACAAGATGACCATGCATGAGCTTATAGAGCTCAAGCTTTAGCTAGAGGAGTTGCTAGCGAAGGGGCACATCCAACCTAGTGTCTCTCCATGGGGCACACCAGTCATCTTTGTGAAGAAGATGGATAGGTCACTTCAGCTATGCATGGACTATAGGTAGTTGAATAAGGTGACGGTGAAGAACCATTATACTTTGCATAGGATTGATAACCTATTTGACCAAATGCAGGGAGCTAGGGTGTTCTCTAAGATTGACCTGAAATCTGTATACCACCAGTTACTCATCACAGAGGTGAATATCTATAAGACCACATTTCAAACTCGTTATGGTAACTACGAGTTCACCGTGGTGCCCTTTGGTTTGATGAACGCTACTGCAGTATTCATGAGTATCATGAATGGAGTGTTTTGCACATACCTTGATTGGTTCGTGATTATATTTCTTAACAACATATTGATTTATTCACGGACTGCGGAGGAGCATGAGGAGCACCTTCACCAAGTACTGTAGTGTTTGAGAGAGCAGCAGCTTTATGGCAACTTGGAGAAGTGTGTCTTCTTTAGGTTAGAGGTGCAGTATTTGGGTCATATTCTATCTAGCAATGGTATCTCAGTAGAGCCATCAAAGATTAGAGCTATCAGAGATTGGCTAGCACTTACCAATGTCATAGAGGTTCAGAGCTTCATGGGGTTAGGAAGTTATTATTGCAAGCTTGTAGAGGGTTTCTCCCAGATAACGCACCCCATCACTTCCCTTCAGTGGAAAGGGAAGAGCTTCTTGTGGACAGAGCAGTGTGAGAGGGCCTTTGGGGTCCTCAAGGAGCATCTCACTAGTGCTCCTATTCTAGCAATACTAGATCCAGTAGCAGACTTTATGGTATGTACAAATGCATCATTAGAGGGTTTAGGGGCAGTGTTGATGCAGGATGGTCGAGTGATCATGTATTAGTCGCAAACGTTCAAGACCCATGAGTTGAACTACTTGACACATGAATTGGAGTTAGCAGTAGTAGTTCATGCTCTTGTTCGTTGGAGACACTTCCTCTTAGGACAACACTTCAAGTTACACTCTGATCATCATAGTCTTCAGTATATCTTCACGCAGCCAAATCTAAAAGCCCGTCAATGGTGTTGGATGGAGTTTTTATGTGAGTATGACTTTGATGTGCACTACATCAAAGGGAAAGAGAACATGGTCGCCAATGCCTTGAGTCAGAGGCGGCACAAGATCCTGACCTTGACTTTGAGTGTTGACATGAGAGGGCATATTTTGTAGCATCTACCAGAGAATGAGTGGTTTCTTGCGGTTTAGTAGGAGTTACAGTCATAGAGGGCCCTTGTGGGAAAGTTTGTAGGGTATACTCTTGAGGCAGATGGTCTTCTTCAACATTGTCAATGCATCTATGTTCCCCTTGTAGGTGATCTTAGATCATTGGTTTTATCAGAGGCTCATAGAGCACTTTATGCAGCACATCTAGGGGTGAAGAAGATGCATGCAGATTTGAGATAGTTGTACCATTGGGTAGGTTTAAGGTGAGATATTGCAAAGTTTGTTGCATGTTGCCTTGAGTGCCAGAGGATGAAGGTCGAGCATCAGCATCCAGCAGGTTTACATTACCCGCACAAGATACTAGAGTGGAAATGGGATACCATTTCCATGGATTTCATTATTGGTCTACCTTTGTCAGCTCACCACCATGATGCCATCATGGTGACAGTTGACAACTTGACCAAGGTAGCCCACTTTTCACCTGTATGCATGATGTACAATGCACTAGCAGTAGCGAGGGTTTTCTTGAATGACATAGTGAGACTTCATGGTGTACCTCATCATATCATATCTGATAAAGATTCAATGTTCACTTCAACCTTTTGGAGGGCTTTGTAGTAGGCGTTGGGTACTCAACTCAACTTTAGTTTAGCTTATCATCCAGAGACAGATGGACAGAATGAGAGGGTGAACTAGGTGTTAGAAGACATGCCTCGCATGTATGTTATGGATCACCAGTCTAGATGGGAGGACTACCTATATCTAGTTGAGTTTGTCTACAATAATGGGCATCACATCTCGTTAAGTATGCCTCCCTATCAGGCCTTGTATGGCAGGCCATGTAGGACTCCCTTGAGTTGGGACCGTATAGAGGACAAAGTGGCTATTGGACCAAAGTTAGTGTAGGATATGGAGTAGTAGGTCACTTTGATCAGGCAGAGGTTGCAGGAGGCACATGATCGCCAGAAGAAGTATGCTGATGCCAAGAGATTGGATCAGAGCTTCTCCGTGGGCGACAAGGTGTTCTTGAGAGTGCAGCCGCATAAGAGTCCAATCCGTTATGGAAAGGGCTCTAAGATCACACCTCATTTTGTTGGACCTTTTGAGATCTTGGAGCGGATAGGACCCGTACCTTACCGTCTTTCCTTGCCACCTAGTCTGTCACACCTCCATGATGTCTTTCACATTTTTGTATTGAGACGTTATATTTCTGACATGTCACATATTTTAAACTGGGATGCCTTATAGGTAGAGTCAGACGGGCAACTGGCTTTGGAGCCAATTCACATCTTGGCTCATCAGACTCTAGGCCTTCAAGGCTGAGAACTGGACAAGGTCAGAGTTCAGTGCGACTGTTATGATGAGGTCTCAGCTACATGGGAGGATGTAGCTAGTTTGAGGACACTCTATCACCACCTCTTTGCTGGCTTCCAAGAGGAAATATAGTCCTAGGGGGGAGGATGTGATGCCTACTTTTACCTCACCTATATTATTTTGCTTATGGATTTATTATGGTCTTGTGTATTTTGAGGAGTGTTGATCCTACACTTGGACCTTATTACCTTATCTTATACTGGATTAGATAGATGGATTATGCTTTATGGTTGGTTAGATGGCATGTTAAATTTCCATTTGATGATATGTTGATATATTCTAGGATGTCATTTGATGCTATTGATATGTGCTTAGTTGTTGAGACGGATGTTATCTCTTACCTTATGTGATCCTAATTTATACTTATGAGTAATGGATGTTTTGAGAGACATTATGTTATCTTGGATTATCTTGATGTTGCATATTGCAATCATGTGTGTGTAACGTATGCTTTTCATTTGCTTTGGCTATTATATGATGTACTATTGATGTGTGCTTGGAAGTGTGCAGGTTACTTTTCCATACCCATGGAAATTTAGAGGTTGGACAAAAACCATATGTTATCCCCTATTCAGCTGACCTAATCCTAAGTAGGACTAAGGTCACATGTGTTTGAGAATGTTGATGTTTGTTGTAATTGATTTATGACATTTTGTATAGTGCATATCTTTTCTATTTATCTCTTGAGGTGTTGTACAAATGTATTGTTGAGTTTGTCCTAATTTTAAGTGCTAAATGTTTGAAGCCACTTTTATGTAATTTTATGTGTTTCTAAGGGTTCCTAATGGTCAAATATTGACCCTAGGTCATACCCCTATGGTCTAGGACCATTTCTAGCTTATTTAAATTTGATTCAGACTTTGTATGGTCACCTAAACTTGACCCTGAGGTCCAGTGACGAGTTTGGGAAGTGTGAGGGTGGTTGGAAGGTCACCATCTCACTTAACCCCAACATCACCCACTTGGGTAAGGTTACCATTCCTTCTCATGCTTTAGAAGCTTCTCACATGTGTGAACCTCTTCCCCATGCTCTCACACATGTGTGAGAACACTTGTGGGGAAGAGTGTAGCTTAGATGAATGAGGAGGTGACAAGTGTCACCTCCCCATTCATAATAATCTTCCCTTTGTGTGCTCATATTCCCCTAGTGTCACCTCCTCATTCATAAGAAGCTTCCCTTTGTGTGCTCACATTCCCCTATGCTCTCACACATGTATGAGAGTACTTGTGGGAGAATGGTGCAGGAGCACCCCTTCAACAAGATCAACATACACAAGAGGGAGAAGAATAAGACTAATATAGTTTTGACATTTCATGTTACCTCATAGCAGCTTCAAAATGTAACATTCTATATTGGCATTTCATGTTTGTAAACTCCAAACTTGACATTTTAGATAGTTTGGATTAAGGGAAGGGTTAATCAAGGTGTCTTAACATTAAAAGTTTTGCTGTCCCATGCAAAGCAGATGTCATGTAAGTAATTAGGGGTTTCTACCAATAATCTTGGTAGAATCAAAATCACAGAAACAGAGGAGAGGAATGTCGGTCTCTCACCATTGGGAAAGATAAATAGGAAATTCCTCTGGAATAGAGCGGTGGTGGTTTTGTGTTTTTTTTTAGGTCGAACAGTTAAATGTGGTTCTAAATACTAAGAAGGAGGAATAGAAATTCTGCAAATTATTTTTCTCTCAAAATTTTGAATTATGTGTAGATACTTTGTGTAGAGAATCATTCTGGATAGGATTTGTGTATAATTTAGTTTGAGTGCCTCTGTGGTCAAAATGACTAGATAAATCCATTCCACTAGTGGATTTCTGTGAAATCAATGGAATGGACTTGTAAATTAGTTCCCCATTTCTGTTTATTCGTTTGTCTGTTAGGTATGGTAAGATAGAAATTGCAGAATCACTCCACGTATCTCATCGGTGTATACCATTGCTATAGGATTGATCTCCGTGTTCTTTACTTTGTTTTCTATTCTGTTACAAATCAATTGCGTTTGTGTGTTGTTGGTTACAACGGTTGCAGGGGAGGAATTGTCCATTTTGTGTATATCTGTCAGTTGTATTTGTATGTGTATCGCCGACCAGTTTCGGGTGTCAAAATAGGCCAACAATGTATGTTTTGAAGACATCGGCATAAGTTTCATTCATGTCATCGATGAAGGAAGCATCAGCGTGAGATCCTGCATCGGTGTGTTAGAATTATGCTCAGCCGACGGTGAGAGTCTCACTGAAGGACTAGGTTGGGGTGACCGTTGGCATGTCTCACCGATGATAGCATTGGCCTAAGGCATCCGAGTGAAAAGGAACGTCGGCAGAGGATTATTAGTCAGACTGATGAGGGAAGTCTCATTGACAGTGGAGCTAGTGTTAAGTGCTTCGGCGTGACATTCACCATCGGAGAACGGCCAGAAAGTTCGGCCGATGATGTTAGTCATGCTGATGATAGAGATTGAAGACTCATCAGAGTGACTGAATGTATCGGCACGAGAATGGAAGGAGTTTCCGATGGAAGGAGTCTCATCAATGGGGAAGTCTTTTTTTGCATATCAGCAAGGGAGTGGAAGGTTTTACCAATAGAAGGCTTATCGGTGTGTGAGGCATGATCGGTGGAGGTGAAGAAAGTCTGGCTGAAGTAAGCAGTCTTACCGATGGCTATGTGACATTAGGCATATCAGAGTAAGGAGAACTATCGGCAAAGACTTTAAGAGCCATAGCGAAGCATAGGGTCTTGCCAATAGGCAATATAAGTGAAACAACATCAGGAAGAGATGGACTATCGGAAGGCGAGTAAGAGGTTTCGCCGATAGTATAACTCTTGGCGAATGATGAGTGAAGTTGACCATTCATCAGAGAGAGAAGGAACGTTGGCGGTAAGGAGTTTCAAGTTTGCCGATGATGCATGTTTTGCCGATGGGAAAGGAAATGTATATTTCGGTGAGACAATAGATGTGATCTTGCCGATATAAGCAGTAAATGGCTATTTTGTTGGGTTTTAATGGGTTTTCAAACTGTTTTGTATGCTTCCACCTTGTCACTCTACATCAGAGAATGTGTAGCTTTGTGGAATGGGGAGGTGACAAGTGTCACTTCCACATTCATGTGGGGTTGTGAGGAGGGTTATGTGGATGGAGGAGAAGGTGACAAGTGTCACCTTCTCATCCATTAGGGATTGCGAACTTGTCTTTATATCTCCCTCATTTTGATGAAAGGAGGGTTATTCTTTTCATTTCTTTTGGGAATTTTTGGTCTTGTGTTGGGAGAGAGGACTTTGAGATTTTGGGAAAACTTGTGGAAGCTCTTCACCAAAACACACTCCATTATTGAAGCTTTGAGGTATTTCTCAAGTTTTGAACCATTTACATTTGTTACTGTTGCTATGTGAGTATGCATGTTTTATGTTATGTATTTTGGTTTTATGTGTTAAGGGTTTTATGGGTTGTTTGGGTGAACTCTCCTTATGAGAGAGTTTACCTTAGTGATGGGTGAGAGAGGATGAGAACCTCCTTGGTTCCCCTTCTTGGTTATGGTATTTATTTTGTGGCCAAGGGCCTTATTTTGGAGTTTGGAGCAGTTTGAGTTATGGCATGAGTGCCATGGTTTTTTTTTTGTGATATGTGAAGTATGGCAAGAGGCCAAGTGACTCAAGAGGATATTGTGTTTAAGAGTGTGGGTCTCCTTGAGTAGAGTGAGTCCACTCTCTCACCCTTTTCAAATCCATCTCTAAGGTGGATTAGTTTTGTGATAAGCCTTGGGTTGGGTGTTGTTGTGCATAAAATGAGTGTTGCTTTTGTTGTGGATTGAAACTTGGTTGTTTGGAAGACCTCCAAGCTTGGGGCTGGCCGATTTTAGGCCTAGGTTGGGAGGTGAGATTCCCATGAGTATGGATACCTTTTGTTGTTTATCTTCTTGTAGGTTCACTTGATGGCTTGGAGGAGTTGGCTTGTAGAGAAATCATGAGTTTAGTGTTTTTAAGCTTTGTTGTAAAAGGGAGTGCATAGAGATGCCTCACCTTCATTTTGAGCTTGTAATAATTTTATTCATTTTTAAATAGTTGAACTCTCAAGGGATTTTGATACCTTGATTTCTTTGTAAATATTGTTATTATCATAAATAAATAAGTTTTCAAGTTTGCTTTATTTCATTTGTGCAAGAAAAACAAATATAAACCTCTCTCTGTCTCATGCTATTAAGTTTTGTATAGGAAAAATAAATTGGGAAAAGAAAATGAATTTTTATAGTTTTAGTAGTAAAAAAGAAAAGAGAGAACTAAAGCTTTTATGCTTGTTTTAAAAGAAAATAATTGGATTAGTTTAATTTTAACTTCCTTGTGATGGTATATAAATTAATATATTTATAGATCTTGTTATATATATATATATATATATATATATAGTAAACTCATTGTTTCTATTTTAGAGCTGGCTATTTTTTTTTTACGGTGAATAAATAAAGTTATAGTGACAGAGCTAAATATATATATAATGATACTCTTATATCGTCATACCTAATAAGGAATTATATTTATTTATGTGTGATCAGTTGTGTGTAAGTGGAATTAAAACCTAGGGATTGCTTGCTAAGCGTTTATTCTTTTTTTAAAAACAATAATGTTGCAGCCGCCCCCACCCCCCTATTCCTCCCTGAGTTTTTAGGGCTACAAGCTATATGCAGCACACAGCGGGCGTGCTCCCTAGCCCGATCACCATTGGGGTTTTGGCCTTCATTAGTAACGCCGTGATTTTTTTTTTTTAAACTAGGCCCTGTTTCATTTTATCACTGATTACTTTGAATGGAAGTTAGTCTACATTAAAATACCTACACAGTTATATATATATATATAGTTTATGTACTGTGTATTTTGTTTCACTTGCTGTATATTGTCAATAGAGAACATATAAATAGATATGGATAAAAATATATATACATTTAGGTTTTTATAAATTTTATCCATTGTGATTTTCTTTGAGTAAAAATAATATTGTGCTTAGAACAAAGACCTCTATGTAAAATATAATCTTTTCAAAAAAATATAACCAGAGAGCTTTTTTTTCTTTCTCTTTTTTCTCTTTTGGGCTAGTAAAAAAAATGTTAGTAAACTTAGAAACTTTAAGTCAAGAGTAAGATTTCATCATGAGCAATTGGAATTCTTGTAACCCATGCATATTAAACTTAGAAAAACAAAAAAAAAACAAGTGGGTATGTTAGAGGTAAAATAACTTTCAACATGTAGGTAAACATTGTAAGGAAATTCAAACAAATCATAGTAAATAAAGCAATTCTTTGGGAAAATACTTTCCACTTGGGAAATTACTTTCCCATTTGCTCACTGAAACCTACACCTTTAGAAAACTAAGTTAGTTGTGAGAGCTTATAGGGAATAAGAGTGCTTTTATAATCCTTATTGTAGGGTTTGTGCCCTAAAAGTCAGGAGAGGTGTTTAACAACTAAAATCTTGGATTAACCCCTTTCTTTCCCCACTTAGAGAATGGGTGGTTTTATTGCGAGTTTTAAATAGATTCTTTTTATTGAGTTTATTATTTAATTCTTTAGTGGTGTGTTAAAAATGTATTGAGTTAATTTTTATAGTGCATTGTAATTATTTATTTACTCTTCCAAACAATTTACACAAAGTAATGTATTTCAAGGTTAGATTATTTATTCAAATCCTGTAGTCATTATGTCAATATATTAGTTAACGGTTGGAATATTAATGCAGTTTAGTTAGTTAATTTATTTAATATCATTTTAAATTTTTTTGAAAAGTAATTAGTGAATTTTATTTAAAGGTAGTTAATTTTGTTTTAAATTTTTAAAAAAGGGGTATAGTAAAAGTTTTCCTTTTTATTTAATTTTTTTTATTGGTGTTAAAAATATATTGAGTTAATTTTTATAGTGCATTGTAATTATTTATTAGTACCTGCCTTAGGTTGGTACTATTGCAATGAGTTCGCACTTATCTAGTTATTAATCTATTGATTGCAAACCAATCAAAAGATAGGATTATTTTTCTTGTCGGACAAATTTGATTTAAATTTGTACTTTTCCTATGTCAACATGATAAATTTTTAATAAAAAATTATTTAGAAATGATTTATCTGTATTGTCATTGGCTGAAAAAAAATGACCTCTTCTTTGCGGATTGTTGGATTGTTGGGAGAGTGCAACAAAAAAACTATAAATGTAGAGAGAATTTTGGTTTAAGTGGAGCACGTGGCAAGTAAACAAATTATGAACACAAATTTTGTCTCCCACTAGTTAAGTCATGCCTAAATGGATCACGATTAATTTTTTGCTTAATTTAATTTTAATTTAGTTTTTTAGGGTTCTACACATTTTATTTTATGTAATTAGATTATTTTAGGGATTTCAATTTTATTTACTCAAAAGTTAAAAAATCAAAACTTTAAAATCTACAGTATCATGAATTTAATTACATTTTTTATTTTATTCTTCAAACTTTCAATATTTTAATGCATTTTAAATTATAAAAGTATTAGTATTATTACATTAATTAATTCTTTAATCATTATAATCATTATTATTATATTATTTAAATATTTAATATTTAATTTTGAAAATTTATATTTAAATTTTAAGTGAAAGTATGAACATTGAATACTTAATACATAGGAAACAACTTCCTATTATATTAAATATACACCCTAATTATTTTTTTAAAAGACTATTTTGTTACTTTAATTGTATTTAATTAAATCTTTCCAGTGTAAATATTAAATTAAAATTAACAAATTTAATTTATTATTTACAAACCTACAAACCTAAATCAAAACGTATTCATAACAAATTGAAAATATTAAAAACCGTGCAGTTCACCTAACTATTACCGTTCAACTACCCAAACCGCTTTTACTCCAAAATTTTATCCGTTCAACTACCCAAACCGCTTTTACTCCAAAATTTTATAAATACCCTACATTTCCCAAATCAAAATTATGATGAGGACAATCTATCAAGTTATGTAGGTTTAAAATTGCAACCAATGAGAACTGAAATATTTTTTCTATTTAAAAAATATTTAGCTATTGCTATTATATAAATGCAAATATTATAACTTGAAAAATTATTTTTCTTTAATCTAATTGGTAGAAAACTTTTAATGATAAAGGTGATTAGTGCACATCCATTACAATAATGGCAGCAATATTGCCCTATGGAAGTGCATTATATTTTAAAGATTTTACTAACTATATTTAGAAACATGGCATCGCTTCATTTAAATATTTTCCATCACACTAATTGTTGAGTAAATAAAATTGAAATCCAAGTATTTTTCATGACACTCTACATTTTTAACTCTTGAGTAAAAAAAAATTAAAATCCCAAAAATAACCTAATTTAGTAAAATAAAATAACACTAAAATTTTTCTCTACAAAGCATGCATATTTTTATTTATTAGCATTTAAATTTGTTTTTATAACTATACTTTAGGGTTCTACACATAAATAACTTGATTTCATTAAAATATTTCTTAACTATTCATTTGATCTTAACCATTTATGTCTAATTAAATGGGGCTAAACCACATACTTTTATTAAATGAATGCACCCAAAATTATTACTAAACCACAATATTAGATTAATTAAAATAGTTAAAATCATGTTCTCTAAAAGTACTTACTATTACTACTTAAATAAAAAATTAAGTGACTAAGATAAAATACTGTAGTGATGTAAATATGAATATGTTATTGTTATTATATTATTAATTATTCTTCAAACTTACAATATTTTAATGCATTTTAAATTGTAATAGTATTCAATATTATTACATTTTAATATCTTAGGCAGACATTTCAAATCTCTCCACACCCAACTAGGGTTAGGGTTCTACACATTTTATGTTATGAAATTAGATTATTTTTGGGATTTCAATTTTATTTAGTCAAAAGTGAAAAATATTTTGCCATGTTATTACATTTTTAGTTTCTGCTAAGGAAACTATAGGTGAGACATGTTCTTAATTAGTTATTAATAAGTCCTTTTGGAACCAATGAGAACTAAATAGTTTTTCTATTTTAATAAAACATATTTGAAAAATATTTTTTCTTCAATCTAATTGGCAGAAAACTTTCACCATAAGGACAATTATTGTGGATCATCAAAATTTAAATTATAAAGTTTTGTATGAAATATGGAAATAAATTCGTCCATTGTTTTCATTTTCTCAAAAATTGTCCCAATATAACATTTGCTTTGTATAGATGCAAATATTTTAACAAAACATATTTGAAAAATTATTTTTCTTGAAAACTTTCACCCAATAAGGGCGATTATTGCGGATCATCAAAGTTTAAAAAATTCATCCATTACTTTCATTTTCTCAAAAATTGTCCCAATATAACATTTGTTGCTTTAAACTCCATCATGCCAATGGAGAGTTGTAAGGGAGTGGAGGAAGGAGCGGCACCCATCACGCCCAAATTTAGGCATATCATAGACAAGCTGCGTGCAGTTGGATAGAATTTATGCATTTTTCTCTCTCTTTAGGCAACCATTCTTCATGTTTTTTATGTTCTTGATGTCCAAACATTGCATAATCTAGTCTGCATCCTTTGGATTTGTTTTGTCAACTTCAATGATAGTTTTAGAAACACTTTCTTTGCTCCAGTTCGGTGAAATCAATCTGTCCACATTTGATGCTCTAATTTGCAGCAGTGGAAGTGAGCTATTCTATGTATCTGGTGATAACGTAGATTCACCCATATTTCCAGATCTAGGCTATGATTCTCATATAGATTATTGCTGGGAGAATGTGGCAGGGCTGAGAAAACATATGGTAAAATTGAGTGGACCAAACAACTCTCCATTCTTTGAGCAAGATGCATCAGCATCTAATTCCCATTGTTTGGCCTATAAAGTGAAGAACATATCCACTGTAAGTTCCAAACCTATGATTATCATGATTAAGTTTTTGCAAGATTATGCTATTTATAGTTTCGAATATATCATTGCCTATTGGAGTGCCCTTTGACTTCTTTGAATTCTTATAGAAAGCTCGTGCTTGCAAGGTACCTTCTTAGTAGAGTTCCAACCAACATTTTTTAACTTGAATGCATTAATCCTCATGGATTACGGAAGCTTTAAGTAACTTCAAGTTTATAAATCTAGCCATATTGTGGTATATTGTAAGGTTATTAAATAATTTGCAATCATAATTGCAAAGAGTAGCCCTAATTTTCCTTGCAATTTCTGCCCTGAAGCAATTTTCATAATTATTAGGTTTGTGGTAGCTTTAAGCACCCTCATGTTCTCAATTCAGTTACACTGCATTTTATTGTAAGGAAGCAATCTGAATTGCAAACAGAGGCTCAAATTTTCCATTCAATTTCCTTCCTGAAACAATTTTGGTAATCGCTATGTATTGTGGAAGCTTGAAGTACCTTGAGATACTTAATGAACATCCATTTCAAGGAAAAAATTCATCAAGCCATCTACAGTCTATACTTCGTAAAAAGTTCTCCAAAATTTCTCTAGATTTTCTAACAAACCAAATATTCTTCAGGTGTTCTACAGTTTATATATGTAAATTGATATCCGGCAAAATTTTTACTCTATGGTCCATACTTGCAAAACGATCTCCATCAATAATTTCCCTAGATCTTCTAGTAAACTAGAAAGATTTGCCAACCACTGTACTTGTAAGAAAATTTCCACCAAATTTTCCCTAAATTGGCTGATAAACAGAAAAGAGTCACCAACCATTCTATATTCTATACTTCTGAGAAGATTTCCATCACAGTTTTTCTTGTAATTTCTGATATATGAGGAATACTGGCCAACCATTCTTCAGTTTATACCTGTAGGAAGACTTCTATCAAAAATTTCCCTAGATTTTGTAATAAACCGGTTCGCCAACCATTCTATAGTCTGTACTTGTAAATTATTTCCATCAAAGATATTCCAATATATTCTGATAGAACATAGAGATTTACCAACCATTCTACAATCCAGTAAAAAGATTTCTATGAAAATTGCCCCCATATTATCTTATAATTTTTCAGCTTTTTATTATTTTCTCTACTAAAGATGTATCTAGTTGTTCCTATGTATACTAACCTCACTCAAGTACTAACATATCTAGGTCTCTCCATTTCTAACATCCCTAGCAGTTCTGATGCGGGTCTTGCCTAGCTTACTAACATTACTAATGGTTTAGGAATCATGCCTTACAAGTTTTCTAGACTCGTGGTTGTTACCATGAGATGTAATTCTCAAGATTCTAATTTAGAAGTAGTTTACAACCAAAGGAGCATATCACACTAGTTTATGATTTCACTCCACTGTTGATTGATTTTCAAGCTAAAACGTAAGAAGAATTTACCGTCTTAGATCTCTATTAAGTGGATATTAAAACAACTGATATCTATGAAAACTGTTTAAACCCAACATGACAATGGCCTAGCAGTCGCTATGCATATAGAAAAATGAAAGACATGGTAACGTCATAAAAGACCAATAACGTAACATTGCCTAACAAAGATCATTCCACTAATCAATAAAGAACAGAAAAGTAGTTTTAAATTTTTCATTTGACTTGCATAGGGTCACATGTGTTATTGTTTCTGTCACATTTGTGACTATTTCTGCTTGCTAATCAAGGAAAATTTGGAGCCCCTCTTTGCATTAGTACCTTTCCCAATGTTGAATATTCAAAGGGGATAGTCGTAATGAGGAGTTCTACACACTTCCATTCAATCTTAATACATTCTTCCCTCTTACATGGAAATATTTGTCTTTTATAAATGTGAGTGTATAGAGGAAACTAGAATGTTCACATCTCAAACATGTGAGTAGATTTGAAGTTGATATGGGTTCTGGTAGCTCATTGATTAGTGTCTTTGATGTTGGCAATCAAAATGCATTTTTTTCTCAATTGTGCTTGCCACAATCATGGTTCTTATGAGATGGACTTTGATTGTTTCTTGATTTTTTTGTTCACCAAACTTCCATCCATATTTGATCAAAATGAATTTTTGATTAAAAAGTGAGTGACAATTGCAATGCAAAACTGTCTTTTAAGATATTGAATTATTTTATGGATTCTTTGCTTCTATGGTATGCATGGACTAAAGTGTGCCATGTTTTTCTGCACTTCTCTGCCTACTCTAGTGACTAATCTTAATAAGATAACCCATAAACATATGTTTGGTTGCAAAATTTTTGTAGATGGCATTGCAACAAGTTGGAAACAGTTTTCTATAATTATCTGGCCTTATTTCTATTTCATATGTACTACTAATGTCCTTTTTATGCATTTGAGGAGTGATCATAACAAGTGCATATCTCTTTAAAGTTAACACACCGATTTGGAGTCCAATATGAATATGGAAGAACAATGGATAGTGATGTGGAAGAACAATGGATAGTGATGTGGAAGAACAATGGATAGTAATATTTATTATCCTTGTAGATGATAGTGCATAATGTATTTGTTAGATATCTGCAAAACCAAAGATGCTACTACATTATTTACAGGTAAGAACATAACAAACTAAAACACGACTATTCATGAACATTATAGTGCATAATGTATTTGTTAGATATCTGCAAAACCAAAGATGCTACTACATTATTTACAGGCCCACCTAAGAACATAACAAACTAAAACATGACTATTCATGAATATTTTGGCAGAAACTTTGCTACTATGCAGCTCTTGTTTATTTTATTCTTCAAACTTACAAATACATTTTAAATTATAAAAGTATTAGTATTATTACATTTTAAATTATAAAAGTATTATTATTATTACATTTTAATATCTTAAGAAGACATTTCAAATCTCTATACAAAAAACTAGGGCTCTCCACATAAATACAAATATGCAGGCTTTGTAAAGTTTAGTTTTATAGTTAAGGAAAAATTTTAGTCCTATTTTATTTTTACCAAATTAGATTATTTTTGAGATTTCAATTTTATTTACACAAGACATTTCAACACTCTTCAAAAATTAATTTTTCAATTATTGGAATGCAATTTATCTATATAACCAATAGCTAATCAACAAAAAAACATTACAACTAAACAAATACTATTATAACAACACTACAAGGTAGGTAGCGGCCATTATGTGGCACTTGTTTAGTCTTCAAAACCATTTACACAAAGTAATGTATTTCAAGGTTAGATTTATTTATTCAAATCCTCTAGTTTTGTATATTTTCCCATAGCTATATTAATCTATTTAGTTTATTTCAAAAAAGAGTATGGGAAGGAAATTTAGGTAAATAATGCATTAAATGTATTTCAATTGTTTAATTTAATTTAATTTGTTTTAAATCTGAGGATGGGGGTTAAGTAGGAATTTTATGTTTAAATTAATTTTGTACCCTCCTATAGTTGATGAGGTGGCATTATGCTACTGAAATCACTATAGGAGGTATCCTATTTTATTCCTAAATGCCCTGTTATGTTGGCAAAATTTTCCTAGACCAAGTATGTTTTAAACTTATTTAATATTAGTTTTATTTTCACTGTTTTGGTGATTAGTGTGAGTTAGACTAATTTTTGAACTAGATTCAAAATCAAACCACCTCATTAGGGTTTATCCAGGGTAAGATTCTGTGTTGGAATCCAACCCTCTCAACATTTCCTCTCGTAATGTAAACCCCCTAGTGGCTTACATTGTAGGGTTACGAATTGAGATCGTATTAACCCGAACTAGATTCGAAATCGAACCACCTCATTAGGTTTTATCCAGGGTGAGATTCTGTGTTGGAATCTAACCCTCTCAATATTGCCTCTTGCAACGTAAACCCCCTAGTGGCTTACATTGTAGGGTTACGAATTAAGATCATATTAACCTGAACTTGATTGACTTCCCCGCCTACAGGTGATGCGCATGATGTTGGTTGCAAAGTCAACTACGTTTTGAGTTAGTGTCACTGAGTGTGCATGTTGCGCGTGAGGAGGTTTTGTGGTGTCAGGAGGAAATTTTTTGATAATTCGTGTCATGATTACATGGCAAATGTGGCCATGACATGTGGTTATCATGTCATAACCACTTGGCGAATGTGGGCATGACACCAAAGAACAATTCAATATGCATGATAGGGAAAACAATAGGGATAAAATCTTCTGTACAGAGTTTAAGCACTAGGTCACATAATGGCCTCAATCATAACCAGAGTACCCAGTGTTTAAATCTGGCTCTAATACCAAATGTAATGCCCCATCATGCAACCCTAGAGAGTTAGGATAACTAAACAATAAAATGCAAATTTTTTGTTTTAAAATAAGTAAAAGTACTAATCACCAGGTAAGATAAGAACTAACATCAATTAAACCATTTTACAAACTAATATCTCTAGGGAACATAACTGCATTAAGAAAATTAAGCATAAATCCATAACAACATAATTAATCAAAAGAGTCTACTAGCAAGATTTGTTACATCATTCTTAATAATGTTTATGAGTACAAGGAAGATACATCATATCATAATTACAAGGCTTCTTATGAGATTACATCAAGTTACACCATAGATACACAATTATGGATGTGTACAGTACAATGCAAGTCTTTTAAAAAAAGAGATGCATTACTAGAACCGGAGAGGTACACCTACTCCAAGCACGAACTAGGATGCCAAATAAAACCAATGGATTAAACTCTTCCACCTAACCATGTGGAACCTTGAGGTCCACCCCCCAAGTTAGGAGATAATGATGAGGTCCCACAAAGACAAGGATTAAAAATAAATAAGCAGATATAAGGATCAACATGGAAAACACTTGACCAACAGAAGTTTTCCACACTCCAGAGGTAAGGAACAAAAAGGGTAACATAAGGGAGGTAACTATGCTGCAGTAGGAAGAGTGTCATCGTATCATCCTAGCATGGGTTATCTAGGCTATCTTTCTTTAGAAACCAGCCCCCATCTATGGTTATCCTGGTAGCTTCTCTCTAGGCATTGGCGCCATAGGGTTACACATACAGAATTGACTTAACCTTTCATGAAGACAAGGAGGTCGATCATGCCAACCAGGCCTTCTCATCCCATCCTTAGCCTAAAAGAGCACTACAGGCATGGGTGAGGCATCCAAATTATCTTATTTAATGTGATAGCTACCCATCCCTTCCTAGGTTAATTATTAGGTTATCACTTGTTTACAACTTTCATAGGGTTATCTAGGTAGCCACTTTGGGCACCGGCCCCACTATGAAAGTCACTCTCCTACATGCAACTAGTACCCTTAACCATTCAAGTAGAAACACCAAAATAACATATATACATTGACAATGCAAGGCATATTTCCTCTTGCATACTGATATCATCACAAAATTCAACTTTAATAACCAAAGCTCAATTCAAAAACCTTCCTCATACAAACATAAGACATCTTGGACACTTCATAATCTCAAGCTAACACAAATAAGCCTCAGGAGCTATATAACTTATAACAAAAATGCCAACAATCCATCTTTAACTTGATTCTAAGTACTACTAGGGAAATTATCTCTATGGGTAATAATAAGACACAAATAATTCAAATAGATCAACAATACCACAACATTAGATTAAAACGTTAACATGATACTGACAAATGTAATTATGACATTCAACTCACAAGCACCTCCCTAACTTGACCCATTGAATTTATAATATAATGATTTGATATTTATTTTACTAATTTAAATTAACTTGATTAATAATCTCTATAGGTCTACATTAAATTTTACCAATAAGAGGACTATACTCTTAATTGAATATTCTACAATGGTTTATTCTAATGTTTAATATTATCAAAAGACATACTATATATATATATATATATATGAAGTAAACATAATCTACTTCTTTTACTCTTTCTAAACTAATTTCATATCATAAAATAAAACCATTAGAAATAATGTTTTAATTATCATAGTTTCTAGTAATAACATCAATTATATTCTACTATATTCTATTAATTAAAAGAATTAATAATATGATCACATCCGTAATTTGAAAACTATCTATTTATCAAATAATAAGAATGCTTAATATAGATTCTTACTAAAATGGACAGTAACTCTTAAATCTGAAACTTTCTATCTAACTGAGGGTTTCTTTTCCTAACTCAGATAGAGATCTTCATTTATGAAAATATCCCTATTGTCTCCAGCCAAAAAGCATTTGAATTGACAAAAATGCTTTTAAGAGTTCTAACTAACATTAAGTCAGATCTTTGCCTTCCTACAGAGGTCGTATGATGAAGCTATATGGCGCTCTTAGTAATCAAAAGTAATTTGTTTATATGATTTCTGGCTTAACTAAAGTCTTCTAATTGTTTACTTTAGACCAACCATTCAGGGATTATCACTGCCAGATCGATGATACAAAATGAATAAATTTCCAAAACTATACTAACCCAAACTGCAAGATAAAGAGGCATAACAAACTGGAATGGTGAGAGCACTTAACACTATGAAAGGCAAATTCCAAAGGAAACATAAAACCAAAGATGGTTCAAGTAAGAAAAAGACTTCAAGACAGGAGTGACGCCAGGCAAATTGGAGATTTTAAAATCATGTGAATGGTTATGTTGGTCTAGATGGAGTCGAATGAATGGTAAGATGAACATTTATGATCAACCTATGGTCAAGTTACGATGAGTATCTCTAAAATGGGCTACATGGCTTGCAACAAGGAATGGTATACCAAAATGAGGCGTCGCTAGAGTGTGAGAGCATGGCGCTAAGAATTCCAAGGCTCACCAGGAGAGCACATCAGCATGCGCTGAGAAGGTCTAAAGAAATGATTTAGGAAGTTTTGTGTTGTGGCTTTGAGGGCAATAAGAATTGATGGCCGAATCAAATGCAAATAAAGGCGGTTTAGAATGCATTAACAAAAGAGATATCAAAATTTGAAAGTCATAAGGCTCAGAACAACACTATGATTTTGGAGATTTTTCTTAAGAACAGGAGTCGAGTCAATAGGCAAGAGTGAAGTCTCTATCAGATACGGTGGTTTTTAGACAAGTATCTCTGGAAACATTTCAAATTGATTCAATTTCTAGCAATTAAGTTAGATGAGTATGACAATAGAGGAGGACGACTTAGGATAAATAACTCAGGCAAGAAAATCAATTTGCAAAATTTTAATAGAGAATGTCACGATTTGAGATTTCACAGATATTTGATTGGGCAAACATAAGTGTAAAAACATGTACCAATGTAATGCATAGTACACGGAAATGGTACAATCATATTGTAGAAGGAAGGGAAGGTAAAATAGAGGATATGGGATTTATTGAGTATCTAATCAACATAGATTCAAATGGCCATAGGCGGATATGTATACGTTTATCAGGTCATGGTGATAATGGATCAGAGGAATATTCAGGTCAACAAGCATATTCATAGAAATTTCAAACAAGCACTATAATAGTATAAATAGAGATTCATATATAGAGACATAGGCATTAATCAAAAGGACATACCCAGTAATTTATCCTTCTAAACTGAATCCTCCTAAAGAATTCCTCTCCCTTCTGACTCCTGTTGCCTTCCTTTTTCCTCCCCCTTTCTTTCTGTCCCCAAAAACTCCCCCTCCAAATAAAACCCCCATGTCCCAAAATAGACAAATTCAATAAATTTACCATTCCTTCCCCAAATCCTGTTATGCAGAACCCACTACCACCTAAAAATTAAAAAACATCAATTTTCCATACACAAAAGATTCCCGACAACGTAACTCTCTGACATTATTAAATTATAAATCAAATAATGATTATAATTATATTCACACCAATTTAATTATCATACGAGATTTTCATGCTTATGACAAAATTACTCATCTCATAATTTATTTGCTATCATCATTATTATTATTTCCTTTTCTTCTTCTTTTTATTATTATTATTACTTTAAACATTTAATTAATCTTTTACAATTACACATAAAATATTTAGCCAACACAATTAAATATGGATACAACTTAATACATTAATCACTAAATTAGATAAAATGAACCATAAGACTATAATAACCACTCGAACCACATAAACAAAAAATGACAACCACATACCATAAGATAACCAACACTCAAAATCAAGCTCCACTAAACAACAACTATACTCAAGACTGGAAACACATGGATGACGATGAATGAAGACATTGGCTGATAGAGGGAACCCCATGTTATCTCCTGTCCACATCATCCATTGGTGTAAAGGTACACTTAGACCTACTAAATCAGGTGGAGTCGATGCTTGGTACTACAACCGGCATCAAAATGAGGTGTTGCATACAAGCATATACATATAGAACAACACACAGTGTCAGGGAGTCATAGCGTAGTAGGGTGCTCATAATGAGTAGTTCTACACCGTCCCTTCACTGAAAGAATGACACATAACATGAACACCTCTAACTAACAATTAGGTATCAACCAATCACATGAAGCATGATAAATCTATTCTGCATAACCATCTAACCATTAACTGATCATGTCAAAACACATCATATACTATAATATCAACAATGTCATCACAATGATCGTAACAAAAATCAACAACTACATTAGTAATCCATAATGAGCATAACTAAGCATAAACAAGAAGTCTATCATCCACATGTCTCAAAAATATCTAAGTGTAAATGAAATACTATCACTGTCAGAAAGCCAAAATGAGTGGCACTACAAGTCATGCTTCAAACAAATCTGTTGAATTCATTTGCCCAATTTGAAAGGTTAGAAAACAAAGAAACTACTAGAAATGGTCCATGAAATCCCTCTCCCTTCAAATGTGCAAGAAAAGAAATAGTTTGAGAATTCTTTCCATGTAATTGTGTGCTTCAGGATTTAACTGTGTGATTAATTTTTTGCCTCAACATTTCGGATCACACTACATGATCCATCATCATGAGCATAGAGAGCAAGAGAATGACAAATTTGGTCTCCATGACAAATTGGTCTCCATAAAGTCTATTTTCTTTTTCCACATGTTCTCTTCATCTAGTAAAATATTACGTTCTTCATCAACTTTTTCTTCCTCACAATTTGAGAGCATGGCCTCTACTGACACTCTTGTTTTCTTTTGGGCCACATTGCTAGTATTAGTTCTTTCATTTTCCTTCCCTTCTTCCTCGAGTTGAATTTTCATTTCCACTTGGTCATACATTCATCGTGATGTCATCCATCTTCTCAAGAAAGAACTATAAATACAATTTATAGTCTAATTAAGAAGATTATCTAATTTTATAAAAATGAAATCATCATGCTTTGGACTTTCACTCTTGATGGGTTGTATGTTTTTTCATCATGTTGTACAAAATGTACTTGATCAAGTTCTTTCTCCTCCTTAGACATTTTCACTATATAATTATTAGCATGTGACCATTCTCCAACATGTTTGGCATCTCATCACCCTAATATTTGACTTGTGCTTTCTTTCAATATGCTTTTTCCCTTCTACAAAATAGAAATCAATGAACTTTTATTTTTCATTATTGATCTTGTCTCTAGGGATCATTTCCATATATGGTGGATTATGCTTCTTATTGGTATTAGCCCTTCTAGTAATCCCTTTTAAAATAACTTCATCAAATTCTTTCAATAAATTCTTCATCTTTAGAGGTATCTTGATATTGTCACTTGTCTCAACTTACATAAGCATGGGAATCTCAACAAAAGACACACTCTCATGTTTGGATTCTTTTATTTAAACTATTTTCCTAGTATAAGTAATGTCATTGGGTTATTCTGCACTTCCTCCTCATTAGTTAATGGAACAAGGATATGATTTCTAGCATTCTTCTCTAAGGCATAAGTATTCACCCTACCATCATGAATTACTCTTTTATCAAATTGTCACAATCTCCCTAAAAGTACATGACATACATCCATGGGCATATTGGTTAGTGTAGGTTTATATTTTCATCTATTTATGTCATATTTCTTTTTCCTACAATTTATTAATCTTACTTAGGTTGTATTAGTGAGTCATGAGGAATGAGGTCTCTTCAACTGTCATAAGGAGACATACTATATTTAGATATTCTTGGTGTACACTTCCTATTGGTCAATCTTGCCACCTCATCCCTCTCACATCTTCTATATCTACCCCCACACCTACCTTGGTTTTGCATGTGATTGTGAGATTTCTTTATGCTATTTTCCTTATTAAAAATTTGTCTCGCAAGCATTTTTGTATCATTTGTATTTATCATTTTATTGTATCTAATCCTTGCACTAGATTCTAGGTTAATCTTTGTTTTGTAGATTCTAACATAGTATCAAAACTTGAGTGATAGGAAATATCATTTTCTTTCCAAATTTTTGAGAGATTCAAAGGGTTAATCAAATAATAAGCTTGTTTCCTTCAAACTCATTATGCTCTTCTCTTGCAACTTGTATGACCTAGGGAATTAGAGTGGCTTGAAAGGAAAATTATTTTCTCTAGAGTTTTTAGATTCTTGGTATTTTGTATTTTGGGTATTTGCAACTTTTTGAAAATCAAGATATTTTTTTTTGGCTATTCCATAACATATATGAGGCTCAAGAAAGCCAATTTTGGTTTTCATTTTGTTGAAATCAAAGACCAAGATGACTTTTTACCTCAAGTTGGTCATAGGACAACAACTATTTTTTTGGGAATTTTAGAACCAAATAGACATTATTATTATGTCTATAAAGTCCCAAAACCTTGTTTCCATATAAAATTTTGAAGTTTTCGTGATAGGAGCATCTAAGACAAAAACAATTCTCAAGAAGGCCATAACCACCTCCCTAAATGGTGGTATGGGCTGTTTTTAAAAAGTTTTTTTTAAAACCATTATTAAAAATATAAAAAAATAAAATAACCTGGCTTGTGTCTCCCTTTGCAAAGTGATTGTGGCCTATATTAGGGTTGAGCAACCCATACAATCCACACATGTCCTTAGAAATAGGCCTATGAGTTATAAGGGTTTAGTTTCTTTGGTCATTATCAACCTAGCATAGACTACCATTGGCCCAATGCAACACCACTAGCCTCTCTCTTGTGTCACCAATACAACACTTATGATTTGTCATCACTAGTATCTCTCTTGAAGCACCGCCATTGTCATTGTTGTGGCACCACACCATTGGACCACCAATGCTCAGCCTAGTTGCCATCTCTATAGGTTGCACCAACCACCCACTAGCCATTAGGGTGCCACCATGATAGGGTCCACCTCTCTATTACACTTTTTAGTTTTATAAGAAAACTTTCAGAGGCTTTTTCTTAGCCATGCAAAGACCTTTTTTGGAGCATTTTCTAATGGGGTATAATTTCATGTACTTCATAGTAATATAATTGGTTTTCTAATTTGATGCTCCAATTTCCTAGAATTTGAGTTTTATCAATAATTTTATTGTTTGGTTGTGGCTTTTGGACCTTCTAACACACCTAACTTTCTCGAATGAATTCCTCTTTGGGTTCTTGTTTTTTTGCAAATTGATATTTTTGAGCTCTATATAGTATTTAGTTTAATTGATCTTATTCTATAAACATGTATTACTTTCAACATTTTGGCCACTTTTGGTCCTTGTAAAACTTTATTAAAATTGATATTTTATTGTAACATGAACTAAAATAAAATACTAAAGTTTATAATCTTGGGAGGGGGTCATTTCACATATAATATCAAGGGGGTTATGTTTGTGCTTCTTGTCTTACTTCTTATCTCATTGTTTGCATCATGGATCCTACAACTTTGGTTAAAGTTCAAATACTTACATCTTACAACTATTTTGAATAGAAGTCTAAATTACTAATTTTGGTAAAAATTAAAGGATACCATAAATATGCAATGGGAAAAGCACATGAGCCTTAGAATGAAACTGATAAAGTTATATGGAAGATAAAATATGATGAGGTTGTTGGATACTTATGGGTAAATGCACAAAGTTGAGTCCACTTAAGGTGGAAGTTTCAGACATAGACAAAAACTTGAAATCGAGAAAAGTGAAATAGGATCCCACTTTTTATGAAATAGGATCTCATTTTGCTTCAGGACCCCGAGCCAAAAGTGGGATCCCATTGCATAAAGGGCTTAAATATGAAAAATAAAACCGGATTCCAATCTCGTTTCTTAAAATTTGAATTTTGGGCCCAATTTTTGCTTTGTTAACCAGTTTGGGAAAAGGGTTGGGGACCCAAACCTAGGCTTTGGACCTACTTTGACCTGCAAGTTGAAGGTCCTATCAATGTCACAATAAAATAGTGACTTTGGGCATATGTTTGAAAACTTTTTTTGTAGATTTTTTTGATGAAATTAAAACCAATATAGATGAGACAGTGTAGATTCCAAATATGTAATTTTTTTACAATTGGATTATTTTTTCTATTTTTAAATTAATTTGTGATGAAACAGGTCCATAAACTTGAATTATCAAGGATTTTTAGTATTTTAATAATTTTTTATTAAAACAATTTTTTGAAAAACAAATTGTATGAAAACATACTTCAGACAGTTCTTTTCAATTTAAAAAAAATCAAAAAATGATAAGTTTAGGTCATCTTATGCATGATGTACACGACAATTTTTTAAAACACCAAATATGGCCAATAAAAAATTAACAAAAAAAAATGGAATTACTCAAGGAGAATGATGTCATCGTCATATTTGTTAAGGTCGGGGATATTTTGGAATATGACCTTGTCAGGTTGGAGCATGATGACATCATTAGGAAATCATGTCTTATTTTTTATCAGGTTACGGTGACGTCATCATCATATTGAGAAATATGATGGATGTTTGGAAATGTGACCCTGCGAGGGTCGGGTGCATTGATAATGTCATCATCATGGTGATCTCTTCTATTCCTTAGAGCTGGATGACGTCAGGGTCATGTTTGCGAAGGGTGATATTTTGTAAGATGATAGATATTCAAAAATATGACCCTCTGAAATATACATAAAGGTTTTGACGGGCATATACTCTATCGCATTTAAGTTTGACATTCACATATCGGGGAACCTATGGACATTGAGTGATTTTCTTATGTTAGGGTCATCTTAGAAAATATGACTGACATTTAGAAATATGACCTTATGGGAAATATCTAGATTGACCAAACTTTGATTTAGTATAACTTTTTATCCTTGTCGAATATCAAGGTGATGTAAAAGGCAATTCTACATATAATTTTGAACTCTTTAAAACTATGGGGTTTATGACATTAAATTCTAACTTTGATAAATGAGCCCCTTTTGTGATGCACATGCATGTGTAAAGGTGATATACTCAACCTGACCTTTTGCCAAATCGCCCAAAGCAAGAAAACAAGCACAAGTAGGAGCAAAAAGTTGGGTCCCTATTTTGCTAAGGCAAAATGAGGTGTGTTGTGCAACCACACAACACTAACCTACTAGTACAAGGAAAAAATGGAGTGGTTTAAAAAACATGAGGAAGGACTTAGTTATATTTAGCATAGGTGTCTCTAAAGCTTTGATTTCATGTTGATAAATGTAAGACACTTAATGGTGCAGTAACAGTTAGGAGAGTCCACAAAGTGAACAGTCTAGACCATGAAGTAAGAGTCAACACAATGGAAGCAACTCAATTATAGAATGTAAATCTAGATTTAGTCATTTAGTTATCATAGATTCAACATACAATCATGCTGGCAACATGTAGGATTACAAATTAGGGCTTACAATTCTGATTACCCAGTTACAACACATATGCAAGATATCTCTTTAAAGTGCCTTATAGAACATAATCCTAATACTAAAACATCATATCATGATTCACTACTTTCCTAGGCATTTATTACATGATTATATATCATCTCTAGATCACAAGAATCCTCCACATCAACCAAATAGATTACAAAATCCAATGAAAGAGATGTAACATGTGTACATGGATAGGTCAGCCCTAAATAACTTGTATTCCTTCGCAAGTGAATGAATCAATGTGCAGATCATAGGGAAGATTAGCCACATGCCAAAGTACCTTGAATGATGTGTCATTTAACTCCACAAGTCGTGAAAGCACTCTGCAAGTCTTCTCCCTAACTAATTGTCTGATACTATTAGGGTGCTCCGTTCTCAGGAAATAGTTGATCTTCTAATAGTGATATCTTTCCAGAAATTGATCCAAATGATCTAAAGTTTGTACATGATGTGCATGAAGATATCTAGATGCTATGTCTAGCTCCACAAGGTCTGAAATGAAACTATAGCAGAATGCAGACCAATCTACAAAAATGGCTACTAACTGAACTGACTGTATTGAGCTAGGAAAATGAAAGAAAACAAAATGAATGCAAATATTTTTTGTTAATGCAAGATTGCTTTGGAACTAGCAATGCTCCTACATCAGGCACCCGAGGTTGTTAAAAAAAGTGAGTCCCTAACTTTGTTGGGGCTAGAGGAAAACCAAGACGGTCCACCTCAGCCTAAGAAATCCAAGATGAGTCTTCTTTCAGTCTGCCTTTCCACTTTAGAAGATATTCTTTGTATTAGTTGCCTTTGGTGCTACATCCAATTCTACTATCTAAGATGTCTTCAATCTGCTCCAATACTTGTGGTAACTGCTTCTTCAAATGGTCTTCAATGCTATCACTGAATTGGTGCAGTCACGGTAGGAGAGTTCACATAATGAACTATCCAGTTTGTGCAGCAAGAGTAAACACAACAGAAACAACACACAAAATGGAACAAATGTAGATTTAGTCATTCAATATATCGAAGAATTCAAAATAGAGATTTGCCAGCAACATACAGGCTTACAAATAGGGCTCACAAGCCTAATTACATACATGCGCAAGATAAAGCTTTAAAGCTCCTTCACACAAATCTAAACTATCAATCTTCTAAATCATGAGAACTTGATAACCACTTTCCTAAGGATCTATTACATCTTTATATATCATTTTCAGACCAATAGATTCCTCTGCGTCGGCCAAGGAAGGTCACAAACTCCAATGAAGAGCTGTAACATGTGAATACAGATAGATCAGATTTAAACGCATAGAACACGCCTTCAAGTGAAAGGAACAATGTGTAGACCTCTAGGGAAGGTTGGCCATGAACCAAGGATCATTGAATGATGTGTCATTAGGATCTATAAGTCAAGGAATGATCCGCAAGCCTTCTCCTTCAACTGATTATCAGCAACTGTTAGAATGCTCTACTCGGGGAAAACAAATGATCTTCTGATAGTGATATCTTTCTGGTAACTAATCCAAATTCTCTAAATTCTTGATATGATGTAGATGAATGAATGTAGATGCTAAGTCTAGATCCGTAAGATGTGAAATGCCAAAACTAGACCACAAGCTGAAAACAGCTACTGATTGAACTACCTGACCTGGACTAGAAAATGAAAGAACTGAAATACAAATGTTTTTGGTTGATGCAAGATTGCTCTTGAATAAGGGATGCTCTTGCATCATACATCTGAGGTTATTGAAAAAAGTGAGTCCCTTACTTTACTGGGGCTAGGGGAGAACCAAGACGGTCCACCTCAGCCTGAAAAATCCATGATGAATCTTCTTCCAATCTACCTTTCCACTTCAAAAGATATTCTTTGTATTGTCTGTCTCTAGTGTTGCGTCCAACTCTACTATCCAAAATGTCTTCTATCTTCTCTAGTGCTTGTTGTGGTAATTGCTTCTTTAAGTCTTCTTCCATGCTGTCACTAAACTCTACTTCATGATATTGATAAAGATCTGCAATGTTGAAAATAGGTGGTATACCCAATGTCTCTGGTAACACTATTTCTCAAGTCTTCTCTTCTCATCTGCCTTCTCTTTGTACTTACTATTCATATTCTCCAAATGGTTCTTCAATTGATTATGCACTGTCTTCATATGATCTGCAAATTCTTCTACTTTTGCACTTTTTTTTCCTCTACACCATTGTCTCTCAACTCTGCAACTCCTCTAGGATTCACTCCAGTAACAATCTCAAAAGGTGTTCTTCCAGTACTCCTATTTACTAAATTATTGTATGCAAACTATGTTTGTGAAAGAATCAAATCCCAACTTTTGGCTTTGTCTCCAACCAAACATCTCACAAAGTTTCCCAAACTCTGATTCACTAAATCTATCTATCCATCTATCTATGGATGAAAAGTAGAACTAAACTTCAAATCTGTCTTCATCTTCTCCAAAGTGTCTTCCAAAAGTATCCAACAAACTTTGTATCTTTGTCTATAACTATACTCTTAGGTAAGCCATGTAATCTCACAATTTCTTTGAAAAATAGGTTAGCTATATGCACTGCATCAGTTGTCTTCTTACAAGGTATGAAATGAGCCATCTTTGAGAATCTGTCAACCACTTCAAATATTGAATCATATCCCCTCTATGTCTTAGGCAGTCCCATTACAAAATCCATGCTTATGTCTTCCCAAGGTCTCTCCAGTACTGTCAAAGGCTTATAAAATCTAGTGTTCTAACTACTCCCTTTTGCAACTTGACAAACTCTACAACTCTACACAAATCTTTGAATGTCCTTATGTATCTGAGGTCAAACGTAATTTTTACTTACCAAAGCCACTATCTTATCAATGCCAAAATGTCCTACCAATCCACCACTATGCTTCTCTTTGATCAAATTATCTCTCATGGAACTTTTAGGTATGCACAACTAACTTCCTTTGAACAACATATCCTCTTGAATGAAATAATCCAACCACTTACTTCTATCTACTACAACACATTCTTTACATGTTTTCCAAGGTTCTGCAAAATTAGTGTCTCCCTCATACATGTTCTTCAATTCATCAAATCCCAACACTTCAACTCTCATCTCTGTCAACAAGTTTCTTCTTCTACTCAAGGCATCAACAACTTTATTTGATTTACCACTCCTATGCTTCAACACAAAGGTATAAGTTTGCATGAACTCTACCCATCTCATATGTCTTTGATTCAACTTACCTTGACTGTTCAAATACTGCAAAGCTTGATGATATGTATACAATACAAACTCCTTAGGCAACAAGTAATGTCTCCACTTCTTCAAGGCTTGTATTATAGCATAGAACTCCTGATCATAAACTGAATATCTTCTCCTTGCATCATTCAACTTCTCACTAAAATAAGCTACAGTCTACCTTCCTGACTTAACACTACTCCAATTGCATTCCCACTAGCATCACAATCAACTTGAAATACCTTATTGAAATCCTGTAATACAAAAATAGGTTGTTTTGTCACTTTCTGCTTCAATAACTCAAAACTTTTATCTGCTCCTGATGTCCACTTAAAATCTTTTCTGTCACCTCTCATTGTCTCTAGGGTTACCAACTGAACTAAATTTTTTGATGAACTTCTAGTAGAAACTATCCAATCCATGAAATGATCTAACCTCTCCAATGCTATTTGGTGTAGGCCATTCAACAATGCTTTTACTTTCTTAGGGTCCATCTTCAATCCTTCCACAGAAATCACAAATCCCAAATATACTAGTTCTTCCTTCATGAAACTACACTTCTTGATGTGTATTAGCAATTTCTCTTCTCTCAACCTCTGTAAAACTTGTCTAATATGCCACAAATGCTCTTCTTTTGTCTTACTACAAATTAGAATATCATCCAAGTACACAATCATAAATTTACCCAAGAATTTCTTCAAAACTGCATTCATCAACCTCATAAAAGTACTTGGTGCATTTGTCAATCCAAAAGGCATCACTAACCATGTGAGGCCGATTATTTTTCCTTCCTTATTTTGATCATTATGCATTTCAGTTGATGACATTATCAGACTTTTAGAGACTATGGTTTCATTATGCAGACTTGATTATATCTCTTGATTTTGATATGCCATTGATTAGACATATGGTGATTCGATTTGATCATATTTTGATGCTATTATGTGATTTGACATATGAGATATATTAGATGATGTTTTGTGATGTGATTTCTAGTTATTTATGTGATGATGATTATTTGACATGTGATAAAAAATGCAGTTTAATTCAGAATTATGTTGTAGATGATTATTGTTGTATTCGATGGCATGAATTTAACTCCAGTTGCTTCGGCTATGATTATTCATGATATGATTGACACTTGTTTGAGATGTGCAGGTTTTACATTCCCAGGCCACGGGAAATTGGAGGTAGAATTCACACATATGTTATTCCCTGTGTAACCGATCCATTCCCAAGAGGGATGAGGATCACGTTTGAAATTGAGTGTTGATTTAAGTACTTGTTTTAATTTTATCATTTTGGCCTAGTACCCCCTTGTTTAATTAATTAATATTATGTGTTGTATAAATTTTATTGACTTATACCACTTGGTAATTGTTTTTATTTTTGAGGCCATTTAAAGTGAATTTATGACCCCCTTGGTGAACCTTAGTGTCTCAAAATTTACCCTAGGTGGTTACCCATGGGTCTAGGGTCAATTTTGACTAACTAACCCTTTGATTAACTCACTTTTGGTCACTCTAAACTAAGGTTTAGTCAAAGTGACGAAATTTGAAATTAGATAAGGAGGGAGATGAGTCATGCTTTGGGAAAGACTCATCTCCCTTCCCAAAGTTTGGGAATCCCTTCCCTAGGAGGACTTGGGAGGTCTCCAAGACTCTCAAGTGTGTGGGATCTTCCTCCAAGACTCTCACACACGTGTGAGAGCATCTTGGAGGGAGATGGCTCTCTTAGAGAATAAGAGGATACCATATGGCATCCCTTATCCTCTTGGAGGTTTGAATGGGAATGCCACCTCATCACTTGTTCTATCACACATGTGTGAGAGCACAAGTGGATAAGGTGAGGATTGAGATGGAATTGGAGGATGGTACTTGTCACCATCACACTTCCTCTCCCTTGCAAGTGGCATAGGAGGAGGAAGGAGAAGGTGACAAGTGTCACATTCTCATTCCTTAAGGCCAAAATTGATGGCCTATGTTACCTCCTCATGTTGAGGAGTGTGGGGTTCTTGCATTTTGGAGTTTTTTTCTATTTTGAGTAATTTTGGGAAAGTTAGAGGAATTCTTGGAGATTGGAAGGTTTGGAGAAGCTTGGAGCTCATCACCAAACGTGCTTCCATTATAGGGCTTTTGAAGGTAAGCCTCATGTCTATATTTCTTTACCCTTGATAATTTATTGTGATGTGTTTGTAGTTTTGTTGGTTGTTGTTTCATTATTTTTGTGTGGGATGGGAGTATGGTGAGAGCACCTCCATTTGGAGGTAAGGCTCAACTTGTTTGGGGTGAAAGGAACCTCCTTGAGGTCACTCCCATAGTTGTGTTATTTATGCCTTGAGGGCTTCTTACTTGTTGAGGAGATTATTTGAATGGCAAGATTGCCATGGAAGTTATTTTGAGATATTTGAGGAGTTAGGTATTTGGAGGTTTTGGCTTGAGGCCATGAGATTGGTATTTTGGTATTTTGGTGTGGCCTTTGAAGTAGAGGGATCCATTCCCTACCCCCATCAAACTTATTTTATGAGTTGTGTTATGTGCTTATCCTTGGGGTTGATTTTTGTGTTGCTTGTTGCTTTGCTTGTTGTAGAGTGTTGCAACCGTGTGAATTCCTACCCCCCTAGCTCGGGGGTGACCCACTTGTGGGTCTACGGTAGGGAGGAGGGCATTTCGAAGTGGCTGGGTTTCCCCTTCTTGATGTGTTTTAATTGTAGGTGTTTAAATGAAGAAATGGAGCTTGTTGAGAAGTCCATTCTTGTGTTACTATAATCTTTTGTGTTGGCTATTTGAGCCATGGCCTTTGTGGCCGTATTGTATTTATTTTGTCAAGTTTCATGCCCTTAAAGTAAGCTGTGGTAAATGTTGAAATGTAAACATTCTGTTTATTTTATTTAAAAGTTGTTTATTCCCTTTATTGTGGAGTTGGTATTGTGTTGAGAAATGCATGAGTTTTGATTTATTACTGTCATTTGTTCTTTGCACAAAAAAAAATATCTATAAATGTTGTTGTCTATGTTTTGGTGCAAATTAGAAAATATGAAGGAAAATATAATGTATTCCTTTCTGTTATTTTGTAGTGTGAATTCTATGTTATGAGTTGCTGTTATGAGAAGAAAATGGGTCATTAGGAGTTAAATAAATTTATAATTTACTTATCTTATTAGTTGCATCAAAAGAAAAGATATGTTGCTGTGCATTTAAACTATTTAAAAAAAAGGGGGATTTCTGAATAGTATAATTGCAAAAAAAAAAAAATATAGTAATATGCTTCTATATTATTTATGTTCCAAACAAAAAATTTACATTCAATGATTAGCCCAAATTTGTATTGTTGGGAAAAATTATTTTAATGGGTATATATATATAATTATATAATTATACATATATATATGGGGATATATATATATATATATATATATATATATATATGAAATCATGTTGCTGTCCATTTTATTTTTCCTTATCACTATGTAAATACAAAAAAAATAGAAGGAAATATATATTACATTTTTTTTTGTTGTATATACTATAATATGTATATACACTGATATATATATATAAAATAAGTGTATACATATATATTTATATACAACAACAAGAAGAAGATATATATATATATATATATATACTATGATATTTTTAGATAAACTGTGTGTATCATTCTGAGTATACACACACACACATATATATATATACATATACATATACATATATATATATATACATATATATACATATACATATATATATACATATATACATATATATACATATATACATATATATACATATATATAGATATATATATATAATATGTATAAACCGAAATTTATTTTTTAACCAAAAAAAAAGGGAGATCAAAATTTTGAAATAGTGGACTGTATGTTTGGAATGTAAACTATTTTAAAAAGAAACCAAAAAAAAAGAATTTGAGTGGGGCTGTGGTGGATGGCACCCACCATAGACCCCACGGCAGTCATTTTTACTACAAGGGTGTGGGTGGAGGTTTCGGCCCCCTCCCCACTAGACACTTAAACTTTAGACCGCGCCACTCCATGGCTCCTGCGGCTCCATCTCTCCACGCTCCCCACAACCTCTGCCCCACAGCCTCACCACTCCCCTTCCTCTGGTCCCTTCACTCTTCCACCATAGTGCTGGGCAGCGGCGGCGGCGCTTGTCCTTCCCAAACAACCCTACAACATGAACTTAGTTTATAACCATTGCATTGTATATATATATATATATATATATATATATATTTATAGATATTTTTTTTTTCTATCACCCTATTCAAAAAAAAAAGTATAACTGCTATGTATACCTCCATGAGAGGTAGCCTCCTTGCATGGCTTCCATGTTTTACATTTCAAAACCCTAACCTGCAAACAAGAGAAAAACAAAACAAGGAAGAAGAAAACAAGAAAGAATGAGATAAGGAAATTAGGGTTTTCTTTTAGGGATAACATATTTTAAAATGGAATTAGGGCAACATTGAAAGTAGAAAACAATAGAATAAAAAAACAATTAGGGCTCTTCCATTTAGAAAACAATATTTTAAATTGTGAGAAGTGTGAGGATATTTGTTTTTTATTTATTTTTAAATCCTCTATTTTACTTTGGCCTTATCTCATTTCTTGTGCTCTTTTAATTTTAGTTTTATTTTAAATGGGGAATTACATTTTTGTTTCATTGCATTATGAGTTATATTTTATATTTTTAAAGGGGGGGATAAATTTCATTTTAATTGGGAAGAGTATTCCCTTTGTATTTAATTCGTTTTAGTTGGGATAATTACTTTTATTATTTTCCCTTGCGTGAATTTATTATTTTTATCTTCTATCGATTTTATCATTATTTTACGGGAATGAGTATCTTAATCTCTTCCCTTCTCTATTTTTCTGAGTTCGTTAATAAATATAATGCTGAATTTATATTTATTAACGGACTCAAATTTGAAATCTAATTTGGCGTCTTGTTATTAATTTATTATTTTATTTCAAAATTTTAATCTTTTTATGCAAGGTCAATTTATTCGAGCTTGGTAGGTTATTTATTCTACTATCTTAAATTATTTTAAATTTGTTCTTAAGTTTGAATATTTATTCTTAAATTTTATTTAAATTCTCATTGGTGTTTTATTTTAAAAAAAAATTATGCGATTATGGAAAATGCGTTATGCTGTCAGATTTTTCCTAGATTTCTAGGGTTTTAATTTTATGTTATTTTATTACTTATTTTTCATCATTCCACTTTAATCATGCATTCATCATGCCACTATTACTTAATAATTATTTTAGATTTCTTTTGACCTAAGTTAGGGTTAGGTTTTGAAGTTGGCGATATCATCTTCACACCTAGGAGACTTAGGGTTCGGATTTAAAATCATTCGAACCCTAAAAGTGACACTCCTCGTGTCACATACCCCCTAACGGCTACCATCACGTAGGGGACTGCGTGGGACAATGCACCTCCCCGAATAATGTTGACATGTTTACACCTTATGCATATTGTCACCGAGCACGCAGACACGTGCGAGGGGGTTCCTAAGGATAGGTAGAAAAGTTTTTCATAAATCGTGTCATGACCACATGGAAAATATGGACATGACACGTGTGTTGTGTGTCGTGACCACATGGGAAATGTGGACATGGCAAACTACTCATACAATCCTTCATTTGTCTTTAAAGCAATCTTCCATTCAATACCTTCTCTAGTTCTGATCTGATGGTATCCACTCTTCAAATCTTTCTTTATGAAATATCTTGCTCCACTCAAACAATCCATGATATCATCCATCCTAGGTAAAGGAAATCTATACTTAACTATGATCTTGTTTATTGCTCTAGAATCAGTACTCATTCTCCATTCTCCATCCTTCTTTAGTTCTAGAATTGCAGGTACTGCACAAGGACTCAAACTTTCTATGATCAAACCTTTTCTCAACAATTCTTGTATTTCTCTATTCAATTCTTCATTCTCTGCCAGTGTCATCCGGTGTGCTACTTTGTTAGGCAAACTTGCTCCTGGTATAAGATCGATGTGATGACTAATACTCCTTATAGGTGGTAATCCTTCAGGTACATTATCTGATATGATGTCTTCATACTCTATCAGCAACTCTTTTATCTCTTCTGGTTGTGATTCTTTAGGCTCTTTCTTCAATGTTTTGGGCTTCTTAGGAATCAAGGCATAACACATGTTCTCACATCTCAAACCATCCAGAAATTTCCTTCCATCTACCAAATAGATTCTAGCATTCCCACATACTTCACTCTTAGGATCATCCTCCAAAGGAATCAAGGTAATTCTCTTTCCATTTGTTGTTATAGTATATGTATTCTTTCTCCCATCATTAATAGCTTTTCTATTATATTGCCAAGGTCTACCAAACAAGATATGACAAACATCCATATGCATAATATCACACAAGACTTCATCATGATAAGATACAATAAGAAATTTCACCAAACATTGTTCACTCACCAATACCTTATGATCATCCTGAATCCATGCTATCTGATATGGCTTAGGGTGTTTCAATCTTTCCAACTTCAGCTTAGTCACCATCTCCTCTGAAACTAGGTTATCTGAACTACCACTATCAATTACAACTTTACAACACTTACCTCCGGATTTGCATCTAGTTCTAAATAGACTTTTCCTATGTAATGGTTCCTCATGTGTCTCTACTTGAAATAGTGCTCTTCTTATCACTAATGATTCTCCTTTCTTCAGACTGCCAACTGAACTAGGTGATCTAACAAGTTCTTCTTCAACATAGGCTGCTCTTCCACTATTTTTTGTCTTCTTGCTTGTACTACCCTTATTACATTCAAATTCTCTGTGTCCTTCACCTCCACACTTGAAACAAGTACCTCTGAATGTTTTTTCATCAAATCCTCTTCCTTCCCTTCTATATCCTTCATTCTGGTACACACTAGGGTTTCCTCTCCGGTAAAAATTTATGTCATCTCTTCGGTAAGCATTGTTATCTCTATCATCCTTCTTCAACGAGATATCAAACTTGTTCTACTACATAAATGATCTGTCTCCTCTGGAATATGCCCTACTTCTCTAAAATTTACCTCCTCTGCCTCTTTGTCTCTTATTCAGCTTCTCTTTAACTTTCAGGGCAAACTGATATGATTCCTCCAAAGATGTCATCCTTACCAAGATTAGTTCTTCTTGAATGTTTAATCTCAAACCATTGATGTATCTAGCCACTTTCTATCTAGCCACTTTCTCCTTGCTTGCTTCACTATGTCCTATCCTTATGATCATCTTATGAAATTCTTTAGTATATTCCTTCATAGATTTCTCCTTTTGTCTTAGGTTTTGCAATCTCTTCAACAGTTCCAACTCATAGTCAGTAGGTATGAATTGATTCTTCAATTTTGTCACCATTCAGTCCCACTTTGTAATCTTTTCTTTTCCTCTTCTATTTCTTTCCAACTGAACTTCTTTCCACCATATAGCAGCACGTTCTTTCAATTTTGTCTTCACAAATTTCACCTTCTCTGGATCTTCAATCTCCTCATATTCAAAGTATTCTTCCATGTCATTTATCTAGTCAATCAACTCTTCTGGGTTCAAATTACCAGTATAATTTGGCACATCAACTTTAGGTCTCTTTCCAATCTTTGAAATAGCTCGCAACATCTTTATCTGATCTAATTCTTCTTCTCCATTGCCTTCTAGGGTTTCCCCAATTTGTTCAGCAGATTGAAATTCTTCCTCATCATCACTTTCAATATTAGGTCTAGGTGTCAATCCTCTTTGTCTATCTTCTTCAAGAGCATCCAAATGAATTCACATTATTCTCATTAATTCCATCATCTCATCCATTCTATTATCCATTGTACTAACAAGAGGATCTCTTCATGGTGACATCTTCCTAGGATCAAGTGTAAACTGCCTCAAATTCGGTGATCGGGCTACAAGCAACAACTGCCTCTCAATTGGTGATTGGTTGCACCAGTAACCTACCTCAGATTGGTGATATACTCACAACAAGATCTTATGGAATCACTTTCACCAATTCACTCCAAAGAATCAAACTTTCACTCTGATACCACTTGGTGTAGTCACGGTAGGAGGGTTCACAAAATGAACTATCCAGACCATGCAGCAAGAGTAAACACAATGTGAACAACTCATGAAATGGAACAAATGTGCATTTAGTCATTTAGTATATCAAAGAATTCAAAATAGAGATCTGCCAGAAACATGTGGGCTTACAAATAGGGCTCACAGGCCTGATTACATACATGCGCAAGATAAAGCTTTGAAGCTCCTTTGCACAAATCTAAATTATCAATCTTCTAAATCATGAGAACTTGATAATTTCTTTCCTAAGGATCTATTACATCTTTATATATCATTTCTAGACCAATAGATTCCTCTGCATCAGCCAAGGAAGGTCACAAACTCCAATGAAGAGTTGTAACGTGTGAATATAGATAGGTTGGACCTAAATGCATAGAACATGCCTTTAAGTGAAAGGAACAACATGTGGACCTTAGGGGAAGGTTGGCCATGAACCAAGGATCATCAAATGATGTGTCTTTAGGATCCACAAGTCAAGGAATGATCTGCAAGCCCTCTCCTTGAACTGATTATCAGGAATTGTTAGAATGCTCTGCTCAGGGAAAATAGATGATCTTCTGATAGAGATATCCTTTTGGTAACCGATCCAAAATGCTCTGAATTCTTGATATGATGTAGATGAATGAATGTAGATGCTAAGCCTAGATCCACAAGATATGAAATATCAAAACTGGACCACAAGCTGAAAACAACTACTGACTAAACTACCTAACCTGAACTGAAAAATGAAAGAACTGAAATGCAAATGTTTTTGGTTGATGCAAGATTTCTCTTGAACTAGGGATGCTCTTGCATCATGAACTCTGCTTCATGATACTAATATAGGTTTACAATATTGAAAATAGGTAATGTACTAGATGCCTCTAGTAACTCCACTTCATACGCATTTCCTGAATCAAACTTTTTGAGTATCCTACATGGTCCAAATTTCTTCATCTTCAACTTGTTATATGTCCCAACTAGAAATTTTTCTTTTCTTAGGTATACCATCACTTCAACTCCCACTAAAAATTCTTTGTGTCTTCTCTTCTCATCTACTTGTTCTTTATACTTACTATTCATCTCCTCCAAATGCTTCTTAATCTACTTATGCATTGTCTCCATGTGTCCTACAAATTCTTTTACTTCTGCACTCCTCTTATCTATTGAATATAGGAATACTAAGAGGGGGGTTGAATCAATATTCCACAAAACCACTTCTTAATAAATTTATTTATCCAATTTTCAAAATTAATAACAAGAAAGAAGAATAAGCATAAGAACAACCATAAAGACATAACACATGGACACCAAGATTTTTACGTGGAAAACCCAAAAAAGGGAAAAACCATGGTGAGTGTTAGCTCACAAAATATTATGATAGCTCAAAACTGAATTAGAAGAAGGCTCACTACCTTAGGGCTCACTATCCTATGAAGAAGTGTTCACTGCACAAAGGTTCACTGCTAAAAGATGAACTGTTGTAATTGCATCTATCACATGTTGGATCATAGTTCCATTGAAGGTTCAATATACATATTCAAAATTCTTCATTTCTTCTGCCCTACTTCTGAACTTAACAACATATACTCTATTTTCTATCCTTGTTCAACTTTTCTACTCTACACTCTACTTATAATCCTTCACACTTCAAATTCACACACCTCACATACTTTTTCACACCACTCACAAATCAAATTCCCTCGATTATATATATTCGCTGCAAGATTTATCTCATAATCAGGTCAGGAAGAAAAACATAAACTATGTACACAAATACTACATCTTGTCGACTTGAACTTGTGTACAATCTATAATGTAGACTTAGAAAAACATACAAAAATTCTTCATATAGGTCAGCTTCAATCATATCATCACTTAGATTTCATATTTAGACAATATAACTTCTCTACATAAGAATCTAATTGCATGTCAGCTGGTCTCTTCAAAACATGCTTGACCTACCAAACTGTCATACCAAAATTCTTACTACGGACCAAAAGAAACTCAAGGAATCACATTAGCCATTTCTAATACCTCATAGATCATATATTACTAGCCACATGTCATGATGACCTTATGTTGTGAAATGCAAAACTCAGAATTGACTCTTCTACCATGGTGAAGTATTGGAAAACCAACTACCAGATCTTAGAGTTTTGTAGAAAGTCTTCTAGATTATTATCACCTGAATGTGCACCCTTTCTTGAACTCTGTTCAACCACTCAATGTAACATGGGAAGACCTCTCAAAGTGTGGGCTTTGGAAAATAGAGATCAACCTCTGGAGAAGGTCGACTTCCTAATGGTTATCACCTAAATCTAACTTACTCTACTGCTTGACAAGGAAAAGGGAAAAGAGAAAGCATTAACTAAAAAACTAAAAAATGAATCTATGAGGGTGATACACCAAACTAAAACTGGGACATAACACTCAGATTACAACACTTGCATTCAATGATAGAAATCAACACTTGCACAAGTTATTACTATATGTCTTTGCATAAATATTTCATAAAGAGGTCCTAATGCACAAACTTCTAGGAGGAAGACAACTTCACAGCTAAAAACCATTTTGCATTTTTGACACAGTTTAAAACTTGCATTAACATACTCTTGCATAAAGGTTCTAAACATGAGACAAAGTTATAAGGAAATAAACCATACCTCACAAATAATTTGATCAAATTAATTAAGTGCACACAATGAATCAAAGAACAAGAAGGTAAAAACTCCAAATCATTGATATCCAAGGTCTCCACTCCTATGCATGTCCAAAAATGAGTTACAAAAGATGCAGAAACTGTAAAAGGACTCCAAAAATTCACAGAGTAGAAAATTACATAATCAAAACTCCTTCCAAATGATTCCACTAAGTGACTATATCCAAACTCCCACCAAAAATCCACCAAAAGAGGATCTAGAAACTACCTTGGGTCGGATGCCTCCAAAAAACCCAAAAAATAGCAACTAAAACTTCTCCAAAAGAGTCCTAAATGACGAAAAAGTTAAAACATGACTTTACCTATCATGAAGGGACTTCAAACTACCCCTATATGCTCTCCAAAGTCATGAAAAAATAAGTCAAACTCCTCCTATATTTCATGCATGTGTTGGCCAGCTTCACTAACCTCCCCTATATGCTTGGCATTATTATAAAAGCTTAACTACATTCCCTCTACATACTTACATGACACAAATACATCACTTTTGCATTAAAATAACACTTAACTAAGTGATTTATAACCATACCACTTAATCAAATATCTTACATTTCAAAACAATGCAAAATAAAAAGGCCATGATTCGACCATATCTGAAGTCAAATGCAAATAAGGATAAGGGACACAACCTCATTTGCTAGGTAAATGCAAACACAAGATTGAGGCTATTAAATTTATTTGCAAAGTTTAAAACAAAAGGCAAAAAAGCCTTTTAATGTATCAGCAAATTTAGGGCAAAAAGAAACCCTAACACCAAAAAGCTCAACTAATCCCTCGTTGCAATTTTCACTTTACATTTTCACTTCACTGTATCGTTGATAGCCACCAAGGTAGGGTTTGTTCTCTGGAGGTTGCACTGGAGTCTTCATGGATTTTCTGAATCTCATGTGACTACCAATACTCAGGCAAGAGCAAGCAGTAATCTTTCCTTATCTTTTCTATAGATTTTGCAGAGCACATAAATGGTGAATATTTCAGTTCTCTCATCATTTTTGAAGGTCATTCTCTTATTAAGATGTGTACTTGCTTCTGTAGCCATTGACTTGGCATGTAAAGGACATGTTTCTATTGCATTCTGAGCATGATTTATACATTGGCTCTGGTTTATTTCTTGATAAGCCATTTCCAAGCACAACTAGGATTCTCTATAAACCCTCATATTTATTCTTGCTAAGATGAACCGCAAATATCTTTGTTTCCTAACAAAACATGAAGTGAAATGAAATATCCACTAGTTATGTTTCTATGTATCTTACCTTCAGATATCTGATGCTCCTCTGTAGCTCTTATGCCTATCTTCCATCCTTGAATGATTATTTGTTTTTATGTGACATATGCGATGGAGTTGAAACTCCACAAGAGCATGAGTCATAAGGTTGATTGTTTCTTGTTGTTGATGTTGTTGGAATTGATCCAGACAATTGAGAGGGGGAGTTAATCAGTTGTCACATAAATTAAACTTTTCTACCTTTAATCTTCTTTTACAACTCCTAATCAAATTGATGATATGAACATTAAAGCATGAAGCAATAACATATGAATAGAAACATAAGTAACACACTTGACACCAATATTTTTGACATGGAAACCTAGTTAAGGGAAAAACCATGGTGGGGGTTAACCCATAAAGATTATACTCTGTTAAAAGTATTACAATGGAGAATGAACATGCATTCGGGCTCACTGCTCAAAAGAAGGCTTACATCTTGCAAAAGGCTCACTACCTAAAGGAAGATGATTACAATGAAATTAAACTGATATTTAGCATCTATCAATACTGGAGTTCGGTTCTGGTTAAGCATATCTGAAAATAGATTTGACACACTTCATCCTTACTCTGCCCCTCTTATTGCTCTGCTAACATCTGAACCTTTGATCTTTGATCTTTTCACAATTACTCCATAGTCACAACACACACACCAAATCATCCAAATCCATCGACTATATATACCGCATCCCGATCTTTAATCACTTTCTAAGTGGCTTCAAGAACACTTGGAACTTTACTGAATACTCTATTCGGTCGGCTAGATCCATGCATAATTTGAGACACGGACCAAAAACTGCACTGACAAATCATCAATCAGGTTGGCCACTATCATTGGTGATCACTAATTTCCCAATCAACAACTTCCATACATTCGGAACCAAGATCATTTTCAAGGTCAGCCTATTCTTCTTCTATCTGCTCTCTCAAACTGTTAACCCGATACTCAGAAGCTAATAAATTTTGAATCCTTTATCACCAGAGGCCAAAAATCTAGATTTAGATTGTCTTGACAATACTTATGACTTCCTTAGATCCACATCAAACTATGACTTTCCACCAGAGAGATCCAGACCAAGATATTGGACCCTGTCATATACTATGTTCTTGACTTCCCTAACATAGACAAATCTTCAATCTAATTTTTGGTATGGGTAAATTATGCAATGCGGATTTGGGGTGGAGACTTAGTTGCCATCAATGACACCACTTATCATGCCTAGCAGTGTCTCTTGCCAACAATCTCCCCCTTTGGCATTGATGGTAATACTTAGTGAAAAAATGACTAAGTGTCGAGATAACTCCCCCTTTTCTTGTGCTCCATACTATTGCTTACACTGCTTTCCAATGCTCCCCCTTTACTAGATTCCTCATTTTGTATTCCTCTTCACTCCCCCTTTGACATCAATGGCAAAGGGTGGAATCTGAAAGTAAAAATTCTCCAAAAATTCTGTGTATAATTCTACATATGTATAACTAATCACTACATTAACTTGAGAATGTTTGCAAAACTATTTTTTCAATTGTACAAGTTTAGTGGCCCAAGTTCCCTTTATTCCATCCAAAATTGAGATGTGTCCACTCAGCAAGAATGCATATGCTTCTACCTTGGTCAGATCCAGAAGGTTATTTGTTTGAAGTGTAGTCTGGGCTTCTGATAAGGCATTATACATGACTTCTAACTTGGGGGCAATCAATCCCCAAATCTCACACATTCTCTTCATAATATTGCCTTTCTCTTTAACAAGCCTCTTTATCTCATCTGTCAAACTAATTACTTGGCATTCCTAGCTTATAGGCGAAACTGTTAGAGGATCAAAATTTTGAGATAGATTTGATCATTTTTGTTCTTGCTCCTTTATCTTTTTCTCAATATCCTCACTAACTTTGGGCCAAGATAGACAAAAATTGTATATATCATTTCCATCATCTAGAGCATTCTAAATACTCTTTATGCTAATACCAAGTATCAGTCTATCATTTCCTATCAGACTCTTTACCCCACTAAATTTCTTATCCAAAAATTCTTTCTAAACTTTTGTCTCTGTAGACATTTCAAAGGACTCAAAATGTGTACTTACAGCATTCACAAGGTTCTTCAAGTGACCAGAGGGGGAATCTGATGGACTCTTTTGGAAGGTTGGCAATAAATTCTCCGTGACTCCAGTTCCAAGCCCTAATAGTTCATTGTCCTCCATGTGAGATTTTAACATCTTCTCCCTAGGCTTGGCTTGAGTGAAGGATGCAATCTTCATCATTTGTACCAGAGAAAAAGCATCTAGATTAATTGGTCCTTGGAGTAGTTCAGGCTCATCAAACTCAAGCATCTCTTTATCAAGAAGACTTTTCACTGCATTAGCAATGTCTCATGCAGCAATTTCTATAACACTTTCCTCTTCCTGGGTTTTCTCCGGACTATCTTGTATGGGTGCTTTAACATTTGCACCATCTTCTTATGTTTTGTCATCCTTACTCTCCTCTTTCTCTTTTTGTACTTCACCTTTCTCTATATCATCTGCAGTGGAATTATCTCCTTTGTCCTCACCATCTAAAATCTATTCCAGAGGATATAGTTTGGTATTCTCAACATTATCTTCCCTTTTTGATTGGTCAGAAGGAGTTAGAGTATCACCTGCAACATCAATTTGGTCCACCATTTCTGTATCTACTTTGTTTATTTGCTCCTCTCCTAGAATAGAGGAGTCATCAATCTCTGTTTGTTACTCAATGATGTTCACTTCTTCAACAACTAGAATTGATGAATCAATTCCATCATCTGTCTCCTCATAGGTTTTCTCTGGAGGATCAAGAGTATTACCTTGGTCATTATTTCCTTTTTCAATCTCTTCTTCTGGAGCTTCGTGTTCCTCTGAAACAATGTAGTATTTATTTTTGTCAAGGGCTTTTCTAAAAATTTCTTTTATTTCCTTTACAACTTCCTCTGTTTGACCAAGCATTAACTTGTTCATCCGGATCTTGCTTATGAATTTCTCCTTAACTTCCTTGAGAATTTTATCAGCTTATCTTCTAGTCATTACTAGACATAGGGTGGAAAGAACATATTCTCTGAGTTCTATGAATTTGTCCTTGGTGACTTCCTTCCTCATTTCTAGTATTTTCCTATACTTTTGGGAATTTCTTGTAGAATTTTGAATAGAGCTCTATTTAATTTTATTTAAGTATAGGATGGTGGAATCCTCCAAGATTTTCTTATTTGCTTCATCAAAACTATCATAATATATTCTGATAGGCTTTAGGTTCCCATGAACAATAATTGATTTTACAATTTGATCAATAGTCATAGCAACCTTACCAGTCTCTTGCCTTTTACTTGTCCTTTTGCTTCTAGAGGGTTGGTTCTTAGAGGCCTTTGAAGTTTTGTCTTTCTTTGATCTTATCTCTTTAACTTCATCTATTTCTATCTCTTCATCATCTTCTGTGCCCTTGTAGGCTTGTGTAGCCTTGGTTTTCTTCCTCTTTCCTCCTTCACCAGATGGTGTGGCTTCCGGTGTCTTAATGGGAATAGACTTGGATTGTTCTAAGACAGTTGCAGAGATTCTTGTTTTCCTTGAAGAGCTAGATGGGACTTTTAGTGCAACTGTTGGCTCACTTTTTGTCCTTTCTTTGGAAGCTTGCTCAGTGCTTTTCTTCATCTTTTCAATCAATTCTCTGTTCTTTCTCATTGCTTCTTTTGTAATCCCAATGTGTTCTGCATACATCTCCACTTGCTTGTGCACTTTTCTTTTTATTTTCAGAGGCTGTCTAAGTTCCACATGCAACTTTAAGCTTAGTTCCTTGTATGTTCCAAACCTTTCAACAGAGGTGTCTTTAGGTTTGCTCAGAAGATACTGAGCATACATGTCCATAACTCTCTCATCCACTTCATAACCCATCAGCATTATCCATATTGTTCTTGGTTCTATAGCTTCCATCAGACATCGATCTGTATCAACCATAAAACATATCTCATTATCATACTTTTCTACAACTGACTTAGGGATTCTTTCCCTTGCATACATCAGACTCAAAAAAAATTTGAAATACCCCCAGATTGTAGTCTTTTGTGCACCTAAATCTCCAAGCCTATATAAATGATCTCTTATCTGGATTGCCATTGGCCTGTTATTTGTCCAGTGCACACTTTGCACTCCAGGCACTTCATTCATAAAATAGAAAAATAAGCATATAATCAAGGAACCATACTTGAAGGAATTTTTCTTATCTTTCTTGATTTTATTTAAATTTTCAAATAGTTGAACCCATAGTAGTTCACAGAGGTCATAGTCTACATTCTCTTTCAGCATTTTATATGCTACATATATAGTCATTCCAGAGATAGAGTTTTCTCTCCTTGAGTGATAAATCTTATACCTGCTTATCATGGAAGCAAACTTGACATCCAGTTATATAATATCATTGATTGTCATGGCTCTTTTATCAAATTTCACACTAGTTGCATCAATGACAGTTTGGTTTTTGACAAATTTTAGCATGGGTAGTCCACTTGTTGAGCTTAACCCGGTCAAAATTTTGATAACATCTTTGGTGATGTTAAATGGTTTCAGCAGCCATATAAATTCATCGTGCATTCGAATCAACACATAACAAACTCATTCACTCTCATCAAATGACAGAAATTCAATAATTTGCAAAAAATGTTTGCTTTCTAGGGCTTCAAATTCAGGCTTCAGTTGGTAATTGACATCCTTTAGATGGCTCTTAAACAACTCCAGTAGTTTCAGATCCCTAAATTCTTCTATATTGCAATGAATGTATGCCTTGATGTCTTTAACACGTAAAACCCCATATGGAACACCTAAAAAAGCACCCAACAGCTCAACTTCAACAAATTTATAAGGATGCTTCTTAAATTTAGGACGGGGCCTTTCAGTGACATCAACAACTAAAGGTGTATCCATTTGCAGAGATTGAGAATTCAAGAGGTTTTACAGAAAATAGAAATACCTTGTTCCACAGATTAGGATTTTTCTTACAAATCCTTTTTGTGCTTTCAAATCTTGAGAATTCTCAGCTCTAAGCTCGTTCACTTCTTTCTTCTTTCTTTCTCCTAATGAAAAGTGATCCGAATAAGGAATGAATGACCCTTTTAAACTACGCAGCACCTAATTTGCCTTTGTAATAAATGCTCTGCCCTAGCACATCCGGTTGCTCTGTTTCTTGGGTAATCTCTCATGAATCACTCCGCAATTTGCCATAATCACTTCCTTTCTTTCGTAAATCCTTCCAAATGTTTTGAATCATTTCAAGGTACCTTTTCTCATTGTGCCACAACTAGGCACTCACTTACTGGCTGGGCAAATTTGATTTTTAATGCTGCTCCCCCTGAGCCAGAGCTCCTAATTCAATTCCCAGAGGAATTATCAGTACTAGATTCCGGTGCAGACCCACTACTATTGTTCACAGTTGTTTTCTTCACCCACATCTTTCTCATTTCATTTTGAATCTCATTCACATCAATTTTTTCTTTGCCTTTTTCTTGTCTCTGCTCATCTAGTTTTCTATTTATCGGACCCCTTCTTTCATTACTCTTGTTTCTACAGAGTCTTGCAATATGACTAGATTTATTGTAGTTAAAGCACACAACATTTATTTGCTTATATACTTGATTTCCTCTCGATCTGCACTGGTTAGCCATGTGTCCAAATCCATTGCAAGAAAATTAGTAGCCATTGAAAGAATTTCTATTAGAGTTATTCATTATCATACTTCTACATTCATTAGATTTATGACCATACCTCTTGCATTTGAAGCATTGACTGGAGAAGGATGGATCACCTTGATTTACTCTACTTCTGCACTGATTAGCCTTGTGACCAAATTTATTGCACTTAAAATAGTTTCCATTAAATGATGGATATGTTTGAGCATTTGGTTGTCTTACTGGAGGTCTTTTAGGTTTGTTTCTTCCATTTCTTGATTGATAATTTCTTTGTCCAGATCTAGAGCTTTCACTTTTCTCATATCTAAGACCATGTCTGTCATCAACCTTTTTCTAACCTTTGATCAGTGCTTCAAGTTTAGCTGATCTTATTTTGAACTTCTCTTTGTATTCATTTGCAATTTCTAGGTCATGTCTAAGAATGACAATTTTTCTTTCAAGTTCACTCTCATTGTCTCTGGTTTCCTATAGATTAGACTCTAGATGGCTAGAAATTCTATCTAATTTGCAACATTCTTCAGTTCTTTCTTTTAGTTTTTGATTAAGGTCTTCATTAGTTTTCTTCCTATTTTCAATTTCTTTGGTTTTCCTCATCACCCCAGATTCCATTTCAATTTTCAGAACAACTTCTTTTGATAGCTTTTCACATTCCTTTGTCTTTTCTTCCAAAGCTTCATTCATGCCATTTTCTTTAGTTATACTAGATAATTGCAGAAGTAGCTCCTTTCTCTTTTCCATAGATTTCTTTAATTTATCTTTTAGCATATCAATGGTATCATTAGCATCTTTAAGCTCATCACTCAGATTAGATATTTCTGATTTGGACTGACCAAGATCTTCTAGGGCTGACCAAAGTTGGTCTTTGAGTGAACCCATTAAAACTCCTTCCAAGATCTTTCCCTAAGCTATTAGGCTTCTTTCATGGAACCTCACTCTGATACCAATTGTTGGAATTGATCCAGACAATTGAGAGGGGGGTGAATCAGTTGTCACATAAATTAAACTTTTCTACCTTTAATCTTCTTTTACAACTCCTAATCAAATTAATCATATGAACATTAAAGCATGAAGCAATAACACATGAGTAGAAACATAAGTAACACACTTGACACCAATATTTTTGACGTGGAAACCTAGTTAAGGGAAAAACCACAGTGGGGGTTAACCCACAAAGATTATACTTTGTTAAAAGTATTACAATGTAGAATACACATGCATTCAGGCTCACTACCCAGAGATCACTGCTCAAAAGAAGGCTTATAGCCTTCAAAAGGTTCACTACCTAAAGGAAGATGATTATAATGAAATTGAACTGATATTTAGCATCTATCAATGTTGTAGTTCAATTCTGGTTAAGCATATAAAACTAATTTGATACACTTCATCCTTACTCTGCCCCTCTTACTGCTCTACTAACATCTAAACCTTTGATCTCTATTCTTTTCACAATTACTCCATAGTCACAACACACACACCAAATCATCCAAATCTATTGACTATATATATTTGCATCCTGATCTTTAATCACTTTCCAGTCAGCTTCAAGAACACTTGGAACTTTATTGAATATTTTGTTCTATCGGTTAGATCCATGCATAATTTGAGATGCGGACCAAAAATTGCACTCACAAATCATCAATAAGGTTGGCCACTATCACTGTTCATCACTAATTTCCCAATCAACAACTTCCATACATCCGGAACCAAGATCATTTGCAAGGTTGGCCTATTCTTCTTCTGTCTGCTTTGTCAAACTGTTAACCCGATACTCAGAAGCTAATAACTTTTGAATCCTTTGTCACTGGAAGCCAAAAATCTATATTTATATTGTCTTGACAATACTTATGACTTCCTCAGATCTGCAGCAAACTATGGCTTTCCACCGGACAGATCCAGACCAAGATAATGGACCCTGTCATACACTCTATTCTTGACTTCCTAGTCTTAGACAAATCTTCAATCTGATATTTGGTATGGGTAAATTATGCAATGCAGATGTGGGGTGGAGACTTAGTTGTCATCAATGACAACACTTATCATGCCTAGCAATGTCTCTTGCCAACGGATGTTTCTACTATTCTATTTTGAACTAGCATGAACTACTCCCTAGATGGCTCTGTATGCTCCACTGTTGTGACAGTCTTTTCATGAACTACTCTATCTTCTTATTTTTCACGACTATTTACACAATATCTATACAAGAATATCCCAAAATTTGGTAGGACTCTTGAATCCTTATCAACCACATTGCACTTCAAAGCATTTCCTTGTTTTATTTGCCTGTTTCTTTATGACATTCCATTCACTATACACCATGACTGCAATTTCATTATTTATGATGATATGCTTTTTTTGGATAGGATCTTGAAATCCTTGAAAAGGAATGTTCATGCTTCAAACTCCTCTATGTACTATCATCTTTTGTCCCTCATTGTAGGCTTCTTCTTATTGTGTCTTTGTTGTTTATTGATTGTTCTTCCTTGACAGAGAATTATTCTTGCTGCATACTCTGTCTCATACCTACGATTGTCTTGACCTTAGTGACTATTATAGTCATTCTCTATGATTTTCCTGATGTTTCCTTTTGACATCTTCTCAAAAAAACATTGTTTCCTTCTCTAAATCTACTGTAGAGAGCAATGCTCCAATAGCCTTAGGTGTCACTTCCATCTGTAACCATGTTCTGTAACTATGTTCTAGAATAAGGTACATGGATTTTAGTAATCTTTCATCAGTCCTTCTGACAAACCATTGATGAACACTAAACTACACTCTGTGTCTATAGATCCCTTTCATGACTATCACCACTACCATCTTCAACATCCTTGGGTAGCTATGCCTTCACACCTTTTGCAAAAAAACTTGAAAAGATCCTCAAAAATTTATTGAGTCCTTTCATAGCCCTTGTATCACAATCACTATATCTTAAATTCACTAAATCCTTGCCAAGATTTTTTTTAGTGTTTCAAGGTCTGTTCACTAAGTTCCTTGATTCATGACTTTGGTCAAGTTCCTCACTATCGCGATATGCCAAGGTTTCCTCCAAGGTCTCTGTCAGTCCCATATATGATTGAAAGTTTTCACTGACTTTTCCTAATACTGTGACTGCCTTATGCCAATCTTAAACTTTGTCTTTTCACTTTTCACTCACTTTTCCTAAAACTGTGACTTCCCTAAGACCAAAACTAATCATGATGGCAATCCAGTTTATGAGCTTGTTGATTACTCCCTGCACTGTATTCACTAAGGGACCTTTGAGTTTTCAACAAACCCTTTGTCAACACTGTCCTATAGGCTAGTGACTATTAGATGCTCCTTTTCATATGACTACACTTTATTAACCTATCAAGGTCTTTTAATTTCCTGTATAAACTATTTAGGCATGCATATTTGGCATTATTAACCTTTGATCTTCTACTCTGCATAACCATCCATTGGTTGTCTATCTACCTAGCTCACTATCAAACAACCACATGCACTATTTAACATTGTATCCCTAACTTTTATCTCTATAGAAGATCTTCTTTGCATTATGATAATGGTGTAAGACTCCTTTATCTTGTTCTCAGACCATGCAGACAATCATTTTATTGCCCTATAGTTGTAGCTTTCACCTATGACAGTCACTTTGCCATCTTCAACATGAGATACCTTGTCAAGCCCTAAAAATCGATTCTCCATTGTTTTTTGTCTTTTTGTCCACTATAAGACTTTCTGTTGTCATTTATTTGGTGCTGCCTATAGTCATTTGCTATTATCAAGCTGCTATCTTGAAGATTGTAAGCAATTTGTACCTTCACTGATGTTGGTTGATAGTGTTGAAGGCTTCATGCATCTTATTTGTGAGGAACATTGTATAGAAGCATCTCAATATCCTATACTCTATAGTAGTGACATTAATCATTTCACTAATATAGATTATAAAATATTGTATCAAAATGATACATGTGATGATTTCCTATCCCGATTTCTCCTCAAAAGTTGATAATGCAGCATGTTGGGCTCGACCCTTGTGGGAGCCCATTTAACTCCACATGCTATGATATTAGATACAAATAATTCAAAAATAAGGATTTCACCTATACCTACATAATGAAACAAACATGTTAGGTAAAATAGAGCATATGACTAATGTTTTTGATAACCCTTTTGTTTTCTTGGACATCTGTGGTATGCTAACTATTTTGATACTTATGAGGATTAGGTTATATGTTTATGGATGTTTGCGTATATAATGATTGGTGATCCCTCATAGCTCTAACAGGTTTTTCTCTCACACATGTAGGAACTGTACTTGGAGCAGCAGGACAAACAACAACTCAAGATTGGATGAGCAAGACATGCTAAAGTTGATGTAGACCAACTCAGCTAGGATTTGTCATTCAGGCAATGGCAGATCCCCTATCCTTATATATGCATATTTTCTCTTATGTATCTATAAATGTATAGTCTTTTCCTTAATTTGGATTCAAGTAGTTAGTCCCACAGCTTTTGTGGGACCCCATATAGAAATGTTTATTAATAAGACTAATTTTTACAAGGATTGTTTAACTTTCTTCTCTATTGTATGCATTTGCATAATATAAGAATGCAGTCTTTTGATAATATCTTAGGCATATAGATATGACATGGCAGAGTAAAATGTACCTTTTGTTTCTCTTTATAAAACATAAATAGCTATACCTATTTAAGCTGGTAACTAAAATAGGTAACATTTTTAGCAACATTTGCTATATGTTTGCCTGCTAAAAATCATGACTAGTTGCCTAAGCCTACCCATTGGGCATGGAGTCTATAAGAACTTGACAATACTTGGAAAGTAGCCTCTAATACTTGTTGTAACTCATTAGAATAGTATAAAAACTATCTCAAATCTTATTCCTTCTACCAAAACTTCAGGACCAGCTAACTAACTGGCAGAAATGCATTTGGAGGAAAGATGAAAACATCTAATCTATGTGCAGTAGCACTTATTGAAAACAAAACTCTAAACTATCATGTACAAGGTAGATCAAACCTCAAAACACCGTTTGAGGTGTATCCCATTAACTGGGATAGGCAGAACTTCTCCATCCATTTTTGATAAGTGGAAGGCATTGTGCTCTTTACAGTCAATAATAAAAAATGGGCCACTCCACATACTGTCAAATTTGGTGTGCTTTCCTGTCCTGCTCTTTAATTCATCCCACTTGAGCACTACATCTCCCTCTTTAAACACTCTTGGTGTTTCTCTTTTATCAAAAGTTTTCTTCATTGGATGTTGATGAAATTCCATGGTCTTCATAGCTTTATCGAGCTTGTTTCTTCCAGCTCCATGAGCTGTGCATATCTGACAGCCATTAGATCCTCTTCCTCAAACATTTCAAACTGATACATAATATCAAGAGTTGGGAGCTCTACAGATAAAGGCAATCTTGCCTCTTTACCATAAACTAGTACATATGGGGAAATTCCCAATAGACCTTTTGGGAGTTATCCTATCTACCCATAATGCAGATTTTAACTTGGTATACTAAGTTCTTTGATTCTCTTCAATGGTTCTCTTAATAATCCTTATCAAATTTTTATTTGTAGACTCTGTGAATCCATTACACTGAGGGTAATAGTTTGATGAAGTGTTCAAATAAATGTCATTCCTGACAGCCCACTCAGTTAACCTGATCTTAGTGAAAGACAAAGCATTATCAAAAATCAAAGACTCAGGTACACAAAACCTTGTTATCAGATCATCATAAAAGTTGAGAACAACACTTTCATTGGCTTTCTTTCAATGCCACTACCTTAGTCCATCTGGTAAAATAATCTGTGGTGGTGAGAATCTAATTGTGGCCTGCACTTGAGGGTGGATTAATAACATGTATAAAAGCAATACCCCATCTCATAAAGGGTTGTTCTTGATGCAAGAGCATCCCTGGTTCAAGAGTAATCTTGCATCAACCAAAAACATTTGCATTTCAGTTTGTTTGCATTTTAGTTCTTTCATTCTCTAGTTTAGTTCAAGCAGCTCAGTCAGAAGTAGTTTCACATCTTGCAGATCTAGACTCAGCATCTACATTCATTCATCTACATCATATTGAGAATTTAGAGCATTTTGATAAGTTACCAGAAAGATATCGCTATCAGAAGATCATCTTTTTTCCAGAGCAGAGCATTCTAACAATTCTTGATAATCAGTTGAAGGAGAAGGCTTGTGGATCATTCCTCAACTTGCAGATCTCAATGACACATCATTCAATGTCCTGTGGTTCATGTCTGACCTTCCCCAAGGGTCCACATGTTGTTCCATTCATTTGAGGAAGTGTTATATACATTCATGCCTGACCTATCTATGAACACGTTACAACTCTTCATTAGAGTTTGTGATCTTCCTTGGCTGATGTGGAGTAATCTATTGGTCCAGAAATGATATATAAAGATGTAATAGATCCCTAGGAAGGTAGTTAAAATAGTTAGTAATTTAATTCATAATCCATAGTTTAGATTTAGTCTGAAGGAGCTTCAAATCTTTATCTTACGCATGTATGTAATCAGGCCTGTGAGCCCTAATTGTAAGCTTGCATGTTGCCAGCGGATCTCTATTTTGAATTGTTTGATATACTGAATGACTGAGTCTACATTTGTTTCATTTTCTTTTAGTTGTTTCTATTATGTTTACTATTGTTGCACGGTCCGGACAGTTCATTCTGTGAACCCTCCTACCGTGACTGCACCAAGTGCACATGTATGTAATCAGGACTGTGATCCCTAATTGTAAGCCCGCATATTGTCAGTGGATCTCTATTTTGAATTCTTTAATATACTGAATGACTGAGTCTGCATTTGTTCCATTTTCTTTGAGTTGTTTCCATTGTGTTTACTCTTGTTGCACAGTCTGGATAGTTCATTCTATGAACTCTCCTACCATGACTACACCAAGTGGTATCAAAGAGAAAGTTTTGATTCTTTGGAGTGAGTTGGTGAGGGGATTCCATAAGATCTTGTTGTGAGAAGATCGCCGATCTGAGGCAAGTTACTTGTGCACAACCGATCTCCAATTGAGAGGCAGTTGTCCCTTGTAGCCTAATCTTTGAATTTGTGGCAGTTTGCACTTGATCCTAGGAAGATGTCGCCATGAAGAGTTCCTCTAGTTGATACAATGGCTAATAGAATGGATGAGATGATGGAACTAATGAGAACCATGTGAATTCATTTGTATTCTATTAAAGAATATACATGAAGAGGATTGACACCTAGACCTAATATTGAAAGAGATGATGAGGAAGAATTTCAATCTGTTGAACAAATTGGCGAAACCCTAGAAGGTGATGAAGAAGAAGAATTAGATCAAATAAAGATGTTGCAAGCTATTTCAAAGATTGGAAAGAGATGTAGAGTTGATGTGCCAAATTATACTGGTAATTTGAATCTTGAAGAATTGATTGATTGGATAAATGACATGGAAGAATACTTTGAATATGAGGAGATTGAAGATCCGGAGATGGTGAAATTTTCTCTGACAAATTGAAAGGACATGCTACTATATGGTGGAAAGAAGTCTAGTTGGAAATAAATAGAAGAGGAAAAGTAAAGATTACAAAATGGGGCCAGATGATGACAAAGTTGATGAATTAGTTTATAACTATTGACTATGAGTTGGAGCTATTGAAAAGATTGCAAAACCTGAGGCAAAAGGAGATATCTATGAAGGAGTACACTAAAGAATTTCATAAGATGATCATAAGGATAGGACATAGTGAAGCAAGCAAGGCGAATGTGGAAAGACACATCCATGGACTGAGATTGAACATTCAAGAAGAACTAAGTTTGGTAAGGATGACATCTTTGGAGGAAGCATATCATTTTGCCCTGAAAGTTGAAGAGAAGCTAAGTAAGAGACATGATCAAAGACAGAGAGGTAGAGGAGGTAAATTTCAGAGAGGAAGACCATTTTCTAGATATGATAGATCATTTGTGGAGTAGAACAAATTTGACAACCCATTGAAGAAGGATGACAGAGATAGCAATTCTTACAGGAGAGATGACAAAAATTTTTACCAGAAAGGAAACCCTAGTGAATACTAGAGTGAAGGATACAGATGAGAAGGAAGAGGATTTGATAGGAGAACATTCAGAGGTACTTGTTTCAAGTGTGGAGATAAAGTACATAGAGCATTTGAATGTAATTAGGGTAGTACAAGCAAGAAGATAGAAAACAATGGGAGAATAGCCTATGCTGAAGAAGAACTTGTCAGATCACCTAGTTCAGTTGGCAATCTAGAGAAAGGAGAATCATTGGTGATGAGGAGAGTACTATTACAAGTAGAACCACATGAGGAACCATCACAAAGGAAAAGTTTGTTCAGAACAAGATGCAAATTAGGAGGTAAGTGTTGTAAAGTTGTGATTGATAGTGGTAGTTTAGATAACCTAGTTTCAGAGGAGATGGTAACTAAGATGAAGTTGGTAACATTGAAACACCCTAAGCCCTATAAGATAGCATGGATTCATGATGATCATAAGGTACTGGTGAGTGAGCAATGTTTGGTTAAATTTCATATTGGATCTTATCATGATGAAGTCTTGTGTGATATTATGCCTATGGATGTTTGTCATATCTTGTTGGGTAGACCTTGGCAGTATGATAGAAATGCTATGCATGATGGGAGAAAGAATACATATACTATAATAGCAAATGGGAAAATAATAACTTTGATTCCTTTGGAAGATGATCCTAAAGATCTAGTACGTGGGAATGCTAGAATCTATTTGGTAGATGGAAGGAAATTTTTGGATGGTTTGAAATAGGAAAGTATGTTTTATGCCTTGATTCCTAACAAACCTGAAGCATTGAAGAAAGAGACTAAAGAAGAATAGCCGAAGGAGATAAGAGAGTTACTGACAGAGTATGAAGACATCATATCAGATAATGTACCTGAAGGATTACCACCTATAAGGAGTATCAGCCATCACATGGATCTTATATCAAGAGCAAGTTTGTCTAACAAAGCAGCACATCGGATGACACTAGCAGAGAATGAAGAATTGAATAGATAGATACAAGATTTGTTGAGGAAAGGTTTGATCAAAGAAAGTTTGAGTCCTTGTGTAGTACCTGCAGTGCTAACACTAAAGAAGGATGAAGAATGGAGAATGTGTACTGATTCCAGAGCAATAAATAAGATCACGTTTAAGTATAGATTTCCTTTACCTGGGATGGATGATATCATGGATTTTTTGAGTGGAGCAAGATATTTCATGAAGATAGACTTGAAGAGTGGATACCATTAGATCATAATTAGAGAAGGAGATGAATGGAAGACTACTTTTAAGAAAAATGAAGGATTGTATGAGTGGTTAGTGATGCCTTTTGGATTGACAAATGCACTGAGTACTTTTATGAGGTTGATGAAAGAAGTTCTAAAGAAATTCTTGGGTAAGTGTGTTATTGTATACTTGGATGATATTTTGATTTTTAGTAAAATAAAAGAACATTTGTGGCATATTAGACAAGTTTTGCAAAGATTGAGAGAAGAGCAATTACTGATAAACATCAAGAAATGTAGTTTCATAAAGGAAGAGTTGGTATATTTGGGATTTGTGATTTTTGTAGAAGGATTGAAGATGGACCTTGAGAAAGTGAGCAATTATTGAATAGCCTACACCAGAGAGCATTAGAGGGGTTAAATCATTTCATGGATTGGCTAGTTTCTACTGGAAGTTCATCAGAAATTTTAGTTTAGTTTGTAACCCTATGATAGAGACAATGAGAGGTGACAGAAAAGATTTTAAGTGGGCATCTGGAGAAGATAAAAGTTGAGTTGTTGAAGCAGAAGGTGACAGAGCAACCTATTTTTATGTTACCATATTTCAATAAGGTATTTCAAGTTGATTGTTATGCTAGTGGAAATGCAATTGGAGCAGTATTAAGTCAAAAAGGTAGACTAGTAACATATTTCAATGAAAAGTTGAATGATGCAAGGAAAAGATATTCAATTTATGATCAAGAGTTATATGCCATAATTCAAGCCTTGAAGAAATGGAGACATTACTTGTTACCTAAGGAGTTTGTGTTGTACACAGATCATCAAGCTTTGCAATATTTGAACAGTCAAGGTAAGTTGAATCAGAGACATATGAGATGGGTAGAGTTCATCCAGAGTTATACCTTTGTGTTGAAGCATAAGAGTGGTAAATCAAACAAAGTTGTTGATGCTTGAGTAGGAGAAGAAACTTGTTGACAAAAATGAGAATTAAAGTGTTGGGATTTGATGAATTGAAGAACATGTATGAGGGAGACACTAATTTTGTAAAACCTTGGAAAGTATGTAAAGAACCTGTTGTGATAGATAGGAGTAAGCGGTTGGATTATTTCATTCAAGAAGATATGTTATTCAAAGGAAGTTAGTTGTGCATACCTAGAAGTTCAATGAGGGATAATTTGATTAAGGAGAAGCATAGTGGTGGATTGGCAGGACACTTTGGCATTGATAAGACAATGGATTTGGTGAGTGAAAACTATTTTGGGCCTCAGATACATAAGGATGTTAGGAGATTTGTGTAGAGTTGTAGAGTTTGTCAAGTTCCAAAGGGGAGTAGTCAGAACATTGGATTGTATAAACCTTTGACAATACCAGAGAGACCTTGGGAAGACATAAGCATGGATTTTGTAATGGGACTACCTAAGACACAGAGAGGACATGACTCAATATTTATAGTGGTTGACAGATTTTCAAAGATGGCTCATTTCATACCTTGTAAGAAGACAACTGATGCAGTGCATGTAGCTGATCTATTTTTTAAAGAGATTTTGAGATTACATGGATTACCTAAGAGTATAGTTTTAGACAGAGACACAAAGTTTGTTGGATACTTTTGGAAGATACTTTGGAAGAAGATGAAGACAGATTTGAACTTTAATTCAACTTTTCATCCTCAGACAGATGGATAGACAGAGGTAGTGAATAGGAGTTTGGGAAACTTGTTGATATGTTTGGTTGGAGAGAAGATAGGAAGTTTGGATTTGATTCTTTCAGAAGCAGAGTTTGCATACAATAATTCAATAAATAGGAGTATCGGAAGAACACCTTTTGAGATTGTTATCGAAGTGAATCCTAGAGGAGTTACAGAATTGAGAGATATCACTATAGAAGAAAAGAGGAGTGTAGAAGTAGAAGAATTTGTAGATCGTATGAAGATAGTGCATAATCAAGTGAAAAAGCATTTGGAAGATATGAACAGTAAGTACAAAAAGAAGGTAGATGTGAAGAGAAGACATACGGAATTTGAAGTTAGAGATGAAGTGATGGTGTACTTGAGAAAAGAAAGATTTCCAGTTGGGACATATAACAAGTTGAAGATGAAGAAGTTTGGACCTTGTAAGATACTTAGGAAATTTGATTCAAGAAATGCATATGAAGTAGTATTATCGGAGACATTGAGTATATCACAGATTTTCAACATTGCAAATCTATATCATTATCATGAAGCAGAGTTCAGTGACAACATGGAAAAAGACTTGAAGAAGTAGTTACTACAACAAGCACCGGAGAAGATAGAAGACATTTTGGATAATAGAGGTGGATGCAGTACTAGAGGAAGACAATATAAGGAATATCTTGTGAAGTGGAAAGGCAGACAAGAAGATTCATCATGCATTTCTTAGGCTGAGGTGGACTGTCTTGGTTTTCCCCTAGCCCCAGCAAAGTGAGGGACTCACTTTTTTCAATAACCCAGGATGTCTAATGCAGGAGCATCCCTGGTTCAAGAGTAATCTTGCATCAACCAGAAACATTTGCATTTTAGTTTGTTTGCATTTCAGTTCTTTCATTTTCCAATTCAATTCAAGCAATTCAGTCAGAAGCAGTTTCAGCTTGAGGTCCAGTTTTGGGATTTCACATCTTGCAGATCTGGACTTAGCATCTACATTCATTCATCTACATCATATCAAGAATTTAGAGCATTTGGATAAGCTACTGGAAATATATCGCTATCAAAAGATCATATGTTTTCCCAGAGTAGAGCATTCTAATAGTTCCTGATAATCAGCTGAAGGAGAAGGCTTGTAGATCATTCCACAACTTGTGGATCTCAATGACACATCATTCAATGTCTTGTGGTTCATGGCTGACCTTCCCCAAGGGTCTGCACAGTGTTCCATTCTTTTGAGGAAGTGTTCTATATATTTAGGTCTGACCTATCTGTGAACACATTACAACTCTTCATTGGAGTTGGTGATCTTCCTTGGCCAACACAGAGGAATCTATTGGTCTAGAAATGATATATAAAGATGTAATAGATCCTTAGGAAAGCAGTTTAAATAGTTAGCAATTTGATTCATAATCCATAGTTTAGATTTAGTGTGAACGAATTTCAAAGCTTTATCTTGCACATGTATGTAATTAGGCCTGTGAGCCCTAATTGTAAGCTTGCATGTTGTTGTTAGATCTCTATTTTGAATTCTTTGATATACTGAATGACTGAGTTTGCATTTGTTCCATTTTCTTTGAGTTGTTTCCATTATTTTTACTCTTGTTGCATAGTCCAGACAGTTCATTCTGTGAACTCTCCTACCGTGACTACACCAGTTCGACTTGAATTGGATGCAAGGGTAAAGCTGGTAGCCTCTCTTTCCTTGCAAAAATGGCACACTTCACGCATTTTCTTGCCCAAGCATGGGCATCCTTAAATAAGCTTGGCCAATAATAGACAGCTCTCATTATCTTCCATGCAGTAGTTCTTGGGGCAAAATGACCCCCAAAAGTTCCATCATGAAACTTTTGAAGCACTTTATCAGTTTGATGATGATCAATACACCTTAATAGCACACCATTAAGGTCCTTTCTGAAAAGAACATTGTCAATCAACACATAGGGGATGGACTACAACCTCAAATAACTCCTCTTAGCCCTATCTAAACCTAGTGGACACTCGCTAGTTCACAAGAAATGAGTCATATCTTGCAACCAACTTACACCTGATGCTGGTACTTCAACTGTAGGTTCATCAACAGTAACCAAAACCATTTCTTTTCCTATTTCCAGCTCAATCTTAGGTTTAGTAGAAAGTTGTTCACACAACCCCTTTCCTCTAACAAGCTTAGTTATTTTTATGTCTATGTCATACTCCATTACCTTCGTAATCCACCCAGCCCTCTTTTCATTCAAGTGTTTTCTTAACAAAAAAATTTTCACACTAGGGTGAGTAACCATTAAATGCACCATGTTATTAGAAATTAGATGTCTAAACTTTTTTAAACTTCTAATAACTATAAGAATATGCTTTTCTACAAAGTTGTACCTTTGTTCATAGTCCTCCAAACCTTGACTGAAAAGGCAATGGGCTGTTCAAAGCCATCATCATTCTAGTGTACCAATATTGCAGAAATAGTGTCTATGCTACCATAGGCATACAAAATGAAATCTTTTGAAAATTTTGGATTTACCAAAGTAGGAGCTGCTGACAAAGCATCCTTTATAGCTTCAAAACTGTGCTTGGCATCTTTGGTCCAGCTGAAAACTACATTTTTCTTTAGCATGGCAGTTAGTGGTTTTAACAAATTTTCAATATCTAGGATAAACCTTCTCAAAAAATTAATTATGTCTATAAATCTTTGCAGCCCCTTTTTGTGGCTAGGTAAAGGCAGCTCTAAAATAGCTTTTACTCATTATGGGTTGATGGTGATTGGTACAGTCACGATAGGAGGGTTCACATAATGAACTATCTAGACCATCCAACAAGAGTAAACACAATAGAAACAACTCAAAGAAATGGAACAAATGTAGATTCAGTCATTCAGTATATCATAGAATTCAAAGACAATCTGGTCAAGAACATGCGGGCTTACAACTAGGGCTCAAAGGCTCGATTACATACATGTGCAAGATAAAGCTTTGAAGCTCCTTCACACAAAACTAACTAAAGTTTATGAATCAATTACTAATTGCTTTCCTAAGGATCTATTACATCATTATATATCATTTCCAGACCAAAAGACTCCTCCACGTCAGCCAAGGAAGGTCACAAACTCCAATGATGAGTTGTAACATGTTCACAAATAGGTCAGACCCAAATGCATAGAACACTTCCTGAAATGAATGGAATAACATGTGGACCTATGGGAAGGGTCGGACACAAACCAAGGATCATTGAATGATGTGTCATTAGGATCCATAAGTCAAGGAATGATCCGCAAGCCTTCTCCTATAGGTGATTTGTCTAAGACTATTAGGATACTCTATTTTGAGAAAAAAGTTCATCTTCTGATAGCGATATCTTTCTGGAAACTAATCCAAATGATTTAAATTCTTGATATGATGTAGGTGAATGAATGTAGATTTTAAGTCTAGATTTGCAAGATGTGAAATGCCAAAACTGGACCACAAGCTAAAACTGTTTCTTACTAAACTGCTTGAACTAAACTTGAAAATGAAAAGAAACAAACTGCAAACAAACTGAAATGCAAATGTTGTTTGGTTGATGCAAGATTGCACTTGAACCAGCGATGCTCCTGCATTAGACATCTGGGGTTATTGAAAAAGTAAGTCCCTCACTTTGTTGGGGCTATGGGAGAACCAAGTCAGTCCACCTCAGCTTGAGAAATCCAAGATGAATCTTATTCTAGTCTACCTTTCCACTTCACAATATATTCTTTGTATTGTCTTCCTCTAGTGCTGCATCCAACTCTGCTATCCAAAATGTCTTCTATCTACTCTAGTGCTTGTTGTGGTAACTTCTTCTTCAAGTCTTCTTCCATGTTGTCACTAAACTCTACTTCATGATATTGATGAAGATCTGCAATGTTGAAAATAGGTGACATACCCAATGTTTTCGGTAGTTCCACTTCATATGCATTTCCTGAATCAAATTTCCTAAGTATCTTACTGTTGGCAAGAGACACTATATGGATTCATGGTTGTTGTCATTGATGGAAACAAAGGTCATCCCACATATCCGCAAGTCATGGTGTGTCTCTACCGGAAGTCAGAATGAAGATTGTTGTGGTCCGGTGAACAAGAACAGAGCATGTGGCAAGGTCCGACAGATTGGTCCAGATCTCTCAGAGGAAGTGTCTTGGTGTAGTGCAGATTTGGGGAAGTCAAGAGGACTACCTTGAGTAGTATATTCCAAGGATTTAGCCTCCGGTGATGAACAAAGAAAAAGATATGAATAGTTGAGTACCGGATTCCTGAGAGACAGTGAGAACAGAGGAAGAACTGACTGACAGAGTATCAGACTATTTTCCGGATGTGTTACTGTTGATGGTAAAGGTTGTGAAGGCATGAATCATGTTTGGCCGACATGATTAATGATATCTATGAGTATATGCTTGATCCGCATTACTTGATATGCAAGGATTCAGCCGACAGAACAGAGTTTGTGAGAAGATAGATTATTCTAGGTGCCGACTAGAAAGATAATGAAATCACTAGTGCAGATATATATAGAGGATGGATTCAGTTGTGAAAGGTGAAATGGTGTGAAGATGTATGCGAATAAATACAGAGCAGAGCAGAAGCAGTAAGAAAGATCTGGTATGTGAAAAGATAGCAAAATAAAGAACAGAGGAAAGATGAAGTGCAGCAGATCAGTATACTGAGCCTAACCGGAACTGAACTCCAGCATATGTAGATGCTTCCAATCAGTTCAAGTATTGTATAACATTCTTTTGTAGACAGTGTGTCTCCTTGTAGGTAGTGTGCCTCTTTGTGAGCAGTGTGCTCGGGCAGTGAGCCCTAATTGGCAAGTGCCATTTTGTAATTCCTTATTCTTCTAATAGAGAATAATCTTTGGGTTAATCACCCCGTGGTTTTCTCCCTTAACCGGGTTTCCACGTCAAAAATACTATGTCATGTGTTTCTCATTTCATGGTAATGTTTGTTTGGTTGATTCAATGCTGCTTTGATTAATAAGAAAGTTTAAAAGAAGAAATAATTAGGATAACTGATTCACCCCCCCTCTCAGTTATCAACAATTGGTATCAGAGCCAAGTTCCTCCTAATAGAGCCTAACAGCTTGAGGAAGATCTAGGAGTTCAAATGGATGCATATGGTTTAAGGGAGCAACTCAAGACTGCCCTTGAGGATCTTGAACAGTCAAATTCTGAAGTCAATGAATTAAAGGAAAGACTCAAACAGGCTGATGAATTCATGAGAGAATTAAAGGACAAATTAAGTCTCTCTATGAAAAAGAGAAAGGAGCTGCTCCAACAATTGGCAAGACAAAGTGAAGAAAGCAATACAGATGAAGAATTGACTGAGAAAACCAAGTTATGTGAAAAATTATCAAAAGAAGTCATTATGTTAAGACATGAAATGGAATCAGGAACTATAATGTTTACTCAAGAGATTGAAGAAAAAAGAAAAGCTGAAGACAATCTAAGACAATCTCTTAAAGAGAAATCAGAAGAATGCCACCAGATGGACAGGATTATCAGACATCTTGAATCTGATCTTGAAGATGCCAAAGATAATGAAGAAAAACTTGAGGATCAAATTGTCTCTCTCAAAAGAGATCTTCAAACAGCAAATGAATATAAAGAAAAATTCAAGATAAGTTCTGCCCAACTTGAAGTACTTCTTGGAAGTCAAAAGAGGACAGATGACAAGTATGGTTTGGGATATGAGAAAGGAGAAAGCTCCAGATCCGGTCAAAAGAATTTTGGACCAGAAAATCCAAGGAATAGGCTTAGAAGACCTCCGGTAAGACAGCCCAATGCTCAAAGATATCCATCTTTCAATGGATACTGCCACAGCTGCAATCACTTTGGTCACAAAGCTAATCAGTGTAGAAAAAGGATGAATCAAACTAATCCATCCTTCTCCGGATAGTGCTTTAACTACAAAAGGTATGGACACAAGTCTCATGAATGCAGAAATATGCAAGTAAACAAATCATTCAATGGTAGATGTTTTACATGCAATAGAGTAGGTCATATGGCTAATCAATGCAGATCAAGAGGTTATCAGTCAAATATGCAAAGAAATGTTATTTGCCAAATCTGTAATAGGTCCGGTCATAATGCTAAAGTCTGCAGAAGCAAGAATCAGGACAAAAGAGGTCCGGTGTATAATCAGAATCAAGACAAGGGTAAACAAAAGATGAATGCAGATGAAGTTAGGAATCAGATGAACAAGATTTGGGTGAAGAAAAGTTTAGAGAATGTAGAGGTTGGATCCGCACTAGACTCTGGTGCTGATATTTCATCCGAAAATTAAAAAGTGAGCTCTGGCTCAGGGGGAGACTCAAAGAAAATCCTGTTCCCCCAGCCAATCAAGTGGTGCTGGATGTGACACAAGATGCGGAGTAAAGGGTTTGAAGATACAAGTCCTGAGATGATCCAGACAAGATTTCAGAGGTCCGCATGAAGATGTAAAGAAGTTGTGATCGATCAAGTAAAGACCCATTCCAGGAGATGCTCCGGAATGACAGAGGACTACAAAAGGGTTCGAAGAGATCCGGAAGTACATTATTTTACTCTGCAGACTGGACAGAATGTTTGGGATGTTCTTGTAATGTGTCATCATGATTTATTCATGATTGAAAGATCCACATGATGTTCATAGATCAGGACTGATCCGGGATACTCCAAGCTATCCGGACAAGGCAAACTGGAATAATATAGGTGAAGCATTTATTGCAAACAGATATTAGGTTTTGTGAAATGATATAAGGGATTTCTCAACAATCACTTGATCATTCCACATCCAAGAAGAAGCGAAAAGCAGAGCTCTGAAACAAAATTCATCAAGTTCACCGAAGATCTCCTGCCGAAGTCATTACATACAGAAATCAATCCAGCCACTCCGTGCAACCGAAGATGCAAAAGGTATTTTCCACTTACGATATCTTGCTACAAATCTTTTGAAGAAATGGCTACTCCAAAAATAGTAAAAATCTCAGATAGGCCCTGACCTGAATTTAAGAAACATCCATACAAGTCATTGGAGGTAGATCCCTTAGGAGCATTTTCCAGTGTTCCTCATGGAGTTTTACATACAGAAGACATTAGGGTTTACATACATGCAAGCATTGAGGAATTTGGGGAATTCAAATTGAGAGATCTCTATCACAAACAACTGATAGACAATGCTTTTGAGCTTAAACCAGAGTATAAGGGTATCCAGAAGAAACAATTTGATCAATTCATTCATTTCCCCTGCTTTGAAGAAGATGAATGGGTCCGGTATATACTAAGTAGGATGCATGACAACTTCCTATGGCTGGATAGACCCTGCAAGATCACAAAAGAGGCAATTAGGGCAGTAACTGGTCTATACTCTTCCGGAGGGATACCTATCCTCAAATCTGTCAAAAATAACATTGTAACTAAGGCCACCGGATCAAAATTTGATAAGAGGGCAATGACCATTGAAGATATTTCTGATCCGGATATCAAGTATGCGTCCATGATAATAGGATACAAGATCTATCACTCCAGCAGGGAGAATTCTGTATCCGGAACTGCAGTGTATACTGCCTATGAAATGCTAAGGAAGAATGCAGAATATGATCTCTGTGAACTACTCTTAAGCTAATTAATGGAAAATATACAGAAAATCAAGAAGGACAAAAAGAATTCCTTTAAGTATGGTACTCTTATATTATGTCTATTTTTCTACTTCATGAATGAGCTGCCCGGATCAAGTGGATGGGCATGGCAGAATGACAAACCTGTTGCAGTCCAGATAAGAGACTATCTACATGGGCTTGGGGATGCCAAAGCAAGAAATACGGCCCTATGGGGATACTTCAAAAACTTCCAAAGCATGATGCAAGAAAGAGAAAGAATTCCCCAGTCTCTTGTTGAAAAATACAAAGACTCAGTGTGCTTTATGGTGGACACTGATCAGTGCCTAATGGAGGCAGTGGAGCCAAGGACTGTCTGGATCATGCCCATGGGGTATGAAGTGGATGAACAGATAGTGGAGCTGCATGTTCAACACATGCTAAGTCAGCCCAAAGATCCAAAGGCAGAAAGGTTTGGAACCTTTGAGGAGCTAAGTGTAAAGATCCATGTAGAACTCAGGGAACCTGAGATAAAGAGGAAGGTGAGAAAAGAAGTAGAGCATATTGCTCAAGGCCTAGGCATCTCAAAAGAGGCACTTGATGCTAGCCAGGAAAAGAGGAGAAAGGCTGAGGAAGAAAAGAAAAGTAAAGAAAGTGTTCCGGTTGAAACTTCCACCCGGACCAGATCATCAAAAAGATCTGCACCTCCCACAACCAAAAGTTCAAAACCAGAAGTCCAGGCATCCGGTAAAAGATCTAAGAGAAAAGCCACAAGGGCTTATGAAAGCCAAAAGGATGAAGAGGAAACTGAGTCAGATGAGGGAGTAAAAGAAATAAAGAAGCAGAAGAAGAAAGGATCCAGGAAACCCTCCACAGGCCAAGACAAGGAAGAAATGGCAGAGGAATTTGCTGAAAAGCCCACTCTGTCTCTAGACAGTGTAGTCAAATTAGTCACTATGGATGGGAACCTTCAACCGGTGGCTGAATTCTATGATGACTACAATGAGGCAAATCAAAAGATCCTGCAAGAAGCTATAATAAGGTACTTGAACATCTACAATAAAGCTTTTATTGAGATTATCTCTGAAATCCCAAAGAGCCCAGAGATGGAATTAGAGATAAGAAAGAACAATGCCATGGCAAAAGACCTTGAGATCAGGGAACAGATAGCTATTCAGCTATATCCTTCAATTGATCACAAAATAATGAACATGGTATTCAAAGACTGCAAGGATGAATTCAGGAGCAAAGCAAGGATGAATCAGCTTATGCTTGGTGAGACTGACAAGGTAGCCAAGGACACTGAAGAGATTCTCTGAAAAACCTTCAAAAGGTTTAATCTTCCTGTTGTACAGGACTTAGGTGCAGAAACAGCTGTGGACTTGGAATCATCTGCTCCAGAAGAAGTGGCCCTTGAATAGACTAACATCTCTCCTCCGGTTTCCCCTACAGTCTCCGGATCCCAAGAAGAAGAGAAACTACAGGAGAAAGAAGCAGCAGTTAAAGAAAAAGAGGTTGACAGCACCAAGGATGCAGAGAAAGAGAAGATCCCAACAGAGAAAACCACAACTAAAAGTGGCAAGAGTAAGGAAGGAGAAAAGATTCCAAAGGACAAAACTGTAGAAGAGAAGAAACATCTGTCTCCGGCAAGAGACACTGCACAAACTGTTCAAGAATTCTTGACAAAAGCCACTATAGAAATTGATGAACCAGACCTGCTAAAAGGACCATTAGATTTTGACTCTTTGTCACCGGTACAAACAATGAAAATAGCCTCATTTGCAAATGAGAAAGTCAAAGAGAAACTACTGAAATCTCACATGGAAGACTGTGAGCTTATGGAGGTAGCATCTGGAGTGCTGGAAAAGATCATGCCATCTTTTCAGAAGGATCCCACAGCCTCCTCTTCTGGTAATCTCAAAACCTTAGTCAGCAATGTTAGTACACATTTTGAATCTCTAGAAAAATCAGCTGAAGAAAAGGTCCGGAAGGAGTTTTTGGATAAAAGGTTCTCCAAGGTTCAGGGTTTGATCATTAATGATAGGAGAAACATGAACATTGGGATAAAGAGCTTAGAAAATGCTCTTAAGGATGGCGGTGAAATATACAAATTTTGTATCTCCTGGTCCAAGGTAACAGTGGACATTGAGAAGAAAATAAAAGAGCAAGAGGACACACTACTCAGCTTGTCTCAAAGTTTTGATCCTCTTTCTTCCTCTATAACAAATCAAGAATGTCAGACTATTGCAGTCTTGAGTGAAATCAAGAAATTGGAGAAGGAAAGGAAAAATAGAATAAGCAGGTTGAGTGAGCTCAGGGGGTTAATTGTCCCTAAGCTAGAGGCCATGCATGAGGCCATAGCAGAAGCTCAAATCACAGCCCAGACAAGTGATCCGAAAGATCTAAAAAGGGCAGATGCATTTGCATTTTTGTTGAGTGGTCACATTTCAATTTTGGATAGAATGAAGCAAAGTTGGGCTACAGAACTGATCCAACTGAAGACATCTTTTGCAGACATTCTTCAGTATATGTGAGTATGTAAATATGCGGCTATGTATAGAAAATTTTTGAAAATTTTGGTGTGTGGACCCTACCCTTTGCCATTGATGTCAAAGGGGGAGTGAGAAGCAGTGAAAAATGAGGAATCCAACTAAGGGGGAGTTCCAGAAATTGTATATAAAGATAGAGCATCAGCCAAGGGGGAGCATAGTGTAAACACTTAGTCATTTTTTACTAAGTATTGCCATCAATGCCAAAGGGGGAGATTGTTGGCAAGAGACACTATATGGATTCATGGTTGTTGTCATTGATGGCAACAAAGGTCATCCCACATATCCACAAGTCATGGTGTGTCTCTACCGGAAGTCAGAATGAAGATTGTTGTGGTCTGGTGAACAAGAATAGAGCATGTGGCAAGGTCTGACAGATTGGTCCGGATCTCTCAGAGGAAGTGTCTTGGTGTAGTGCAGATTTGGGGAAGTCAAGAGGACTACCTTGAGTAGTATATTCCAAGGATTTAGCCTCCGGTGATGAACAAAGAAAAAGATATGAATAGTTGAGTACCGGATTCCTGAGAGACAGTGAGAACAGAGGAAGAACTGACTGACAGAGTATCAAACTATTTTCTGGATGTGTTACTGTTGATGGTAAAGGTTGTGAAGGCATGAATCATGTTTGTCCGACATGATTAATGATATCTACGAGTATATGCTTGATCCGCATTACTTGATATGCAAGGATTCAGCCGACAGAACAGAGTTTGTGAGAAGATAGATTATTCCGGGTGCCAACTAGAAAGATAATGAAATCACTAGTGCGGATATATATAGAGGATGGATTTAGTTGTGAAAGGCGAAATGGTGTGAAGATGTATGCGAATAAATACAGAGCAGAGCAGAAGCAGTAAGAAAGATCCTGTATGTGAAAAGATAGCAGAATAAAGAGCAGAGGAAAGATGAAGTGCAGCAGATCAGTATACTGAGCCTAACCGGAACTGAACTCCAGCATATGTAGATGCTTCCAATCAGTTCAAGTATTGTATAACATTCTTTTGTAGACAGTGTGTCTCCTTGTAGGCAGTGTGCCTCTTTGTGAGCAGTGTGCTCGGGCAGTGAGCCCTAATTGGCAAGTGCCATTTTGTAATTCCTTATTCTTCTAACAGAGAATAATCTTTGGGTTAATCACCCCGTGGTTTTCTCCCTTAACCGGGTTTCCACATCAAAAATACTGTGTCATGTGTTTCTCATTTCATGGTAATGTTTGTTTGGTTGATTCAATGCTGCTTTGATTAATAAGAAAGTTCAAAAGAAGAAATAATTAGGATAACTGATTCACCCCCCCTCTCAGTTATCAACACTTACAAGGTCCAAATTTCTTCATCTTCAACTTGTTATATGTCCTAACTAGAAATTGTTCTTTTCTCAAATACACCATCACTTCATCTCTAGCTTCAAATTCCTTATGTCTTCTCTTCTCATCTGCCTTTTCCTTATACTTACTGTTAATATTCTCCAAATGCTTCTTCACTTGATTATGCACTATCTTCATATGATCTACAAATTCTTCTACTTCTGCAGTCCTCTTTTCCTCTGTACTGATGTCTCTCAATTCTGTAACTCCTCTAGGATTCACTATCATAACAATCTCAAATAGTGTTCTTCCAATACTCCTATTTACTGAATTATTGTATGTAAACTCTTCTTGTGAAAGAATCAAATCCCCACTTCTGACTTTCTCTCCAACCAAACATCTCAACAAGTTTTCCAAATTCCTATTCCCTACCTCTATATGTCCATCTGTTTGTGGATGAAAAGTTTAACTAAACTTCAAATCTGTCTTCATCTTCTCCCAAAGTCTCTTCCAAAAGTATCTAACAAACTTTGTGTCTCTATCTAAAACTATACTCTTAGGTAATCCATGCAATCTCACAATCTCCTTGAAAAATAGGTCAGCTACATGCACTGCATCAATTGTCTTCTTAGAAGGTATGAAATGAGCCATCTTAGAAAATCTGTCAACAACTATAAATATTGAATCATGTCCTCTCTGTGTCCTCGGCAATCCCATTTCAAAATCCATGCTTATGTCTTCCCAAGGTCTCTCCAGTACTGTCAAAGGTTTATACAATCTAGTGTTCTGACTACTCCCTTTTGCAACTTGACAAACTCTACAACCTTGCACAATTCTTAGAACATCCTTATGTATCTGAGGCTAAAAGTAGTTATCAATCACTAAAGCCACTATCTTATCAATGCCAAAATGTCCTGCTAATCCACCACTATGTTTCTCCTTGAACAAATTATTCCTCATTGAACTTTTAGGTATGCACATCTAACTTCCTTTGAACAACATATCTTCCTAAATGAAATAGTCCAACCACTTACTTCTATTTGTCACAACAAGTTCCTTAAATAGTTTCCAAGGTTCTGTAAAATCAGTGTCTCCCTCATACACATTCTTTATTTCATCAAAACCCAACACTTCAACTCTCATCTCTGTCAACATGTTTCTTCTCCTACTCAAGGCATCAACAACTTTGTTTGATTTCCCACTCTTATGCTTCAACACAAAAGTATAACTCTGCATGAACTCTACCCATCTGTTATGTCTCTAATTCAACTTACCTTGACTATTCAAATATTGGAAAGCTTGATGATCTATATACAACACAAATTCCTTAGGCAACAAGTAATGTCTCCACTTCTTCAAGGCTTGAATTATGGCATAGAACTCTTGATCATAAACTAAATATCTTCTCCTTGCATGATTCAACTTCTCATTAAAATATGCTACAGGTCTACCTTTTTGATTTAACACCACTCCAATTGCATTTCTACTTGCATCACAATCAACTTGAAATACCTTATTAAAATTTGGTAATGCAAAAATGGGTTGCTTTGTCACTTTCTACATCAACAACTCAAAACTTTTATCTCCTCCTGATGTCCACTTAAAATCTTTTCTGTCACCTCTCATTATCTCTATCATAGGGTTACAAACTAAACTAAAATTTTTGATGAACTTCCAGTAGAAACTAACCAATCCTTAAAATGATCTATCCTCTCCAATGCTCTCTGGTGTAGGCCATTCAACAATTGCTTTCACTTTCTCAAGGTCCATATTCAATCCTTCCATGGAAATCATGAAACCCAAATATACCAACTCTTCCTTCATGAAACTACACTTCTTGATGTTTATCAGCAATTTCTCTTCTCTCAGTCTCTAAAAAACTTGTCTAATATGCCACAGATGCTCCTCTTTTGTCTTAGTGAAAATCAGAATATCATCCAAGTATACAATAACAAAATTACCCATGAATTTCTTCAAAACTTCATTCATCAATCTCATGAAAGTACTCGGTACATTTGTCAATCCAAAAGGCATCACTAACTACTCATACAATTCTTCATTTGTCTTAAAAGCAGTCTTCCATTCATCTCCTTCTCTGATTCTGTTCTGATGGTATCCACTCTTAAAATCTATCTTTGTGAAATATATTTCTCCACCCGAGCAATCTATTATATCATCCATCCTAGGTAAAGGAAATCTATACTTAATTGTGATCTTGTTTATTGCTCTAGAATCAATACACACTATCCATTCTCCATCCTTCTTCGGTACAAGCACTATAGGTACTACACAAGGGATCAAACTTTTTCTGATCAAACCTTTCCTCAACAACTCTTGTATCTATCTATTCAATTCTTCATTCTATGTCGGTGTCATTCTATGTGCTACTTTGTTAGGCAAAGTTTCTCTCAGTATGAGATCCATGTGATGACTGATACTCCTTATAGGTGGCAATCCTTCAGGTACATTGTCTCATATGATGTCTTCATACTCTGTCACCAACTCTTTTATCTCCTCTATTTGTGATTCTTCAGTGTCCTTCTTCAATGCTTTAGGCTTCTTAGGAATCAAGGCATAACACATATTCTTATGTCTCAAACCATCCAGAAATTTTCTTCCATCTACCAAACAGATTCTAGCATTCCCACATACTTCACTTTTAGGGTCATCCTCTAAAGGAATCAAATTAAATCACTTTCCATTTTTTGTTATAGTGTATGTATTCTTTCTCCCATTATATATATCTTTTCTATCATACTTCTAAGGTCTACCCAATAAGATATGACAAACATCCATAGGCATAATATCACACAAGACTTCATCATGATAAGATCCAATATGAAATTTTACCAAACATTGTTCACTCACCAGTACCTTATGATCATCCTCAATCCATGCTATCTAATAGGGCTTAGGGTGTTTCAATCTTTCCAACTTTAGCCTAGTCACCATCTCCTCTGAAACTAGGTTATCTAAACTACCACTATCAATCACAACTTTACAACACTTACCTCCTTATTTGCATCTTGTTCTAAACAAACTCTTCCTCTATGGCGGTTCCTCATTTGTCTCTACTTAAAATAGTTCTCTCCTCATTACCAATGATTCTCCTTTCTCTAGTTTGCCATCAGAACTGGGTGATCCAACAGGTTCATATTCAACATAGGTTGCTCTTCCACTAGTTTCCATCCTCTTACTTGTACTACCCTGATTACACTCAAATGCTCTCTATCCATCACTTCAACACTTGAAACAAGTACCTCTAAATGCTCTCTTATCAAATCCTCTTCCTTCTCCCCTGTATCCTTCATTTGGGTTTGCATTATAATTACCTCTGTGATGAAAATTTATGTCACTATTTTGGTAGGTATTATTATCTTTGTCCTCCTTGTATGTGTTGTCAAACTTATTCTACTTTGGATATGATCTATCTCCTCTGGAATAAGTCCTACCTCTCTGAAACTTACCTCCTTTGCCTCTCTATCTCTGATCATGTCTGTTATTCAGCTTCTCTTCAACTTTTAGGGCAAATTGATATGCTTCTTCCAAAGATGTCATCCTTACCAATCTTAGTTCCTCTTGAATGTTTAGTCTCAATCCATTGATATATCTAGCCACTTTCTCCTTATTCACTTCACTATGTCCTATTCTTATGATCATTTTATGAAATTCTTCAGTGTATTCCTTCACAGATTTCTCCTTTTGTCTCAGATTTTGCAATCTCTTCAAAAGTTCCAACTCATAGTCAGCAGGTATAAACTGAATCTTCAATTTTGTCACCATCTGGTCCCACTTTGTAATCTTTTCTTTTCCTCCTCTATTTCATTCCAACTGAACTTCTTTCCAACATATGGAAGCATGTCCTTTCAACTTTGTCTTTATAAATTTCACCTTCTCCGGATCTTCAATTTCCTCATATTCAAAGTATTCTTCCATGTCATTTATCCAGTCAATCAACTCTTCAGAGTTCAAATTACCAGTATAGTTTGGCACATCAACTCTAGGTCTCTTTCCAATCTTTGAAATATCTCACAACATATTTACTTGATCTGATTCTTCCTCTTCATCACCTCCTAGGGTTTCACTAGTTTGTTCAGTAGATTGAAATTCTCCTTCGTCATCACTTTCAACATTAGGTCTCGGTGTCAATCCTCTTCACCTATCTTCTTCAACAACATCCAAATGGATTTGCATTGTCTCCATCATCTCATCCATTCTTCCAGCCATTGGTCCAACAAGAACAACTCTTCTCAGCAGCATGCTTCCTAGTATCAAGTGCAAACTACCTTAAGTTCGGTGATCGGGATACAAGGTAACAACTGCCTCACAATTGGCGATTAGTTGCAACACAAGTAACCTGCCTCAATTCAGCAATCTGTCCACAGTAAGATCTTATAGAATTCCCTTGCCAACTTCACTCAATTCACTCCCAAAGATTCAAACTTTCGCTCCGATACCACTTGGTGTAGTCACGGTAGGAGGGTTCATAGAATGATCTATTAGGACCATCTAGAAAGAGTAAACATAATGGAAAAAACTCAAATAAATAGAATAAATGTAGATTCAGTCATTCAGTATATCATAAAATTCAAAGACAATCTAGCTAGCAAGATGTGGGCTTACAACTAGGGCTCAAAGGCCTGATTACATACATGTGTAAGATAAAGCTTTGAAGCTCTTTCGCACAAAACTAACTAATGATTATGAATCAATTGCTAAATACTTTCCTAAGGATCTATTACATCATTATATATCATTATTGGACCAAAAGATTCCTCTACGTCAGCCAAGGACGGTCACAAACTCCAATGAAGAGTTGTAATGTGTTCACAAATAGGTCAGACCCAAATGCATAGAACACTTCCTCAAATGAATGGAATAATGTACAGACCTCCAAGAAGGGTCGGCCATGAACCAAGGATCATTGAATGATGTGTCATAAGGATATGTAAGTCAAGGAATGATCCGCAAGCCTTCTCCTATAGCTAATTTATCTGAGACTGTCACGATGCTCTGTTCTGAGAAAACAATTGATCTTCTGATAGCAATATATTTTCGGTAACTAATTCAAATGCTCTGAATTATTGATATGATGTAGGTGAATAAATGTAGATGCTAAGTCCATATCCACAAGATGTGAAATGGCAAAACTAAAACACAAGCTAAAACTGCTTCTGATGGAACTGCCTAAACTAAACTCGAAAATGAAAAGAAATAAACTGCAAACAAACTAAAATGCAAATGTTTTTTGGTTGATGAAAGATTGCTCTTGAACCAGGGATGCTCCTGCATCAGTGACTCTCTATTTTGACACAATATGTCCTAGAATCTTTCCTTCATGGACAACAAAAATACATTTCTTGGGATTAAGGTATATACCAAACTCCCTACACCTCTCAAAAACCTATTTCAAATATAACAAATGTTCATCTACATTCTTGGAGAATATTGTGATGTCATTAAGGTACACAAGCACAATTTTATAGATTAGCGCTTGAAAATCTATGTCCATTGCCCTTTGAAAAGTGGCACCAACATTAGACAAGCCAAATGACATTATTTTATAGGCCATAGTGCCCCACTTTGTGGTGAAGGCAGTCTTATATTGATCTTCTTCCTTAACTAAGACCTAGTTATAGCCTAAATAACCATCAAATAAAGAAAATCTTTTTGAACCATCCACTACTTGCAAAATATGCTCCATTGAGGGCAGCAGGTAATGGCCTTTCAAAGAGGCTCTATTAAAGTCTCTAAAGTCAACACAGAGCCTAATTTCTCCATTCTTCTTCCTTACGGGGATAGAATTGGAGACCTAGGATGTATGTTTGATTGGGAAAATAATATTTCCCTCAATCAACTTGGTTAACTCCTTAATCATTAGAGGCTCAAGTTTTGGGTTTAGAGGCCTTTGTTTTGCCTAATAGGTTTTGCATTGTGCTCTAACTCTATAGTATCCTGGGCAATTTGGGGATCAAATCCCTTTAAATCTGAATATTCCAAAGAAAAAACATCTTCAAATTCTTGACAAAGAGTAAAAAATGCTTGCCTATATTCTTGTGAACAAAGTTTTCCAATTTTTAGGAGCTTACCTTTGAATATCTGAAGCTCTTCATAGTGTTCCTCTTTTACATGCATGATGGTCTTGTCCTTTTTCAGCTGATCATCAGTGCCAAAGATACATCCCAAGGTGACTAATCCCTCAGGTAGCTTATTAGTTCTCAACTGAATGATTTGCTCATCATATTGTTGCATGAGCTTGCCTTGGTTCATTACTGAAAACTCATCCTCCTCTAATAGAAAACTTAGAACATACTCATCGCTTTCAAACACTTGCCAATGAATGTTATTATCAGGGATAGAAGGTCTAACAACAACCTTCACATGTTGCTACACTTTTCTGTTTTTTACATCATTAGGAATATCAAATTGAGCCCCTATTGCAGCTGACCTATCTGCATGCTTATTTTGATTCCTAGGAATGGAAACCAAATTAAAGGCATCAAAGTCTTCAATCATATCCCACACTCTATGTTTGTAGGACTTCAAAACATCATTTTTTGTGACATGGAACCCTCTCACCTGATTTACAATAAGTTCACTGTCACCATATACCTACAAGCAGCCAATCTTCCTCTTTCTTGCCCATTGCAAACCTTGAATCAAACCTTCATACTTGGTAGTATTATTAGTACATGAAAATGCAAAATAGAAAGATAAGTAATATTTTCCACCTTGTGGGGACACAAGCATTACACCCCCACTGGCACCATTGTTGCTCCTTGAGCCATCAAAATACATTTTCCATACTTCTTCTTGTTGTCCTAACTATTTTTCTACTTTCTTTTCAAGGTTTGGTATAGTTGTCTCAAGATCATGCATCATATACACTCCCAAACCAACCTCTTCAATATTGTCTTTTAGATTATCAAGAACATTTTCTTCATTCCATTCATTTAAGAGTATATCTGGTATACTTTCATTTTGCAATTCTTGAGCAACAGCAAGTACATTATCCTTTAAAATAGAGTAGTTGGCATTAACAGGGATTGGTGTATAAGGTTCAATATGGTCCTTGGCAAGTGACTCAGATTTTATGGTTACTTTTGTCCCATACCTAGTCCTAAAAAACATGTGGGACCAGTCTGAGGACAAATAACCTCCTATTTTGGCAGTGAAATCTCTTGACAAGCATAATGCAAAATAGGGTGGTAAGTCCATGACATATATATCTTGAGGGATGGAAACATTGGGACAAGCATGAAGTGTAAGGCTTAAATCCTTAATGACACTTATGGTTTTAATAGTTGACCCATCAAGTTGGACCACTCCCTTCTCAAGAGGTTGATATTTCAAGCCTAACCTATCAACAATCTATTTGGGCATCACAAAGCTGCTTGCCCCACTATCCACCATGCAATTATGGACCAGCTTATCCCCTATTATCAAGGACACATAAAAAGGAGTTTGGCATCCTTGATTTTTTATTGTTGTCCTGGGATGCATTTGTGAAAATAGCCTTAACTTGACCTATTGGTGTATTACTTGGAACATCTAAATTAGTCAAAGCATATTGTAACAAGTTCTTTTGACTTGGGATGGATAAAGAATCCAACATTGACATAGACACATTCATTTTCCTCATATTTTCAACAATGTTAAAGGGTGCAATAGAGTTTACCTTTTGATGAATCCTTGCAGCAACATTATTTGGCTGTAAGTGAGATGAATGGTGATGATTGCTAAGTTGTTCTTTACTGGTGCCTTGTGGATTCCTTTGTAAAATATGAGGCACTTGGGGATTGGATGAACCAGCAGCTTCTTTATTTTTATTTTATATTTGTCCTATCTCCAAAGCCCTCTTCTTGGCCCTAGTATTTGTTGCAATTGGGGAATCATCTCTATTCACTCCATAGAACTCCTCTCCTTGCCAATTAAGGAGAGTTGTTTCACTTGTAGGTGGATCCTACTAGTGTGACATTTCATCATTAGGAACATTCTGCATGCTTGTAACATTTTGAACCATTAGTGCTTGATTAATAACCCCATTTGAACATGTAGCTTGACTGTGGGGTTGATTGCATGGAAAACATCATTCATAATCTACTGCCAAGTTATTATGGACAGGTACAAGATCTCTAGCGATGCTGATTGGATTGGAATTATAAGGATTGAAAGGCCTGGGGTTCAAATTATGTCTTGTACCTTGCTGATTTCCTTGGTATGGCTGTTTATTTCCTTAATATTGCTGACTTGGCCCTTGATATTACTGACTGGGACCTTGATTTTGTGGCAGGTGAGGCTTAAAACCTTGAAATTGTTGCTTTTTAACATTCACAAACTCATTCCCAAAGGATTGAAGTATTCCTTTTATCTCTTGTAGCTCATTAGATGGGGTTGTAACAACTTTTTCTTAACTTGTAGTAGCTGGTAAAGGAGCTACTTGGGGTGTCGACAAAGCCATAGGGGTTTGAATGTAAGGGAAAATGAGCATTGGAGGTCTAGAGACAATCCTTCTAGCCTGAATAAGGTTGTTCTCAACTCTAACAACAATATCATAGACTAGATGTAATGTATTGCCACCCATTGATTGAATCATGATTGCAATTTAACTATTTAGAGCTCTTAAAAAGTATAAGAATGCATACTCAGCTGGAGGTCTAGTATTTTGTGGGATTCTATCCCATGTTCTCTGGGAATGGAAATGGAAGTATGTAATTCTTTCATGAGGAGCCCTCTTGATTGTTGTAAGCTACTCCACTAATGACAAATTATCAAACTTATCCTCAAACTATTTACACAAAACTTTTCCCAAGTCGTCCCATGTTCTAACGGAATTTACTGCTAAATCTTTGAACCACTAGAGCACCTTACCTTTAAATGATGTCGCCAACAGCCTAAGGGCTACATTCTCAATAGTCACATGATGTATAGAGCATAGGTTAGCTACATCTTTAATGTGTTTTATAGGTGTGGTTTGACCCTCTCTTGTAAAAATGGAATAGTCTTGAGGGAAGCTACATGTATATGATCATGTTGGGTTAGGTTTAAAGGACTGCCTCCATCAAAGGACACAAAGACTTAGATTTTTGGGACTACCATTTGTGCAACCAAAGCTTTCTGCCTCATAGGAGTCCATGTAACTCTTACTATAGGTGGATTTGAAACTATTTTCCTTGTTGAAATAGGAGCTCTCTTTGTTGTTCTGCCTTGTCTTTTAAGCTGGGACAATTGGAAATATTCAAATGAACTTGAGCTTATGGTCTGTATTTTTCTCATAAAACTAATAACACACTGGTTTATTGTATATTCCACTCACAGAGTAGCTAGATATGCTTCACAAACCTCGAAAAGGTTTGAAATTTGCTAGTTGCATATCAAAACTAGCAAAACTTGAAAAGTAGAAACTATCCTAATTCGATGGTCCCACTGGGCGTACTAAAAACTATTATCACCTGAATGTGCACCCTTTCTTGAACTCTATTCAACCACTTAGTGTAACAAGGGAAGACCTCTCAAAGTGTAGGCTTTGGAAAAATAGAGATCAACCTTTGGAGAAGGCCAACTTCCTAATGGTTATCACCTAAATCTAACTTACTCTACTGCTTGACAAGGAAAGGGGAAAAGAGAAAACATTAACTGAAAAACTAAAAAATGAATCTATGAGGGTGATACACCAAACTAAAACTAGGACATAACACTCAGATTACAACACTTGCTTCCAATGACAGAAATCAACACTTGCACAACTTATTACTATATGTCTTTGCATAAATATTTCATAAAGAGGTCCTAATGCTCAAACTTCTAGGAGGAAGACAAATTCACAGCTAAAAACCATTTTGCATTTTTGACAGAGTTTAAAACATGCGTTAACATACTCTTTCATAAAGGTGATAAACATGAGACAAAGTTATAAGGAAATAAACCATACCTCACAAATAACTTGATCAAATCAATTAAGTGCACACAATGAAGCAAAGAACAAAAAGGCAAAAACTCCAAATCATTGATATCCAAGGTCTCCACTGCTATTCATGTCCAAAAATGAGTTACAAAAGATGCATAAATTGTAAAAGGACACCAAAAAGTCATAGAGTACAAAAGTACATAATCAAAACTCCCTCTAAATGAGTCTAGTAAGTAACTATATCCAAACTCCCACCAAAAGAGGATCTAGAAAATACCTTGGGTCAAATACCTCCAAAAAAACCCAAAAAATAGCAACTAAAACTTCTCCAAAAGAGTCCTAAATGAGGAAAAAGTGAAAACATGACTTTACCTATCATGAAGGGACTTGAAACTGCCCCTATATGCTCTCCAAAGTCATAAAAAATCAATCAAACTCCTCCTATATTTCATGCATGTGTTGGCTAGCTTCACTAAGCTCCCCCTATATGCTTGGCATTATTATAAAAGCTTAACTACATTCCCTCTACATGCTTACATAACACAAATACATCACTTTTACATTAAAATAACACTTAACTAAGTGATTTATAACCATACCATTTAGTCAAATGTCTTACATTTCAAAATAATGAAAAATAAAAAGGTCATGATTCAACCATATCTGAAGTCAAATGCAAATAAGGATAAGGGACACAACCTCATTTGCTAGGTAAATGCAAACACAAGGTCAAGGATATTAATTTTATTTGCAAAGTTTAAAACAAAAGGCAAAAAATCCATTTAACCTATCGGTACATTTAGGGTAAAAAGAAACCCTAACACCAAAAAGCTCAACTCAACCCTCTTTGCACTTTTCACTTTGTATTTTCACTTCACTATATTGTTGATAGCTGTGAAGGTAGGGTTTATTCTATTGAATTAGGTCTAGACAACTGAGAGGAAGGGTTGAATCAGTTGTCCCACATTTAAAACTTTTTCTATCTTTAATCTTTCTTTACAACTTATAATCAAATTAATGAAATACACATTTCAGCATTACATAAGCAAAAGCATAAATAACACACTTGACACAAAGATTTTTGACATGGAAACCCGGTTAAGGGAAAAACCATGGTGGGGGTTAACCAACAAGAATTAATATCCTGTTAAAAGTATTTTTACAAAATGGGAATGCACATGCATTCGGGCTCACTGCCTAGAGCTCACTACTCAATTGAAGGCTCACTGCCTTATGAAAGTATTACAAGGGAACAATAGAAATTTGAACTAATCAATAGCATCTACCCATGCATGAATCTTAGTTCTCCTTAAGTACAAAATTGATCTTACACATTTCATCTTTGCTCTGCTCTTCTTATTGATCTACCTTCATTCACACTTTGAATTTTCTTCTCTTTTCACACATACACCTTTTTTGCAAACCACACACACTTAATCATTCAATTTCATCGACTATATATATCTGCAACATGATCTACAATCATCCTGTTAGGTGACTTTAATCAACACTTAGAACTTTTATGAACGCTCTACTCTGTCAGCCAGATCTATGCATATCTTAAGGTACAAACCAAAAATTGCTTTTGGAAATCATTACTCATGTTGGCCATAATCACTGATCACCACCATTTGTTCAACAAGTAACTTCTATACATCCGGAATCAAGATCTTCTACAAGGTCTACCTATTCTTCTTCTGTCTGATCTGTCATACTAGAAGCTAGTACTCAAACACTAATATCTTATGAATCCTTCATCATCAGAGGAAAAAACTCTAGATTTAGAGTGACTTTGCAATGTTGTCAACTACCTTAGATCCACAGCAAACCACGCCTTTCCACCGGAGAGATCCGGATCAAGATACTGGACTCTTTTACTACTCTATTCTTAACTGCCTGAACTTAGACAAATTCTGATTCTGACTTCTAGTATGAACAACTTGTGTTATGCAGATGTTTGGGATGGTCTTAGTTTCCATCAATGACAACACCTATCAATTTGAAGCAGTGTCTCTTGCCAACAACTCCCACTTTGGCATTGATGGCAACACTTAGTGAAAAATGACTAAGTGTCTTGATGCAACTCTCCCTTTGTCTATACACCCATACCCTTCACTTAATCTGGTGCTACCCCTATACTGAATACCTCATTTTTCACTGTCCTTCACTCCCCCTTTGACATCAATGGCAAAGGGTGGGATTCACAAGCCAAAATTCTCCAAAAAAAATTGCGTTTATACTGCCACATATGTACAACAAATCATCAAATCCTATTTACATGAACTGGAGAATGTCTACAAAGCTAGTTTTTAATTGCACAAGTTTAGAGGCCCAATTATTCTTCATTCCATCCAAAAGTGATATGTGCTCACTTACCAAAAATGCTTATGCTTTTGCCTTTGCTAGATCTGGAGGATCACTTGTCTGAAGTGCATTCTGGGCTTCAGATAAGGCATTATGCATGGCTTCCAACTTGGGGGCAATCAATCCCCGGAGTTAACACATCCTCTTCATAGTATTGATTTTCTCTTTTTCAAGTCCCTTTATTTCATCTGTCAAGCTAATAACCTGACATTCCTGGGATATAGGAGAGGTAGTTAGAGGATCAAAATTTTGAGATAGAACTAATATTTTCTGTTCTTGTTCCTTTATCTTCTTCTCAACATCCTCATTGACTTTAGTCCATGATAGACAAAACTTATATATATCTCCTCCATCACTTAGAGCATTCTAAATTCTCTTTATTCTAATGCCTAGTATCAACCTATCACTCCTTATCAGATTCTTAACTTGACTGAGTTTCTTATTCAAAAATTCTTTCTAAACTTTTGCCTCCACAGACTTTTCAAAAGACTCAAAATGTGAGTTTACTGAACTTGCAAGATTTTTTAGATGGCCAGAGGGGGAATCATTTTGATTCCTATGATAGGTTTGCATTAATTTCTCTAGAATTTTGGTTGCAAGCCCAAGTATCTCATTGTCCTCCATGTGGGACTTTAACATCTTTTCTCTAGCCTTTACTTGGGTGAATGATGCTATTTTCATTAGTTGAATTGGAGAGAGAGCATCTGGATTGGCTAGACCTTGGAGTATCTTAGGTTCATCAAGTTGAATCATTTATTTTTCAAGAAGACCTTTTACTGCATATGCAGTGTCTCTTGCAACCATTCTAGAACCATCCTTTTGTTCATCTGATTTCACAACATCTGCTTTAGGTGCTTCAACATTTTAACCATCTTCTTCTGCCTTATCTTCCTTTCCTTTGTCTTCCTCTTTCTCTATTTTACTCTTCTCTATGTTCTCACTAGAGGGACTCTTTGTTGTTTGTTCATCACTTATTACCTAATCCAGAGGGCTCTATGTGGTGGCAATATCCTCTTCTTTTCTAGAGTGATCAGGTGGTGGAGTAACCCCTGCATTAATTATTCTATCTACCATATCTATGTTAGATCTAGGGCACACAACTGAGAGGGGGGTGAATCAGTTGTACAAAAACTTGCTTCTACTTCAAACACTTGATTCTTCTTGTTAGTTAATAGCATTCAATTAACCATTCATGAAAGCATAATGCATAAACACAGGAGAAGATAAACATCAACACATTGGACACCAAGATTTTGACGTGGAAAACCTAGTAAAGGGAAAAACCATGGGGTGATTAACCCAAGGATTATTCTCTGTTAGAAGAATAAGAAAAATGAATGGCACATGCCAATTAGGGCTCACTGCCCGAGCACACTGCTCACAAAGAGGCACACTGCCTACAAGAGACACACTGTCTACAAAGTGATAAGAATCACAAACTTGAACTAGAGATTGACATCTTTACCATGTCTAGATCAGTTCCATTTAAGTCTGAGATACTTCTGCTTTGCCCTTCGCTCTTTCACTATACCACACTCATCCACTACTCAACACACTTTGAAATGAACTCACAAACCTTTATTTATACAAGACATCTACTTAGGAATAATCATCTAAGTCAGCAATCAACCATAAGGACATTCGCAAGATGATTAATACATCCGGTCGGTCACCACAAGAACATTTGCAAGATGAACAACTTCATCCAGTCGGTTAGTCTGAACAAGAACTTCATCTGGAAGAATATCTTCAATTCTGGGCTCTACCACCAATGCGGACCGACAACATAACCTCAACATGATCCAAGAACCTTCACAAGCTTGCCTGATTGACCAGGTACATCCGCACTTTCTCTACTCACTGGAATCTCTTCTCCTCTTCATCTGGAACTTCAAGAACACAGTCTGTCACCATTGTCATACTGAAGAAGGTGCTTCTGGACCTCCAAACCAAGTACCAATCGAGATGACACATTACAAAGACATCCCAAACACTGTCCAATCCGCAGAATAGGACAATGCACTTCTAGATCTCACCGAACCTTTTTGCAACACTCTAGCATCTCCCAGAACTGGTTCTACTTGACCGATCACAACTTTTTCATATCTTCATGCAGACCTCTGAAATCTTAACTGGATCAACTCAAGACTCATATCTACAAACCCTTTAATCCGCATCCTCTGATCCTCAACCTATTGAGTACATTTGCCTTCTTCTCATCACTGTTCTTCACTGTTCCTGATTGAGACTAATTTTCTCAATATCCTCAGCACACAGCTCATCCAATCATTCTTACTAATGCAATATGAGTATGTTGATATCAATGACAACACTGGTTAACCTCATACTTGCAACAATCTCCCCCTTTGTCATTGATGGCAACATATGATGTGAAAAACCATCAAGACAAGAACTTCTCTTTTCTGTCACAGCTCCCCCTATCAGCAACAACTCTTCACATGTTTTCTCTTCCTTTACTACTCCCCCTTTGATCATCAACCACTTATTTTTTACATGTCTTCTCTCCCCCTTTGACATCAATGGCAAAGGGCTCATACTTGCACTTGTAACACATCAGAATCATACTAGCTGCTCCCCCTTAGTAGCAGCTCCCCATCATCAATCCAGATCACAAGATATGACTGTGATATCCACCGGACTGATGCACATCAGTACATCCTAGTTCATCACCGGAGGGGCCATGACCCCTAACTTCTCCCGGAGATACTCAAAAGAGTCCTTGGGAAGAGGTTTAGTAAAAATATCTACAATCTGATCCTTGGAGGGTACATACTCCAATCTGACTTCTTCCTTGTTCACTTGTTCTCTCAAAAAGTGAAACTTGATAGATATGTGCTTAGTCTTAGAGTCTAATACTGGGTTCTTAGAAATATTCATTGCACTTGAATTATCACAGAAAATTGTGATAGGCTCCTCATATTCAACTTTAATGTCTCTTAGCATCTGCTTCATCCATAAAATCTGAGTGCAACTACCTGTTGCTACAATGTATTCTGCTTCAGTTGTAGATAGAGATATTTCCTCTTGTTTCTTGCTTAGCCAAGAAACCAACCTTTTTCCTAAAAAGAATGCTCCACCACTGGTGCTCTTCCGGTCATCCACATCTCCTACCCAATCTGCATCTATATATGCATGAAGAGAGAAATCCTGATCTCTAGGATACCATAGGCCATACTCAACTATCCCCTTTAGGTATCTAAAAATCCTCTTGATTGCCATAATATGAAATTCTCTAGGGTCAGCCTGAAATCTTGCCACAAGACCAACAACCTGCATTATATCTGGTCTAGTCTGAGTGAGATACAATAATCCTCCAATCATTGATCTGTACTTGGTCTGATCTATCTTAGGAGAGTTATCATCTTTTCTCAACTTACATCCGGTTGCCATAGGAGTGTTCATTGGCTTTGAATGTTCCATTCCAAATTTTCTCAACAGTTCTTTCACATATTTGGTTTGAGAGATAAAGATACCTTTCTTTGTCTCAGTAATTTGTAGACCCAAGAAGAGATTCATTTCACCAAGCATTGACATTTCAAACTCACTTTTCATTTGATTTGCAAAGGTTTCACACAAACTATCTCTTCCTCCAAAAATAATATCATCAACAAATACTTCAACAATCAAGATGTTTTCATTATCTATTTGAAAATATAGATTACTGTCAGTAGTACCTTTGTTGAAACCAATCTGCACAAGATGCTTATCCAACCTTTCATACCATGCTCTTGGGGCTTGTTTCAATCCATACAGTGCTTTCTTCAACTTGCAAACCATATCATCATGATCAGACAATTGAAATCCATCTAGTTGTTCAATGTAAACTTCTTCTTCCAAATCACCATTTAGAAAGGTAGACTTGACATCCATCTGATATACCTTGAAGTCTTTGAAGGTAGCATATGCAAGAAATAATCTGACTGCTTCAATTCTTGCTACCAGAGCAAAGGTTTCTTCAAAATCAATTCCTTCTATTTGAGAGTAGCCTTTTCAGACCAATCTGGCTTTGTTTCTGATCACTTCACCAACCTCATTTAGTTTGTTCTGGAAGACCCATTTGGTTCCAATCACATTCTTGTTTCTAGGTCTAGGAACAAGATCCCAAGTGTGATTTTTCTCAATTTGCATCAACTCTTCCTCCATTGCTTTGGTCCAGTTTTCATCATTGCAAGCTTCATTTATTGTCTTAGGTTCAATCTTTGAAATTAGATAGTATTCATTTGAATTTTGAGCAATTCTCCTCCTTGTTTGTACCCCTTTGCTTTTGTCACCTATGATCTAATCTTTACAGTGATTTAGAGTTATATACCTTGGAATTTTGGGAGTATCTTGCACTTCTACTTCTTGATCATGCTCATTCAAACCTATCTCTTCTTCCTGATTTACCGGATCTATCTGACTCTGACTTACCAGAGAAGATTGAGCTCCTTGAACCTGAACACCATCTTGATCATCTTCATCAAACTCATAAAATCTTGAGGGCTTCTCAATTCCTTCATCTACTTTCACATTAGTACTTTCTATCATCTTTCTCAGTCTCTTATTGTAACACCGGTATGCTTTGCTTTGAGTGGAGTAACCCAAGAAAATTCCTTCATCACTTCTAGCATCAAACTTCCCTAGATCTTCATCTCTTTTAATATAACACTTGCTACCAAATACTGTGAAATATCTCATAGTGGGAGTGATGCCAAACCAAAGTTCATATGGGGTCTTACCGATATTGTTTCTGATTTGAACTCGATTGAGGGTGTAGATTGCAGTGCTGATAACTTCTCTCCAAAACACCCGAGGAACATTTGCTTCCAACATCATTGTCCTGGCAGCTTCCTGGATGGTCCAGTTCTTTCTCTCAACTACTCCATTCTATTGTGGAGTCCTAGGAGTAGACAACTGTCTCTTTATACCATGCTTCTCACAGAAGTCTATGAACTCACCGGATGTGAATTCACCACCTCTATCAGACCTCAGACACTTCAGTTTTAGTCTGGTTTGATTTTCTACCATAGCTTTAAAGATTTTGAACTTTTCAAAGGCTTCTAACTTCTCTTTCAGAAAGGTGACCCACATTATCCGGGAATAATCATCAATTAGTAACATGAAGTATCTATCACCTTGCAAACTCTTGACTCTTGTTGGACCACATAGATCAGTATGAACTAATTCCAATAATCTAGTAGAGGACTGATCTTTGCTTTTGAATGAAACTCTGGTCTATTTACCTAGCTGACATTCTTTGCACAAACCATTTGTAGGTTTTACCAATTTTGGAAGATCTCTAATAGCCTGAGTATTGCTTATCCTAATGATGTTATCAAAATTAACATGACACATCCTTCTATGCCATAACCAGCTCTGATCAACTTGAACAAGCAAACAACTTTTATCAGTACCAACCAAGTGAAAGATATTACCTTTAGTTTGAGTACCAGATGCAATCTCTATTCTGGATCTTTCTAAGATTTTGCATTTTCCATCTTTGAATCAGAGATCATAACCTTTGTCCACCAACTGTCTAACACTGAGAAGACTGTGCTTTAGACCTTCAACATACAACACATTACCAGTTTTGTTTCTTCCATTAAAAGATATAGTTCCTCTTCCTTTGATTCTACCAGCTGAATTATCACCAAACTTTACCACTCCCCCTTCATATCTTTCCAACTCTAAGAACTTGTTCTTGTCACCTGTCATATGGTGAGAGCATCCACTATCAATAACCCAATCATCCTTTTCTTGAACTTGGGCAGCCAAAGCTCTTTCTTCAACCTTATGATTGATAGATTCAGAGGATATTGGTTCTTCTTCCTTGATGGCAATAAACACCCATTCATTTCTGGATTTGTCTCCTATCTCTGATTCATCATCTGTTACTCCTTCATTATCAACTTCTTCATGAACATAATAACAGTTCTTTTGGAACCTTTGTCTATTGGAGTTTGACCTTACAGATCTTTCCAAACATCTTGAAGCAAAATGACCAATCTTATTATAGTTGAAGCACTTAAAGGGTAGTTTTCCTTCATACTTACCGGAACCTCTTGGTAGTCTCTTTGCAATGAGGGCTTCAAGTTGAGCTGTTTCTACTTCTTCCTCTTCCATGTCTTTCCTTGCTTGATCATACCATGACAACTTCCTTGAAGAGTTCTCTCCTGGATCAAATCTTTGTTGCCTTTCACATAGGCACTAGCTTTGAATGCAGATTCAGTCTTGGGGGGATCATCTCCAAACTCAGTCATTTCAAATGCAGCCAGTTTGCCAGCCAGTTGCTCTCTTGTGACAGTTGTATGGGCTCTGAATTCATCAATGGCAGCAACCTTGATTTTGTAGGCAGTAAGAAGGGATCTGAGAATTTTGCAAACAATTTCATTTTCATCCAGAACTCCACCAGTATTCCTAATTCCACACACTAGCTCATTCACTCTTGGCATAAAGGTAGTGATATTTTCATCATCTCTCATCTTCAATCTTTCAAATTTCCCTTTCAGAATTTGCAACCTTGCACTCTTGACAAACTCATCTCCTTCATACAAAAGTTTCAGTTTAGTCCAGATCTCATTTGTAGTTGGTAGGTCAATAACATTTGAGAGATCTGAGTCATTCAATGTGCTTAGAAGAGCTTCCTTGGTTCGTAGATTATTTTCAGCATCTGTGATTTCATTCAGAGTTGTCGGACTACCCTGTGGAGGAACATATGGTTTTGAGACCATGGTCAAGTATGCTTTTCCCATACACTCCAAATGACATTTCATGCGACCTTTCCAGAGAGAGAAGTTGGTTCCATCAAACTTCAGACTATCCTTCTTGTATGACGACATCCTAGATCTCCTCAAGCGGTTAAGCTCCTTTCAGAGGAACTTGGCTCTGATACCAATTGTTAGATCTAGGGCACACAACTGAGAGGGGGGGTGAATCAGTTGTACAAAAACTTGCTTCTACTTCAAACACTTGATTCTTCTTGTTAGTTAATAGCATTCAATTAACCATCCATGAAAGCATAATGCATAAACACAGGAGCAGATAAACATCAACACATTGGACACCAAGATTTTGACGTGGAAAACTTGGTTAAGGGAAAAACCACGGGGTGATTAACCCAAGGATTATTCTCTATTAGAAGAATAAGAAAAATGAATGGCACATGCCAATTAGGGCTCACTGCCCGAGCACACTGCTCACAAAGAGGCACACTGCCTACAAGAGACACACTATCTACAAAGTGATAAGAATCACAAACTTGAACTAGAGATTAACATCTTTACCATGTGTGGATCAGTTCCATTTAAGCCTGAGATACTTCTGCTCTGCCCTTCACTCTTTCTCTATACCACACTCATCCACTGCTCAACACACTTTGAAATGAACTCACAAACCTTTATTTATACAAGACATTGACTTAGGAACAATCATCTAAGTCAGCAATCAACCATAAGAACATTCGCAAGATGATTAATACATCCGGTCGGCCACCACAAGAACATTCGCAAGATGAACAACTTCATCCAGTCGGTTAGTCTAAACAAGAACTTCATCCGGAAGAATATCTTCAATTCCTGGCTCTACCACCAATGCGGACCAACAACATAACCTCAACATGATCCAAGAACCTTCACAATCTTGCCTGATTGACTAGGTACATCCACACTTTCTCTACTCACTGGAATCTCTTCTCCTCTTCATCCAGAACTTCAAGAACATAGTCTGTCGCCACTGTCATACTGAAGAAGGTGCTTCCGGACCTCCAAACCATGTACCAATCGAGATGACACATTACAAAGACATCCCAAACACTCTGTCCAATCCGCGGAATAGGACAATGCACTTCTAGTTCTCACCAGACCTTTTTGCAACACGCTGTCACTCCGGAGCATCTCTCAGAACCAGTTCTACTTGACTGATCACAACTTTTTCATATCTTCATGTGGACCTCTAAAATCTTAACTAGATCAACTCAAGACTCATATCTACAAACCCTTTAATCTGCATCCTCTGATCATCAACCTATTGAGTACATTTGCCTTCTTCTCATCACTATTCTTCACTGTTCCTAATTGAGACTAATTTTCTCAATATCCTCAGCACACAGCTCATCCAATCATTCTTACTAATGCAATATGAGTATGTTGACATCAATGACAACACTGGTTAACCTCATACTTACAACAATCTATGTCCTTTTGATTGACTTGTTGCTCTTCCTAAACTTCTCCAATATTTGGATTTGATGAATCAAGTCCATCATTGGTCTCCTGATGGATTAGTTCTGGAGGATCTAGAGTAGTGCTTTGGTCATCAGTTCTCTTGTTGGTTTCTTCTTCAAGAGTTTCTTGTTCTGGAGTACGAGGATTGTCTTCTTCCACTTGTTTTTTTGAAGTAATATAGTATTTATTTTTGTCTAAAGCCTTTTGTAGACACCCAAAATTGACTCATTATCAGTAGCATTCAAACATTGCATTACACATCATCTGCATTTGTCTAACACACTTGAGCAATATCCCTAACACATCTATCCTTCTATTAATTAAATGAATTTATATTTATTTAATTAATTCATTACCTATTTTCTCTAAGCTATAATTAAACAATCTTTAATTATTTAATTATCTTCTTTCTATCTATTTTTAATTAAATAAACTTTATTTATTTAATTAAAGATTCCTTTCATAATCCCACTTTCCAATTAATTAAATAAATTTTATTTATTTAAATAATTTATCTTATCATTTATCTCATGAGCCGACATGTGTGCCTCTTTCATTTAAAAAAGATAAGTGGTACTACATCCTTTATTTAATATCTTTCACATGTAGTACTTTTTATGTACACAAGCACACATAAGCCCTATCTTCTCTCCACTTGTCATCTTCACATTCACCTATGTCTATCATTCAATCTTAGCCATTCACATAGCCACCGAATCTCTACCGTTGATTGATTTTAGTTGAGTTCTATATAAACACCTTCTCATTCCATACTACATCCATCCAGCATTCATATAGCATCTACATTATCATCCTGAGAATATTGAGCACTTGAGTATCCATAGCATCCATTGAGCTTATTATCATTATCATTTATCCATCATGGCAGCTTTTATCTTCATAATTGTTCATTGTTGAAGAAGAAATCCACATCATAAACAAGCAATCACACAATCTTGGTGATATTGTGTTTGAAATGCATGCTTTTGGTTTCATTTGGATTAGATTCTTTGATGATGGTAGGGTTAGGTTTTCATGGCTATGCTTGATCTTATTAACCTAATTTTTTACCTATCAGATTTTGGCATGCCCAGTGGGACCCACGTCCTTGATTAACTTTGTTGTTTGAATTTCTTTTTATGAAGATCTAGATTTTCTGAGTGCTTACAGCAAGTTCCAGTCACTTTTGAGAAAAAATCTGTCGATGTCTGAATACGCGCATCGCTTCTGAGCTGAAACCTGCTACCTTTAACATTTTCTAGATCGCTTATAAGCAAACAATGGTCTCTTCCTATCTATTTTGCATTTCTTTTACACTAATAGTGGTCGCTTATGAGTTTATCTGAATTGCTTTTGATCTAATAGTGATCGCCTTTAGCTAATTGAATTGTTTATTGCAAAACTAGGGTTTTTGTTGCATTCTATTTCTCTTACAGATCCAAGTCACTTATGAGCCGTAATCAGTCACTTCTTGGTTGTTCGCATCACTTTTGAGCTTTAACAATCTGCATCTGGAGATCTTAGCATTTCTTATGATCTATAACATTTCTCCTGTGACAAAATATAGATCACTTTTGACCGATAGTAGATCACCTCTAGTAAACTGTGTCACTTTCAATCCGTACCATTTGCAGTTTGTTTTTCTTGGCTACTAATTGGGTATTTGTGTAGCATCTTATGGACTGTCCAAGAAAAGGAGGCTATTAAACTACTAACATATCTATTGCAGCTCTGATCGGTCCAAGACTTGTGGTTTTTCACTAAATTAGGAACATTTGGGCTTGGTGCTTAAAATAAATCATTGCTTGCTCCATGCTTGATTTAGCTTTTTTCATTACTTGCATGTGATTGATTGTAACCCAAATTTAATAACAAAAGTATCCTCTCCCCTTGCCTATCAAATGGATCTTGGGTGTATGAGAACTTGTTATTATCTTTAGAGTGTCTGCCTTCCCGAAGTGAGAAGGGATACGACCCAAGCGGTAACGGGCTAAAGCCAAGTCCTTCCGAATCACTGTATAAGAAGAGTGTTTGTGTCGAAAGTCACAAACAATGGGTGTTGTTGTGTTATACCAATAGCCAACCTCCCCCAAAACCCTCCAAGGCGTAACCCTTGAAGGTTGGTAGACTCCATAATGGAGAGTAGCACTACTGCATATATAGCCACTCGAACGGATACCCTTATTAGAAACTTTGTGTAGTAGCCACAAACCTTCTATTTGTTGACATAAAAGGTGAGACCTTTGAAGCTGCCCTAATTCACGTGGTTCTTAGAAGAGATAGCAGGGACAATCCTAAGGTTTGGTGAGGGACAGGCCTTTCGAGAAACCTAGATCTTGGTATGTGTGAGAAGTGTGTGCCATGGAGGGGAACTAGTGCTACCAAGCTCCTGAAGCTATCTGCTTTGAATAAGCACAGCCAGGGGATTCAACAAATAAAGTCCTTTCCTAGCCTAAGTTGTACAAGTTTGTGATTATTATGAGTGTGAGTGACTACAATTACTATTTTCTTGTCAAAAAATCATAAATCAGACATAATTCCTGATAGACACAGTCACTTTTGAGCTTAAACTGCCTACATACAGATAACTGAATTACTTTTAAGTAGTAGTTAGCCACTTTTTGCCTAAACTGAATCACTTTTAAACAGTAGTTAGCCACCTTTTGCCTAAACTAAATCACTTTTAAATAGCAGTTAGCCACTTTTTACCTAAATAGAATCTCTTTTAAACAACAGTTAGCCACTTTTTGCCTAAACTGAGTCACTTTTAAACAATAGTCAGCCACTTTCTACCTAAATCGCATCGCCTTTAAACAACAGTTTGTTAACCAATGTCACTTCTGATCAACAGTAAATCACTTTTGAGTCAACATTAATCTCTTGTGAAAAATTATCTCACCTCTGGTTAACACTGTAACCTGTTGTCAGAACCTAAACCAGCTCACATTTAAGCTATTACCAGTTGTATTTGAGCTATCACTTGTCGCTTGTGGGCTAATACTAGCAAATCCTAGTGACTCAACTGAATTAGCCACAAATCTAGCTTGCTCAGCTTTAGCATTAGCTTTCAGACCTATTTATGATCATTAGCAGATCCATGAACTTTGTCTCCTACTTTGAGCTTGCCAATCAATCAAATTTCATGAGGTTTTCATCTTTTTGAGATCCCAAACCAGCGAACCAAACATCAAACCAATCAACTCGATCAATCAGGAAAACATCATCTCCTAGCTTTAGCTTCAACAACATAGCAACCCCTTTGTAAACAACTTTTCCCTTGAGTGTGTGAGCTATTCTCTAGGGAAAACCAGCCAACAACAAATCAACCAAGCAACTTAACAACAAAGAAAAACCAAACCAACCAAAGAAAACCAGCCAACAACAAATCAACAAAGAAACTTAACAACAAAGCAAAACCAAACCAAACCAACCAAAGCAAACCAGCCAACCAAACAAATCAGCAACCAAGCAAAACAACAAAGCAATCAGCAATCAACCAACCAGCAAACTATCATCTTTCTTTTGGGTCTCAAAATCTTGACAAGCTAAACTTCAATTTTTAACATCAACATCATGCCTCAAACTAGGAGTCAATATAGAGATAAAATGGAAGCCAAACTATGAGCTGAAATGTAAGCCAAATTGCAAGCTTAGATGGGAGCTAAGATGCAACAATCTAGATCAACACCTCTTAAAGATGCAACTTAATTTACAACTGGTATGCCTCCTCATATGTTTATGCCTCATGGGTATACCATTGGAGAGTCATCTTCACAACAAGTGCAACCTCAAACATTTTTTAAAACTTTTGAAGAACATTCCCAAGAAGACTTATCAGAATTTTAGGATACATGTGTGGGATCAAGTTGAGAGACTTGTTCTATCTGAGCCTAATCACTACTTGCAACTTTCTCACATGGGTACTAAATTGCCAAGAGATTTTGACATATCTGCTATTAGAGAGCATGATCCAAACACTCCCACTATTGTTACAAAGGGACCATCCACTATAGTCACACAATCCCCCATCATATCACAAACTCTATCTTCCACCACATTTCTTTCATTGCCTATTGTTACTTCATTTGATCTACCACGCTCAAAGTACACTCTAGAACCTTTGATAACACCAACTAATGTGCTCCCTTTCATTTCACAAAATTTGAACATTCTACCTTTTCATGTTCCTCAACATACTTCTCCTACCATGACCATTTCCATGCCTCAAGTAACACACGCTGTCCATGTGGCCCAAGTACAAACGCCCCAAACATCACAAGCTATCCCCATATCCCATAGTGTGCAAGCTTCCCAAACTATCCCAACAACACCCATAGTCCAAGCTTCACGACCATCACAACTTGCTATATCCCATATGAATACCACATCTCATATGCTTTCCACTATCTCTACTAATCCCTCCATTACACCATATAATCCCAATGTTAGTCTTATTGACATGAGTGACCCTCCTATCATTTCTCAAGCCAATCCTAGCACTACGGTCACTTATGTTGAGCAACTTGCATCCATCCCGTCATATTCTTACAATCCTTCACAAACCATCAATCCATCTTATGCTACCCAAGGCTTGCCTATTGTCACCCAACACATGACACATATCAATCCTCATGTTGTCCAAAATACAAACCCAAGTATCCATCCTTCTTTCACATCTACCAGTCCTTCCATCACTTACCATGTCACAAACCCAACTCCTACTTCCCAACCATCAATTAGTGTCAATCCATCTTCTACTTCTCATATGATGCGAAATCTTGGTGCCAATTCGTCACAATATACCCAACCACTGCTTGTGTCTCAAGGACAGCACTCCTCAACCACATATACATCACATACAAATCCTTTGACATATATTGTGAGTACACAACCTCAACAAATGGTCATGGCTTCATATATCCCACAACAGCAACCTCAATATACATCATACCATGTTTCACCCCCTTTGCAACAATAGCAATTATCTCCAACAGATGTTCAACAAATGATCAACCAAGTGGTAGGACAAGGCAAGAAGACATTTTCTCTAGAAAACATATGTGCTTATCCATTTGACAAGTCTCTTCATATGACACCTTTTCCGCCACACTTTGAAATTCCACAATTTGACAAGTATAAAGGAAAAGGAAATCTGGAAGACCATCTTAGAGCATTCTTTATGGCATGTCTCGATGTTGCCCATGACGATACATATCTTTTGAGACTATTTCCTCGAAGCTTAGTAGGACAAGCTCTTGAATGGTTCTCTCATTTACCATCAGGAATTAAGTCTTTTTCAGAATTAGTGAATAAGTTTCGATCACACTTTGCTTTTAACATTGAACATGAGGTGAACATGAATGACCTTGTCAACAATAAACAGCACAATGGTGAAGCCTTTTCTTCATTTACTCAACAATGGCATAATATGGCTATCAAACTATCATGGGAAATAACTGAGAAGCAATAGCTCGATATCTTTGTTCAAAATCTTCATCTCGAGCTGGCATTCCAATTACAATTGCAAAGTGCTAGCACCTTTGATGAACTTGTTTCCAAAGGAACCATCATTGAACGAGCTTTAAATACTAAAGGAACTATCAAGATCTTTCACGATAACAAAGACTATCCTCAAAACTCCAACAATAAGTCTCACTTTTGGAACAACAATAAGAATGTTGTCAATGATGGTGTTGTGGACGCAAAGAACATACAAACTATGAAAGTTCCCATCAACATTCAAGCTACTTCTACAATAACACAACCTTTTCAATAAATGCGAAAATGACAAACTTCCAATCCGTGTCGACAATTTATACCATTAGTGGAACCTATGGAAGTTGTCTTTCAAAAGCTTCTCCAAGGGGGTGATATTATGTTACCGGATGCACCACCCAATGGTGAACTACTCTTCAAAGCTCCTTGGTACAAAGAAAATAAGTATTGCATTACCATAGAGTTAAAGGATACAAAACAAATGGTTGTATGTGCTTAAAACATGTTATCCAAGATTGCATCGATCAAGGTTTAATCAAAATTACACCATCAACAACTCAACCTCCACAACAATCAACATCAAACTATGATCTAGAGGCTTTCAAGAATCCACTTCCATCTCATGACAAATCAAGTAACCCTCATGTTGGAATTTCCATTTAGTACAACTATGAATCATCTACCATTGGCCACATTAACCATGCTCGCATTTCTACCATTACTATCTAAGGCAAAGCACTTGATTACGATGTAACCACTCGAAGAGGTCGAGTCACCATTCAAGGAGCACTTGTACATCCTCCTCAACTATTCTCTAACTATAATATCCTAGATCACCTTGGCAAAACACCCGCATACATATCCATTCTTGAGTTGCTTCGCATATCCCCTACCCACAAAGCTATCCTTGACAAAGCCTTACAAGAATCTTCAGTGCCCAATGATATTCATATCACACAATTCCAATATATGGTCACTAGCATTAAAGCCCCTTGTCATTTAACCTTCTCTGACAAAGATCTTCAGCCCTCCATTCACCCTTCACACAACGAAGCCCTCCACATTGAAGTGTTTGTTAAGCAATGCTGTATCAAACGAATCTTGGTAGATGGTGGAGCTGGTCTTAATATATGTTCTTTGAAATTAATAAAACAATTGGGATATTCTGAGAAAGATGTTGACACCTCCAAGGTTATTACTATCAAAGCATATGATGATGCCGAGTGAGATATTAAAGGGATTATTTTCTTGCCTATCCAAATTGGGCTAGTCACCACAAAAACCCATTGTCAGGTTCTTGATATTGACCTTCCTTATAACATCATCCTTTGTCATCTATGGATACATGCCCTCAAGGCAGTTCCTTCCACATACCATCAATGTCTTAAATTTCCACACAACGGTGTTGAGATTACTATCCATGTTGATCCCAATCCATTTGAATTTTATCATGCCTTTCAAGCTAAATATAAGAGTTTGAACCGCATTCCTATCAATGCCGAGGCATATCCCTCTTCATCCTATATAGACCCATCTGACCTACTCAAGCCATCATCTAGCAAAGCTGCTTCCGATCTCCATATCAAGTACACTGAAAATGGTCCAGGTGATTACACATTGCAAGAATCTTCATCCACATCCATTTCTGATATAGAAGTTGGATCTTCTTTGGTAAGAGAGACTTCTAAGTCTGATACCATTGATGACTCCTCCTTTCATCTCACTAACCTTTTTCCAAGGTCCTCCATCTTCATGCTTTCGGCAACCCCTTCATCTCCATCTAATGATGAACTCAAGTCTAGTTCTCCAAGAACTCCTAGTCCCAGTGTCAAACGCAGGCCTCCCCAAGCTAAAGATGTTGGTAAATCCTCCATTCATCCTAAGCCCACCATTTCCACTCAAAAACCCCATCCTAAACCCCATAAGCATGTGACCGTACATCTTCCACCATCTAATTTACCTCCACTTCTTCTAACTCCTAAACTCCCACCATCAACTTTACTTCCATAGCCTCCACTTCCCACACCCTATAACTTGTAAAAGGATGTGACCGTACATCTTCCACCATCCAATTTACCTCCACTACTTCCAACCCCTAATATCCCTCCATTTTCCTCACCTCCATTACTATCAATGCCTAATTATCCACTTATACATCAGCACCATTATATTCCTAATCGTGACCCACAAATGTACATACTGTCTAAGCATAAAGCTTCCATTCATTCTGCCAATCCTGCTTCCACCACATCCATGGGATTCAAAAATAAAAATTTGGATGTCTTTACCTCTAAAGCTAAAAATCCTACCAAGAATCTTAAAGATTCTCATGCTTTAGGGCGTCGAAGCAAAGAATCATAGCCTAATACATCTAAAAAGCTAGCTGAGCCTATAAATCCACAAGAAGAGCCTATGCCTCAAATGGTTTGGGTTCCTAAGCAAACAAATAAGCAGGCTGAATGAGGCATCCTTATCCATATCTCAAACAAAAGAATCCTGATTGTCTTCTTCCATCTCACATTCCAATTCCTTCCAAATATCCCATTCCATTTAAAAATCCCACAAGCAAAGCAAAAATCATAAAAATACTAAGTATCTGTGGGTTTCTAAATTACTCCATCACCCATCCCCTAAGCACGCATCTCTTTCACTTCCTGCACTGCCTTTTCCATCTAAAGCTTTAATGTTTATCATGATGTGTGCAATTGTTGGTCATGGTTCCATTCCATCCCACATTCCCACATACCTCCATACCTCCATCCTTCATCCATTATCCTACATATCTCCCATATCACCTTCCTATGGTCCATACTTTTGCATAAGCCTTCCATAATCCACTATATAATTCATCTATCCTTGCATGAGCCTTCCATCTATCCTTGTGTGAACCTTCAATCATCCTTATACTAATCCATTATCCACCTAGTCCATCTCCCATCCTTGCAAACCCTTATCAACATTGATGAGCATAATGACATGGTCCGTCCAATGACATCCATCTCTAATGGGACAACCAACATCTATTGAACTAGACACTTGAGTCCCTCCTATCTATTACCTTGGTAAAAACCTGGCAAACAAGCGCCATGTGTAATTAGCTATCCCAAAAAAACAAAAAAACAAAAAAAATCCATCCAATAGTGAAAACCACTTTGTGGTGCTTTGGATAACAAAAGAAATATAGAATCAGATAAATAATCCATCCTCTAGTGAAAAACTGGTAAACAAGTGCCTTGGATAAGTACCATAGTGAAAACCTGGCAAATAGGTGCTATGTGTCGTGACTAGCTTCCATTATCTACTTGGTTTGTTTGATCATCACTCTTCCTACCATATTTTGCCATCTTATCCCACATAATCCATATCATAATCTACGTGTCATCATAATAAACAACTTTTCCATCTTCACCTCTGTCAATGCTAGCTATCATACTTGAGACATTGTTGCGATAACTATCTCTTTTGGCACCATAGCGTCTTGACCATACGCCTTCTTCATCGTCACTCCTTCATAATAAACCTCATCCCACACTGGGGGCATTTGTTGAGTCTTATTTGGAAGTGGATACCGCTATCTCTAGCTCAGAATACATCAAACACTTTAGCTCACAACACAACAAACTTTCAACTTCAACCATGGCGTTCATCCAATGACAAACATGGCAAACAATTTGCAACTGGGATTCATATCTTTGCAATCAATTCACACTCATCTGACATCCAAAAATCACAAAACATAGCCAACACAAATATCCAAGCAATAAAGTTGATTCTTTCAACATCACTCACCAGCATAATAAGCAAGTACTACATTCCAACTCTATCATTAAAGCCTTGATCCTGTGGATATAGGGTATGTAGGCAATCTGAGATAGGAAGCACTCTGATTCAGGCTAAGACGATAGCCTCTCTTTTCATCATCCATCTTTCATTTTTCTTCTAATCATCCTTAAATCTTTCATCTCACATTCTTCTATCTTCCATCACACACATCATCAATAAAACCCAGAACTACATATTCATCATGTCTCATCATCATCGTAAATGTGCTTTGATCCCGTGGATACAAGGTATGTAGGCCGTTTGGACTACGAAGGAAGTTTCCAGTACTCAAGCATAGATGATCCACCCCATCTTCTCTGTCTTCTCTCATCTTCCATCTTCTTCTCTTTGATTAGCGCAAGAAGGAAGAAAACTATGTGTATACTGAAAGCTCAAGCACTTTAACCAATCAAGAGTAAGCCAGAAGTTATTTGTTCGCATGCCTTAAGCCAACATTTGCTATAGTAGTTTATCAATATTTTTTAGCCTTCAACAGGATGTAGCTTTCCTTTCAACAAGGCGCCAGCTTAAATCCATCTAAGAGCACTTAAATTTGGCAAGAGAACGTGATGACAATATCTTTTGTTTTATCTTTTGATTTATCTTTTGTCCCTTTTCTATGCCTAATCAAGACTGCCTTGATCTATCTATATCTTGGTATGTTGTGATGAAGTAAGGAATGGGGCATGGTCTTATTGCTTTCGCATACCGTGTTTGCGGGATGATCTTATTCTCTTCCTAAGCATATTGGTATCTTGTGCGTGTTGGGATTAGCATCTTACATATCAATATCTCTAGCATTTGAGAAGCAAAATAGTCTCTTATGCACTTGAGACTATTTTATGTCAAGACTAGCTCCATACATATAACCAGCAAGCTGTCACTATGCGTAGTGGAGATAAGTTCAAACCATTGCTTGTAGCATCAAAGTCCATCTTGAAACACTAGTTGTTATTCATATCTTGTGCATGTTGGTTCAAATCTTGACCTCATGTGTTTAGATAAGATTGTAGCATGCTAGTTTGGCATTGGATATCTTGACACCTTGGTATTCTATACCCTGGTGCATAACATCCACATGCTATATCAAACATAAGGATTGCATTTCTTTTCATTTTGAGCAATTATTTAAAAATCTTCCCATTGTACCATCTATTCATCCTATTATTCATGCATATAGTCCTCAGCCAAGATCAATCATTTCCATCATCGATTGTCCACATCTCTTATCTTGCAAAACAAGTGTGTTAGATATACATAAGTCCATCACATATCATCTCATTGCCATCTATCTATATGCATACGTCCATATCATATCATTACCATTTACATATTTGTATTATCATACATTTCCATTCATATCATTTGCATAAACATCCATAAATAATCCATGAAAATACAAATACAACATGCATAACCATCATAATACCAACAGTGCATCCATATACATCATCATATATATCAGAAATACACCATCATATATATATATATACATGTGTCAGTATACAAGTGTCTACATATACAAGCTGAGCCATAAAGAATGTACATAATATACATAAACAAGGTAGCCCTAGTGACTACTGGCAGCTCCCTAACCCTAACCACCACCACTGGGTCCTGCACCTGTCACCCTATCTCTCAGTGACCCCATCACTGAGACTACTAATTGAGATCAACCTAACCTCTGTGAACCTGAAGCCCTTGACCTACTCCTGAAGCTAGGCTACCTCTACTCTACTGGCACAGCCCCATAGTATAAGCCTGTATAGTACTCCACCTCACCCTGTACTCTCCGCAGCTCTACCTGTACCTGTGTCAACTATGTGGCCAAATACATCGTAGCCCCATCTATACCTAATGCAGTCACTACTCTATCCCGCTCACTAGTCATCCCCTATAGCTACTACACAGCCGTATCCCTCTCTACCCATAGACCATCTCTCTCTACTCTCATCACTTGAACCTGTTGTACAACAATATCTTGCTCTAACCTCATCATCTACTCGCTCTGTCTAGCTGCATCTCTCTTTCCTGTCACTCTAGCAAGTGTATCATCATCCTATCCATCCTCAGCCTGCACTCTCACCTATAACTGAGCCTGGTATGTCTGGCCCTGAGCCCTAGCATGCCACAATCCAATCACTACCTGGTGTCTATCCAACTCCACCCTCCTCAATCTCATCTCAGCCCGCTACCTCCATCTCCTCTCCTCTCTAATCCACCTTCGTAGTTGATGAATCCCAACATCGTCACCTACTAATATCTACCCCTGAGGCCGTGCAAGTATCTAACGCTATCCTGGCACTTGTCCCTATATCTATATTCTTGACGCTGCTGGTACAATAGCTTGCACTAGTGGAGCCCATCGTTGCCTCCTCCTGACTGGTCTCTCCATCCCTATCTCCCCTATCTCTCCAACCCGTGTCGGTCTTACAGTCACCCAGTATGCATCATAATCTGGTAGTGTGCCTAGATTTGCAAGACCTTGTCCCCACTTCCATACAACTGGCTGTAGCCCATCTCTCTCCACCAAAGCTATGTCAACCACTACCTTTGGCCCCCAATCAAACACCTCCTATCTAGTCCTCCCAAAAATGGCATCACCAACCAGTACTACCTATGGTAACCCGAACTACCTCAAAACTCTCTCTGGCAAATAGCACTCTATAATGTCTATGCCACGTCCAAAAATATATCTCACCTACCTAGCATAGACAAGCTCAGTATCCTCCTCATCCCATCTCTCACATCCCAGCCATGGCCTCCATATAAAGCTATCTACCTCATCCAACCTCCGCCGCTAGTACACTACTCCTCTGTGCTGCTGGTATGTCAAATCTCCTCTATACATCCTAGCATAAGGCTCTCCTGCTGCTCTAGCCACCCATCCCTCTGGTCTCGTCACTAGAATATGCTCATATGCCCATACATGCAACACTGTAACTCCTGCAAACATACTAGCCTGAACATATATGCACAATCATGCAGGAAATGATAGAGCTGTCTAAGCACACACTCTGCCCATGCATATCTCATACCATAGGAGAACATCCCCTCCATCACTATCCCCCATACTACCGGAAAGCCTCTCGCTCATTTATCTCCCACTAGCTATCTGATAATAGCCACTACCACTCACCGCAGTCTCTCACATAACTCCTCCATCCTTGCTATAGGAATCTCTGAGCTCTCTACTCCAATGTCTGGTGTGTCGAACAATCTCTTGAATGTAGTTGAACCCATATCAAGATCATAATCTACTCGGTCCCCATTAATAGGAATCAACAGAATCTGAAACATATCCTCTAGTGTGATCGTAGCCTCTCCAGTCGACAACAAGAAAGAACTATGCTCACTCCACCATCACTATCATCAGTCCTCGATGTGCCTACACTGACTCCAATCTCGACAAATGCTCTAACCCAAGGATCTCTAACACTAGTTGCTCCTCTGCATCCAACAATCTCACCAACCGCAAATCTCTAGGATGTGGCTCTCGTGATAACAAAGGTAGTAGTATATCATGCATCATTTCATTCATCATGTCAATCTCTTCCACTACATACAACTGCTATCAAATTTGATCTTTTATTGCTATCCTAGCTTTTTATCTACCATAAGCGGTTCATTTTTCCATATGCACCTATCTGCTGATCAAACGTGATCTATTTTACCTATGTGATCGCTTCTTGACTATGTGTGAGATGTATTCCTATATGCGCCTAACTTTAGCCTATAAGAAAGCTATATCCTATAAGTGAGCACTTTTTCTTTCCAAGCGAGTTGAACCTATGTATGCACCTTTTTTGAGCATATAAGCGACCTAATTTGATCTATATATGCATTTTTCTTCTATTTACCTAGCCAACTACAAGTGACCTGTTCTTTCCATACACGACCAAGCCGCACCTAAAAGTGACCTCAACTACTATAAGCAACTTGTTTTCCTTCCTAAGTGACCTGAACTGCCTATCCTAAGACCTAGTCACTTATGGTGATGTGTGTGCATTTATGACGCTTCTAGCCTATCAAAATCATGCTTTTAGCAAAAGTTTCAATACATATCGGTACATCTGATCCCTCTGGTCATCCATTTGTCCTCACTTGCTTGGCACGATGATCTCTATGTGGAATCACCATCCTGATAGCTCTCCAACTCTTGTTACACACCAACTCTAGGGAGCCCTAGATCTCTATAGCTTTTTGAGCACAAATGAGCACAAATGAGCCTATTTGCCTTTGCAGAACCTACTTATAGTCCTATCCATACCCTAATTCTTCTATGCCAAAGCCTTTTTTCTTTTGCATCATCCCATTTGTTCCTACCTAACCCTTTTTTCCTCCTATCACGAGCCAACCCAACCCTTCCTAGTTAGCCTGGCTTATCTCTCGAGGGGGCATCACCTACCAGTTACACTAGGGCATAACTTTGTTTATTGAAGGCATATCGTATCTTCTTTGACACAACGCTCTATCGAACATTGTATCAAAGAGGGGCAAAATGTAGACACCCAAAATTGACTCATTATCAGTAGCATTCAAACATCGCATTACACATCATCTGCATTTGTCTAACACACTTGAGCAATATCCCTAAGACATCTATTTCTTCTATTAATTAAATAAATTTATATTTATTTAATTAATTCATTAGCTATTTCCTCTAAGCTATAATTAAACAATCTTTAATTATTTAATTATCTTCTTTCTATCTATTTTTAATTAAATAAACTTTATTTATTTAATTAAAGATTCCTTTCATAATCCCACTTTCCAATTAATTAAATAAATTTTATTTATTTAATTAATTTATCTTATCATTTATCTCATGAGCCGACATGTGTGCCTCTTTCATTTAAAAAAGATAAGTGGTACTACATCCTTTATTTAATATCTTTCACATGTAGTACTTTTTATGTACACAAGCACACATAAGCCCTATCTTCTCTCCACTTGTCATCTTTACATTCACCTATGTCTATCATTCAATCTTAGCCATTCACATAGCCACCGAATCTCCACCGTTGATTGATTTTGGTTGAGTTCTATATAAACACCCCCTCATTCCATACTACATCCATCCAGCATTCATATAGCATCTACATTATCATCCTGAGCATATTGAGCACTTGAGTATCCATAGCATCCATTGAGCTTATTATCATTATCATTTATCCATCATGGTAACTTTTATCTTCATAATTGTTCATTGTTGAAGAAGCAATCCACATCATAAACAAGGAATCACACAATCTAGGTGATATTGTGCTTGAATTACATGATTTTGGTTTCATTTAGATTAGATTCTTTGATGATGGTAGGGTTACGTTTTCATGGCTATGCTTGATCTTACTAACCTAATTTTTTACCTATCACACCTTTCTCAAAATTTCCTTTATTTCCTTTGCAATTTCCTCAGTCTCACCAAGCATTAGCTTGTTCATCCAGACCTTGCTTTTGAATTTATCTTTAACTTCTCTAAGGATTTTGTCTGCTTCTTTTTTGGTTAATACAGGGCATAAAGAGGAGAGAACATACTCTCTGAGTTCTATGTCTTTATCCTTGGCTACTTCTTTCCTCATTTCCATTACCTTCCTTAAACTTTTAGGAAGTTCTTGTAAGATTTCCAACAGGGCTCTATTGAATTTATTTAGATATATGATAACAACATCTTCTAAAATTTTGTTATTTGCTTGATCAAGATTATCATAGTAAACTCTGATAGGTTTTAAATTTCCATGAACAGTGATTGTTTTTACAATTTCATTAATTGTCATGGTGACCTTACTGGTTACTTACTTTTTACTAGCCTTACTACTTCCGGAGGGCTGATCTTTAGAGGTCTCTAAAGTTTTGACCTTCTTGGATCTTATTTCTTTCACTTCTTCATCTGTCTTTGTTTCCTCATCATCTTGTGTGCTCTTGTGGGTTCTTGTTGCCTTGGTTTTCTTTCTTTTCCCTCCTTCACCGGATGATTTTGCTTTAGTCTTAAGAGGAACAGGGGCTGCAACAAAGCTCCTAGTTGTTCTTGTTTTGGTAGAGGTATCTACTAGAGCACCTCTTTGATTCTTTTCTTACTTTTCTTTCTCAATTTTCTCTAACCTTTCCATGTTTACCTTTACTACTTCTTTTGTTATACCTATGCTCTTCGCATATGCTTCAACTTACTTGTTCACTTTTCTTTTTATTTCTAGTTCCCTGAGTTCAATATGGATCTTAATATTTAGTTATTCAAAAGTACCAAACCTTTCTACCTTAGTATCCTTAGGTTGTTTCAGCAAATGTTGAGCATATAGCTCCAATACATCTTCCTCAACCTCCTATCCCATGGGCATGACCCACACAGTCCTTGGTTCTACTATCTCCATCAAACACTAAGATGTGTCTACCATGAAATAGATTGTATCCTTATATTTCTCGACTATTGTTTTGGGGATCCGTTCCCTAGAGTGCATCATGTTCTGAAAGTTCTTAAAGTAGCCCTAGAGTACAGTTCTTTGGGCTTTTCCATCACCAAGGTTATACAAATAATCACTAATTTGTATTGCTACAGGTTTATCATTTGTCCAGACTAAGCCTCTTGAATCTGGTAATTCATTCATGAAATAGAAGAATAAGCATATGACCAGCGTACCATATTTGAAGGAGTTCTTCTTATCTTTCTTAACCTTTTGTAGATTCTCCATCAATTGGTTCAACAATAGCTCACACAAATCATAATCTGCATTTTCCTTTATCATCTGATATGTAGCATAAATGGTTGTTCTGGAGACTGAATTCTCCCTACTAGAGTGATAGATCTTATAACCAATTACCATTGAGGCAAACTTGCATCCGGATCAGTGATGTCATTGATAGTCATAACTCTTTTGTCAAACTACTTTAGACACTTTGATTCTTCACTACCTTTAATAGAGGCAATCCACCAGTTGAGTGCAATCTAGTCACAGCCCTAATGGCATCCTTCTTGATCTTGAAGTGTTTCATCAACCATATAAAGTTATCATGTATTCTGCTCAGTACATACTAGACCCATTCATCCTCTTCAAAGGTTGGAAAATGGATAACGTGTGCAAGATGTTTATTTTCTAGTGTTTTGAACTCAAGTTTGATGTCAAAATTCTCATCCCTTAGATGGTTATCAAAAATATCCAACAGTTTTGAGTTCCCAAATTCCTCAATGTTTTCTTGTATGTAAACCCTAGTATCTTCCACATGTAGAACTCTATATGGAAAATCAAAAAAGGCTCCTAGCTGATCAACTTCTACAGATTTGTATGGATGTTTCTTAAATTTTGGACATGGCCTCTCAGTAACATTTACAATCAATGGAGTAGCCATCTTCAATAATGGAATTCAGAAAGCTTTGCAAAAAATACCTCTTTTTCTGTTTAGGGTTTCACTTTGAGTAGTCAGATGGGAATCTTTGAATTTGATCTTCACCTTTTGGTTTTCAGCAAGTTTTTTTTCTCTTAGTTCACTCTTCTTCTTTGTTCCAAAATGCAATGTGTTACAAATGATGAATAAAAAGCCTTTTATTCCTTCACAAAACCTAATTTGCTATTTTAATAAATGTGTTGCCCTAATAAATCTAGTTACTTTGCTTGTTGTACAGTTTTACATGAATTACTTTGTAATTTGCCATCTCCACCTTTTTCTATCGAAAATCCTTCCAACTGTTCTGATTCAATTCAAGGTACCTTTTTTTATTGTTCCAGATCTAGGTACTCACTTATTGGCTGGGGGAATTTGATTTGCAATGTTGCTCCCCTAGAGCCAAGGTCCTCAAATCAATTCTCGGAGGAATTTTCAGCACCGAATTCCAGTGTGGATCCGTTACTATCGTTCATATTTGTTTTCTTCACCCATATCTTGTTTATTTCATTTTGAGTCTCATTTGTATCAATTTTTTCTTTACCTTTGTCTTTTCTTTGCTCATTCAGTTTTCTATTTACTAGACCTCTTCTTCCATTGTTCTTATTTCTGCAGAATTTTGCAATATGACCAAATTTATTGCAATTAAAGCACACAACATTTCCTTTCTTATAACCTTGATTTGCTCTTGATCTGGATTGATTAGCCTTGTTTCCAAATCCATTGCAAGAAAAATAGTATCCATTGAAAGAGTTGCCATTTGAGTTATTTATTATCATATTTCTACATTCATTGGATTTATGACCATACCTCTTGCATTTGAAGCATTGACCAAAGAAGGATGGATCATTTTGATTTACTCTGCTTCTACACTAAGTAGCTCTATGACCGAATTTATTGTAATTGAAATAGTTTCCATTGAATGATGGATATCTTAGAGCATTAGGCTGTCTCACCAGAGGTTTTCTAGTTCTGCCTCTCCTATTCCTTGGTTGAAAATTTTTCTGTCCAGATCTGGAGCTTTCACCTTTCTCATGTCCAAGACCATGCTTGTCATCAGCCCTTTTTTGTCCTTCAAGTAGTGCTTCTATTTTTGCTGAGCTTATCTTGAACTTCCCTTTATATTCATTTGCAACTTCTAGGTCATGTTTGAGTATGACAATTTGCCTTTCAAGTTCTCTCACATTGTCTCTACTTTCTTGTAGATCAAACTCTAGATGTCCAGCTATTCTGTCCAATTTGCAATATTCTTCAGTTCTTTCCTTTAGTTTTTGATTCAACTCTTCTTCAATTTTCTTCCTATCTTCACTTTCTTTGGTTTGCCTCTTCACCCCAGATTCCATTTCAATTTTACAACTTGTTTTGACAACTTCTCACATTCCTTTATCTTTTCTTCCAAAGATTTATTCATGCCATTTTCTTCAGGTAAACTGGATAGCTACAGAAGTAGCTCCTTTTTCCTTTGTAGAGATTTCTTTAATTTATCTTTTAGAATTTCAATGGTGTCATCGGCATCCTTGAGTTCAACTTTTAGATTACTAATTTCTACTTTTGACTAAACAAACTCTTCCAAGACCACCTAAAGTTGATCTTTGAATCAACCCAATTGAAACTTCTTCCAAGATCTTTTCCTTAAACTATTAGGCTTTTAAAAGGAACCTCACTTTGATACCAATTGTTGAATTAGATCTTGACAAATGAGAGGGGGGGTGAATCAGTTGTCCCACATTTAAAACTTTTTCTATCTTTAATCGTTCTTTACAACTTATAATCAAATTAATGAAATACACATTTCAGCATTACATAAGCATAAACATAAATAACACACTCGACACAAATTTTTGACATGGAAACCTGGTTAAGGTAAAAACCATGGTGGGGGTTAACCCACAAGAATTAATACCATGTTAAAAGTATTTTTACAAAATAGGAATGCACATGCATTCGGGCTCACTGCTCAATTGAAGGCTTACCTATGAAAGTATTACAAGGGAACAATAGAGATTTGAACTAATCAATAGCATTTACCCATGCATGAATCTTAGTCCTGGTTAGGTACAAAACTGATCTTACACATTTCATCTTTGCTCTACTCTTCTTACTGATCTACCTTCATTCGTACTTTGAATTTTCTATTCTTTTCACACATATGCCTTCTTTGCACACTACAAACACTTAATCATTCAATTTCATTGACTATATATATTTGCAACATGATCTACAATCATCCTATCAATCAGCTTTAATCAACACGTAGAAATTTTATGAATGCTCTTCTCTATCAGGTAGATCTATGCATATCTTAAGGTGCGGACAAAAACTTGCTTTTGGAAATCATTACTCATGTCAGCCATAATCACTAATCACCACCATTTGTTCAACAAGAAACTTCTATACATCCGGAATCAAGATCTTCTGCAAGGTCTTCCTATTCTTCTTCTGTCTGATCTGTCATATTGGAACCCAATACTCAGACGCTAATAACTTTTGAATCCTTCATCACCAGAGGACAAAACGTTAGATTTAGAGTGCCTTTGTAATGCTGTCAACTACCTTAGATCTGTAGGAAACCATACTTTTCCACCTGAGAGATCCGGATCAAGATACCAGACTCTGTTACTGCTCTATTCTTAACTACCTGGACTTAGACAAATTCTAATTCTGACTTCTGGTATGAACAACTTATGTTATGCAGATGTTTGGGATGCTCTTAGTTTCCATCAATGACAACACCTATCAATTCGAAGCAGTGTCTCTTTCCAACATGTTCTCTAGAGGTTGTACTAGAGTTTTCATGCATCTACTGAATCTCATGTGACTACCAATACTCAGGCAATAGCAGCTAGTAATCTTTCCTTATCTTTTATGTAGGTTTTGCAGAGCACATAAATGGTGAATATTTCAGTTCTCTCATGATTTTTGAAGGTCATTCTCTTAGTAAGATGTGTATCTACTTCTATAGCCATTGACTTGACATGTAAAGGTCATATTTTCTATTGCATTTTGAGCATGATTTATACATTGGCTCTAGTTTATTTGCTTGATAAGGCATTTCCAGGCATGGCTAGGGTTCTCTGAAAACCCTCATATTCATTCTTACTAAGATGGACCGCAAATATCTTTGTTTCCTAACAAAACATGAAGTGAAATAGAATATCCACTGTTTATGTTTCTGTGTATCTTACCTTTAGATATCTGATGCTCCTCTATAGCTCTTGTGCCTGTCTTCCATCCTTGAATGATTATTTTCTTTTATGTGACATATGCAATGGAGTTGAAACTCAACAAGAGGATGAGTCATAAGGTTGATTATTTCTTGTTGTTGATGTTTCTGCTGTTCCATTTTGAGATAGCATGAACTCTTCCCTAGATGGCTTTGACTGCTCCACTGTTGTGACAGACTTTTCATGAACTGCACTATCTTCTTATTTTTCATGATTGTTTACACAGTATCTACAGAAGACTATCCCAAAATTTAACAAGACTCTTGAATCCTTATCAACCACATTGTACTTCGAAGCATTTCTTGTTTTCTTTACTTGTTTCTTTATGACATTCCATTCACTATACACCTACACCTTAACCATCTTTTCCTCTCTTAATCTCTCTGTATTCTCCATGACTGCAATTTCATTGTTTATGATGATATGCTTTATTTGGATAGGATCTTGAAATCCCTGAAAAGGAATGTTCATGCTTCAAACTCGTCTGTGTACTATCATCTTTGGCATTGTTTAATTCACTGTCACTCATTGTAAATTTGTTTTTGTGTCCTTGTTTATGCAATGTTCTTCCTTGATAGAGAATTATTCTTGCTACATACTTTGCCTCATACCTATGACTATCTTGACCTTAGTGACTATTATAGTCATTCTCTATGACTGTCCTGTTGTTTCATTTTGACATCTACTAAAAAAAAGCATTGTTTCCTTCTCTAAATCTCTTGCAGAGAGAAATGCTCCAATAGCCTTAGGTGTCACTTCCATCTATAACCATGTTCTGTAAATATGTTCTAGAACAAGACACATTGATTTTAGTAATCTTTCATCAGTCCTTCTGATAAACCATTGATGAACACTAAACTATAGTATGTGTCTATAGATCCCTTTCATGACTATCACTACTGTCATCCTCAACATCCTTAGGTAGCTATGCCTTCACACTTTTTGCAAAAAAAATTGCAAAAGATCCTCCAAAATTCATTGGGTCCATTCACAGCCCTTGTATCACAATCACTGTATCTTAAATTCACTAAAACCTTGCCAGGATTTGTGTAAGTGCTTCAAAGTCTATTCACTAAGTACGTTCCTTGATTCATGACTTTGGTCAAGTTCCTCATTGTAACTATATGTCAAGGTTTCCTCCAAGGTCTCTTTTAGTCCCCTATATGATTGAAAGTTTTCACTAACTTTTCCTAATACTGTGACTATATTATGCCAATCTTAAACTTTGTCTTTCATAACTTTGTGTCTTTGACCTCTTGTATATGATTGTTTATAGCCCTAATACCAAAACTAATCATGATGACAATCTAACTTTGAGCTTTCTGATTACTCCCTGCACTGTATTCACTAAGGGACCTTTGAATTTTTAGCAAACCCTTTATCAACACTATCATATAGGCTGGTGACTGTTAGGTGCTCCTTTTTCCTATGACTGCACTTATCTGCACTTTATTAACCTATCAAGGTCTTTTGATTTCATCTACAGAGTATTTAGGCATGCATATTTGGCATTAGTAATCTTTGATCTTGTACTTTGCATAACCATCCATTGGTTGTCTTCCTACCTAGCTCACTGTCAAACAGCCACATGCACTATTTAATATTATATCCCTAACTTTTGTCTCTACAGAAGATCTTCTTTGCATTATGATAATGGTGTAAGACTCCTTTATGTTGTTCTTAGACCATGCAGATAATCATTTTATTGCCTTATAGTTTTATCTTTCACCTATGAAAGTCACTTTGCCATCTTCAACATGAGATACATTGTCAAGCCCTAAAAATTGATTGTCCATTGTTTTTTTCTTCTTGTCCAATGTAAGACTATCTATTGTCCCTTATTTCGTGCTGCCTACAGTCATTTTCTATTATCAAGATATTATCTTGAAGATTGTAAGCAATTTGCACCTTCACTAATATTGGTTTACAGTGTTGAAGGCTTTATGCATATTATGAGTGAGAAACATTGTATATAAGCATCTCAATATCTTGTACTCTATAGTAGTGATATCAATCATTTCACTAATATAGATTATAAAAATATTGTATAAACATGATACATGTGATGATTTCATATCTGGATTTCTCCTCAAAAGTTGATAGTGTAGTATGTTGGGCTCAACCCTTGTGAGAGCTCACTTAATTCCACATGCTATGATATCATATACAGATAGTTCAAAAATAAGGATTTCACCTATACTTGCACAATGAAATAAACATTTTAGATAAAATAGAACATATGGCTAATGTTTTTGATAACCCTTCTATTTTCCTGGACATCTGTGGTATGCTAACTATTTTGATACTTATGATGATCAGGTTATATGTTTATGGATGTTTGCATATATAATTATTGGTGATCCCTCATTGCTCTAATAGGTTTTTCTCCCACACATGCAGGAACTGTACTTGGAGCAGCAGGATAAACAACAACTAGAGATTGGATGAGCAAGACAGGCTGAAGTTGATGCAGAACAACTCAACTGGGATTCATCATTCAGGCAATGACGAATCCTCTATCCTTATATATACATATTTTCTCTTATGTATCTATAAATGTATAGTCTCTTCCTTAATTTGTATTCAAATAGTTAGTCCCATGTCTTGTGTGGGACCCCATACATTTATGTTTATTAATAAGACTACTTTTTACAAGGATTGTTTCACTTTATTCTCTATTGTTGAATTTCAATAATATAACAATGCAATCTTTTGATAATATCTTATGCATGTGGATATGACATGGTAGATTAAAATATACCTTTTGTTTCTCTTTATAAAACATAAATAGCTATACCTATTTGAGCTGGTAGCTAAAATAGGTAATAGTTTTGGCAACATCTACTATGTGTTTGCCTGCTAAACATCGTGACCAGTTGCCTGAGCCTATCCATTGGGCATGGAGTCACATAGGAACTTGAGAATACTTGGAAAAAAGCATCAAATACTTGTTGTAACTCATCAGAACAATATAAAAACTACCTTAAAACTTATTCCTTCTATAAAACTTTAGGGCCAACTAACTAATTGGGTAGAAATGCACTTGGAGGAAAGATGAAAACATCTAATCTATGTGCAATAGAACTTATTGAAAACAAAACTCTAAACTATCATGCACAAGGTAGATCAAACCTCAAAACACCATTTGAGGTGTATCCCATTAATTGGGATAGGCAAAACTTCTCCATCAATGTTTGATAACTGTAAGACATTATGCTCTTTGCAGTCAATAATAACAAATGGACCACTCCACATAATTTCAAATTTGGTGTGATTTTCTAGCCTGCTCTTTAATTCATCCCACTTGAGAACTACATCTCCCTCTTTAAACACTCTTGGTGTTCTTCTTTTATCAAAACTTTTCTTCATTTGTTGCTGATGAAATTCCATGGTCTTCATAGCTTTATCTCTTTTTTTTCCAAGTCCATGAGCTATGCATATCTTACAACCATTGGATCCTCTTCTTCAAACATTTCAAATTGATGCATAATATCAAGAGTTGGGAGCTCTACAGATAAAGGCAATCTTGCCCCTTTACCATAAACCAGTACATACAAAGAATTCCCAATAGACCTTTTGGGAGTCATTCTATCTACCCATAATCCATATTTTAACTTGGTATACCAAGTTCTTTGATTCTCTTCAATGGTTCTCTTAATAATCCTTATCAAATTTTTATTTGTAGACTCTGTCAATCCATTACTCTGAGGGTAATAGTTTGATGACTTCTAGGACTTATCCATGTTGCCTCAAAACTGCATACTATTACAATTACTTGCAGAGAGATGTAGACCAAAATACTTATGTACTCTGTACTATTCCTAACTTAACTATGTTAACCTAGACTTAAACCAATCACAACTTGTCTTCGAGAAGTCATCAGGACTTGTAATCCTAAACATAGTATCTCCCAACAATCCTAAATAACATACCTGAACCACATATCTCGACCATCAACTACGGAGGAATACCACTTGAGTCTCTACTACTAACTCTGTGTTATCAGTACATAGCCATTCTGCCTTAGTCTTTTGTGTTCGGACCAGATCCTTGTATGTAGATTGTTCCAAGTTGAGTTCCCAATCATCCTGAGCTCCATCATGCTTTGTTTGCCTTGTTTCCATCAATGACAACATTACCCAATCAATAGTGTCTCTTAACTATGTTGCTAACAATCTCCCCCCTTGGCATCGATGGAAACACTCAATGAAAAATGTGTTGATAACTGAGAGGGGGGGTGAATCAGTTATATTAATTATTTCAGCTTTCTGAACTTTCTTAACAATTAATGTAGCATCAAATCAAATAAGCAAACATAACCATGAAATGGAAATAACATCAATACACATGACACAATGATTTTGACGTGGAAAACCCTGTTAAGGGAAAAACTACAGGGTGATTAACCCAAGATTGTATTCTCTGTTAGAAGAATAAGATAGTACAAAATGGCACTTGCCAATTTGGTGCAGGAGCACAAAGATGTCTAGATTTTACTTGATTTTCAAGTTGTTTTGTTTGTTTCAATAAGGTCCTTGAGACCATTAAATGTTGTTATGAGGCTTGAAAGCCATGCTTGTAAGGGACTATGTCCAAATGTCTAAAAGAGTATTTTCTCTTGTTGTAAGTCCTAGGTAGGATAGTCATGTAGTAATAGGCAATTGCAAGAGTCAATTTTGTAAGCCTTTATTGAGGCATATAGGATAGTCATTTAAGTTTTAGTGTTTGTAGGCCTTTTACAGGCATGTCAAAGGTAGGAAGGAGGTTAACACCTTGTCATAGGTTCTCCAAATCTTAAGAAGCAAGATTAGACATAAAGTAGTCGGTGAGAAAAGACAGTTACAAAAACAATCTTTAGAACAGCAGTTAGAAATCAAGAAAAGCACGATAGTTTGGGCAGTTTCTTGGACCCCAAATGACTCAATGCAATGTATGTGGCTTATTTGAAGCCAAGAAGGATTGATTTGTGAAGAGAGTTCTGGGGAAAGTGAAATAAAAGAAAAGAAACCACTATTTTTCTATGTTTTTTCTATTTTTTTGTTGTTTCCTGCCGTACTGTACTCCTGTACAGATTTATCGTAGACCATTTGCATATTGGATGGAAAGTAGGAGGTGATAGCTTGGATTTGAGCATAGTTTGAAGTCTTGACAATGATCTAGAGGAAAGATATCATTTGTTTCTCACAAATTGTCTTTTGAAATTGCTGTCTCCATTAATAATTCATTGTTTTCCTGAGGAAACCGTACCTGTACGACTTTGTCATAACACATGAGTACATTGGGTTGTTAGTAGATTGGAATAGCTTTGATTTAAATCTGTTTTGAGGTCTTGACATTAGTGGAGGTGTGAGAGGATCATTGTTTTGTGTGAGACTATCTCAAAACCTAAACTAGGGCTTCTTTTGAATACCCGATGGATTTTTGCCCGTTCCATTGACTTTTTTCTGTCCTACTCAATGGAATGGGTTGTATATTAGTTGGTTCAAGGCCTTGTAAAGGATTTGGAGGTAGGAGGACAGTTGGTGTTGAGGATTCCATGTAACAGACTCTGCAAATGTCATGTGTTGAGACTTGGTGAAGGACAATAGTAGCTTGGTAATCATTCTTGACTGCATTCAGTGGTCAACTAGAGAATGCCATGCATTGAGAACAATTCAAGGGCTCCTGATCTAGCATTGGCCCTGTGGCAAGAAGGAGTAGGGAGGGATCTCTCTAAGATAACAGTCTTTTCTTACCTTTGCTGTCTCTGACAGTCCTCTTGGAGACAGTCATTATTAAGAAGATGGTAAGTATTGTTTGTCATTGTTTTGCCAATGAAGGCATTGGGGTGAAAGCATGTTATAGGTTTGGTAGGTTGCAATGAGACTGAGTTTGTGTAGAAGGGGATCATCCTAAAGTGGATGTTGTGACTGTCTTAGAAAGGCAGAATGAAGACTGTTGTCCTGCAGGTCTATGTAGAGGAGTTGAAGGAATGTTAGATGGAGTTAGGCATCTTGGGATAGGTGTCCTGGAGTCCTCCCTCTTTTTGTATGTCAAGAACAAGTTGATATTGTGTTGAAGCCCTTCATGGGTAGGAGTGTGAATCTCTAGAGAAAATAATGAACTTGAAGAGTTATTGCATGAGAAGTTATGAACATGCTTCTACTGTCCTAGATGCTCTACATCATATTGGTATCAGAGGCACTAGTAGGTCTTTGAGGAAGTTGTGGATCTTGTGAAACAGTAAGAGTTTGTGAGAGGTGTAAGGATGCCTCCTAAGAATTATATGGCTAGGGAGAATAATGAGTTGAGAGAAGCCTTAGAGGCTAGAGAAAAAGAGTTGAGGGACAGAAGAGAATAGGATGCTACAAGGGAAAGAGAGTTGAGGCAAGTGAGAAGAGAGAATGCATCAATCTTGGCTAGATTGGAAGCATTGGAGAAGAATCCTAGAAAGGATGAACAAGATGGTTTAGAAGGAGATGAGGATACAGATGAGAATCCTCCTGAGGATGAGTTGGATACTGAAGAAAAGAAATTTGTGAGATTACTGAAGGCAGTCCAAGGAAGTGGAACAAAGGCAAACATAGAGTTACCTATCTATCAGGGGAAGATGGATAGTGAAGAGGTGTTAGGGTGGATAGATGCCCTGGAAAAATTTTTTGAGTATGAGGAGATGAGTGATGAGAAGAAGATCAAGTTTACAAAAACAAAACTAAGAGGAACAACACTTACATGGTGGAGTAGTGTGCAAACTGTGATAGGTGAAAGTCAGGTGTGGAAGATCAGACATAGTCATGAAACCCTAACCCTACCATCATCAAGGAATCTAATCTAAATGAAGCCAAAAGAACAATGCAATATAAGCATAACATCACCTAGACCGTGCGATTCCTTGTTTGAGAGAGAAATGTGGACTGCTTCTTCAATAATGAACAATCACAAAGCTGAAAGCTGCCATTGATGGATGATAAAAGCTCAAATGCTCGAATGCTCAAGATGATAATGGAGTTGCTATATGATTGCTGGATTGCTAGATTTCTGGATTTCTGGGGGTGTCTCATATGGAATGAGAGGCTGTTTATATAGGACTCAACCAAGATCAATCAACGGTGGAGATTCAAAGGCTATGTGAATGGCTAAGATTGAAAGTTACTAAATTTAGGTCCAATTAGTTGTACATGTGAAGGATTTTAAATGAAAGTTGTCTTACAACACATGATAAATGGGAAATGGACAAGTGTTGAAATGTGATAAATGATAAAGGCTTAATTCAAATAAAGTATTTGAATTAGTGGGATATGAGTTGGAAACTAATTAAATAAATAAAATTTATTTAATTAATATGATAAATGCATAAAATGAGATAAGACATGATGTGGAATTAATTAAATAAATACAATTTATTTAATTAATTGGCTAAGTGAATGAGAATGGGATTTTAATTAAATAAATAAAATTTATTTAATTAATTGGATAATGGATTAGGGATGTAACAAGGTGTCGCTAGACATGGACAAATTTGGGTGTCTACATTTTGCCCCTCTTTGATACAATGTTCGATAGAACGTTGTGTCAAAGAAGATGTGAGATATGTTCGATAAACAAGTTATGCCCCAGTGTAACTGGCAGGTGATGCCCCCTCGAGAGGTAAGCCAGGCGAACCAGGAAAGACTGGGTTGGCGCTCGATAGAAGAAAAGGCAGAAAAGAGGGCAAATGCGAAGAAAATAGGCTGTGGTATAGAAGAATTAGGGTTTGGAGAAGGGCTATAAGTAGGGGCTGCAAGGGCAAATAGGCTCATTTGTGCTCATTTGTGCTTAGAAACCTAGAGAAATCCAGAGCTCCTGAGAGTGAGAGTGGCAGAGCTAGCAGGATGGTGATTCCACGCAGAGATCATCGTGCGGAGCGAGTGAGGACACATGGACGACCAGAGGGAGCAGGCGCACCGGTATGGCTCAAAACTTTTCCTAAAAGCGTGCATTTAATAGCCTAGAAGCGTAATTAATTCACACACGTCACCAAAAGCGACTAGTTTAGGACCTGGCACATATAGCTCGCTTATGTAGGAGTAGAGGTCGCTTAGAGTAAGATAGGTCGCTTATAGGCGCGGGTAGGTCGCTTAGGAAAAAAGGGGTCGCATCCTGTCGGCGGGAAAAGAGCAGCGGAAATGCGCGTGTAGATAAAAACTAGTCGCTTATGAGCAGAGAGTAGTCGCATAAGGTAGTTGAGCTCGCTTAGGACCCTGATTAACCCTCTTATTTGAGTTGTTTTTGTGAAGATCAGATTTCTTGGAGCGTCAATCATTCATTTTTGCAGGTTTATGCACTTTGATTTGTAGGTTGAAGATATTTTATATTGCTGATTTTTTTTAATTTATGACCAGATCTGTTGCAGAGAGTTTTTTGTTTTACACAGGTCCTGTAAAAAGGAGATCTTAGATTCATTGGAAAGAGGACTTCGAGAGCTTTCCGAAAAGTGGTTACATTAAAGATTTGGCTCAGTATTCAAAGAGTTATGACGATTTGAAGTTGACCCTACGATTCTAATTTTTCAGAAATTTTCGACGCGCGACTTTTTGCTTATTTTTTTTAATTTATGACCAGATTTGTTGCAGAGGGTTTTTTGTTTTGCACAGGTCCTAGAAAAAAGAGATCTTAGATTCGTTGGAAAGAGGACTTCGAGAGCTTTCCGAAAAGTGGTTACATTAAAGATTTGGCTCAGTATTCAAAGAGCTATGACGATTTGAAGTTGACCCTGCGATTCTAATTTTTCAGAAATTTTTGACGCGCAACTTTTTGCTGATTTTTTTAATTTATGACCAGATCTGTTGCAGAGGGTTTTTTGTTTTACACAGGTCTTGTAAAAAGGAGATCTTAGATTCGTTGGAAAGAGGACTTTGAGAGCTTTCCGAAAAATGGTTACATTAAAGATTTGGTTTAGTTTTCAAAGAGTTATGGCGATTTGAAGTTGACCCTGCGATTCTAATTTTTCAGAAATTTTTGACGCGCGACTTTTAGAAAAAAAATCATATCTTCCAATCTAGCGAACCAAATCACATTTTATTTTTTGCAGTGACTTGTAAGTGAATCAAAGGAGCTGGAGCAACATTTGGATCAATCATAATAGCAACTTGGAAAGCAATTTTTATGAGGTGCACTCATTCTAATCTCTCATCTCTAATCATTATTTGATCACACATTTAGATTTTGGGCATAAAACAAACAACTTGTTTGTCATCACACTTGGATTTGGGCTTTAAAATAAAAAATTGTTTGCAAATTCACATCAAAAAATTGGGCTAAAACAAACCATTGTCTTCCATCACATTTAGATTTGGGTCTAAAAAGAACAAGTGCTTGAACTGTTTGTTACACATTTCAAGTTTCTAAGGGGAAATTAACAACTACGAGTGTGAATCAAGTGACAACTCACTTGGTTTGCTTTTGTCATACCCTTCTTAGGAGGCCTGCTTGGAGACACACCACTCCAAGGGACGACCTCAATCGAGGCTGAATCGAAAGACACCCTCATTGGGAGTTGGAATCTTGTCACTCTTGGCTAAGCCCCAAAGAACTTTATACCTTTGGGAAGTGAAGGTGAAGGGTGGGTTACCCCTTTCTCCTGGCTGTGTGGCAGGATTTCACTTTCAATTCCATAGTCAACCTTGTGCAATAGATAGCCTAAGACCTAATTGGCTATACCCACTTGACTACACATTAGGCTTGTTGATGTGTTTTCCATGTGTACTTGCATAATCATCACATTTCATTTTCAAAGTCAACAACTTGCTTATGTGTCTTGCGTGAGTGATTCATGTGTGTATATGCATAATCATTTGTTTGAATATTGCCACATCAAGCTCTAAACACCCAAACACATAAAGACAAGTCATCCTACACATTCTTCAAACAACATCTAAATCTAATCACTTTCATCCAAATAAGCCACATCATCACCAAAATCCCTAAACAAGTACTTGCTAAAAGGACTTAAGACAAACACTTGGTGACAACATGTCTACACTAGAGGACCTAGAAATCAAATTTCAAAGATTCCTCCAAAATATTTATCAAGGATCACAACCCCTAAACCAAGATACCATTGAAATATTACAATTCTTCCTCCAAAGAGCTCAACCCCATGCAACCCAATCACCTCAACTACAACACTCCATAGCCCAAGTCCAACACCTTTTAGCCACTAGTCAAGCTCGACAAGTACAACAATCCTTAGCCACTTCCTATCAACCTAATCCACCTTATAGCCACATGTCATATCCATCCACTTCCTATCAACTTAATCCACCTATCCACCAAGTCAATGCCACATCAACCTATCAACCTCCACCTCAAGCTTATCCAATCCCTCATACCACCATTCCAATGCACTACCAAGCCCATCCACAAGGCAATCAAGTGATATCACAAGAACAACATGCAAGTCCAAATAGCCCTTTGTACATAAATCAATCAGGTCCAAGTACACCTTTTCAACAAGACCACCAAGCACCATTGATAGACCTAAGTCCACCTTTCCAACAAGAATCATATCCAAATCCCAATGGCCCCTTGTACATAAATCAAACAAGCCCAAGTTATCCTATGCAAGATCCAATAACCTTTGATAAGGGAGATACCAATCTAGAGTGGCCTTCATCATCTAATCACATGCCATCACATGAACCAACAAGTCCTATCCCAACACCACCATGTGATCCTATTCCTAGTCCATTGGTCCATCAACCCTCCAAATCACCAAGCCCTTCATTACCTTCCTCGCCATGTCATTCTAATCGTTCACCAAAGGATGCGGCTGAGAGAGTTTTACAAAGGATGCTTGAAGCAAAACTTATTGAACTTCCTAAAGTCAAACCATGTGAAGAAAGTCCATATGATGAACATGATTATTGTGCATACCATAGGACCAAAGGCCATAATACAAATCAATGCCCAATATTTGTCTCAATTGTTTACAAGGTGTACCCACCTATAATGGGAAATCATGCCACATCATCCCCATCCTATGTGTCACCCCCATCTAGTCCAAATCCTAATCCATCCAATCCAATTAGCTCTCAACCTAATCCTTGTCCTAATCCTAATCCAACACCATCTACCATTATCATCTATCCATTATATTTCCCATCCACCCATACACTTGCGAAGGATGTGATCCATTGGCTACTAGCTAGGAATAAACTACCTCCATGTCAAACACTAATTCATGAGCCTACCAATGAACTTCCAAAGGTCATGTCCAATCCTATAATCTCATCATGTGGCTCACATATCCTTGAGCCTCTTCAAGAGCCTTCCATTAACATGCCTAGCCCTTTAAGCCCATCATGTGACCTACAAGCCAACAAGTCTATTCAAGAGTCTCCAACCACAAGCTTAAGTCAAGAGCCTATCAAGTCCACTCAAGAACCTTCCACTTCCATCCAAAGTCAAGAGGTATGTCAAGAGCATAATCTTAAACATGTGGAAATATCGAACCCTAGTCTTAATCAAGATCAAAACACCTCTAAGTTCCACCTATCCATGACCTACTTATGGGTTGCCCTCAAGCTATTAGCCATCACCATGACCTCATTCATGAGCAAATTTATCCCTTTTATAGCCCACTTAATCCTATTTTTGCTCATAGTTATGATCAAGGTTCTAGCTAAGATCATGAAAACCATGATGATCCATTTCGCAAAACTTTATCTATCTCATGATCAAGATGATATCTGTGATGAAGAACCTACTAAAAAGTACCTTGATCCTATCCATAATCCCATAACCATTCATGAGCAAGATATCCAAATTGCTCCTAGTCATCCTCCATCTAGCCCTATCCATAATGAGCAAACATCCACTTGTCATAATGAGACATGTGCCTCTCAAGAACACATAAGCATAGAAGATCAAACAAATAACTTGGATCTTAGTGAACATAATGCTAATGATCCTCCCTCCACATCTACCATCGATCCCATTTCAAGTCCACCATCATGTCCTCGTGGTCTTACCACCTTCCTCCATGAATGTTCTTCCTTAGGACAACAACAACCATTGTCCTCCATTTCATCTTTTCCATCTAATAAAGAACTCAAGTCTAGTTCCCAAAACACATCTAGTCCCATAGTCAATCGCATCCTCCAAAACATGAACTACAAAGGCAAAGGTCTAGGCCTTTATGAACAAGTTATTTTGGAGCCAAACCATGTCAAAATCCCTCCATGCTCATATGGCCTTGGATACACACCCCAAGGTAAACAAGGCCAAGATGTTGGTAATCCCTTCATACATCCTAAATCTACCACTTTCCATCGCAAACCTTATCATCTACCCAAAACATATGTAGCCAATCCACCTCCATCAACTTACAAACTCCAAAAGCATGTGACCATACACCTTCCACCATCCACTTTGCCTCCACTTTTACCAACTCCAAATATCCCTCCATCCACCTTGCCACCGCTGCTTCCAACACCTAACATACCTATTGTTCATAAGTATCCTTGCATCCCTAATCATGACCAACAAAAGCACACATCGTTTAAGCATAAAGCTTCCAATTATTCCATCCACTCCACCAACCCCATGGGATTCAAAAGCAAAAATTTTGATGCCTCTACTTATAAAGCTAAAAATCCTACCAAAAACCCTAAAGGTCTTCATACCTTAGGACATAAAGAATCAAAATCAAAGCAAAGTACATTCACAAAGCTATCTAAGCCCATACCTCCAAAAGCAAAGCCCAAAAGCAAAATGGTTTGGGTTCCTAAGCAAATAGCTAGCAAAACAAATGAGGCATCCTCATCCATATCTCAAGAATCCCAATCACCTATCTCCATCCAAAAGCCTACTTCCATCCAAAACTTCCATTCCCTTCAAAAATCCCACAAGCAAAACAACAGCACTAAAAATACTAAATCTATGTGGGTTCCTAAATCACTTCATCAACCATCTCCCAAGCAAACAACCCCATTGCTTCCTACACCGTCATCTAACCAAAAGCTTCAGTGTTTATCACGGTGTGTGCAACCATTGGTCATGATTCCCTTCCATTCCAAAACATTCCCACATGCCTCCATCTCCCCATCCTTCATCCATTATCCTACATATCTCCTCAATCACCTTCCTATGGTCCATGCTTTTACATAAGCCCTACATAATCCACATCATAGTCCACTATCCCCATCCATCTATCCTTGCATAAACCTTTCATAATTCATTTCATCATCCACTATCTACCTACTCCATCTCCCATCCATGCAAACCCTTATCAACATCTATGAGCATCATGACATGGTCCATGCGAGGACATCCATCTCTAATGGGACTACCAACATCCATTGAACTAGCCACTTGAGTCCCTCCTATCCATTACCATGGTGAAAACCTGGCAAACAGGCGCCATGTGTAATTGTCAACGCATCTAAAAGCAAAAAAAAAAAAGGAAAATAAAGAAAATAAAAGAAAAAGAAAAAAGTCAAAAAAATAAAGAGAAATCCCTTCGTCCAATGGTGAAAACCTGGTAAACAGGCGCCTTGGATAAGTACCATGATGAAAATTTGGCAAACAGGCATCATGTGTAGGTTGATCTTCTATGTCACTTACACTTGGGGGCACATTGTCTCATCCAACCTATCCATTTCCAAACTATCTATCCCATTATATCATTTACCATCCTACCATCCTTAGCCATTACATAAACAAGCCTATCCTATTAAACCCATTTATCCATTCATCCATCCTTCTGCCTTTTGATTTTGATGAAGACATAGGGGCAAAATCTTGAAACATGCTTTGGATATCTCTTGGTATACCTCATACCTTCCTCATCAATCCATATTATCATTATCCACCTATCATACACCTTGTCATGTAAAACCTATCATGTCATCCCATGGTCATGAACTTTGTCATGTAAAAATCTTAAGCATTACCACCTAGAATGGGGGCAAGTTCTTCCTATGCAACATAGCCTCTGAAGATCACATCCTAGCTCCCTTATGATCCATCCACTATGGCATATCCTTATCATAAGCTTTCCATCTTATAGCTTATCCCCATCTATTTATCATGAGCTTTCCACTATAGCCTACCTATTTGTTCATCATGAGGCATGCATCCATCCCTTTTATGGCCTATCTTTTTATCCATCCATATATCATGAGCCTTCCATCCCTTATTGCCCATCCTTTTATCCATTCAATCCCATTCATCCATCTTTGCACCTAGACTTGGTTTTCCCTTGTCATTGGTATCTAGCACAACAGCTACCTAAATTGTAAATCCATTGACATCCCAAAACATTTCAAAAACTACAAAAAAAATCAAATATGTCAAAAAATCCAAAAAAATCAAATATCCAACAAAAAATCCAAGCAATAAGATCAATTCAATCATCATCCAAAACAATCCACTCCATCAACATCAATCAAAATCAAAATTATCATCATCAATTCTTCTTATCAATAACATTCATTCATCCATTTCAATCAATCACTTCTTCCAGTCATATCAATCAAATCAATCTAAGCAATGATCTTAAATCCATGTCACACTAATCCATATCAAGCAAGCTAATGAATCAAGGAACATTATCCAATCAAATCAATAGGTTTTGATCCTAATTTTGTCATGAGCCCAATCAATCATCATCAATCATCATCAATGGGATATAGTGTTCCCACATCCTTGTGTTGATCTAGGGATATAGCTTTCCCCACAATGATAACACTATCTATCTTTATCAATGAAACAATCAATCATTGGTTTATGACTTGACAAGGGCAATACCTTGTTTATTTTATATCCTTTGTGCACACTAAGAACACTTGCTTATACTTAGATTGAGTGGACACTCTTATCATCACACCATCACTATCATCGTTCTAAACAAATCCAATCATCAAAACAATCAACCCAGCAATAGCAACCATCACAACCAAAGCACATCAAGCCAACCATCAAAACAAATCCTATCAATCATCAACATTAACACTAAAGCAAATCAACTCAAGCACATCAATCTAGCCATCAAAACAAATCCAATCACTTCAGCAAGTCAAAAGAAGCTCAATCCACCACAAATCATCCATCCTTCATCAAATCAATCTAATCAACATTTCATCATCTTCCAACCATTCCAAACAAAGATCCAAATGCAAGCCCATCCTTAATCCATACCAATCATGTTAATTAATCAAGCCAAGTTATCCAAACGCAATCCATGGTCTTGATCCTAGCCTTGTTGTAAGCCAAATCAATCAATCAACTAGCCAACCAACTCAGCAAACAACCTTGTGTTGATCTAGGGATATAGCTTTCCCTGCAATGACAACACTCTGAACTATCAACAATCAGCAATTAATCATTGGTTTACAGCTTGACAAGGGCAATACCTTGTTTGTTTTTGAATCATTTGTGCTTGCTTGCTTGCTTGTGTGTGTTATCTTTTTATCTTGCATTTGTATCACATCTATATCATTCCAGCTAATATTCATATCTTGTGTATGTTGGAATAGCTTTTTGCACTATCCTTTGCATCTAAGGTCATATCATACCTTTTGTGTAGTAGGACTTCAATGCTCTAAGTTTTCTTCCTCATATGTTAGACAAGGTTGTATTACGCTGGGGCACAAGACACATCGTCACCCTGGTCCTTATACCTTGGTGCATAACGTCTAGTGCTATATCAAACATCATGGTTGCTCACCTTCATTGCAGCATAACGCATCATCATTTCTTCTATCTATCCCCTTATCTTTCTTTTTGCAGCCAAGCCATTTCTTTTCGAGAGCCTACCCGTGTTTGTCCAACCCGCCTACCCTCTCGAGGGGGCATCATCATCCCATTTCATCCTATCTTTCCACCATCATCATCCTCATCATATCTTTCCATCATCACTATCATTTTCCTCTATCCATACCTTGGCTTCTTTGAAATGATGTTACTCAACACAAATCTTATCATCTCAAACATCATCTCAAAGAGGGGCAAAATGTAGACACCCAAATTTGTCCCAACTTTGTCCATATCCTACAACACCTTGTTAAAACATTATCCTAAACATCATAAGCCATTTTTATCCTAAATCCCACTCTTAATCCCATTTATCCATTAGCCAATTAATTAAATAAATTTTATTTATTTAATTAAAATCCCATTCAATCCCATCCTCATCCTACTTAGCCAATTAATTAAATAAATTTTATTTATTTAATTAATTTCACATGTATAATCCCGTTTATCTTATCCCCATCCCAATTAATTAAATAAATTTTATTTATTTAATTAATTTCCACATCATATCTTATCTCATCCTATTCAACTTCTTAATTAATTAAATAAATTTTATTTATTTAATTAATATCTAACTCATATCCCAACTAATTTAAATATTTTATTTGAATTAAACACTTATCTTTCATCACATTCCAACACTTGTCTAGTCAATCATGTGTTACAACTTTTATCTTTCACATGCACAACTAATGGGACCTAATTTTAGTATTTATCTACACAAGCACACCTAAGCCTTATCTTCCCTTGCCACATGTCACATGACTACAATTTCTTGATGTGCAAGGAAACCTAACTTAATCCTATCCATCCATTTCATCTAAAGCCCTAATTGATCCTAGCCATCCATTGGAACCAAGCCTTTCCTATAAATCAAACCCCTCACAAGCCATTAGCAATGCATTGAGCCTTAAGCACCCTTATTCTGTCAAATTTTCTAAAAGGGCATTGATCCTCAAGTATCCACATGCTATTGAAATATCATTAGAGCCTTTGCATCCATCATCTATCTCCTTATCAACGTTATGCTGAGGAATCGAGCAATCAACACAACAAAGCGATCAATCAATCAAGCTCATTTTGCATCTTCGAGGTATTGAATTATTTGGGTTTAGGTTATGCATTTCAATTGTTTGATCATTTCCATTTATAAATCCAAATTTTTCGATATTACACAAACAGAAAGAGTGGCTAGAGGTGCATCAAAAATCACTTCTTGGGGTAGGATGAAGGATATGATGAAGGACCAATTCCTTCCATCTGATTACTCCATTCAAACAAAGAGGATGAGGCAAAATCTGAAGCAGAAGGACATGGATGTTATGTCCTATACTGAGCAATTCCATAAGCTTAGTATCAGAGGAGGATTGGAAGATGAAGAAGAGAAAGTGGCAAGATACCTTAATGGGCTTAGGTATAACTTGCAAGATGAGATTGGTTTGGCAGTACCAAAATTACTTGGAGAGTGTTTTCAATTAGCTATAAGGGCTGAAGAGAGGGTGAAGAGGAAGCAAGAAAGGCAAGGAGGAAGTGGAAGAGGATATAGAGGTAGGGGTAGACCTACTACTGAAGTTTAGAACAACAATGAGAAGGGTAAGGAGATTTCTACAGATCAGAGGTGGATATAGAGGTGGAGGTAGATTTGGATTAGGTAGAGGAGTGTTCATAGGTGGATGTTATCACTACACTAAAGTGGGACACACATCTTTCAAATGTCCTAAGAAGGATGATGTTGATAAGAGCAAGGATAGAAGAGTTCACTTGGCACAAGAGGAGGAGAAGCTAGAAGAACCAGAAATGTCGTCAACCTCTCCAATGATGGTTGGAGAAATGCTTATGGTGGAGAAAGGTAAAATGCAGCAACCACCACAGGTATCTATTTTTAGAACTAATTGTTTAAGCCATGGAAATATATGCAAGTTGATTGTAGATTCAGGTTCTCATGATAATCTAGTTTCTTGGGAAATGGTACACAAGTTGGGATTGGAAACTTTTGATCATCCTAGTCCTTACAATGTCACTTGGGTGAGTCAAGAGCAGAAAGTAAGGGTTACTAAGAAGGCATATGTTGATTTTACAATTGGTCCATATCAGGATTATGTTTTGTATGATGTCATTCCAATGACATGTGGGCATATTATTTGGGGTAGACCATGGCAGCATTTGAGGAGAACAATTCATGATGGTTATACTAATAACTATGTGGCGCACAAAGATGGTAAGAAGTTCAAATTGATGCCTTTACCTTGTGAAGAGAAGAAGGAACATGTTACCATTTGTTTTGGAGAGAAAGTGCAGTTGAATGTGTAGGTTAAGGATGATGGGAAGTAGCAGGAACAGTTGCAGCAACAGAAGGTGGATGACAGTCCTAATGAACAGTAGGTTTGGGACTTGAGTTATGTCAAGATTGGGGACATTGAGTGCCCTATAAAGAGGTAGAAGAAGGAAGGCAAACAATAGATAGTATATAGAGGAATAAATCAGAACTTCCAGTTGGGAAGAACAGAAGCATTGTAGCAGCAGGGTCCTAGACAAGGACATCAAAACAAGTTTTATGGTACTAACACTGTTTACAGGAGCCATGCAGGCTGGAGGAGGAGGAAGATAACTCTTGGAGAGTTCATGTTTCCTAGTTAGAGGAACATCCCAACAAGATTGAAGAATGGTTGGAGTAGACCCTATAACTCTTGGGACAAGAGTTTTCATCATGCCGGGAAGTATGGTGCAGGAGCACCAAGATATCTTGATTTTACTTGATTTTCAAGTTGTTTTGTTTGTTTCAATAAGGTCCTTGAGACCATTAAATGTTGTAATGAGGCTTGAAAGCCATGCTTGTAAGGGACTATGTCCAAATGTCTAAAAGATTCTTTTCTCTTGTTGTAAGTCCTAGGTAGGACAGTCATGTAGTAATAGGCAGTTGCAAGAGTCAATTTTGTAAGCCTTTGTTGAGGCATATAGGATAGTCATTTAAGTTTTAGTGTTTGTAGGCCTTTTAAAGGCATGTCAAAGGTAGGAAGGAGGTTAACACCTTGTCATAGGTTCTCCAAATCTTAAGAAGCAAGATTAGACATAAAGCAGTCGGTGAGAAAAGACAGTTACAAAAACAATCTTTAGAACAGCAGTTAGAAATTAAGAAAAGCACGATAGTTTGGGCAGTTTCTTGGACCCAAAATGACTTCATGCAATGTATGTGGATTATTTGAAGTCAAGAAGGATTGATTTGTGAAGAGAGATCTGGGGAAAGTGAAATAAAAGAAAAGAAACCACTATTTTTCCTATTTTTCTGTGTTTTTTCTATTTTTCTGCTATTTCCTGCTGTACTGTACTCCTGTACGGATTTATCGTAGACCATTTGCATATTGGATGGAAAGTAGGAGATGATAGCTTGGATTTGAGCATAGTTTGGAGTCTTGAAAATGATCTAGAGGGAAGATATCATTTATTTCTCACAAACTATCTTTTGAAATTGCTATCTCCATTAATAATTCGTTGTTTTCCTGAGGAAACCATACCTGTACGACTTTGTCATAACACATGAGTACATTAGGTTGTTAGTAGATTATAATAGCTTTGATTTAAATCTATTTTGAGGTCTTGACATTAGTGGAGGTGTGAGAGGATCATTGTTTTGTGTGAGACTGTCTCAAAACCTAAACTAGGGCTTCTTCTGAATACTCGATGGATTTTTGCCCATTCCATTGACCTTTGTCTATCCTACCCAATGGAATGGGTTGTATATTAGTTGGTTCAAGGCCTTGTAAAGGATTTGGAGCAGGAGGATGGTTAGTGTTGAGGATTCCATGTAACGGACTCTGCAAATGTCATGTGTTGAGACTTGGTGAAGGACAGTAGCGGCTTGGTAATCATTCTTGACTGCATTTAGTGGTCAACTAGAGAATGCCATGCATTGAGAACAATACAAGGGCTCCTGATCTAGCATTGACCCTATGACAAGAAGGATTAGGGAGGGATCTCTCTAAGATAACAGTCTTTTCTTACCTTTGCTGTCTCTAATAGTCCTCTTGGAGACAGTCATTACTAAGAAGGTGGTAAGTATTGTTTGTCATTGTTTTGCCAATGAAGGCATTAGGGTGAAAGCATGTTATAGGTTTGGTAGGTTGCAATGAGACTGAGTTTGTGTAGAAGGGGATCATCCCAAGGTGCTTGTTGTGACTGTCTTAGAAAGGTAGAATGAAGACTGCTGTCATGCAGGTCTGTGTAGAGGAGTTGAAGGAATGTTAGATGGAGTTATGCATCCTGGGATAGGTGTCCTGGAGTCCTCCCTCTTTTTATATGTCAAGAACAAGTTGATATTGTGTTGAAGCCCTTCATGGATAGGAGTGTGAATCTCTAGAGAAAATAGTGAACTTGAAGAGTTATTGTATGAGAAGTTATGAACATGCTTCTGTTGTCCTAGATGCTCTGCATCACAATTAGAGCTCACTACCCGAGCACACTACTCACAAGAGGCTCACTACCTACAATAGTTTATACAAGGAAACTAGATACTTGAATTGAAGAGAAACATCCACATATGCTAAGGTTCAGTTCTAGTTAGGCTTAATATACTGATCTACTGCACTTCATTCTTCCTCTTCTTGATGCTGCTATCCTGTCACATACTAGACTTGTATTACTGTTGTTATTCTGCTCCTCTACTTTTCTTTGCACTCAAAAACACAACAACTACCACTTCATATCTAAATCCATCTAGTATATATATCCACAAAAAGGATTTCATCCTCTTTCTAGTCGGCATCTGGAATAGTCAATATTTTCCCAAACTCTAGTCTGTCAGCATAATTCTTTCTTACCAAGTGATGCGAATCAAGGAGATACTTGTAGAAGTCATCTAACATGTTGGCCAATCATGGATGATACCTTAAGAACCTTGATCACCATCAATATCTCATCCAATATAATTCTGATGCTTTGTCGGTCAATTCTTTCTCTTTCTACTCTGCCAAACCAGACCCCAATACTTAGATGCTCATATCTCTTCACCCTTTCATCACCGGAGGCTCAATCCCTAGAATCTATTAGTCAAGGTATTCCTCTTGACTTTCCCAAGTCTGTACTTTACAAAGATACTTCCTCTAAGAGATCCAAACCTGACTATCAGACCTTGCTGCATGCTCTATTCTTGCTTACCAGACCAAAGTATTCTTCAATCTGACTTTTGGTAAAGATACACCATGTTCTGCAGATGTATGAAGTGGTCTTTGTTGCCATCAATGACAACACCAATGAAGCCACATAGTGTCTCTTGCCAACAATCTCCCCCTTTGGCATTGATGGTAACACTTAGTGAAAAATGACTAAGTGTTATACTACACTCCCCCTTGGTTGATGCTCTGTTCTATTGTACACTTTACCAGAGCTCCCACTTAGCTAGATTCCACATTTTTCACTTCTCCTCACTCCCCCTTTGACATCAATGGAAAAGGATAGGGTCTGCACACCAAAATTTTCCAAAAACAATCTATACTTAGCTGCATAAGTATGTATACATGCTATACTTACATATACTGAAGTATATTTGCAAAAGATGTCTTCAACTGAGCAAATGTTTTTGCCCAACTCTGCTTCATCTTGTCCAAAATTGAGATGTAACCACTCAACAGGAATACAAAAGCTTCTACCCTTTTAAGATCTGTCAGATCACTGGTTCGGGCTGTGGTCTAGGCATTAGTTAGGGCCTCATGCATGGCCTCTAATTTAGGGATAATCATCCCTCTAAGTTCACCCATTCTACTTAATATGTTCTTCCTCTCCTTCTCAAGCTTCTTAATCTCATTCATGACTATAATAGTTTGACATTCCTGGTTTATTATGGATACAGTGAGAGGATCAAAATTCTGAGAGAGGCTTGACAGTTTATCCTCTTGTTCTTTCACTTTCTTCTCAATATCCTTTGTTACTTTAGTCCAGGATATACAAAATTTATATACTTCCCCTCCATCCTTAAGAGCATTTTCTAAGCTCTTTATCACAATATCCATATTTCTCCTATCATTGGTTATAAGGCCTAGTAACTCAGAGAATCTCTTATCCAAAAACTCTTTCCGGACCTTTACCTCAGCTGATTTCTCTAAAGACTCAAAATGTGTGCTGACAGAACTAACAAGAGACTTGAGATTACCAGATGAAGAAGCTAAGGAATCCTTCTAGAAGGATGGTATTATCTTTTCAAGCACACCGGATGCAATTTCTAGTAGCTCACAATCTTCCATGTAAGACTTTAAGAGTTTCTTTTTAGCCTTTGCTTGGGCAAAGGATGCTATCTTCATTGTTTGAACTGGGGGGAGAGAATCAAAGTCAAATGGTCCTTGAAGTAACTCTAGTTCATCAATATCCATCATTTCTTTAGTCAAGAAATCCTTGATAGTTTCTGCAGAGTCTCTTGCCAGAGACAAAGCTTTCTTTCCTTCTGCACTGTCAATTGTGTTCTTCTCAGCTTGACCTTCTTCTCTTCCCTTCACTTCTTCTTTCTCCTCTATTCTTTCTTCTCCTTTAGATCCAGAGACTGCTGGAGAATCTAGATTTTCTTCTCCTTGGACTTCCTTTTTCAGAACAGAGGAATCTAAGTCCTTATTCTTTTCTTCACTAGTCTCCTTTACCTCTTCTACTACTGTCTTAGTGGATTCTTCTTTGTCATCCATGGCAGAGGCTTCATCATCTAAGTCTTCTACAATGGGAATGTTGAATCTTTTGTATGCATTTTAGAGGATCTCTTCTGTCTCTTTTGCTATTTTGTCAGTTTCCCCAAGCATAAGCTGATTCATTCTAGCTTTACTTTGGAACTCATCCTTGCAATATTTGAAGATCATATTCATTTGCTTCGGAGTGATTGAAGGAAAGAGCTGAATGGCTATCTATTCCTAGATCTCAAGATCCTTTGCCCTAGCATTATTCTTTCTTATCTCTAATTCCTTCTCTAGGCTTTTGGGAATGAGAGATATGATTTCAATAAAAGCCTTATTGTATATGTTCAAGTACTTAAATGTGGCTTCCTCCAAGATCTTTCTATCTGCATCATTATATGCATCATAGAATTCTATTATTGGTTGCAGGTTCCCATCCATAGTAACTGCTTTGACAACATAATCAATGGATAGAGTGGGCCTTTCAATAGATTCTTCTGCCATCTCTTCCTTGTCTTGACCTATAGAGGATTCACCGGATCCTTTCTTCTTCTTTTTCATTTTCTTTACCTCCTCATTTGACTCATTTTCTTCATCATCCTTCTGACTAATGTAAGACCTTGTGGCCTTTGTTTTAGTTCTTTTCTCTACTTTACTAGATGATTTTGCTTCTATTTTAGATGCCTTTGAGCTTTTAGTAGTTGCAAGTGCAGAGGTCTTAGAGGATCTGGTCTAGGAGGGGACTTCCACCAGAGAACCTTCTTTCTCTACTTTTTCTTTTTCTCTCTCTGGTTTTTCCATCTTCTCTCTATTTGCATCAAGTGCCTCCTTTGAATTCCATGCCTCTTGGCAAGATCTTCTACTTCCCTCCTTACTTTCCTCTTGATTTTAGGCTATCTAAGTTCCACATGAACTTTTACACTCAGCTCTTGATAGGTTCCAAACCTTTCTACCTTAGGGTCTTTGGGCTGGCTCAGTAGATGTTGGATATGTAGTTCTACAATTTTCTCATCTACTTCATACCCCATTAGCATGATCCAGACTGTCCTTGGCTCCACTGCCTCCATTAGGCATTGATCAATGTCTACCATGAAACACACTGTATCTTTGTACTTCTCAACCAATGATTGGGGAATTCTTTCTTTGTTTTGCATCATATTTTGAAAGTTCTTGAAGTAACCCCACAGAGCTATATTTCTTGCCTTATCATCCCCAAGCCCATGCAAGTAATCTCTTATTTGAATTGCAACAGGTCTGTCATTCTGCCATACCCAACCACTGGATTCGGCAGCTCATTCATAAAGTAGAAAAACAAACACAATATCAGTCCACCATACTTAAAAGAGTTCTTTTTGTCCTTCTTGATCTTCTGTAAGTTTTCCATCAGTTGGCTTAGAAGGAGATCACAGAGATCATAATTTGCATTCTTTATCAACATTTCATAAGCAATATACACAGCAGTTCTAGATACTGAATTCTCCCTGCTGGAGTGATATATCTTATAGCCAATTATCATAGATGCAAACTTGATATCTGGATCAGTGATATCTTCTATGGTCATTGCTCTCTTATCAAATTTTGATCTGGTGGCCTCACTTATAGTTTGGTTTTTGACAGATTTGAGAATAGGCAACCCTCCAGAAGAGTGTAAACTGGTTACTACCCTAATTGCATCCTTGGTGATCTTGAATGGTCTATTCAACCATAAGAAGTTATCATGCACTCTGCTCAACACATACCGGACCCACTCATCTTCTTCAAAATAGGGGAAATGGATGTACTGACCGAAATGTTTATCCCTGATGGCCTTATACTGAGGTTTTCATTCAAAAGATTCATCTATCAATTCTTTGTGGTAGATGTCCATCAGCTTGGATTCACCAAAATCTTCAATGTTTGCATGAATGTAAACCCTAACATCTTCTACATGCAAAACCCCATGCGAAATGCTGGAAAATGCACCTGAGGGATCCACTTCTAGAGATTTGTATGGATACTTCTTGAATTTAGGGCATGGCCTATCAGAAATCTTCACAACATTCAGAGTAGCCATTTACAAGAAGATTTATAGAAAGATATTCATGAATGGAAAATACCTTTTGCGCTTCTAGGTTTCACAGAATGAGCTGAATCAAATTGCTGGAAGAAATGACTTCTGTGGTTTATCTTTGAGAGGCTTGAGACAATTCATTTGCAGAGCTCCTTTTCTCCTTTTCTTGAGTACAAATGTACAAATGATGAATACAGGAACCCTTTTATCTCTCTGCAAACCCTAATTTTGTTTGTAATAAATGCATATCTTAAGTTATTCCGATTGCTCTGTTCTCCTTGTCCTGAGAGATTTTTACAGATCACTAAGATGCACTTGAAGTTACTCTCAGTGGATATTAGCAATCTATCTACCTTTTACAATCATTCCATTTGGCCTCAGATCAAGATACCTCAAATTCAAATCATGCCGGATCTAACTATGAAAATCCTATTTTATTGAATGACTATTTAACGGAATCAAATTTGGAAGATTAACTTGTTCAAAACTTCTTGTGGATCTTTCATCTCTTTACCAAAGATTATTTGGATGTTCCTTTGTGAACCCTTTAATCCGCAACTTTCCTTGTGCCAATTCTAGCATTAATTAACTAGCTAGGAGAAAATGTTTTTCCTTGTGTCTCCCCCTGAGCCAAAGCTCACTTTTTAATTTCTGGAAGGAATATCAGCACCAGATTCTGGTGCAGATCCATCCCCTACATTCTCTATACTTTGCTTCACTCAAATCTTGTTCATCTCACTTTTAACTTCATCTGCATTCACTTTTCCTTTTCCTTTGTCTTGATTCTGATTATGATGCACTGGACCCCTTTTGTCTTGATTCTTGCTTCTATAGAATTTGGCAATATGACCGGATCTATTGCAATTGTGGAAAACAACATTTCTTTGCATATTTGAATGATATCCTCTTGATCTGCATTGATTAGCCATATGTCCCATTCTATTGCATGCAAAGCATCTACCATTGAATGAATTGTTCATTTGCATATTTCTGCATTTGTGAGATTTGTGACCATACCTTTTGCAGTTGAAACATTATCCGGAGAAGGATGTATTAGTCTAATTTATTCTCTTTCTACATTGATTAGCTTTATGACCAAAGTTATTGTAGTTGTGGCAGTATCCATTGAAGGATGGATATTTTTGAGCATTAGGTTGCCTTACCGGAGGTCTTCTAGGCTTGTTCCTTGGATTTCCTGATTCAAAATTCTTCTGATTGGATTCAGAGCTTTCACCTTTCTCATATCCCAAGCCACGCTTGTCATATACCCTTTTTTAGCTTTCAAGAAGAACTTCAAGTTGAGCAGAACTTATCTTGAATTTCTCTTTGTATTCATTTGTTGTTTGAAGATCCTTTTTAAGAGTGTTAATTTGATCCTCAAGTTTTTCTTCATTATCTCTAGCATCTTCAAGATTAGATTCAAGATATCTGATTATTCTATCCATCTTGTGGCAGTCTTCTGATTTCTCCTTGAGAGATTGTCTTAGATCATCTTCAGTTTTTCTTTTTTCTTCAATTTCTTGGGTGAACTTTATAACTCTTGATTCCATTTCATGTCTTACTATAATGACCTCTTTTGATAACTTTTCACATAGCTTGGTTTTCTCTTTTAGGTCTTCATTTGTATCATTGGTTTCACCTTGACTTGCTAACTACCGAAGTAGGTCCTTTCTCTTTTTCATAGAGATACTCAGTTTCCCTTTTAATTCATTTATGAATTCATCAGCCTATTTAAGTCTTTCCTTCAATTCATTGACTTAAGAATTAGATTGTTCAAGATCATCTAGGGCAGACTGAAGTTGTTCCTTCATACCATACATATCCATTTGAATTTCCAGATCTTCCTCAAGTTGTTAGGCTCTGTTTGGAGGAACTTGGCTCTGATACCAATTGTTGATAACTGAGAGGGGGGGGTAAATCAATTATCTTAATTATTTCATCTTTCTGAACTTTCTTAACAATTAATGCAGCATCAAATCAAATAAGCAAACATAACAATGAAATGGAAATAACATCAATACACATGACACAATGATTTTGACATGGAAAACCCTATTAAGGTAAAAACCATGGGGTGATTAACCCAAGATTGTATTCTCTGTTAGAAGAATAAGATAGTAAAAAATGGCACTTGCCAATTAGGGCTCACTGCCTGAGCACACTGCTCACAAGAGGCTCACTTCCTACAATAGTTTATACAAGGAAACTAGATACTTGAATTGAAGAGAAACATCCACATATGCTAAGGTTCAATTCTAGTTAGGCTCAATATACTGATCTACTGCACTTCATTCTTCCTCTTCTTGATGCTGCTGTCCTGTCACATACCAGACTTGTATTACTGCTATTATTCTGCTCCTCTACTTTTCTTTGCACTCAATAACACAACAACTACCACTTCACATCTAAATCCATTTGGTATATATATCCGTAAAAAGGATTTCATCCTCTTTCTAGTCGGCATCTGGAATAGTCAATATTTTCCCAAACTCTAGTCTGTCGGTAGAATCCTTGCTTACCAAGTGATACGAATCAAGGAGATACTTGTAGAAGTCATCTAACATGTCAGCCAATCATGGATGATACCTTAAGAACCTTGATCACCATCAATATCTCATCCAGAATAATTCTGATGCTCTTTCAGTCAGTTCTTTCTCTTTCTACTCTGCCAAACTGAACCCCAATACTTAGATACTCATATCCCTTCACTCTTTCATCACCAGAGGCTCAATCCCTAGAATCTATTAGTCAAGGTATTCCTCTTGACTTTCCCAAGTTTGCACTTTACAAAGATAATTCCTCTAAGAGATCCAGACCTGACTGTCAGACCTTGCGGCATGCTCTGTGTTAGACTTAGGGCATACAACTGAGAGGGGGGTTGAATCAGTTGTGTGAAACTTTCTCTTTTTAAACACTTGAATCTTCTCTAGTGATTAGCATAATATTAATCATGAACCATAATGCATTCAAATCAAAAGTAGAAACATATCAACACATATGACACCAAGATTTTGACATGGAAAACCCGGTTAAGGGAAACAACCACGGGGTGATTAACCCAAGAATGTATTCTCTGTTAGAAGAATAGAAAGAACAAAATGGCACATGCCAATTAGGGCTCACTGCCTGAGCACACTGCTCATAAGAGGCTCACTGCCTACAAGATACACACTGTCTACAAAGGAATAAGTATCACCTTTATGAACTGGAGAATAGCATCTTCAACATGCTTGAATCAGTTCCATTTAAGCACAATACTTCTGCTCTGCCTTTCGCACTTCTCTTTGCTACCACACACTTATCACCACAAGACCCATTTCAAAATGAATTCACAATCCCTTGTTTATACAAGGCATCAACTTAGGAACAATCATCTAAGTTGGCAAACACCTATAAGAACATCTGCAAGACGTGTAATACATCCGGTCGGCCAGTCTCAAGAAGAACACCAATATCTGTGGTTATTCTTCAAATGCAAACTCTAACTTCAATGTGGACCACCAACATTAATTGGACATGCTCCAATGATCATGATAACCTTCCTTGAATGACCAAAAACATCCGCACTTCATCATCCTACTGGAATTCTTCTTTCCTTCATCTGGAGCTACAAGAACATAGTCTGTCATCACTGTCACAAATGAATAGGCTCTTCCGAACCTTCAACCCATGAACTAATCTAGTTGATACTTCACAGGGATGTCATCAACACTCTCTCAGATCCATAGAACTAGATAATGAAATACCAGATCTCACCGGACCTATTTGTGGCACTTTGTCACCTCTGAACACCTGTCGGAACCGGTTCTACTTGAGTGACCCTAACTTCTTCAAATATTCATGTGGACCTCTAAAATCTTGATTGGAGCATCTTAAGACTTATATCTACAAACCCTTTAAACCGCATCCTCTGATCCTCAACCTATTGAGGACTTTTACCTTCTTGTCATCATTGTTCTTCATTGTTCCTGATTGAGACTTATTTTCTCAATATTCTCAGCACATAGCTCATCTAATCCTTCTCATTAATGCAACATGAGTATGTTGACATCAATGACAACACCGGTTAGGCCCATACTTGTAACAATCTCCCCCTTTGTCATTGATGGTAACATATGATGTGAAAAACTATCAAGACAAGAACTTCTCCTTGTTGTTACAACTCCCCCTAACAACAACAACTATTCACATGTCTTCTCTTCCTTTATTGCTCCCCCTTTGATCAGTAACCACTTGTTTTTCACATGTCTTCTCTCCCCCTTTGACATCAATGGCAAAGGGCTCATACTTGTAGCTTCACTACTTCATAACATACCAGCTGCTCCCCTTGAGTAGCAGCTCTCTTATCATCATTCTGGATCACAAGATATGACTGTGATATCCACCGAATTAATGCACATCAGTGCATCCTAGTTCATCACCGGAGGGCCAATAACCCCTAACTTCTCCCTGAGATACTCAAAAGAGTCCGTGGGAAGAGGTTTAGTTAAAATATCTGCAAGCTGACCCTTGGAGGGCACATACTCCAATCTGACTTCACCCTTGTTCACTTGCTCTCTTAGAAAGTGAAAGTTGATAGATATATGCTTAGTCTTAGAATACAACACCGGATTCTTAGAAATATTTATTGCACTTGAATTGTCACAAAAAATTGTGATAGGTTCCTCATATTCTACTTGAATATTTCTTAACATCTGCTTCATCCACAAAACTTGAGTGCAACTACCTATTGCTGCAATGTATTCTACTTCAGTTGTAGACATGGATATTGTCTCTTGTTTCTTACTTAGCCAAGAAACCAACCTTTTTCCCAAAAAGAATGCTCCTCCACTTGTACTCTTCCTATCATCCACATCTCCTGCCCAATCTGCATCTGTATATGCATGAAGAGAAAAATTATGATCTCTAGGATACCACAGACCATACTCAACTGTTCCTTTTAAGTACCTAAAAATTCTTTTGATTGCCATGACATGAGATTCTCTGGGATCAGCCTGGAATCTTGCCACAAGACCAACAACCTGCATTATATCTGGTCTAGTTTGAGTGAGATACAATAATCCTCCAATCATTGATCTGTACTTTGTCTGATCTGTCTTAGGAGAGTCATCATCTTTTCTCAACTTACATCTGGTTGCCATGGGAGTGATCATTGGCTTTGAATCTTCCATTCCAAATTTCCTCAACAATTCTTTTACATATTTGGTCTAAGAGATAAAGATTCCTTTCTTTGTTTGAGTAATTTGGAGACCCAAGAAGAAATTCAATTCACTGACCATTGACATTTCAAACTCACTTTTCATTTGATTTGGAAAGGTTTTACACATACTGTCTCTTCCTCCAAAGATGATATCATCAACAAATACTTCAACAGTCAAGATGTTTTCATGATCAATTTTGAAATATAGGTTACTATCAGCAGTACCTTTGTTGAAACTAATCTTCAAAAGATGTTTGTCCAGTCTTTCATACCATGCTCTTGGGGCTTGCTTTAGACCATACAGTGCCTTCTTTAATTTGTAGACCATATCACCATGCTTAGATAATTGAAATCCATCTGGTTGTTTAATGTACACTTCTTCTAAGTCACCATTCAGGAAAGTAGATTTGACATCCATCTGATACACCTTGAAATCCTTCAAGGCAACAAATGCAAGAAATAATCTGACTGCTTCAATTCTTGCCATTGGAGCAAAGGTTTCTTCAAAATCAATTCCTTCTATTTGAGAATAGCCTTTGCAGACCAATCTGGTTTTATTTCTGATTACTTCACCAACTTCATATAGTTTGTTCCGGAAGACCGATTTGGTTCCAATCACATTCTTGTTTCTAGGTCTGGAAACAAGATCCCAAGTGTGATTTTTCTCAATTTGCATCAACTCTTCCTCCATTTCTTTGGTCCAATTTTCATCATTGTAGGCTTCATTTATTGTCTTAGGTTCAATCTTTGAAATCAAACAATATTCATCTGAATTTTGAGCAATTTTCCTTCTAGTTTGCACACCTTTGCTTTTGTCACATATGATCTGATCTTCAGAGTGGTTTAGTCTTACATACCTTGGAACTTTGGGAGTTTCTTACCCTTCTACTTCTTGATTAGGCTCATTCAGACCTATCTCTTCTTCTTGATTTACCAGATTTGTCTGAATCTGACTTTCAGGAGAGGATTGAGCTCCTTGAACCAGAACACCATTCTGATCATCTTTATCATACTCATAGAACCTTAAGGGTTTTTCTATTCCCTCATCAACCTTCACATTTATACTTTCTATCATCTTTCTTAGTCTCTTGTTATAACACCGGTATGCTTTGCTTTGAGTAGAGTAACCCAAGAATATTCCTTCATCACTTTCTAGCATCAAACTTGCCTAAATATTCATCTCTTTTGATGTAACACTTGCTACCAAAGACTCTGAAATATCTTACAGTAGGAGTAATGCCAAACTAGAGTTCATAAGGGGTCTTACTAGTATTGCTTCTGATTTGAACTCAATTAAGAGTATAGACTGCAGTGTTGATAGCTTCTCTCCAATAGATCTAAGGAACATTTGCTTCCATCATCATAGTCCTAGATGCTTCATGGATGGTCCGGTTCTTTCTCTCCACTACTCCATTCTGCTGTGGAGTCCTCAGAGCAGACAACTATCTCTTAATTCCATGTTTCTCACAGAATTCTATGAACTCACCGGATGTGAACTCTCCACCTCTATCAGACCTCAGATATTTCAACTTTGTTCTTGTTTCGTTCTCTACCATAGCCTTGAATATTTTGAATTTCTCAAGAGCTTCTAATTTCTCCTTTAGAAAGGTTACCCACATCATCCGGGATTAGTCATCTATTAGCAGCATGAAGTATCTATCACCTTGAATACTTTTGGTTCTTGCTAGACCACAAAGATCAATGTGAACTAAGTCCAATAGTCTGGTAGAAGATAGTTCCTTACTTTTGAATGTGACTCTGCTCATCTTACCCAACTGACATTCCTTGTACAAGCTGTTAGTAGGTTTCACCAATTTTGGAAGATCTCTTACAACCTGAGTATTGCTTATCTTGATGATATTATCAAAATTCACATGACCCATCCTTCTATGCCATAACCAACTCTGATCAACTTGAACAAATAAGTAGCTTTTACCAGTACCAACCAAGTGGAAGATATTACCTTTAGTTTGAGTACCAGATGCAATCTCTATTCCAGATCTTTCAAAGATTTTGCATTTTCCATCCTTGAATCGGAGATCATAGCCTTTGTCCACCAACTGTCCAACACTAAGAAGATTGTGCTTCAAACCTTCAACATACAGTACATCACCAGTTTTGTTTCTTCCATTAAAAGAAATAGTTCCTCTTCCTCTGATTCTACCAACAGAATTATCACCAAACTTCACCACTCCTCCTTCATACCTTTCCAAATCTATGAACTTATTCTTGTCACCTGTCATGTGGTGAGAGCAACCACTGTCAATGACCCGATCATTCTTTTCTTCAACTTGGGCAGCTATAGCTCTTTCTACAACTTTATGATTGATAGATACAGAGGATATTGGTTCTTCTTCCTTGATGGCAATAAACACCCATTCACTTCCAGATTTGTTTCCTATCTCTGATTCATCATCTGTTACTCCTTCATTATCATCTTCTTCATGAACATTGTAATAATTCTTTTGGAACCTTGATCTGTTAGGATTTGGCTTTGAAAATCTTTCTAGACATTTTGAGGCAAAATGACCAATCTTATTGCAGTTAAAACACTTAAAAGGCAATTTTCCTTCATACTTACAGGATCCTCTTAGCAGTCTCTTTGCAATGAGGGCTTCAAGTTGAGCAGTTTGTACTTCTTCTTCTTCTAGGTCTTTTCTTGCTTTTTCATGCCATGATAATTTCCTTGATGAGTTCTCTCCTAGATCAAATCCTTGTTTACCTTTCACAGAGGCACTGGCTTTGAATGCAGATTTAGTTTTGGGGGGATCATCTCCAAATTCGGTCATTTCAAAAGTAGCTAGTTTGCCAGCCAATTGGTCTCTTGTGATAGTTGTATGAGCTCTGAATTCATCAATGGCAGCAACCTTGATTTTGTAAGAGGCAGGAAGGGATCTGAGAATCTTACAAACAATCTCATTCTCATCCAAGACTCCACCAGAATTTCTAATTTCACAAATCAGCTCATTCACTCTTGGCATAAAAGTGGTAATATTTTCATCATCTCTCATCTTTAGTTTTTCAAATTTCCCTTTTAAACTTTGTAACCTTGCACATTTAACATATTCATCTCCTTCATGCAGAAGTTCCAGTTTAATCTAGATCTCATAGGTAGTTGGTAGGTCAATAACTTTGAGAGCTTTGAGTTAGTTAATGTGCTTAGAAGAGCCTTTTTGGTCCGCAGATTATTTTCAGCATCTGTGATTTCATTTAGAGTTGTCAGACCACCCTGTGGAGGTACATATGCTTTTGTGACCATGGACCAGTATGCCTTTCCCATACATTGCAAGTGACATTTCATGTGACCTTTCCAAAGAGAAAAGTTGGTTCCATCAAACTTCAGACTATCCTTCTTGTATGACGACATCCTGGATCTCCTCAAGCGGTTAAGCTCTTTTTAGAGGAACTTAGCTCTGATACCAATTGTTAGACTTAGGGCATACAACTGAGGGTGGGGTGAATCAGTTGTGTGAAACTTTCTCATTTTAAACACTTGAATCTTCTCTAGTGATTAGCATAATATTAATGATGAACCATAATGCATTCAAATCAAAAGCAGAAACATATCAACACATATGACACCAAGATTTTGACGTGGAAAACCCGGTTAAGGGAAACAACCATGGGGTGATTAACCCAAGAATGTATTCTCTATTAGAAGAATAGAAAGAACAAAATGGCACATGCCAATTAGGGCTCACTGCCCAAGCACACTGCTCACAAGAGGCTCACTTCCTACAAGAGACACACTATCTACAAAGGAATAAGTATCACCTTTATGAACTAGAGAATAGCATCTTCAGCATGCTTGAATCAGTTCCATTTAAGCCCAATACTTCTGCTCTGCCTTTTGCACTTCTCTTCACTACCACACACTTATCACCACAAGACCCACTTCAAAATGAATTCACAATCCCTTATTTATACAAGGCATCGACTTAGGAACAATCATCTAAGTCAGAAAACACCTATAAGAACATCTGCAAGATGTGTAATACATCTGATCGGCCAGTCTCAAGAAGAACACCAATATCTGTGGTTATTCTTCAAATGCAAACTCTAACTTCAATACGGACCACCAACATTAACTGGACATGCTCCAATGATCATCATAACCTTCCCTGAATCACCAAAAACATCTGCACTTCATCATCCTACTAGAATTCTTCTTTCCTTCATCCGGAGCTACAAAAACATAGTCTGTCATCACTGTCACAAATGAATAGGCTCTTCTGGACCTTCAGCCCATGAACTAATCTAGTTGATACTTCACAGGGACATCCTCAACACTCCTTCAGATCCAAAGAACTGGATAATGAAATTCCAGATCTCACTGGACCTATCTGTGGCACTCTGTCACCTCTCAACACCTGCCAGAACTGGTTCTACTTGAGCGACCCTAACTTCTTCAAATCTTCATGCGGACCTCTAAAATCTTGACCGGAGCATCTCAAGACTTATATCTACAAACCCTTTAAACCGTATCCTCTGATTCTCAACCTATTGAGGACTTTTACCTTCTTGTCATCACTATTCTTCACTGTTCCTGATTGAGACTTATTTTCTTAATATCCTCAACACATAGCTCATCTAATCCTTCTCATTAATGCAACATGAGTATGTTGACATCAATGAAAACACCGGTTAGGCCCATACTTGTAACACTTTGTTCTTGCTTACCGGACCAAAGTTTTCTTCAATTTGACTTCCGGTAAAGATACACCATGTCCTGCGGATGTGTGAAGTGGTCTTTGTTGCCATCAATGACAACACCAATGAAGCCACACAGTGTCTCTTGCCAACAAAATGTGTATCTTCTCCCCCTTACTCTGTATTTCTCCACTCCCTAAGATTTTTTCCCATTTTTCATTGGTCTTCTTCTCCCCCTTTGACATTAATGGAAAAGGTGTATGTACAAGAGTCAAAATTGTATAAAAATTGCAAAAATCTTCATACTCTGTCGCATATGTACACATACAAATTTCAACTCAATTTGTTGTTGGTGAAAGAATATCCTTATACACAATCCTCAATTGTGTAATCTCTTCTTCACATTGATTCTTTTCCCTTTCCAAAATTTTAATGTGACCATTTATCAAAAAAGATTGATTTTTCTACCTTTTGCATAGTTGAGTGTGTGTCAATTTGTGAAGTTGCATGTGCTTTTGTTGCAAGATTTATTATGATCTCAATTTTTAAGATTAATACCTTACTCAGCAAACATATTTTGTTTTTAATTTCTTCATATCTATTGAACAAATTGCTTATGTTGTTCTAAATATTGTGCAAATGAAGCTTCTGGTTAATCTATGTAAGAATTTTTTCCATCAATGTTTCGAATCACACTCTATGATTCGTCATCAGGATGTAGAGAGTTGTAGGAGAAAATGGTGAATTGAAAACTAGGTCTAACTAAATAGACAAGGGCAGAGGTTATATGGAGAACAAGGAGCTAGAAAAAAAGGGGAGAAAGAGAACTTAAAAAATGATAAAAGGAGAAAGTAAATAGTCAGAACGCATGGTAAGAAAACAAGGAAGGAAATAAAACAAAAAGACACTAAGGTTTAAACAAAAAGAAGAAAGAGATCAACCATAAATAAAAAACCTACCCACACATAAACCCAACCATAGGCACCGAATAAAAATAGATAATATAGGGAGGAAAACAAGAAGAATAAAATCGAGGAGAAACTAGGGAAACTACCTCTAAGCCTATAGGTGCAAAATTAGGCAAAAAAGAAAGAAATGCAAAAGAAAATAGATAAGTAAAACCAAATGTAAGGATAGAAAAACTAAAATAACCATATGTCACCCAACCTACAAAGAAACACACATCTTCCCACACACCTAAACAAAAATATATATTAAGACAATAGAAGCCGGTGTTGGTTTTACTTCTATATTTTTTAATTTCTTGGCATTAAAATTGTGTTGCTTTCTTTGTCTTTTTTTATTGTCTTTATATATATATATATATAGGTGTGTGGGCAGATGTGTGTCTCTTAGGAGGTTGGGTGACATATGGTTCTTTTAATTTTTCTATCCTTCTGTTTGGTTTTACTTATCTATTTTCTTTTGCATTTCTTTCTTTTTTGCCTAATTTTTCACCTATAGGCTTAGAGGTAGTTTCCCTTGTTTCTCCTCAGTTTTATTCTTCTTGTTTTCATCCCTATCTTATCTATATGTATTGGGTGCCTGTGTTTGGGTTTATGTGTGGGTAAGTGTTTTCTTTATGCTTGATCTCTTTCTTATTTCTGTTTAAACCTTAGTGTCTTTTTGTTTTATTTTGTTCCTTGTTTTCTTGACCATGCATTGTGGCTATTTACTTTCTCCTCTTACCATTTTTTAAGTTCTCTTTCTCCCCTTTTTCTAGCTCCTTATTCTCTGTGCAACCTCCACCCTTGTCTATTTAGTCAAACCTAGTTTGCAATTTACCATTTTCTCCTACAGCTCTCTACATCCTGATGATGAATCATAGAGTGTGATTCAAAATGTTCATGGAAAAAATTCTTACATAGTTTAACCAGAAGCTTCATTTGCACAATATTATGGACTATGGAAATTTGATGTGTTTAATTGAAACCCTTCATGTGAGGGAATTATATCAAAAATGCAAATAGCTGGAGCTACTCAGGATCAAGCTCTCAAAGAGAATTATAGACCTAGCCTGGTGCAGGAGCACCTACCTGACAGCTGGCCTTCATGAGGCAGTTAGTAGTTTAAGTCTTGTTTGTGTTTCCAAGAAGGTCTGTTAAGACCAGTGGCATGTAATAAGGTCATGCTGATCAGGATAAGATCATGCTGACCAGGCTTTTGCTATTTTTAGCTAGTTAGTTATAACAGCTGTCATGATGTATGTTCGGTGGGATCTCCCAGCCGCCTGGAGAGTTCCCAGCTGCTTGGAGTCGGGTCAGTAGTACTCGTAGGAAAGTCTTTATAAGCATGAGATCGGTTGATGTTAGATACAGACAGATATCATCGATCGAGCTCGAGTGAGACTGAGGGAGAGATTGATCATATTGTATTGCATCTTTGAAATCAATAAAGTGATCCTGTTTTGTGTTCTTGCTCTGGTTGCATTCCATTTACTAGATTGATCTGCTGGTTTGAGTGGTTGCATGGATTTCCTGATCCATTCCACCGGTTGATCTGTCTGATCGGTGGAATGGTAATGTAAAGTAGGTTAGGTTGTAGGTTGTTTTCTGTTTGCATGCAGGTGTGCAGGATCGCGATCAAGAGACGTTGAAGACCCTAGCATCCTCATGTGCTAGGTCGAGTTGATAAGCTGACTGAGTTGGAAGATCACCCTGAGTTGGATCGGGTCATCCCTGGTGGATCGGCGAAGAGAGATTTCGCTAAGTGAAGAAGTTCGCCGAAACGGCATCATCAGGATATTTCTACAAATATCCTATAGACAGTTCGGACAGCATCATCCGGATAAGTGAAGGAGAGCATGATGTTGTCGATTGCATGAAGTGCAAGTGCGTCGGGGTGATCATCATCAGGAGGGCCGAGGAGGAGCGCATCGGCATCAGGCTGAAGATCGGGTTGATCGCGGGCCGAAGAAAAACTAAGTTCGGCAAACAGCAGGATATGATGTCATCGTCATCATGATATACGTCATCAGGACATTTCGGAGCAACAGGATATTGTGAAACTGCGGGTGACGTCATCGTCATCAAGATCTATGTCATCAGGATATCGGGTGACGTCAGCATCGAGTGAACGGTGCGAGGAGTTAGGGTTTGTCATCATCAGGATAAATGGGAAGAACCGGATGTTCGTTATCCTGTTGAATATCATGATGCTGAAGCTTGTGTCGTCGGCTATCGGAGCATCGAAGGGAAGGTGTTGAAGGTCGTCATCAGGATATTTGGAGCAACCGGATGTTGAATATCCTGCTGATGAAGGTGATGTTAAATATCATGATGAGGCCGCTAGTGCTTGGCGCCCGATGAACAGTGCAACCGGAGGATGTTTGCGCCTGTTGAACATCATGATGATGTTGAAGGTAGTGAAGACGAAAATTGTTGGTGAGGTGAACAGTGGACGTCAGGAGGATGTTCGCGCTGGTCGGACATGATGATGCTGCCGATAATCGAGTAAGGTGATGCTGTTGGCAGGCGAAAGTGCGAAGGCTTGTCTGCAGGAGGATATCGGTCGGCAGGTGCAATATGATGATGATGGCAAGGATGATGATGATGAGGTTGGTCTGCAGACATTCATGCTATATGCGAATGATATAGTGTGGATGCCTCTGCATCATAGTGGTATCAGAGCTCAGCAAAACATCTGGGCTGTTGTGTGTTGATTCTGTCACCGAAAGGGCAGAGGTAGAGATAGAGTTGATTGTGTTGTGATTGAGAGGTTGACAAAATGCCTCCTAAAGGTAATGGTACTGCAAGGGAACTGCAGGAGATGAAGGAGAAACATGCTAGAGAAATGAGGAAGATGAAGGAGCTTGCTGAAGCACTTCAAGCCAGGCTGACAGCCCTGGAAAAGAACAAAAAGAGGGAAGTGGAAGACAGTGAGTCTAAAGAAGATGCAGATACTGTTGAAGAGTATGAAGAGGTAGCTGAAGATCTGGATGCTGAAGACCAGAGGTTGGCAAAACTGTTAAAGGCAGTACAGAGTGAAAAACCTAAGGTGAAGGTTGATGTTACCAAGTATACTGGAAGCTTGAATGAAGATGAATTGTTGGACTGGATTGCTGCACTGGATAATCACTTTGAATGTGAAGATGTTGCTGAGGATCAGAAAGTCAAGATTGCAAAGACCAAGTTGGGAGGTCATGCTTTGGTATGGTGGGATTATGTACAATCTGAGAGAAGGAAACAAGGGAAGTCTAAGATCACTTCTTGGGATAAGATGGTAGCAAGGATCAAGGGGAAATTCTTGCCAAGGGATTATGAAATCCAGATGTTTAAGAAGCTGCAATTTTTAAAGCAGAAAGACAGGGATGTGAAAGCATATACTGAGGAATTTTATCTGTTGAGTATGAGATCTGGTCATCATGAGAATGAGGTAGAAAAGGTGGCTAGGTACTTGGCTGGTTTAAGGTTTAACATACAGGATGAGTTAGTGTTAGCTAACCCTAAGAATGTGGAGGATTGTTATCAAATGGCAATCAGGATTGAAGAAAAGTTGAATAGAGGACATGATAAGTCCATGAGAGGAAGAGGAAACAATAGGGGAAGAGGAGCAGCCCCTGCACAAAAGCAAATCAATGAGAGTCAAGAAGACACTGGGAAAGGACAGGGACAGTCTGATTTCAGAGGTGGATGGAAAGGTAATAGAGGAAGATTTGGAGGTGGTAGAGGTTCTACTACATTTTCAGGAAAGTGTTACACCTGTGGAGAGTTTGGTCATCCATCTTTCAAATGTCCAGAAAACAAAGGTTCATCATCCAGAAATGATAGAACAAGTGATAAGAGAGTACAATTGGTACAAGAAGAGAAAGTAGAAGAAAGTGCACAGAGTTCAAACAGAGAACCTGATAATGTTGGATATCCAGAGAGTGGAGAATCATTGATGTTAAGGAGAATTAGTTTGCAGGCATCACAGGATATGATGCAAAGAAGAGCTCTTTTCAAAACCACATGCAAGAGCAAAGGTAAGGTATGTAAAGTTGTCATTGATACTGGTTCAACAGACAACATGGTATCTCAGGAAATGGTTGATAAACTGAAGCTGGAAAGGATTCCACATCCACACCCTTACAAGGCATCTTGGGTGAGTGATAGGCAATCACTTTTTGTCTCTGAACAGGCATATGTGGATTTCCAGATTGGACCATATCAGGATAGAATTTTGTGTGATATATTGCCTATGGAATGTTGTCACCTACTGCTAGGTAGACCATGGCAATTTGACAGAAGGGTACTGTATGATGGGTATGCTAACACCTACACCATTCAGAAGGATGGGAAGATTATCAAGTTGATGCCATTGCAGGCAAAAGCTGCAGTACAGAAGGCAGCTCAAATCATTTTAATGGGAAAGAAGGAGTATGTGCAGATGCCTAGAGGAGCAGGCATGAAGGCAGTTCAGGACACTGCAGAGAAAGGAGTTGTTACAGACAACAAGCTGAAGAAAGTTTCAGTTGTGACTGACAGAGGTCAGCAGCAGGTTCAGAAATAGGGGTGCAAACAGCAACCAGTTCAGAAGAATGACAAGGATGTTGTCATAGTTGGGACTATTGTTTGTCCTATAAGAGTTGAAAGGAAGATAGACTTGAACACTTCAGAAGTTCAAGAGGTAGTTCAGACAGAGGTTCTGGTTAGGCAACCTGACAAACACCAGGTATGTGAGAGAAAGGCCTACATCAACAGGCATGATGATTTACTTGCCAGAAAGCAAGTTACAGATCAGAAGTCTTGGAGCAGCCAAGAGACAGCAGCAGACAAAGCTGGAGCAGGTCAGACTATTGACAAGGCAAAGTGTAAAGGTGGAGGACTTCCACATGCTAAACTCATGGGACATGAGTTCTTTTCTGTTGGGGAGTATGGTGCAGGAGCACCTACCTGACAGCTGGCCTTCATGAGGCAGTTAGTAGTTTAAGTCTTGTTTGTGTTTCCAAGAAGGTCTGTTAAGACCAGTGGCATGTAATAAGGTCATGCTGATCAGGATAAGATCATGCTGACCAGGCTTTTGCTATTTTTAGCTAGTTAGTTATAACAGCTGTCATGATGTATGTTCGGTGGGATCTCCCAGCCGCCTGGAGAGTTCCCAGCCGCTTGGAGTCGGGTCAGTAGTACTCGTAGGAAAGTCTTTATAAGCATGAGATCGGTTGATGTTAGATACAGACAGATATCATCGATCGAGCTCGAGTGAGACTGAGGGAGAGATTGATCATATTGTATTGCATCTTTGAAATCAATAAAGTGATCCTGTTTTGTGTTCTTGCTCTGGTTGCATTCCATTTACTAGATTGATCTGCTGGTTTGAGTGGTTGCATGGATTTCCTGATCCATTCCACCGGTTGATCTGTCTGATCGGTGGAATGGTAATGTACAGTAGGTTAGGTTGTAGGTTGTTTTCTGTTTGCATGCAGGTGTGCAGGATCGCGATCAAGAGACGTTGAAGACCCTAGCATCCTCATGTGCTAGGTCGAGTTGATAAGCTGACTGAGTTGGAAGATCACCCTGAGTTGGATCGGGTCATCCCTGGTGGAGCGGCGAAAAGAGATTTCGCTAAGTGAAGAAGTTCGCCGAAACGGCATCATCAGGATATTTCTGCAAATATCCTGTAGACAGTTCGGACAACATCATCCGGATAAGTGAAGGAGAGCATGATGTTGTCGATTGCATGAAGTGCAAGTGCGTCGGGGTGATCATCATCAGGAGGGCCGAGGAGGAGCGCATCGGCATCAGGCTGAAGATCGGGTTGATCGCGGGCCGAAGAAAAACTAAGTTTGGCAAACAGCAGGATATGACGTCATCGTCATCATGATATACGTCATCAGGACATTTCAGAGCAACAGGATATTGTGAAACTGCGGGTGACGTCATCGTCATCAGGATCTACATCATCAGGATATCGGGTGACGTCAGCATCGAGTGAACGGTGCGAGGAGTTAGGGTTTGTCATCATCAGGATAAATGGGAAGAACCGGATGTTCGTTATCCTGTTGAATATCATGATGCTGAAGCTTGTGTCGTCGGCTATCGGAGCATCGAAGGGAAGGTGTTGAAGGTCGTCATCAGGATATTTGGAGCAACCGGATGTTGAATATCCTGTTGACGAAGGTGATGTTAAATATCATGATGAGGCCGCTAGTGCTTGGCGCCCGATGAACAGTGCAACCGGAGGATGTTTGCGCCTGTTGAACATCATGATGATGTTGAAGGTAGTGAAGACGAAAATTGTCGGTGAGGTGAACAGTGGACGTCAGGAGGATGTTCGTGCTAGTCGGACATGATGATGCTGCCGATAATCGAGTAAGGTGATGCTGTTGGCAGGCGAAAGTGCGAAGGTTTGTCTGCAGGAGGATATCGGTCGGCAGGTGCAATATGATGATGATGGCGAGGATGATGATGATGAGGTTGGTCTGCAGACATTCATGCTATATGCGAATGATATAGTGTGGATGCCTCTGCATCATAGCCTTTCTAGAAAGATGCAGGGACTCTAGGTTGATTCCTTCTTTTGTTAGAATTTGTCATCACCTCTAGAGCCAAAACATGAAACACATTTTCCACCAGACTAGCCTCTCACTCCTCAAAGCAATAATCAAATCAACCAGATCATCGATCAATCTTCTATCATTGAGATTCCCCCCTACACCTCAATCTTGCTTCCTCGCTTTGTCTTGATCTATGGATTCTCTTATATCTGTCTACCTAGGCAAGAGCATCAGGCCATAAAACAAAATGTGAGAATAGGCAAAAGAAAAAGTTTTTAGCCCTTCTCTACAAATAGCATCCTAAACCCTCTCTTCACACACTATCTCCTTGCACCTCACCTCCTTTACCACATGATTCCAAACCTATCATGCCCCATTTGGACATGCTCCCTTTGTGTCGTTGATCCTCTCTCTCTAGTCAATGTATGCTGCTACCCCACATTGCTTCCATTGACTCTATCCCATCTTTGTCTAAGAGAAATGTGTCAGGTAACATCCCAAACCAATTTCTTTGACTAGGCTTGAAGCCCACCCTCGACGGCTCCTTTGCATCTCATGGCTAGTGTTCATGATCAAATCCGTGTACCATCTATTTTTCCCACCCCACAAACTACTCCTTTTCTCAAACTTGATCGCTTTAGTCCACACTAACCTGCTTGTTCCTCCCTACACTGTCTTCCTTCTCCCTTAGCATTTGAGCCCATAGCCACAACTTTAGATCTGCATTCTAACATTGGGATCATGCCTCCTCAGTGTCCTAGAGCCACCGTTATCTTGCAAACTAGGCACCTATAGTAATCATGCCTGATTGGTCCTTCTCAAACGTCACTAGGTACGATCCACTCTTTAGTTGTTCCTCAACGTTCTTTTTCTTTACCTACATCTCCCTTCATTAATTGCATCACATTTTCTTTGTCGGTTAAAGACCCTCCTCAAGCCTCTCTATGTGCTATTGACCTTTCTAACTGAGCTCTACATGCTTGTGTCTCTCTCCTTTAAAACTTTACTCTCGATGTCCCCTCCTCAATCTTGGGTACCCCATCAAACTCGACCCACCTTAATCCTTGGCCACCTCATCTTCTTGTTAATCCTTTTCCCTTCAATCCTTGTTCCTCCTCCCCCATCAGCTCTTCTTCATTCTTAGGTTCACCCACACAATTTCTTTCATCAACCTCCTCTTCTCCTAAATCGATGCTTTCTCTATCACCTCTTGCTTGTTGTACCCCCCCTCCCAAGGTTGTTCTAGATTGGGAAAGCAAACTGGTTATCAACCTTTCAAATTCCCTCTTGGAACCCCTTGCACGCAACTTTCTCAAAAGAGGTCTAGGCTTCGCTCCTGCCACTTGCTCCATACCTCATGTTAATTTCCTCATTGAGATTGAGAGTGTTGTTCGTTCCTTGCCTGTGGATGTTACTGAATAGGTTAGACAAGATTGTTTAGATTCTCTTAGACACACTAAACCTCCCAGGAGCAACATCCCAAAGGCCGAGCTCCATGCCTTCAATAGGTTAAAGTGCAATAATAAGCTCCTCATTACTAAAGCTAATAAAGGTAATGCCATGATCATCATGGACAAACAAGACTATATCTCTAAAATGAGTGTTTTTATTTCTGATGCTAGTAGCTACAAAGTCTTACCCCTTAACTCAGTCTCTAAAATCATAAAAAAGTTAAAGTTGATGTGTCTCTCTCCTCTTTTGATGATGCAATCAAGAAGCGTATTTTAATTTTACCCACCAAGGAAGTCACCCCTCACATTTATGGGGTACCTAAGGTCCACAAGATTGGCATCCCACTTAGACCCATAGTGGACACCATAGGCTCCCCTACTTATAAATTGGTAGCTTTCCTAGCTAAGATAATCTCTCCTTTAGTAGGCAAATCAAGTTCCTTCATTAAGGATTCCACCCATTTTGTAGAATTTGTCAAGGACAAAAATTAGAGGAAAATGACCTCTTGGTTAGTTTTGGTGTTGTGTCCCTTTTCATCAAGGTCCCCATTCCTGACACCATAGAGATTGTTAGATGTAAGTCTAGCGATGAAATTGCCTCCTTGGTTAAATTATGTTTGCGCTCCACATTCTTCTCCTTCCAAGGAGTGGTCTATGAACAAGTAGATGGCATAGCTATGGATTCACCCCTATCCCCGGTCATGGCTAATCTCTACATGGAGCATTTCAAAGAAATTTCTTTGAACTCCTTCCCACTCAAACCAGAGTGGTAGAAACATTACGTTGATGATACCAACATTTGTTGGCCTCATGGCCAAATAAATTAGAGGATTTTCACTCTCACCTCAACAACTTTGTCCAGTGCATTTCCTTCACTAAAGAACTTGAGTCAGACAAACTAACTCCAACTCCTCGACATCATGCTCATAAAAAACCTAACGATTCCTTGGTTCGCTATGTTTTCCAGAAAGTCACCCACACCGATCTTTACATCCACTCTTCTTCCCATCACCACCTTGCTCAAAAAATGGGTATTCTCAAAATTTTAGCCACTAGGGCCTATCATATTTCTGATGAAGATAACCTAGACCAAGAGCTCACCCACCTTCACAGAGTCTTTAGATTAAATGGGTAAAAAAACAAGCACATTTCAAGAGCCTTTAACCAAGCCAAGTCTTGTTTCCTCTCCAAACCCAAAGTTGACCTCCCCATAGCTACCCTCCCCTATATTGAAGGCATTTCTAACAAAATTTCCAAAATCCTTCTCAAAAAGGGCCTGTGTTGTGCCTTTAAACATTTCTCTACCATAAGAAACTGCATCACCTCTCTCAAAGACCCCAAAGATGCCCTCCTTAACTCAGGGGTCTATAAGGTGGTATGTTCCTGTAGTACTCCTTATATAGGTGAGATAGGTCAATCTTTTAGTACCAGAATCAAAGAGCATTGTGCTGACATTAGGCATGGTCGCATTCTTAAATCTTCCTTGGCCAAACACTCCTTCTCCACCAAGCACCATATCTATTTAGAAGACACCCAAATCCTCTCCATAGAGGATAACTACTTCAAGAGGAATCTCATAGAAGCCATTGAAATTAACAATTCTCTTGGCACCCCCTTCTTTCTAGCCTAAGAAACCACCCCATCCACCCATCTTGACCCTCTTTTTAGTCCCACCTAGTAGTTCCCCTCCCTCTTTTTTGTTCCCCTCTCATCTTCTCCGGTGCCCTCCTTCTTTTTTGGGAATTTCTACTCTTTCCTTTCTCCCTCTCTCACCTCGCCTCTTGATTTCTCTTTTTTTTACCTCTCTAGTTCTCTTGTTTTAGGATATTGTATTTTGTTTGGTGGCTCCTTTCCTTGAGGTTCACTTGTTTCTCTTGCTGTCAGGTTTTGTTTTTGGGACTTCACCAGTTGTGTCTTTAAGGTTCTTTTTCATGTGCTTTGTGGACTTTTCCATTTTCATAATATTCATTGGTTCTATGTATGCTTTATTTACTTTTTGATTTTCTATGTTTCTTTATTTGGTTCTTATTATCTATTTGTTTATAGATATATATAGGTACTCTTATATGTGTGTGTGTATATATGTATGTATATATGTATATATGTGTATATATATGTATGTATGTATGTATGTATCACATAGATATACATATATATAGATAGACACACATATTTATATACTTTGTGTTATTCATATGCATATAATTGCTCATATATAGGCTCATACATATATGTTTTTATATGCATACTCATATGTAGGTTCATACTTTTTTGTTTTGATATTCATATGTTTATATGTATACTCTATCTTCTTATATATATATATATATATATATATATATATATATATATATATATATATATATATATATATATATATTCATTCCCCTTCTTTCTCATTGCCCCTCTTCATATGGTTTTGACCTTAACCCCTTGTGTCCTCTACTTTATTTTTTGCTTGATTAAATTTCTATGTTGTTCTTACTATGTCTTTAATTCACATTTTTGTGTGGCTACCAGTGTTGCTTTTGCTTCTATATTTTTTAATTTCTTTGCATTAAAATTTTGTTACTTTCTTTGTCTTGTTTTTATTGTCTTGATATATATTTTTGTTTAGGTATGTAGGCAGATGTGTGTCTCTTAGTAGGTTGGGTGACATATGTGTTGATGATTATTTTTACACATTCATAACAAAAGTTAAAATTCACAAAGTAAACTTAGCTATCTTGAAATATATGAAGAATTAACTAAGAATTCTTAATCTCAAATTTCTATATGGTAAGGTCTTGACCTAGTGGATAATTCAGCAGGTTGATGTGAAACTGTAATATTCAAGGGGGCCTTACGTAAACTAAATTATTCAATGACTTACTGGACTCAAATTATGCAAATTGTTCCAAATATCAACAAAATATTCATTCTTTTGCATAAATTCACTATTGTATCACAAAGCTTTGTATGAATTTCAATGAAACAAACTTTACCTCTCAAATTAATATGAAAATTGCCAAATATCAATGTAATTCCTCATTCTTTATTCAAATGCAAGACAATTTCCTTCAGATTTCTACGTTTAGGCTAATTAGTTTTAAATTGTTAGAGAAAAGTAAAAGAACTCAAATTAAGTATCACTCCCTATAGGATCTAAGTGTTCTGTTACTCATGCTTTAAGGAATACAGTAAATTGATCAAATCAACACATTCAAATCTACAAATGTAAAGTCTTGAACATTTTCATGAACATACACCAAAGATTGCAAGCCTTCAAAGAATAATACTTCAAATACAAGTAGAAATCAAAAACACTCAGAAATAGATGTAGAATTCTAAATTTAGTTATATTCAAAGCACAAAGTCATATAAAATTTACAATGTAGGAACGACTTCTGTTTCATTAATCAAATTACCAGAAAACTTACAAACATTTTGACAGATACACTAAGGAGACTAGACACTACACGTACTCCTTAATGCAGACACATGTGACCTCCCCTTTCTGAACTAAAATAAATACTTCACTATTGCAATAAACTTTGACAAATTACAAGCTCAAGCTAAAATTCAAAAATCCCTGTGTAATATGATACAAGTAGCAGAGGTTATTATATAGACTTCTAAGCTTCATACTGCTATGGTTAAAAAATCTCATCAATGGTCATCATTCAAAGTTTCCAGATCAATGATAGGAATCAATTCCTAACCACCCTCAAAATATCTCAATGGTATCTTTGTTCACCTCAAAGGATTCCTTTGTAATCTTTTCAAAATAAAGATACCCGCTGACTTTTCTTGTTTGTTGTCTTTGGTCAATGATAACCTCCAATTGCATTCTTACTTGACATATTCTCCTTTCAGTACTCTTCTATTCCTTTAGGTATTCTACAAAATTATCTAACACTCCTTTAATAAAAGCATGGTTACTCTCCTGGCTTTTTTCCCATGTGAATTCTTGTGCTTTCACTCCATTGTGCAAATTCTTCTCTTTTATCTCCAAATCTTTAACTCTTTTCTGGTATTTCCTAATCTTAGCACCTATTTCCATCATAGATTCAATCATTTATATGCTAAGCTGTGCTGAGGGGTTCTCTAAACATGGCAAAAATATTGCTTTAAATTCTATTACAACCTTTTCTATTTCATATGTAGGTACTTCTAGGCATTCATGCCCAATGAGTTTTTCTACCATTTTCATGTGTACCTTCATTATGCTATCCGCGACCTCTTCTAGGTCTAGTATTTATAATGCAATTTCTAAGAATTTCTTCTTCATATTTCAAATCCAATTTGGCCTATTGCAACTGATTGACCATTTGAGGAGTAATGGCTCCTTCAATTATTAGTTCTTCTACTCTGTCTTCTACTTCATCAAGTTACCTTATTTCTGATTTACATTACTCTTTTCTAAATTGGCAGCTGTGTAATATAACACTGCATTTGTTCTTCTTTGCCAAAGCCATTTCCCAACTAGTTGTTGCTTGCCTTGTTATTTCTTCTCCTTTATGTTGAGGCCTTTGATCCATTCCTCAAAAATGTTGGCTTCAATCTTCTTATTTCCCATCTCTTTTACCTCTTCCTTAGATAATATTGTAATTTTTGTAGGCAATTCCGGTACATTTGTAGTGGAATCAAACATCCCCTTGATAAATTGCTATAATTGGACATTGTATCCCTTCAAGTATTCATGTTTATTCTTATCTTTCTTCAATATTTCTCTAGTGGCATGATGCATGTCCTCCCACTCATGTATATGGTGTTCCCTTGTCCTGTGGCCTAGATCTATATTAAGTATTTTATAATCTTCTATTGTTATTTCTCCTTTTGACTTGTCTATTTGTGGTATGGCCAGATTCAACACTCTAGGTCCAGAAGGACCTCTCTTGATTGCTGACATGGTTCTAGCTTTTCTCTTCTCTTTTTGTGGTGTAGAACCACCTAATAGGAATTTAATATCAATAGGTACCAATTGTACCTCTACCTTTTCTCTCCTAACTTCTGAGCCTAACTAGGCTAGAACCTCCTTTGTAACCTTTTTTGTTTTCTCTTCATTGATCACCTCCTCTTGAGGCTTCTCCATTTCTGCTTGTTCTTGGTGTTCCTGTTGTTGTGGAGGGGTGGAGGTTGAGGGCCTTGTTCTGGAATCAATGGATTGTCTTGCTTTGTTGATTCTCCCTCATTATTATCATCTTCTATCTCAATATCTCCTCCCTATTCATCACCTTCCTCTAAATTCTTTTCCTTTGAAAATTCTTTTTGTTCTTCTTCTTCCTTATCCTTTTGGTCTGTATCTTCTATATCCATACCTTCCTTTTGTTTCTCATGTTCAATATTACCTTCAACAACATTTTCTGTGTTATCTCTACTTTCCTCAGGCTTATCTGATATTTTCATTGATTTTCCTACTTTTCAACTTTTTCCTGTACTCTTTCAGGCCTATTTATTTGTTCTATTTGTGAAGGTGAACTTGTGCTCTTTTCAGGTTCCTCTATATCTTTCTCCTTTTCATGCTTACTTTATGTATCCTTTTCTTCCTCTGCATTCTTTTCTTCTTCTACATTCTTTTCTTCTTCACTATGCTCATCATACATATTCAAAATACCTAACACAGCAGCACCAGAAGTAATCATCTTTGTTTCCTTCTCAACCTAGACCAATGTTTCCTTCACAACCTGGGTTGGTGTTTCCTTCACAACCTTTTTTAGGTGTGTCTTCCTTTTCAGATTCCTCTATCTGGTGTGCTACATCCTGTACCTCTTTAATGATTTCAAGTGACACTAATGTACCAAAAGGATCTATTTCCTTTGCTCTATCTTGTACATTCTCTTCTTCAGATTGTGAGCTTTGTTCAATTTCCATATATGTTTGAGTGTCCTATCCCTCTTCTGCACAAGAGTATTCACTCAATTTCTCTTCATCTCTACCAATTTCTTCTCTTTCACTAGGATCTACCTCCCTGACTCCACTATCACTACTATCATCCTCTATATGGATAGTCTCACTTGTTTGGCTTTATGCAATCTTGACTCTTACATCTTTTCTTCAGCCAATTCTTTCTTAAGCTTTGCATACTCTTGTCTTTTTCCCTCCGATGTAGCCTCACTAGGTATGCTACTCATCTTAGCACCCACTTGTAGTTTACCTATAGCATCACTTTATTTTGATGTTTTAACTACTATGGCCCTCATGATCCTCTATCCCATTGGTCCCTTAGTAGCTTGGGTCTACTTTGTACTGGTGTTGTGGCTAGATGACCCTGTTTCCATAAATGTGCCTCATGATACTGCCACTATCACCCACAAGGCATATGGATCCATTAAGGTGGCATTCTTATCCTTTTCAATAATCTTTGCTTCTACAACCCTTTTCTTCTTCTCATAGAAGCATTGGAGCTGATCCTGATGCTCCCTTTCTATTTTCTTACCTTTCTTTGGAAATGTGGGCTCAATTCCCTTAGCTCTGAGTTCTTCTATTTTATCCTTCAACCTTGTCTTGGAAAATAAAATGACAGGTTTGAACAATGCGTCCAAATATATATTCCATGGTTGTGACCAATCAGGTTCTCCAATAGGGACAAGCCTGTCATTCTTGTAGCTAGGATGTAACAATTCATTATCATCCTTAATTTCTGAAGGCACATAAATTTCCCCTATAGTTTTCATTTTGTCTACTATTAGCCTTTTGTGTGCTATTTTCCTTACTTCTCTGTCATCTTTGCAATCTGACCAGTAGTCCTCAATGTGCACATGATGTTTGAATTTGGAATCAATGGTTATTTGGATCCTATGGAAAGAATCAAACTGTCTTGCTAGTTCAAATTCCTCAAAACCATAATATCTTAATTCCTTCTCTGAATATTCAGCCACCTCTTCACTATAGTAAAAATATCTTCCAATTGCCCAAGGAAGTTTAATATTTCCTCTGTTCCACTTCTTCTTATACATCCTGAAAGCATTCAAGTTTTGTCTTGAAAATTCTAGTACAATCAATCTATTTGATGGATATCTGGGCAGCATGAATGGCTTCCCCTCAAAACCCTCAGTTCTAATATAGATAAAATGTTGGAATTGTATATACCAAGAACTATGCAATCCAAGCGTGTTCTCTACATCCTCAGCTAATCTTTTATCCTTTTCTCCTTTTAAAACTCTTACAATGTATGTATAGGATACATCATTTACTAAAGCATATTTCCTTAATGTATTACCCTCCTGTAAATCTGGATAATGTTCATAGACCAATTTCTGATATGGGCCATTCCCCATGGTCCCAACTCTGTCAATTCCAATTATGTATGGTTGAATCATTGATGCACATGAATATAACACATATGATGATAAGTAAAAAGGCATCATTTTTGTTTTCTTGACATAGCTTGCTTCCATATGGCCATACCAATCGTCTTGGCCCAATGAATTTGTCCATCCTCCTTGTTTGCTTCCCTTATGAATTGAATGATAGTGAACATCCAGGGTACATTTAATTGCATCTCTCAAACCTACTAGCCTGCTCAACATTGTTATCATTAGATGTATTTCTTCCTTGAAATCTATTCTGTGTAGATTCCTGGGCACTCTTGCTATAGCCTTAGGTTTATTCTTTGCATTTTACTAGATGTCAAAGATTTACTTTTGCATTCTCTTTCATTACTATTAAATTCATCATTGTATTTCGTCTATATCTATGTCCACCATTTTATCTTGAATTTCTAGACCAAAAGTCCTTGATGTCCCCTCTATAGTCAAATCTGCAATCACCTAGTCTTCATGTATTATATTTTTGGTATTTACATCATACTTGTATATGCATTCCAGAACCAAATCCTTAGCTTCCATGGCTAACAGAAAACTCACAACCCTATATAATCCACTATCCCAAATGTATTTCATGTCCGGGGTGGCATCTATGGCTGTGATCTTCTAAAGAATACCCTCTGCATCATAAGACCCCACATTTGTGTTAGTACCAACTCCACTTTTGCCTAGCAAAGTTGAATATCCTTTGTGCACAGGCAATTCTTCTTTTTCCATTTCCTTCCTTGGTTTTCTTTCTTTCTTCACTTTTTCTTCACCCACTGGATCTGCTTTCTTTTGTTTCGGGGCCATCTTGTGAAAAATCACATTTTTGCTCCTTATTTTCACTTCATTTACCTAGGGTTTTACGATGAATTTTTCACATTTAACATTCACCCTAACCCCTTTTGTCTTTTTTGTTTTCGAGCTTCATATTACTTAACCCAAATCAACTAAATTTCTTAACGAAATACAATAATTTAACATTTTCCTGTATTTTTAAAATGAAATTACTACTAATAATTTTGCATTTCCAATTAACTGAACTATAACAACGTTCAAGATAAATACATGTATTTGTGACAACTAAACTTTACAAGCATTGACTCACTTTACCATTTTTCCAATCCATCCTCGTTCTGAAATTTTGTTCAACAATGAACTCTCTGTTCAATCTATACAATAGTTTTCTTTCTTTGCAATTTTAACTTTTACAATGCAATTATGAAAGAAAACAATCTTTTATTTGCCCTAATATGTTAAAATTCATCCTTTCAATGTTAGTTCTGCCATAAATGCCGCATTCAATGCACATACGGCCTCAACTTTCTATTTTAGCTTTTAATTTTGAACATTATATCCATTAGTCTGCCCTTTGCATACATATAATTTTTTGCATGTCTCCTTGTATATTACTTTTTGTATATCACTTTGTATGTTTTTAAATTTACAAGCCTACATATGCAATGGGTTATAAAATAATGTTACCTTTTCACCTTATGTTTAACTTCAATATCTTTTGTTTGTATGTCACGATGTATATAAAATAGATGCAAATCATCATAAAAATGCAACCCATACAAACCCTTTACTCTTTTTGCAGTGCCTTACCCTCTTTGTATGTCGTTAATATACAATCATTCATGCATACGAAGCATTAACCATATTTCATCTTCTTTTGAAATCTGCGTTGAAACTTACCTTTCCATTTTTTGTATCTCCGCTTGTATCTGCAACATACAATCGCGAGATAACCACTGTGGACCCCACCTTACCTACCCACTTGTATCTTTTCGAAACAATAATAATTATATCTATACTTAGATACAATCTCTTATACATGCAAACTTCTATACAATCATTTTAGATTTTTCCCTCTTATTAACTGTATTGTACAATCTTTTTAGATCAGTACATGTATACTAAATGAAGGCATACTTACTCAAAATGCATTCATAAATGTACATCACTTACGTCAGATTTAACCATCTTTTGGACTCTGCAATTGTATGTATGTAAAAGATGTAAAACCTGAAATATACAAACATACAAACTATGTGAAATACCTTTTCTCATCTTAATAAACCATATTGTATACCACTCTCAGGTTCCTAAATATATATTGCTTTGTATATTACTTTACACTTAGACTGAACATACATACAAACCCACATACAACGTGAACCTAACACTTTATTCATTCCATTTGTGAAAACCTATCGGGTCTGACTTGCATACAAAGGATACAAACATTAAGCATATGCATGCAAACTACCAAAATACAAAACCCAATTGTACTTGACATGACTTAGACAATGAATTCACATACAAATGACTTTGTATATGACATACAAACCTCTACATAATGCATTTTACCAAAAACACATATATCTCACAAAATATTGGTAATTTTTTATTGGTTCAAAAAGCTACCCTTACTCATTTTTCACAACGAATTCACCACTATTCTCTCTTGGTACTTAATACTAGATCTTTTCAATATTTTACATGATTTGTATTACTTACCCCTTTTCCCTTTACCACCAAATAAAACCACACACGAGAAAAAACAAGCAACAAAGCCACAATAGGGGTCCTCATTTTGCTAAGAGGTAAAATGGGGCTTGTGGTGAGCATCACAACAACTAGCAACCAAACAAAACAACTAAATTTAAATCATTAAATAAACTAAGTGAAATAAATTCATAACTTCCAACTTCCTTACATGCAAACCATCATTTAATCTGAGACTCAACGTACTCAATAAGGTGCATGAATCTTTCAATCGAGTTTAAGTGTGTGCATTTGATTAATAATCCTCATCTTGAAAATGAGTTGAATATGTTGGCAAGAGACACTGTGTGGCTTCACTAGTGTTGTCATTGATGGCAACAAAGTCTATCCCACACATCCGCAGTACATAGTATGCCTATACTGAAAGTCAGATTGAAGATTGTTTTGATCCGGTGAACAAGAACAAAGTATGTAACAAGGTCCGACAATCAGGTACAGATCTCTTAGATGTTGTAACTCAGTAAGTTGCGAACTTGGGAAAGTCAAGAGGGGTATCATGACTACTGTATTCCAAAGATTTACCCTCTGGTAGTAAAGCATGGAAATGATATGAGCATCTACATATTGGGTTCCAGTCAAATAGAGCAGAAAGAGGAAGAACTAAGCGGTAGAGTATCAAACTTCAATCCGGATGAGTAAATGGTGTTGATCAAACAATTTGTGGGATCATACATTGTTGGTCGACATGATTAATGACTTCTATGTCTATTTATTTGATACGCATCACAAATCAAGCATGGATTCAGCTGAAAAAATAATTACTTGCAGTGTTCTTGATGCCGACTAGCAAGTTGATAAAAATCCTTGATGCAGATATATATCAAATAGATTTCAGCATGTGAGAATGAAAGTGATAAAGTAGAGAAGAAAAGTGCGAAGAAAAGAAGAGATAAGTGTGGGAATAGCTATCCAAGCCCGGTATATGACAGAACAACATTGAGTAGAGGAAGGATGAAGTGCATCAGATCAGTATATTGTGCCTAAACCAGAACTGAACTCTTGCATTTGTAGATGCTTCTCATCAATTCAAAAACTTCATTATCTTCTATAAGTTTTGTAGATAGTGAGTCTCTTATAGGTAGTGTGCCTCTTGTGACCAGTGTGCTTGGGCAGTGAGCCCTAATTGGCAAGTGCCATTTTGTACTCCTTTATTCTTTTAATAGAGAATACAATCTTGGGTTAGTCACCCTGTGGTTTTTCCCTTAATAGGGTTTTCCACATTAAAATCCTTGTGTTATGTGTATTGATTTTATTTATGCTCTTATGGTCACATATGCTTATATAATTTGATGTTACACTGATTATTAAGATAACAAAAGAAAAAAAAGTTAAGGAAATTTTGAGATAACTGATTCACCCCCCCTCTCAGTTATCTACCTTGTTTCCAACAATTGGTATCAGAGCTAAGTTCCTCTGAGCAAAGCCTAATAGCTTGAGGAAGATTTGGGAATCTCAATGGATATATATGGTATGAAGGAACAACTTCAGTTTGCCCTAGATGATCTTGAACAATGCCATTCTGATGTCAATAATTTGAGAGAAAGACTCAAACAAGTTGATGATTTCATAAATGAGCTAAAAGAAAAACTTATTATCTCTATGAAAAAAAGAAAGGAACTACTTCAAAAATTAGCCAATCAGAATGAAGACAATGATACTAATGAAGATCTGAATGAGAAAAATAAGCTATGTGAGAAGCTGTCAAAAGAGGTCAATATCGTAAGGCATGAAATGGAATCAGGGGTTATGAGATTCACTCAAGAAATTGAAGAAAAAAGGAAAAGTGAAGATAATCTAAAACAATCCCTTAAGGAGAAGACAAAGGACTACCACAAAATAGATAGAATAATTAGGCATCTTGAATCTGATCGTGAAGAAGCTAGAGATAATGAGAACAACTTGAGAATCAGATAGACACTCTTAAACAAGATCTTCAAACAACAAATGAATACAAAGTGAAATTCAAGATAAGCTTAGCCCAACTTGAAGTTCTTCTTAAAAGCCAAAAGAGGGTAGATGATAAGCATGGCTTGGGATATGAGAAAGTTGAAAGCTCCGGATCTGGTCAGAAGAACTTTGGATCAAGAAATCAAAGAAATAGGCCTAGAAGACCTCTGGTAAGGCAACCAAATGCTCAAAGATACCCATCCTTCAATGGATATTGCTTCAATTACAACAATTTTAGTCATAAAGCAACTCAGTGCAGAAGGAGAATGAATCAGACTAATCCATCCTTCTCCGGACAATGTTTCAACTACAAAAGGTATGGTCACAAATTTCATGAATGCAGAAATATGCAAATAAACAATTCATTGAATGGTAGATGCTTTGCATGCAATAGAATGGGACATATGGCTAATCAATGCAGATCAAGAGGATATCAATCAAATATGTAAAGAAATGTTGTCTGTTACAATTGCAATAGATCCGGTTATATTGCCAAATTCTGTAGAAGTAAAAATCAAGATAAAGGGGGTCTGATGCAACATAATAAAAAACAAGATAAGGGTAAAGGTAAAGTGAATGCGGATGAAGTTCAAAAGGAGATGAGCAATATTTGGGTGAAGAAGAGTACAAAAAATATTGGGGATGGATCTGCACTGGAATTTGGTGCTGATATTCCTTCTAGAAACTAAACAGATGAGCTTTGGCTCAGGGGGATTCACAGAGAAAAATGAATTCCCCCATCCAGTCAACTAGTACCTAAATTTGGAACATGGAATTTTGTAGATTTACATAACCTTTTGTAAAAATATGAAAGATCCACATGGAGTTTTGCAAGAGTTTAACCGCTCAAGTTAATCTGGTTCTGACAGCGCTCCGGTAAAGCAGGATTATCATAGACATATCTGGTATGATTCAAAATTGAAATACTTTGATCTACAGACCCATGGCATGATTGAAGAAATGAAGATACATTATCAATCCTCACTAACAATGACTCTAAGTTTAGCACAGTGATTCGAGAAGATCTCTCTCAAAATAGGGCAACCGGATAACTTATGTTGTGCATTTATTACAAAAGGAAATTAGGGTTTATGCAAGGATAAAAGGGTTCATTCACTCATTATTTGCACATTTGTATTTGAGAAGAAGAAAAGAAGAGATCTGTAACAAAGTTTCTACAATCAACTGGAAAATTAAATTCAACCAGCAATTTGTTCTGGCTCCTATTTCAAACCCTAAAAGCGTAAAAAGGTATTTCCATTCTGAAAATCTCTCTCTAAATCTTTTGCAAGATGGCTACTCCAATGGTTGTAAAGATCTGTAATAGGCCGCATCCTAAATTCAAGAAACACCCATATAAATCTCTAGAAGTTGATCCTTTATGTGCATTTTCTAGCATTCTGCATGGGGTGTTGCACATAGAAGATGTTAGGGTCTATATCCATGCCAACAATGAGGAATTTGGAGACTGAAAATTGATGGACATCTATCACAAATAGCTAATAGATGAGAATTTTGAACTCAAACCTTAATACAAGGCCCTCCAGGATAAACACTTCAGACATTGCATACACTTTCCCTATTTTGCAGAAGATGATTTGATCCGGTATGTCCTAAGTAGGATGCATGATAATTTCATGTGGTTAATGAGGCCCTTCAAGATAACTAAAGATGCCATCAGGGCAGTGACTAGACTGCATTCTTCCGGTGGGTTACCTGCACTTAAATCTATTAAGAACTAGACAGTAACTGAAGCCATCGAATCTAAATTTGACAAAAGAGCAATGACCATAGATGACATCACTGATCCAGATGTCAAGTTTGCCTCAATGATAATTGGCTATAAAATCTATCATTCGAGCAGGGAGAATTCTATGTCTAGGACTGTAATATATAGCATATCAAATGTTGAGGAAAATGCAGATTATGACCTATGTGATCTTCTCCTAAATCAACTATTAGAAAACCTGTAGAATATCAAAAAGGATAAGAAGAATTCCTTCAAATATGTTTGTCTAATACTGTGTCTATTCTTCTACTATATGAATGAGCTACCTAGATCTAGTGGTTGGGTTTGGCAAAATGATAAACTAGTTGCAATCTAGATTAGAAATTATATGTATGGACTTGGTGATGCTAAAGCTCAGAACACAGCTCTCTGGGGTTACTTTAAGAACTTCCAAAGCATTATGTAAGCCAGAGAGAGGATACCTCAATCCATAGTTGATAAATACAAGGACACAGTGTGCTTCATGGTTAACATTGATCAATGCCTAATGGAGGCAGTTGAGCCTAGAACTGTGTGGATAATGCCTATGGGATACGAGGTCGATGAAAAAATCTTGGAGCTACATATTCAACACATGTTGAGCCAGCCTAAGGACATTGAAGCAGAAAGGTTTGGCACCTTTCAAGAGCTAAGTGTAAAAATACATGTTGAGTTAAGACAGCCGGAGATAAAGAGGAAAATAAGAAAGGAAGTAGAGGAATTTGCCAAAAGATTTGGCATATCAAAGGAGGCTCTTGATGCCAATAGAGAGAAAATGGAGAAGGAAGAAAAAGAAAGAGAAGAAGCAAAGGAAGAAAGTGCCCCTGCACAAACCTCCTCTAGGACTAGATCCTCCAAGAGTTCTACTCCTGTCACTTCCAAGAGCTCAAAGTCTACCAAACTGGAATTCAAGACATCCTAAAAAGGAGAAAAGAGGATGAAGACCAAAGCCTCAAGGAAGTATACAAGCCATAAAGATGATGAGGAAATAGAATTAGATGAAGAAATCTGGGAAATAAAGAAAAAGAGAACATCCAGTAAGGTCTCTGCTAGCAAAAAGGAGGAAGAGAAGGCAGAGGAATTTGTAGAAAAGCCCACTCTTTCCATTGATGACATCATCAAGGCAGTCACTGTGGATGGGACCTGCAGCCAGTGACTAAATTCTATGATGAATACAGTGATGCTGACAAGAGAATTTTGGAAGAAGCTACTATCAGGTACTTGAACATTTACAATAAAGCCTTCATTGAAATAATATCACTAATTCCTAAGAGTCTAGAAAAAGTACTTGAGTTGAGAAAAGAGAATGCAAAGGCAAAAGACTTAAAGATTCAGGAGTAGATAGCAATTTAGCTTTATCCTTCCATCACTCCAAAACAAATGAACATGATTTTCAAAGATTGTAAGGATGAGTTCTGGAGTAAGGCAAGAATGAATAAACTCATGCTTGGAGAAACTAGCAAGTGAAACAAAAGATATCCTCTAGAATGCCTTGAAGAGATTCAATCTTCCCATTGCAGAAGAAATAGATGAAGAACCTTCTACCATGGATGTTGAAGGATTGAATACAATCAATGAAGAAACTTCTGACAAGGATGTTGAAGGATTAAAGAAAATAAATTAAGAGATCTCTGAGAACTTAGACTCTTTAGTTCCAGAAGAGGAAGTTCATGAAGCAGCAAACACATGTGACATCTCTCCTTCGGATCCCACTGTAGCTGTGACAAACATTCCAGACTCTAAAGCTGAAGGAGAAGGTAGAGGAGAGGAGAAGAAGATTCAAGAAGAAGAGGTTAAGGAAAAAGAATAAGAACAAGGAGAGAAGACTAATGATGACTATTTTGATGTCCCAAAAAAAAAAGAAGACTCAATCACTAGCAAGAGACACTGCAGAGGTAGTAAAGAACTTCTTAAACAAGGAAATGATGGAGATAGATGAACCTGAGCTATTTCAAGGGCCACTAAATTTTGACTCTCTCTTTCCGGTTCAGACAATGAAAATAGCATCCTTTGCTCAAGCCAAAGCAAAAGAAAAACTCTTGAAATCTCACATGGAAGACTGTGAACTGTTGGAGATTACATCTGGGATGCTGGAGAAGATCATGCCATCATTCCAAAAGGATTCTTCGGCCTCACCATCCAGTAACCTAAAATCTTTGGTAAATTTTGTTAGCACTCACTTTGAGTCTCTAGAAAAATCAACAGAAATGAAGGTCTGGAAGGAGTTTCTGGGAAAAAGATTCACTGAAATACAGGGACTCATTACTAATGATAGGAGGACCCTAGACATTGGAATAAAGAGCCTTGAAAATGCTCTTAAATATGGTGGGGACATGTACAAATTTTGTCTATCTTTGCCCAAAGTGATAGAGGATATTGAAAAGAAGGTGAAAGAACAAGAAGGTAAACTGTCAAGTTTATCTCAGAATTTTTATCCCCTTACTACCTCTTTAATGAATCAAGAATGCTAGGCCATTGTCATCATAAACGAAATAAAGAGGTTGAACAAAGAAAAGAAGAACATAATAAACAGAATGAGTGAACTAAGAAGGATAATTATCCCTAAGTTAGAGGCAATGCATGAGGCCTTGAGAGATGCTCAGACCATAGCCCAAACCAGTGATCCGACAGATTTAAGAAGGGCAGAAGCATATGCATTTTTGTTGAGTGGTCACATCTCCATTTTGGAAAGGATGAAGCAGAGCTGGGCCATAGAGTTTGTACAGTTCAAGGCCACTTTTGTGGATATACTTAAATATATGTAAGTATAACATATATATATACTTATGCGGCCATGTATAGGTTAATTTTTGCAAAATTTTGGTATGCAAATTCCACCCTTTTCCATTGATGTCAAAGGGGGAGTGAGGAGTAGTGAAAAATGTGGAATCTAGCTAAGGGGGAGCTCCGGTAAAATAGTACAAAAGATAGAGCATCAACCAAGGGGGAGTTTACTGCGATACTTAGCAATTTTTCACTAAGTGTTGCCATCAATACCAAAGGGGGAGATTGTTGGTAAGAGACACTGTGTGGCTTCACTAGTGTTGTCATTGATGACAACAAAGTCTATCCCACACATCCGCAGTACATAATATGCCTATATCGGAAGTCAGATTGAAGATTGTTTTGATCTGGTGAATAAGAATAGAGTATGTAACAAGGTCCGATAATCAAGTCTAGATCTCTCAGATAGTGTAACTCAGTAAGTTGTAGACTTGGGAAAGTCAAGAGGGGTATCATGACTACTGTATTCCAAAGATTTAGCCTCCTGTAGTAAAGCATGGAAAAGATATGAGCATCTGAGTATTGGGTTCCAGTCAAATAGAGCAGATAGAGGAAGAACTGACTGATAGAGTATCATACTTCAATCCAGATGAGCAAATGGTGTTGATCAAACAATTTGTGGGATCATACATTGTTGGTCGACATGATTAATGACTTCTATGTCTATGTTTTTGATAAGCATAACAAATGAAGCATGGATTCAGCTGACAAATTAATTACTTGCAGTGTTCTTGATGCCGACTAGCAAGTTGATAAAAATCCTTGATGCGGATATATATATCAACTAGATTTCAGCATGTGAGAATGAAAGTGATAAAGTAGAGAAGAAAAGTGTGAAGAAAAATAGAGATAAGTGTGGGAACAACTATCCAAGCCTGGTATGTGATAGAACAAATTGAACAGATGAAGGATGAAGTGCACCAGATTAGTATATTGTGCCTAAACTGAAACTGAACTCTTGCATTTGTAGATGCTTCTCATTAGTTCAAACACTTTATTATCTTCTATAAGTTCTGTAGATAGTGAGTCTCTTGTAGGCAGTGTGCCTCTTGTGAGCAGTGTGCTTGGGCAGTGAGGCCTAATTGGCAAGTGTCATTTTGTACTCCTTTATTCTTTTAATAGAGAATACAATCTTGGGTTAGTCACCCCATGGTTTTTCCCTTAATAGGGTTTTCCACATAAAAATCCTTGTGTTATGTGTATTGATTTTATTTTTGCTCTTATGGTCACATATGCTTATATAATTTGATGATGCACTGATTATTAAGATAACAAAAGAAAAGAAAGTTAAGGAAATTTTGAGATAACTTATTCACCCCCCCTCTCAATTATTTTCCTTATTTCCAATAGAATAAACCAGTGACTAGTGTTAAACTACATAGTTGATGTCATTCCCTCATAGCCAACTAGATAGAGCCTTGCTTCCAACAGGCATTCATAGCCCTAGTAAGGTTATCGTTACAATCCTCCTAAGTAGAGCCCCACTGCTAGCAATTGTCTATAGCCCCAGTAGAGTTACTTAGATGACTTAATCTAGATTTTTAGTAAAAACCATTTTTATTTATTTATAACTCTGTGTAGCATAAAAATTTATAAGATATTATCATTGTACATTCATTATGCAAGGTATGATCACTTGCTAAAATTAAGCTAAGAATTGTAATGGCTACAAGGTTGACCTCTGATTTTTCACTTAACACCTACACTAGTATGTTCAACAAACCCAAGGATTTTAGATGTGTCATCATGAGAAACTTCCCTTGAATACTCAACTCACAATTATTGAATACAAAATTTCACAAGTCAAAAACTACTCTACATTTATGAAAGTCACAACAAGTTATGCATAAGTTCCAAATGATTAACCTGAGTGCTTTGAATTTTCTACTATTTTCAGTGGTTGTTAATCTACTCTTGCATACCTCAAATCAAAACAAACATCCCTGCCAAGGAAACACAACAAACAAACCAACCAAACCCAAAACAAAACAAAACAAAACAAAAGCAACAACAAAAACAAAACAAACCTTATACACTATTTACAATATGATAAATAATAGGACACAATCTCAAGCTTGAAAGTAATGTTTCAAATGTTGGCCATTAACAGGTAATGGCACATCTTCTCCAATCAAAGTCTTGAGCCTAAAAATGTTGTCTACTATTATCTCTGCGACCTATAGTGGACCGAACCACAATTTGTCAAATTTTCCATGATTTCCTTTCTTATCATGTGCCTTATACCAACACAACACTAGATCTAATATTCTGAATGTTTTGACCCTTGCTCTTTTATCAAACCACCTTTTGACCACAGCTTGGTGCTTCACAAATTTATCTATGGACTGATCTCTCTTCTTGTCCAATTCTAACATTTGGACTAACCTGGCCTCTCTATGATCATCAAAGCCCAAATACTCATTAGCAAACTTTTAGATAGGTATTCTTAAATTTACTGGAAGTATGGGATTAGTCCCATAAACTGGGTGATAAGGTGCATGCCTAAGGCTGACTTAACCTTAGTCCCATTTACCCACAGTGCATACTTTAACAATGTGTTCCACTCCTTTAGGATTTTTACAATTAGCTTCTTAATGATATCTTGCAGGATTTTGTTACTAGATTCTGCCAAACCATTACCCTGAGGGTAATAATTTGAAGAAAACTTTAAAACTATACCATACTCAAATGCCCATTTTGAAAATTTTAGAGAAGAAAAGGCAGGGCCATTATCACATACCAGAGCATAGGGGGCCCCAAACCTTGTAATGATGTTTTCTTCTAGAAATTTGATGATGACTTCAGTAGTAGAGAATTTACAACATGTTACCTCTATCCACCTCGTACAATAATTAGTCACTGTTAGTATAAACTTACATCCTGCAGATGATGGTGGATTTATGACTCCAATGAAATCCAAGCCCCATTGTGCAAACGTCCTAGACTCAATGACTGGCTGTAGTGGATTAGCTTGATTTCTACCTTTGTCTGCTGTAGTTTGACAGGTATGACAACTTCTAATATGATTCTCTATATCTTTAAACATGGTGGGCCAATAATAACCTACTCTTAAAATCTTATGAGTGGTAGCTAAGTGGGAACCATGAGTTGTTCTGTATTTATCATGCAATTCTGATAATACCTTGTTTGCCTCTCCGCTATTCAAACACCTCAAGTATATTCCTTCACGATTCCTTTTGAACAAAAGACCACTTTGTACCATATATCTATGTGCTTTAAGTTTCAATACTCTCCTCTGAGAGGACTTCATCTTGTTTGGATATTTCCTTGAGATTAAGAAAGTGTTCAGATCATCATACCACCTGGATGCATCATTAGAATTCAACATATATTGTTGTTTCACCAAATTTGGTTCAGTATTGGCTATTATCTGTACTAATGCCTGACCTCTAACTAACTTCATTGGAATAATCTCCATATCAAACTCTTGTAATATGGTGATCCATTTGGCTCTTTTCTCTCCAGGCTCATTTTCCATCAGCAACATTTTCACCGCTGCATCTAGTACTATGGCTTTAACTTGGCTTCGTAATATGTAATGCCTGAACTTTTTTACTGTCCTTACTAATGTAAAGGCCTACCTCTTTGTGTCTAAATATTTCAACTGTGCATCCTTCAAAGGTGCACTCATGAAAGCAATAGGATTTTTTTCATTTTCTTCTCCTTTTTGTATCAAGATAGCTACAACTAAGTGTGTAGATGCAAAAGAATAAATGTAGAATGGCTTGGTATAATCTGGACTTGCTAGCACCAGAGCATCAGAAATGGCCTCCTTAATATCTTCAAATGTTGCATTGGCTATCGGTGTCCATTCTATTATTGCATCCTTCTTTAGCATTGCATTCAATGGTTGTACAATATCTGCAAATCCTATAATAAATTTTCGGACAAAGTTAATTTTTCTAAAGAAAGACTTTAATTCTTTTTTAATTTTAGGCAATTGCAACTTTTTAATCCCTTCTACCCTATTTGGATCAATTGATATTCCATTTTCAGAAATGATATGTCCTAATAATTTTCCTTTTGTCTTGCCAAATGAACACTTCTTGGGATTGAGAGAGATTCCATACCTTTCACATCTTTTAAGAACTCTTCTCAAATATTTTGCATTAGTTGATGCATTTTTAGAATATACAGTTAGATCATCCATATAAATGACAATACACTTATCTGATAATCCTTGAAATGTAATGTCCATGGCTCGCTGAAAAGTAGCACCTACATTAATCAAACCAAAAGGCATTCGCCTGTATGCATAATTACCCCATTTACAAGTAAATGTAGTCTTTAACCTATGTTCCTTATCAACCAAAACCTAAATATCTCCTAAAAATCCATCTAAAATAGACATCATCCTAGCTCCATTTACTGCTTGAAGTACTTCATCTATTGGTGGTAATGGATAATTATCTTTTTTAGAAGCTTTATTTAGGTTTCTAAAGTCTACACACAATCTAATGTCTCCATTTTTCTTTCTCACAGGCACTAAATTTGCTACCCAAGTTGAATGTCTTAGTGGAAAAATTATCCTGGCAGACAACAATTTTTTGACTTCCTCAAAGATCAAAGGCTCTAAAATAGCATTCATAGACCTCTATTTTTGCCTGAATGGTTTCACTCCTGGTTTTAAAGGTATCACATGAATTATGATGGACGTATCATAAGTCTTCAAATCTTCATATGTCCATGCTATTACGTGTTTATACTCTTTTAGAACATCAACAATTTATTTTATTAACTCTTCAGAGCAAGCCTTTCCAATCAACACATTTTGTTGACTTTTCTCTGTTCCCAGGTTATAGGGATCACATTTACCCCCCTCAGTTTTGGGCAAATCCTTCTGTCTGACTACCCCATCAAAGTCAAAAAATCTTTTCTAATTCTATAACACCCTTGGGCAAGAAATTACTCTTCAAGTTTATTATGTCTTGTTCATCCCAAGACACATTAGATCTCTCTTGCTCATCAATGATCTGAGCCTCAAATACCTCATTAGTAAGAAAATCCACAATTTGTTGGTCTCCTTCAAATACCTGAAAATGAGTAACGTTATCTGGTTTACTCGAGACATTCACTAGTTTGACAACAAATCGCTTCAAACCTGATAATGTTAATGGCTCTAGGGTACTAGAATCAACTGCTAATGCATCTGGTCTTTAATTTAATTCCTTAGGCACATGCTCAATGTCAAAAGCATCAAATGATTCAATTAAATCCCATACTCTATGCCTATAGTTGACCATTTTTTTGTAATTACAAGCATACAATTTCTTAACATGTTTGACCACTAATTCAGAGTCAGAAAAAACTTTGATTCTCTTTACCCTCTTCTTAATAGCCATGACAAGTCCATAGATCAGATATTCATACTCTGCTACATTATTAGTATAGGGAAATTGTAACCTATATGTTGCCAAAATGACTTACCACTTTGATTAATGAGCTCAACCCTAGCTCCTGCTCCTTGCTTAGATTTAGATCCATCACACTTTAATGTCCAAATGTGACTCTTATCATTTTGACCTTGACCTTTCACTTTAGAATGACTTTGTTCACCTGTTACTCGCATTGGAGCATCCTATTTATTTCTAGGTGTCTCATCCTGCATCACCTGTACATTAGCATTTTCAGCATGTAATCCAGGATAATCAATATTTTTCATTTTTCATTTTCTTTCTAAAGCTTGGATTGGCTCATTTATGTCATCAAGAAAATGCAATTCTGGTTTACGAAGAATAAACTTTTCACCTTGTTGTTCCATTTTCCTCATGCACTTTCCATATTGATACTCAATGATATCCCTGCACATTCCATAATTCTCTTTAGGATGGGGAGTGTTATGAACTCTGCACAGAGATTTGTACAATTTACACTGAATTGGAGATGGTTGCTTAATGCACTCTTCTATCTCCTGTCTTATAATATGGCTAAAGATGTTTACAACATTAGCCTCTTCATCAGAAGAGTTACAATCTGACTCAATGAATATCACAGTTTCTTTGTTAATAGGCTTTGTCTCAAAGTTTAACATCGGTATTTCCTCAATTTGTACTCCCTTGTTTGTGACTTTATAAACACCTGATTCAACAGAGGCATACAATATCTCATTTGTTCTATTATACTCTAGAATCATGTGTTTCATTCTAGGCTTAGCCTCTATCCTAATCTAATTTGGGACACCTCTCCAAGGTAACCACATATGCAAGAAATCGATGGCCATATATCCATTCAATGTTTTGGACCAATCCCTACTCAATAGAATTCCATAATTAATAGGTATATAAACTACCTGAATATCAATAAATTGACTCACTCTAGGATTAGAGGCCAACTACATTTGAATGTGAATCAATTCGCCTATCACATTAACCCCAGTTTTGTCTAATTTTGTAACAACCTTGGCAGACTTTGCAGGAGTCAATCGTAAAGACTTGCATATCCCTAGAAGCATAATGTTAGCTGAGGCCCCTAAATCTACCATACAATTGTGTATATTATTTTCTAACATTCTTAAGGCCAACAAAAAAGGAGGAGCTTCCTTCTTTTCTACATACATGACGACATTAGTGTTTGATGGTTGCTCAGATTTCTTACCTTTGTCTTTGGACTATGCATCCTTACCATGAACATCATTGTCAACACAAGTCTCTTTTGCTATAGATGTGTCTAAAGATTTCATGAAAGTAGACCATACCCCTAGACTTTTCAATAACTCATATAGAGGTACACTCACCTTAATTTTCCTTATTTCCTTAGACAAATAGTTCATTAACTTCACTATTTCCATAGACTCTGTTTTTCTTGTTTGGACCTTTGATGCTGCTGTCCCACTAAATCCTTGATGATTAGCTTTTAAAATTATAGGATTATTACTCGCATATTGATCATGAGGAGAATTGAAGTTCTTAGGAGGAATGGAAGTAGTGAAAGGACCTCTAGGCTTGGTATTGCTCCTCAGATTATAAGTGTGATTTCTATTAGACTGTTGAAAATCCTACACCTCCTCTGACTCACTTAATACCTTATTTTTAGTCTCAAAAGGAAACTAAAAAGCATCTAATACTAGGGCTAACTCTGGATACAAACTCTCACAACAATAAGGCTCATCATCAACTATCTGATTATCCTCTTCTCTAGTTGTGAAAGTGAAACTTTCTAAGACTAAAGCAGACTCAAATCCTGAAGGTACTATTTCATTCCCTTTGGGAATGAGAAATTCAAATGTAGGAGCTTGTACATCAACATTGAAAATACTAGCAACAAGGTGAAATTGAGGGCAGTCAAGCTCAGCATGTGCACTTGTATTATGAATTCTACACCAATTTTTTAATGCTACATTGGCCATTTGAATTCTGGCTGGCTGTTTCCTTTCCTGAATATCTGGCCCTCAAATGGAGATGGCAAAGTACCATTATTTGGTCCTATGTTCCATGTCCTAGGTGGCTTAGGTTGATTCTAATTTCTGTTATTATTACCCCAGGCCTTGTTATCTCCATTATGTCCCCAGTTTTGCATTCCCTATCCTTGATTATGATTTTTTCCTCGGTTGTAATTCTAATTTTGATTTCAACCTTGACTTTGACTATAATTTTGGTTCTGATTTTGACTATATCCCTAAGTATTTCTACCATAGAAATTTTTATTTCTCAATTGTGTCATCTCAATGGTTAATCTTCTTAAGTGTGTAGTAATTTCTTTTATTTCTTCTCTATCATCTTGTGCCTTTGCAACAAATGTATCTTGAGGTGGTTGGAAGAAAGACTGACCATTAGCCTGATTGTTATTGTTATTATTACCAGTGTAAGGAACTATAGCCTCGATAGGGGAAGGACTATACACAAGTGTATGTGTAGGAGTTGGATTTAACAATGGAGTATGGTGCATGGGAACTCCATTCGATGGTTGTGCCTAATTTTGCATCCTAGGATTTCCTACAATTAGAAATGGATTATATGTGGTTTGTCTCATCTCTTGGTTTATAGCAACTGCTTCTTTATAAGCTTTTGATATAGTATATATATCAATCTTTCTCTTGACAAACATAGTAGTCAACAAATCTAAGGTGACATAATACATGGCTAATAAGGCCTCATGAGTTACAGTATAAGGAGAAACTAACCTAGAGAAAGCCTTCTAAAACCTATCATTGAAATTATGAATGAGCTCTCCTTCACCTCTGTTAATTTTTGCCAATTTATTATATAAGGTAGAAGGATCGAATGGTCCTCTAAATCTAGACAAGAATGCCTCTTCCATGAGTGTCCAAGAAGAAACATGACCATCTGGCAAGTTAACATACCAGTTAGAAGCCTTGTCATTGAAGGTGTAAGGGAACAACCTACACACTACATTTTCATGTTCTAATCTAGCTCTGAAGCATGCTTCTTTGAATATCCTAATATGATCTTCTGCATCCTAATGCAATTGATATTTAGGATAGATGTTCTCAGGATTTTTTGGCATCTCATGGTAATCATGAAATGCTATAGGGGAATTGACATTGAAATATGCCATTATTGGACCTTATGGTGGACTAGGGCCTCTACATGGACTTGTATTTAAGGGAGGACTGGGACCTCTGAGAGGCTCTGAACCAAGATTCAGAGATCTAAACAAAGAACTATCAGGACTTACGATATTATGTATATTGAAAGGTGATCCAGGAGGAGTTCCTGATGAACCTCCTACATGTGATATTCTAGGATTCCAAATCAAAGGACCTTTATTTTGTCTCATACCAGGCAATTGTACAAAGATGTTTTCTAAACTAGACCTAGACCTAGTCACTCGACCGCTATTATGAGCCATCTTTGCACAAATCTAACCTCAATTCAAATCAGGCCCTCCTTCTAGCACCAAAAACTATTGATGATTGTTCTTCAGATTCATAACAAAAGTTAAAATTCACAAAGGAACCTTAGCTATCTTGAAAACTATGAACAATTAACTAAGAATTCTTCATCTCAAGTTTCTATATGGTTAGGTCTTGACCTAGTGGATAATTCAGCAGGTTGATGTGAAACTGTAATATTTAAGGGGCCTTACATAAACTAAAGTATTCAATGACTTATTGGACTCAAATTATGTAAATTGTTGCAAATATCAACAAAGTATTCATTCTTTTGCACAAATTCACTATTGTATCACAAAAATTTCTATGAATTTCAATGAAACAAACTTTGCCTCTCAAATTAATATGAAAATTGCCAAATGTAATTCCTCATTCTTTATTCAAATGCAAGATAATTTCCTTCAAATTTATGCGTTTAAGCTAATTAGTTTTCAATTGTTGGAGAAAAGTTAAAGAAACTCAAATTAAGTATCACTCCCTATAGGATCTACGTGTTCTGTTACTCACACTTTATGGAATATAGTAAATTGATCAAATCAACACATTCAAATCTAAAAATGTAAAGTCCTGAACATTTTCATGAACATACACCAGAGATTGCAAACCTTCAAAGAATAATACTTCAAATACAAGTAGAAATCACAAACACTCAAAAATAGATGTAGAATTCTGAATTTACTTATATTCAAAGCACAAAGTCATATAAAATTTACAATGTAGGAACGACTTCTGTTTCATTAATCAAATTACCAAAAAATTTATAGACATTTTGACAGATAAACTAAGGAGACAAGACACTCCACGTACTCCTTAATGCAGACACAGGTGACCTCCCCTTTCTGAACTAAAAGAAATACTTCAGTATTGCAATAAACTTTGACAAATTACAATCTCAAGCTAAATTCTAAAGTCCCTGTGTAATATGATACAAGTAGCAGAGCTTATTATATAGATTTCTAAGCTTCATACTACTATGGTTACAAAATCTCATCAATGGTCATCATTCAAACTTTCCAGATAAACGGTAGGAGTCAATTCCTAACCACCCTCAAAATATCGCAATGGTATCTTTGTTCACCTCAAAGGATGCCTTTGGAATCTTTTCAAAATAAAGATACCTGCTGACTTTTCTTGTTTGTTGACTTTGGTCAATGATACCCTCCAATTGCATTCTTACTTGACATATTCTCCTTTCAATACTCTTATATTCCTTTAGGTATTCTGAAAAATTATCTAACACTCCTTTGATAAAAGCACGGTTACTCTCCTGGCTTTTTGCCAATGTGAATTCTTGTGCTTTTAGTCCATCCTGCAACTTCTTCTCTTTTATCTCCAAATCAATAACTCTTTTCAAGTATTTCCTGATCTTAGCACCTATTTCTATCATAGACTCAATCATTTCCGTGCTAAGATGTGCTGTGGGGTACTCTAAACATGGCAAAAATATTGCTTTAAATTCTATTATAGTCTTTTCTATTTCATATGCGGGTACTTCTAGGCATTCATGCCCGGTGAGTTTTTCTACCATTTTCATGTGTACCTTTATCATGCTATCCGTGACCTCTTCTAGGTCTCTAGTTTTTATAATGTAATTTCTAAGAATTTCTTCTTCATATTTCAATTCCAATTTGGCCTGTGGCAACTGATTGACCATTTGAGGAATAATGGCTCCTTCAATTATTAGTTCTTCTACTCTGTCTTCTACTTCATCAAGTTGCCTTATTTCTGATTTACATTCCTCTTTTATGAATTGGCAGTTGTGTAATATAACACTACATTTGTTCTTCTCTGCCAAAGCCATTTCCCAACTAGTTGCAACTTGCCTTGTTATTTCCTCTTCTTTATGTATGAGGCCTTTGAGCCATTTCTCAAAAATGTTGGCTTCAATCTTCTTATTTTCCATCTATTTTACCTCCTCCTTAGATAATACTATCATTTTTGTAGGCAATTCTGGTACATTTGTAGTGGAATCAAATATCCCCTTGATAAATTGTTGTAATTTGACAATGTGTCCCTTCATATTTATCCTTATCTTTCTTCAATATTTCTGTAGTGGCCTGATGCATGTCCTCCCACTCATGTTTATGTTGTTCCCTTGTCCTATGACCTAGATCTATATTAAGTATTTTATAATCTTCTATTGTTATTTCTCCTTTTGACTTGTCTTTTTGTGGTATGGGCAGATTCAACACTCTAGATCCAGAAGGACCTCTCTTGATTTCTAACATGGTTCTGGATTTTCTCTTCTCTATCTGTGGTGTAGAACCACCTAATAGGCTTTTAATATCAATAGGTACCAATTGTACCTCTACCTTTTCTCTCTTGACTTCTGAGCCTACCTAGGCTGGAACCTCCTTTGTAACCTTTTATGTTTTCTCTTCATTGATCACCTCCTCTTGAGGATTCTCCATTTCTGCTTGTTCTCATTGTTCCTGTTGTTGTGGAGGGGGTGGAGGTTAAGGGCCTTGTTTTGGAATCAATGGATTGTCTTGCTTCACTAATTCTCCCTCATTATTATCATCTTCTATCTCAGTATCTCCTCCCTCTTCATCACCTTCCTCTGAATTCTTTTCCTCTAAAAATTATTTTTGTGCCGCTACTTCCTTATCTTTTTGCTCTATATCTTCTATATCCATACCTTCCTTTTGTTTCTCATGTTTAATATTACCTTCAACAACATTTTCTATGTTATCTCTTCTTTCCTCAAGCTTATCTGATATTTTCATTGATTCTCCTATTGTTTCAACTTGTTCCTGTACTCTTTCAGGCCTATTTGTTTGTTCTTTTTGTGAAGGTGAACCTATGCTCTTTTCAGGTTCCTTTGTATCTTTCTCTTTTTCATTCTTACTTTCTGCATCCTTTTCTTCCTCTACAGTCTTTTCTTCTTCTATATTCTTTTGTTCTTCACTATGCTCATAATACATATTCAAAATACCTAACACATCAGCACCAGAAGCACTCATCTCTATTTCCTTCTCAACCTAGGCCGGTGTTTCCTTCACAACCTGGGTTGGTGTTGCCTTCACAACCTTTTCAGGGGTGTCTTCCTTTTCAGATTCCTCTATATGGTGTGCTACATCCTACACCTCTTTAATGATTTCAGGTGACACTAATGTACTGAAAGGATCTATTTCCTTTGCTCTATCTTGCACATTCTCTTCTTCAGATTATGAGCTTTGTTCAATTTCCATATACGTTTAAGTGTCATGTCCCTCTTTTGGACCAATGTATTCACTTAATTTCTCATCTCTACCAATTTCTTCTCTTTCACTGGGATCTACCTCCCTGACTCCAATGTCACAACTATCATCCTCTATATGGACAGTCTCACTTACTTGTTTGGTTTTATGCAATCTTGACTCTTACAGCTTTTATTTAGCTAATTCTTGCTTAACCTTTGCATACTCTTGTCTTTTTTCCTCTGATGTAGCCTCACTAGGTATGCTACTCATCTTAGCACCCACTTGTAGTGCACCTATAGCATCACTTTGTTTTTATGTTTCTCCCTTTGATGTTTCAACTACTATGGCCCTCACGATCCTCTATCCTATTGGCCCCTTAGTAGCTTGGGTCTGGTGTTGTGGTTAGATGACCCCGCTTCCATAAATGTGCCTGATGATACTGCCACTGTCACCCCCAAGCCATATGGATCCATTAAGGTGGCATTCTTATCCGTTTCAATAATCTTTGCTTCTACAACCCTTCTCTTCTTCTCATAGAAGCATTGGAGCTCATCTTGATGCTCCCTTACTCTTTTCTTACCTTTCTTGGGAAATGTGGGCTCAATTCCCTTAGCCCTGAGTTCTTCTATTGTATCCTCCAATCATCTCTTGGAAAATAAAATGACAGGTTTGGACAATGTGTCCAAAGATGTATTCCATGGTTGTGACCAATCAGGCTCTCCAATAGGGACAAGCCTGGGATTCTTGTAGCTATGATGTAACAATTCATTATCATCCTTAATTTTCAGAGGCACATAAATTTCCCCCATAGTTTTCATTTGTTCTACTATCAGCCTTTTGTGTGCTCTTTTCCTTACTTCTCTGTCATCTTTGCAATTTGACCAGTAGTCCTCAATGTGCACTTGATGGTTGAGTTTGGAATCAATGGTTCTTTGGATCTGTTGGTACTCGAATCAGCAGTGGGTTTGCTAGTTCCAATGCACAGGCAGATTTGGCCAACTAATATAGGAGGTTGCGTGAGCTGCCTTTGCTTCACTTCTGGTTCTGCCGCACTAAGGGAGGTTATCCCTATAGCTAATGATGTAACTTGACTTGCCCAAATGGAAGAATGATTTAGCTTTACAAATACAGGCAGAATACTCTCACTTTTAGACCAAGATTTGTATGATAAGTCACTAGGTTGGCAACTCTCTTGGACATTATCTGACTGGTTGAGGTATGAGAGTATGCAGGGATCCTAATTCCTTCTCCTCCACTAATAGATTGGAAGTATTGAAATGATTGATTTATACTTTAGATGCAAGACAGGGGGTTTTTGGATCATAAGTACTAAACAAGAGCAGACCAGTGCCTATCTCAGGGCAAGGAGTCAAATAGACATATACAAGTGAACGGTTTGCAACTGCATTCAAGTTTTAGGGGGTCAAAGCTAGTATTCGCCTTACAAATACCACCCAGGAATGGGTATTTTAGCTTCCCATACTTATAGATATCCTGGTTGACATACATACTTCTCCATGATTGACCTAAAACAATTTAATCCACTCCTTGAATGGAAGTCAAAAGATCAAGCATGTGGTAGAGAAAACTATACCCTAGAATCCAAGTAATCCTTAGCAACTAGATTTAGAAGAAGGAAATGCATACAGCAAATGGAGATAGACAACTAAAACACATGCAAATAAGCATTTCTCATATAAAATTGACATGAAACTAAAAAGAATGTACAAAATACATTTGAAATGCAACTCATAAACTCTAGAAAGAGATACGACAACCAGGAAATGTTCTATTTTTCATTATTTACACAAAAAATGCCCAAGTCTTCAACCACCCATGAATGACACAGTTTGCCCCTCATATAGCCAAACTGTACATCCAGCAAAATTAATTACAAGGCAAATCAAAAAACTGCTAGATACAATGCATGAGAAATGGCACTCAGAAACAGTAAATGCAGCAGAGAGACAAAGAGGAATGAGAAGGTGAACTCAGGATTTGTACTGCTATCCAGGGATTTTCTTCATCAATCAGGTGGTTGACCTGTCAACTCCATCGACCATCCTCTACAAGTCTACCATTATTTCCTCACCTACCCATAGGCCCCTTTGAAATGTAGCAGTGGATGCATCTATTGTTTTCCCACTCAAAAATGATTGCAAATACACAGGAAAAAACCTTTACTGTGGGTTCAAAACATGGCCGTCGATCATCTCCTATCGCATGAGATCTGTGGCTCAAAATATGCTAAAAAGTCAAGAACCAATGAAAATGTGCCATGTAGGCACTTCGCTCCTCTATTGCTGACCTTTCCAATCCTTATTTTGCCCTTTTCGCCCTTGCATATGCATGTTCAAATGCATATACAAATTCCCTTTTTAAAACTTTGTATATGCAAGATGCATATACATACAATAGTTAACATGCAAGGTGGACCCCAAACTATTATAGAGCAAATTGCAATCACCATCAGGTCCGCTTTGCATCCTCCTTCCTTGCATATCCCAATGTATATCTGCATATACATTCACCTTATACATACAAGGCGCAGATTTCAAATTTTTATGAGGCATTTTGAAGTTGCTTTGAAATCCGGCTTGTATCTAGCTCCTCTTGTATATCAGCATATATACAAGCACTTGAACATACAAGCCACAGATGCCAACCCTGAATTTGCTGAATTTGATCTTTGTATCAGATCCAGCTTATACATCGCTCCTTTGTATATTTGCCTGTATGTCGCATATACAATGCAAAAATATAAGCCAAATATACAAACAACGGACCTCAAATTTTATACACTGCAATTGATTTCTCCCTTGGGTCTGAATTGTATACTCACTCCTTGTATATCAGCTTGTATGTGTGAACATACAACGCGGATATACATACAAGGCGCAGATTCCAGGTTCTTATGAATTGGATTGGAAAAACCCTTTGAAATCAGGCTTGTATATCATTTGCATTTGTGTGTTTGCATGTTGACTTGTATATTTACCACCCGATGTACATTTTGCTTTGCATATCTGTGGGCCCCACCAATTATACCTTTTCTTTGCATGTTTCCAAATATACAAGGCCCCTTGTATATTTGTACTGTAGTGAATGTATATTTCCTCTTCATACAAACAACGAATCCTTCCTGGAATATGCCTGTAATGTATCCTTTCTCCTATAAATAGCCATTGTATGTCTAAACATACAAACCAAATATACATGCAACCCGATATACAAATAGGGAATATTCCTAAGAATCTGTGAAAGATTCCCCCTATGTATATGCACTATCCAGAGCCCGATATGCATCTAAAAATACATAAAAAATACTTTTTCAAAGACCAATTTGGATCTTGCAAGCCCGCCACTGCATATTCGACTTGCATGTATATACAAACACCCTTGTATATACAAAGACACTTGCACCTTAACTAATTTTGGCATTTTTTCAATTGTAGAGGCTGAAAGTGTTAGAATTTTTGGATTCTTTTTGGGAAGGTGCCTGCATATTTCAATGCTTGAAACCTAAATACTCATGCAGGCACCACCAGTGGCTCTGTCTGGGGATGCATGCCTCTTGCAGGCATGGCAAGAACCTCAGAATCTCTGGTTTCACAGATTGGGCCTTATCCATTGGGCAACAGAGTCAAACATTACACCAACCTGCACACAAAACACATTTATTAAAAAAAACATGGTGGCCCAGGGCCACCAAAAAGGAAAAACCAGAGTTTTCCTCTGTCAAACACTTGATTTTCTTCTGATCTCACTAGGTTAGGCCTGAAGATGCTGCCATGACTTACCCACAAACAACCCTTGTCATTTACATATTCAAACATTTCACTGAGCTTATCCTTGTCAACCTTATGCACATAACCCTCAGCATTAACCAACATAAACAATGTGTATTTGTCAAATAATACATTCTCATATGAAACATGACACATATTATCATCTACATCAGCAACATGCATTGTAAAATGATCTCCCAGCTAGACTAAAAATTGGAAGCACTCAAAGTCCACCACACAGCTAGGATCATTAGGCTTCATTTTATCACAAGCTGGCATATCAAAGAAAAAGATTTCAGATTCACAGCTGTGCACATCATGCACACAACCATTAGCTGCACCAAGCTAGAAAAGATCAGGCTCTGGCATCTCTTTGCAGGAGTTTTCATGATGTATGTTGGTTTCTCTTTCATCAAGATGAGAACAAGAATCCATATCAACATTGGTGCCTAGATTCCCACAATACTCAAACAGATCCTCATCACCATATGTGTCAAAAATGGGTGATCCAGGTGTTTCAATTTCATCATGGTATGTCGCTAGTTCATGGGCAGCAGAACATGCATCTTCGTTACTAATAGATTCTCTTTGTGGAGGAGTATCAGCCTGTATGGCATAAGCAAAACTATAATCAAATGAAGAACAATCATGCTTAGCACTAGCACTTGTTTCAATCTCTGACTGCTCTTCATCATCTCCATGTGTCTGAAAAGAAGGCACTGAGTCACACATGGAACTACTACTCTATTTGCTTATTTCTTCTCTATCCTAAGCACAATACTCACAATGATCTCCACAAATCCATTCAAACAGATGTTCATTTTTGTCCATAACCTCATCACTATTTTTAGAACCAGACACCTCAACCTTGTAACGGGGGTTATCATTGATCCTTCTACTGGCATCCTCAACTGATGTATTTTCATTCTCATTTTTATCTTCACATGAAGCCATAATCACTTGGTCATTTGCAGCCTTATAACCATTATTTATACCAAAACCTATGGACAAGGAATTCTACATGTGCTCAATTCTCATTTTTTCTATATTTTCTACAAACTTGTATGCTATCTGCATACTTGTTATCTTGAATTCCCTCAACAATGCACTAGAGCCCTCTTCAAAAGCTTCAAAATATATGCCAACATAGGCTGAAATATCAAGTCTGAAGACTTTTGGGATTTGTGAAAGGGCTACTACAAATCTATGACTGAAATCAATACAGGGCTCTTTATCTTGTTTTCTGATTTCCATTAATCTTGCAACAAGATCAACAGGTTCTCTTGTAAATTCTTCTTTGAAACAATCAGCAAGTTCATCCCAATAGGCAAAGGATCTCTTTGGAAAGCTCAAATACCAATATCTAGCTTTTACATCAAAGGATCTAACAAAAAACCTCATCCACATATCCTCATCCCTAAATGAATGTCTCTCCATGAAGAAGTGAAAGTTTCAGATATGTGCACCCCCATCACACACATTGTGTCCACTAAATCTAGGCATCTGATTGTAAATTTTAGCAGGCATACTTTCAACTTGATAATCAACCCATGACAAATCTAATTGGTCATACAAAGGATCAAAAGGGCTAACAAGAGGTTTAGCTTTCTGATTGGTAGACACAACAGGGTTGTTATTATTTAACTGGGCCTGCCTAGCCTCTAAGGATATCAAACTATTCTTTATCTCTTTAATTTTTCCACACAACATTTCACCCTTCTCTTGACTGAGTATGGGTGAATATATATTTGGATTCATGTTAACTTTACCATTAGACATCTTATATCTACCTAAGACCTAAGGCTTCCCCTTGGCATTTAACTTATGCAATGAAACAAATGAAAGTGGGAAGAAACTATGTACCTTTTCATCCAAATGCTGAAGTTTTGAACAGAACATTTTTAGATCACAATAACATACATTAGTCCTTCATGTACACTAAAAATTTTTGCAGAGTCGCCACCTCCTCAAAGAGGATAAAATCTTCAAATAACTGAAAGCTCACATAGAACAAATATTTTTTTGAGTTCATTCCACCAGTAGAGCACCATATTCACGCAAGAGAACCGGATATGCAGCAATGATTTCATACTATTTGAATCTTGTCCCCAACAGAGTCGCCATCTGTTGGTACTTGAATCAGCAGTGGGTTTGCCAATTCCAATGTGTAGGCAGATTCGGCCAACTAATACAGGAGGTTGCATGAGCTACCTCCCCTTCACTTCTGGTTCTACCGCACCAAGGGGGTATCCCTATAGATAACGATGTAACTTGACTCGCCCAAATGGAAGAATGATTTAGCTTTACAAATATAGGCAGAATACTCTCACTTTTAGACCAAGATTTGTATGATAAGTCACTATGTTGGCAACTCTCTTGGACATTATCTGACTGGTTGAGGTATGAGAGTGTGCAGGGATCCTAATTCCTACTCCTACACTAACAGATTGGAAGTATTGAAATGATTGATTTATACTTTGGATGCAAGACATGGGGTTTTTGGATCATAAGTACTAAACACGAGTAGACCAGTGCCTATCTCAGGGCAATGAGTCAAATAGACGTATACAGGTGAATGGTTTGCAACTTCATTCAAGTTTCAGGGGGTCAAAGCTGGTATTCACCTTACAAATACCACCTAAGAATGGGTATTTTAGCTGCCCATACTTATAGATATCCTAGCTGACATACAAACTTCTCCATGATTGACCTAAAACAATTTAATCCACTCCTTGAATGGAAGTCAAAAGATCAAGCATGTGGTACAGAAAACTATACCCTAGAATCCAAGTAACCCTTAGCAACTAGATTTAGAAGAAGGAAATGCATACAACAAATGGAGACAGACAATTAAAACACATGTAAATAAGCATTTCTGATATAAAATTGACATGAAACTGAAAAGAATGTACAAAATACATTCAAAATGCAACTCATAAACTCTAGAAAGAGATACAACAGCCAGGAAATGCTCTGTTTTTCATTATTTACACAAAAATTGCCCAAGTCTTCAACTACCCATGAATGACACAGTTTGCCCCTCATATAGCCAAACTATACATCTAGTAAAATTAATTACAAGGCAAATCAAAAAACCGCCAGATACAATGTATGAGAAATGGCGCTTAGAAACAGTAAATGCAGCAAGGAGACAAAGAGGAATGAGCAGGTGAACTCAGGATTTGCACCGTTGCCCAAGGATTTTCTTCATCAATCAAGTGGTTGACCTGTCAACTCAATCGATCATCCTCTGTAAGTCTGCCATTATTGCCTCACCTACCCACAAGCCCCTTTGAAATGTAGCAGTGGATGCATCTGTTGTTTTCCCGCTTAAAAATGATTGTAAATACATAGGAAAAAACCTTCACCACGGGTTCAAAACATGGCCATCGATCATCTCCTATCACATGAGATCCGTAGCTCAAAATATGCTAAAAAGTCAAGAACCAATGAAAATGTGCCACGCAAGCACTTCGCTCCTCTATCGCTAACCTTTCCAATCCTTATTTTGCCCTTTTCGCCCTTGTATATGCATGTTCAAATGCATATACAAGTTCCCTTTTTAAAACTTTGTATATGCAGGATGCATATACATACAACAGTTAACATGCAAGGCAGACCCCAAACTGTTATAGAGCAAATCGCAATCACCATCAGGTCCTCTTTGCATCCTCTTTCCTTGCATATCCCAATGTATATCTGCATATACATTCACCTTATACATACAAGGTGCGGATTTCAAATTTTTATGAGGCATTTTGAAGTTGCTTTGAAATCCGGCTTGTATCTAGCTCCTCTTGTATATCGGCATATATACAAGCACTCGAACATACAAGCCGCAGATGCTAACCCTAAATTTGCTGAATTTGATCTTCGTATCGGATCCGGCTTGTACATCGCTCCTTTGTATATTTGCTTGTATGTCGCATATACAATACGAACATACAAGCGAAATATTCAAACAACGGACCACAAATTTTATACACTGCAATTGATTTCTCCCTTGAGTCCAAATTGTATGTTCACTCCTTGTATATTGGCTTGTATGTGTGAACATACAATGCAGATACACATACAAGGCACAGATTCTACGTTCTTATGAATTGGATTGGAAAAACCCTTTGAAATCCAGCTTGTATATCATTTACATTGGTGCATTTACATGTTGACTTGTATATTTGCCATCCGATGTACATTCTTCTTTGCATATCCGCGGGCCCCACCAATTGTACCTTTTCTTTGCATGTTTCCGAATATACACGGCCCCTTATATATTTGCACTATAGTGAATGTATATTTCCTCTGCATACAAACAACGAATCCTTCTTGGAATATGCCTGTAATGTATCCTTTCTCTTGTACATAGCCATTGTATGTCTAAACATACAAACCAAATATACATGCAACCCGATATACAAATAGGGAATATTCTCAAGAATCTGAGAAAGATTCCCCCTATGTATATGCACTATCCAGAGCCTAATATGCATCTAAAAATGCATAAAAATTACTTTTTCAAAGACCAATTTGGATCTTGCAAGCCCGCCAATGCATATTCGACCTACATGTATATACAAACACCCTTGTATATACAAAGACACTTGCATCTTAACTGAATTTGGCATTTTTTTAATTGCAGAGGCTGAAAGTGTTAGAATTTTTGGATTCTTTTTGGGAAGGTGCCTACATATTTAAATGCTTGAAACCTAAATACTCATGCAGGCACCAGCAGGATCCTGTGGAAAGGATCAAACCATCTTGCTAGTTCAAATTTCTCAAAACCATAATATCTTAATTCCTTCTCTGAATATTCAGCCACCTCTTCACTATAGAAAAAATATCTTCCAATTGCCCATGAAAGTTTAATATTTCCTCTGATCCACTTCTTCTTATACATCCTGAAAGCATTTAGGTTTTGTCTTGAAAATTCTAGTACAATCAATCTATTTGATGGATATTTGGGTAGCGTGAATGGCTTCCCCTCAAAACCCTTAGTTCTAATATAGGTAAAATGTTGGAATTGTATATACCAAGAACTGTGCAATCCAATAGTGTTCTCTACATCCTTGGATAATCTTTTATCCTTTTCTCCTTTTAAAACTCTTACCATGTATGTATAGAATACATCATTTACTGAAGCATATTTCCTTAATGCATTATCCTCCTATAAATCTAGATAATGTTCATAGACCAATTTCTGATCTGGGCCATTCCCCATGGTCCCAACTATGTCAATTCCAATTATGTATGGCTAAATCATTGATGCACATCAATATAACACATACGATGATAAGTAAAAAGGCATCATCTTTTGTTTTCTTGAATAGCTTGCTTCCATATGGCAATACTAATAGTCTTGGCCCAATGAATTTGTCCATCCTCCTTGTTTACTTCCCTTATGAATTGAATGATAGGGAACATCCAGGGTTCACATTTAATTGCATCTCTCAAACCTAATAGCTTGCTAAACATTATTATCATCAGATGTATTTCTTCCTTGAAATCTCTTCTATGCAAATTCTTGGGCACTCTTGCTACAGCCTTCGGTTTATTCTCTGCATTGTACCAGTTGTAGAAGATTTTACTTTTACATTCTCTTTCATTACTATTAAAGTCATCATTGTATTGGTCTATATCTATGTCCACCATTTTCTCTTGAATTTACAGACCCAATGTCCTTGCTATCCCCTCTGTAGTCAAATCCGTAATGACCTAGTCTTCATGTATTATCTTTCTGGTATTTACATCATACTTGTATATGCATTCTAGAACCAAATCCTTAGCTTCCATGGCTAACGAAAAATGCACAGCCCTATATAATCCACTATCCCAAATGCATTTCATGTTCGGGGTGGTAACTATCGATGTGATCTTCTAAAGAATACCCTCTACATCATAAGACCCCACATTTGTGTCAGTGCTGACTTTGCTTGTGCCCAGCGAAGTTGAATATCCTCTGTGCATAGGCAATTCTACTTTTTCCATTTCCTTCCTTGGTTTTCTTTCTTTCTTCACTTTTTGTTCACCCCCTCGATCTGCTTTCTTTTGTTTAGGGGCCATCCTGTGAAAAATCACATATTTACTCCCTATTTTCACTTCATTTACCTAGGGTTTTACCATGAATTTTTCACATTTAACATTCACCCTAACCGCTTTTGTCTTTTCCATTTTCAAACCTCATATTACTTAACCCAAATCAACTAATTTCCATAACGAAATATAGTAATTTAACATTTTCCTACATTTTAAAAATAAAATTACTACTAATCATTTTGCATTTTCAATTAACTAAACTATAACAACGTTCAAGATAAATACTTGTATTCGTGACAGCTCAACCTTACAAGCATTGAATCACTTTACTGTTTTTCTGATCCGTTCCCCTTCTGAAATTTCATTCAGCAATGAACTTTCTATTCAATCTGTACAATAGTTTTCTTTCTCTGCAATTTTAACTTTTACAATGCAATTCTGAAAGAAAACAATCTTTTATTTGCCCTAACATGTTAAAATTCATCCTTTCAATGTTAGTTCTGCCATAAATGCCGCATTCAATGCACATACAGTCTCATCTTTCTATTTCAGCTTTTAATTTTGAACATTATATCTGTTAGTTTTCCCTTTGAATACATATCATTTTTTGCATGTCTCCTTGTATATTACTTTTTGTATATCGCTTTGTATGTTTTTAATATACAAGCCTACATATGCAACGGGTTATAAAACAATGTTACCTTTTCACCTTATGTTTGACTTTGTATCTTTTGTTTGTATGTCGTGATGTATATAAAATAGATGCAAATCATCATACAAATGCAACCCATACAAACCCTTTACTCTTTTTGATTCATGACGGTGCCTTACCCTCTTTGTATATTAGGATTGTATGTTGTTAATATACAATCATTCATGCATACAAAGCATTAAATTGAAATCTGCATTGAAACTTACCTTTCCGTTTTTTGTAGCTCCACTTCTATCTGCAACATACAATCGTGAGATAACCACTGTGGACCCCACCTTACCTACCCACTTGTATCTTTTTGAAACAATAATAATTGTATCTGCACTTAGATACAATCTCTTATACATGCAAACTTCTATACAACCATTTTAGACTTTTCCCTCTTATTAACTGTATTGTTGTGAGGCCTACCTTTTTCATTCCCATTCATTTGACTATTTACTTTACTGTTGCTGATACATTTAGACTTGTGGGACTGTTGATCCTGAATTACTGAACTATTAGACTTTATGATGTTAAAGGAAAACTAATTGGGTGATGTTAGATAGAAATTGGTTTATATTATGATTTAATCTTGGGAATGGATGTTTGAAATGCAGAATTCAGAATTTGATTGTAATGTGACTTCCTTTATGCTTATGTGAACTAGTGATATTTTATGCGAGTGTATGTTTTAAATTTACTTTGGCTATGATATTCATATGTGGAATTAACTTTGCAATTGAGTTTGTAGGTATTTCTAACAAACCACAGAAATTGGAGATCATCCCACACTTGATGTTGTAATCCCTTGTGAAGTCGATCTAGTTCCATGAGGAACTAAGATCAACTCTGTGTATGATGAAATTATGTAATGTTGTTTTACATGAGGTTAATTGGACTAAGTCTACCCCTCTTTTAAATTGAATTATAATTTGTGTTGAAAGAATTTTGTCTTTGAATTTCATTTTTTTAAAATTTTATTTTTGGAGACCCTTTTCATGTGTTTTAACTTGACCCTGGGTGCTCTAACTAGGCTAAACTTGACCCTGGGTTGTACCCCATGGGTCTAGGGACCTATTTGACTTGGGTAACCCTTGGTAAACCTCCATATGGTCACCTTAACTTCACACTGAAGTTAAGTGACGAAATTGGAGGCATGGGAGGGAGAGGATGAGTGGTACCAACACTCAACCCCATCCCTTTTCACTTCCCAAGGTTGGAGATGACTCCAAGACCCACCAATTATGGAGGACTTGACTCCAAGTCTCTCTCACAATTGGTGAGAGTACCCTTGGAGTTGTGTGGTCCCTCTTAAGTGGAAAGGAAGGGGACACATGTGTCACCCATTCCCTCTTTAACTCCTCTTTTCTCTCCCACATGTTGGAGAGAGGACAAGTGGTAAGGGGTGAGGTAGACTTGGGGATGGGTGAGTGACATGTGTCAACACCCATCTCTTGGGACATACTTGTAGTGGGGAGGAAGAGTGAGGAGGTGACAAGTGTCACCTCTCCATTCCTCTAAGCTCATGGGTTGAGCTTATTTTAATCCCACTTGGGAGAAGGTGAGGGGTTGTTGAATTTTTGGGAATTTTAATTGTTTGAATTTGAATTTGGGAGAAAAAGATAGAGGGGGTTTGGTGGCTTATGTTGGAGGAGAATTTGGAGAATCTCTACATCAACTTTTTCCATAATAGGGCTTTTAAAGGTTGGTTTTCAAGGCTAAGGCCTTCCTTTTGTAATTTAGTTTTCTTGCATGATCCATATGTGTGTGATTTATTTCCTTGAGTGTTATTATTATTGTGGGAAAATTTGGTTGGGTGTTGTAAGAGCCTCTCCCACTTGGGAGAAGATGCTCAACAAGTGTGGGGTAGGGGAGGAGTGATCATCCTTGGGGTCATTACCTAGTTTTTGGGGTGTTGTAAGCCTTGAGGGCAATATATGTGATTTTGAGCAATTTGAGACATGGCTTGAGAGCCAAAATATGGGAACTTTTGAAAATTTTGTTAAATATGATGGCTTGAGGCCATAAGAGAAATTATGTTGGGATATTTTGTAGGAGTGGCACTCTTGAGTTGAGTGTGTCCACTCCCCTACCCCTTTGAACTCACCTTGGTTGAGTTCGTGTGTTGTGATTATCTATGGGTGTAATATTGTGTTTTGGATGTTTGTGTGTCTTGTTGTGAAGTGGAATGAGACCCTAGGTGTGTGGATGACCTCCCTAGCTCAGGGGTGACCCTCTTGTGGGTCTACGGTAGGGAGGAGAGCAAGATGTGTGGTTTTCTTCCCCCTTGTTGTGATATACAGGTTCACTGGAGTTAAATGTGAAGTTGGAGAAACTCCTTGTGCTTGGAGTTAATATTTTATTTTCCTTTACTCTTTAAGCTCTTAGGAAAGAGTTTGGCCTACTTAGGAGCTTCATCCTTGTTGAATTCCAAAGAGGAGGGTTTGTCTCTCTCTTGTTGTAAAAAAAAAATGGTGTTTTCTTAGGTTGTGTGAAAGCCATTTTCATTGTATTAATTTGTTGAATTAATTTTTATCATTCTAGTAAAGATGAAGGAAGAAAATTTGTTTATAAGCTATTTCATTGTATGACATATTGAAATATCAATTTGTTAAGTTATGAAGTTGTTATTGGGACAATACAGAAAGTTGAAATTTGTTATTCTGAAAAGGAAAAAAATTGGTTGTAGTTATGTATTATAGGCATTTTAAATTACTTAATTATATTTGTTCCTCTCTTTAAAAATGTGTAAATTTTAATCATGCAATGAATATACTTGTTAGGAAAAATAAGTTCTTTCCTTGTAGTAGAATTGATAAAAGAAAAATATGTTTGCATATCTTGCAAATTTGTTTAAAACAGAAAATTAGTAAGTGTAGAAGAAAAGGGTTATAGTTGGAAATATTAACTATATATATAGATATATTTATTTATAGAAAAATATATATATATTTATATATATAACTTATATACATATTGAGTAATTTGAATGAATGCATTTTTTTTACATATATTTATAAATATATGAATTTACTTATGTTTGCCAAATAAAGAGAGAGTTTATATATATATATATGTTAATATTCTATTTATATTTAAAATTTATTAAATTGTGAATTTAAACAAATAAAATTTGAGTGTTGTGTATATACATTCATTTATATGTATATATATATATATATATATATATTAAATGTAATTTAATAAAAATAAAACAAAATAAAAATTTCACTACTGAGTATGGAACGGACTGTGTTTTGCTTGCAGTCACATTTTAGATTACTGAGATTACAAAATGGAATATGGTGGGGGTTCGAACCCCCCCACTGCTAGTTATTGTATGTTGGGTGTGGGGAGGGGGGGCGTTATTGTGTGTTATGAATGAATGCATTTTTTTTTACATATATTTATAAATATCTGAAATTACTTATGTTTGCCAAAGAAAGAGAGAGTTTATATATATATATATATATGTTAATATTCTATTTATATTTAAAATTTATTAAACTGTGAATTTAAACAAACAAAATAAAAATTTCACTACTGAGTATGGAACGGACTGTGTTTTGCTTGCAGTCGCATTTTAGATTACTGAGATTACAAAATAGAATATGGTGGGGGTTCGAACCCCCCCACCGCTGGTTACTGGTTATTGTGTGTTGGTTACACAACACGCCACATTTTGACTTGCCAAAACGGTGACCCAACTTTTTGGCTTTGCTTGTGTTTTCTGCTTGCTGGCGGTCTGGTAAAAGTATGTCATGCAGATAACCCTCTATAGGAGGATGTGGTAAGTCATCATCATGAGGTCAGTTTGTCAAAGTTCTTGTTTCATGACATTAACCTCATTTTTAGAAAGAGTATCAAATTCCATGCAGGTTTGCCTTTTACGTCACCCTGATATTCATTAGGATGTGAAAGTTATGAATGGTCAAAATCCTGGTCAAACTTGATATTCACAGGGGGGAGAATCATATTTCTTAATATCAGTCATCTTTCAAAAGATCACCCTGATCTAATTTATCACCCGATAAAGCATTTGGTTTGTGGCATGCAGACATCAATTTTAGGTGATAATTACCGTTACTCGTCAACAACCTTATGTATTTTGCGAGTCATATTCCCCAATGTAACTCGATATTTCTCAATATCATCCTGCCACGAAATATCCCCCTAAACCATTATCCTGATGATGTCATTTGAGTCTGATAAACAAAGAAACAAACATGACGATGACATAATCAACACATTTACTTCTCGGAGGCATATTTCCTAAACATGATCCTTCTTGCATAACATGATGATGATGTCATGATGTCATAGCGATATACTGAGCCAATATCTAGATGACATCATCCTGATATTCCAAGAGAAAGGGATTATAGTTTACCCAGTCATCATCATTTTTGTAACATCACCTGACATATTGAAATATCCTCCTAATGTATTAGGCATGACTTAATGGAGCGTTCATCACCCTGATATCCAAATATCATCATGTATTCAAATATCATCCTGTCATGCGAATATCACCCAGCTCTTATTGCTGCCATTGACATTTAATGCGCGTAGTTGTGGTAGGTAGTTCCCACTGACCACAAATCGCGATCACACACCTGGTGAGATCCTGAGTTCTCGTAAAAATCAACGATTAAAATCCAATCTGTTAGGATTTGCCCTAATTTTGCCCTAATTGCAAAGTTAAAAGGTAAATTCAATCATCATTTTTACACTTACCTTGCGATAAAACCATTTTTACAAAGTGCTAGCTTTCCAAACCCTCGTACAGGCGATACTTGGATGCACAAAGCATACAAACAGGAAGAAGCGTGAGATTATCAACTGAATTAAAGTACTTTTAGATAACCACTGGTATAATAAAAAAGGATCTGCATAACCAGGTAAGTAATTGAAACCCTCATCCTGTTGCTTCTGTATAATTAGGTATGATGTTGCAGGTGTTAGTTTATGCATCCCATGATAAGTAAATGTTGAATAGGTATAGTATGCATAATGTTAGTAGAGATAAATCATTATGTGCATGCTTGTGAGTATCCATTGTAAGACAAATCCTGTTAATTGCAGATATCCATGGCTAACAAGAGGTTAGCTAAGTGTGAGGCTGAATTCAGCAGGCATATGTTCGCATATCCTAGAGGAATCCTGTTCAAGTACGGTGCCATAATGGATACACATCAAGGAAGTACTAATTTGGAAGCCTAGTCTGGCAAAATGAATGATGAAAAGAATAGAAGCACCTTGCTAGATGCAGTGTTCGTGTCAGAAATGTGGAATGCGGCTAGTTTTTCATACTCCATGGAGTCTCCAGAGCTAGTTATTGAATGTGCACAAAATTACAATCCACAAACAAGACAGGTGGTGAAACATGGGAGAATATATGCAGACCTGTCCATCAGGGGTCTCTCCAAGACATTTAGACTGCCATTGGACAGGAAGGTTAATAGCGTAGATTTGAAGAAATCTGAACTTGACTATGAAAATAATAAGAAGCAAGAAAGAAAGAACATGTATCAGTGGAGGGCTAAGAATAGTGCATATCCTGCAGGGACCAAGCTTCCAGTGCACTTATATAAGTATGATTTTGATGACGAATATCAATATATGATTGCATTGCTTAGCAGGATGATAGGCTAGCCTGATGCTGGTAGTTTTAAAGACTGGATGTATGGTGTCATCATGATGTGCATATATGCAGATACCAAGCCACTATGGGGCCAATTGATTAGTGATGCTCTACATGAGCAGCTTCTGAGCCTGGGAGGTTCAAATTGTTCCTTTTACATGACATCATACATTGTCTACTCCTGTGCTTACAAAGGCACATTTGATGCATTAACAACTGTTGGAAGGATTGGTGGAACCACCAATGATGCTCATATTTGGGATCATTATCCCCAGTTACAGAGAGTAAATTCCCTCCAGGATTACAAATTGGTAAATGATGCATTCTCTATGCATCTGGTGAGGACCATGGAGGAAGATAGGACAAAAAGATTGAGCATGGAAGCTCAAGAAGTAATCTACAGGCATGGAGCCTAGTACATCCAATTTACAACATTTTCTTACATGAGAATTGAGGGCTTTGAAGGACAACCCCTTATGCTGCCAAGATATCCCACTGATGCAATGGTATTAATGGAATTTATAAGACAGAGCTCCACAATACTGAAGGCATACAAGGATGCTCAGGAAATACCACCCATTTTGTTTCCAGTAACCATTGGCTGGTATATGTGCCCAGATTCAGAAAATATCAAGAAGGTCATGGTTAGTTTGAATAAAATGCAATTGCAGCCATTCCCACTGGTAAGGCAATACGATCCTTATGGGAGGATATAGAAAATAATAGGGAAACCTATTCATCAAGGGCACCTAGAAGACTTCTGGGCAGATTGTGAAGATGAAGCAGAAGCCAGAAGAAGAAGATACCAAAGGTTAACACTGAATCAAATCAAAACCTTTGACATTCCTTCACAGTTGAAAAAGGATGATGGCAGGGTGATGGCAGATGAGTATGAAGAAAAGAAAATATATAATGATACAATATCTGTGCCTGACCTAACCATACAAGAAGACATATCTTTGGACCCTTTCATTGCCAGGACATTACAGCTAACCCAAGCTTGGGTTGATGAACAAATTGATGCATTGAAGAAGAAGGGTGTTGCCATTACTGTAGACAATAAAAAGAAAGGACAAGATATTCCTGATGAGGAATATGATGATTTTATAATTGAAAAAAGGAAATCTAAAGGAGAGAGGCTACCTCCACAACAACAGCAAAGCAAAAGATCCCCCAGGGGTAAGAAAGTTGATAATGAACCCAAAGTGGTGATTATTGAAAGAGCAATGTTTCCAGTTGAAGATGCAATAGCATCAGGATCAAGATCAGCATCACCACCATAGGCAGATAAACAAAAGGCCAAAAAGATTCAAAGGAGGGTTATAGAAACTATCAAGATCCAAGAAGAGGGTCAATCCTCACAAAAACAAATAGAAGAGGATATCCCCCTGGAGGAAGAGCCTAAGGGAGAGGAAGCCCCTTTATTATTCAAAAGGAAAAGAAAAGCCCCATAGGTGATGATATCTGCCACACCTAAGAAACCAAGAACCTCCATGAGAGGTGAGATAAAGCAATCCCCTATAATGTTGAAAGGGGCTGGTAGTGAAGCCCTCCATAAAGAATTTCAACACAATGTTCTGCTTCCTACCATTGTGAAGTTCAAGATTGAACAAGCGGAAGAGCAGATGAAAGAAACCTCACAAATATTTCAAAGAGGTCATATCTCATTGGATGAAATAGTTAATTTATCTGATGATGAGGTAGTGGAGGATGTAACTTCACAGAAGATGGAAACCCTTGCTATAGGTACTCACATGACTCCTCATGGGACTCCATTAGTTCAAACAATATTGGAGGAGATGAAGCAAGTAGAAGCTAAAACAGAAAAGAGTCTAGAGAAGATAGCTCAAGAAATGGGGCTAGACACGTTAGTGAAATAGGTGACAAGTCTTGTAGTAGTAGATTTGACATATAGACAGGATGTAAGTCCTGAACGCCCGACAGGTACACCTAATAAAGGAGAACATATAGAAGAAGTGAAGATGGCAGAACCAGAGGGCCATGCTTCAAAAATAAGCCAACAACACCAACAGGATATATCAGTTAAGCTTGTTATGGTAGAGGTTCAGGAAAAGAAAGATGATGAGAAAGATGTATTAGAAGATCATGCTTCTAAAGTTCAGGAAGTAAGTAATGCAGGTACATAATAGATTGTGATTTCAGAACAAGTACCAGTACCTAAGGAAGATTCCACCATATCCACTGCTAAGAATATGCCTCAACAGGAGGAAAAGTCAAAGGTGGATGAAGTAATAAAGGAGAAGGATCATGATCATCATGATCATCATATTAACGCATCATAGGATCCTCCACCTCAGGATGATGCTCCTCAGGAAAAATAAATTTCATAACAAGAGGATATACCATAGGATCGCTCTCAATATGAGCATCATGAAGAAGAAACAAGGAAATCACCTTCTCCATCACATATACTAATAGACACCGGAGATCAAGGTGAACATCATGATGATGCAGAGAAACATGATCAGGTACCTCAGTGGTTGGAAAAGGAAGTCAACACAGAAGTTGGTTTTGAGATTCAGGAATTTGATGTATCCACTTTGTTTTTAGAGAATCTGATAAAACCAAAGAGGAAGGCCAGAATGACTTTGGCCATTAAGAGAGATCCAACAACTAGAAGAAGGACTGTGCAGATAGCAATTCCTACTGTAGATAAAGAAAAGGGTAAAATTACTCTGGAAGAATTCCATATTAATATAGTTGACTTAGGATTTGCAAATGAAGACCAGGAGGGTCAAGAAGGTAAGGATATCATTGAATCCTTAACTCAAAGAATTAAGAGAGAGAAAGAGAAGAATAAGCAACATAAAGAGCACATTGCTCAGCTGCATGCATACATAAAAGGGTTAATTAACCCTGATGATACGTCAACTGATCATGCAGTCCCATTGACTACTATTTCTCAAGATGAAGTAAATAAACTAGATCTCATGAAGCATGAGCCATCTATAATGAGAAAGTGGATGCTATCCACATTTGATGAAGCAGAGGAAGTGGTAAAAGCTTCTTTAAAGAGATGGAATTCTTTAAGTGTCTCCAGGAGAAAAGTTGACAAATTGCAGATGGAGATTGGGAAGAGGTCTTTTCAGCTGGAGAAAATTTTGATCATCTTGGAGGAAATAAGGAGAATTGATCCTCAGGTTCTAATAAGCAATCAAGTGCTAAATAATAATAATGCATTGTTGATGGACATATGGCATAAGGATATCAAATTTGAGTGTGAGGTACTTAAAAGATGCAACACTAAATGAAGAGACATCAGCATAAAGTTACATGATATGATGGCATATGAAGCTGAAATTTTAGAAGTGCTGGAAGGGAAGGTGGAAGGGAAGATAGATAATCAAGATGAGGAGTTTGCAATCAAAGCTATACATAGTAACTTCCAACAAGTAGTTGATGATCCCTTAAACAATCTAACGGAAGAAACCATGGACAAAATTATGAGGATCAGGGTCAATATGGAAAATTATCATGAGACATCTAGCAACAGGAGAAGTAAATTAGAAAATCTCTGAGGCAAATACCAAATGCATAAGCACGCCACCATGAAAGCAAAAACTTAGGATGGTGGGGAAATAGAGAGAATAGTACAACTATATGAAATATAAGGACAGTCATGCAGGCTCATATACAGGGTCAAGGTCATCATGATGATGAGGATATAGATAGCAATGCACCTAATGATGGAATGCATGAATCTGATGAAGTGGATAAAAATGTAGCATAAAGCAGATATGAGCATTTGACACTTAAGGAAAATAAGTATCTCAGATGGTTGCCAGCTGGCAACTTGTGCCACTTGATAAAGTTGACAAAGTCAAAAGAAATACTCACCATAGATATTCATAGATAAATCAAGATCGTAGATCTTTTTGTAACGAATTCCTCACCTTGTTCTATAAAAGGTGTAGGAATGCCTCATTTCAAACATTCAAAACTTAATTAAAATCCATCTATTGAAATATTCAGGGCTCATTTCAAAGCTTTTTTGTATACATTTATATCCTTGCATACTTAATGAATGAGAAGACTTGTTTGATTACAATTCATAGTAAATCTTGAGTAATCAGTGTGTGAATCCTGGATATATGTTGTGACTTGCTGCGTCCCTTGGAGTGCATATCTACTTGCATATGTTGTTTTCATACAATTCCTTTGAAGTTAGCATCAACTGTATCTAGCTGTGGAATGTCCTGGTGAACATATGGTTTGGTTTTCTTCTCTTCATGACTGTATCTGATGTATATGTGGTTCAATAGCTAAAGGTTCAACATTAATTTGAAGCATTTCTTTCAATTTCTTTAAATTTCAGAGCATTTCACCATCATAATTGCAAATAATTGATAATCTCAAGCAAATAATACAAATATGTGTACATCTCGTAGATAATTGCAAATATTTAGCATATTGAAGCTAAAGCATGTGTAATTGAAAATATTATGCAAAGATTTAAATATTTCTGTATCATTTGATCAAACAATTGCATAAAATGACCTCTCTGTGAAGAATCTTTGCAAAAATAGTGTCATGATGATGTACTCAATGTAAGGCCCCAAAATGGAAACAGCAATGCACATCAACCTCTGAGTAACGTCAGACAATTAAGACCTAATCACTGGAGACTTGGGATCATGAATTCTCTAAATTCATCATATCTTTCAAGATGAATAAAGGTTAATGTGTACTTTTATTCTATGCTTGTTTGTGACTAACATCATGACCAATAGGGCAGAGCCCCCACCCACACCCCATTACATGGGATGTGGGTGGGGGCTTCATCCCCCTCCCCACACTCCTCTCTGTTTATAACCCTCGCGGCCACTGCGATCTTCACCCTCTGCCGCCATGAGCTTCATACCTCCACGTAGGTCTCTCTCCCCGTGACCTCCTCTGCAGCCACCTCCAAATAGTCTCTGTCGCGGCCTCTGCTGTGAACCTCGCCCCCTGTGCAGTCTGCTCCACCTCTGTCACGGCTCTTCTCCACCATTACCTCCGCCCACCCTTCTCACAGAGCCACCCTCTCAGCGCCGCCACCGCCCTCCATAGACCCTGTCAACAAACCAATAGAAACACATAAAAATATTTAGGGTTCTACCAATAGAAGCCAACAAAAAGATTTAGGGTTTCAACTTTATCACAAATGAAAACAAAAAGAAAAAAAAAATATAAGTATATATTTATAAAAAGGAAACCTAATTCATTAAAACTATATATATATATGTATATATATATATGTATATATATATTTATATATTTACAATTAAATGAAGCCATCTTATGCATTTCATAAGTGGCCATTTTAACCCACAACGACATGAGAAAATGACAAATTGTGAAAATGAGAAAAGTGAGAAAAAGAGAAAGAAAGATAAAATTGAAAACAAAGAGGAGAAAATGCATGACTTTTTCTAAATAAGGCTAGGGTTTCTTGGCATAGAGTAAATCATATTTAATTGGAGGAATACAGTGCTAAGAGTATTATAAAAAAATTTAATATTCCTTTAATCATGATTGGGGCAATTTAATTAATGAAATTGAATTAAAATGTTGGTTTAAACCCGACTTGGAAACCTAGTAAACTTTTTAAATGTAGTTAGCAAATCCTGTTTACGAGATCTGATCTACCAAGAAATTAGGAATAATGTAAATGATGCAAAGATAACTCTGATTGATTGAAAACATGAAGGAGAACAAATGATTGGACTTTGTTGAAAAATGTTTAAATTTATAGAAAACATGAAGGTGAACAAATTAATATTAAATTACAGAAAACATGAAGGAGAATAGAATGATCGGACTTTGTTGAAAAATGTTTTAAATTTTAGAAAATGTGAAGGAGAACAAATTAATATTAAATTTTAGAAAACGTGAAGGAGAATATAATGATCGGACTTTGTTGAAAAATGTTTTAAATTCTAGAAAACTTGAAGGAGAACAAATTAATATTAAATTACAAAAAACGTGAAGGAGAACAAATGATCAGACTTTGTTGAAAAATGTTCAATTAACTTAATCAACTATATTACCAATGCAACTAGTGTGATGTAAGAAATTTATTAATCCTAATTAGTAAACCTCTTGATCAAATTTAGTTTTAGTACAATAAACCCTACTCACGCCCGTAAGGCATTATGCTGCTAGATTTTCCTAGAATTTAGGGTTTAGTTAGGTTAGTGAAGTTGAACCCTATTAGCGACGTTAACAGCGTCGTGATAACCCCCTTGATGGCCTTCTTGCGAATGGTATGCACATGTGTAGGAAATTTTTTTGATATTTCGTGTCATGACCACATGACAAATGTGGACATGACACGTGTGATGCGTGTTGTGACCGCATGGGAAATGTGGGCATGACAATTGTACAATCTTTTTAGATCCATACATGTATACTAAATGAATGCATACTTACTCAAAATGCATTAATAAATGTGCATCGCTTACATCAGAGTTAACCATCTTTTGGACTCCACGATCGTATGTATGTTAAAGATGCACAACCTGAAATATACAAACATACAAACTACGTGAAATACCTTTTCTCATCTTAATAAACCATATTGCATACCACTCTTAGGTCCGTGCATGTATATTGGTTTACACTTAGACTGAACATACATACAAACCCACATACAACACAAACCTAACACTTTATTCATTCCATTTGTGAAAACCTATCGGGTTCGACTTGCATACAAAGGATACAAACATTAAGCATATGCATGCAAACTACCAAAATACAAAACCCGATTGTACTCGACATGAATTATACAATGACTTCACATACAAACAACTTTGTATATGACATACAAACCTCTACATAATGCATTTTACCAAAAACACATATATCTCACAAAATATTGGGAATATTTTATTGGTTCAAAAAGCTACCCTTACTCATTTTTCACAATGAATTCAACACTATTCTCTCTTGGTACTTAATGCTAGATCTTTTCAATCTTTTACATGATTTGTATTACTTACCCCTTTTTCATTTACCACCAAGCAAAACCACACACGAGCAAAAACAAGCAACAAAGCCACAATAGGGGTCCTCATTTTGCTAAGAGGTAAAATGGGGTGTGTGGTGAGAATCATAACAATATGGTTCTTTTAGTTTTTCAATCGTTTCATTTGGTTTTACTTATATATTTTCTTTTGCATTTCTTTCTTTTTTGCCTAATTTTGCACCTATAGGCTTAGAGGTAGTTTCCCTTGTTTCTCTGTGGTTTTATTCTTCTTGTTTTCCTCCCTATCTTATATATTTTTATTGGGTGCATGTGTTTGGGTTTATGTGTGGGTAAGTGTTTTCTTTATGCTTGATATCTTTCTTCTTTCTTCATAAACCTTAGTGTCTTTTTGTTTTGTTTTCTTCCTTGTTTTCTTGACCATGCCTTGTGGCTATTTACTTTCTCCTTTTACCATTTTTTAAGTTCTCTTTCTCCCTTTTTTTCTAGCTCCTTGTTCTTCGTGCAACCTCCACCATTGTCTATTTAGTCAGACTTAGTTTGCAATTCACCATTTTCTCCTATAGCGATCTACATTCTGATGATGAATCATAGAGTGTGATTCGAAACATTGATGGAAAAAATTCTTGCATAGTTTAACCAAAAGTATCATTTGTACAATATTATGGATTGTGGAAATTTGATGTGTTTAATGATCTAAATATTTTTAACTTGTGCTTCTATGCAACTGATTGAGTCAACTACTAGATCAAAGGTCTCATAAATATTTGTGATTTGAAGCTCCATGCTTTTGATTTTCTCATCCATTTCCCTAGTAGTTTTAGGCCAAGACAAATAATTTATATATTTCATAGGCTTCCTTGATTGCATTTATCATGTTCTTGATGTTGCTCTCTAAAAACATTGTCACTGTCTAACTTGGTTTTTGATATTGATAATCTTTTGTCTTCATATTCCTTTTTAACCTTAATATCAATAGACTTTTCAAAGGATTCAAAATGAGTACTTATAGAATTTATAAGACCTTTGAGATGAGCAATTGATGATGCTGATATATCCTTCTAGTATGATGGAATTAACTTCTCCAAAATGCTTGATGTCTCATTAATGAGTTCATTGTCCTATAAATATGTTCTTAACATTTCTTCCTGAGCCGTATCTTGCACTATTGATACTAGTTTGAACTTTTCAATAGGAGACATAGAAGCCAGATTTATTGGTCCTTGTATAGTCTTGGTGATTCTGGAATCTATACACTTTGGTTTTTTTCCAAAAAACTTTCTAGCATAATCAATTGAAATTTTGTTTACTGTAGTGTCTCTTACCACATATTCATCACTAATTGTAACTTTCCTTCTTTTCTTTCCTTCTATTGGATTGAATTTCTCTACTTTTGTATTGGATGAGATGCTTGTTCTTTTCTTGGGGTTGGATGCATGTTCTTCCTTTTTATCTTTCTTATCTTTTCTTTTTGGAGTGTTTTACTTCCATTTCATCAGAGTATTTAAGAGTCTTCACTCTCCATCTTTAGTTTTTGCCTTACTTGTTCATTAGAAAATTTCTCTGAGTGCTCATATTCCACAGATAATTCTTTGAATGTTCCAAACCTATCTTGTTTGATATCTTTTGGTTTCTCCAATAGCTCATCAACTAATTCAGTCAGGATATCTTCTACAACTTCATATCCTAATAGAGGGACCCATGTAGTTCTTGGTTCCATAGCTTCCATGAACCATTTGTCTTTATTTACCAAGAATACAATGTCATTTTCATATTTCATCACTACTTTTTCAGGTATTCCGACCCTACATACCATTCTCTTTTGAAAGTTCAAGAAGTATTCCCCTAAAATTTCATTCTATTTGTCTGCATTTCCCAAACTTTGCTGGTGATTTCTTTTTTGAGTTGCTACTGGAGTATGATCAAGCATGACAATGCTTCCCAAGCTAAGTATCTCTCTCAGGAAGTAGAAGAGTAAATAGGTAATCAAAGTTCCATATTTGAAGGAATATTAAATGTCTCTTTTGTTCTTTTCAAGTTATCCATTAATTCACTCTAGAGCAATTCACATAGATTATAATCTATAATAATTTTGACCGTATCATAAGCTGAATAGATGGCTGATGCAGACACTAAATTTTTGAAGTGAGAAAAGTATATTTTGTATCCAATAATCATTGATGCAAATCTGACGGTCGGACCCTTGATATCATTTACTTTGAGAGCTTTCTTATCAAATTCGGCCCCTATAAGTTGCATTACTAAATTGTTCTTTATTTTATTTTCACCTCGAATCATTCTAGAGGAACTCATACTAGTTACAACTTTAATATCTTCTTTTGTTATCATACATGGTTCATCGAGCCACAAAAACTCATCATGAATTCTGCTGAGAATGAACCTAACCCATGAATCATTTGGGATCATAGGAAAATCCAACCAAGTGTCTAATTTCTTTTCTCCCAGAACTTTATATTCATTCTTCAACTCAATATTGATTGTAGTCAATTCATCTAAGTATAATTTTCCAAGATTCAAGTGGTTGTATTCCTTTAGGTTTGTATGAATGTATGCCCTAATATCTTCCATATGTATAGTTCCATGAGGAGAATTTGAGAATGCTCCCACATAATCATTTTCCGGTGGTTTAAAGAAATGTTTTTTGAACTTGGGGTGAGGCTTTTCTGAAATCTAGACTAATTGGGGAGTAAAATTTTTTTGAAACATTTTAGACAATACAAAAGGGTTTTTAAGATGTAAATACCTTTTCTGCTAAATTAGGGTTTTCTTTGGTTGTCTTAATATGCTTTGGAAATCACTGAATCACTTGGAATTTTTCTTCAGATCATCTTGAACACTTGAAAGATTGAATGCAAAGCGATTAATCTTTTAGGAATCCAAGCCTTTAAACCCCTTGAGGCCTTAACTTAATCGTCATAAATGTGGTCTTTCAAAAAGCTGACAAACACTTCTCTGTCAGTCACAGTCAATCCAAATTGCTCCTTAATGCTGAGCATTAGATCTTTTTCTACTAGAATTTCTTTCAGAGGCTTTGTCATAGATTTCTTCACAACATACCCTAGTGCTGGATTTTAGCACTAACTTTCTGGTTGGGGGCTTTGGATTTTCAACATAGCTCCCCTTAAGCCAAAGCTCCCAATTTATTTCTTGGAGGAAGTATTTGCACTAGAAGCTGGTGCGAATCCATCCTTAACTTTGATTACTTCTTTCTTGATCCAAATTTTGTCCATTTCTTTCTTGGTTTCAACTAGATCAACTTTTTTCTTTTGCCTTATCATTCCTCTGCTCTAATTTCCTTTCTTCAACATATCAATTCCTTTTCACATTCTTGTTTCTGTAAAATCTTGCAACATGTCCAAACTTGTTGCAATTGTAGAACACAATGTTTCTCTATCCTTGATCTGTATTGATTACCACGTGTCCAAATCTATTGCAAGAAAAAAATCTTCCATTGAATTATTGAGTATTCCTTGAATTGTGGAAACCATTTCTTACCAGATGGTGTAGTCACGGTAGGAGGGTTCATAGAATGAACTATCTAGACCGTGCAGAAAGAGTAAACACAATGGAAATAACTCATGAAATGGAACAAATCTAGATTCAGTCATTCAGTATATCAAAGAATTCAAATACAAATCGACCAGCAACATGCGTGCTTATAATTAGGGCTCACAGGCCTGATTACATACATGTGCAAGACAAGGCTTTGAAGTTCCTTCACATATATCTAAACTATCAATCTTATAAATCATTAGAAATACTTTCCTAAGGATCTATTACATCAATATATATCATTTCCAGATGAAAGGATTCCTTCACGTTAGCCAGGGAAGGTCACAAACTCCAATGAAGAGATGTAACATGTTCACAGATAGGTCAGACCTAAATGCATAGAACACTTCCTCAAATGAATGGAATCAATGTACGGACCTCCGAGGAAGGTCGGCCTTAAACTAAGGATTATTGAATTATGTGTCATTATGATCCACAAGTCAAAGAATTATCCACAAGCCTTCTCCTTCAACTGATTATCAGGAACTATAAGAATGCTTTGCTCTGAGAAAATAGATGATCTTCTGATAGTGATATCTTTCTGGTAACTAATCCAAATGCTCTAAATTCTTGATATGATGAAGATGAATGAATGTAGATGCTAAGTCTAGATCTGTAAGATGTGAAATGCCAAAACTAGACCACAAGCTGCTGAAATGCAAACAACTGGAATGCAAATATTTTTTGGTTGATGCAAGATTGCTCTTGAACCAGGGATGCTCCTACATTAGACATCCGGGGTTATTGAAAAAGTGAGTCCCTCACTTTTTTGGGGCTAGGGGAGAACTAAGATGGTCCACCTCAGCCTGAGAAATCCAAGATGAGTCTTCTTTTGGTCTGCCTTTCCACTGCACAAGATATTCTTTGTATTGTCTTCCACTAGTGCTTAGTCCAACTCTGTTGTCCAAAATGTCTTCTATCTGTTCTAGTTCTTTCTTAAGGTAACTACTTCTTCAAGTCTTCTTCCATGTTGTCACTGAATTCTACTTCCTAATACTAATATAAGTCTGCAATTTTGAAAATAGGCAATATACCCAAAGTCTCTGGTAATTCCACTTCATATGCATTTCCTAAATCAAATTTCCTAAGTATCTTACATGGTCCAAACTTCTTCTTCTTCAACTTGTCATATGTCCCAACTGGAAATCTCTCTTTTCTTAAGTACACCATCACTTCATCTCCAACTTCAAATTCATTATGTCTTTTCTTCTCATCTGCCTTATATTTATACTTGTTGTTCATATCTTCCAAATGCTTCTTTACCTAATTATGCACTGTCTTCATGTGATCTGCAAATTCTTTTGCTTTTGTACTCCTCTTTTCTTCCATACTGATATCTCTCAACTCTGCAACTTCTCTAGGGTTCACTCTGATAACCATCTCAAAAGGTGTTCTTTTGGTACTCCTATTTACTAAATTATTGTATGCAAACTCTACTTGTGAAAGAATCAAGTCCCAATTTCTGGTTTTCTCTCCAACCAAACATCTTAACAGGTTTCCCAAACTCCTATTCACTACCTCTGTCTGTCCATCTGTCTAAGGATGAAAAGTAGAACTAAACTTCAAATCTGTCTTCATCTTCTTCCAAAGTGTCTTCAAAAAGTATCTAACAAACTTTATATCTTTGTTTGAAACTATACTCTTAGGTAATCCATGCAATCTCACAATCTCTTTGAAAAACAAGTCAGCTACATGTAATGCATCAGTTGTCTTCTTACAAGGTATGAAATGATCCATCTTTAAAAATTTGTCAACCACTACAATTATTGAATCATATCCCCTCTGTGTCTTAGGCAGTCCCATTACAAAATCCATGCTTATGACTTCCCAAGGTCTCTCTGGTACTATCAAAGGTTTATACAATCCACTATTTTGACTACTCCCTTTTGTAACTTGACAAACTCTAGAGATCTGTACAAATCTCTGAACATCCTTATGTATCCAAGGCCAAAAGTAGTTTTCACTCACCAAAGCCACTCTCTTATCAATACCAAAATGTCCTTCCAATCCTCCACTATGTTTCTTCTTGATTAAATTATCCCTCATGGAACTTCTAGGTATGCACAACTGACTTCCTTTGAACAACATATCTTCTTGAATGAAATAATCCAACCACTTGCTTCTATCTATCACAACAGGTTCCTCACAGGCTTTCCAAGGTTCTACAAAATCAGTGTCTCCCTCATACATGTTCTTCAATTCATCAAATCCCAACACTTCAACTCTCATTTCTGTTAACAAGTTTCTTCTCCTACTCAAGGCATTAATAACTTTGTTTGATTTACCACTCCTATTCTGCAACAAAAAGGTTTAACTTTGCATGAACTCTACCCATCTCATATGTCTCTGATTCAACTTACCTTGACTGTTCAAATACTACAAAGCTTGATGATCTTTATGCAACACAAACTCCTTAGGTAACAAGTAATGTCTCCATTTTTTCATGGCTTGAATTATGGCATAGAACTCTTGATCACAAATTGAATATCTTTTCCTTGCATAATTCAACTTCTCACTAAAATATGCTACTGGTTTTCCTTCTTGGCTTAATAATGCTCCAATTGCATTTCCACTAGCATCACAATCAACTTGAAATAGCTTATTGAAATATGGTAACACCAAAACAGGTTGCTCTGTCACCTTCCACTTCAACAACTCAAAACTTTTATCTACTCCTGATGTCCACTTGAAATCTTTTCTGTCACCTCTCATTGTCTCTATCATAGGGTTACAAACTGAACTAAAATTTCTGATGAACTTCTGGTAGAAACTAGCCAATCCATTAAATGATCTAACCTCTCCAGTGCTCTCTAGTGTAGGCTATTCAATAATTGCTCTCAATTTCTCAAGGTCCATCTTCAATCCTTCGGCAGAAATCACAAATCCCAAATATACCAACTCTTCCTTCATGAAACTACATTTCTTGATGTTTATTAGCAATTTCTCTTCTCTTGAAACCTCTGCAAAACTTGTCTAATATGCCACAAATGTTCTTTTGTCTTACTAAAAATTAGAATATCATCTAGGTACACAATCACAAATTTACCCAAGAATTTCTTTAGAACTTCATTCATCAACCTCATAAATGTACTCGGTACATTTGTCAATCCAAAAGGCATCACTAACCACTCATACAATCCTTCATTTGTCTTAAAAGAAGTCTTCCATTCATCTCCCTCTCTGAGTCTAATCTGATGGTATCTAATTTTCAAGTCTATCTTCATGAAATATCTTACTCCACTCAAACAATCCATGATATCATCCATCTTAGGTAAATGAAATCTATACTTAATTGTGATCTTGTTTATTGCTCTAAAATCAATACACATTCTCCATTCTCCATCCTTTTTCAGTGCTAACATTACAGGTATTGCACAAGGACTCAAACTTTCTCTAATCAAACCTTTCCTCAACAACTCTTGTATCTATCTATTCAATTCTTCATTCTCTACTGGTGTCATTCGGTGTGTTGCTTTGTTAGGCAAACTTGCTTTCGGTATAAGATCCATGTGATGGCTGATACTCCTTATAGGTGGTAATCCTTCAGGTACATTATCTGATATGATGTCTTTATACTCTGTCAACAACTCTCTTATCTCCTTCAGTTGTTCTTCTTCAGTCTCTTTCTTCAATGCTTCAAGTTTCTTAGGAATCAAGGCATAAAACATACTTTCCTATTTCAAACAATCCAAAAATTTCCTTCCATCTACCAAATAGATTCTAGCATTTCTACATACCACATCTTTAGGATCATCTTTCAAAGGAATCAAAGTAATTCTTTTCTCATTTGTTGTTATAGTATATGTATTATTTCTCCTATCATGTATAGCTTTTCTATCATATTTCCAAGGTCTACCCAACAAGATATGACAAACATCCATAGGCATAATATCACACAAGACTTCATCATGATAAGATCTGATATGAAATTTCACCAAACATTGTTCACTCACCAGTACCTTATGATCATCCTAAATCCATGCTATCTAATAGGGCTTAAGGTGTTTCAACCTTTCAAACTTTAGCTTAGTCACCATCTCCTTTGAAACTAGGTTATCTGAACTACCACTATCAATCACAACTTTACAACACTTACCTCTGGATTTGCATCTGGTTCTGAACAGACTTTTCCTCTATGATGGTTCCTCATGTGTCTCTACTTGAAATAGTGCTCTCCTCATCACCAATGATTCTCCTTTCTTTAGATTGCCAACTGAACTAGGTGATCTGAGGTTCTTCTTCAACATAGGCTGCTCTCCCACTATTTTCTATCTTCTTACAAATGCTCTATGTCTTTCACCTCCACATTGGAAACAAGTACCTCTGAATGTCCTTTTGTCAAATTCTCTTCCTTCCCTTTTGTATCCTTCATTCCGGTAAGCACTAGGGTTTCCTCTTCAGTAAAAAGTGTTGTCATCTCTTTGGTAAGAATTGTTATCTCTATCATCCTTCTTGAATGGGCTGTCAAATTTCTTCTACTTCACAAATGATCTATCATATCTAGAAAATGTTCTTCCTCTCTAAAATTTTCCTCCTCTGTCTCTCTTTCTCTGATCATGTTTCTTATTTGGCTTCTCTTCAACTTTTAGGGCAAACTGATATGCTTCTTCCAAAGATGTCATCCTTACCAAACTTAGTTCTTCTTAAATGTTGAATCTCAACCCATTAATGTATCTAGCCACTTTATCCTTTCTTCCTTCACTATGCCCTATCCTTATGATCATCTTATGAAATTCTTTAGTGTACTCCTTCATAGATTTCTCCTTTTGTCTCAAGTTTTGCAATCTTTTCAATAGATCCAACTCATAGTCAGCAGGTATAAACTGATTCTTCAACTTTTTCACCATCCGGTCCCATTTTGTAATCTTTTCTTTTCCTCTTCTATTTCTTTCCAACTGAACTTCTTTCCACCATATAGTAGCATGTCCTTTCAATTTTGTCTTTGCAAATTTCACCTTCTCCTTATCTTCAATCTCCTCATATTCAAAGTATTCTTCCATGTCATTTATCTAGTCAATCAATTCTTCAGGATTCAAATCACCAGTATAATTTGGCACATCAACTCTAGGTCTCTTTCCAATCTTTGAAATAGATTGCAACATCTTTATCTAATTTAATTCTTCTTCTTCATTGCCTTCTAGGGTTTCACCAATTTGTTCAGCAGATTGAAATTCTTCCTCATCATCACTTTCAATATTAGGTCTAGGTGTCAATCCTCTTCGCTTATCTTCCTCAAAAACATACAAATGAATTTGCATGGCTCTCATCAATTCCATCATCTCATCCATTCTATTAGCCATTGCACCAATAGGAGGAACTCTTTGTTACAACATCTTCCTATGATCAAGTGCAAACTACCTCAGGTTCAGCGATCAGGCTACAAGCGACAATTGCCTCTCAATTGGTGATTAGTTGCACACAAGTAACCTACCTCAGATTGGCGCTCTTCTTACAACAAGATCTTACAGAATCCCCTTTGCCAATTCACTCCAAAGAATCAAACTTTATCTCTGATACCACTTGGTGTAGTCACGGCAGGAGCGTTCACAGAATGAACTATCTGGACTGTGTAGAAAGAGTAAACACAATGAAAACAACTCACAAAATGGAACAAATGTATATTTAGTCATTCAGTATATCAAAGAATTCAAATACAAATCAGTCGGCAACATGTGGGCTTACAATTAGGGCTCACAGGCCTGATTACATACATTCACAAGATAAGGCTTTGAAGTTCCTTCACATAAATCTAAACTATCAATCTTCTAAATCATTATAACTTCTTTCCTAAGGATCTATTACATCAATATATATCATTTCCAAACTAAACAATTCCTCTGCATCAGCCAAGGAAGGTCACAAACTCCAATGAAGAGATGTAACGTGTTCATAGATAGGTCAGACCTAAATGCATAGAACACTTCCACAAATGAATGGAATCAATGTGTGGACCTCTAGGGAAGGTCAGCCTCAAACCAAGGATCATTGAATGATGTGTCATTACAATCTGCAAGTCAAGGAATGATCCGTAAGCCTTCTCCTTCAGTTGATTATCAGGAACTATAAGAATGCTCTGCTCTGAGAAAATAGATGATCTTCTGATAGTGATATCTTTCCAGTAACTGATCCAAATGCTCTAAATTCTTGATATGATGAAGATGAATGAATGTAGATGCTAAGTCTAGATCTAAAAGATGTGAAATGCCAAAACTGGACCACAAGCTGAGAACTGAAATGCAAACAACTGGAATGCAAATGCTTTTTGGTTGATGCAAGATTGGTCTTGAACCAAGGATGCTCTTGCATCACCAAACTTCTACATTCATTTGATCTATGACCAATTTTTTTGCAATTGAAACACTAACCAGAGAATGATGGAATATTTTGATTCTTATTTATTCTACTCCTACACTAAGTAGCTTTATGAGCAAACTTATTGCAATTAAAACACTGGCCATTGAAAGATGGGTGCCTTTGAGCATTTGGCTATCTGACCGGAGGTCTTCTAGGTCTCCTTCTTTGATTCTTGAATTGGTTCCCTTTGTTTTTCTTCATGTGAAAGTTTCCTTAACTTGATTTTGAACTTTCTCCTTTCTCAAATCCTAATCCTTGCTTATCATCTAAACTCTTTTGACTAGAAATTATCTCATCAAGTTTTGCAAAACTTATCTTGAACATTTCTTCATAGCTCTTGGCTTCTTCCAAACCTATTTTCAAGCTCACAAATTCTTTTTCTAGTTTAACACATTCTTCAATCTTGTTGTTTACCATCAGATTTAGATCTTCTTCTGCTTTAGCTCTTTTGATAACTTCCACTTTCAAATCATCTAGGGTCTCATTTGCTGATATCAATTGTTCACTAACATCTTTGTACTTTTCTTTGAATGTTTTGACTTATTCTTTCATCTTTAGAATGCATTCATCAGCTTCTTGAATGTTATCCATCAGATCCCTAATTTTTTCTTTAGATTTTTCAAGATCAAAAAGAGTGCTTCCAATTCAACATTGTTTTCATATGAAAAGTTTCCATACCTTCTGGTTGCCATGAATGAACTTTCCTAGATGTTCCTTAAGATGTTACGCTTCTACCAAGGAACCTTGCTCTGATACCAATTGTTGAATATAAGGAATATTGAGAGTGGGGGGTGAATCAGTATTATAGAAAACCACTTAATAAATTTATTTATCAAATTTCCAAAATTAATAACATGATAGCAGAATAAGCATAGGAAGAACAACCATAAAGACATAACACATGGATACCAAGATTTTTATGTGGAAAACCTAAAAAGAGAAAAACCACGATTAGTGTTAGCTCACTAAATATTATGATAGCTCAATATTGAATTACAAGAAGGCTCACTGTCTTAGGGCTCACTGCACTATGAAGAAGTGCTCACTACACAAAGGCTCATTGCCAAGAGAAAAGAAGAAAGAAGAAAGAAGAAGAATTGGCTCATTACTTGAAGATGAACTACTGTAAGTGCATCTACCACATGTTGGATCACAGTTCCATTGAAGGTTCAATATATAGATTCAAAAGTCTTCATTTATTCTGCCCTGCTTCTCAACTTAACTACATATACTCTATTTTCTATCCTTATTCAAATTTTCTGCTCTGCACTCTTCTTATAATCCTTCACACTTCAAATTCGCACACCTCACATACTTTTTCACACCACTCACAACATCAAATTCCCTTGAGTATATATATTCACTACAAGATCTATCTCATAATCAAGTTGGCAAGCAAAACATAAAATGTGTACACAAATACTACATCTTGTCAGCTTGAACTTGTGTACAATCTAGGATGCGGACTTAGACAAAAATACAAAAAGTCTTCATATAGGTTGAATTCAATCATATCATCACTTAGATTGACTATTTAAACAATACAACTTCTTCGCATAAGAATCTAACTGCCTGTTGGCTTGTCTCTTCAAAACATGCTTGACCTACCCAACTGTCATACCAAAATTCTTACTATGGACCTATTAGACTTAGGGCATACAACTGAGAGGGGGGGTGAATCAATTGTGCAAAAATCTCTCCATTTAAACACTTAAAACCTTTTAATGATTAGCAGTATATTAATCATGAACTATAATGCATTCAAATCAAGAGCAAAAACACATCAAAACATAAGACACCAAGATTTTGACGTGGAAAACCCGGTTAAGGGAAAAACCACAGGGTGATTAACCCAAGATTGTATTCTCTGTTAGAAGAATAGAAAGAACAAAATGGCGCATGCCAATTAGGGCTCACTGCCTGAGCACACTGCTCAAAAGAGGCTCACTACCTACAAAAGACATACTGTCTACAAGGAAATAAATATCACATACATGAATTGGAGAATAGCATCTTCACCATGCTTGAATCAACTCCATTTAAGCCCAATACTTTTGCTTTGCCTTTCGTTCTCCTCCTTGCTACTCCACACTCATCACCACAAGGACAACTTCAAACTAACTTTGCAGTCCCTTATTTATACAAGGCATTGACTTATGAATGATCATCTAAGTCAGCAAACATTCATAAGATTATCCGCTAGATGGATAACTCATCCGGTTGGCCTGTCTCAAGAAGAACATCATCATCTGGAGGTTATTCTTCAATTGCAGGCTCTAGCTCCAATGCAGACCACCAATACAGGCTGGACACAATCCAAAGATCTTTACAAGAAATCCTAATTCACCATGAACATCCACACTTTATTGGTTTACTGAAAACCATCTCTTCTTCATCCAAAACCTCAAGAACACAGTCTGTCATTACTGTCATAGAAGACTACATGCTTCCAGACCTTCAAACCATGAACCAATCTATATAATACACCTCTGAGACTTCCTCAACACTTCCTCAAATCTGCAGAATAGGAAAATGCATTTCTGGATCTCACTAGACCTTTCTTGTTACACTCTGTCACCTTTGAACACCTACTGGAACCGGTTTTACTTGAGTGGCCACAACTTCTTCATATCTTCATGCAGAACTCTAAAATCTCTACTAGATCACCTATAGATACATATCTATAAACCCTTTAATCCGCATCCTCTGATCCTCATCCTATCTTGGACTTTTACCTTGCAGTCATCACTGTTCTTCACTGTTCCTGATTGAGACTAATTTTCTCAATATCCTCAGTTCATGGCTCACCCAAACCTTATCATTAATGCAACAGGAGTGTGTTGACATCAATGGCAATACCAGTTAGGCCCATACTTTCAACAATCTCCCCCTTTGTCATTGATGGCAACATATGATGTGAAAAACCATCAAGACAAGAACTTCTCCTTACTGTCACAACTCCCCCTATCAGAAACAACCATTCACATGTTTTCTCTCCCTTTACTGCTCCCCCTTTGATCATCAACCACTTGTTTTTCACATGTATTCTCTCCCCCTTTGACATTAATGGCAAAGGGCACATACTTGCAAATCCACCATCTCAGAATCATACCTGCTGCTCCCCTTGAGTAGTAGCTCCCCAACATCAATCTGGATCACAAGATGTGACTATGATACTCACCGGACTGATGCACATCAGTGCACCTAGTTCATCACCGGAGGGGCAATAACCCCTAACTTCTCCCTGAGATACTCAAAAGAGTCCTTAGGCAGAGGTTTAGTAAAGATATCTACAATTTGATCCTTAGATGACACAAACTCCAATCTAACTTCATTCTTGTTCACTTGCTCTCTCAAAAAGTGAAACTTGATAGATATATGCTTAGTCTTTGAATGCAACACCGGATTCTTGGATATAGTTATTGCACTTGAATTATCATAGAAGATTGTGATAGGCTCCTTATACTCCACTCTAATATCTCTTAACATCTGCTTCATCCACAAAACTTGAGTGCAACTACCTGCTGCTGCAATATGTTTTGCTTCAGTTGTAGACAGAGATATTGCCTCTTGTTTCTTGCTCAACCAAGACACCAATCTCTTCCCTAAAAAGAATGTTCCACCACTGGTACTCTTCTGGTCATCCACATCTCCTGCCCAATCAACATCTATATATGCACGAAGAGAGAAATCGTGATCTCTAGGATACCATAAACCATACTCAACTGTCCCTTTTAGATATCTAAAAATCCTCTTGATTGCCATGACATGAGATTCTCTAGGATCAGCCTGAAATCTAGCAACAAGACCAACAACCTGCATTATGTCAGGTCTAGTTTGAGTGAGATACAACAGCCCTCCAATCATTGACGTATACTTTGTCTGATCAACCTTAGGAGAATCATCATCTTTGCTCAATTTACATCCAGTTGCCATGGGAGTGTTTATTGGTTTTGAGTCTTCCATCCCAAATTTCTTCAACAATTCTTTCACATATTTTGTCTGAGAAATGAAAATTCCTTTCTTTGTTTGAGTGATTTGCAAACCCAAGAAGAAGTTCATTTCACCAAGCATGGACATCTCAAATTCACTTTTCATTTGATTTGCAAAAGTTTTACACATACTATCTCTTCCTCCAAAAATGATATCATCAACAAATACTTCAACAATTAAAATGTTTTCATGATCAATTTTGAAATATAAATTACTGTCAACAGTACCTTTGTTGAAACCAATCTTCAAAAGATGTTTATCCAATCTTTCATATTAGGCTCTTGGGGCTTGCTTCAGTCCATGCAGTGCCTTCTTCAACTTGTAGACCATATTACCATGATCAGACAATTGAATTCCATCCGGTCACTCAATGTACACTTCTTCTTCCAAGTCACCATTTAGGAAGGCAGAATTGACATCCATTTGATATACTTTGAAATCTTTGAAGGCAGAAAATGCAAGAAATAATCTAACTACTTCAATTCTTGCCACTGGAGCAAAAGTTTCTTCAAAATCAATTCCTTCTATTTGAGAGTAGCCTTTGCAGACCAATCTGGCTTTATTTCTGATTACTTCACCAACTTCATTTAGTTTGTTCCAGAAGACCCATTTGGTTCCAATCACATTCTTGTTTCTAGGTCTGGGAACAAGATCCCAAGTGTGGTTTTTCTCTATTTGCACCAGCTCTTCCTCCATTGCTTTAGTCCCGTTTTCATCATTGCAAGCTTCATTCAATGTCTTAGGTTCAATCTTTGAAATCAAACAATACTCTTCTGAATCTTGAGCAATTCTCCTTCTTGTTAGTACTCCTTTTCTTTTATCACCTATGATCTGATCTTCAGAGTGGTTCAGTCTTACATACCTGGGAACTTTAGGAATTTCTTGCACTTTTGATTCTTGATCAGGCTCATTAAAACTCATTTCTTCTTCCTGGTTTACCAAATTAGCTTGAATTTGACTAACAGATGAGGCTTGGGCTCCTTGAGTCAGAACACCATTCTGATCATCTTCATCATATTCATAAAACCTTGAGGGTTTCTTAATTCCCTCATCAACCTTCACATTTGTACTTTCTATCATTTTTCTCGGTCTTTTGTTATAACACTGGTATGCTTTGCTTTGAGTAGAGTAACCCAAGAATATTCGTTCATCACTTCTAGCATAAAACTTTCCTAGATCTTCATCTCTTTTAATGTAACATTTGCTACCAAAAACTCTGAAGTACCTTACAGTAGGAGTGATGCCAAACCAAAGTTCATAAGCAGTCTTACCAGTATTGCTTCTGATTTGAACTCGATTGAGAGTATAGACTGCAGTGCTGACAGCTTCTCTCCAATAGATATGAGGAACATTTGCTTCCATCATCATGGTCCTAGATGCTTCTTGTATGGTCCGGTTCTTTCTTTCCACTACTCCATTCTGCTGTGGAGTCCTAGGAGCAGACAACTGTCTCTTTATTCCATGTTTCTCACAGAACTCTATGAACTCACTGGATATGAATTCTCCACCTCTATCAGACCTCAGACATTTCAATTTCAATCCGGTTTCATTCTCTACCATAGCCTTGAATATTTTGAATTTCTCAAAAACTTCTGATTTCTCTTTCATAAAAGTTACCCACATCATCGGGGAGTAGTCATCAATTAGTAACATGAAGTATCTATCACCTTGCATACTCCTTATTCTTGCTGGGCCACAAAGGTCAGTATGAACTAAGTCCAATAATCTGGTAAAAGACAGTTCCTTACTCTTGAATGAGATTCTGCTCAGCTTACCCAACTGACATTCTTTGCACAAGCTATGAGTAGGTTTCACCAATTTAGGAAGATCTCTTACAACCTGAGTATTTCTTATCTTGATGATGTTATCAAAATTCATATGACACATTCTCATATTCCATAACCAACTCTGATCAACTTGAACAAATAAGCAACTTTTACCAGTGCCAACCAAGTGGAAGATATTACCTTTAGTTTGGGTACCGGATGCAATCTCTGTTCTGGAGCTTTCAAAGATCTTGCATTTTCCATTTTTGAATTGGAGATCATAGCCTTTGTCCACTAACTATCCAACACTGAGAAGATTGTGCTTCAAGCCTTCAACATATAAAACATTACTAGTTTTGTTCCTTCCATAAAAAGAAATAGTTCCTCTTCCTCTGATTCTACCAGCAGAATTATCACTGAACTTCACCACTCCTCCTTCATACTTTTCCAAATCTATGAACTTATTTTTGTCACCTGTCATATGGTGAGAGCAACCACTATCAATGACCCAATCATCCTTTTCTTCAACTTGGGCAGCCAGAGCTCTTTCTACAACTTTATGATTGATAGAAACAGAGGATATTGGTTCTTCTTCCTTAATGACAATAAACACCCATTCACTTCCAGATTTGTTTCTTGTCTCTAATTCATCATCTGTTACTCCTTCGTTATCATTTTCTTCATGAACATAGTAACAATTCTTTTAGAACCTTGATCTGTTAGGATTTTGCCTTGAAAATCTTTCTAGACATTTTGAGGCAAAATGACCAATCTTATTGCAATTAAAACACTTGAAAGGTACTTTTCATTCATACTAATCAAATCCTCTTAGCAGTCTCTTTGCAATGAGGGCTTCAAGTTGAACAGTTTCTACTTCTTCTTCTTTCAGGTCTTTTCTTACTTTTTCATACCATGACAGTTTCCTTGATGAGTTCTCTCCCGGATCAAACCTTTGTTTACCTTTTACAAAGGCACTAGCTTTGAATGTAGATTCAGTCTTGGGGGGATCATCCCCAAACTCAGTCATTTCAAATGCAACCAATTTTCCAGCCAATTGATCTCTTGTGACAGTTGTATGGGCTCTGAATTCATCAATGGCAGCAACCTTGATTTTGTAAGTAGAAAGGGATCTAAAAATTTTGCCAACAATCTCATTTTCATCCAAGATTCCACCAACATTTCTAATTCCACAAACAAGCTCATTTACTCTTGGCATAAAAGTAGTAATATTTTCATCATCTGTCATCTTCAGGTTTTGAAATTTCCCTTTCAAACTCTGTAACCTTGCACATTTAACATATTGGTCTCCTTCATGTAAAAGTTCCAATTTTTTCCAAATTTCAAAAGCAGTTGGTAGGTCAATAACATTTGAGAGCTTTGAATCAGATAATACACTTAGAAGAGCTTCTATAGTCTACAGATTATTTTCAACATCTGTGATTTCATTTGCAGCTTTTGGACCACCCTGTGGAGGTACATACTGTGTTGTAACCATGGTCCAGTATGCCATACCCATGCATTGCAAGTGACACTTCATGCGACCTTTCCATAGATTAAAATTTGTTCCATCAAACTTTGGGCTATCCTTCTTGTAGGACAACATCCTGGATCTCCTCAAGCAGTTAAGCTCTTTTTAGAGGAACTTGGCTATGATACCAATTGTTAGACTTAGGGCATACAACTAAGAGGGGGGGTGAATCAGTTGTGCAAAAATCTCTCCATTTAAACACTTAAAACCTTTTAGTGATTAGCAGTATATTAATCATGAACTATAATGCATTCAAATCAAGAGCAGAAACACATCAAAACATAAGACACCAAGATTTTGACGTGGAAAACCCAGTTAAGGGAAAAACCACGAGGTGATTAACCCAAGATTGTATTCTCTGTTAGAAGAATAAAAAGAACAAAATGGCACATGCCAATTAGGGCTCACTACCCGAGCACACTACTCACAACAGGCTCACTGCCTACAAGAGACATATTGTCTACAAGGAAATAAATATCACATACATGAACTAGAGAATAGCATCTTCACCATGCTTGAATCAGTTCCATTTAAGCCCAATACTTCTGCTCTGCCTTTCATTCTCCTCCTTGGCACTCCACACTCATCACCACAAGGATAACTTCAAACTGACTTTGCAGTCCCTTATTTATACAAGGCATCGACTTAGGAATGATCATCTAAGTCGGCAAACATTCATAAGATTATCCGCTAGATGGATAACTCATCCAGTCGGCCTGTCTCAAGAAGAACATCATCATCTAAAGGTTATTCTTCAATTGCGGGCTCTAACTCCAATGCGAACCACCAATATGGGTTGGACATGATCCAAAGATCTTTACAAGAAATCTTGATTCACCAAGAACATCCACACTTTATTTGTTTACTGAAAACCATCTCTTCATCTGGAACCTCAAGAACACAACCTGTCATTACTGTCACATAAGACTATATGCTTCCAGACCTTCAAACCATGAACCAATCTATATAATACTCCTCTGAGACTTCCTCAACACTTCCTCAAATCCACAGAATAGGAAAATACATTTCTGGATCTCATCGGACCTTTCTTGTTACACTATGTCACCTCTGAACACCTACCGAAACCGGTTTTACTTGAGAGGCCACAACTTCTTCATATCTTCATGTGGACCTCTAAAATCTCTACTGGATCATCTATAGATACATATCTACAAACTCTTTAATCCATATCCTCTGATCCTCATCCTATCTTGGACTTTTGCCTTGCAGTCATCACTGTTCTTCACTATTCCTGATTGAGACTAATTTTCTCAATATCCTCAGTTCACGACTCATCCAAACCTTATCATTAATGCAACAGGAGTGTGTTGACATCAATGACAATACCAGTTAGGCCCATACTTGCAACATGACCAAAAGAAACTCAAGGAATCACATTAACCATTTCTCATACCTCACAGATCATGTCTTACTAGTTGTAGGTCATGATGTCCTTATGTGGTGAAATGTGAAACTCAGAACTGACTCTTCTGCCTTGGTGAAGTATTGACAAACCAATTACCGGATCTTGGAGTTTTGTAGATAATCTTTTGGATCATTTCAGACTATGTAACTCATCAATTATATGCTTTTCACACTTATCCATGTTGCCACAAAAATGCATACTAATACAATTACTTGTAGAGAGATGTAGACCAAAATACTTATGTACTCTACATTGTTCCTAACTTAACTATGTTCACCCAAAATTAAAGCAATCACAATTTGTCTTCTGAAAGTCATCAAGACATGTAATCCTGCACATACTATCTCCCAACAATCCTAAATAACATACTTGAACTACATATCTTGACCATCAACTTCAGAGGAATACCACTTGAGTATCTACCACTAACTCTATGTTATCAATACTTAGCCATTCTACCTTAGTCTTTTGTGTCTAGACCAGATCCTTGTATGCAGGCTATTCTAAGTTGAGTTCCCAATCATCCTTATCTCCATCATGCTCTATTTGCCTTGTTTCCATCAATGACAACATTACCCAATCAGCAGTGTCTCTTGACTATGTTGCCAACATTATCCTCCATACTAATAACTCTCAACTCTACTACTCCTCGAGGTTTAGTTCTTATCACAATCTCAAATGGTGTTCTTCCTATACTCTTCTTCACTAAATTATTATATGCAAAATCTACTTGTCATAGAATCAAATCTCAATTTATTGCCTTCTCTGAAACCAAACATCTCAACAAGTTACCCAAACTCCTATTTACTACCTATGTCTACCCATCAGTTTGTTGATAAAATGATGTACTAAACTTCAAATCCATCTTCATCTTGTTCAAAAGTGTCTTCCAAAAGTATCCAAGAAATAATGTATCTCTATCTGAAATTATGTTCTTAGGTAATCCATGAAATCTCACAATCTCTTTCAAAACTAGGCCAGCCACATGAACTGCATCAATTGTCTTCTTACTAGGTATGAAATGTGCCATCTTTGAAAATCTGTCCACCACTACAAATATAGAATCATATCCTCTCTATGTCTTTGACAATCCCATTATAAAATCCATGCTTATGTCTTCCCAAGCTCTTTTCGATACTATCAAAGATTTGTACAATCTAGTATTCTGACTACTTTCTTTTGCAAATTGACATACTCTACAACTTTTCACAAACTTACTTTAACATCCTTATATATCTAAGGCCAAAAGTAATTTTCACTTATCAAAGCCACTACCTTATCAATTCCAAAATGTCCTTCCAATCCACCATTGTGCTTTTCTTTGATCAAATTATCTCTCATTGAGTTCCTAGGTATACACATTTGATTTCCTTTGAACAACATATCTTCCTAAATGAAATAATCCAACCACTTACTTCTATCTATCACAACATGTTCCTTACATGCTTTCCAAGGCTCTACAAAATCAATATCTCCCTCATACATGTTCTTCAATTCCTCAAATCCTAACACTTCAACTCTCATCTCTTTCAGCAAATTCCTCCTTCTACTCAATGCATCTACAACTTTGTTTAATTTTTGACTCCTATGCTTCAATACAAAAGTGTAACTCTATATGAATTCTACCCATCTAATATTTCTTTGATTCAACTTACCTTGACTATTTAAATATTACAAAGCTTGATGAGTTGTATATAACACAAACTCCTTAGGAAACAAATAATGTCTCCATTTCTTCAAGGCTTGAATGATGGCATAGAACTCTTGATCATAAAATGAATATCCTCTCCTTACATCATTCAATGTCTCACTGAAATATGCTACAGGTCTACCTTCTTCACTTAACACTACTCCAATTGCATTTCCATGTACATCACAATCTACTTAAAATACCTTATTGAAATCTGGTAATGCCAACATAGGTTGCTCTGTTACTTTTTTCTTCAACAATTCAAAACTTTTATCTACTCCTTATGTCCACTTAAAGTCCTTTCTATCACCTCTCATTGTCTTTGTCATACGGTTACATACCAAATTGAAATTTCTGATGAACTTTCTACCATCTACTCCTGATGTCCACTTAAAGTCCTTTCTATCACCTCTCATTGTCTTTGTCATAGGGTTACATACCAAATTGAAATTTCTGATGAACTTCTGGTAGAAACTAGCTAATCCATGAAACAATCTAACTTCTCCAGTGCTCTTAGGTGTAGGCCATTCAACAATTGCTCTAACTTTCTTAGGGTCCATCTTCAATCCTTCTATAGAAATCACAAATCCCAAGTATACCAATTCTACCTTCATGAAACTACACTTCTTGATGTTTATCAACAATTTCTCTTCTCTCAGCCTCTGCAATACTTGTCTCAGGTGCCAAAAATGTTCTTTTTTCTAAATGAAAATTAGAATATCATCAAAATATACAAAAACAAACTTACCCAGGAATTTATTCAAAACTTCATTTATCAATCTCAAGAAAGTACTCAGTGCATTTGTCAATCAAAAAGGCATCACTAACCATTAATAGAATCCTTCATTTGTCTTAAAAGTAGTCTTCCATTCATCTCCTTCTCTGATTCTAATATGATGGTATCCAATCTTCAAGTCTATCTTTGTAAAATATTTTCTCCACTCAAACAATCCATAATGTCATTCATCCTAGGCAATGGAAATGTATACTTAATTGTGATCTTGTTGATTTCTCTAGAGTCTGTACACATTATCCATTCTCCAACCTTCTTTAGTGCTAGCACTATAGGTACCATACAAGGGCTCAAGCTTTCTCTAATCAAACCTTTCCTCAACAACTCATGTATCTGTCTATTCAATTATTCATTCTCTGCTAGTGTCATTATATGTGCTGCTTTGTTAGGCAAACTAGCTCTAGGTATAAGTTCCATGTGATGACTGATACTCTTGATTGGTGTCAATTCTTCAGGTACATTATCTAATATGATGTCTCCATACTCTGTCAATAATTCAGTTATCTCCTCCAGTTGTGTTTCTTCAATCTCTGCCTTTAGGTTTTTAGGCTTCTTAGGAATCAAAGCATAACACATATTCTCATGTCTCAAACCATCTGGAAATTTCCTTCCATCTACCAAATAGATTCTAGTATTTCCACATACCTCACTCTTAGGTTCATCTTCCAAAGGAATCAAAGTAAGTCTCTTCCCATTTGATGTTATAGTATATGTATTCTTTCTCTGATCATGTATATCTTTTCTATCATACTTCCATGGTCTACCCAACAAAATATGACATACATCCATAGGCATAATATCACACAATACTTCATCATGATAAGATCCAATATGAAATTTTACCAAACATTAGTCACTCACCAGTACCTTATGATCATCCTGAATTCATGCTATCTAATATGGCTTAGGGTGTTTCAATCTTTCTAACTTTAGCTTAATCACCATATCCTCTAGAACCAAATTATCTGAACTACCACTATCAATTACAACCTTACTACATTTACCTCCTAATTTGCATCTGGTCTAGAACAAGATTTTCTGCTATGGTGGTTCCTCATTAGTCTCTAATTTAAATAGTGCTCTCCTCAGGACAAGTGATTTTCCTTTCGTATGTTTACCGACTGAACTAGGTGATCCAACAGGTTCTTCTTCTACATATATTGTTCTTCTATTGTTCTCTGTCTTTTTACTTGTACTTCCTTGATGACATTCAAATGCTTTATGTCCTTCACCTCTACACTTAAAATAGATTACTTTTAATGTTCTCCTATCAAGTCCTCTTCCATCTCTTTTGTATCTTTCACTCCTATATTAATCAGGGTTTCCTCTATAGTAGAAAATTTTGTCATCTCTCTGGTATGCATTGCTATCCTTGACTTCCTTCTTGACTGTGCAATCTTTCTTGCTCTACTCCACAAATGATCTTTCTCCTCCACAAAATGTTCTATTTCTTTGAAGTTTACCTCCTCTACTCTCTGTCTCTTCTCATGTTTCTTGTTCAACTTGTCTTCAACTTTCAAGGAAAACTGATATGCTTCTTCCAATGTTGTCATCCTTACCAAACTCAATTCTTCTTGAATGTCCAATCTCATTACATTGATGTATCTTGCCATTTTCTCCTTGCTTTCTTCACTATGTCCTATCCTTATGATCATCTTATGAAATTCTTTAGTGTACTTCACATACTTCTCTTTTTGTCTCAAGTTTTACAATCTCTTCAATAGTTCCAACTCATAGTTAGTAGGTATAAACTAATTCTTCAACTTTGTCACCATTCTATCCCATTTTATGATCTTTTCTTTTCCTCTTCTATTTCTATCCAACTAAAATTCTTTCAACCAAATAGAAACATGTCCTTTCAACTTATTCTTTGCAAATTTCACCTTCTCTAGATCTCCAATTTCTTCATATTCAGAGTATTCTTCTAAGTCATTTATCCAATCAATCAGCTCCTCAGGATTCAAATTACCAATGTAGTTCGATACATCTTCTCTAGGCCTTTTCCCAATCTTTGAAATAGATCACAACATCTTCACTTGATCTGATTCTTCTTCTTCTTCTATGGTTTATTCATTTTGATTAGCGAATTGAAATTCTTCATCATCATCACTTTCAACATTAGGTTGAGGGGTTAGTCCTCTTCCTTCATCTTGTTCAAAAACATCCAAATGAACTCACATTGTTTTCATCATCTCCATCATCTCATTCATTCATCCATCCATAGTACCAACATCAGGTATTTTCCATCTCTTCCTAGGATCAAGTGTAACTACCTCAAATTCAATAATTAGGCTACAAGGTGACAAATGCCTTACAATCAGTGATTAGTTGACAACATAGGTAGCCTGCCTCAGATTTAGCTATATGTTCATAACAAGAACTTATAGAATGCTTTCACAAACTTCACTCACTTTACTCCCAATGGATTCAAACTTTGTTTTGATACCACTTGGTGCAGTCATGGTTAGGATGGTCCACAAAGTGAATAGTCTAGACCATGCAACAAAAGTAAACACAATGAAAGCAACTCAATTAGAGAATGAAAATGTAGATTCAGTCATTTAGTATATCATAAATTCAAAATACAAACATGTCCGCAGCATGCAGGCTTACAGATTAGGGCTGATAGGCCTAATTCTATAGTTACAACACATGTACAAGATATGGCTTTGAAGTGACTTACAGAAAAAAAATGCTAAGACTAAAACTTCATATCATGATTCACTACTTTCCTAGGCATCTATTACATGATTATATATCATCTCTAGATCACAAGAATCTTCTGCATCGGCCAAACAGATTACAAGCACCAATGAAAGAGATGCAACTATTGGTAAGAGACAATACTCTGGTATAGACTTGTATGTTGTCATTGATGGCAACAAGGCTCAAAGAACTTATCACCATGATAGGAAGAGATATCTCTGGAAGAACATGTTGGATTCCAGGTTCAGTTGACAGAAAATGGCTAAGTATGGAAGGTATTCTGAGTAGAAGATAGTAAGTCATCTTGTATACCTCTACAATTGAAGACTTGTAGATGCAGTTTAGGTATGATGTCAGTTGGTGTTAGATAGTGTTATGCTTCAGAGATTAAGTCCTGATCTTCTTCGAAAGTCATCTTGAAGAAATGTCTAAGTCTGGGTAAGCAAAGGTATAGCAGGAACAGCGAACAGGGTCTAGTGCAGTGGTCCGCATTCCTCCATAGACAAATATTTTGTTAGGTGGTTTTGACGTGTTGTAAACACTTATGTGAAGTGTCTTATTATAGAGTTAGGAGATCTAAAGTTTACCAGAAAGATAGTTACAAGTTACTAAGTATTAGCATAGTGTTTGACAAAGTTTGATAGAGACAAAGTTCAAGTTCTGATGGTCTGCATTTCTCTACAAGATGATATCATGTCTTGCAGTTATGAAGGTAAGATTGGGAATGTTGAAAGAGTCCTTGATATGATTTTAGAAGTGTTTTATGATTTGCAGTAGAAGTTGTAAATCACCAGATGAACTTGTTAAACATGCTCTTGAAGAATAGGTCAACTGGTGATATAAACCTTGTTGCAGAGAAAGGTTAGTGTGTGAAAGATCTATTTAAGTATTTGAATGATTAGATCCAACATATATGAACACATTTGGAAAATGATTTGGGTCCGCGCAACACATAGTGGATTGGATTGAGTGACAAGGTACATCTTTCTATGTACATATTTCACTTTTTGGATGGTGACCTACCTATGGATCAAGTCATGATGTAGATATATAAAGGCAATGAAATTTAGTTGTGGAGCATGTATGGTGTGTGGAAGAGATGTGAGCATGCGAGTAGAAGAGTAGAGTTATAGTATTAGCAGTGATGAAGACTTGGGATTCAGAATTTAGTTGCTAAATGACTGCACCCTAGTGTAGTGGCAGATGCTTAAGCAGTATTTAGTTTTCATGTGCAAAGCAAGGTTTCATCATCAAGGTAGTGAGCCAGCAATGAGCCTTCATCAGGGTTTAATATCCCTTATAGTTTAATAGCCCTTATTATGATCTTGCTAGGTTTAGAGTTGAGGCAGTGAGCCTGCTATAGACCTAGTTGTAGTTCATGGCAATAAGCTAGCATGTTCTAGGCACCTAGAGTGACCAAGCCTGAACATTATTTTTGTAAAGATTGCAATATATATATATATATATATATATATATATGAGAGCTAATCCTCTCTGTGGTTTTTCTCATCTTGGGTTTTCCACATAAAAATCTTGGTGTTCATGTGTCATGTTTTCATGGTTGAAGTTCATATGCATATTATGTTTATGTTTAATTAGATTTGGGAAATAACTAAAAGTTAAGGTGAATGACAAGATTTTTAGAATACTAATTCACCCCCCTCTCAATGTTCCTGACAATCAACAATTGGTATTAGAGCAAGGTTCCTTGGAAGAAGTTTAACAACTTGAGGAAGATCTGGGATAGTGTGTTCATAGTAGCAAGGAGATTTGGAAATCATGAAAGCAAAAGGCAACTAGAAGCAGCTCTTATGGATCTTGAAAATTTTGAAGCAGAATTTAGGGATCTAAAAGAAAATTTGTAATAAGCAAATGAATGCATCTCTAAGTTAAAGGAGCAAGTCAAGAAATTCAAAGACAAATACAAATAAGTTAATGATCAATTGATTTCATCAAATGAAGCCTTGAATACAGTGAAAGGATAAGTTATAGAAAATGCAAGAGCAGAAGATGATATAAATTTAATTGTGAAGAATAGATCAGAAGATTATGCAAAACTTGAAGAAGAAACTGCAAATCTAAAAAAAAACTTGGAAAAGGCCAAAAGCTTTGAAGAAAAAATCAAGATAAGCACTACAAAACATGATGAGATGATTACTAACTAGAAGAGAGATGATGACAAGCAAGGTTTGGGATTTGAGAAATGGGAAAGTTCAAAATCTAGTCAAGCAACCACTAAATTAAACCAGTTCAGAAATCAGAAAGGAAGACCTAGAAGACCTCCAGTTAGACAACCAAATGCACAAAGGTACCCATCCTTTAATGGTCATTGTAATTCATGCAATAAGTTTAGTCATAGGGCTACTTAGTGTAGGAGCAGAATAAATCAAAAGATACCATCATTCTCTGGTCAGTGTTTCAATTGCAAGGAAATTGGTCATAGAGCAAATGAATGTACAAATCAGATCAAGAAAAGTTTCAACAATGGGAGTAATGAACATTCACTCAAAGGTAAATGTTTCACTTGCATTAGAACTAGTCATAGAGTTGTTGTATGCAGAAGTAAAGTAAATCAAAATTGTATTAAGTGTAATGCATGCTAGAAAATGGGACACAAATCAAATGAATGCAGAAGTTTGGTAAGAACTAATTTTCAAAATACAAGTCAATCATTCAATGGAAAGTGTTTTGCATGCAATAGATTTGGACATATGGTTAATCAATGCAAATCAAATTCAATCAATGGAAGGAATCAAGGTTAAAAGAATGTGGTATGTGTTGCAAGTATGAGGTTAACCAGTGTTGTCATTGATGTCAACATACTCATATTGCATTGATAAGAAGGATTGGATGAGCTGTGTGCTGAGGATATTGAGAAAATTAGTCTCAATCAGAAATAGTGAAGAACAGTGATGAGAAGAGGGCAAAAGTATTCAATAGGTTGAGGATTAGAGGATGCGGATTAAAGGGTTTGTAGATATGAGTCTTAAGATGTTCCAGTTAAGATTTTCAAGGTTCGCATGAAGATATGAAGAAGTTGTGATCGATCAAGTAGAACTAGTTCTGGGAGATGCTCTGGAGTGACAGAGTGTTACAAAAAGGTCCGGTGAGATCTGAAAGTGCATTGTCATATTCTACGGATTGGAAAGAGTGTTTCGGATGTCCTTGTTATGTGTCATCTTGATTTGTATGTAGTTTGGAGGTTCGGAAGAACCTGTTTCAGTCTGACAGTGGCGATAGGCTATGTTCCTGAAGTTCTGGATGAAGAAGAAAAGAATTCTAGTAAGTGGAGAAAGTACGGATGTACCTGATCATTCAGGCAAGCTTGTGAAGTTCTTGGATCATGCTAAGGTTGTGTTGTCGGTCCGCATTAGTGTTAGAGCCTAGAATTGGAGATGTACTTCTGGATGAAGATATTCTTGTTCAGGCTGGCCAACCAGATGAGTTATTCATCTTGCAAATGTTCTTGTGGATAATTGCCAACTTAGATGATTGTTCCTAAGTCGATGCCTTGTATAAATAAAGGTTTGTGAATTCATTTCAAAGTGTGGTGTGGAGCGGATGAGTGTGGTATAGCGAAAGAGTGAAAGGCAGAGTAGGTGTGTCTTGGGCTTAAATGGAACTGATCCAGACATGGTAAAGATGTCACTCTCCAGTTCAAGTTTGTAAAACTTATCATCTTGTAGACAATGTGTCTCTTGTAGGCAGTGTGCTCGGGCAGTGAGCCCTAATTGGCATTTGCCATTTATTTTTCTTATTCTTCTAACAGAGAATAATCCTTGGGTTAATCACCCCATGGTTTTTCCCTTAAATAGGTTTTCCACGTCAAAATATTGGTGTCCAATGTGTTGATGTTTATCTGCTCCTATGTTTATGCATTATGCTTTCATGAATGGTTGACTGATATGCTATTAACTAACAAGAAGAATCAAGTGTTTGAAGTAGAAGCAAGTTTTTGTACAACTAATTCACCCCCCCTCTCAATTGTGTGCCCTAGATCTAACAATTGGTATCAGAGCTAAGTTCCTTTGGAAGGAGCTTAACCGCTTGAGGAAGATCCAGGATGTCATCATACAAGAAGGATAATCCAAAGTTTCATGGAACCAGCTTCTCTCTCTGGAAAGGCCGCATGAAATGTCACTTAGAGTGTATGGGAAAAGCATACTTGTCCATGGTCACAAAGGCATATGTACCCCCACAGGGTGGTCTGACAACTCTAAATGAAATCACAGATGCTGAAAACAGTCTGCAGACTAAAGAGGCTCTTCTAAGTGCATTGACTGACTCAGAACTCTCAAATGTTATTGATCTACCAACTGCCTATGAGATCTAGGTTAAACTGGAACTTCTGCATGAAGGAGATGAGTTTGTTAAGAGTGCAAGGTTGCAAAGTCTCAAAGGAAAATTTAAAAGATTGAAGATGAGAGATGATGAAAATATCACTACTTTTATGCCAAGAGTAAATGAGCTAGTGTGTGGAATCAGGAATGCTGGTGGAGTTCTAGATGAAAATGAGATTGTTTGCAAAATTCTTAGATCCCTTCCTGTTGCCTACAAGATCAAGGTTGCTGTCATTGATGAATTCAGAGCCCATGTAACTGTTACAAGAGAGCAATTGGCTGGCAAACTAGCTACATTTGAAATGACCAAGTTTGGAGATGATCCCCCCAAGACTAAATTTGCATTCAAAGTCAGTGCCTATGTGAAAGGCAAACAAAGATTTGATCTGGGAGAAAACTCTTCAAGGAAGCTGTCATGGTATGATCAAGCAAGGAAAGACATGGAAGAGGAAGAAGCAAAAATAACTCATCTTGAAGCCCTCATTGCAAAGAGATTGCCAAGAGGATCTGGTAAGTATGAAGGAAAATTACCCTTTAATTGCTTCAACTACAATAAGATTGGTCATTTTGCTTCAAGATGTCCGGAAAGATTTGCAAGGTCAAATTCTAACAGACAAAGGTTCCAAAAGAACTGTTACTATGTTCATGAAGAAGATGATAATGAAGGAGTAACAGATGATAAATCAGAAATAGGAAACAAATCTAGAAATCAATGGGTGTTTATTGCCATCAAGGAAGAAGATCCAATATCCTCTGAATCTATCAATCATAAGGTTGTAGAAAGAGCTTTAGCTGCCCAAGTTGAAGAAAAGGATGATTGGGTTATTGATAGTGGTTGTTCTCACCATATGATAGGTGACAAGAACAAGTTCTTAGATTTGGAAAGGTATGAGGGAGGAATGGTGAAGTTTGGTGTTAATTCTGCTGGTAGAATCAGAGGTAGGGGAACTATTTCTTTTGATGGAAAGAGCAAAACTGGTAATGTACTGTATGTTGAAGGATTGAAGCACAATCTTCTCAATGTTGGACAGTTAGTAGACCAAGGCTATGATCTCCGGTTCAAAAATGGAAGATGCATGATCTTTGAAAGCTCCAGAACTGAGATTGCATCCGATACTCAAACAAAAAGTAATATCTTCCATCTGGTTGGTTCTAATAAAAGTTGTTTGTTTGTTCAAGTGGATCAGAGTTGGTTATGGCATAGAAGGATGTGCCATGTAAATTTTGATAACATCATCAAAATAAGCAATACTCATGCTGTAAGAGATCTTCCAAAATTGGTGAAACTTACAAATAGTTTGTGCAAAGAATGTCAGCTAAGTAAACAAAGCAGAGTCTCTTTCAAAAGCAAGGATCAGTCCTCTACCAGATTATTGGAATTAGTTCATACTGATCTATGTGGTCTGACAAGAATCAAAAGTATGCAAGGTGATAGATATTTCATGTTGCTAATTGATGACCATTCCTAGATGATGTGGGTTACCTTTCTAAAAGAGAAATCAGAAGCCTTTGAGAAGTTTAAAATCTTCAAAGATATGGTAGAGAATCAAACTAGATTGAAACTGAAATGTCTAAGGTCTGATAGAGGTGGTGAATTCACATCCGGTGAATTCATAGATTTCTATGAGAAGCATGGCATAAAGAGAGTTGTCTGCTCCTAGGACTCCACAACAGAATGGAGTAGTTGAGAGAAAGAACCGGACCATCCAGGAAGCATCTAGAACAATGATGATGGAAGCAAATGTTCCTCAGATGTTTTGGAGAGAAGCTGTCAGCACTGCAGTCTATACTCTCAATCGAGTTCAAATCAGAAGCAATACCGGTAAGACTCCTTATGAACTTTCGTTTGATATAACTCCTACTGTGAGATATTTCAGAGTATTCGGTAGCAAGTGTTACATCAAAAGAGATGAAGATCTAGGAAAGTTTGATGCTAGAAGTGATGAAGGAATTTTCTTGGGTTACTCCACTCAAAGCAAAGCATACCGGTGTTACAGTAAGAGACTGAGAAAGATGATAGAAAGTACAAATGTGAAGGTTGATGAAGGAGTTGAGAAGCCCTCAAGGTTTTATGAATATGATGAAGATGATTAGGATGGTGTTCTGGTTCAAGGAGCTCAATCCTCCTCTGAAAGTCAGATTCAGACTGATCTGGTAAATTAGGAAGAAGAGATTTGTCCAAATGATCCTGATCAAGAAACAATAGTGCAAGAAACTCCCAAAGTTCCAAGGTACGTAACTCTAAACCATTCTGAAGATCAAATCATAGGTGACAAAAGCAAAGGGGTACAAACAAGGAGGAGAATTGCTCAAAATTCAAATGAATACTGTCTGATTTCAAAGATTGAACCTAAGACAATAAATGAAGCTTGTAATGATGAAAACTGGACCAAAGCAATGGAGGAAGAGTTGATGCAAATTGAGAAAAATCACACTTGGGATCTTGTTCCTAGACCTATAAATAAGAATGCGATTGGAACCAAATGGGTCTTCCAGAACAAACTAAATGAAGTTGGTGAAGTAATCAGAAACAAAGCCAGATTGGTCTACAAAGGCTACTCTCAAATAGAAGGAATTGATTTTGAAGAAACCTTTGCTCTGGTGGCAAGAATTGAAGCAGTCAGATTATTTCTTGCATTTACTGCCTTCAAAGACTTCAAGGTATATCAGATGGATGTCAAGTTTGCCTTCCTAAATGGTGATTTGGAAGAAGAAGTATACATTGAACAACCGGATGGATTTCAATTGTCTGATCAAGATGATATGGTCTGCAAGTTGAAGAAAGCACTATATGGATTGAAGCAAGCCCCAAGAACATGGTATGAAAGGTTGGATAAGCATATTATGCAGATTGGTTTCAACAAAGGTACTGCTAACAGTAATCTATATTTCCAAATAGATAATGAAAACATCTTGATTGTTGAAGTATTTGTTGATGATATCATTTTTGGAGGAAGAGACAATATGTGTAAAACCTTTGCAAATCAAATGAAAAGTGAGTTTGAAATGTCAATGCATGGTGAAATGGATTTCTTCTTGGATCTGCAAATTACCCAGACAAAGAAAAGCATCTTTATCTCTCAGACCAAATATGTGAAAGAATTGTTGAGGAAATTCAGAATGGAAGATTCAAAGCCAATGAACACTCCTATGGCAACCAGATGTAAGATGAGCAAAGATGATGACTCTCCTAAAATAGATCAGACCAAGTACATATCAATGATTGGAGGACTATTGTATCTCACTCAAACTAGACCAGATATTATGTAGGCTTTTGGTCTTGTGGCAAGATTTTAGGCTGATCCCAGAGAATCTCATGTCATGGCAATCAAAAGAATTTTTAGGTACTTGAAAGGAACAGTTGAGTATGGTCTTTGGTATCCTAGAGATCAGGATTTTTCTCTTCATGTATATACAGATGCAGATTGGGCAGGAGATGTGGATGATAGGAAGAGTACAAGTGGAGGAGCATTCTTTATGGGAAAAAGATTGGTTTCTTGGCTAAGCAAGAAACAAGAGGCAATTTCTCTGTCTACAACTGAAGCAGAATATATTGCAGCAGCAGGTAGTTGCACTCAAATTTTGTGGATGAAGCAAATGCTAAGAGACATTAAAGTAGAATTTGAGGAGCCTATCACAATTTTCTGTGATAATTCAAGTGCAATAAATATTTCTAAGAATCTGATGTTGCATTCTAAGACCAAGCACATATCTATCAAGTTTCACTTTCTGAGAGAACAAGTGAACAAGGATGAAGTCAGATTGGAGTATGTACCCTCCAAGGATCAGATTACAGATATCTTTACTAAACCTCTTCCCAAGGACTCTTTTGAGTATCTCAGGGAGAAGTTAGGGGTCATGGCCCCTCCGGTGATGAACTAGGATGCACTGATGTGCATCAGTCCGGTGGATATCACAGTCATATCTTGTGATCTAGATTGATGATGGGGAGCTGCTACTAAGGGGGAGCAGCTGGTATGATTCTGATGTGTTAGAATTGCAAGTATGAGCCCTTTGCCATTGATGTCAAAGGGGGAGAGAAGACATGTGAAAAACAAGTGGTTGATGATCAAAGGGGGAGCAGTAAAGGAAGAAAAGACATGTGAAGAGTTGTTGCTGATAGGGGGAGCTGTGTCAGAAAGGAAAAGTTTTTGTCTTGATGGTTTTTCACATCATATGTTGCCATCAATGACAAAGGGGGAGATTGTTGCAAGTATGAGGTTAACCAGTGTTGTCATTGATGTCAACATACTCATATTGCATTGATAAGAAGGATTGGATGAGCTGTGTGCTGAGGATATTGAGAAAATTAGTCTCAATCAGAAACAGTGAAGAATAGTGATGAGAAGAGGGCAAAAGTGCTCAATAGGTTGAGGATCAGAGGATGTGGATTAAAGGGTTTGTAGATATGAGTCTTAAGATGTTCCAGTTAAGATTTCTAAGGTCTGCATGAAGATATGAAGAAGTTGTGATTGATCAAGTAGAATTGGTTCTGGGAAATGCTCCAGAGTGACAGAGTGTTACAAAAAGGTCTGGTGAGATCCAGAAGTGCATTGTCATATTCTGTGGATTGGAAGGAGTATTTGGGATGTCCTTGTTATGTGTCATCTTGATTTGTATGTAGTTTGGAGGTCTGGAAGAACCTATTTCAGTCTGACAGTGGTGATAGGCTGTGTTCCTGAAGTTCTGGATGAAGAAGAAAAGAATTCTAGTAAGTGGAGGAAGTGCAGATGTACCTAGTCATTTAGGCAAGCTTGTCAAGGTTCTTGGATCATGCTGAGGTTGTGTTGTCAGTCCGCATTAGTGTTAGAGCCTGAAATTGGAGATATACTTCCGGATGAAGATGTTCTTGTTTAGGCTAGCCAACCGGATGAGTTATTCATCTTGCGAATATTCTTGTGGATAATTGCCAACTTAGATGATTATTCCTAAGTCGATGCCTTGTATAAATAAAGGTTTGTGAATTCATTTCGAAGTGTGGTGTGGAGCGGATAAGTGTGGTATAGTGAAAGAGTGAAAGGCAGAGCAGGTGTGTCTCGGGCTTAAATGGAACTGATCTAGACATGGTAAAGATGTCACTCTCCAGTTCAAGTTTGTAAAACTTATCATCTTGTAGACAGTGTGTCTCTTATAGGCAGTGTGCCTCCTTGTGAGTAGTGTGCTCGAGCAGTGAGCCCTAATTGGCATGTTCCATTTATTTTTCTTATTCTTCTAATAGAGAATAGTCCTTGGGTTAATCACCCCGTGGTTTTTCCCTTAACCGGGTTTTCCATGTCAAAATCTTAGTGTCCAATGTGTTGATGTTTATCTGCTCCTATGTTTATGCGTTATGCTTTCATGAATGGTTGACTAATATGCTATTAACTAACAAGAAGAATCAAGTGTTTGAAGTAGAAGCAAGTTTTTGTACAACTAATTCACCCCCCCTCTCGGTTGTGTGCCCTAGATCTAACAGTATGTTTCAATTGCAACAAATTTGGACATATTGCAAGGTTTTGTAGAAGTGTGAAGAGATATCACTATTCCGAAGAAAGGAAAAGAAAGTAGAAAAATGAGAAGGGAAAAGAAAAAGTTGATCTGATTGAAACTAAGGAAGAAATGGATAAGCTTTGGATTGATAAGGAAGTAATTTTAATTGAGGATAGATCCACACCAGCATCTGATGTAGATACCTTCTTTCAAGAGTAAATTGAGAAGCTCTGGGTTAGGGGGAGCAGTGTTGAAAATTCAAAACCCCCTGCCAGAATGTGGGTGCTAGAATTAGGCATGAAGTTGTATCATGGAATTTGATGTGACACACCTCTTAGAAGAAAAATTGGAAGAAAAAGGGTCAATGCGGTATATTGTGGAGCAATCCTAATCGACAGTGTTCTATAGTGAAAGGTTTCGACAAATTTTTGGGAGTGAGCATTTAATAATGATTAAGTCAAATGTGGAGGATAAAAAACAAGTCGATTACCCTCTAATTTACTTTACATCTGAGTTTCCAGACGTCAGAGAGAGATTAAAGCAAGGTTTCAAGGCACAACAGAGAACTATGAATGATTCAGGCAAGGAAAACCAAATATCAACGTATCAAGGTATTTATCATAGAAACCATCATTGTGAATCTTTGCTATGGCGACTCCACAAATTGTAGATATTACTGAATGTCCTCAACCCAAGTTCAAGAAACACCCTCATAAAGCAACAAAATGGATCAAATGGGTGCATTTTCAGGTATACTTTACGAAGTCTTATATGTTGAGGACGTTAGGGCATATATTCATGTTTCTCTAGATGAAGACATCAACATTTGTTTGACAGATTTATATCTCAAGCATCTAACTGATGATTAGTTTGACCTCAAAGAAGAATACAAAACCCTAAAAGAAAAGAAGTTTATTCAGTATGTGGATTTTCCTACGTTTGCGGAGGATGAATGGGTAAGGTACATTCTGAGCTGAATTCATGATGAATTCATGTGGTTAGGGAAGCCCTTCAAAATCACCAAGGAAGCCATTAGGATAGTGGCAAGATTAAGTTCCACTGGAAGTGTGCCCTTGTTGAAGACTGTGAAGAATCAGACTGTTACAGAGGCCACTGGAGCAAAGTTCGACAAGAGGGCACTGACTATCAATGATATCATAGATCATGATGTAAGATTCACCTCAATGGTTTTTGGCTACAAGATCTAATTTTCCAACTAGGAGAACTATGTCTTAGGGACAACAATCTATACTTCCTATCAGATGATAAAGGGGAATGCCGATTATGACTTATGTGAGCTGTTGCTAAATCAATTAATGAAAAATTTGAGGAAGACAAAGGAGAGAAAAAGTTATCCCTTCAAATATGGTACATTGGTCCTTTATTTATTCTTTTATTTCATGAATGAGCTACCAAACATGAAGAATTTTATTTGGTTAAATAGTAAACTAGTACCTGTTCAAATCATAAACTATCTAAATAGCATTGGAAGTGTCAATGAGCAAAACATAGCCCTATGGGGGTACTTCGAAAATTTCCAAAGCATGATGCCACCTAGAGAAAGAATCCCTAGGAAAAATGTTGAGAAGTACAAGGATACCATCTGTTTCATGGTTACAAAAGATCAATGCCTAGTGGAAGCTGTTAAGCCTAGGACTGTGTAGGTAATGCCAATGGGCTATGAAGTAGATGGGCAAATATTAGACAGCTACAATCAACACATGTTGAGCAAACCCAAGGACAACAAGAAAGAAAGATTTGTAACTTATGAAGAGCTATACATGAAACTTCATGTTGAATACAAAAAATATGAATTAGCTAGAAAAGTCAGGAAAGAGGTGGAAGAGATCACTACAAGCTATGGCATCACCAAGGAACAACTAAAAGAGAAAAGGGAAAAGTGAGAGAAAGAAGTAGAAGAGAAGAAAAAGGATGAGCCAATACAGATCCTGGAGGAATCTAAGTTAAAATAGGACAAACCAAAAAAAGTTCAGAAGACTATTAGAAGCTCTACCACCTCCTCTGGTGCCACAAACTCAATAAACCAAGAGAAAACATCAAAAGAATTCCTTGTCAAAGACATGAAGAGTAAAAAGATGAAGGGAAGAAGACTTATGTTAATGTAAGTGAAAAAGGTGATGAAGAAACAGAGTCAGATGAAGAGGTTAAGAAGATGAAAGCTGAGGCTAACAAAGTCTCTAGAATCAGTAAAGAAAAGTCCTCCAAAAAGAATAAGCCTAGCAAAAGATAGAAAAGGGAAAAGCCTCCACCACTTGTAGATGTAATAAAATATGTCACCATGGATGGAAATTTAAAACCCACGATTGAATGATGGATATAGTGATATTGATAAAAGAAGTTTGGAAGAAGCTGCTGTGAAGTATCTAAACATTTTCAATAGAGACCTTATTGAGATTATCTCTAAAATTCTAAAAAACCTAGCAAATCTTTTGAGCAACAGAAAGGAGACTACTAGAGCCAAAGATATTGAGCTAAGACAACATGTTTTGACAAGATTGTGTCCTAAAATCACACTGGAAGAAGAGAATTTGATCTCTAAGGAAACCAAATAGAAATTTAGAACCAAAACAAGGATGAACTCATTGATGCTGGGATAAATTGACAAAGTGGTCAAGGAGACAGAAGAAATTACCTTGGAAATATTAAGAAAATACAATATTCCTATCACTCATGACAATGCAGCAACAAATGGTGGAAATGGTACACCTATTCTAGAATTAAATTCAGAGCAAGAATCAGATAAAGATGACAAAGTGATTGAGCAGGAAGAAGCACTTGCTAATGACTCTGAAATAAGACCCTCTTTACTACATCTTGCTAAGGATGACACTGATAAGGAGAAGATTGAGGAAGAATAGGTCATAGAAATTCATCCACCAAAATAAGAGGAGGATACTAATATGGATCAAGACGATCTAGAGAAAAACCACAAAGAAGAATTCCCTATCACAGCAAGAGACACTATGGAGCCTGCAAAAGAATTGTTGGAGAAAAGAACACAAGCTTTGGATGAGCCCGAATTTCTACATGGTCCAATAAACTTGAACACAATGACACTAGAACAAAAGTTTAAGTTGGTACAATTGTTTAGACAAAGGCTCAAGAGGAGATATTAAAATCACATATTGAGGATAGTGAATTGATTGATAAAGCTGTTGCAAGTATGAGGTGAGCCAGTGTTGTCATTGATGTCAACATACTCATATTGCATTGACAAGAAGGATTTGATGAGCTGTGTGCTGAGGATATTGAGAAAATTAGCCTCAGTCAGGAACAGTGAAGAACAGTGATGAGAAGAAGGCAAATGTACTGTATAGGATGAGAACCGGAGGATGCGGATTAAAGGGTTAGTAGATATGAGTCTTGAGATGCTTCAGTTAAGATTTCAGAGGTCCGCATGAAGATCTGAAGGAGTTGTGGCTGTCGGTATAGAACCGGTTCCGGCAGGTATCCAGAGGTGACAGAGGATCACAAAAAGGTCCGGTGAGGTCCGGAATTGTATTATCCTAATCTGCAGATTGGAAGGAGTGTTTGGGATGTCCTTGTGATGTGTCATCCTGATTTGTGTATGATTTGGAGGTCCGGAAGTACCTCTTGCATTATGACAGTGGCGACAGACTGTGTTCTTGAAGTTCCGGATGAGGAAGACAAGAGATTCCAGTAAGTAGAGGAAGTGCGGATGTATTCGGTCATTCAGACAGGCTTGTGAAGGTTCTTGGATCATGTTTAGGTTGTGTTGTTGGTCCGCATTGATGGTAGAGCCCAGAATTGAAGTTATTCTTCCGGATGAAGTTCTTGCTCTGTTTAGCCGACCGGATGAGTTGTTCATCCTGCGAATATTCTTGTGGTGGCCGACCGGATGTGTTATTCATCTTGCGGATACTCTTATGGTTATTTGCTGACTTAGATGTTTGTTCCTAAGTCGATGTCTTGTATAAATAACAGTTTGTGAGTTCATTTCAAAGTGTGGTGTGTGGATGGGTGTAGCATAGCGAAGAAACGTGCGAAAGGCAGAGCAGAGATTTTTGGGCTTAATTGGAACTGATCCGGACATGGTAGAGATGCCATTCTCTAGTTCAAGACTGTGATTTTTATCACTTTGTAGACAGTGTGTCTCCTTGTAGGCAGTGGGCCTCTTTGTGAGCAGTGTGCTCGGGCAGTGAGCCCTTATTGGCATGTGCCATTCATTTTTCTTTATTCTTCTAACAGAGAATAATTCTTGGGTTAATCACCCCGTGGTTTTTCCCTTAACCGGGTTTTCCACGTCAAAATCTTGGTGTTCAATGTGTTGATGCTTATCTGCTCTTGTGTTTATGTATTATGCTTTCATGGATGATTATTTGATATGCTGCTAACTAACAACAAAGAATCAAGTGTTTGAAAGAAGAAGAAGTTTTATACAACTGATTCACCCCCCCCCTCTCAGTTGTATGCCCTAGATCCAACAATTGGTATCAGAGCCAAGTTCCTCTGATAGGAGCTTAACCGCTTGAGGAGATCCAGGATGTCGTCATACAAGAAGGATAGTCCGAAGTTTGATGGAACCAACTTCACTCTCTGGAAAGGTCGCATGAAGTGTCACTTGGAATGTATGGGAAAAGCATACTTGGCTATGGTTTCAAAACCATATGTACCTCCACAAGGTGGTCTGACAACTCTGAATGAAATCACAGAAGCTGAAAACAATCTGCGGACCAAGGAAGCTCTTCTAAGCGCATTGAATGACTCAGATCTCTCGAATGTTATTGACCTACCAACTGCATATGAGATCCTGACTAACCTGGAACTTCTGTATGAAGGAGATGAGTTTGTCAAAAGTGCAAGGTTGCAAAGCCTGAAAGGGAAATTTGAAAGATTGAAAATGAGAGATGATGAAAACATCACTACCTTTATGCCAAGAGTAAATGAGCTGGTATGTGGAATCAGAAATGTTGGTGGAACTTTAGATGAAAATGAGATTGTCTGCAAAATCCTAATATCCCTTCCTGCTGCCTACAAAATCAAAGTTGCTGCCATTGATGAATTCAGAGCCCACACAACTGTCACAAGAGAACAACTGGCTGGCAAACTAGCTGCATTTGAAATGACCGAGTTTGGAGATGATCCTCCCAAGACTGAATCTGCTTTCAAAGCCAGTGCCTATGTGAAAGGCAAATAGAGATTTGATCCGGGTGAAAACTCATCAAGGAAAATGTCATGGTATGATCAAGCAAGAAGAGACATGGAAGAAGAAGAAGCAGAAACAGCTCAACTTGAAGCCCTCATTGCAAAGAGACTGCCAAGAGGATCCGGTAAGTATGAAGGAAAACTACCCTTTAAGTGTTTCAACTGCAATAAGATTGGTCATTTTGCCTCAAGATGTCCGGAGAGATCTGCAAGATCTAATACTCACAGACAAAGGTTTCAAAAGAATTGCTATTATGTTCATGAAGAAGATGACAATGAAGGAGTAACAGATGATGAATCAGAACTAGGAAGCAAATCCGGAAATGAGTGGGTGTTTATAGCCATCAAGGAAGAAGATTCAATACTCTCTGAATCTGTCAATCACAAAGTTGTTGAAAAAGCCTTGGCTGCTCAAGTGGAAGAAAAGGATGATTGGGTTATTGACAGTGGATGTTCTCACCATATGACTGGTGACAAGAATAAGTTCTTAGATTTGGAAAGATATGAAGGAGGAATGGTAAAGTTTGGTGACAATTCTGCTGGCAGAATCAGAGGTAGGGGAACTATTTCCTTTGATGGTAAGAGCAAAACAGGTAATGTACTGTATGTTGAAGGATTGAAGCACAATCTTCTCAGTGTTGGTTAGTTAGTGGACAAAGGCTATGATCTCCGGTTCAAGAATGGAAAATGCAGAATCTTTACAAGCTCCGGAACTGAAATTGCATCCGGTACTCAGACAAAAGGTAATATCTTTCATCTGGTTGGTTCAAATAAAAGTTGTTTGTTTGTTCAAATTGATCAGAGTTGGTTATGGCATAGAAGAATGTGTCATGTAAATTTTGATAACATCATCAAGATAAGCAATACTCAGGCTGTGAGAGATCTTCCAAAATTGATGAAACCTACAAATAGTGTGTGTAAAGAATGTCAGTTAGGTAAACAAAGCAGAGTCTCTTTCAAAAGCAAAGATCAGTCTTCTACCAGATTGTTGGAATTAGTACATACTGATCTATGTGGTCTGACAAGAATCAAGAGTCTGCAGGGTGATAGATATTTCATGTTGTTAATTGATGATCATTCCCGGATGATGTGGGTTACCTTTCTAAAAGAAAAATCAGAAGCTTTTGAGAAGTTCAAAATCTTCAAAGCTATGGTGGAGAATCAAACCGGATTGAAACTAAAGTGTCTAAGGTCTGATAGAGGTGGTGAATTTACATCTGGTGAATTCATTGACTTTTGTGAGAAACAGGGTATAAGGAGACAGTTGTCTGCTCCTAAGACTCCACAGCAGAATGGAGTAGTTGAGAGAAAGAACTGGACCATCCAGGAAGCTGCTAGGACAATGATGTTGGAAGCAAATGTTCCTCAAATGTTTTGGAAAGAAGCTATCAGCACCGCAGTCTACACTCTAAATCGAGTTCAAATCAGAAACAACACCGGTAAGACCCCCTATGAACTTTGGTTTGGCATCACTCCTACTGTGAAATATTTTAGAGTATTTGGTAGCAAGTGTTATATTAAAAGAGATGAAGATCTAGGAAAGTTTGATGCTAGAAGTGATGAGGGAATTTTCTTGGGCTACTCCACTCAAAGCAAAGCATACCGGTGTTACAATAAGAGATTGAGGAAGATGATAGAAAGCACCAATGTGAAAGTTGATGAAGGAATTGAGAAACCTTCAAGATTTTATGAGCTTGATGAAGATGAACAAGACAGTGTTCAAGGAACTCAATCCTCTCCAGTGAGACAGAGTCAGCCTGATCTGGTAAATCAGGAAGAAGAGATAGGTTTGAATGAGCCTGATCAAGAAACAGCAGTGCTGGATACTCCCAAAATTCCAAGGTATGTAAGACTGAACCACTCTGAAGATCAGATCATAGGTGACAGAAGCAAAGGTGTACAAACTAGAAGGAATATTGCTCAGAATCAGGATGAATGCTGTCTAATTTCAAAGATTGAACCTAAAACAATAAATGAAGCCTGCAATGATGAAAACTGGACCAAAGCAATGGAAGATGAATTGATGCAAATTGAGAAAAATCATACTTGGGATCTTGTTCCCAGACCTAGAGACAGGAATGTAATTGGAACCAAGTGGGTCTTCCGGAACAAACTAAATGAAGCTGGTGAAGTAATCAGAAACAAAGCTAGATTGGTCTGCAAAGGCTACTCTCAAATAGAAGGAATTGACTTTGAAGAGACTTTTGCTCCGGTGGCAAGAATTGAAGTAGTCAGATTACTTCTTGCATTTGCTGCCTTCAAAGACTTCAAGGTATATCAGATGGATGTCAAGTCTGCCTTCCTAAATGGTGATCTGGAAGAAGAAGTCTACATTGAACAACCGGATGGATTTCAATTGTCTGATAATGATGATATGGTCTGCAAGTTGAAGAAAGCTTTGTATGGATTGAAGCAAGCCCCAAGAGCATGGTATGAAAGGTTGGATAAGCATCTTGTGCAGATTGGATTCAACAAAGGTACTGCTGACAGTAACTTATATTTCAAAATTGATCATGAAAACATTTTGATTGTTGAAGTGTTTGTGGATGATATCATTTTTGGAGGAAGAGATAGTATGTGCAAAACTTTTGCAAATCAGATGAAAAGTGAGTTTGAAATGTCTATGCTTGGTGAAATGAATTTCTTCTTGGGTCTGCAAATTACTCAAACAAAAGAAGGGATCTTCATTTCTCAGACCAAATATGTGAAAGAATTGTTAAAGAAATTTGGTATGGAAGACTCAAAGCCTATGAACACTCCTATGGCAACCGGATGTAAGTTAAGCAAAGATGATGATTCTCCAAAGGCAGATCAGACAAAGTATAGATCAATGATTGGTGGATTGTTGTATCTCACTCAAACTAGACCAGATATAATGCAGGCTGTTGGTCTTGTGGCAAGATTCCAGGCTGATCCTAGAGAATCTCATGTTATGGCAATCAAAAGAATTTTCAGGTACTTGAAAGGAACAGTTGAGTATGGTCTATGGTACCCTAGAGATCTGGATTTCTCTCTTCATGCTTACACAGATGCAGATTGGGCAGGAGATGTGGATGACCGGAAAAGCACTAGTGGTGGAGCATTCTTTTTGGGGAAGAGATTGGTTTCTTGGCTAAGCAAGAAACAAGATGCAATATCTCTGTCTACAACTGAAGCAGAATACATTGCAGTAGCAGGTAGTTGCACTCAAATCTTATGGATGAAGCAGATGCTAAGAGACATCAAAGTTGAATATGAGGAGCCTATCACAATTTTCTGTGATAATTCAAGTGCAATTAATATTTCCAAGAATCTGGTATTGCATTCTAAGACTAAGCACATATCTATCAAATTTCACTTTTTGAGAGAACAAGTAAACAAGGAAGAAGTCAGATTGGAGTATGTTCCCTCCAAGGATCAGATTGCAGATATCTTTACAAAACCTCTTCCCAAAGACTCTTTTGAATATCTCCGGGAGAAGTTAGGGGTCATGGCCCCTCCGGTGATGAACTAAGATGCACTGACGTGCATCAGTCCGGTGGCTATCACAGTCATATCTTGTGATCCGGACTGATGGGGAGCTGCAACTAAGGGGGAGCAGCTGGTATGATTCTGATGTATGAGAATTGCAAGTATGAGCCCTTTGCCATTGATGTCAAAGGGGGAGAGAAGACATGTGAAAAAAAAGTGGTTGATGATCAAAGGGGGAGCAGTAAAGGAAGAGAAGACATATGAAAAGTTGAAGTTCTTGTCTTAATGGTTTTTCACATCATATGTTGCCATCAATGACAAAGGGGGAGATTGTTGCAAGTATGAGGTGAGCCAGTGTTGTCATTGATGTCAACATACTCATATTGCATTGACAAGAAGGATTTGATGAGCTGTGTGCTAAGGATATTGAGAAAATTAGCCTCAGTCAGGAACAGTGAAGAACAGTGATGAGAAGAAGGCAAATGTACTGTATAGGATGAGAACCGGAGGATACGGATTAAAGGGTTAGTAGATATGAGTCTTGAGATGCTTCAGTTAAGATTTCAGAGGTCCGCATGAATATCTGAAGGAGTTGTGGCTGTCGGTATAGAACCGGTTTCGGCAGGTATCCAGAGGTGACAGAGGATCACAAAAAGGTCCGGTGAGGTCCGGAATTGTATTATCCTAATCTGCGGATTGGAAGGAGTGTTTGGGATGTCCTTCGGATGTGTCATCCTGATTTGTGTATGATTTGGAGGTCCGGAAGTACCTCTTGCATTATGACAGTGGCGACAGACTGTGTTCTTGAAGTTCCGGATGAGGAAGACAAGAGATTCCAGTAAGTAGAGGAAGTGCGGATGTATTCGGTCATTCAGACAGGCTTGTGAAGGTTCTTGGATCATGTTTAGGTTGTGTTGTTGGTCCGCATTGATGGTAGAGCCCGGAATTGAAGTTATTCTTCCGGATGAAGTTCTTGCTCTGTTTAGCCGACCGGATGAGTTGTTCATCCTGCGAATATTCTTGTGGTGGCCGACCGGATGTGTTATTCATCTTGCGGATACTCTTATGGTTATTTGCCGACTTAGATGTTTGTTCCTAAGTCGATGTCTTGTATAAATAATGGTTTGTGAGTTCATTTCAAAGTGTGGTGTGTGGATGGGTGTAGCATAGCGAAGAAACGTGCGAAAGGCAGAGCAGAGATTTTTGGGCTTAATTGGAACTAATCCAGACATGGTAGAGATGTCATTCTCCAGTTCAAGACTGTGATTTTTATCACTTTGTAGATAGTGTGTCTCCTTGTAGGCAGTGGGCCTCTTTGTGAGCAGTGTGCTCGGGCAGTGAGCCCTTATTGGCATGTGCCATTCATTTTTCTTTATTCTTCTAACAGAGAATAATTCTTGGGTTAATCACCCCGTGGTTTTTCCCTTAACCGGGTTTTCCACGTCAAAATCTTGGTGTTCAATGTGTTGATGCTTATCTGCTTTTGTGTTTATGTATTATGCTTTCATGGATGATTATTTGATATGCTGCTAACTAACAACAAAGAATCAAGTGTTTGAAAGAAGAAGAAGTTTTATACAACTGATTCACCCCCCCCTCTCAGTTGTATGCCCTAGATCCAACAAAAGCATCTAGAATTTTGGAGATGTTACCCACCTACAAGAGGGATTCATCCATGCCCCCAGCAAGTCATCTGAAGGGATTAATAAGTTTCATAAGAAAATAGTTTGAATCATTTGAAAAATCTGTAGAAACAAAGGTGAGACAAGAATTTGATGAAAAACATCTAGAACAATTGAACATAATGATAGCAAAAGGTAAAATATCATTAAATAATACAATAGCCAACATTCAGAAAGATTTGAAGGATGCTGGAGATGTGTATAAGTTTTGTTTGTCTTGGCCCAAAGTTGCTCAAGAGATTGAGGGAAACATCAAAGATTAGGAATAAAAATTGATGGATATTTCTGAGAAATTTGATCCAGAAACAGAGTCAGTCATAAAGAAAGAAACAAATTCATTAATATTCACAATGACATGACTAACTTAAAAAATTAGAAATACCAAATAAAAAGTAGGATGGGACAACTCAAAAGACTAGTCCATCCAAAGTTAGATTCAATGACAAATCTTATTGTAGAGGCCAAGTTAGCTATCCAAATAGACATAACCTCTAATCTAAAAAATATAGAAGCCTTAGTTTCTCTTATCAGTGGACAGATTCAAATTCTAGAAAATGCAAAGAAAAGCTGGGATGCTGAGTGGACAATGATTAAAAACATATTCAATGATGTTCTCAAGTACATGTGTGGACAATGATTAAAAACATATTCAATGATGTTCTCAAGTACATGTAATATATAGATGAATATTGCATCTGTAAATATGCAGCAGGTACACATAATTTTGAAAGTTTTTGAAAACATTTTTGTGTATTCTTGACTACACCCTTTCCATTGATGTCGAAGGGGAGAAGAAGATTAGTAAAAAATGGATAATCATCTCAGGGGGAGTAGGAAAATAAAGTGTACATAGTAAGGGGGAGCAATCAAGCATTTTTCACTAAGTGTTGCCATAAATGCCAAAGTGGGAGATTGTTTGCAAGAGATACTACTCTGGTATGGACTTATATGTTGTCATTGATGGCAACAAGGCTCAGATAACCTATCACCATGACAGGAAGAGATATCTCCAAAAGAAAATGTTGGATTCTAGGTCCAGTTGACAGAAAATAGCTAAGTATGGAAGGTATTCTGAGTGGATAACAATAAGTCAGCTTGTATGTCTCCGCAATTGAAGACTTACAGATGCGGTTTAGGTATGATGTCAGTTGGTGCTTGATACTATTATTCTTTAGAGATTAAGTCTTGATCTTCTCTGGAAGTCATCTTGAAGAAATGTCTAAGTCTGAGTAAGCAAAGGTATAGTAGGAACAATGAATAGTGTCTAGTGCAGTGGTCCGCATTCTTCTGTAGACAAGTATTTCATTTTGTGGTTTTGAGGTGTTCTATACACTTATGTTGAGTGTCTTATTCCAGAGTTAGGAGATCTAAAGTTTACCTGAAAGATAGTTGCAAGTTGCTAAGTACTGGCATAGTGTTTGACAGAGTTTGACAGAGACGTAGTCTCAGTTCTGATGGTCCGTATTTCTCCATAAGATGATATCATGCCTTGTGGTTCTAAAGGTAAGATTGGGAATGTTCAAAGAGTCCTTGATATGATTTTAGAAGTGTTTTGTGATCTGCAGTAGAAGTTGCAAATCAACAGATGAACCTATTAAACATGCTCTTGAGGAACATGCCGACTGGTGAGATAAACCTTGTTACGAAGAAAGGTTATTGTGTGAAAGATCTATTTAAGTATTTGAATGATTAGATCTGACATATATGAACACATTTGGAAAAATATTTGGGTCCATGCAACACATATGCATTGGATTGAGTGACAAGATATATCTTTCTATGTATATGTTTCACTTTTTGGATGCCAACCTAACTATGGATCAACTCACGATGTAGATATATAAAGGCTATGAAATTTAGTTGTGGAGTGTGTGTGGTGTGTGGAAGAGATGCAAGCATGCGAGTAGAAGAGTAGAGTTAGAAGATCAGCAGCAATGAAGACTTGGGATTTAGAATTTAGTTGCTAAACGACTGCACCCTATCATAGTGGAAGATGCTTAAGTAGTATTCAGTTTTCATGTGCAAAAAAAGGTTTCATCATCAAGGCAATGAGCCGGTGGTGAGCCTTCATTAGGGTTTAATATCCATTAGGGTTTAACAGCCCTTATTGTAATCTTGATAGGTTTAGGGTTGAGGTAATGAGCTTGCTATAGACCTAGTTGTACTTCATGGTAGTAAGCTAGCATGTTCTAGGCCTGTGGAGTGACCAATCTTGAAAATTATTTTTGTAAATATTGTAATATATATATATATATATATATATATATATATATATATATATATATATATATATGAGAGCTTATCCTCTTCGTGATTTTTCCTTTCTTGGTTTTTCCACGTGAAAATCTTGGTGTTCATGTGTCATGTTTTCATGGTTGCTATTCATATGCATATTGTGTTTATGTTTAATTAGATTTAGGAAATAGCTGAAAGCTAAAATGCATGAAAATATTTTTAGAACACTGATTCACCCCCCCTCTCAGTATTCCTGACAATCAGTAGTAACATGTATACATGGATAGGTCAGCCCTAAAAAACTTGTATTCCTCCGCAAGTGAATAAGTAAATGTATGGATCACAAGGAAGGTTGGCCATGTCCCAAAGCATCTTGAATTATGTGTCATTTAGCTCCACAAGTTGTGAAAGTGCTCTGTAGGTCTTCTCCCTAACTAATTATTTGAGACTGTCAAGGTGCTCTATTCTAAGAAAATAGTCGATCTTCTGATAGAGATATCTTTCCAAAAATTGATCCAAATGAACTAAATTTTGGATATGATGTGCATGAAGATATCTAGATGCTAAGTCTAGTTCTATAAGGTCTAAAATGAAACTGTGGCAGAAAGTAGATCAATCTACAAAAACAACTACTGACTAAACTGACTATACTGAACTAGGAAAATGAAAGAAAACAAAATGAATGCAAATATTTTTGGTTGATGCAAGATTGCTCTTGAACCAAGGATGTTGTTGCATCACTTTAGAAGCCTTAGAATACACATGTTAGAGTGTATGTTCATACTATCAAAGGGGAGATTTATCAAATTGACAATGATTTGATTAAATCTTATTCCTAATAGTTTTGACAATAAACAATATTATGTATTACATTATTTAAATTTTATTATATTCATTGGAATGCATTAATCTACAAAAATTAACATAAAAATATATAATCCTTTTGGATCTATGAACTAAGGAGATGAAATTTCTAAGAGGTCATGAGTGAACTCTTAGTCACTCCTAATTATGTGGTGAGTTAACTCAATTTGACTAAGATAGAACTGGCCTTGGTTAAATAGAGATGGTGCCTAACTACAATCAACCAATGGTTGATAAGGCAATGATGGTGGTTGTGTATCTCATGTCAAGGTTTACACATGGTTATTAGCTACTTAATTAAGAATAATTAATGAGTCCCTATTATATAAGTATCCTTATTAAAATGTGCAATATCACACAAATATTTTCCTTTACCATTGGAGCCCCCAAATGTGCTCTTCAACACCACTATTGGTTGAGTAGTTATAAGAAAAAAATAAGTTCTTCAGGAGTATATTAGTAGATGACAAAACTATGAAAATTAGAACAATGTAGAGACTAAAATGCAACCATGGACTAGACTTGAGAAATTCTAAATTTATATTATTGGTTCATCATGGTCAGGAAATTAGAGATGTAAATCTAAAATTATAATTTTAATATTTGAACACAAATACCAATAAAATCCTTATCATAATAAACACAAATAACAAATGCAATCTTAACTATTTAGTCTTTATGTATCAATCTCTAATGTTGATTTAGATTTAATAATTCATTAATTATCTTATTATTAAATATACTCAAAATTAATTTTAGAAATTGTTTTGCATCTCGACACTTTATTTTTTGGTGTTGGTATAAAAATACATAGGCTATTAAAATAAAACCCAATTAAGGCAAAAATTAAATGACAAGTCATGTATAAAAGGAATTGGATTACTATCAACTTAGGAATGTACAAAAGGAATTTACTCATATTTATGTACATCATCTCTACAATAATATGTTTGTTCATATTCATACAAGGAGTAAAAAAATGTTTAATATAAGAAAATTTTATAACATAATTTATTGTATTATATCTCATGTTCATTCTAAAATTTCTAATATCAAATAATATAATATTATTTTAGTTTGCCCCACAAAATATTAATTAAAATTTAATACAAATATCTTTATTATAAAATGATATAAGGTCATCTCCTTAAATTAATACAAAATCATTAAATTATTTTTAAAAACTAATTAGTAACTATACTATATGTCTCAATTGTGACATTGTGGAACATCCCCTCCTGGACCTCCAAAAAAGACAGTATATCCCTGTGGTTCCTCGAATATCACATCTTGTACATCATAACACTCTTTATGATTAGCGAAAATTTTTGAGCTTGGAAGAATTTCATGATTATCCCTATTAAATAATGCAATTTTGCTAATAAATGCTGCTTTATTAGTGCCACCCCTAGAGAAGCGCCCACTACCCATATCGGTTCTTGTATGTGGAGTCCCTGGACCCTTGTAATGATACTTAACCTCACCTCCAAAAGAAACATTTATAGCAGACTTTGACAATGATGGCACTAAAGATGTAGGCCAAAAACCAATAAGATCATCATTAACATATAACTCCCACACTTGGGATTGAGGTTCCTGTAAAAACATTTAACATTAGAATCATATATTTAAAATACAAAATAAATTTAGTAAATAAAACTTGTAATAACCTATGACTTTAAAATATTTAGAAACTTATACATATTCCAATTCTAATTGTGACTCATTAGTGTATACAATTCATGTCTAGCATTAAGTTTTAATTTATTTATTTATAATTTATAACATCTTATTAATACTTTATTAAATTTCAATAATATATATTTATAAATTTTGAATAAAATTAATCTAATTTGTAGGTAGGGGTAAGGTATAGGCATCGATTTAAAAATTTATAATATACTCTTCAAAACACTTTGAAGATATAAAGAGTATCTAGACCTTATAAATTGCTTCAACATATATAAACGGTGAGTAGTTTAATATTCTAAAACCTAATGAGAAATAGAAGTAGGAAAGAATGTGTAAGTTCAACATAAACTTTAATTTTAAGTTATTTGAATATATATGTGTGTGTGTGTGTAGACATATATACATATATGTATTTATGTATGTAGTATATACACACACATTAGAAAATAAAAATGGTAAGAAAGAAAGGTTAATTATGTATAGAAAATTGAGTAGGGAAAAAGGCTTTGAAGGTTTCTCATAAATTTAACATATGGTATTTTAAATTTACATTTAATTTCAATCCCAATACTATTATATATTGAGAAATGGGACACTATTTGTAGTGCCCCCTCGTCATTGGCTTGTGATAGTGGTGGTTCTGTATTGCTCTCTTTCAATCGAAGATAGTTGTTAGTTGTTCATGGCATTGATTCAGTTCTGAGACAGTTGATTAGTAGGTTAGGATTTATGTTTATTTTGATGAACTATGTTTGATTGATATAATTAGACAGGTGTTATGAGTTTATGATGGCACTACTATTATTTCAGTTATGATGAGGATTGATATCATCATTTGTCGGGTGAATTGTGGTGGTTGAATTCAGATAAAAGTTGTTACGATATTGTTTCAAGAGTAGAGACGGTGTAGTACTACTCGCTTCAAGCACCCTACTACACCGCGATTCTCTGACTCTCTGTGTGTGTTGACATATATGTGTTTGATTTTATACAACCAATTGCTTAGATGCAGGCTGCAGGTACCGAACCTTGACTCCACCTAATATAGTAGGTTCAAGCGGGTTCTTACACCAATGGGTATCAGTGATGGGAGATAACGTGAGGTCTATTCCATTAGGTCGGTCCTTGTCCTTGTTGTGGTCTCGAGTCATGTTGTGTCTCTTGGTCCTTGCCTTGTATGTTGGTAATCTCGTGTTGTGATGTATAGTCGAGTTGTGTTAATTATGCTCTTGGGTGGTTGGAAAATACTTTAATGATAATGCTCCTATTATGATTATTGGATAATATTGTTTGGCTTAGAATTTGGTTTGTTGCCTTGACTAAATTTTATAATAGACTAGAGTTAATTATCTGTTGTCCAAGAGCATTGATGTCGTAGATTTGGAGTTATGGGTTATTAATTTATTATGGGTGCAGTATAATCTTGATATGTGAAATAAATGCCTTAAGTTGTCGAATATGAATTCTTTGAGTTGTGGAATCTCTATTATTAGTAAAATTTTAAAATTCCAGAGGAGTGGGTATTGGGTAATGGATGCATGTTGCATCTATTTTATGAGTTGATTTTTTTTTGGTTGGGGAAAGGGGGGGTTTCTTGGAAGGAGGACAGGGATATTGGGGAAAGAACAGAGAAATTAGTGGCAAGAATTGGGAGAAATTCTAGAGGAGGAACTGAGATCCAGGTATGTGATGTATCTCCCTCTGTGAAAATTGCAATCCTTGTAGCTTGTAAGATAAATTTTTATTACAACATGTGCTATGTGTGATCTAGCTTGTCCTGTTTGTGAAACTTGCATGTAACTTGGAATTTATTTGTCTATGTGTGCCCTGTGTGGTTGAATGCTGCTCCAACCCCTGTAGATCCCTCCAAGATGGATTATTATGGTTGAATCTTAATTCCTCTGAAACCTTGTGGCCATCATCGGTAATTCTACATTGTGATCCTAATCCTATGCATTAGATGATTCTTTGGTAAGTTTTCATCTTATCCCAATGGTTCTTGTAATTTATCTCACATGTGTACCTCCTTGATAAAAGTAAATTGCTCAGTGAGGAATGATTTGGCCTTTACATGTACCTTCCATGCAACCTGTTAGTGCTTGCAACCTTGTAATTGTCCTCATATTATTACCTTATTATCTGGGATTCTTGGAGGCTATCTGAGTAACCCTGATGAAGATTTTGTATCTCCAACAATGCCTCCACAAGAGTGTACCCTACAATCATGTCTGGGATTTCTTTCAAAGCTTGTGAAGTTCTCCTCAAATTTTCCTTCTAATCTGCCTTAAAATTTCTTATGGCTAAAAGAGATTCGTCAATTCATCTTTTGTAATTGAGTAAACCTCAACTAGAAGCAGTAAAGAATAAATAAATAGTCAATCAAGTTATGTTTTCATAGGATTTCACATTGTTATGAGCTTAGAGATGAGAAAATCTTATAGGAAACTTCCATTCCTAACTAAGACAGTTAGCAGATTTCTATTTAGTTTACTATTACCTTTTCTTGCTATGTTCGGTATTACACCTAGTTTAGGTTTATAAACTATTTTATTTTAAATCGTAGTCTTGGCATGTCGTTTATATGTGTTGGTTCATCTTCTCTTTAGTCACTTTTTCCCACTGCAGTCGCTGGAGCATAGAGTTTGGTCAGCTGTCATAGTGATGCTTTTTCTTAGTCACTTTTTGCTGTGTAGTCGGGGTTCATGCTCACGTTTGGTAGTCATGTTAAATTAAACACTACTGTCGCAGGAAGTCTACTGGTTGTCGTTGCCTTCTCACCTAGTCACTCTTTTCTGATCTTCGTCACCTTAGTCCCTGATAGCTCGAAAGATATTCTTAGCAGTTTGTATGTCGTTCTTGTTGTTATCATAGGCCGTTGAGTCTTAGTCGATTGTTTAGCCACGTGTTGGAGTTGGTCAATATCTTGGCAGTCGTCGAAGAGGAAATCGCATCTCTCAACTATTCATGTCTTGAGGTCACCATTATTAGACTGTTGTCTTGGTTAGCTCACCGTGTAGTTGGTGTTCAACACACTTGCTTGTTTATAGTTTAGATAAGACACATCTGTCGATGTGAGTGGAAAGTTAAGTCAGAAGTTGTTCCATTTTGTGAATAGGTGTATAATGTAGTTGTAATGTGGATAGGAATATTTTGCATTAGTACTTTCTATTTGGTGGTCACTTAGCTATCAGAGTTGTTCAATTTGTGGAAAGGGCTTCTTTTTGTAATCTTTTGGAGTCGTCTAGTAGGCAGTGTTGCTAGAAATGTGGGATTTGGCATTGTAGTCTTTAGTGAATCAATGTTATCGTAGTTGCCTTACTATGGAGTTAGTGATAGTGGATATTGATGATGAAATTAATTGTTCTTGTAAGAGTTTTATTAGGAATGGTAATTGGTAAATGTTACTTTGGTAATCTATATATATATTGTGCTAAGAGTTATAACCGGCCTGAATGTTGTATGGCATGTAATTGACCTTGAGAAATGAGTTCATTGTCTAGAAATTATAGCATTGGAAGGTAATTTAGAAGTGATAGCATAATAGATTGGTATTGTAATTGTTTGTTAAGAAATTATAGCTAATCAAATGTTGGATGGTAACTTATGTTAATAGAAAATATGCTCATATTGTAGTGTTTTGTTTGAGATTTCATTTTGGTAGATAGTTTATTTTGATGGTAATTTGTGCAATTAAGACATATATCTTGTTTTTCTTTTGTTGTTAAAGAGTATAGATGGGTAGGAGGTTAGTAGATAACCCATGCTTGAGGAGATTATGTTTATATGTGTGCAGTGTTTGGAAATGATAGTATTAGATGAAAAGTTTGTGTATGGGAAAAGAAGTATTTTGTTTTGTTGGTGTTTTATGACAATATTAAGTCTATAGTTGTTGATTAAATGGTAGTTGGTAATGTCGATGAAGGATTATGTTTTTTTATAAATAATTACTTTAGTGGTTCTATTAGAAATGGTACGCGATAAATCCTGGATGGTAAGTAAAACTATTTAGATTCATAATGATTGAAAATTGTAATAAGTTGTTTAGTAGGATATGCTTAAAGGGAATTGTTGTTATAGAGGTTGTTTTTACAAATGGTAGTTATTAGAATTGATATAGGTAAAAGTATTGTTCTTATGGATGTGAGTAAAGGGTGAGATACTAGGAAAATATTCGTTTATGTTGTTGTGTTTCATTAGAAATTGTTGATGTCGTGAACTGGTCCCGAATTGTTACGAGCAGGATGACAGAAAGTTTTATAGAAAGCATATTTATAAATTGATATTGAGTTTATTTGAAATAGTAATGGTTAAATTTTAGATGAAGGAGTTATACCTGGACAAGAGGTCTATTTGTATTTGTAGATAGTGAGATATTTTAGGTTATTATATTTGTTTCTTCATTAGAAATAAATGTTGTAGAGAATAGATTGTGTTATAAATGTTAATGTTGTGGACTTGAATGTTCTTTTGAATGGTGGTTATTTCTCAAAGTTGTTTTCATGATTGAATTTGGGAGTGCATCAAATATCTTATATTTGTTTATCCTTCTTGTAGACACCTAAAAATGTCTTCTACCATCTAATCGACCCCATACAACCCTAAACACACCAATTTCTCTTCTAACCAATTAATTAAATTTTTATTTAATTAATTACCCCTTTTGTTTTCCAAAATCATACCATTTTGTCCTCAAAATTGAATTAATTTCATTAATTCAATAGTCCAAACCTTAGCCAATTAATTTAATAAATATGCAATATTTATTAAATTAATTTCCCCTTTTTCACTAAATCCAATTAATTAGTTAAAACCATGTTAACTAATTAATTCAGCCTATAATTAACCTATCCCTACCCTAGACAATTAAATAGCTATTATTTAATTGCCTACCCTAGCCTACCTCATCATAGCCCTGGGATTAATTAAATAAAACCCTTGTTTAATTAATCCTAACCCCTTCATTTGGGTGGTCAAACCTTGTTTAACACCCTTCCCCACATCCTCCAATAAAAAATTGAATTAAATCCACATAAGTCAATTTTTTATTTAAAAACATCCCACATCACATTTATTTCTCCTTACAACCCCATACTCATTTATTTCCTCTCTTCCCCAAATGAATTTTTAATTCATTTACATTCCCCCATATGAATCTTTTATTCCAAAATAATCCTTCACCCCATGCTCATTAAATAACCCCTTTTCCCAAAATGAATAAAAGAATCACTTTTATTCCTAGCCCTCCATTCATTCAAGATTGAATCTAGGCCCTCTACATCACTTTTATCCTCCACCATTTATCTTCCAAATCAATCTCCACCCTTGGATCAAAATCCCTTCCAAAAATCTATAAATAGAACCTCTCCCAAGCCATTTTCATCATCCAAGTTTATGCAAAGTTACCATGCCAAAATAACTCTTGAGCTAGAATAGTGAGTTGTCACTTTGAGTAGCATTTCACATTTCAATTCATTGTCTAGGGTAATCTTTGTCAAGGAGCTTGTTTGGGTGCAAAGGCTCCTTCCTCCCTTGATGGGATTAGATTTGTATGTGAGGTATAATCTTGTGTTTATTGCATTTGGTTTAGTATTTTCACCTTATTTGCACTTCTAATCTACACTTCTGATCAGAGTTATTTGCTTGTAATGGATCTTGGTGTTCACCTTGGGTGGAGTTTATGTATATGTGTAAGTTTGTTGGGAAGTAGGAATCTTGTGGTAGGGCCACTTGTTGTCAATGTGGAAGCATTGTCCTTGTCTGATATTGGTTACTCGATCTTTGGTTTGTATCTAACTCCAGAGGTGTGGTGCCTTGATCCTTGGTTCAGTTAGGGACATGTCAATGTAATGGAATATCTAGGTTTTCATATCTTGTAATGAATGGGGAGTGGTCTCTTGGATACAGTACTTGGTTCTTGATGGTATTGTCTTAAATTTGAAGAGGTTATAAGGACTTATTGTTGTGGCCTAGCGAATGGCATAAGTTGTGGCTCAGATTTGATTGGTGACTTTTATACCTATTTGTTGTGATATGTATGAATGATCAGAGAATGCTAAGGGAGTGGCTTTCATGGTGGGGCCGGTGCCTAGTGAGAGGCCGCCTGGGTAACCCCATGGAAGTTGTAAGCATGTGGAAACTTAATAACTTAATCAAGAGGGTTGGGATGTTTAAAACACTTAACAAGATAAGTAAGACACCTCACCCATGCCTTATGTGCTCTCACAGGCTAAGGATGGGATGAGAAGGCCTAGTTGGCAAGGCTGAGCTCCTTATCTCCATGAGAGGACCTGTTGGCTCTGCATGTGTCACCCTATGGGGCCGGTGCCTAGAGAGAGGTTGCCAGGGTAACCATAGATGGGGGGCAACTTCTGGTGATAGATAGCCTGGGTAACCCATACTAGGACCATGCGATGACACTCTCCTTATGTAGTTCAGTTGCTCTTTTTGGTTGTGCCTCTGGAGTGTTGTCTTGACTTGTGCAGTTATGTTGATATGGTCAGTTGTCTCAAGTCAGTTGTCATTCTTTTATTTTAGGATGTTGTTTCTTGGCTTAGTAGAATCCTCATCATTATCTCCTAGCTCAGAGGGGTGGACCTTAGGGTTCCACATAGTTGGGAGGCATTGGTCTTTTTGGAGATGCAGTTTGAGCTCTACACAGAGGTGTTCCAGTTCCAGTTGCTTCCTACCTTCGGTGGTGTTGTATACCTTCTTATGCATTCTTTTGTAAACTGGCGTGATCGGACTTGTAATCTTGTATTGTAACTTTGTATATTATCTATCTTGCTAATGTAAAAGTTGATCTTATCTGTGGAAGAAGTATAATATATTTTACTTGTGTGGTTTTAATTTTCTATTCACTAATGCAGTTGTGTTTCCCTAGAGTTGTTAGAAGAGCAATTTCCTTTATGTTGTGTATTAAGGTATATTTGGTTTATGTGTTTGCACTATCTTGCTTTCAAAAAAATAAAAAAATTATTCCTGGAATTTTGCTTTTGTTAGCCTAACTCTCTAGAGTTGCATGACAAGGCATTACACTATTTTTCCAAGTTGGTTAATTTTTCAATCCCTACTCATACCCATTATATACATTTCCATATATTCAACCTTATACCAACCTCATTTCCATCTATTTCCACACATTCACCATATTATCAAAATAGAGTTCCATGCATATGTTCATAATATCTAGAGTTACATTTCACTATTGTTGATCAATCTCATGGGACATAAATTTGATCCCAATCCACTTGGGATTGACCCCTAAATTATTTTTTTCAAATTTTAAATTGTTGATTATTGTCCTTTTCCTCTAGACATTGGGAACCAACTTGGTAATATGTGCACGACTAATTGTTATTACTTGTAAAATTTAGAGATATTTAATGTGCAATTAATTAAAATAGATGGCTCAAAGAGAAAATCATTCCAAGACATATCAACTTGGATACTAAAACAAATGCATCTACATAAAAGTCATAATAATTTAATTCTAGGACATGAAATCTTGAGAATGTTATCTACAATTATCCAATAAAGTTTGTAATGTTGAAAGGAAGTACAGGTGAAAAACAAAGTTTCTACACTAATCTATGAAATGGGATATGTGCAAAAATCAAATTGATCATACATTTCCATAGAGGCCAAGTATCAATGGTTATTAATTTCACCACTAAGGTCATTTTACTTTATCACATCCTTGCTAAGTTTCGTTTTCAATATAGACATCCATCTAACATTTTCTATGACAAGTAGAGTGGCATCTAGATCTCATGGAATTTAATCCACCATTAGTGGGCCAGGTATATTGAGATCAACATCCACTACATTCAAGAGCTTATCCATGGATAGGCAACCAATGTTTGATATTACCCAAATTTGGAGTAGATAACCATATTTTTACCAAATCTTTTACAAATAGATTTTTTTTTCATTTATGATCTCTAATAGGAGTGTGGGAGGCTTCATGTATGGGGCTACTTAGTCCTCTCTACTTTTTCTTCTCTCTAAAATTTTTATTTGGGGGAAATCCTTTTTGGGGAGAGTTTTTCCTATAGCTTTTACTCTACTTCTTTGAGGGGTTCATTTTGTACATGGGTATATAATATGACTATACATTTGTCAGGACCCATTCATCCATTACATATAATCATATCTACCTAAGAAACATTTATGGAAGGTGTTGATGCATATTTTATTTCTTCATTCAATTTATTTACTTTATTGCATATTTACGCCAATGAGAGTATAAACTTGTTTGGGTAGACATATAATTAAGTAGGTTGTACTTGATTCATGTGACTTGTACTTCATATTTTGGTGGAGATGGTGTGCACACATGTTACTACATTTCCTATTATCTCACATTTGTTGTAAATTTACATCTCTTGGTGGTGTATCCTACATATACCAACATATTATTCTCATTTTGTACACATTGATCATACATTAAGATTGCATATTGCAAACCATTGATCTTTTGATCTATTGTGCTTGTATTTCATCTCTTCATCTTGGATATCTTCTATAACCAAATCTTTCAAAAAAATAGGGACACAACCAACACAATAAATGCTAATGATCTTATATCGATAAGGGTGTGGTTCGGTGGTTAAGTTGCTCGATTGTAGTGGTGGCCACCAGAGTTCAAACCCCTACTGGGCCAATGAGCTCACAGGATTTACGCCTTTGCTAGGCTGGCGAGCTCATGGGTTTGAAGTGATCTTGCTAGGGGATGAGGTCCCCCATGTTGTGGCCTCACGGTTCATTGCTCTGGGCAAAAGCATTTGCGTGGAGCTAGAGGGCATGTCGCACCAACGTCGTCGGTCATGTTAAAAATTTTACCAGACACATTATCTTAAAAAAAACTAAAAAATAAAAATAAAAAAATGCTAATGATCTTGTAATGTTAAAATAATTAAAGGAGTTCTAGAAAGCTAGTGTATATGGTTTTGAATGCTATCCATAAAAGATAAAATAGAGGAATAAATCTAAGGGTAACTATCTATTTAGAAATGGGTGAAAAATATATCATCAATTACATATAGATGCTCCTTATTTTCTTTTGACTATTGGTCATCCTCATCAATTTATTGAGTTTCTCCTCTCTGGTATGCATTGATCTTGTTTCAAATGAGAGGTAGTTTAATGTGTGATGGGCTCATGGATATAAAATTCATTGCATAAAGTCTTAATGTGGTTCAAATATTTTGAATAGTAGTGAAGGATTAAGGAAAAGATAAATTTTAATATAATTTAAAGTAGATGTATAATGTAAAGTTTAAAGTTGAGTAAAATGTGTTGATAGGATTTTAAGGAACCCCTACCATTTATTTTTAATACTTATTCATAATAAGGAGAACATAAAGGTTGATAATATGTAAAAGAGAGAAATTCACTTCTTATCGACATAGTAGAAGTTTTAAACCAAAAAAAAATATGCAAGGGATTAATTTGACTAAGAATTTTGTACTTTTGCGAGAAAATAAGTCTTACTCCATGGTAAAATTCTACATAGATGAACTACCAAAACATTTTACCTATGAGAGTTTTGTTTATGATAGTGAAAATTTGTCATGTGATACAGAGAAAATAATTTATGTAGAAATTGTTAGTGTTTATATTATCTCATGCATTTTATCCATATGGATAATTACACTTGGCATTAAGCTTACTTAGGTGTTCTAGTTAGTGGCTAAGTTGCATTGAGTGAAATCGCCATCTCTTTCTAGTATAATGGGAGATAACTTGCCACTACTCTTAGTTAGTGGTAGTTACATGTAGTTATCTTATATGTTATTCACCTATATGTCAATATTCAATTTTAATGCAAATTTGTTAAATGTGATTCATTTCTATGTCAATCTCTTAGCTTGCATTTGTTTAGTTTCTCACAACTTGTAGGAGTCTATGATTATTCATCTCTCATGGTTCTACCTAGTAACAGAATTTTGTGAGAAGCTCTTTGCACACTATAAGATGGTATTATACCCAATATAGTTTTGATTTTTTTAGTCTAGATAATGTTTAAAAACTATTAGTGTTTATATTATCCCAGGCATTATCTCTATGAGGCTTGGATTGGGATCTCTGTGAGGTTTAGATTGTGATATATATGAGGTCACTTGAGTTTTACCAAACTATGTGGATCAGTTCTATGGGGTATCTATGGAGTTTCTACACTATGTGGATTAACCTCAATGATGTCCTTTTTCTCATGCATAGCACATACAACTAATTGAGAGTAGTGGTAAGTTAACTCACATAATTATAGAAAGAGTTGATGAGTTAACTCAATGAGACTCATCCACTAATTAGGACACCTAAGTAGGAATAACACCATGTGTAATTATTCATGTGCATAAAATGAATGAGATAATACAAACACTAACAGCCCTCTTAAGTATATCTTAGGTGAACACAACCAAATTGGGTCCTACCAACTAGGCCTAATGAGGTACCCAAGGACAATGCAATCTCTCATAAAAGTGGAGAAAAGAAGAAATCCTAGTGGGAAAAACTCCCCATCAAAAGAGAGAAAATAAAAAATAAAGAGGAATAGAAGCCCCCCCCAAAGATAATAGTCCTAAAATCCTTTCAAGATAGGGCCCATGTGTGCCTCTACAAACAAGAGAAAGAAAGTCAACAAATAATGTCACATGGTGAATGTTGTAGTAGGCCTTTCTATAACAAATGATGCCTCTTTCCTTAAGAATATAGAAACCTTGAGCTGTCAAACTATTGAATCCAACTCAAGTGCAATGTATTAAGGAATTTTGATGTACGGTTATAGAAACTACTCATGTTTCCCAAAGGTAACACTAAAATGTGATTGTGCCATGCTCGAGAAAAGTGATCACTATATTGTGAGATCTAAACAAATGTGAATCAGGATGTGTCAAGATAGTAGCATGAAGTGATGGAAAGAGAACAACACGATCTAAACCAAGAGATTATGCAAATCTATGGGAGGTGTCATCAAATATAAGACGTGTCCTGAATGTTGTCATCAATATCAAGGATGAGAGATTCTACAATTTAACAAATTATGTATGTTTGATAACATGATATCTCGTCGATCAAGAGGACAAGTGTGAACCTACCAGAAAGTGTTGCAAGTATGCACCTAATCGGTGTTGTCATTGATGTGAACATATCTATGTTGTCATTGGTGTCAACTGTGCCCTCATTTTTTTACTTGCTTGTAGATGTTGATGATATTGAGAAAATTAGCTCATTCAATAAAAATAGTGAATTGTAGTAAAAATAGTGCATTACAAACAGAAGTACAGTCCAGAAGAATGCTCTGCATTTCTTGTAGAATGAATATATTATCCTGCATATTAGAAGTTATTTAGAATCCTATTTAAATATGTTATATTCCAAGGTTGAGCCTCCAAAATTAAGATTTGAGTAAGTTGTGTTCACCAGTGTGAAAACTACTTTTTCTATATGTTTGGTGGTGAGAGGGAGAAAGTGTTTTACTCCACATTCCTCTGCATTAAAGTATTTTGGTTTGTAGTTATAGAATTAAGTTTGTGATGATGTTAAGTGCCTTCAACTGTAACGGTTCATGATTTTTTGGTCTGCAAGCTATCTTTTGCTTATGAGAGTGGTTGTTAGTGTTGTTCTTATACTCTAGTTTGAAGAATCTTTTTGACAGAGTTGTTAGAGATTGTGTGATTATTCTTGGTGATTGCAATGTGCTTATGGATGTCACCTAAACATGTTCCTACATTTGAATTAGTACGTAAAGAGAAAATTAGATCATGAATGAAGAATGTTCTTAGCAAACCTAGTGCTCTCATCAGTCTTGGCCGACTTGGTTGAATTCATTATTTGCGAAGATGCATTGAACATTGTAGAAGCATTTTGTAGTGTGGAGGATTGTGTTTCAGTCCTAGCTAAGGCATGGCATGATCTGCATACATTCTTACATCGTTTCCTTAGCTAAATTTGTATTAGGTCCAGACCTATTTTATGTATGTTTGTAATGCTGATGTTGGAGATTGAACCAACAGTTGATGAATGTAATGCCAACCTTGATGTACATTCCAAGGTTGATGAATTGTATAAAAGTATGTAATGAAGTTGCAAAAGTGTGTGTGAGTTGCAAAAATGAAAAGATAAGTGTGAAGGTGTGAAAGAGCAGAGTAGAGAAATAATATTGTGCTTCAATGGAACTGAATCCTAGCATGGAGTAGATGTTGTTAAATTAGTTCACCCTTTTGTTAGTGAGCCATCCTTTGGTAGTGAGCCACCCATAGGTAGTGAGCCATTCTTTGCAGTGAGCAATTTGGGCAGTGAGCCTTGTAGGTAGTGAGCCTCTATTTTTCAATATTGTTATAACTTATATATTGTGGGCTAACACCCATCATAGTGTTTCCCTTAAATATGTTTTTCCATGTAAAAATATGGTGTCTATTGTGTTGAATGTGTGATTATGATTAATTTAATGCTTTCATTCTTTCATGGTTAAATTTGATTATGAATAATTAAGTTGCTTGATGGTTTGATATGCATGTGAAGCTAAATTTCTGTGACAACTGATTCAACCCCCCTCTTAGTTGTCTGGTATATTTCAACAATTGGTATCAGAGTAGGTTCCTCAGAAGAAAGACTAACAACTTGAGGAAGATCCAGGATGTCTTATAAGAAGGAAGCTCTGCATTTTGATGGGACAAATTATGCTCTTTAGAAGGTATGAATGAAAATCCATCTCCTATGTCTTGGTTATAAAGTATGGCTAGCTACACAATTACAATTTGTCGTGCCTGAAGGTGGTTTAACAATTGAACATGATATCAAAGAATATGAGTTGGATGTCAAAGAAAAGGATTCTCTATTAAGTTCCTTAAGTGACTCAGTGTTGACAAAAGTTGTGGACCTTGAATCTGCAAATGAGGTATGTTAGAAGCTGAAAAATCTATATGAAGGAGATGATTTTTTAAGAGAAGCCAAACTACAAATCCTGAAAGTGAAATATGAGGGTTTGAAGATGAATGAAGATGAAAACATAATAACCTTTATTCAAAGAGTTGATGAACTTGTCACTAGAATAAAAGGTATGGGAGGAACTCTCATTGATAAGGAAATTGTGCTCAAAATTCTTAGATCACTGCTAAAGTCCTATAGTCACAAGGTAGCTGCTATTGAAGAATTTATGACTATGAAAACTATTGATAGAGATCAGTTACTTGGAAAGCTTACATCCTTTGAGATGAGATAATTTGGCAGCTCCAATGCACAGGCAGATTTGGCCAACAAATATGAGAGGTTGTGTGAGCTGCCTCCCCTTCACTTCTGGTTCTGTCGCACCAAGGGGTGTATCCCTATAACTAAAGGTGTAACATTGACTAGCTCAATGATAGGAAGATTGAGCTTGACAGCAACAGGCAGAATACTCTCATGTGTGGACCAAGATGTGGATGATACATCACAAGGTTGGCAATATTCTTGGACATATGTGTCTAGTTGTGGATGAGAATATGCAGGGGTCCTAATCCTACTCATACAACTAACAGGTGGAAGTTATGAAAAGGTGGATATGATGATTTGGATGCAAGACAAGAGGTTTAGAGTCATAATTAATAACCCAGGAGCATACCGGTGCCTATCTCAAGGCAAGGAGTCAACTAGACATATGCAACAGATGGTTTACAACTAGCATTCAAGTTTCAAGGGGTTGGATTGATGCTTGCCTTACAAACATCACCCAAGAATGGGTATTTAGCTGCCTCTACTTATAGATATCCCTGCTAACAAACAACCTTCTCCATGCTTAACCTAAAACAATTTAATCCACTCCTTGAATGGAAGTTAGAGATGAAGCATGTGATACAAAAACTGATACCCTAGAATCTGAGAAACCCTTAGCAGCCAAATTCAAAAGAAGGAAATGCATGCAGCGAAGGAGACAAACAGATAAACACATGCATAAGAGCATTTTTCATCTATATCAATATGAAACTGAACATACATGCCCCTACCAAAAGTTGAATCATCTTTTAAAGCCAATACCTCAAAAAAGATTTCCAGAGCTGAGAAATAAAAGGTGGATGATGACTTTGATGAAATTAAAGCTAATTTTGTTGATAGGCTACAAAGAGGCTATGATAAGTTTAAAGGTAAATTACCTTTCAAATGTTTCTCTTGTGGTAAATTAGGTCATTATGCTTCTAGATGTCTTGAAATAATTGAAAGGAATAAGAAAAGATATGAAAATAGGTCTAGAGTTCCAAAGAAATGCTACTTTGTCAGAGATTTTGATGATGAAGGTGTGACTAATGATGAATCTGATGATGCTAGTGCTAGAGCAAATGAATGTCTTTTTGTTGCTTATAAAGATCTTGTGTCTACTAATTCTGCTAGTTGTGTGAAGGAAGAAAAACTAGTGGAAGAAAGTGCTTTGGCTATTCAGGTTGAGAAAGAAAAGGATGAATGGATTATTGATAGTGGATGCTCACATCACATGACCAGTGACATAAGTATGTTTGTAAGTTTCAAAAAGTATGATGGAGGATTGGTTAGGTTTGGAGATAATGTAGCTGGTAAGATTTGTGGAAAAGGATCTATTTCATTTGATGGAAAGCATAATACTAACAATGTCCTATATGTGAAGGGTTTGAAGCATAATCTTTTGAGTGTTGGTCACATGTGTGACAAAGGATATGATCTAAGATTTAAAGAAAAATGGGTGCAAGATCATGGAAAGCTCTGGAACTATGATTGCTACTGGTAAGAAGACAAAAGGTAACATCTATCAATCAAGAGGAACTAATGATTACTATTTATTGGCCTAGACAAATGGAAGTTGGTTGTGGCATAGAAGGATGTGTCATATAAACTTTGATAATATGGTAAAGATAAGTTCAGATCAGATTGTGAGAGATTTACCAAAACTTGTGAAACCATCTAATACAATTTGTAAGGAATGTCAGTTAAGGAATCAGACAAGAACAAGTTTCAAGAGCAATGAGAAATTTTCTGCTAGTTTACAAGATCTAGTGCATACAGATCTCTATGGTCCTACAAGTGTGAGAAGTCTACAAGGTGACATGTACTTCATGTTTGTTATTGATGATTATTCTAGAATGACTTGGGTTACTTTTCTAAGAGACAAATCAGAAGCCCTAGAGAAGTTCAAATCTTTTAAGGCAATGGTTGAGAATGAAATAGAATTGAAAATCAAATGCTTAAGGTCTGATAGAGGAGGTGAATTCACATCAAATGACTTCAACATTTTTTGTGAAGAGCATGGGATAAAAGGTCAGCTATCTACACCTAGCAATCCTCAGCAGAAGGGAGTTGTGAAAAGGAAAAATAGGATAGTTCAAGAGGTTGCTAGGACTATGATTATGGAAGTAGATCTGCCAGAAGTGTTTTATAAAGAGGCTATTCATACTATTGTTTACATCCAAAATATAGTTCAAGTGAAAGGTAATGGTACTCAAACTCCTTATGAATTGTGGTATGGAAGAATCCCTATAGTAAAATATTTCAAAATCTTTTGAAGCAAATGCTCTATCAGGAGAGATAAAGATCTAGGAAAGTTTGATGAAAGGTGTAATGAAGGAATCTTCCTGGGATACTCTACCAAGAGTAAGGCCTACCAGTGCTACAACAAAAGGCTCAAAAAGATTGTTGAGAGTACAAATGTGAAGGTGGATGAAGGCAAGGAAGGAATATTAGACTTGAATTACTATGAACCAAATGAACCTATGATTATAATGAATGAAGAAAAGGATAAGAAAGAAGACAGTCAAGATGAAGAAGAGGCTCCAAAAAGTGTTGTCAAGCCCCAGGTATGTAAGGATCAATCATTCTGAAGATCAGATTATTGGTGACAAAAACAAAGGTGTGCTGATAAGGAGAAGAGCTGTAGAAGAACAAGTGAATTACTATTTGCTTTCAAGGGTTGAACCAAAGACTGTGACTGAAGCATGCAATGATGAAAACTAGGTAAAATCCATGGAGGAAGAGCTAATGCAAATAGAAAAGAATGTTACTTGGGAATTAGTTCCCAAAACTACTGACAAAAATGTTATTGGAACTGGAAATAGGTTTTTAAGAATAAGCTAAATGAGAATGGAGAAGTGGTAAGGAATAAGGAAAGACATGTGTGCAAAGGATATTCAAAAATTGAAGGAATAGATTTTGAAGAGACTTTTTCTCTAGTATCTTAGATTGAGGCAATCATAATATTTTTGGCATTTGTAGCCCACAAAGATTTGAAAGTGTATCAGATGGATGTGAAGTCTGCATTTCTGAATGGTGAGTTGGAAGAGGAAGTTTACACTGAGAAATCGAAAGGATTTAAGTTATCAGACCAAGGTGATTTTGTATGCAAGTTGAAGAAAGCTTTGTATGGACTTAAGAAAGCTCCTATAGCCTAGTATGCAAGGTTGGATAAGTACTTATTGCAATTAGGGTTCAATAAAGGTACTATTGACAGTAATCTTTATTTCAAGATTAATGGTGATAAAATTTTGATTATTATAGTCTTTCTTGATGATATCATCTTTGGAGGCAATAAAAGTATGTGTATGAAATTTTCTAGTGAAATGCAAAAAGAGTTTGAGATGTCCATGTTTGGTGAGCTGAATTTCTTTCTAGGTCTGTAAATAAATCAATCAGATAAAGGAATCTTCATAGCTCAGTCTATGTATGTGAAAGAGTTTTTGAAGAAGTTTGGGATGGAAGACTCTAAACTGGTATGTACTCCCATGGTGACTGGCTACAAGTTGAGAAATACTAATGAATCACCTAAGGCTGATAAAAAAATATAGATCCATGATTGGAGGATTGCTTTATCTAACTCAAACCAGACCTGATATTATGCATGTAATTTGTCTTCTTGCAATATTTCAAGCTAATCCAATAGAATCACATGTGATGGCAGCCATAAGAATTATGAGGTATTTAAAAGGTACTCTAGATCATGGCCTCTGGTATCCAAAGGACAATGATTTCACTCTCAGTGCTTATATAGATGCAAATTGGGCCAGAGATGTTGATGACAAAAAAAGTACAAGTGGAGGTACTTTCTTCTTGGGTAATAAATTGGTCTCATGGCTCAGTAAGAAACAAGATTTAATCTCTTTGTCAACTGCAAAAGTAGAGTATATTGTAGTAGCATGTTGTTGCACTCAAGTGTTATGGATGAAACAGACTTTGAAGGATATAAGAGTTGTGTATGAAGATCCAATTGCAATCTTTTGTGACAATACAAGTTCCATAAACATTTCAAAGAATCTAGTGAAGCACTCAAGAATGAAGCACATATCAATAAGGTATCACTTTTTGAGAGAGAAGGTGACAGAGAATGAAGTAAGGTTGGAATATGTGTCCACAAAGGATCAGATTGTAGATATTTTCACTAAGCCTCTGCCTACAGATACCTTTAATTATCTTAGAGAAAAGTTAGGGGTCATTACCCCTCCTGCCCTGATCTAAGATGCATATGAATGCATCAATCTAGTGGAGCTCAAAGTGTAATTCTTTGATCTGGATTGATGTTCTAAAGGCTACCTCTCAGGGGAACTAGCTAGATGTTTCTAATAATGTAAATGGATCAGAACAACAACATGCAAGTATGTGCCCTTTTCCATTGATGTTAAAGGGGAGAGAAATCATGTGAAAAAATTAGGGGGAGAAAAAATGTAGATGTGTAAAGAGAAAGGGGGAGAATCTTGTATTGATGGTCTTTTCAGTTTTTCACATCATATGTTGCCATCAATGACAAAGGGGGAGATTGTTGCAAGTATGTGCCTAATTGGTGTTGTCATTGGTGTCAATTGTGCCCTCATTTTGTTACTTGCTTGTAGATGTTGAGGATATTGAGAAAATTACCTCATTCAGTAAAAATAGTGAATTGCAGTAAAAATAGTGCATTACAAGCAGAAGAACAGTCTAGAAGAATGCTCCACATTTCCTGTAGAATGAATATCTTTGCTCACAGATTGAAATTTATTTAGAAGCATGTTTGAAGATGTTATATTCCAAGGTTGAGCCTCTAGAATTAAGATTTGAGTAAGTTGTGTTCACCAGTGTGAAAACTACCTTTTCTATATGTTTGGTGGTGCTAGGGAAAAAGTGTTTTGCTCCGCATTCCTCCACATTAAAGTATTTTGGTCTATAGTTCTAGAATCAAGTTTGTGATGATGTTAAGTGAATTCAACTACAATGGTTTGTGATTTGGTGGTCTGAAAGCTATCTTTTACTTATAACAGTGGTTGTTAGTGTTGTTCTTGTGCTCCAATTTGAAGAATCTTCTTGACATAGTTGTTAGAGATTGTGTGGTTGTTCCAGGTGATGACAATGTGCTTTTGAATGTCTCCTAATCATGTTCCTACCTTTGGATTGGTACGCAAAGAGAAAATTGAGTCATGAATGAAGAATGTTCTTGGAATACTTAGTTCTCTCATCAATCTTGGTTGACCTGGTTGAATTCATTATTTGCAGAGATGCATTGAAGATTGTAGAAGCATGTCATGGTATGGACGATTGTGTTTGAGTCCCAACTAAGGTGTGGTGTGATTCGCATACATTCTTACATATTTTCCTTAGCTAAATTTGTATTAGGTCCAAAACTATTTTATGTATGTTTGTAATGTTGACCTTGGAGATTGATCCAACGGTTGATGAATGTAATGCCGACCTTGATGTACATTCCAAAGTTGATGAATTGTATAAAAGTATGTAATGAATTTGTAAAAGTGTGTGTGCTGCAAAAATGAAAAGATAAGTGCGAAGGTGTGAAAGAGAAAAGAAGAGAAATAATATTGTGCTTCAATGGAACTAAATCCTGGTATGGAGTAGATGTTGTTGAATTAGTTCACCCTTTTGGTAGTCAACCATCCTTTAGTAGTGACCTACCCATAGGCAGTGAGCTATTCTTTGTAGTGAGCAATTTGGGCAGTGAGCCTCTATTTTTTGATATTGCTATGACTTATATATTTTGTAGGCTAACACCCACCGTGGTTTTTCCCTTTTAGGGTTTTCCACATAAATATTTGGTGTCTACTATGTTGAATGTGTAGTTGTGATTAAGTTAATGGTTTCATGCTTTCATGGTTAAATATCAAAATGCAAATTAAGTTGCTTGATGGTTTGATATGCATGTGAAGATAAATTTTTGTGACAAATCAATCAACCCCCCTCTTATTTGTCTAGTATATTTCAATAGAAAGAATCAAAAGTAGCATACAGAGATGCCAATATCTCTATCAAAGTGGTAGGAGGAGGTGGTAGGATAGATACCAATACCTGAGGTGTAAAAAGAGGAGCAACAAGAGGAGATTTCTTTATGTCATCAGGACAATCAAGAATTTTGCAATAAGAAATGTCCTCTTCAGTATCATCATCATACAAAGGATTATCAACATCATCAAGGGGACTAAGTATGTCAATAATGGGATTATCTAAAAATGGAAGTTCATTAGGATCACCATACATTTCCCATAGTGTGGTCGAGAGAGTGAAAGAACACTCAATATGTGTGTAACATATAAACTTGCATACCCTTGCAATCTCATTCTATGTTTAACTGTTAAATAGAATTTCACATCCCCTCTCTACATGATAGATTAAGTTTTTGTGATTTTGGTCTATTTCTTTTTCTCTTCTTAAAAATACATTATGATGCTTAATTGTGTACATGTTCCTAACATGACTTGTACAACTAAGAGTTAGTTTTACCTAGACCCGAGTGTTTCACATGGACATCGATGTGTTGTTCTAGTGTCCCACATCTATTTACTGATGTGTATCCATTTCTAGGTGTTACAACATGCTTGGAGCGATCATGAGGATTCTTGGTAACTTTTCTAGAGGTCACAAAATGACTCCTTGCATGTAGATTTTGGGATTATTCCCTCTTGGAAGAGTATTGGAAGGATTTTAAACTCATTCACATATTTATTTGATGCTCCCTCTCAACCTTGGACACTTTTTCTTTGGTACTCTCTATTATTTTCTTGTCAGGACTACCCTTCTATAGTAGGTACGAGTAATTTTTAGTGCTCTTGGGCATGGAAAGATTGCTTCCTTTGGCTCTTGGAGGTTTGGCTCTCTTTTGTGCTTGAGGAGGCTCTCTTCACTAGGGTTTGAAGCTATACTTGTTCTTTGAACTCTTTGGGAGTATGTTGCCTCTTCTTAGTGATTAACACTGGTGAGTTTGTTCTTTTATTTCATTTAGAATAGTTTCATTTTAAATCCATTTGGTGTAAACCACCATTGTGTTTTTTCTTTCTTTGTGTAGACAACCATTTGTTAATTTTTTTTGGTTGTATATCCCATTTTAATTTTATTGTATAGGCTACATATTGTTGGTTTCTCTACCCATAGACCAGGGAAGGAACTTTTATTGATTTACTTGTTGAATTGTTGTTCTTACCTTCCTAGATGCATATAGGATAAGAAAACACACATTCCCTTTTGATTTCTATGATATATATTCTACCACTACTCATGAAGGTAAAAGTACCAACACCAAGAATTGGCTGAGACAAGTCCCCAAGTAGTCCCATCATTTAGTCCCCAAGCAATCCCACCATTTTTTCTCTTCTTGTTGCAGGTTCTTTGAAGTGTAGATCATACAACCAGATGGAGGTTTTGTATTACTTCATTTTGTGCTTGTCTCTCTTCATTCTCCTCACTTAGTTGGTTTTCTTTTCATTTTCTATTTCAACCAGATATCACAAGGTATAGTTGTTGTTGAAACTTGTGTTGTGCAAGTGTTGTAGGATCACCTTGTTGGCAATATGTGTTGTCATTGATGTCAACTCAATATGTGTCAACTTGAGGTCAAGCATGTATATAATTTTTGTATAGAAGTTGTAGAGGCTAAGAAATGATTAGAGATAGGTTGATGGACTGTGAAAGATTTGAGAGAGATGGTTTGACATAGGGTTAGCATGTTTGATAAAGTGGAAAATTTGAGAGAGATAACTTGACTTAGTTAGAGACATGGGGTCAACATATTTGAGGCAGGTTAGTCTAGAAGACCTAGCATATGGAAAAAAAATGTTTAAGTATGAGGAAGAATGGTGATCAATATGATGAATAAGTGTGATGTAGAGGTGAGTACACTTGTTCTAATATGTCTCATATATGTCTACATTGATATCTTACTAGTTTGGTGTACCACACTTAGAGATAAGTTGCACAAGTTTTGGTAAGGCACTCACAGTGTATACTCTAAGACAGAGTCATGGTATTTTGGTCTGCATTCCTCCATAGAGAAAGATTTATTCTTGCAATTCAGAAGATAACTTTATTGGTATATGAAGGTGTTATATCCAAGATTTCAATTCATGAAACCTCCATCAATAAATGTTATAAGTGAGAAGGTCCTAGCCTATGCTCTAGTAGAGTAAACCAATGATGAAGGATTGTTGGAATGCTCTACATTCCTCCACGATGTTATGTATGGTCATGTCATTTTGGAGATATGTTTAGAATGATGGATTAATTCATAAGAGTTCTAGATGTTTTAGTACTCTGCAATGCAATATCCTAAGTTTTGATATGTCACAATCAGTTTGGGATGCTTTTCTTTCATTAGTTCAAGATATCTCTCTTCTTGCAACAACATATAATGATCATATACTTTAGGACAAGGTTGTAAGAGTATAGTTGATAAAGTATATTACTCACATTTTGGTCTGCATGATGTTTTTGGTCTCTCCCTAGTGGTGTGAAGAGAAATAGTGTGTAGTGTTTATGTTGTTCAGGTTGACAATCTGGTTCCCTTTAATTACAGTTGATCTTGATTAATTAATTTTTCTTTCGAGGATGTGTTATGATGTATTTGACCCTGTTATTCTGTGTGAATTGATTTGCTACTTATAATGTACCTTTTTTAGCAGACCTATATAGAATCACACATTTCATCTAAAAGACAACTTGGTTCCAACTTGATTGAAGTTTTGAATTGTTACGAAGGGTATTTATAGAAAAAAAATCATTTGTGAGTATATAGAATAGAGATTGAGAAATGTGTAAAGCATGAACTGTGTAGTCAGAGTGATGTAGTAATTGTGTGAAATAATAGACTACAATATTAGCATAGAACAGATGCCTTCTTTACAACATTTCATGTGTATGTTTTAATTGTAATTCTCATGTACCCTACTATCAGATAGTGAGTCTCTTTAGTAGGTCCTTGAATCTTTCCCTAAGGTTGTAGCCCTAAAATAAAGTTGTAATCTTTTATAGAAATGAGCTTCATATATTGTGAGTTAATCCTCAATGTGGTTTTTCCCTCATTTGGTTTTCCACGTAAAAATCTTGGTGTCTTTGTGTGGTGCATATTTTACTTTTTATTCTTCTTCTTTTGGTTACAGTGATTTGTTATTTAAGCTAAAAATTGAATTGATTTAAAAGTTTAAGAATAGAATGATTCACCCCCCTCTCAGTCTCTAGATGTGTTCAAAAATTGGTATCAAATCCAAGTACCTTTGAGAAGCCTAATAACTAAGGTAGATCTTGTACTTGAACACATGGAATCTAAAACAATGTCTAATGATGTGTTTACTCATGAGCTAGATCTAGAATCAATGGAATTTGAAGATTTAGATTTAAATCTAAATGAGGTATACCTTGAAGGAGAACTCATGTCTACTCTTGAAGATCTAGATGAAGAAAGAGAACTAAATATGAAATATGAGGTCATGCTTGAAAAATCAAAGGATACAATTCTTAAATGGAAGACACAATCCAAAGAGTCAAAAGAAGAAATTTGCAAACTGAAAGCTCAAATAGAAGTAGATAAAGGATGTCGCATTAAACTCAAGGAGGTAGAAGATATGATCTCTAATTTGAAATTCATGGTTCAAGAAGGCAAGAGGAGTGTAGATTACTTAAATATCAAGCTCAATGAGAAAGTAGTTGACTAATTAAAAATTGAAACAGTTGTCATTCTGAGAAAAGAATTGGAAAAAGCAAAAGAACAAATTGACAAGGGGTTAAAATTGAAAGGAGGCTCTAAAATTCATGAATGTCTCCATGTTTGCCATGTTTTCTCCATGTCTTCCATGTGTGTGTGTATGGCATGTTTATTCCCAAGCATAGTCTAAAGACTAGTGGCGATGAGTCCCTCCTATGCTTTGGGATTTGTATGGCATGCTTGGCTTGTATGGCGTGTTTGTTCTCAAAGTGTTGTCTAAAGACTGGTGGCAATGAGTCCCTCATGCACTCTGAGATTTGTATTGCATGTCTATTACCCCATGTGTAGTCTAAAGACTGGTGACGGTGAGTCCCTCCTATACTATGGGTTGTGTGTTTTCTTTCCTTGTACTTGCATTCTACATTTCATATATATGACAAAAAGAAATAAAATAAAATAAGCACTGCATTCACTATATTCACTAGGTTTTGTGTGTCTTCAATGTTGTCTTCTGTATGTTTTGGATGACTGTAACTATGTTCTCTATGTTTTGCATGCATGTTACTATCTTCAATATGTTTGGCATGTCTTTTCCATGCTTGGCATGTTTGCTATGTTTGTTGACCATACTTTAATGCATGTATTGGCCTTGCATTTATACATACATTAAAGTGGGGGCTAAATGTTATGTTAGAAAATATCCCCTTGGGGGCTTTTCCCTCTTAATGTTTAGATCCTAGGTCCTCTTATTACATTTAGAGCATCTTGCATGTTATTTATGACTCCTGATGTGAAAACCCTCGGGTCTTGTGACAAATAGGACCTAGGGGGCTACACTTTAATGATCACCAAACAAAAATGACAGGGCAGACTTGGGTGCTAGCACCCTAGTCCAGTCCTATTTTGGGTCTGCCCTAATTTCAAATGTCATTTTAGTGACTATTATTTGCATCCTATGCTGACATCTAAAGTTTGAATTATGAAATTATTAGCGAAAATCTTTATAGTTGTATATATAAGCATGATTAGGTTTCATTTGCAAACTAGATGGACACTAGATGGAAATTAGATGATCATTGTGATTTTGTTAAAGTGATTCAAAACATTCATTGTGTTGCAGAGTAGTACTTTGTTGTTATTATGTTTGTGTTTGCAAATTTGGCATCCATCTCCTCATGGCATGAAGAGCATCTTCCTTCCATGAGATCTTCAATACAAGGTGATATCTATTGTGTTTTCAATCATTTATCATTTGGATTTTTGCCTCTATCCTGCCAGGATATGCACTCTCATCTAACAATGGTGTTCATAAGACTTGAATGTCTCTCTGGGGCTTGACTAAGGCAAGCCTCTAAACACCAAAATCCCCTACCACACTCCTTATGATTGCAGGTTACAAGTGTCAAGTTTGGTGGAATAGAGTTGTAGGAAGGAGTAGTAGGCATCAAGGATTCAAGATCTAGAAAGAATTAGGACACTAGAGCTTTTCCTAGACTAGGGAGCTAGTCCCTATGTCCTCCACAGTTGAATTCTTGGAAATGGAAGTTGCAGTGCAAATCAGTGTTGGAGGGAGATCAGAATTCTACAAAAAAATAGGTACCTTGGACTTGAGCACTAGTCCCCATGTCCCTAACTTCTCTACCTTTTGAGCTTCAAAAAAACTAAGTTAAATATCTCTATGTTTTATCTCAGTCTGAAGAGATTTGTTGTGATTTGATAATTTTCTTATTGATTTGCATATTTAGGGGTTTTAAGTACATTTGAGCATTAAATTGAGATATTGTTTGACACATCCAAGAATCCAAAGCTTCCCAAGTGGTAGCCCAACCTAATGAGTGATTACTCTCACTTAGTGGAGATTCAACTTGGTTGATATGCCCTTGTAATGTTTGTAGTGAAAGGAGGATTTTGCATAAACCATTAAAACCCCATTTCCCCCCTTTTACTATAAAACACAAAATACATTTCTCTTTTGGACTAATGATTGGAGCCTACCTCTTAGGGTAGCAGGTAGTGGTTTGAGAGGATTGTTGCATTGAAGGGGAGTAAAGAATGATTTTAGACAGATCAAAGTAGTAGTGTTCAAGTATGTGCAGTAGAAGAGATGTGAAGTCCTTTGCCATTAATATCAAAGGGGGAGAGAGATCATGTGAAAAACTCAGGGGGAGTAAGAGTACAGATATATAAAAAGAAAGGAAGAGTCCTAAAGTAGAATTGTTTCTTGATGGTGGAACTTGTTTTTCACATCATATGTTGCCATCAATGACAAAGGGGGAGATTTTTGCAAGTATGTGTTTACTGGTGTTGTCATTAATGTCAACATGTTTGTGTTGTCATTTGTGTCAACTATATCTTCGCATATTGTTTTTTGTTGATTGATTGAAGAATACTATCTAAGTATTTTACTCTGCATTCTCTCTGTAATGAAGACTGGAGTATGATCTTTGGATATGAGTTAGAGAAGTATTTGAAGATGTGAAATACAAAATTTGGTGGTGGTGCAGGAGCACCAAGATGTTGAGATTCTACTTGATTTTCAAGTTGTATTATTTTGTTCAATAAAGTCTTTTTCATGTTGTAATAAGGCATAATGCCATGTTGTAATGGACTATGTCCAAATAACTTGAATCTACTATTGTTAGGTTATTATTCCTAGTTAGGATAGTCATAGGTAGTTTGCAAGATGACTTTCAGTTTTAATGTTTTTATAGGATAGTCAATTAAATTTCTATGTTGTAAGCCTTTAAAAGGCATGTCTCAGGTGTGTTGAAACCTTGTCCAAAGGTTAGTCAAGTGTTAAAAAGCATTTAAACCATAAAAAGCTGGAAAAAATAGTCTTTGCTGTCCAAAAAAAGATAGTTTCCTTATTAATCTTTTAAAAATAGCAGTTATAAGACAAGAAAGGTCAATGGTTTTAGGAATTTGGAGGGACCACTTCACTCTAGGCTATGTTTGAGGCTTGTTTTAAGCCAAGGGAGGTTGTACTGTACGGATTCATTCAAGAGATTTGAGAAATATAACAAAAAGACACTGTTTTTCTGCCTTTTACTGTTTTTTCTATTTTTTCCTTCACTATTTCTCATAAATCCGTACCTGTACAGAAGATTCTTGGCATGAATTTAGAATGGGATGAAAGGGGACTGAAGCAACTTTGATTCAAAGCTTATTGGAGGTCTTAATGTTAAATTTGAAGGGAGGAATCTTTGTTTTACCAAAAACTATTTTTTCTACTTTTTTCTATTTTTTTCACTGTTTTTGCTACAGTACCTGCAATTGTACGGATTTGTTATTGCCAAAACTTGTGATGGATGGAAAGTACTTTGAAGTACCTTTAATTTGATACTAGTTTGGGATATTGATGATGATCTAGGTGGGAGATATGGTCAATTTCCCAAAAACTATTTTTTTTCAGAATTGCTGTCACTTCCTTAAATTTGTTGTTTTCCTACGAAATCTGTACTTGTACGGCCTGTGGGTGAAGGGTGTTTGTGATGGTTGGATAGATTGTTGAATCACCTATCATTTGAACTTTATTTGAGCTTTTGACACTACTCTAGAAGAGAGTAATTAGGGTTTGTCTGCAAACTGTCCTAAAATCTGATCTAGAGTTTCTTCTGTGCAACTTGATGAGTTTCTCCTCATTCCTTTGATCCTTCTTGCCCTGGTCAGAGGAATGAGTTGTATGTTAAGGATGGAAAGGCCTTGTGAGGAATGTGGAGGCAGGGGAATGATGTAGATGAGTTTGGGCATGAGAAATGACTCTACAGAAGTCTTATGTTAGAAGCCTGAAGGAGGACAACAGCAACTAGGTACATTTGACATGTTATTATTTTGCAAAGGAAGGCATTATGTTGAATGCATGTTGTAGGATTGGTAATGAGAATGTGTTTGTGTTGAGGGAGACCATCCCAAGGTGGTTATGTGACTGTTATTCCAATGGAGCAGCAATGCCATGATAGTATATGAGATTGCTATCCTGCAGACCCTGTGTAGTGGTTTGGCAAAGAAACCTAGTTGGAATCTTGATGGAGTTGGCATCTTGGAAGGTGTATTTGATTCCTCTTTCATTGTGTATGTCAAAAGTAAGTTGGAGAAGGTGTTGAAGGCTGTCTTGAGAGATCTTTGCATGTGAAGTTATGATCATGCTTTTTCTATCCTAAACGCTCTGCATCATTTTTGGTATCAGAGCTAGCTAGTAGATCCTTGAAGGAGTTGTGGATCTTGTGAAGAAGTTAAGGTTTGTGAGAGAGTTGTGAAGATGCCTCCAAAGAACCAGATGGCAAGAGAGAATGTTGAGCTAAGAGAAGCCTTAGAGGCAAGAGAGAAAGAACTGAGGGAAAGAAGAGAACATGATGCTGCCAGAGACAGAGAGCTGAGGCAAGTAAGAAGGGAGAATGCAACAATCTTTGCAAGATTGGAAGCATTAGAGAAGAATCCAAGAAAGGATGAACAAAATGAGTTAGAAGAAGATGAGGATGCAGATGAGAATCCTCCTGAGGATGAGTTAGATGCTAAAGAAAAGAAGTTTGTAAGATTGCTGAAGGCAGTCCAAGGAAGTGGAACTAAGGCAAACATAGAGCTACCTATCTATCAGGGGAAGATGGATAGTGAAGAAGTATTAGGGTGGATAGATGCCCTGAAATTTTTTTTTGAATATGAGGAGATGAATGATGAAAAAAAGATCAGGTTTGCAAAGACAAAACTGAGAGGAACAACACTTACCTGGTGGAGTAGTGTGTAGACAGAGAGAATGGCTAGAGGTGCATCAAAAATCACTTCTTGGAGTAGGATGAAGGATATGTTGAAGGATCAATTCCTTCCATCTGATTACTCTATATAGACAAAGAGGATGAGATAGAATCTAAAATAGAAGGACATGGATGTTATGTCCTATACTGAGCAATTTCATAAGCTTAGTATTAGAGGTGGGCTAGAAGATGAAGAAGAGAAAGTGGCAAGGTACCTTAATGGGCTTAGGTATAACTTGCAGGATGAGATTGGGTTAGCAGTACCAAAAACACTTGGAGGGTGTTTTTAGTTGGCCATTAGGGCTGAAGAGAGAGTGAATAGGAAGCAAGAAAGGCAAGGAGGTTATGGAAGAGGAAACAGAGGTAGGGGCAAACCTACTAGTGAAGTTCAAAACAGCAATGAGAAGGGTAAGGAGTTGTCTACAGAACAGAGAGGTGGACATAGAGGTGGAGGTAGATTTGGATCAGGAAGAGGAGTATTCACAGGCAGATGTTATCACTACAATGAGGTGGGACACACATCTTTCAACTGTCCTAAGAAGGATGGTATTGACAAGAGAAAGGATACAAGAGTTCACTTGGCACAAGAGGAGAAGAAGCCAGAAGAACCAAAGATGTTGTCAGCCTCTCCTATGATGGATGGAGAGATGCTCATGGTGGAAAGAGGTAAGATGCAGCAACCACCATAGGTATCTATTTTTAGAACTAATTGTTTGAGCCATGGCAAGATATGCAAGTTGATTGTAGATTCAGGTTCTCATGATAACTTAGTTTCTTGGGAAATGGTGAATAAGTTGGGGTTGAAGACTTTTGATCATCCCAGTCCTTACCATGTCACTTGGGTCAGTTAGGAGTAGCAAGTAATGGTCACTAAGAAGGCTTATGTTGATTTCACAATTGGTCCATAGTAGGACTATGTTTTGTGTGATGTTATTCCTATGACATGTGGGCATGTAATCTTGGGCAGACCATGGCAGTATTCGAGAAGGACAATTCATGATGGGTATACTAATACCTATGTAGTGCACAAAGATGGTAAGAAGTTCCAATTGGTTCCTTTACCTTGTGAGGAGAAGAAGGAACAAGTTACAATTTGCTTTGGAGAGAAATTGAAGTTGAATGTGCAGGTTCAGGGTGATTGCACACAACAGACACAGATGCAACACAAGAAGGTGGATGACAGTCCTAGAGAGCAGCAGGCTTGGGACTTGAGTTATGTCAAAGTTGGAGACATTGAGTGTCCTATAAGGAGCCATCAGAAGGAAGACAAACAACAGAAGGTACAGGAAGGAATGAATCAGAGCCTCCAGTTGAAAAGAGCTGAAGCATTGCAGCAGCAAGGTCCTGGACAAGGATACCAAAACAAGTTTTATGGTTCTAACACTGTTTACAGGAGCCATGTAGGTTGGAGATGGCGAAAGATAACTCTGGGTGAGTTCATGTTTCCTAGTTTGAGGAACATTCCATTGAGATGGAAGATTGGTTGGAGCAGATCCCCTAACTCTTGGGACAAGAGTTTTCATCATGCCAGGGAGTATGGTGCAGGAGCACCAAGATGTTGAGATTCTACTTGATTTTTAAGTTGTATTATTTTGTTCAATAAATTATTTTTCATGTTGTAATAAGGCATAATGCCATGTTGTAATGGACTATGTCCAAATAACTTGAATCTACTATTGTTAGGTTATTAGTCCTAGTTAGGATAGTCATAGGTAGTTTGCAAGATGACTTTTAGTTTTAATGTTTTTATAGGATAGTCAATTAAATTTCTATGTTGTAAGCCTTTAAAAGGCATGTCTTAGGTGTGTTGAAACCTTGTCCAAAGGTTAGTCAAGTGTTAAAAAGCATTTAAACCATAAAAAGATGGAAAAAATAGTCTTTGCTGTCCAAAAAAAGACAGTTTCCTTATTAATCTTTTAAAAACAGCAGTTATAAGACAAGAAAGGTTGATGGTTTTAGGAATTTGGAGCGACCACTTCACTCTAGGCTATGTTTGAGGCTTTTTTTAAGCCAAGGGAGGTTGTATTGTACGGATTCATTCAAGAGATTTGAGAAATATAACAAAAAGACACTGTTTTTCTGCCTTTTACTATTTTTTCTATTTTTTCCTTCACTATTTCTCATAAATCCATACCTGTACGGAAGATCCTTGGCATGAATTTAGAATGGGATGAAAGGGGACTGAAGCAGCTTTGATTCAAAGATTATTGGAGGTCTTAATGTTGAATTTGAAGGGAGGAATCTCTGTTTTACCAAAAACTATTTTTTCTACTTTTTTCTATTTTTTCACTATTTTTGCTACAGTACCCATGATTGTACGGATTTGTTATTGCCAAAACATGTGATGGATGGAAAGTAATTTGAAGTACCTTTAATTTGAGACTAGTTTGGGATCTTGATGATGATCTAGGTGGGAGATATGGTCAATTTCCCAAAAACTATTTTTTTTAGAATTGCTGTCACTTCCTTAAATTTGTTGTTTTCCTGCCAAATCTGTACTTGTATGGCCTTTGGGTGAAGGGTGTTTGTGATGGTTGGATAGGTTGTTGAATCACCTATAATTTGAACTTTATTTGGGCTTTTAACACTGCTCTAGAAGAGAGTAATCAAGGTTTGTCTGCAAACTGTCCTAAAATCTGATCTAGAGTTTCTTCTGCGCAACTTGATGAGTTTCTCCTCATTCCTTTGATCCTTCTTGCCCTGGTCAGAGGAATGAGTTGTATGTTAAGGATGGAAAGGCCTTGTGAGGAATGTGGAGGCAGGGGAATGGTGTAGATGAGTTTGGGAATGAGAAATGACTCTACATAAGTCTTATGTTAGAAGCCTGAAGGAGGACAACAGCAACTAGGTACATTTGACATGTTATTATTTTGCAAAGGAAGGCATTATGTTGAATGCATGTTGTAGGATTGGTAATGAGAATGTGTTTGTGTTGAGGTAGACCATCCCAAGGTGGTTGTGTGACTGTTATTCCAATGGAGCAGCAATGCCATGATAGTCTATGAGATTGCTGTCCTGCAGACCCTGTGTAGTGGTTTGGCAAAGAAACCTAGTTGGAATCTTGATGGAGTTGGCATCTTGGAAGGTGTATTTGATTCCTCTTTCATTGTGTATGTCAAAAGTAAGTTGGAGATGGTGTTGAAGGCTGTCTTGAGAGATCTTTGCATGTGAAGTTATGATCATACTTTTGCTGTCCTAAACGCTCTGCATCAGGCAGTCTATATCATTGTGCAAAAAAAGTTATATTCACTAGTGTGAAGACTGTGCCTGGTAAGGTTTGCAGAGTGATAGGGAGAAAGTGTTTTGCTCCACATTTCTCTGTATATTGGATTTTGTCTTTGTAGTTCTAGAATTAAGCTTATAATGTCTTTATTTATCTTCATTCTAAATTATATGTGATTTGAAGCTCCAGAAAGTAAGTTTCTAAGTAGCAGAGTTTGATAGTGTCTGATAAGAAGTAGTCTGTGATATGTTCTTCAAGTGATATATGTTGTGTTCAAGTGAGATCTATTGTGGTTGGATTTGTCAAATCCCAAGTGATTTTATGTTGTTTGTGGATGTCTCCAGAATGTGTTGATGGAACGTGCTTGATCTACAAGATACAATGAAGATCTTGCAAGCATGTTTCTAAGTGTTCTTGATATGTGCATAAGTTCTAGCTAACCTGGTTTGTCACACTTGTTATAGAGGTGATTCGTGAATTGTGGAAGCATGTCCAAGCATGTGAGGATGTATTTGGGTCTAAGCTAAGCTATCATGTGTTCATCCTTCATTCATTTATCCCACAAGTTTGTTTAAGTCAAGTCCTAATATGATTTATGTATGTATGCCAACCTTGGAGAAAGTTCCAATGGTTGTAGAATGTAATGCTGACCTTGATGTTCATTCCAAGGTTGATGATAGGTATAAATGTATGTAGTGAATTTGTGTTTGAGATGTGATGGTACGAAGATAAAAATATAAGTGTGAACTGTAAAAGAGGAGCAGAGCAGAAGAGATATATCATGCTTCAATGGAACTGAACTTAGGCATGGTGTAGATGCTACTAAATTAGTTCACCCCTTAGCAATGAGCCACCCTCGGCAGTGAGCCAACCCTCAATAGAGAGCCATCCTTTTGGGTAGTGAGCCCTGAGCAGTGAGCCCTTCGGTAATGAGAAATGATTTGATATTTGGTATTGTTACTACATTATATTATGTTTCCACATAAAATATCTAGTGTTCATGTGTGTATGGTGTTGATCAATTCATGTTTTGATTCTACTATTCATGTGTAATGTTCATAACAAAATAAGGAAATAAGCTAAATGATTGTGAAATTGATTTTGGTTTAAAGAAGTTAAAATTTTGATACAACTAATTCACCCCCCCTCTCAGTTGTCTTGTGCCATTGAACAAAGATAAGTTTATTGGAATATGAAGGTGTTATATCCAATATTTCAAGCCATAAAACCTCGTTTAGTAAAAGTTATAAGTGACAAAGTCCTAGCTCATGCTTTGGCATAGTAAAGCAATGATGAAGGATTGTTGGAATGTTTTGCATTCCTCTATAGTGTTAGATATGGCCGTGTGTTTTTGAAGATATGTGAAGAATGATGCATAAGTTCATTCATAAGAGTTCTAGATGTTTTAGTGGTCCACAATGCAATATCCTAAGTTTTGATGTCACAGTTAACTTGGGATGCTTTGTTCTCATTAGTTCAAGATGTCTCTCTTCTTGCGGCAACATATAATGATCAAATACTTTAGGATAAGGTTCAAAGAGTACAATTGATAAATTATATTACTCACATTTTTGTCTGCATGATGTTTTTGGTCTCTCCATGGTGGTGTGAAGATAAACACTAGGTAGTGTTGATGTTGTTTAGGCCAACAATCTAGTTCCCTTCAATTGCTATTGATCTGGATTAATTAATTTTTCTTTGGATGATGTGTTATTATGTATTTGACCTTGTTATGTCATGTGAAGTGATTTGCAACTCATAATGTACTTGTTTTATGCTGACCTATACAACATCACATGTTTCATCCAAAAGATATCTTGGTGCCGACTTAATTAAAGTTTTGAGTTGTTGCAGAGGGTATTTATAGAAGAACAAAATAATTTGTGAGTATATAGAATAGAGATTGAGGATTGTATTAAGGATGAAGTGTATGAAGTTAGAGTGATGGGGTAATTGTGTGAAATAAGGTGCTACAATAATAGCATATGACATATGCCTTCTTTACAACAATTCATGTGTATGTTTTTGTTGTAATTCTCATGTATTCTTCTATCTAATAGTGAGTCTCTTCAGTAGGTCCTTGTATCTTACCCTAAGGTTGGATTCTTAGTCTACAAGTCCAATATGAAAGGAAGCTTGGTGTGCGGAAATCGCTTCCTACACTAATCTAATGAGGAGTGATGTATGCGTTCAATTTAATTCTTACAACTACAGCAACATAGAACATCTAACAGAGATATAGTAGCAATACACATACACAGAAAGTAAATAGAAGAGAGAGAGAGAGACAAGATATATGTGGGGAAAACCCTTATGGGTGAAAAACCCCACACTCTAAAACACAACTCAAATGTATTACAATAAACAATAACAAATTATAATATAGTTTCAGAGCCAATGCTCTTTCAGGAGTCTTCGAATGTCAAATCTGGAGATATTCCGGCAGCATAATAGTACTTGTACCAAAGTTGTCTATCTCCCATCCAAACACCTATTTATATAGAGTTTACAAGGTAAATATGGAACCTTCTAGAGATGGGCATCCATCTTGGACTCATGCCCCAAAACCCATGCCTAAGGACACTTGTCCAGCATCCCATCCTGAAGTGGGCGCCTACTCCCAAGATAGGTTACGATAGATGCACTTACGCACCTTACAGCTATCAGAGAATCTGTCATACACTGACTAAAAATATCATATTCCTCTTACATGTCATAACCTCCCTTGACCGCCCAAAGATGCCTTTCTCTCATGCAAAGATGCTCACCGACACTTGTCATTAATTAAAAATCAGTTGAGGTTTCAGGGCGTTGCCCCCGAGCCCCCACGAGGGCGCTGCCCCTGGACCCTGCCCTATACTGCGACAGGGAGTGCACCAGGGGTGCTGTCCCTGGACCTCGCAAGGGGCTACGCCCCTTGACCCTGTCTTGGGGGCGCTGCCCCCAAACCCTCGTTAATTATTCAAGGGGGAAACCGCAGCTGCCAAAGTCACCAAAATTTATGCTGCTACATATACACAAGGTGCTGACTATGCCAACTCAACATGGGATAAATAAATACAACATTAGGAATTTGCAAAGGTTGAGACACCTTAATTCCCAACACAATAGTTGTAGCTTCCTTGGGTTGTAGCCCTAAAACAATATTGTAATCTTTCATAGTAGTGAGCTTCATATATTGTGAGTTAATCCTCACCATAGTTTTTCCCTCATTGTGGTGCATGTTTTAATTTCTATTCTTCTTCTTTTGGTTAAAGTGATTTGATATTTACGTTGCAAGTGAAATTGATTTAAAAGCTTAAGAATAGACTGATTTAGCCCCCTCTTAGTCTTTGGATGCATTCAACACACCTAGACCTAATAATTCTTTTGATGCATTTTGGTCTCCAGCACTCAATGCAGACATATGAGACCATTTCCTTCCTGTCATAGGTTCCTCTCTCCTACCTGATTTCACTTCTACAACTATATATTTTAGATTCTATTTAGATTAGTTGTTTTCCTACATTTTATTCATTTACCCTCCATTGTCAATCACCAGTTCAGGTTGTACATCTTTGGTAGGGACTCTAGTGGTTATGTAGAATTCTAAGATAGATTTAATCAACATTTGACACCTTGAATAGTAGAACCCAAGTGTATTTGTCATCAAGAGTTTGCTCAATCAAAGATAGTAGATTGAGAAGTAATTTCCTCATACTATAGTGTGATAGAGCCCACAATGTGTGGTCCCCAAGACTTAAACTAATTAATCCTAAGACATGATAATTTTTATTTCCCCATGCTAATTTCTACCAACATGTACTTGGTTCAAAATAAGCCCATACAAATATGCAAATAGATTGATCCATTGGTAGTGATTTACATTCCATCATTCTAGGACTTATAGTCTCCTTCTAAAGTAATTATAGAAGTATGATTTGTTATACCCATTATTGAATTAGATAGATTACCCCCTTAGGAAATTTGGAACTTTATGTTTGTTCATTGATTACAAAATGCCTATGCATAATCCCCCCAAAAATTATACATAAAAGGACACTTTATAAGTTGAGTGCATGTGTAAGAACAACCCCCAAAATGACCTAGGACTTTATATTTTTAGTGCATTGTCATGTCCAATGGACCAAAATAAAGGCTTTTATAATGATAGTAGTAAATACAATTCAAGAGAATCTACCAGAGGTAAATAGTGATCCTTCTTTGCCTCTGGAAGAAGAGTTGAATCTCTTAATGCATTATTTGAAAGATCATTCATCTTACATTGAGCAAAAGGTAGAGCAAGAGGCATTGAGAAAATTAAATGAAAATAGAATCACTGATGCATCGAACTGGTGTGCCAATGCACACCATAAATTGCAAGAAAACTTGAAGAAGTTTAAGGAATCTTTTGATGAAGACACCACATTATGCCTATTCTTCTTGTAATGGCCAATTTCCACCAAAATATCAAAACTCAGATTGAATCCATTGAGTCACAGATCACCAAATTGTCTGAAATATATGACTTGTCAAAGGACAATGATGGATCAACTAGGGAACAATTAAAAAATCTTCATTCACATATGTCAGAGCTTTAGGACTAACGAGAACACATAAAGAAATAGTTTGGTCAGCTGAGGGAAGTAGTCAATTTGAGACTTGCTTCATTATCCAGAGTGCTAGTTGAAGAAAAATGGTTGATCTACAAATGAAGACTCCAAGTAGAGTGGAGGAGGCTAAGGACCTATGCATACAATTTGAATCTCAGAGTCACATTTTATCCTCAGCAAAAGTGAATTGTGTATCCACTCTTGCTCAACTCAAGGTAATCTACAAAAAGCATTCTAGCTTCTAGGTGAGTTGTAAGAGTATTATAGATAAGACAATTTTGGCTGTGTATAGACTTGCACAACCTTATAGTGTCATTCTTGATGGAAACCTATGTACATAGCATCAATTTTTGGGCATATTCATCTCAATAGAGTGTTTTTTATAAAAATCATACAATAAGGGGGGTACATATAATTTTGGGTTGTTATTAGAAGAAGATATTTTTCCCTTTGTCCTTGAGGTCGAAAGGGGAGAGTGTGTTGATGATTGTCTTATCAGTTGGTAGAGAGGACTTGTAAATAAATGTATGTTTCCATCAATGATAAAGGGGGACATTGTTGGTAATATGTATTGTCATTGATGTCAACTCAATATGTGTTAGCTTGAGGTTAGGCTTGTATAGAGTTTTTGAATAGAAATTGAAGAGGTTGAGAAATGATTAGAGATAGGTTGATGGACTGTGAAAGATTTGATAGAGATTGTTTTACATAGGGTTAGCATGTTTGATATAGTGGAAGATTTGAGATAGATGGTTTGACTCAGTTAGAGACATGGGGTCAGCATGTTTAAGGCAGGTTAAAGTTTGAAAGACCTAGTAGATGGAGATAAATTGTCTAAGTAGAATGGTGATTAGTATGATGACTAAGTATGACTTGGAGGTGAGTAGACTTTTTCTAATATGTCTCTTATATGTCTACATTGATATCTTACCAGTTTGGTGTATCACACTTAGAGATAACTTACAAAAGTTTTTCTAAGGCATTCACAGTGTATACTCTAAGACAGAGTCATGGTATTTTGGGCTGAAATCCTCCATAGAGAAAGATTTAATCTTTTGATTAAGAAGATAATTTGATTGGAGTATGAAGGTGTTATATCCAAGATTTCAAGTCATGAAACCTCCTGCAATAAAAGTTATAAGTGACAGAGTTCTAGCCTTTGCTCTGATAGGGTAAAGCAATGATGAAGGATTGTTGCAATGCTCCGCATTCATTCACAATGTGAGATATGGTCATGTGTTTTTGAAGATATGTTTAGAATGATGCATGAGTTCATTCATAAGAGTTCCAAATGTTTTAGTGGTCCGCAATGCAATATCCTATGTTTTGATATGTCACAGTCAATCTGGAATGCTTTATTCTGATTAGTTCAAGATGTATCTCTTCTTGCAGCAACATATAATGATTAGATACTTTAGGATAGGGTTGTAAGAGTACAGTTGATAAAGTATATTACTCTCATTTTGGTCCACATGATGTTTTTGGTCTCTCCCCAATTATGTGAAGATAAACAATGTGTAGTGTTGATGTTGTTTAGGCCAATAGTCTAGTTCCCTTCAATTGCATTTGATCTTAATTGATTAATTTTTCTATGTTATGTCAGAAAATGCCCCCTTGAGGCCTTTCTCTCTTAAGGTTTATCTCATGGGTCCTTAATTTGCATTTAGAGCATCTTGTATCTTATTTCTAACTCCTGATGAGAAAACCCTTGGGTCTTGTGACAAATAGGACCTAGGAGACTACACTTTAATGAATTTTAAGAAAAAAAGGCAAGGTGGACTTGGGTGCTAGCACCCTAGTCCAACCCTATTTTTGGTCTACCCTAATTTCAAATGTTGGTTTAGTGACTATTATTTGGGTCTTATGACAACATCTAATATTTGAATTATAAAATTCTTAGCAGGAATCTTTGTAGCTGCATATATAAGCATGATTAGGTCTCATTTACAAACTAGATGGACATTTTGATTGACAAGATTATTTGAAAGTGATTCATGGCATTCATTTTGTTGTACAACAATACTTTGTTGCTATTGTGTTTGTGTTTGCAGATTTGGCATCCATCTCCTCATGGCATGAAGAGCATCTACCTTCCATGAGATCTTCACTACAAGGTGATAAGTATTGTGTTTTCAATCATTTATCATTTCAATTTTTGCCTCTATCCCACCAAGATATGCACTCTCATCTGACAACGGTGTTTTGAAGACTTGAATGTCTCTCTAAGGCTTGATCAAGGAAAGCCTCTAAACACCACAACCCCCTTTGACACTCCTTGTGATTGTAGCTTACAAGTGTCATGTTTCATGGAGTGGAGTTGCAAGGAGTGATAGACATCAAGGATTCAGGATCTAAAAAGGACATTAGAGCTTTTCTTGGACTAGGGTGCTAGTCCCCATGTCCTCTGCAATTGAATTCCCAGAAATGGAAGTTATAGTGTAGATCAGTGTCAGAAGGAGATTAGGATCCCACAAAGAAACATGTACCTTGGACTTGGGTGCTAGTCCTCATGTCCCTGACTTTTCTGCCTTCTAAACTTCAAAAAATAGTGAGTTAAATATCTCTGTCCCTTATCTCAGTCTGAAAGGATTTGTCATATTTTGATAATTTGCTTACTGATTTGCATAATTAGGGTTTGTAAGTACACTTAAGAATTAGATAGACACATTATCTGACATCCTAGAATCCATAGCTTTCCAAGTAGAAACTCAAGCTGATAGGTGATTGCTTTCACTTAGTGGATATTCAACTTGATTCATAAGCCCTGGGAATATTTGTAGTGAAAGGAGGATTCGGCATAAACCATTAAAACTCCATATTACACCTTTATAAAAAAAAGCACTACTAAACATTTAGGTGAACCAATGTTTTTAAAATTTTTAGCACATTACTGAGTGTTTTTTGATATATTTGTATTCATTCATTTTATTTAATTCAAAAAATTACAAAAACAAATTTGAATTTTTGAAAAATTTGAAAAAATTGGCATTTTAGGCTTGCATTTTGGCATAGTTTGAATTATTTGGCATTCAAATTCATTAAATTTATTTCATTTTCATTAGATCTGATTTAAATTATATAAATTTGTCCTTTAAAATTCACTTGCATTGCATTTTTTTGCTTAATTTGATAAAAATTGCTTGAAATTGTGCATTTTTCATAAAAACCTAGTTTTGCATAAACTAGGGTTTGTAGTGAAAATCTTGTTTTACATTTTACTACCATTTTCAAACACTCATTAGGAGTTATTTCTAATATTATTGTTTCATCATAGTTGTCCTCTTGCAAAATATCATGTCTAGGGTTTGAAAACCTTGTATTTTCACTAGATTTTGGCTTTATCGTCTCTCTATATTTGCACTATAAGCATGTTGTAAGGGATTTTTCTGCATTAATTTTATTTCATTATGGTTATTATCTACTTCCACTCCTCAATTTCTGTACAACACCCCTTTTACTAGGCCTTTGCATAGAAAATTGTTGAAAAATTGCATATTTTAGCACATTTTCACTAAGTTTTGACTTGTCATCACTCTAGGTTTTGCATTAAAAGCAGGTTGTGAAAGATATTTCTGTATCATTGGACTAATATTAGACATTATTTTCTTTCCCTCTTGAAAATTTTCACAACACCTTTTCTCTTAGTGTTTTGCATTGAAAAAGGTTGAAAAATCAAGCATTTTAGGTCATTTTCATACATACTTTTGCATTTGCTCTTGCATAAGTTTTGAAAATCTTTTGAAATTTGATGTAGAATTCATTTTAAAACATACACATGGCTTATAAATACAACAATAATTCTAGGCTTCCTCCTAAGCCTCATTTGAAAAGACGAACCCCTAAACTCAAAATAACATTTACACCTCAGGACAAAGAAATGGTAGATACTAAAGGGCCTCTTTACATTACAACAAAAATAATGGAAATACCTATGCATGGAATACTAATAGACCCTAATTTCATGACTAATGTGGTTATAGAAAAGTTCCTTCTTAAACATGATTTGACACAAAACTATTATGACCCGTCAGATTTGAGAATTAAAATGCATAATGGATCTTTGATGAAAACATTTTGATTGGTAGAACTTTTAGTCTCAATTTATGATGAAGTTGTGGATCAATTATTTGATGTTACTTCCTTATCCAACCTATTTCATGTTAAACTAGGACACCCATGGCTTAATGCTATGAATTTTGTCCCTTCAACTATTCATAAATGCCTAAAATTCCCTTTGCATGGAGAGATCCATATTGTCTGTCATAACACATACCAACCTCTGAGAAAGAGCAAGAATTTCACCCTTGATTACTTTTGGATGAAACTTGAAATAGAACCTAAGCCATGAATAGACCAATATTTCCTAAACTACAGATGATACAAAGTAAAATAACTAGCTAGAGTGGCCAGGCCTCCCTTACAAACAAGGAGGGATGACCAAGTGTTTGAGGATCCCCTTAGAGCAAAAGGAAAACAAACACAAGACTATTATGGATATGATATGACAATGGGAGTGATAGATGTGGACAAGGAGAAGTTTTATAACTCATCTTGTCCATAGAGAGATGGTATTTATGTTGAGGTTCATCCCTAGACATCCTTTTAAGGATTGGGATGCTTTCATAGACAACAAAACAGTCTACTAAGATCAATGAAATTTGAACATGGTGCTTCCTCCTCTAATGTGCAAAACCCTATAGAAAAACTTGATGATGCCTTTGAAGAAGTAAGTGCTAAAACAAAAAGGAATAGAGAAGCAAAAGAATGGAGGAGGAGAAGACAAGCTTTTTCCCAATGATTTGCCACTCAAAAAGAAAACATTAAAATGAACATTGAAACAAACATAAAAAACCTCAACACTGAAGAATTAAAAGATAATAACAAAAATTGGGCTATGGTACCTTACAAACCTCTTTCCTCTAGCATCTGAGATTGTGAAGAGGATGATTTTCTTGATGACAACCCCTAGTTTGGTTGTCCCTATAGGTAAGTATTTCTAACCCATTTACCTCTGTGATGTGTTATGTGTTGTTTAGGCCTCCTAGGATGACCCTTTATATGCTTGTAAGGTCAAGGATACTAGGACACCACCTCTATTGTGACCCTTCTTCTATTTGTATCATCATTCTTCTATATTACTTCTCCTCTATTTTAACTGTTGTGTGTTGTGTCTGATGGACATAGCGTTGCGGTTGGTGACTTAGGGGAACCCTCCTACATGATTGTCCCTAAGGCACTTGTTTCTCCTCTCTTGATTTATTGTTTCCCTTCCTCTAGTTGTTCTATCTGGTGGGTTGGATGATGAAAAACATATCATACTAATGCAGACCTGGTATCCCTTTAGCGAGTAATCAAAAAATAGACCAAATCCATACATGACAATGGGGTTGTTATATATTATCTGATGCATGGCTAGTAGAATCACTCTGTGTGATCTTGATGTTGTCTTATCGCACTTACAAAACATAACAATACTACTGTGATGAGTCCCTCCTACACTTTGAGATTTGTATTGCATGCCTATTGCTCCATATACAGCCTAAAGACTGGTGGCGATGAGTCCCTCCTGCATTATGGGTTGTGTGTTTACTTTCCATGTACTTGTATCTGCATTTCATATATGAGAAAAAGAAAAAGAAAAAGAAAATAATCACTGCATTCACTATATTCACTATGTTTTGTGTCTTTAATGTTGTCTGTTGCAAGTATGGGCCTAACCAGTGTTGTCATTGATGTCAACATACTCCTGTTGCATTGATTATAAGGATTGGATGAGCTGTGTGCTGAGGATATTGAGAAAATTAGTCCTAATCAGGAATAGAGAAGAATAGTGAAGACAGTAAGCTAAAGATCCTAGCTAAGATGAAGATCAGAGGATGCGCATCAAAGGGTTTGTAGATATGTGTCTTAAGGTGATCCAGTAAAGATTTTAGAGGTCCGCATGAAGATTTGAAGAAGCTGTGGAAGCTCAAGTAAAAATGGTTCCGACAGGTGCTCATAGGTGACAGAGTGACACAGATAGGTCTAGTGAGATCCGAAAATGCAATATCCTGTTCTACAGATTTGAGGGAATGTTTAGAAAGTCAATGAGAATTGGAAACTCAATTGGTTCATGGTCTAGAGGTCCACAAGAATCTACTCCATTATGACAATGATGACAGACTATGTTCTTGAGGTTACAAATGAAGGAGATAAGGATTTTAGTAAGCAGATGTAGTGTGGATGTTCCTGGTGACTCAGAAAAGCTTGTGAAGGTCTTTGGATCATGTCTAGTTCGTGTTGGTGGTCCACATTAGAGTTTGTGATCGTAATTGAAGAATTTCTTCTGGATGATGGTGTTCTTCCTAAGTCTGGCCGACCGGATGAGTTACACATCCTACGGATGATCTTGAAGATGTTATGTGAAGATTGGGGTGTTCCTAGAAGAAGATTGAAGTCTCAGATATGTGTGGCTGACAGTGTGTTGATCAATGTGAAGTCTTTTGTAATTAGTCTCATTGTATTTATGTATTTGCTCTGTAATGTTTGCCAACTTAGATGATCATTCCTAAGTCAATGTCTTGTATAAATAAGGAATTGTAAAGTCATTCCAAAGAGGACATGTGTGGTATGAGAGTGTGGTAAAGAGCAAAGGAGTGAAAGGCAGAGTAGAAGTATTGGGCCTAAATGGAACTAATTCAAGCATGGTGAAGATGCTATTCTCCAGTTCAAGTATGTGATACTTATTATTTTGTAGACAGTGTGTCTCTTGGAGGTAGTGGGCCTCTTGTGAGTAGTGTGCTCAGGAAGTGAGCCCTAATTGGCATGTACCATTTTGTTCTTTCTATTCTTCTAATAGAGAATACAATCTTGGGTTAATCACCTTGTGGTTTTTCCCTTAACTAGGTTTTCCACGTCAAAATCTTGGTGTCATATGTGTTGATGTGTTTCTGCTCTTGACTTAATGCATTTTGTTTCCATGATTGATTTATTATTATACTGCTGAATTACAAAGTGGATTTAAGTGTTTAATTGGAAGAAAGTTTTCGATAACTGATTCACCCCCCCTCTCAGTTGTCTGTCCTGAATCTAACAATTGGTATCAGAGCTAAGTTCCTCTAAAAGAGCTTAACCACTTGAGGAGATCCAGAATGTCATCCTACAAGAAAGATAGTCTAAGGTTTGATGGAAAAAAATTTACTCTTTGGAAAAGTCGCATGCAATGTCACTTGCAATGTATGGGAACACAGTATTGGACCATGGCCTCAAAGAAGTATACTCCTCCACAGGGTGGGCTGAAATCAGTAGATGAAATCACAGATGTTGAAAACAATCTGTGGACTAAAGAAGCTCTTTTAAGTGCCTTGTCTGACTCAGAGCTGACAAATGTTGTTGACATACAAACTTCTTTTGAGATTTGGGAAAAACTGGAACTTCTGCATGAAGGAGACAAGTATGTTACATGTGCCAAGCTACAGAGTTTGAAAGGAAAATTTGAAAATCTGAAGATGAGAGAAGATGAAAATATCACTACATTTATACCAAAAGTAAATGAGCTTGTTTGTGGCATTAGATGTGCTGGTGGAGTCTTGGATGAAGATGAGATTGTTGGCAAAGTGCTCAGATCCCTTCCTAATTCTTACAAATACAAGGTTGCTTCTATTGAAGAATTCAAATCCATTTCAAGTATCACAAGAGATCAATTGGTGGATAAATTGGTTGCATTTGAATTGACTAAGTTTGGAGATGCCCCCTCAAGACTGAATCTGTATTCAAAGCTAGTGCTTCTGTTAAAGAAAAACAAAAGTTTGATCTGGGAGAGAACTCTTCAAAGAAACTGTCATGGTATGAGAAAGCAAGAAAAGATCTAGAAGAAGATGAAGCAGAAGCTGCTCAACTTGAAGCCCTTTTTGCTAAAAGGTTGCCAAGAGGATCTGGTAAGTATGAAGGGAAATTGCCTTTTAAATGTTTTAACTACAATAAGATTGGTCATTTTGCCTCAAGGTGTCTAGAAAGATTTTCAAGGCCAAATCCTAACAGATCAAGGTTCCAAAAGAACTGTTACTATGTTCATGAAGAGGATGATAATGAAGGAGTGACAGATGATGAATCAGAGATAGAAAACAACTATAGAAGTGATTGGATGTTTATTGCCATCAAGGAAGAGGATCCAATGCCCTCTGAATCTGTCAATCATAAAGTTTTAGAAAGAGCTTTGGCTGCCCAAGTTGAAGAAAAGATGATTGGGTCATTGACAGTGGATGCTCTCACCATATGACAGGTGACAAAAATAAGTTCATAGATTTGGAAAGGTATGAAGAAGGAGTAAAAAAGTTTGGTGATAATTCTACTGGTAGAATCAGAGGTAGGGGAACTATTTCTTTTGATGGAAAGAACAAAATCAGTAATGTACTGTATGTTGAAGGATTGAAGCACAATCTTCTCAGTGTTGGACAGTTGGTGGACAAAGGCTATGATCTCTGATTCAAGAATAGAAAATGCAAGATCTTTGAAAGTTCTAGAATAGAGATTGCATCTAGTACTCAAACAAAAGGTAATATCTTCCATTTAGTTGGTACTAGTAAAAGTTGTCTATTTGTGCAAATTGATCAGAGTTGGCCATGGCATAGGAGGCTGTGTCATGTGAATTTTGATAATATCATCAAAATAAGCAACACTCAGGTTATAAGAGATCTTCCAGAACTGGTGAAACCTATAAATAGTTTGTGCAAAGAATGTCAGTTGGGGAAAAAAAGTAGAGTCTCATTCAAAAGAAAGCAACAATCTTCTACCCGATTATTAGACTTAGTTCATACTGATCTATGTGGTCCGGCAAGAATAAGGAGTGTGCAAGGTGATAGATACTTCATGTTATTATTTGATGACCATTCCCAGATGATGTGGGTTACTTTTTTGAAAGAGAAATCAGAAGCTCTTAAGAAATTCAAAATATTTAAGGCTATGGTAGAGAATGAAACTAGATTAAAATTAAAATGTCTGAGGTCTGATAGAGGTGGAGAATTCACATCTGGTGAGTTCATAGAGTTATGTGAGAAACATGGAATAAAGAGACAGCTGTCTGTTCCTAGGACTCCACCGTAGAATGGAGTAGTGGAGAGAAAGAATTGGACCATCCAGGAAGCATCTAGGACCATGATGATGGAAGCAAATGTTCCTCAGATCTATTGGAGAGAAGCTGTCAGCACTGCAGTCTATACTCTCAATCGAGTACAAATCAGAACCAATACTGGTAAGACTCCTTATGAACTTTGGTTTGGCATCACTCCTACTATTAGGTATTTCAGAGTCTTTGGTAGCAAATGCTACATTAAAAGAGATGAAGATCTAGGAAAATTTGATGCTAGAAGTGATGAAGGAATATTCTTGGGTTATTCTACTCAAAGTAAAGCATACCAGTGTTATAACAAGAGATTAAGGAAGATTGTGGAAAGTACAAATGTGAAGGTTGATGAAGGAATTGAAAAACCCTCAAGGTTTTATGAATATGATGAAGATGATCAAAATGATGTTTTTCTTCAAGAAGTCCAAGCTCCCTCTAAATTTCAGATTCAAACTGATCTGGTAAATCAGGAAGAAGAGATAAGTTTGAATGAACCTGTTTATGAATCAGAAGTTCAAGAAACTCCCAAAGTTCCCAGGTATGTAAGACTGAATCACTCTGAAGATTAGATTATAGGTGATAAAAGGAAGGTGTACAAATAAGAAGAAGGATTGCTCAAGATTCAGAAGAGTATTGTCTGATTTCAAAAGTTGAACCTAGGACAGTGAATGAAGCCTACAATGATGAAAACTGGACCAAGGCAATGGAGGAAGAACTAATGCAAATTGAGAAGAATCACACATGGCATCTTGTTCCTAGACCTAAAAACAAGAATGTGATTGGAACCAAATGGGTCTTTCAGAATAAATTGAATGAAGTTGGTGAAGTAATTAGAAATAAAGTGAGATTGGTCTACAAGGGTTACTCTTAGATAGAAGGAGTTGATTTTGAAGAAACTTTTGCTCCAGTGGCAAGAATTGAAGCAGTTAGATTATTTCTTGCTTTTGCTAGCTTCAAGGATTTCAAAGTGTATCAGATGGATGTCAAGTCTGCCTTCCTAAATGGTGACTTGGAAGAAGAAGTATACATTAAGCAACCAGATGGATTTCAATTGTCTGATCATGGTGATATGGTCTGCAAGTTGAAGAAAGCACTGTATGGACTCAAGCAAGCCCCAAGAGCCTGGTATGAAAGATTGGATAAGCATCTTTTGAAGATTGGTTTTAACAAAGGTACTACTAACAGTAATTTGTACTTCAAAATTCATCATGAAAATATCTTGATTGTTGAAGTATTTGTTGATGATATCATTTTTGGAGGAATAGCTAGTATGTGCAAAACCTTTGCAAATTAAATGAAAAGTGAATTTGAGATGTCCATGCTTGGGGAAATGAATTTCTTCTTAGGTCTGCAAATCATTCAAACTAAGAAAGGAATCTTCATTTCTCAGACCAAATATGTGAAAGAATTGTTGAAGAAATTTGGGATGGAAGAGTCAAAACCAATGAGTACTCCCATGGCAAACGGATGTAAACTAAGCAAAGATGATGACTCTCCTAAGACTGATCAGAAAAAGTACAGGTCAATGATTGGAGGACTATTGTATCTCACTCAAACTAGACGTGATAATATGATTGTTGTTGGTCTTGTTCCTAGATTCCAAGCTGATCCTAAAGAATCTCATGTCATGGCAATCAAGAGGATTTTTAGGTATCTAAAAGGGACAATTAAGTATGGTCTGTGGTATCCTAGAGATCATAATTTCTCTCTTCATGCATACATAGATGTGGACTAGGCAGGAGATGTAGATGACCGGAAGAGTACCAGTGGTGGAGCATTCTTTTTGGAGAAGAGATTGGTTTCTTGGCTGAGCAAGAAATAAGAGGCAATATCTCTGTCCACTGTAGAAGCAGAATATATTGCAGCAGCAGGTAGTTGCACTCAAGTTTTGTGGATGAAGTAAATGCTAAGAGACATAAGAGTGGAGTATGAGGAGCCTATCACAATCTTCTATGATAATTTAAGTACAATAAATATATCTAAGAATCTGGTGTTGCATTCAAAGACTAAACATATATCCATCAAGTTTCACTTTTTGAGAGAGCAAGTGAACAAGAATGAAGTCAGATTGGAGTTTGTGTCCTCCAAGGATCAGATTGCAGATATCTTAACTAAACCTCTACCTAAGGATTCTTTTAAGTATTTTAGGGAGAAGTTAAGGGTTATTACCCCTTCGGTGATGAACTAAGATGCACTGATGTGCATTAGTTTGGTGGATATCACAGTCATATCTTGTGGTCCAGATTGATGATGGGGAGCTTCTACTCAGGGGGAGCAGCTGGTATGATTCTCAAGTGGTGGAGTTGTAAGTCTGTGCCCTGTGCCATTGATGTCAAAGGGGGAGAGAAGACATGTGAAAAACAAGTGGTTGCTGATCAAAGGGGGAGCAAGAAAGGAAGAGAAGGTGTGACAGTGAGGAGAAGTTCTTGTCTTGATGATTAAAATAATTTTTCACATCATATGTTGCCATCAATGACAAAGGGGGAGATTGTTGCAAGTATAGGCCTAACCAGTGTTGTCATTGATGTCAACATACTCCTGTTGCATTGTTGATAAGGATTGGATGAGCTGTGTGCTGAGGATATTGAGAAAATTAGTCCTAATTAGGAATAGAGAAGAATAGTGAAGACAGTAAGCTAAAGATCCTAGCTAAGATGAAGATCAGAGGATACGCATCAAAGGGTTTGTAGATATGTGTCCTAAGGTGATCTAGTAAAGATTTTAGAGGTCTGCATGAAGATCTGAATAAGTTGTGGCAGCTCAAGTAAAAATGGTTCCGACAGGTGTTCAGAGGTGACAGAGTGACACATATAGGTTCGGTAAGATCCAAAAATGCAATATCCTATTTTACAGATTTGAGGGAATGTTTAGGAAGTCAATGAGAATTGGAAACTCAATTGGTTCGTGGTCTGGAGGTCCGCAAGCATCTACTCCATTATGACAGTGATGACAGACTGTGTTCTTGAGGTTCTGGATGAAGGAGATAAGGATTTCAATAAGGAGATGTAGTGTGCATGTTCTTGGTGACTCAGGAAAGCTTGTGAAGGTCTTCGGATCATGTCTAGTTCATGTTGGTGGTCCGCATTGGAGTTTGAGCTCGTAATTGAAGAATTTCTTCAGGATGATGGTGTTCTTCCTAAGTCTGGCCAACCGGATGAATTACACATCCTACGGATGATCTTGAAGATGTTATGTGAAGATTGGGTGTTCCTAGAAGAAGATTGAAGTCTCAGATCTATGTGGCCGACAGTGTGTTGATCCGCATGAAGTCTTTTGTAATTAGTCATGTTGTATTTATGTATTTGCTCTGTAATGTTTTCTGACTTAGATGATCATTCCTAAGTCGATGTCTTGTATAAATAAGGAATTGTAAAGTCATTCCAGAGAGGACATGTGTAGTATGAGAGTGTGGTAAAGAGTAGAGGAGCGAAAGGTAGAGTAGAAGTATTGGGCCTAAATGGAACTAATTCAAGCATGGTGAAGATGCTATTCTCCAGTTCAAGTATGTGATACTTATTATTTTGTAGACAGTGTGTCTCTTGTAGGCAGTGGGCCTCTTGTGAGTAGTGTTCTCAGGAAGTGAGCCCTAATTGGCATGTGCCATTTTGTTCTTTCTATTCTTCTAATAGAGAATACAATCTTGGGTTAATCACCCCATGGTTTTTCCCTTAACCAGGTTTTCCACGTCAAAATCTTGGTGTCTTATGTGTTGATATGTTTCTTCTCTTGACTTAATGCATTTTGTTTCCATGATTAATTTATTATTATGCTACTAAATTACAAAGTGGATTTAAATGTTTAATTGGAAGAAAGTTTTGGACAACTGATTCACCCCCCCTCTCAGTTGTCTGTCCTTAATCTAACATTGTCTTCTCCATGTTTTGCATGACTATAACTATCTTCTCCATGTTTTGCATGCATGTTACTATCTTCAATGCGTTTGGCATGTCTTCTCCATGATTGGCGTGTTTGCTATGTTTGTTGACCATACTTTAATGAATGTATTAGCCTTGCATTTATACATACATTAAAGTGGGGGCTAAATGTTATGTCAAAAAATGTCCCCTTGGGGGATTTTCCCTCTTAAGGTTTAGCTCATGGGTCCTTAATTTGCATTTAGAGCATTTTGCATGTATTTCTAACTACCGATGAGAAAACCCTTGGGTCTTATGACAAATAGGACCTACAGGGTTAGAATTTAATGAATCCTGAGCAAAAATGGCAGGTTGTACTTGGGCACTAGAGCCCTAGTCTAGCCCTATTTTAGGTCTGCCCCAATTTCAAATGTCAGTTTAGTGACTATTATTTGGGTCCTATGCCAACAACTAAAGTTTGAATTATGAAATTATTAATGGGAATCTTTATAGGTGCATATATAAGAATGATTAGGTTTCATTTGCAAACTATATGGACATTTTGATTGACAAGCTTATGTGAAAGTGATTCAAGGCATTCATTGTGTTGCAGAGTAGTACTTTGTTGTTATTGTGTTTGTGATTGAAGATTTGGCATCCATATCCACATGACATGAAGAGCATCTTCCTTTCATGAGATCTTCACAACAAGGTGATATATAGTGTTTTCAAGCATTTATCATTTAGATTTTTGCCTCTATCCTAGTAAGATATGCACTCTCATTTGACAATAGTGTTTGAAGGATTTGAATATCTCTTTGGGGCTTGACCAAGGCAAGCCTCTAAACACCACAACCCCATACCACACTCCTTGTGATTGCAAATTATAGGTGTCAAGTTTTATGGAGTGGAGTTGTAGGAAGGAGTGGCAGATATCAAGGATTCAAGATCTGAAAAGAAGCAAGACACTAGAGGTTTTCTTGGATTAGGGCATTAGCCACCATGTCCTTCACATTTGAATCACCAAAAAGTGTAGATTAGTGTTGGAAGGAGATTAGGATCCCACAAAGAAATAGGAACCTTGGACTTGGGTGCTAGTCCCTGTGTCCCCAAATTTTTTTCCTTCCAAACATAAAAAATAATGAGTTAAATATCTCTTCCCCTTATCTCAATCTGAAAGTATTTACCATAATTTGATAATTTGCTTACTGATTTGCATAATTAGGGTTTTTAAGTACACTTAAGCATTAGATAGAGACATTGTCTGACATCCTGGAATCCACAGCTTCCCAAGTGGAAACTCAACCTGATAGGTGATTTCTCTCATATAGTGGAGATACAACTCAGTTGATAAGCCCTTGGAATGTTGTAGTGAAAGGAGGATTTGGCATAAAACATTAAAACCCCATTTTCCCCCTTTTAATGAAAAATAAACTACTAAACATTTTGGTGAACCCATGTTTTTGAACTTTTTGGCACCTTATTGAGTGTTTTTTGATAGATTTGCATTCATTCATTTTATTGCATTCAAAAAATTACAAAAAGAAAAGAAAAAAATTTGAAAAATTTGAAAAATTTGGCATTTTAGGCTTGCATTTTGGCATAGTTTGAATTATTTGGCATTCAAATTCATTAAATTTCTGTAATTTTAATTATATCTGATTTAAATTACATAAATTCATCATTTACAATTCACTTGCATTCATTTTTGTGCTTAAGTTCACAAAAATTGCTTGGAATTGTGCATTTTTCATAAAAACCTAGTTTTGCATAAACTAGGGTTTGTAGTCAAAATCTTGGTTTTGATTTTACTACCATTTTAAAACACTAATTAGGACTTATTTTTAATGGTAGTATTGCATCATAGTGGTCCTTTTGCAAAATTTCATGTCTATGATTTGAAAACCTTGCATTTTCACTAGATTTTGGCCTTATCGTCTCTCTAAATTTGCACTATAAGAGTGTTGTAAGGGATTTTTATGCATTAATTTTATGTAATTAGGGTTATTATCTGATTTTCCACCTAAAATTTCTTACAATACCCCTTTTACTAGGCCTTTGCATATAAAATTGTTGAAAAATTGCATATTTTAGCACATTTTCAATAGGTTTTGAATTGTCATCACTCTAGGTTTGCATTAAAAGCATGTTGTGAAAGATATTTCTTCATATTTGGACTATTATTAGAGATATTTTTTTCTTTCCCTCTTTAAAATTTTTACAACACCTTTTCTCCTAGTGTTTTGCATTGAAAAAAGTTGAAAAATCAAGCAATTTAGGTCATTTTCATACATACTTTTGGATTTGCTCTTGCATAAGTTTTGAAAATCTTTGGAAATTTGATTTAGCATTAATTTTAAAATACACACATGGATTCTCAATATAACAATAATGCTAGGCTTCCTCCTAGGCTTCATTTCAAAAGGCAAGCCCCTGAACTCGAAATAACATTTACACCACATGACAAAGAAATGGTCGATACTGAAGGGCCTCTTTACATTATAGTGAAAATAATGGAAATACTTATACATGGAACACTAATAGACCCTAATCACATGACTAATGTGATTACAAAAGAGCTCCTTCTTAAACATGATTTTGCACAAAACTATTATGACCCATCGGATTTGAGAATTAAAATGCATAATAGATCTTTGATGAAAACATTTGGATTGGCAAAGCCATTAGTCTCAGTTTATGAGAAAGCCATGGATCATTTATTTGATGTTATTCCCTTATCTGACTTATTTCATGTAAAACTAGTACACCCATGGCTTAAGGCTATGAATTTTATCCCTTTAACTATTCACAAATGCCTAAAATTCCCTTTGAATGTAGAGATCTATACTGTCCATTATAACACATACCAACCTTTGGATAAGAGCAAGAATTTCAACTTTGATTATTTTTGGCCACAACCTAAAATAGAACCTAAGCCAGGAAGAGACCAATCTTTCCTAAACTACAGACGATACAAAGCAAAACAACTAGCTAGAGTGGCCAGGCTGCCTTTACAAACAATGAGGGATGAACAAGTGTTTGAGGATCCCCATAGAGAAAAAGGAAAACAAACACAAGACTACTATGGATATGATAAGATAATGTGAATGATAGATGTGGACAAGGAGAAGTTTCATAATGCAGCTCATCCATAGAGAGATGGTATTTATGCCGAGGTTCCTCACCCATCATCCTTACAAGGATCGAGAGGCTTTCATAGACAACAAAACATTCCATCGAGACCAATGAAACTTGAACATGGTGCTTCCTCATCTAATGTACAAAACCTTATGAAAAAACATGATGATGCCTTTGAAGAAGTAAGTGCTAAAACAAGAAGGAATAAACAAGCAAAAGAAAGGAAGAGGAGAAGACAAGCTTTTACCCAATGATTTGCCACTCAACAAGAATACATTCAACCTAACATTGAAACAAACATAGAAAACCTCAACACTGAAGAATTGGAAGATAAGAACAAAAGTTGGGCTATGGTACCTTACACACCTCTTTCCTCTAGCATCCGAGATTGGGAAGATGATTTGCTCAATGACAACCCTTAGTTTGGCTGTCCCTATAGGTAAGTATTTATAACTTTACTTCTATGATGTGTTTCTACTATGATGTGTTATGTGTGGTTTAGGCCTCCTAGGATGACCCTTGATACTCTCACAAGGTCAAGGATATAGGGAGACCATCTCTATTGTGACCCTTCTTCTACTTGTATCATATTTCTTCTATATTGCTTCTCCTTTATTTTCACTGTTGTGTGTTGTGTTTAATAGATGTAGCATTGTGGTTGGTGACTTGGGGGCACCCTCCTATGTGACTATCCCTAAGACACTTGTTTCTCCTCTCTTGATTTATTGTTTACTTTCCTCTAGTGTTTCTATGTAGTCCGTGTATGATGAAAGCCATATTATACTGATGTGGACCTAGTGTCCCTTTAGTGAGTAATATAATAATGGACCAATTCTATACATGACGATGGGGTTGTTATATATTATCCAACTCTTGGCTAGTAGAATCACTCTATGTGATCTTGATGTTGTCTTATTACACATAGGAAACATAACAATACTATTATTCCATGCACTTTATCTATCTTGAATCTTGCATTTCTTGGTTCTCTATGTCATTGATCATATGCATTGTTGTTTATCATCATTATATGGATGCTAATACCTTTTCTTGTAGGGAATTATGTGTTTTTGGGAACATTTTGTGATCATAAAGTACATGTCACCTCTGGAGGGCACACTCTTTGTGAGAGCTTGTGTTCCCTTGCATGTTTACTCATACCTTAACGTGCTTTCTATCGGTACACAACATCAACTACCTTAAGGTGGGGGCATATATAAGGTGAGTTGCTTGTTGTAGATGCTAGCAATGTGTGTTTGTGAATCTAGAATCTATTTCAATCACTTAAGACCTCTGCAGAGGCTAGATATCATGCATATCATTTTTATCTTAAGCCCTTTGTGGAGGTGGGATATCATGCATATCCTTTTTATCTTAAGCCCTCTATGTGAGGCAAGGATGGTGTATTTCTCTAGGAGAGTGCACAATTCTATCATTTTCAAAAAGTCCTCTGAGTAGGCGAGGAGTGGATTTGAGACTATCCTAACCCTTAAGTGTGTCTTTAATGATTGTTGTGGTGAAGCCCAATCATTGATGTCTGCCTATAATGTGCCTGAGATGGTGATGAACCTAAAAATAGGTACACTCTGTCCCTTGTCTGACATATTTTCCAGTGTGTGTACATGGTGTGTTTGTTCCCAAGCATAGTCTAAGGACTGGTGGCGATGAGTCCCTCTTATGGTTTGGGATTTCTATGGTGTGCTTTATTTGTATGGCATGTTTGTTCTTAAGTGCAGTCTAAAGATTGGTGTCGATGAGTCCCTCCTACAATTTAAGATTTGTATTGTGTGTCTATTGCCCCATGTGTAGTCTAAAGACTGGTGGCGATGAGTCCCTCCCACATTATGGGTTGTGTGTTTACTTTCCATGTACTTGCATCTCCATTTCATATATGAGAAGAAGAAAAAGAAAATAATCACTCCATTCACTATATTCACTATGTTTTGCATAACTTCAATGTTGTCTTCTCCATGTTTTGTGTGACGGTAACTGTCTTCTCCATGTTTTGCATGCCTATTATTATCTTCAATGTGTTTGTCGTGTCTTCTCCGTACTTGGCATGTTTGTTATGTTTGTTGACCGTACTTTAATGTATGTATTCACCTTGTGTTTATAAATACATTAAAGTTAGAGCTAAATGTTATGTCTAGAAAATCTCGCATTGGGGGCTTTTCCCTCTTAAGGTTTAGCTCTCGGTTCCTTAATTTGCATTTAGAGCATCTTGCATGTTATTTCTGACTCCTGATGAGAAAACCCTTGGGTCTTGTGACAAATAAGACCTAGATGGATGCACTTTAATGAATCCATCCCTATTTTGGGTCTATCCTAATTTCAAATATCAGTTTAGTGAATGTTATTTGGGTCCTATGCTGACATTTAAAGTTTGAATTATGAAATCATTAGTGAGAATCTTTGTAGTTGCATATATAAGCATGATTAGGTTTCATTTGCAAACTAGATGGACATTTTGATTGAAAAGCTTATATGAAATTGATTTAAGGCATTCATTATGTTGTAGAGTAGTACATTGTTGTTATTGTGTTTGTGTTTGCAGTTTTTGCATCCATCTCCTTATGGCATGAAGAACATCTTCCTTCCATGGGTTCTTCACTAAAATGTGATATCTATTGTGTTTTCAATCATTTATCATTTGGATTTTTGCCTCCATTCCGCCGAGATACGCACTCTCATTTCACAATGGTGTTTAGAAGACTTGAATGTCTCTGTAGGGCTTGATCAAGGCAAGCCTCTAAACACCACAACCCCACCGCACACTCCTTGTGATTGCAAGTTACAGTTGTCCAGTTTCACGTAGTGGAATTGTAGGAAGGAGTGGCAGACATCCAGCATTTAGGATCTAAAAAGAAGTAGGACACTGGATCTTTTCCTAGACTAGGGCGCTAGTCCTCATATCCTCTACAGTTGAATTCCTAGAAATGGAAGTTAAATTGCAGATCAGTGTCGAAAGGAGATCAGGATCCTACAAAGAAACAAGTACCTTGGACTTGGGAACTAGTCCCCATGTCTCTGACCTTTTTGCCTTCCGAACTTTAAAAAAATAGTGAGTTAAATATCTCTGTCCCTTATCTCAATCTTAAAGGATTTGTCGTAATTTGATAATTTGCTTACTGATTTGCATAATTAGGGTTTTTAAGTACACTTAAGCATTAGATAGAGACATTGTCTGATACATCCTAGAATCCACAGTTTCTGAAGAGGCAACTCAACTTGATTGGTGATTACTCTCGCTTAATGGAGATTCAACTTAGTTGGTATGCCCTTGGAATGTTTGTAGTGAAAGGAGGATTTGGCATAAACCATTAAAACCCCATTTTCACCCTTTTAATGAAAAAACACTAATAAACACTTTGGATGATCTGTTATGATGTATTTGACCATGTTATGTCATGTGAAGTGATCCACAACTCATAATAAACTTGTTTCGCACCAACTTATACAACATCACATGTTTCATCTAAAATATATCTTGGTGTTGACTTGATTGAAGTTTTGAGTTGATGTGGAGGGTATTTATAGAAGAACAAAATCATTTGTGAGTATATAGAATAGAGAATGGGGAATGTGTTAAGCATGAAGTATGAAGTCAGAGTGATTGGGTAATTTTGCAAAATAAGGGACTGCAATATCAACATATGATAGATGCCTTCTTTACAATAGTTCATGTGTATGTTTTGATTATAATTCTCATGTATCCTGCTATCAGATATTGATTCTGTTTAGTAGGTCCTTGTATCTTTCCCTAAGGTTGTAGCCTTAGTCTACAAGTCCAATAGTAGTAGCTTCCTTGGGTTGTAGCCCTAAAATAATGCTATAATCTTTTATATTGGTTAGTGTCATATATTGTGAGTTAATCCTCACCATGGTTTTTCCCTCATCGGGTTTTCCACATAAAAATCTTGGTATCTTTTTGTGGTGCATGTTTTACTTTTTGTTCTTCTTTTGGTTAAAGTGATTTGATGTTTACGTTGTAAATGGAATTGATTTAAAAGTTTAAGAATAGACTGATTCACTCCCTTCTCAATCTCAGGATGCATTCAATAGATCTACACCTGACAATTTTTATTGCATGCATTTTGGACTCCAGCGCTCAATCAAGACATATGAGACCCTTTCCTTCTTATCATAGGTTCCTCTCTCCTACCTAATTTCACTTATGCAACTATTTATTTTAGATTCTATTTAGAATAGTTATTTTTCTACATTTTATTCATTTTCCCTCCATTGTTAATTACCTATTCAGGTTGTACTTATATGGAATGGACTCATTGTGGTTCTATAGTATTCTAAGATAGATTTAATCAACATTCAACACCTTGAATAGAAAAACCCAAGTATACTTGTCATGAAGAGTTTGCTCAATCAAAGCTAGTAGATTGAGAAACAATTTCCCGTGCTATAGTGTGATAGAGCCCACAATGTGTCGTCCCCAATACTTAAACAAATTAATCCTAAGACATGATCATTTTTATTTCCCCATGCTAATTTCTACCAGCATGTACTTGGTTCAGGAATAAGCCCATACAAATGTGCAAATAGATAAATCCATTGGTATTTATTTACAGTGCCATCATACCATGACTTATAGTTTCCTTCTTCTAAAGTAATTATAGAAGTATGATTTTTTATACCCATTAATGACTATATATAGATTACCTGGGCCTTAGGAAATTTGGAACTTTATTATAGTTCATTGATTAAAAAAATGCATGTGCATAATCCCCCAAAAGTGATACATAAAAGGGAACTTTGTAAGTTGAGTGCATGTGTAAGAACAACCCCCAAAATGACATGGAACTTTGTATTTTCATTGCATTGACATGTCTAATGGAATAAAATAAAGGCTTTTTATAATGATAGTTCAAAAACATTCCCAATGCACCAAGCTCAAAAAATAAGTACTTTCAAAAAATGCCACTCAATTATGAGTACCCAATCAAAAGTTACAATTCTTTTCCTATTTCATCCTTGGTCAATTAAATTTGTACCAAAAAAATTAAAACTACATTTTGCAAAAGTGAAAATTTTATTTGTGAAGGGGGCTAAGTTTTATCCCTCACTAGTATCTAGCCTAGGGTTTTAGCCCTCATATGACCAAGGGGTTGGGTGATTTTATGTGCTATACCCCCTTTCTAATGATACTTTAGTGGAGTTGATAATCCTTTATAAGAAAATGATACTAAAGAGGAACATGCTTATTGGAAAAGTCTTGAATGTTTTGACAATCTAGAGACATTTTCTCTTGCTTCTCCTCTTTCTACACTTCTAGTAGTTGTATCTATTATTCCACTTCAACCTTCTACTTTAATAGAGAACTTGGCATCTCCACATACTACTTCAAATTCTCTTTGGTATGTTCACACTTATCCTCTTGATTATAAAGATATCATCTTATTAGACATCCATCATTTTTTTGTGGAATCTCTCATTCTCAATCTTGATGACCACATTGAGGACATATGTCTTCTCTTTGATGATATCTTCCATCAAGTTGTATCATCTCTTCGTTTGGATCCTCTTGTTTTGTCTCTTTCAATTCATGCTAATATATTTAGACATCTTGATTCAGACCAGTTTAGTTGCCAAGAGCCATTTTCTTTATATCCTATCTAAGCTATGCTTAAGGGGGCTATTAGTGTTTATATTAATTATCTCATGAATTTTATGCACATGGATAATTACACATGGAATTAAGCCTAATTAGGTGTCCTAGTTAGTGGGTGAGTCTCATTGAGTTAACTCACCACCTCTTACTAGTATTATGGGATTTAACTTGTCACTACTATCAATTACTAGTAGTTACATGTAGTTATCTGCTCCATTATCTTCTCCATCATTCACCTATATGTACATCTTCAATCTTAATGAGACTTCATTCCATTGGATTCATCTTTGTGTCAAAATTTTAGCTTGCATTTTTTATGTTTCTCACAACTTATAAGGGTGTGCAATTGTTCATCTCTCATGGCTCTACCTAGTACTTGAATTCTACTAGAATCTCTCTGTACACTTTGACATAAATGTGAAGGTATGTACTGGAGCTCCTTTTAGGGTAAAATAATATTATATTTTGTATATTTGAGCAACAAAGTAGCGTGAAAATAAATTAATGTATTTTCTTCTCATCTTATTACTCAACAAAGCAATGGCTTAGATGGTGAGATATGTCAACATTATTTGTAATATAGTTATTTTTATTTGATATAAATATAAAATTATTCAAGGAGAAAGGAATTTGTCTTAGCATTTTTCCATGTTAACCTTTGAGTCTTTGGGCTAAACATAGGTTGTCTTAGTTGGATTTGTGTAGTACTCTTTGTTCTAGTGTGATCTACAACAACAATCTTTTAGTTCATGTCATGTTTTAATATGTTTATATGGGAATCATCTCCATGTCTAAACGTCTCTGTTTGGATGTTATGTGATTTTAGGGAATTTGAGAAATTTTTGGGTTTGCATTTTCTAGTTCAACAGTACATTTTAGTTAATTGACTATAATATCATAGAGCTATAAAATATATAACCATTAGTATCAGATAGTGTTAATCATTTTTGGATAGAGTTCCAATATGTAAAGTTCTTGATTTTTAAAGCTTATGTTTGGGTGAAATTATAGCAAGAGTAATATTATCCCATATGAAACTTTTTTGTTCTCTATTATAGATTTTCATACACATTTCCTCATTGTTTTAAGATTTGACTCAACTATTCAATGGATCAATACATTAGTCATAGCCATCTGATCACATTTTTTAATGATAAATCATCTACTAGTTTTTGATAAATTATTCATTAATTATGCTTTTACAGTATACATAAACTTGATTATGTAAATCTTTGTTGTATTCCTTTATGAGCCTAGATTTACAAGTCATTTTAAGAGATTTATCCATATTTTTAAGTTCTAGGTAATAGTGAATTATGGAATTATGAAATTTTTAAATATATGGATGTTATTAGGTAGTTCATATATCTATGTTTCACCAAAAGGTCTTTCTGGTAATCTAATTAGTTGTGAGATCTATGGTCTACAAGATTGGTTAGCCAGGAATAAGGAAATGGAGTGACACCCTATTTTAATAGTTCCTTTATGTATATGGTTTGATTAAGTTGTATGATCACTTTATTTTTGTATATCTTACAAAAATCTCTAGAAATACCATCCTTTGCCCAAGAAAAGCCAAAATCATAGAAGAGTAATCCTAATCTTATTAGTTGGTTAAATCTACATAGAATTTGATGATGATTTTCGCATGATCCTATCTCAAACTTTCTTTCCCTAAACTAAGTGATAATTATTTGTTTTATAGTATTGTGGAATGTAGTTTTGGGCATAACTAGGTTTGCAAAGGAGAACTTGACCATCTTAATTTTCTAGCTTCCTCCATTGTATTTGTAAATGTCATAATATTTACAAGTAGAGTTATACATAAAAATTAAAGCCAAATAGGACTAAGGACACACTTTGAGGTAGATCAAAACTTCATTTTAGATATTAATTTTATACTACTTTGGATTAACCTACAAAAGAATTTGGTTTTGCAAAGAGTTGGAGATAATGAGCACATTAAAAGTATGAATTTCTAAATCATTAATGAGTGGATTCTATGTGACATCAACATTGTTTTCATCATTGTTTCCTAAACTAAATACCATATCCATTTGCACTTAATTTTCTAAGAAAAAATCAATTTATCAATTCCTAACTCTTATTAATTTAAATTAATTTTATTTTATTATTTACCTAACTAATCCATACATAATATTTCTACAGTTACTTATTTATTGAATTTTTAAAAAAATAAATACACAAATTAAGAAAAGAATTACTTACAAAGCTTATTCTTAATGGAAACCAATATTGGTTTCCCCCATATATAGATACATTATTTATTGGGCTACCAGGAGCGACTCCTGAAGCACTTGCCAGTACAAACCCTGGGCAAAGTAGATCATAGCAGCCTGATGATTTGAAGCCGTCAAGCTATGCCAACACACTTTATATTAGTCATAATGAAACTTTCTTTGCATACACAAATTTCATCTCATAAAAGGGGAATATAATAAGTACCGTCCAATAGGTAAACAATCTTGGTCTCTCATCACCATAAAGTCCCGGATTGACCTATAATCATAATACAATAAATACAAACTAAACTAGTTGAAAAATGTATATTCATAATATGATAAAACCAAATTCACTACTAGACTTAATTTGTTGTACATTTTTTGAGAAGAAAAAAAATTTAAAACAAAAAATAAAGTTAAATATTTATTAAAAAATAGACTTAGTAATTGGTCTCTAATATTAGTTTCATATCAACTCTTTATTTGTATTTAAATTTTATTCTTGTTTGTCGATTTAAACAATCTTTATTGAGTGTAAAGTATATTTTATAGTTTTTTTTAATCTATGATCAAGATATTAGTATCATCAATATAAACATGATTATTAATGGTAAATGAATGTTGAGTTAAAGTGGATATACAGATACACCATATCCTATCCTATGTTTATATTGGATACCTTGATCTTTGTATAAATTTATAATATTAGCCTAGTTTTAGCAAGTACCTCCTAAGTACATTTAACCTTATATAACCAACAATTTTAAGTAAATTCTCTTTCATTCATTATAGATTGGTACTATTTACTAATCTATAATGAAGGATAAACATTAACTTGATATACTTCTTTTTAACATTTCAAAATTATCTTCAACAAATGCTTAATATAAGGAATAAAAACAATGATGGTCTTCAAAGAGCCTTCCACTTTATTTTTAGGAATAGGTGTCTATATCATTAATATCGTATATTTTTTCCAACTTGATCACCCTAGTTATATGTTTACTTCTATATTCATTTTTAAAATGAAAGTTAATAAAATGTTTTTGTTGAATATACTCATTATCACAAAAATTAAAATCTAGCTAGTAACCACTATTTTAAGGATAAATTTTTTGAATGATCATAATAATAACATAAATGTAAATAAAAATGTTTTGGACTTCTTTATATTAAAAAATTTATAAAAAGGAAATTAAATTTTTAAGTGAAAGGAATTGTTAAGAAAGGAAATTTGCCTCCATTTTTAATTCCCTCATAAGTTATGTATTATTCATATTGTTATTCAAATGTGAGTTGGAACTTCTACAATTTTTTAAAGATTAGAACTATGTTTCTCCACTATTTCATTTTTGGAGTTTCTTAACAAGACATGCTATCATATCATAAGAGAAATAGTAGTGTCCACAATTACTTTTTTACACACCACACTTATATTGTACCTGAGATTTGTTTATTAAGTATAAGATGGTTCTTCATGCTATCCTTGGAAGACCTTGTAATATCTGATAATTTATCGATATGGTTTCATATCGAGTGGTAGGTATCTAATCCCAAAAAAGGGAAGACAATTTTTCTTTTAAATATGTCTCTCCTTAATCACAAAGCCACATCGGCCCACATTCAATCTCTAAATGCATTTGGCCGATTACATATCTTGTTGACATAATCACATAACCCATACTTCATAGTTCCTCCACATTTATGGGTGGTAGCTTGCTCATTTTTGTTATTACTCTGATGAAGCAACCAATCATGAGCTCTACCATGCCACCACCACTTTAAAGACTCAACCACTTGATATTATCATTCAACTCCGAGCGGCTTATCTATGACACTAGAAATAGTTTGGTGATGCTCATACAACTTGTGGAGTCAAGATCAAATCTTGTCTTCATTGGCTTAACTTTAGGGATAAAGTGATGAAGGAGTTTTCTCATACTTTACGTGCCCTTCATACTTTCCAATCTTTTAAGTAGATTCATGAAGGCCAAAAAATCCTACAAGAGTTTCCTGACATTCTTTAAGCCTTTGTTCAACATTATGAACAAGTCTATTCAACTCAAGATTATTTTCTAGCTTCACAGATTAACTTGTAATAGTGTTTTGTTGTCATCCTCTACTGGGTTTCTAATGTGCAACACATTATTTTGACCATCTTCTCACTCAAGATGATCGTAAGGAGACTTTTTTCTATGGCAAATGAAAAATCCCTTGGATTAGATGGATTCCCTTGCAAATTCTATAAAACATTTTGGGATACTATGGGCAGTGTCCTTAACAATATTTGTCCTAAAGCCATGTAATCTAGTTCATTAGAAAATCTTATAAAGGAACCATTAAATTCATACTTAAGGATGGAAACCCTAAATAAATCAATAATTGGTGATTGGTCACGCTATTGAATGCCTTCTATAAAATCATTACTAAGACTATAGCTCTCAAACTCCAATCCATGCTCCCTTTGATTATTTGATCGAAATAAATTTGTTTTATTAAATCTATATTTGTTTCAATAACATTATAACTATTTGGGAAGGGATGCAATGGGCTCATCATTTTTAGCAATCAGTTGTTTACATCAACATTGACATTGTTAAGGATTAGGGTTGTATTGAATGACTATCCATCTTAGCCATATTGTAGGCTCTTTGTTTTAGCCCTTGATTCATTCAGATGATCCAAATGTTGTTTTTGGATTCCTCTACATGCATTACCATTGCCAAAAAACAATATATTTCCTTTGGACTCATCACATCCATTCATCAATGCTATCGTCTTGCCTTAGCTCTGTATGTTTTGGCTGCCAAAGGTTTTGTCTATTTGTTGGTGTCTACAATGGAGATGGGATCCCAAGATGAGTGCAAACAAACCTAATTTTCTCTCAATCCCAAGTCCAAAGGACCTCAAGATTGGACTATATCACTACTATGTTTCCTATTAACTAATGCACCCTATCTAAACACACTAGTGATGATTTATCCTAATGGAGATGAAACTATACTATTCTAACTTAAAATTGCACTGAGCTATATGGATGTTGAGGACTCAAATTGGAAGAATATCTATGAATATGATGGATTATGAAAATGGAGGTGGAGGCCTCAATTTATAGATTTTTGGGGAAGGAATTGGAGGGCTAGGATTGAATTGGGAGATCAATGGTTGATATTACTTGAGGATCCTCAAGTAAGGAGAATTGGATAAATGGCATGATAGGATTGGACGAGAATTTTACTCCATGATTCAAGGGATGATAAATGGATGAGATTGCAAGGTTGAATGGATGGATGGCTAGGATTGGGTAGGTGTATGACATGTAAGGTCTCATTTATGAAAAGGTAAGGCTTGGATTTAGTGAAGAATTTTAAATTTCATGAAGAGGACAATTGAAATTAAAAATTGGATGAATAGTGTCCAAACAGTACATGTAATTTAAAATTTGCATGAATAGCGACACTTAGAGTGGATGGAAAAATAGGACAAATGTACACATTTTGGAAGATTTGGTCATGCTTCCAAAGTACCACTTGTCACGTACATGGAATGACAAGTGAACTTAGAGAAACATGGAGGTTTGTAATGAGGAATTAATTAAAATTATTTCATGTGCACATATTTTAGAAGAAAATAATGATGATTACAAAAAGTAATCAAAAGTGGAATAAATAGGAATTAAATAAATATGGTCATTTATTTAACTTTTGGGATATGAATTACGAACTATAGTAAAAAATATTTGAATTTTTGAACTATAGTATAGAAGAATTTTATTTTTTGTGAAATGGGAAAGGTTCATGATAAATTAATTAAATAATTAAAAATTATTTAATTAATATTTGGGTCAGAAAGAATGATGTAGGTGAAATTGGTTTGAATTGTGTAAGTGGATGAAAGTGGTTGTGACTATTTTCATCTGTCTACATTTTTCCCCTCTTTGATATGGCCTCATTGCTATCACAGTTGATGAGATATCAATGAATATAAATTTTTTGATAAAATAGGAGAGGAATGGTTGAACATGTGATGCCCCCTCGAGAGATCATTGGAAAAACAAATTTTTTTAGTGATGTCTTGAAAAGGGAGAAAAAGTTATGTAAAAGAGGGAAAAGGGATTCCAAGACTAAAGAAGGGAGGAAAATGTGTGAAAGGGGAAAAAATGGTGAAAGGAGAGTAAAAATGGGGTGGCTTGAGGAAAATTAGGGTTGGGGAAATATATAGACTAGAAGGGGGCCCATAAGGCTCATTTCTATTTATCCATTTGTGAGTGGAGGAGAGCAAAGTGAGAGTGACGATGGATGGCATCTGTGAGAGGAGCACCATGTAGAGCGAGTGAGGGAGTACCTGCGACCAGTGGCGACAGGTGATCTAGTATGTGTTCTAACTTGCTTTGTGATGTTTTGGGTGTGTAGGTTAGGTGCAAAAATTAAGGCAAAGTAGGTGTCATGATAATTTCAGTGCCTAGGGAGGTGGTTTAGTGCCTTAATCTGCAGAGTGGCACCCAATTTGGGAAAAAAAGTACCTTTGGGCAGAAGGGGTACACCTTTGGTTAGAATGGGCGCACCTATGGTCAGGATGGACACGCCTATGGTCAGGATGAGCACAACTTTGGCAAAAGGGTGTGCCTATGGTCAGGATGGGTACACCTTTGGTAAAAGGGCATGCCTATGGTCAGGATGGGCACACCATTGGCTAAAGGGTGTGCCTATGGTCAGAATGGGCATGCCTTTCATAAAAGGACGTGCCTATGGTCAAAATGGGCACACTTTTGGTCAGAATAGGCATGCCTATGGTTAGAATGGGTGTGCCTCTGGTAGAAGGGCACACCTATGGTTAGAATGGGCATGCCTTTGGTTGTAGCACGTGCCTATGGTTAGAATGGGCACACGTTTGGTTGTAGTGCCCAATAGGTAGGGAATAATGCCTAGTTGTAAAATTGAGGCTGACAAAGTGTTTCAAGATGGTGCAGGATTATGAGGATGTGCTCAGTCTCATGAGAGGCAGCCATTGACATTCACACTATGGGAGCAACTAGACTCCATGGATAGTTTCTTCTTGCATATGGTGGGGCTTTGGCATATTGCGGAGATGCCATGCATACATGTAGACAGGGAAATGATGACTGCTCTAGTGGAGTGGAGGAAGATGGAATGATGTGCCTTCTTATTGCCCACAAGGGAGGTGACGATTACACTAGACAACTATGGAGGATCCTTCATATCCCCATTTACGGGGAGAGAGTGGTGTATGACCATAGATGGGGATCTATATATGTGGACTAGGTGTTCACTTTAGGATGGGTGCCATATGGTAGTGGTCGATCAGAGATGGTATACAGTTAGGTGATTAATAGGGGCCTATACTGGTTGCCCTTATTTGTAGCTAGATTGATAGTAGGGGCCTTGGTCCCAGAAAGGAGGTCTCATGGATTTTCTAATTGGCTGGGGAGTGGTACTAATGCAGATGATCAGGGATGGCATGATCTACATGTGGGGGCCATGTGTACTAGCCCATCTTCATCATGACATGGATGTGGTGGTTTACAAATGATCGACAAGCTTGGGTTGCAATGTGACTTTGTTACATATCTCGTCATGGGAGCTCACATATCGATGACTATATTGTTGACAATGTGAGATAGACTAAGGCATCGACCCTTTGTGTTTACATACAAGGCATAGGTGATCCACCACCATGTCCAGGACATGAGGTATTGGAGGTGGGTGATGGATGATATAGTGGAGTTTATGTGGTGACCATGGAGAGAGGTGGAGAGGTGGTTGGAGGACAAGGAGCAGTTGGGTGATGTGTTGCAGTCTCAATTTTTGATGGGGCAGACATAGCTAATTGTGGATAAGTACCTACTAGAGTGAGTACAATGAAAGTTTGGCTTGGTGAAGGATGTACCATAGGTGGATGTAGTGTTTACCCAGGTACACATGGTGTAATGGCAGTGGAGATTGGCTTCTGATCCATAGATGGTTATAGTAGAGCTTGATGGCCTCCAGCCATATGCATGGCATGCAAGACAATAGATTGAGGATGAGGGGACTACCTTAGGATATGATCAGTGGTGGGCCCAACAGAGGCCAGTTAGGCTCACGATCCTCATGGGATATGTAGCACCAGGTGAGGCAGGAGAAGATAAGGAGGAAGATGAGGATGAGGATGAGGATGAGGAGGGATAGGAGGAGGTGTGGATAAAGGATATGGATGTGAATGAGGAGGATGGTGAAGATGCAAGAGGTGATGGTGGTAGTGATGGTGGAGGTAATGATGATGGATTAGAGTTGGTGAGGGCACAGGCTTTGATATAATAGTTACAGGCATAGGTAGCCTAGTTGCATGGATAGGCTAGAGATGGGGGTTCTCCAGAGTTAGCAGGAGTACAGACTTTAGTGTAGTAGTAGTAGACTCTGATAGCCCATCTATAGGGGTTGGTGGCATCTTTGCATGCACATGTATGTGATACAGACACAAGGCTTAGTGCAGAGGTATGCGTAGGAGAGGGATCAGGCTCGCCAGGCATTAGGGCTAGGGATGGGTGATATGCTATAGCCTATGCAACATTAGGTGGCTGAGAGTTCTAGGGAGGCCCAACACTATAGGACATTGTATGAGGGGTTAGTGCCAGTAGGACAGAGAGCTAGCTATCAGAGCAGATTAGTGACTTCTAGATCTAAGAGAATAGGACAGTCTAAGAGGTCTGTTTAGCAATCCTCACCATCACTGGAAATAGTGGTAGCACAGATCCTACCCCCACAGGGACTAGTTTATGTAGAATAGTAGGGTTTGCGGCCCCCTCCTCAGAGGGGGTCAGGACTAGCTAAGTTAGAGACTTCAAACAGGGACAACTCCACCTAGGGGCATGATGTATATATGTATTATGTTTTGATAGGTCTGAGGACCACATTTTTGTACCATGATCATATTTTTATGTATATATGAGATGGGTTATTGGATGATATGTATAGATGATGGATTGTTTATGGATATTGTGTTATATGTATGTGATGGATGCATTTTATGGATGTTATATTTTTATGATGATCATGATATGAGGTATTATGCTTATGGATTGACTCATGTGTCAATGCAGGATGGGATGTATATGTGTTATGATGGATGCTATTGTATGTTATGGATAGATGTTACTTTGTATTGTGATGCTAACATGTTAAATGGTGCAGGATAGTGTTCTGTATAGAAATCAATTATATGATTTTTGTGCAGCATGGGATGTGTATATTATGATGGATCTAGGATGGACTTATGATATGATGTTTTTGATGAGTGCATGTTTTATGCATGTGATACTTTGTGGTACTAACATGATATAATGCAAGATGGGTTTAGACTATCATGTGATAGGATATGATTTACCCATGGTGAATGTTGGTGTTCTATACAAAAGTTAGTGGCAACAAATCCTGTCATTGTGGGATGTTTGGTTGTTGTATGAGGGATAGTGAATTTATGTACAACACATATTGTATGAAAGTACAATTTTGGGATGCAATGTGGTGGTAGTTAGATGGATCTATGTGTATGTGTTATGTTGATGTCATGTTATGATTATGTTTTTGATGATAATGAGATGCTGGATGATTACGGTTGGACTAACATGTTTGTGATGCAGGGTGATGCATGCATGTGTGGAGATCGATGGTGTGAGCTTGGGGCATTGTATGGAATGGGCCTACACACTAATGTAAGTCATTAATAGGCCTTTTATTTGCATCATACTATGTGGATGACATGAGGGGAACATAGTTGAAAGGATGTCAAGAATAACTAAAAAGACACTCTTTACCCAAGGTGGTGGCAATGGCTGTGTAGGTGGCGTGAATGTAATCTGAATGAGGTGAGTAATACATAGTGATGGATTGGGGTTTCTATGAGTGATCATGATATGCAAATGGGTCCCTAAAAATGGTCACGGGGTGATAGAGGAGATGTTGGTTAGCAAGAAGTATGAGGTGAAGAAATGTGTGTTGATGAATCTTGGAGCAAAATTATTAGGTAGATGTTGATATGTAGGATAGAGGGATGATACCATATTGAGACATTCTGCCAATAAATACTAAGTACAACTATTCATATAGCATAGGATGATATGCACTAGGGTATGTGGAACCAAGGTGGCAAGGCATCCCTGCATAGGACTTGACACTGCAAACAATAGGATGAACCCATACATGCCCATAATAGTACAACCTTATCTAGTGAAATGATGGGGTTCTGAGGCATAAGCCCTTAGTACACTAAAGATATGAGGAACCTTAGATGCAAAAGGGGGATTATATGCTAGAACCAACCCTACAATTCACAAGATATGAATACTAAGATGGAGTAATGAGAACCTCCCACAAGCATGGCATACAAAAGCAATGACCATGCCCCATTCTGGATTGTTTGCCACATGCCATGAAATAATGAGATCAAGACAACTTTGAAGTAATCCGAGAATGATGAATAAGATAAAAATCAAAGACCAAAAGACTAACTGACCCAAAACACACAACCATTGTATCTCTTGCCAAAGGGTGGATGGAGGATTGGTGATTTTGCCCATTGTAGGAAGGATGCATGCTAGGAAAAGAATTGATGATGGATTAAGATAAAATAAAGGATAGGCAAGGGATACATGCTACTTGTCATGAAAAATCCATTCTAATGTTTGAAGATTTTGCATGAAAGTGTTATGTTTTGATAAGATGTATAGCAAGTGTATTGGTCATAGCTCATGTGTAATCAAAAAGCTCAAGAAAGTGGGACCATCCAAACGAGTTGGATGGGTGTATCGTATGTACCTACATACTAGATACTTCCTTCGTATTCCAAACTACCTACATACATTGTATTCATAGGATCAAGGTACATTACAATGCGGGTGATGATGATATGTAGTTCTAGGAGACTTGATGATGTAAGGATAGGGATTGGTTCATGTGATTGGATGGGATGAGGTGTAGATGAGGTAAATGTCAATTTTTGGACTGTACCATGGTATAAAAACCATGATAAATGGGGGAGATGGTGATGGTGTAGGGCAACTATCAATTTTCAAACTATACTATGGATCTCAACCACATGATAGAGAGGAAGGGGATGAGTAGGATGGTAGGATGTTAGTTTGTGGGGTGGAATGGCAGCACAAAGATATGATGTCTATGCAAAAACCACTAAAGGGACTGAGGATTGTAGTGGATGAGCGGATTAGGTAAGTGACATGGCGGTGGAAAGATGTGATGTTTAGAAAGACTACAGGAAGGGATCACAGTGTGGTAGTGGGTGATAGACAAGGTTAAGGGGTGGTGAAAGATGTGATATCACTTTGGGGAGGTGGAAAGGTGGAGATTAGGTGTTAGTGCAGACTTGTAAGGTTTCTACTTTTTCTGTTACTAGTTTCTATCATAAAGATAGGAACTGCAAGGGAGGTTACCTTAGTGGAAGAGTTGAGAAGATGGGGAATCATGTGGGGAGAGGGGAGATATTTTGGGAATGATGGACAATGGAAGTTCAGATGATGGGCTTGTTTCAAGGCTCAAATGAGGGGATCATTGTGTTGGATGGTGCATAAGAGAAGGTAGTTTGAACAATGGATCTGGCTTGAAGTTACACATGACACCTACAAGAAGGTTTTCATCATGGTATGTATCGAAGGTGGCACAAGAAGTGGTTTCCCCATAGGATAGATTGTTTTTCTTTACTTTTTTGTTTTTTTGAATTTTTTTGTTTTTTGTTGTATTTTCACATGGGGTATTCAGTGGGCTTACTGTGGAACTGTTTTGGGTGGATGATGTTGTTGTCCTCCTCTCTAGTTGTTATCCTTGATGACAATCTACACTCTCATGGTTCTTGGCATATGACAGTTGATAATTGACAGTTGATATGCTCTCATGATCTCTTGGTATGTTGACATTTGACAGTTGATATGCTCTCATTATCTCTTGGCATGATGACAGTTGGATAACATCATGGTGATATGACTCTTAGGGTATATTGGTACAGACATGCATTGTAAGTATGGACATCCATGGCAAGTTTATCATATGGTGATATGGATATAGCACATTGATATCATATGGCATCTTCAGTTTGGTAATTGATTATGGCATCTTTGGTTACTGTGTTAGGTGCTAGTAATGTCATTTGATAAAATGCTTTCACAGTGATATTTTCATATTGTGGTTTGGTTTGGTGATAATTTTGTTGATTCATATGTGGTCTCTTAAATTTTGGTTTCATTTTGACATCAAATCAATATGCAAGTTCTTTGAAGTTGTTACTATAAAGGTTTGATTTGTTCAAAAGGAGACATTTAGATTCAAGGTTATCATTTGATAAGTTTGTTAAAGTGACTAAGGGTTACTTAAGAGTCTACATAGTCTTTTAGTGGCATTTGATTTTGTTTCCAATGATATAAAATGCCACATTCAGGTCACTTAAGGACTCAACGTGATTAGCAGGTCATGAGCTCTAAAAACTAGGAAAAAGAAATTATGAACAACTTTTGTGACTGGCCCACTCTAGGGAAAACTTGGTCTCTTGGTAGACAAGATATTCAACATGCAACTTGTTTGTTTGTATTTTCATTTTTCAAGGTTTGATCTTCATAAATAACCTCTCAGTTGAACTAGGGTATGAAGGTTTTCATGATTACAGTGATTCATGATTATCTTGTGTTGACTGATTCATGATTTGACAAAGCTAAAACTTGAGGAAGCTTGGTAGTTAAGATTAAGGTGCAAGTGACTTTGTTGACTACTGATATAGGTGATATTGTTCTTTGTCTTTCATTCTTTCTTAAGGTTTTAAGTTGTATGAAATAAAATAAAGTGTAGAGACAAGCACATGGGTTTGGTTGTGAAGTTTTCCTTAACCCGAAAGGGCACATTTCTGTTATACTTATTTTCTGTTCTTAATAGTTGTCTTCCTAGTAATGAGGTAGTGATAACTAATCTAAATCAGTTGGTTTATTTTTTGAGGGTTTATTCTTTCTTTGTTGGGGAACAATTATGGTCTTTGTAAATATTTGTTATACACATTAGGGTTTGGCAGTTGAAAAGGGTTATTATCCTTGTTTACCCACAAATAATTTATACTAGGGTTTGAGATATTTTGAAGGATATCTATTTGACAATTGTTATAGTTCATGATATGAGGACAATTGTGTAGTTAACCCTAGTAATAGACACATGTATAGTTCTCTGAACTTTATTTCTGTGGAAAATTTTGTCTAATTATGGTTACATTAATAGTTAAGGGACTTCATGTTGAGATCTTGTGTTCAATTTAGATTAACTATAATTATTGCTTGTGCTACAGTCATTAATGTAAACATTATTTATTAGCTGGTTGCATGACATAAGTTATTTGAACCATGGTTAAGGTGATTTGAGTAACAAAGAATTTGATGAAAACTTGTGATAACATTTTGGAAACCATGACATACACAATTTGGGGTTCGACCCTAACCATGACAGGTTACCTAGACTATTTCAAATAGTTACAACAAAATAATTATGTCTTCAAACTATTCAGTGAAGGAAAGAAATACAGTTTTGAGAAAGTATAAAGAATAGATTATACTCTATTGAGTTCAGTTGGTTTTTGCAGTTATTGTAATATCAAACAAAAGAAATAGACTATAATTGAATATTATTCTATAATTAGTTGTATATGTGCACAAGTTGATGTAATTCTTGAAGTCTCAAATATTCAATGAGATATTCAAGAACAGAGTTTTAGTGAAATAGAGTAACCCTCTGTACTGTATATTTTTCTTTGGTTCTTGAAGATGATGTAAGGTCATACCAGTGAGACATAGATTGACCTAATGCTAGTGAGGCTGATGTATTGCCAGTGAGGCTAATGTATTGCCAGTGAGGTTGATGTATTGCTAGTGAGGCTGATGTATTTCTAGTGAGGCTTGTGTTGCCAGTGAGGTAGTTAAAAAACTTAGTGAGACATTTTCTGTAGCCAATGAGGCATGTTGTTTGAATAAGAAAGTGAGGCATTTCAAGTGGTTTTTATTCCCTATGAGGGTTTTCCACTCAGGACAATATTTGTGTTATGGGTTGTTACTATTACTGATGTGCTTGATCCTCATGTTCATTTGCTTATCATGTGTCATTTGGTTTTAAAGTTGTCCTAAGTTAATTTGGTTTGCACAAACACATATTCATATATGTTAACATTCTTATTCTGAAGTCCGATACTCATGAGTTAATGTTTATCATAGATTGTTTCATAATATTGTGTTGATGCATTCTTAACATTGGTCTATCGATTTTAGTTGTTGTGATGCCAAAGTTGTCATGATGTTCATAGTTAATATGATGTCTCATCTCCATTTAATATAGGTTGCCTTTGTTCCAAAGTTTTGAAATATTATTTCAAGGTCTTGTTAAAATTAGTATACCACTGATTAACCCCCCCTCTCAGTAGCATTGTACTCCAATAGATGTTCATGGGATCGTCAAGTTCTTCTCCCTCAAGGGTGGAAAGGTGACATGCTTCAAAGCCATAATAAGCAGTGACAATGTAGGGACCTAGCCAGTTAGGCTCAAAATTGCCTTTCTTTTCTAGTTCTGACAAATTCCTTTGATTTTCCTTTAGGACCATGTCTCCTACTGTAAATTCTCTAGCACAGATTTATTTGTTGTAGGATCTGTGAAGTTGATTCTGGTATGTTTGGAGGTAGTTGAGGGCATTCATGTGTCATTCATCCAATACCTCTAGCTCTTGGAGGCGTACAACATAGTATTCATCATTAGTGATAACAATGTAAAGATATACATAATGAGGGTAATTCAATCTCTATTGGCAGGATAGCTTCAACTCCGAAGACTAGGGAATATAGTGTAGCTCCCATAGGTGTATGGATGCTAGTGTGATAAGCCCAAATAGTAGGATGGATGTGGAAGTGCCAATCATGTGCAGTTTCAATGACAACTTTCTTGAGTATTTTGAGCAATATTTTGTTAGTTTCCTCAGCCTAACAGTTATCTTGGGGATAGTATGAGGTGGACCAATGATGTTGGATGCGGAATTGCTCACAAAGGTCTCAAACATCATTTTTTTGAAAGGTTTACCATTGTTTGTAACAATAGTAGATAGGATGCCATAATGGCAGATGATATGGTAAATGATGAACTTAGCGATTTGGTTTCTAGTAGTGAAAGTGAGAGGAATGACTTCGACCCACTTAGTGAACTATTGGGTGGTAGTGATGATGAATTTATGTTCATCAGAGGAGGATGGATGGATTTTTCCAATGAGATATAAGCCCCACTGAGAGAAAGGCCATGGTGTGGTGATAGATTTCAATGCCTAAGAGAGAGCATGAATGAGATCTCCATGCTGCTAACAGGGCTTAACTTCTTGACATACTCACTTGCATCATGTTCCATAGTAGGCAAATAATATTCTATACATATGAGCTTCTTGGCTAGGACAATACCACTTGTGTGTGCCCTATAGATACCTATGTGAACTTCATGTAAGGTGAGGGAAGCTTCTTCAATGTTTAGACATTAAAGAATTGTGCCATCATACCTTCAGTGATAGAGGGTATTGGCAAGGATAGTGTAGCAAGTGGCCTAGCAGTTGAGGGATCTTTTATGTTTTTAGGTGGATTCAAGAGGGAAAGTGTGATGTTGGAGGTAGGTGTAGATGTTGTGATACCAAGGATTTTCTAGACCAATGATCTCACAAATGAATTCTGACTTAGTGATACGATATGTTGGCATTAGGAGTTGTTCCACAAGAAACTCACACTGATGGCTATCATGAGACATATCCAGGAGGGAACTAATAGTAACCATGGAATCAACCACTTTGTTGTGAAGGAGAGGTACCTCTTCAAATTGTATGTAGGTGAAGGATAGTTTATATTCATTAACCATTTTCCTGTAGGGTACTAGTTTGTCATCTTTGGTTAGGTACTCATCATTAACTTACTTGATGATCAACTGGGAGTCTCCATAGACCTATAGCTATAGGATATTCCATTTTACTATTGTTTTGAGACTGATGATCAATGTTTCATAGTTAGCCACATTGTTTGTGCATGGGAAAGCAAGTCTATATGTTTTGGCTATATAGTTGCCTTACGGGATCACCAATAGAATTCATGTCCCTGAACCATGGTTGGTGAAGGATCCACCAAAATATAGTTTCAAATTTCTATATTCTATCATGGTTAAGATGGACTCATTTGGCAAATCAATGGAGAGTGGTTGATGGTCTGTGAGGGGTGCTTCAGCCATCTTATCTATTACAACATGTCCTTTGACTACTCTTTGATCAACATATTCAATGTCAAATTTGCTCAACAACATAACCCATTTTTCCATTCTACCTATGAGTGAGGTCCTATAAAATAGGTATTTGAGAGGGTAAACTTTAGAGATGAGCTTGATAGAATGACTTAGCATATAGTGTCATAACTTTTGGGAATAGAAAATGATAGCTAGACATGCACATTTAATGGAGGTGTAGGTAAGCTCATAGCTAACTAGGGTCCTACTGATATAGTATATAGCCCTTTCACGGCTAGTATCATCATGTTTTGCTAAAAGTTCTCCCAGTGCTACTGAAGTTACTGATATATACAATAATAGGGGCTTTCCAAGGATATGTTCCATGAGGATCAGTGGTGAAGCTAGATATTCCTTGATGTGGTCAAATGCCTATTGATAGTTTTGATCCCGTTTGAAGTGTACATCCTTGTGGAGAAAATGGGTGAAGGGTTGGCACTTGTTTGTTAGTTGAGCAATGAATCTATGAATAGCTTGTAGTTTTCCTTGGAGACTTTGGAGCTATTTAAGTGTTTTAGGAAGACACATTTTTGTTATAGCAGTGACTTTAGTGGGATCCACCTTGATGCCTCTACGAGAAATAATGAACCCTTAGAGGTTTCCTGATGTTATGCCAAAGGCACATTTCTTGGGATTGAGGTAGAGCTTATATTCTTTGATCCATGCAAATATTTTTCACAAGACCTCAGGATGTTCCTCTCTTGTTCTAGATTTCCCTAGGAGTTCATCCACATAGTCTTCCATTATCTTATGTATCATGTCATGGAAGATAGTGGTCATTGCACGTTGATAAGATGCCCTAGCATTCTATAAACCAAAGGGCATGACTTTCCAGTAATATGTATCCCAAAGACAGGTGAAATTAGTTTTGTGCTAATCTTTAGTGGCAATTTTGATTTGGTTGTACCTAGAGAATCCATCCATGAGAGGAAGCATCTCATGTCCTACTGTGAGATCTACAATTATATCAATGTTAGGAAGTAGAAAATTATCTTTCAAATATGCTTTGTTGAGGTCTTAGAAATCTATACACATTTAGATGCCCCTAGGTTTCCTAGCAACTGAAACAATGTTGGAGACCCATTATAGATAGTCAATAGGGTGGATGAAGTGAACATCTAATAGTTTCTATAGTTGTTCTTTGACAAGAAATACGACTTGAGGATGCATATTGTGGAGTTTCTATTTAATAGATCTTGCTTTAGGATGTACCACAAGATCATGAAGAACCAGGGATGGATCCAATCATGGCATGTTAGTGTAGGACCAAGTGAACACATCAGGTGCTTCATGAAGCACAATGGAGAGGTTGGATTTTTCTTTGGCACTGAGACTTTTCACTAGGTGCGTAAGCTTGGGTAATTCTTGTGTGCCAAGGTTGATTTCTTGGGTGCCTTCAATTAGAATGTTGGATCATTACTGCTAGTAGGATGGTATGGGGGGAACATGGAGATCCTCATCTTCTAGCACCTCAGAGAGGTTTTCACTAGGAGATACGTCTTAATTTTTCTTTTTTTATGTCTGAAAGTGTTTTATAGAGGTTTTCATTAGGAGATGATTTTCTTTTTTTTTGGCTTTTTTGGAGTAAAGATCTCCTCTTCCCAAAAGTAGGCATGAGCGTGCAAGTATATGTCATAGTATGTGAGGTGTCACAGAGTTTTAGGAATGTAGAGAGAGCCTCATTATGTGGGAACATGTTGAGAGGCGGGGTTCCTTGATAATCCCACGCAATGAGTTAGGGATGAACGAGAGGGAGGTCAATAATGAAGATGGCATTGTCAGGGAAGATGCATGAAAGGTCAAGATCTTTGCATGAAGCTATGATAACACTTGGGTGTGATTTTTTTAACAATAGAAGAGGAGCATGTTGCCTCCACCAAAGTTTTAGTAGGTCGAAAGATTGTCACAGTCAGTGGAGCATATACTAAACCAAAGTATTGAGCATATTTCTTGGGAGATGTAGGATCAATTGGTATGGGTTTTGTAACACCTTTTTCATTGGCACCAATGCTTGTTCCATGGTAAGGCATTCTGGTACAAATTTTGAATGGTGCAAGATATTTTTCTTTGAAGTATTCCATGTTTATAGGTGTAGGGATGGTTTCATCATGGTATAACCAATCACTCAAAGTTGTTTCTTCAACTTCCTCTTCTCCAGAGACCTGTGCTGGTACAAAGGGAATTTTGTCACTAATTATGTGTTGTTGTTCCTATTATTTCTTCTAAAGATGGTGACCATGGGAGCGGGGGACATCGGTAACTATCCCACATGGAAGGCATTGTGAAGGTCATATTTACCACATCCTCTGTCTATGATCTTGACCTTTTGAGGTGTAGGAGTGGAAGATGAAGTAGAAGCATGTGATGAATTGATTGTGACTTGTGGAGTGGATGATGATGTGGATGTAGGTGATGAGGAGTCTTTGACATGGTCCCCATAGGTGCTTGGACAATGAAATTCTCTACCATAAACAACTTCTAAGGCTTTGCAATATTCAAAAGGTTGTTGATCGGCAAGGATAGTGACTTCCACACTATTATGAGGGAGCTTAAGACATTGATGGTAGGTGGACAGAACAGCTTGCATGGCATGCAATGATGGTCAACCTAGGAGGAGATTATATGGAAGGTCAAGATCAATCACATGACATAAAGTGGGCATGGTGAGTGGTCCCATCTTGATGGTGAGGCATATTGTGCCTTCGGATTCTCTTTCTATGTTGTCGTATGCTTTGATGGAGATGATCAAAGATTCTAAGTCAGTCACTGAATACCCCACAAGTTTTATGAATTTTAAGGTACATACATTCAAACCAAATCCATTATCTAGGAGGACCCTCTTGATCTTGTGGTTGATGATTTGGACTTTGATTTGGAGTGCTTTAGTATGAGTGGGGTTGATGGGTGGCATGTCGGCATGGCTAAAGGTGAGATGGTAGGATGAGGATAATTGAGCCACTAGATTTTGGAAATAAGAGAGAGGTATGTCAATGGGTACATGGGATTCTTGGAGAGATTTGTCAAGGATTTTGTGGTGGATGGTGGATGTCTTAAGAAGTTCTAAGATGGATATTTGTGTGGCAGTTTTCTCAAGATGGTCGAGGAGGTCATATTCAGAAGTGGTAGTAATGGAGGATGGGGATGGTCACTTTATCATTACACGCCCACGGAGGGTAGTAACGACACATTTGGGAGTGGTATTTTTGAGTTTGATGGTGGTGAGATGAGTAGAATCAAAATCAATTCAACCCACTACAATATCGTAAGGAGGTAGAAAATTGTTATAGTCAATGTTGTTGGCTTGGTTATTGGGATTGGAGTTGGATGATGATGGTTTGGTTGTTATTACAGTGATGAAGAGGGTCTTGGTAGACACCTAGACCATCATTGGGTGATGTTTTGTTGTTTCCTTCTATTTGGATATTGCCACAATCAATGAGATCTTGGATGTAGTTTTCCAATTTCATACATTTGCTTCTGGCATGGTCCTTTATGCAATGATAGTCACAATATTCATTTTCTTTGTACCACGTGGGTTTAGGTTGGTTTTCATCAAATAATTTTGTCGTGGGGAACTCAACAATGTTTTCTTGGACTAATTTTTGAAACACAACCTTGAGTGGTTCACCCAAGGGTGTATACTTGTGTTTTGGATTATTAGGGGTATTCCACTTTGGAGGAGCATATGGGACCAATACATTGTTTGAAACATTTTGGACTACATTTATCTCTTTTGGTTTAGGAGTAGTGATTTGGATATACTTGGAATCGGTAGTACCATCTCCTATGATGTTCTTGTTTTTAGCCCAAAATTTAGGTTTGTCATTAGATGACTTGTCATTATCATTCTTGTTATAGATTTTGACTAAACCTTTTGCAATAAGGGCCTTTTCAATGGTTACCCCTTTTTCTATTATCTCATTGAATGTTGATGCATAATGTACTTGCAAGTGGAAGGCCATTTCTTGGTTAAGATTTTAGATAAAAATGTGGATGAATTATTTTTCGAGGGTTGTCCAAGGTAGCCTACTAGTAAGGGCTCTCCATCTTTGTAGGTAAGTGGCAAAACTCTCACAACTTCATTGTTTGGTCTTGCAAAGGTCGAGCATAGTGATTTCATGCTCTACATTATATGAGAAGTGGGTGACAAATTTCTTTGAAAGGTCAGTGAAAGTTGAGATGGAGCCATAAGGCAACTGCATAAACCATTCAAGGGCTTGTCCTCCTAGGCTTCATGGAAAAAGACAGAGGAAGAATTGAAATCATCGTAGGCTACTTCTTGACATGCCATGAAGAATTGCTTGATGTGGTCATGGGGGTCTTCTTTTCCTTTGTATTTATCAAATTTTGGCATTTCAAAATGTTGAGGAAAAGGTGTGATGCTAATATTTCTATCAAATGGATAGGGACATAAATATTTGAAATTATAATGTTTCTTTTGGGTCCCTAGTTGAATGCTTTTGACTGCATTTTTCATCTCTTTCCATTCTTGATTGAAAGGATTAGCTAGAGGTGGTTGTGACATGCATTGGAGTGGGATTTGTTCTGATGATGATTGTTGATGTTGAGGATGGATGTATTGTTGTTGTTGGATGTATGGAGGTGGACCCATAGTTTGTGTATAAACATGGGAACCATATGGAACATTTTGTTGGCTTTGGAGTGGTGGTTATTATTAAGCAATGCATGGGTTTTGTATCAAGGACCCATGGAGAGGTTGTTGATGCATGGAATATTGATATGTGTGAGTGGGGTCAGTATAGCTCATCAAGGGATTTTGTGTTTGGTTGAATAGATTAGTGGTTTGGATGGACGTTTGTGTTGTGGGTGGTAACATCATTTCAATGATTATCAACCTTTGAGGGATATTCAAATGAGGAAGAGGTTGTGTAACAAGATTGGAATTAAATGGATCTTGACATATGTTCGACATGTTTTGTGAGATAACAATTTTTGGAGTGGTGGGCATGCTGGGATCGGGCATCATATGAGAAGGCATTTTGTAAGGTTTCTCCAATACTTGTGGTTGTGATACAACATTGTGCCCTATGTGTTGATCAAGAGTGTGGAAAACATTGGTGTTAGAGGCATAGCTAGCCCATGGGTTGTCATAAATGGGTTCATTAGAATTAGGGACATGTCCCAATGGTTGATCATGAATGGGTGATGGTGGTTTGTCATAGAAAATGGATTTAAGTTTATCATTTTTCAATGAGTATGGAAGACATGCACTATGTTCAATGAGACGTTCAAATATTTCATCCTTATGGTTGTCAATGAATTGGTGAAACTTGTCATGTAATCCTTTTTCATTGAGAAAATTGACAAAGGTGGGGGAATAAGTGTGATGATGATGAGTGGATGTTTCACCCACTTTGAGTTGGTTGACATATCCCTCCATGTTACTCGTGGTAGAGTCATCACGAGAGAGGTGTTGATAATGAGAATCCCTTCTCTTCCTAGCTTGTGATCATGTGATGGGAGGCATAAAAGGTGAACTTGGATAAGGTTTGGATGATGAGGTACCAATGATGATGGATGGGGATCAAATCCAAGTTCAAAATCTAGATCCAAATGATGTAAAGATAAATGATTAATCCTATATACTTAGGGTGGACAAAGAGCCTAAGTAAAAAGGATAATAGGATTATCTTACTTTGGGTTGACAAGACACACCGAGTAGAATGTAATTTCTTGAAATGAACTAATTTAGGAATTGTCTAAGTTCCCAAGATAACTTATCAAAGAGTATGATGATGTCTATTTTATACTAAACTTAAGATAGACAAAGTATTAATCTTAACATAAAGAAAATGATGATTTGATCTAGATTCTAACCTGGGGATTTAGATATGATTTTGATTGATTTGGTGATAAGGATTGATTTTAGATTTGGATAATAGTGATATGGTTAGATGAGGATTTGAATTATTGAGGGATAATGATTGTTTATGGATAATAGGGCTTGATTGGATTGAATAAGGATTGACTAGGATGAGGATTGATTATGGATGTTAATGGATGATAGTCAAGGATTTGACTAGGGATGGATTAAAGATTATGATTGATCAAGTATCACAAGGTCAATAATGGATTATGCCTAAGAATGATTATTATAGATGACAAAGATTGGATTGATGAAGATGGGATTGTCTATGGATTAATCAAGGATGGATAATCAAAGATTATGATCAACTATGGATTAGGGATGGTGATTAATGGAAGGAAGTGATGATTAGGAAGATGATTAATCAATGGATTATGAGACTAATGATGGACTAGACTAGCTAACTATGGATGACTTGGATTGTGTATGACCTAACAAGGATGATGACAAGGATAATGATTAATGATTAAAAAGTTAGATCACAAGCTAAGAGGGACAAATGGACATGGATGTGGCTGGGGTGGCATGCAATGTGAAGGGATGATGTGGAAAAGGGATTTTTGACAACCAAAAGGATAAAGTTTTGATTTTTTTAATGTCTTTGAAAAATAGGTGTTGATTTAGAAAATGAGCGCTTTTTTGCAGGAAATAAGTGCCGATATACATAGTGGGCACTGATTTAGGATAGTGCTGATATTTTGTGATTTTCAAGTTGTTGGTTCAGATTTTTGACAAGATTTTCACATATAAGAATCACAATGGTTGTTTGAATGACTTTGGAAGTTGGTACGAGAGGTGGTTAGCCTTCGCAGTTCACAAAGGGCTTGTACAGATTTTGCACAAAAGAAGATACTTTAAGCACTTGTATACAACCTAAAATTATTCAAGTGGAAGTGACATATCTTGTGGATCTCATGAAGTGGTCATGGGTCAATCTCAACTCAAAGTGAACCAAGATTCCCACCCCCACTAATACCTATGATGGTATAGCTTGGATAGATAGTGAAAATAAGGTCATGGACCACCTTAGCCCCCTCACCTTGGAGACTTTCATCTTGCCCAAAGCATATCCTATCTCAAGCACAATGGTACGATGAGCATCTTCCCCTCCTCTACAATGGTGCACCACAAGATATGATGATTGAAAGGTCTTACATAGGCTTAGCAAGGCTTCTAGGGGGTGTTCTCTAGCCTTCTCAAGGTACTTGAGGCTTGAGTCCATCAATAGGGGTGTCCCAATCGACTTACGCTCAACCACTCAAGTCTTGGCGGACCAAGGGCCTTAGAGGTCTATTGCTTGAAGATGAGAGGGTTCTTCTTTTAAAGGAGTCTTTTGATTCTCACAATATTTATATACCATGCTGGAACACGCAGTTGAGGTCATCCCTTGGGGGGATGAAATCCCCAAGCAGGCCTCCTAATAAGAAAATACCATTTATTTTTTATCACCCAAGATACACAAGGTGAGTAGCCCCTTCGGGATAACACTTAAAAGCATGAAAAAATGTCCCCAACTAGACTTTTGATCCCCAAGATCACCCTAAGGTATGAGGAGAGAGCATACATCTACAAGGGGACCAAGCAAAGCACACAAGTTCAGTAACCTTCTAACTAATTTAGTTCAACTAAGAACTAGTGTAAAAACTAATTATTTGACGATGGGGCTACAAAAAAACATGTTAGTAGTTGATAATCTAGTCTTGGACAATTATGGAATGTTGTAAAACAAATGTTAGTCGAAATAAAATGATAAAAATGTATTTTTTTTGGTTAGACATAGTGACTAGGCACTGAAATATGAAATAGGTGCTGAAATATGAAATAGGCACTGAAATATGAAACAGGTGCTGAAATATGAAAATAGGAGCTGAAATAACCAGAATGTTATATGTGACAATAGGCACTAAAATAATCTAATGGGTACTGATACAGTATTGACAGAGTCTCACCCTTGTAGAATTTATGTTTCTTGCAAAATAGAGAGACAAATCTACAGAAAACAATAGTCAGAAGCCTAAGGAACCCTATTAGACACTTTGGTTAGAAAAATACATAACAAAATCCTTGTTTTGTGTCAAACTAAAAATGGACACTGATATTCTAGATAGGCACCAATCTGGGAAATAGGCGCTAATATGTTGATACCAGGCGCTAATCTGACACACTAAGCACCTCCCCCTTTGTTCCTACATTTTTTGTGACATATCTAAATGCTTATGTAGAAATAGGTGTTGATATCCTGGATAGGCACTGAAATGCTGAAGACATATGTTGATTTACAGGGAACCAGTGCTGATTTGACCTTTCATAAGAAAACATGCAAACAAACATGTAATTGTTAGTACAAAAGGTGGTGGGGGTCCCACTAGGCATGCCAAAGATGTCTACAATGGAGATGGGATACAAAGATGAGTGCAACCTAACCTAATTTTCTCCCAATCCCAAGTCTAAAGGACCTCAAGATTGGACTAGACCACTACTATGTTTCCTATTAGCTAATACACCCTATCTAAACACACTAGTGATGATTTATCCTAATGGAGATGAATCTATACTATTCTAACTTAAAATTGCACTAATCTATATGGATGTTGAGCACTCAAATTGGCAGAATGTCTTTGTTACAAGTATGGACCTTACCAGTGTTGTCATTGATGTCAACATACTCCTATGTCAAGGGTTGGATGAGTTGTGTACTTAGGATATTGAGAAAATTAGTACTATTAGAAACATAGAAGATCAGTGAAGACAGTGAAGCTCTATGAAGTAAAGATCCCAGCTAGATGAAGATCAGAGAATGCACATCAAAGGGTTTGTAGATGTGTGTCTAAAGATGATCTAGTCAAGATTTGAGATGTCCACATGAAAATATGGAGGAGTTATGGTCATGAGAGTAAAACCAGTTCTAGCAACTATTCAGAGGTGACAAAGTGACACAAATAGGTCCCGTGAGATCCGGGAATACAATATCATGTTCTACATATCTAGTGGCATGTTTGGGAGGCTAATTGAATTGACAACTCAATTGGTTCATGGTTTGGAGGTCCACAAACAATTTCTTCTAATGTGACAGTGATGGGGGACTGTGTACTTGAGGTTCCAAATGAAGATGCGAATAATTACAGTAAGCAGAAGTGGTGGGGATGTTCCTGGTGATTCAAGCAAGCTTGTGGGGGTCTCTAGATTGTGTCTAGTTTGTGTTAGCGGTCCGCATTGAAGATTGAGCTCATAATTGAATATTTACCTTGGGGTGATGGTTTTCTTCCTAGTCTTGGCCGACTGAATGATTTACACATGTTGCAGATGATCTTGAAGATGTTTTGCAAAGCATGGCATGTTCCTCAAAGAAGATTGAAGTCCCAGCTATGTGTGGCCGATAGTGTAGTAATGCGCATGAAGTTTTTATAATAAGTCAAGTTGTATTTTTGTATTTGCTCTGTAATAAAATAAGTGTATGTTGTGTCAACTTTGATGATCATTCCAAAGTTGATGTCATGTATGAATAAGAATTGTGAAGTCATTCAAATGTATCCAAAGTGACGATGAGAAGGTGATAGTGAAAAGGAGTGAAAAGTAGAGCAGAGGTGTTGAGCTTAAATGGAACTAACTCAAGCATAGTGAAGATGCTAATCTCTAGTTCAAGTATGTAATATTTATATTATTCTATAGACAGTGTGTCTCCTATAGGTAGTGGGCCTTTTTTGAACAGTGTACTCAAGCAGTGAGCCCTAACTAGCAAGTGCCATTTTATTCATCTTATTCTTTTAACAGAGAATACAATCTTGGGTTAGTCACCCCGTGGTTTTTTTCCCTTAACTGGGTTTTCCAGGTTAAAATGTTGGTGTTATATGTGTTGAATTTGTTTCTGCTCTTGAATTTTTGCATTATGCTTCATGATTAAATCTTTGATATTCTATTGAAATATAAGAAGGTTTAAATTGTATAAGGAGCAAGAGTTTGGTAACAAATTATTCACCCCCCCTCTTAGTTGTTTGTCCTAAATCCAACAATTGGTATCAGAGCTAGGTTCCTCTAGAAGAAGCTTAACCACTTGAGGAGATCTAGGATGTCGACCTACAAGAAGGATAGTCCAAGGTTTGATTGAACAAACATCACTGCCTGGAAGAGCCGCATGGAATGTCACTAACAATGCATGGGAGTTCAGTTTTGGAACATAACCTCAACTAAATAGGTTCCCCCAAAGAATGGTCCAACAACTATAGATGAAGTCAAAGATGCAGACAATAATCTTCGAGCTAAAGAAGCCCTATTGAGTGCCTTGTCTGATTCAGAGCTGACAAATGTTATGGGATTGAAGATTGCTTATGAGATTTGGACAAAGCTAGAAAATCTTTATGAAGGAGACAAATATGTTAAATGTGCCAAGCTGCAAAGTGTGAAAGGAAAGTTTGAAAACTTGAAGATGAGCGAAGATGAGAATATCACTTTATATATGTCAAAAGTAAATGAGCTTGTATGAGGCATTAGATGTGCTGGTGGAATATTGGATGAAGATGAGATTATTACCAAAGTTCTCAGATCTTTAGCTCCTGCTTACAAACACAAAGTTGCTACCATTGAGGAAATTAGATCTTTAACAACTATTACAAGGGATCAACTGGTTGGTAAGTTATCTGCATTTGAGTTGACTGATTTTGGTGATGCACTTCCTAATACTGAATCTGCATTCAAAGCTAGTGCCTCTATAAAAGGCAAACAGAGATATGATCCAGGAGAAAGTTCCTCAAGGAAATCAACTTGGTGTGATAAAGAAAGAAAAGATCTGGAAGAGGATAAATTAGAAGCTGAACAACTTGAATCCCTCATTGCAAAGAGACTGCCAAGAGGATCTGGTAAGTATGAAGGAAAATTTCCCTTTAAATGCTTTGCTTGCAATAAGATTGGTCATTTTGCATCAAGATGTCCAGAAAGGTTTTCAAGGCCAAACCCTAATAGATCAAGGTTTCAAAAGAAGTGTTACTATGTTCAAGAAGATGATGATGAAGGGGTAACTGATGATGAATCTGAGATAGGAAACAAAACTGTAAGTGACTGGGTGTTTATTGCCATCAAGGAAGAAGATCCAATGCCTATTGAATCTGCCAATCATAAGATGATAGAAAGTGCTTTGGATGCTCAGGTTGAAGAAAAGGATGAATGGATTATTGACAGTGGATGCTCTCACCATATGACTGGTGACAAAAGTAAGTTCTTAAGCTTGGAAAGATATGAAGGTGGAGTTGTAAAATTTGGAGATAATTCTACTGGCAGAATTAGAGGCAAAGGAACTATTTCTTTTGATGGAAAGAACAAAACTAGTAATGTTCTGTATGTTGAAGGTATGAAGCATAATCTTCTCAGCGTTTGATAGTTGGTGGATAAAGGCTATGATCTTCAATTCAAAAATTGAAAATGCAAGATCTTTGAAAGCTCTGGAACTAAGATTGCATTCGATACTTAGACAAAAGGTAACATCTTCCAATTGGTTGGTACTGGAAAAAGTTGCTTATTTGTTCAAATTGATCAGAGTTGGTTGTGGCATAGGAGAATGTGTCATGTGAATTTTGATAATATCATCAAGATAAGCAACACTCAGGCTATAAGAGATCTTCCAAGACTGGTGAAACCCATTAATAGTTTGTACAAAGAATGTCAGTTGGGTAAGCAAAACAGAGTCACATTCAAAAGTAAGGAACAATCTTCAACCAGATTGTTAGACTTGGTGCACACTAATCTCTGTGGTCTGAAAAGAATCAGGAGTCTGCAAGGAGATAGGTATTTCATGCTGCTAATTGGTGACCACTCCCAGATGATGTGGGTAACTTGCTTAAAGGAGAAATTTGAAGCACTTGAGAAGTTCAAATATTCAAGGCTATGGTGGAAAATGAAACTGGCATAAACATAAAATGCCTTAGGTCTAATAGAGGTGGAGAATTCACATTCGGCGAGTTCATAACATTCTATGAGAAACATGGGATAAAGAGACAATTATCTACTCCAAGGAATCCACAGTAGAATAGAGTAGTGGAGAGAAAGAACCGGACCATCCAAGAAGCATCTAGGACCATGATGATGGAAGCAAATGTTTCTCAGATCTATTGGAGAGAAGTTGTAAGCACTGCTGTCTATACTCTTAATCAGGTACAAATTAAAGGCAATACTAGTAAGACTCCTTATGAACTTTGGTTTGGTATCACTCCTACTATAAAATATTTTAGAGTCTTTGGTAGTAAATGCTATATCAAAAGAGATGAACACCTTGGTAAGTTTGATGCTAGAAGTGATGAAGGAATATTCTTGGTATATTCTACTGAAAGAAAAGCATACCAGTGTTATAACAAGAGATTGAGAAAGATTGTAGAAAGTACAAATGTGAAGGTTCATGAAGGCATGGAAAGTCCCTCAAGGTATTATGAGTATGAAGCAGATGATCATAATGATGTCTCAGACCAAGGAGAACAAGTCCTAACTCTAGTTTAGATTTAAATTGATCTAGAGAATCCTAAAATACAAGAAGAAGAGACAAGTTTGGATGTACCTCTCCAAGAATTGGAAGTGCAAGAGAATCTCAAAACTCCCAGGTATGTAAGACTGAATCATTTTGAAGATCAGATCATAGGAGATAAAAGGAAAGGTGTTCAAACAAGAAGAAAAATTGCTCAAGATTTAGTGAAGTATTGTTTGATTTCAAATGTTGAACCAAAAATAGTATGTGAAGCATGCAATGATGAAAGATGGGCTAAAGCAATGGAGGAAGAATTGATGCAGATTGAAAAGAACCACACTTGGGATCTTGTTCCCATACCTAAGGACAAAAATGTGATTGGGACTAAGTGGGTCTTCCGGAATAAACTAAATGAAGATTGTGAAGTAGTAGAAACAAAGCCAGATTGGTCTGTAAGGGTTATTCTCAAGTAGAAGGAGTTGACTTTGAAGAAACTTTTGCTCTGATGGCAAGAATTGAAGTAGTCAGATTATTTCTTGCTTTTGCCACCTTCAGAGATTTCAAGGTGTATTAGATGGATGTCAAGTCTGCTTTCCTAAATGGTGATTTGGAAGAAGAGGTATACATTGAGCAACTGAATGTATTTCAATTATCTGATCATGGAGACATGGTCTGCAACCTAAAGAAGAAATTGTATGGACTCAAACAAGCCCCAAGAGCCTGGTATGAAAGATTGGACAAACATCTTTTACAGATTGGTTTCAACAAAGGTATTGTTGACAGTAATCTATATTTTAAGATTCATCATGAAAATATCTTGATTGTTGAAGTATTTGTTGATGATATCATTTTTGGAGGGAAAGATAGTGTGTGTAAGACTTTTGCAAATCAAATACAAAGTGAATTTGAGATGTCTATGTTTGGGGAAATGAATTTATTCTTGGGTCTGCAAATCACTCAAACAAAGAAAGGAATCTTCATATCACAGACCAAGTATGTGAAATAATTGTTGAAGAAATTTGGGATGGAAGATTCAAAGGCAATGAATACTCCCATGGCAACCAGATGTAAGCTAAGTAAAGATGATGAATCCCCTAAGGTTGATCAGAAAAAGTACATGTCAATGATTGGAGGACTACTCTACCTTACTCAAACTAGACCTGATATTATCAATGTTGTCAGTCTTGTTGCCAGATTCTAAGTTGATCCTAGAGAGTCTCATGTCATGGCAATCAAGAGAATTCTCAAATATCTAAAGGGAATAGTTGAGTATGGATTATGGTATCCTAAGGATCATGATTTCTCTCTTCATGCATATACAGATGCTGATTGGGTAGGAGATGTGGATGACCGGAAGAGTACCAATGCTGGTGCATTCTTTTTGGGAAAAAGATTTGTTTCTTGGCTAAGCAAGAAACAAGAGGCAATATCTCTGTCCACTGCAGAAGCAGAGTATATTGCAGCAGCTGGCAGTTGCACTCAAGTATTGTGGATGAAGCAAATGTTAAGAGATATCAGAGTAGAGTATGGTGAACCTATCACAATCTTCTTTGATAATTCAAGTGCAATAAACATATCAAAAAATCTAGTGTTGCATTCAAAGACAAAACATATATCCATGAAGTTCCACTTTTTGAGAGAATGAGTGAACAAGAATGAAGTCAAATTGGAGTTTGTTCCTTCAAAGGATCAGATTGTAGACATTTTTACTAAACCTCTACCTAAGGACTCTTTTGAGTATCTCAGGGAGAAGTTAGGGGTTATTACCCCTCCGGTTCTGAATTAAGGTGCACTGATGTGCATCAATCCGATGGATCCCACGGTCATATCTTATGATTTGGATTGATGTTAGGATGCTGCTATTCAGGGGGAGTAGTCTGTATGTTTCTTAAGTATGAGAAGTGGTTGCAAGTATGTGCCCTTTTCCATTGATGTCAAAGGAGGAGAGAAGACATGTGAGAATCAAAAGTGGTTGTTGATTAAAGGGGGAGCAGTAAAGGAAGAGAAGACATGCAAATGGTTGTTGTTGATAGGGGCAGTTATGTTAGTCAATTAAGACAAGTTCTTGTCTTCATGGTTAAAATAGTTTTTCACATTATATGTTGCCATCAATGACAAATGGGGAGATTATTTCAAGTATGGGCCTAACTAGTGTTGTCATTGATGTCAACATACTCCTATTTCAAGGATTGGATGAGTTGTGTGCTGAGGATATTGAGAAAATTAGTCCTATCAGAAACATAGAAGATCAGTGAAGACAATGAAGTTCTATGAAGTAAAGATCCCAGCTAGATGAAGATCAGAGAATGTGCATCAAAGGGTTTGTAGATGTGTGTCTGAAGATATCTAGTCAAGATTTGAGAGGTCCGCATGAAAATATGGAGGATTTATGGTCATGAGAGTAAAACTAGTTTTGACAACTATTCAGAGGTGACAGAGTGACACAAATAGGTCCCATGAGATCCAGAAATACAATATCATGTTTTGCGGATCTGGTGACATGTTTGGGAGGCTAATGTGAACTGACAACTCAATTGGTTCATGGTTTGGAGGTCCACAAGCAATTTCTTCTAATGTGACAATGATGGGGGATTGTGTTCTTGAGGTTCTGGATGAAGATGCAAATGATTACAGTAAGCAGAAGTGGTGCAAATGTTCTTGGTGATTCAAGCAAGCTTGTGGGGGTCTCTAGATTGTGTCCAGTTTGTGTTGGCAGTCCACATTGAAGATTGAGCTCGTAATTGAAGATTTACCTTTGGGTGATGGTGTTCTTTCTAGTCTTGGTTGACCAGATGATTTGCAGATGTTGTGGATGATCTTGAAGATGTTTTTTGAAGCATGGCGTGTTCCTTAAAGAAGATTGAAGTCCCAGCTATGTGTGGTCGATAGTGTAGTAATGCAAATGAAGTTTTTGTAATAAGTCAAGTTGTATTTTTGTAATTACTCTGTAATAAAATAAGTGTATGTTGTGCCGACTTTGATGATCATTCCTAAGTTGATGTCATGTATAAATAAGAATTGTGAAGTCATTCAAATGTATCCAAAGTGACGATGAGAAGGTGATAGTGAAAAGGAGCGAAAAGCAGAGTAGAGGTGTTGAGCTTAAATGGAACTAACTCCAGCATAGTGAAAATGCTAATCTTCAGTTCAAGTATGTAATATTTATATTATTCTGTAGACAATGTGTCTCCCGTAGGCAATGGGCCTTTTGTGAGCAGTGTGCTCAGGCAGTGAGTCCTAACTAGAAAGTGTCATTTTATTCATCTTATTATTGTAATAGAGAATACAATCTTGGGTTAGTCACCCCATGGTTTTTTCCCTTAACTAGGTTTTCCATGTTAACATCTTGGTGTTATATGTGTTGAATTTGTTTCTGCTCTTGAATTCTTGCATTATGCTTCATGATTGAATCTTTGATATGCTATTGGAATATAAGAAGGTTTAAAGTGTATAAGGAATAGGAGTTTGGTAACAAATGATTCACCCCCCGTCTTAGTTGTCTATCCTAAATCCAATAGTCTTTGCATATAATGGCTTATGAAAAATGGGGGTGGAGGCCTCAGTTTATAAATTTTGGGGGATGGAATTGGAGGGATAGGATTGAATTAGGAGATCAATGGTTGAGATTGCTTGAGGATCATCAAGAAAGGAGAATTGGACAAATGGCATGATAGGATTGGATGAGAATTTTGCTCCAAGATTCAAGGGATGATCAGTGCATGAGATTGCAAGTTTGAATGGATGGATGGCTAGGATTGGGTAGGCATATGACATGCAAGGTCTCATTTATGAAAAGATAAGGCTTGGATTTAGTGAATAATTTTAAATTGCATGGAGAGGACAAGTGGAATTAAAAATTGGATGAATAGTGTCTAAATAGTACCACATGTAATTTTCAATTTCTATGAATAGTGACACTTGGAGTGGGATGGAAGAAATAGGACAAATGTACACATTTTGGAAGATCTGGCCATGCTTCCAATGTACCACTTGTCATGTACATGCATGTACATGGAATGACAAGTGGACTTATAGAAACATGGGTGTTTGTAATGATAAATTAATTAAAATTAATTCATGTGCACATGTTTTACAAGAAAATAATGATGATTACAAAAAGTAATCAAAAGTGGACAAAATAGGAATTAAATAAATATGGTCATTTATTTAATTTTGGGATATGAATTATGAACTATAGTAAAAAATATTTGATTTTTTGAACTATAGTAGAAGAAATTATTTTTTTGTGAAAGGGGAAAGGTGCAGGATAAATTAATTAAATAATTAAAAATTATTTAATTATTATTTGGGTTGGATAGTGTAGACACCCAAAATTGACCTAATTATCATTAGCATTCAAATATTGGATTTAGCTATCATCTGCATTTGTCTAACACACTTGAGCAATATCCATATCACCTATTTCTTCTATTAATTAAATAAATTTATATTTATTTAATTAATTCATTAGTTATTTCCTCTAAGCTATAATTAAACAAACTTTAATTATTTAATTATCTTCATTCTATCTATTTTAATTAAATAAATCTTATTTATTTAATTAAAATTCCATTCACAAACACATTTTCTAATTAATTAAATAAATTTTAATTATTTAATTAAGTTTTCTTATCATTTATCTCAACAAACCGACATGTGTGCCTCTTTCATTTAAAAAAGATAAGTAGTACTACATCTTTTATTTAATATCCTTCACATGTAGTACTTTTTATGTACATGGTCACACATAAGCCTTATCTTCCCTCCACTTGTCATCTACACATTCACCTATGATCATCCTTTAATCTTAGCCATTCACATAGCCACCAAATCTGTACCATTGATTGATTTTGGTTGAGGTCTATATAAACACCCTCTCATTCCATACAACATTCTATCCAACATTCATATAGCGTCTACATTATCATCTTGAGCATATTGAGCATTTTAGCATCCATTTAGCATATTATCATTATCATCTATCCATCATGGCATCTTTTATCTAAGATGATTTCTATTCATACTATTTTAAGTATTGTGGTTGCTAAAGATTTGCATTTGGAACAGTTAGATGTGAAAACTGCCTTTCTCCATGGTGATTTGAAGGAGGAGATATACATGGAATAGCCCCAAGGATAAGGTAAGGAGAAACTGGTGTGCAGATTGAAGAAGAGTTTGTATGGCCTGAAACAAGCACCTCAGCAATGGTATCTAAAATTTGATAGTTTTATGGCTGAGCAAGGCTACAGTCGGTGTAATTCTGACCATTGTGTTTATTTTAAGAGGCTGGATAATGACAACTACATTATTTTATGTTTATATGTTGATGACATGCTTATAGTTGGGTCTAACATGAATCACATGAGAGAGTTAACATAGTAGTTAGCACAGTCATTTGCTATGAAGGATTTGGGGGCAGCAAAACAAATCATTGGTATGAAAATTTGCAGAGATAGGCAACATAGAAAATTAACTCTATCTCAAGCTGATTATGTTGAAAAGGTGTTGCAGAGATTCCATATGGAGAATGCAAAAGTTGTTAGCACACCTTTGCCTAGTCATTTGAAATTGACTAAAGAGATGTCTCCTAAGACACCTAAGGAGGAAGAGAAAATGTCCAAGGTACCATATGCTTCAGCTGTAGAAAGTTTAATGTACGCCATGGTATGCATGAGATTGGATATTGCACATGCTATATGAGTCATCCTGGGTTGGAGCATTGGAATGCAGTAAAATAGAATCTCAGATATTTGAGAGGTACATCCAATACACATTTATGTTTTGGGGGCTCTAATACTAATTTTGCAGGCTATGTAGACTCAGATTTGGTAGGGGATATTGATACTAGGCAAAGTACTATAGGTTATGTCTTTAATATAGGTGGGATAACAGTGAGTTGGATCTCACGGTCGTAAAAGGTGGTTGCTTTATCCACCATAGAGGTAGAGTATGTAGCTGCAATAGAGGCAAGCAAAGAGATGATATGGTTGCAATCTTTCATGGAAGAATTGGGCAAACAATAGGCTAATAGTTCTTTGTATACAGATAGTTAGAGTGCCATACATCTTGCAAAGCATTCTGCCTTGCATTCAAAGATCAAACACATACGGTTGAGGTATCACTTTATTTGGTCGGTGTTAGATGATGGACAGTTAATGCTGGAAAAGATATATACATATCAAAATCCAATGAATATGTTTACAAAGGCAATGACAAGGGAGAAGCTGAGATCCTCTTCAGCTTCGGTTTGTCTTCAAGATTGAAACAATAAAATCAGAACAATAAAGTCTAGGGTGCTTATTTCCAGTGGGAGTTGCACACGTAGTGGTGTCATCTAGGATCAGTCTCCAAGTGGGAGATTGTTTGGTGTGGAGCCTGATTAGTCTCTAAGTGGGAGATTGTTGGTAGGTGGCAACTAATCATGCAAGTACTGTACACTAAAAATTTTCCATGAGCCAACATAAAAAACCCTATTTTTGTAACTGACATAAGGCTTGATAAAAGCAGCTAAAGGTTAGGGTTTTGGTTGATATTGTATTGTAGCATTTGCAATGGTATTGAGTTGCAGGGATTGTTGGTTGTAATTGGTTTGTTTTACTAGATAATAATATTGGACTCTCTATTGGTGGATGTAGCCTGAGTTTGGGTGAACCACATTAAAATTTGTCTCTCACTATTATTATTTCTGTGTATTTTCATTCCTCTATTTAATCTTTATTTGCATTTAATTGATATCTTTTTCCGTCTAACCCTAACACCCCTCTAAGCTATGATAGGCAAATATTGATAGACTTGAATGAAAGCTTCATTATTCAATAACCAAGCCCCTTTCATTAGCTAATAACATTTAGATGTCTAAAATTTTGGCCACCATGCATGTCTATTACTCTTCTTCTCGGGTCTCCCACTAAATCTTCCTATTTGAAGATTAAGAAGCTCCTTAGAAATTTTCTTTGGGCTTCTACTAATGGGCATCAAGGCTTCTATCATGTTGCCTAGGAGTTTTGTTGCCTCCCTCATAAAACTAGAGGGCTTTGTTTGATCTCTATTCATTGGTAACAAATTTCCTTGTATGCTAAATGGATCATTAGGGCTCTTCAAGGCAATAAAGTCTGGGAATTCTTGTTCAAAATTGTATTGGTGTTGGTTTCCCTTCATAGTTTCCAATAGGGAAAGGCTTGGATTTAGGTACCCTTCTCATTATAAGGGAACATGTTACCATTCAGGGCATGTTTGTCATTAAGAGTATTTGGAAAGATTAGGAAGCCATCAAGCCCTAGCTCCAATGGGTAAGATATAATTTTTGTAATGGTTTATCAATTAATTACCAATCTATTTGGTGGTATCCTATTCTTGGTTCTCAAGGTAGGTCACTGGCTAAATTGTGTTGGATTCATGCTTTGAAGTTTATTAAACAAAGAGTGCAGGTTTTACCCGATCTCATTCATCTGACCACCAATAATTTTTTGTCATGGCCTAACTTCAATCTTAAGTTTAAGATTTCTAATCATGACTAAGAGACTTTTCAAGCTATTACTAATGCTATTCCTCCTCAGATGCTTCATAAGATAGGGTGCAATCTGTCAAGCCCTAGTGGAAAGATTGGAAATGGTATAAAGATACCCTCATTCAAAATAATAGGCTTTGTAAAGGATATCTATGTTTGTCTCAACATCTCCATATGGTGGATTAGCTTAACCACCACTGGTATATCCAATCCTCTCATGGAACTTGGCACAAATGGTTTCAACACATATGGTTAGTAGTGCTAGAACCCAAGTTGGCTCATTTCACTTGGTGCATTCTATACCAAGGCCTTTCAATGGGGGCATATCTTCCTCATATGGGCATTACCAACCTCATTATCCTTAATGTGGGAAAATTGGGACTCTCGAGCATCTCTTTTGGTTTTGACCATGGGCTCAAGAAGCTTGGAATTAGATCCATGATTTCTTTAGACCTCTTCAACCTACCACATTTTTTTGGCACATCATTTTACTTAGAGACTAGCCATGTCTCCCTCTCAAATATAACCATATCTAGCATGCTTTTGGAGTGGAAATTCTTTTCACCATATGGAAGGGGCTATATATATACAACTTTATTTTCTCAATTTTTTGTTGATGCTCATTTCTCTCTCTACATTAATTCTATAATATGTTCTAATGTTATTATGCAAATTCAAGTGCAAGCTAGTAAAGTTGCACTAGAGATTGATCATATTCAAGAGCTACTAGACCATTAGAGAAATGCCCCCTACACTATTTCCAAGGTTTTTCCTAAATCTACCTATCAAAGATGTTATCAACTTAGATGTAGTCATTTTTTTAGATGTGATCATGAATCTCACTCCCGTCATCCCCAGCCATATAATTTTAGGGACTCTGCTACTTGTGGAGGATGGTCCCAACCCTCTAGGATGCCTTTTTCTTCCTCTCCTATGCATGGGGTAGCTAGTTGGCCTACCTCAATAAGTTTCCTCATTTATAGCTTTTCATTTCTATATTTTGTGCTTAGCAGCCCATTGACGAGACTTATGAAGAATAAGACACTCTCACTAGTTAGAAGCCAATTGATGATGTTGCCCCTAGATATTTGTGGGGAAAACCTAATGATTAGGATCTACCCTCTATTAGCATTGAATTTGATGCTTACTGTTCTTTGGGCTTAGTAATTTTATTTGTTCATCTTTGTTTTAGACATTGTCCTGTTAGACTTTGTGGGTATGCATTTCTACCACCTTACCCTTTTTGTGAATATTGTAATTTTTAATATACTTAATATAAAGTTTAATAAGGAATATTCATAAAAAAATTATTGAAAAACTATTTTAAACAAAATATAATATTTAAATAATCAATTTTAAATATAGAAAAAAATCTTAATCAACTTTAGTAAATATATTATATAAGATTGGAGTATGTGCCAAAGTGAAATGCAACATGATCAAGATGAAGCCTCCTAAGGGTGGGTCATCTATAGAAGGTCATTCAGATGAAGATTCTGAAGAGGCTGATGAGGATAATGAGAGGGAATATTGTGATATTGGTGTTCCTAATGATGCAAATGCCGATGAGTAGCTTTCTAAGGTGGAAGATAACCTACTCCTTGATCTTCATATAGAGGCTCATTTGAAGGAGAAGATGTCGCCTATGGCAATTGGGGAGCTTTCTATGAATAATTCATCTTCTGGTGGGTTTTTCAAGGGGCTATGAAGGGGTTTTATTTTCTCCCCTAGTTTTTCTCTGACAACCCAAATCCATTCTCAATCTACTCAAGTTTGCAACAAAGTGAGTGGATGTGATCCATTGTAGGTTGAGGTGAGCCCTATTAAGGTTGTTTAACCTTTGCATGTGGTGAGCCTAGCTATGGTTTCACCTCCCTATGTGTTGCAAGGTGTTTCTAGAAAGGATATTTCAGGGACTTTGGATCCTCTTTCTACCGAAGTGTTGCAGCAAATCAGCTTTGTTAGTATTAAGTAGATAGGGAATCCCTCTATTAAGCCCACAATGGGCCATTTCTCTTATGTTTTAGCTTTGCATATTTTTGATGATGCTCTCTCTAGATTAAATGGATCTTTTATTTTGAATATCCCTGATGCAGATGTTGACAATGATATTGCATGCATGGAGAATTCCCTCATTGGGAGATTCTTAGGCTTTCATCCAAATATTGATGTTGTTTGTAATTGGGTTCAAAAGAGATGGTGTAAGCCTAGTCAAATTTAAGTGGCTACCATGATTAATGGATTTTTCCTTTTCTCCTTTCAATCACTTGAGGTAAGTATGAGAATTTTATAGGGAGTTTTTGGTTCCTTGGTAAATCTACTCTTTTGTTGAAAAGATGGTCAACTAGTTTAGATGTTGTCAAGGAAAATTTTAACAAGGTTTCTATTTGGGTTAGGCTTCTAATAATTCCTTTAGAGTACTGGCATGAAAGGATAATAAAAATTATACCCAATGCTCATGGTCATTTTTTATCTATTGCTAATGTTATGAAATCTGTGAAATGATTAGCTTTTGCTAGATTTTGTGTGAGTGTTGATACTAATAAGGTGCTGCCAAAAGTCATAAAACTATCTTCCACATTAGGTGTTAGGAAGCAGAGAATTCATTATGAGCCATCTTTGCAAATTTGTCTCCATTGCCATAAAGCCAGACATTTTTTGCATTCTTGCAAAGAGAGAAAAAGTTCTCTTGAGCCTGGGAATGGATGTGAAAGTGCTAGGAAAGACTGTAAGAATGTTGGAAAAGATTGTCAAACTATTGTTAATGAGTTCTATACTACAAGGAGTGAAGGAAATGATATGGATATTAAAAGTCCCATAAGGGATGTGAGGGGGTATCATTTGAAGGATAATAGTTGTACCTTGGTTGAGCCTAGATCAGCTTTGAAAAAAGGAAGGCCACCTAATTTGGGCCAAGCTTTGACTCCACCTCAGATTTCTTTAGTGAGGTTTGGTTTTAAACCTCCTTGATTGTGGTCATGGATGTCTTTTTGTTGTAGCCTTGCTAAATATTTAGGCCTTTATGTAATTGGTTGGTTATGTCTCATGTTGTTGTTGGTTCTTGATTCTGTGTTCTTTTCCCTTCTGGTTGTTGGATATTCTTATTGTACAAGGTTTTTAGATCCTTTCAAAACTCTTTCCATTCATAGGTCTATTTTAAAGTGCTTAAAACATACACAGTTTAATCCAGAAGCACTATCTAATTAATTCCTGGACTGTGGAAAACTCATGCCTACTATTAAAGTGCTTATCTAATAAAAAATAAATTAAACAAAATAAATATAATTTTAAGTTTATAAATTTAGTATCTCTTATCGTATGTTAATATTTTACATAAAACAAATTAAATTTTAAATCTAAAACCTTATAAGATTATTTTTTTATTTTTTATTTTTAGTATCCCAGAGAAGTCTCCAACTCAGCAACCATGACCCTATTGCTGAGTTAGTCTAGGCAAGCTAAAACTAATCCTCTGGGCCATAGGAAGACCCATCAGTCAACCCAAACTATCTATGGATGGGTGAGACAAGGTTTGAACCTACGTCGATTGTCTGTCTTTCAACGGCTCAACCAACTGGTCTACACCCCAGGGTCTTAAAACTTGCCAGAAGGTTTGAATCTAGGTTGTTGGCTCTCCATGATGAAGCCCCACCATTTCTCCATAGAGTCTCCCCTCTTGGAGAGTAAGCAACCTCAATTTTTGACGTAGTAGAGGGTAACCCCATAGGGTTTGATCCTTGGTTGTTGGCACTATAGGAAAGAAGCCCCACCATTTCAATAAAGGGTTTCCCCCATAAAAACATACCAGGAAGTTTGAATCTGGGTCGTTGACTCTATAGGCCAAAGCCCCACCATTTCACCACAGAGTCTCCCCTCTTGGAGGGTAAGCAACCTCAATTGTTAACGCAGTAGATTGTGACCCCGTGGGGTTTGAACCTTGGGTGTTTTCACTATAGGCAAGAAGCCCCACCATTTCACCAAAGGGTCTCCCTACCTTGTAAGATTATTAATTTGTATTGTTTGTAACATTATATTTCACTACTAAATGTAAGATGTAAGATGTAAGTCAGATTAATACATTAACTATAATAAATGGTAATTTGGAAAGTGATTTTATAATAAAGAGTAGCAATTTTATTTAAAAGTACATAAAATTATTATTTATTTAATGATTTTTAAAAAATAACACAATGATAATAATATTACTTTAGTTAAAAATTGTCAAAAATAAATTGAAGAAAGAAAAAATCAAGAAAATTTTTAATTTTTTTGAAAAAAAATATATCGATAAATAGTTTTTAAATAACTTCAAGCTGAGAAGATTGAAGAGCTTCTAAAACAACTATATGAGATTTTTAGAACTCACATTTTGGATCACAATTTGAAAGATTCTTCTTCTACCTAATGATGTCAGAAAGGTCAATTTTAGAAAAACTCACATTTTTTATAAATATTTTTTAAATAACTTCAAACTAAGAAGATTGAAGAGCTTCTAAAACAACATATAAGATTTTTAGAATCCACATTTTGGATCACAATTTGAAAGATTCTTCTTCTACTTGTATATCAAAAAAGTTAGATTTGAAAATGGAAATGATCAAACAATGAAATGCATAACCCAAACCCAAATCATTCAATACCTCAAAGATAAAAGATGAATTGTTTGATTGATTTGATATGTTGGTTGCTCACAATTCGGCAGCATAACATTTCCATAGGATTGAGATGATAGATGAATGATTGATAGATGGAAGATGATGATGATAGATGCAAAGGCTCTAATGTGATTCCAATAGCATAAGGATACTCCAACTCAATGCCTCTCCTTCTAGAAATGGCTTGTGAGGGGGTTGATTTATAGGAAAGGCTTGGTTCAAATGGATGGTTGAGATTAAAAAGCTAAATGATTGATGTGGACGGCTAGGATTGATTAGTTATTCCCACTCTTGAAAGGAGTTGTAGTCATTTGGCAAGTGTACAAAGGAAGATAAGGCTCATATGTGACCATGTACACAAATACTAAAATTAGGTCCCATTAGTTGTACATGTGAAGGATTTAAATGAAAGTTGTACTACCACACATAAGTCAATTGAAAGGTGGACAAGTGTCAAAATGTGGTGAGGTGAGGACCTAATTCAAATAAAATATTTGAATTAGTTGGGATATGAGTTGGAAAATTAATTAAATAAATAAGATTTATTTAATTAATTGGATAGTGGGATTAGGATATGATTGGGATACGATGTGGAAATTAATTAAATAAATAAAATTTATTTAATTAATTAGAAAGTGGGATTATGAATGTGAACTTAATTAAATAAATAAAATTTATTTAATTAATTGGCTAAGTGGGACAAGGATGGGATTAAGATGGGATTTTAATTAAATAAATAAAATTTATTTAATTAATTGGTTTAATGGGATAAGTGGGATTAAGAGTTGGATTAGGACAAAATGCTACATGATGTTTAAGTAATGTTTTTGACTAGGTGTTGCAAGACATGGACAAATTTGGGACAATTTTTGGTGTGTACACTACTAATGATGTCAGAAAGGTTAATTTTATAAAAACTCACATTTTCTTTCTAGAAGCTCTTCAATCTTATTTACAATGGACTGCGAAATATAATGTCTAATTCAAACTGATATTTAAATTTAAAGGCTCCCTTATATAAATACCTTTACCCTTTTCTTTTTATGTAGGGGGAGTACCATATCTACAAGTGAAACAATCTGGTGTATGGTTTAATTTATGTGTAATATTCAACCAATACATTAAAAGAAATTAGGATATTTTTAAATATTTGATTAAATTATAAATTTTTGTAATTTTTTATTTTTTTAAAAATAATAGAAATGAGAAATATATAAAAATCCTATTTTACAAAAAAAAAATTTATTTTAATTTTTGTTAGAGTGTTGGGTTTATCCTAACCCACACCTAGGCTTAAGTCACATTTAGTGGCTAAGTCTAACATAACCTTGACATTAAAGGTTAAGTTCACTTTTGAGGTTAGTCATTTTTTGGTCTCACCACATGTGCTCACATGAGGTTAGTCATTTTGACACTTCACCTCATTAGAGGTTGGAGATATTCTCTCCTCACCTTATGGGAGGTTGGAGACATTTGTCCATCACCCTCCACTTGTGCACACGTGTTCATCACATAGAGGGTTAGTCATAGTTGGGTCTCTCCTTCTCACCTCCTTTTTTTTCCTATATATGCAAGGCTCTTTGTATATTTTTATCAACTCTTGGTGTAAACTCTTGATGTAATCTCTTGATTATACATTTTGGCTTTTATATGCTTATGCTTTGTGGAAGTTCATTTTTGTTCTCACTTTCAAATATTGGCTAATTCCAACATGGTATGAGAGCCATGCAAGTGAAATGCTTCTCGTTTTGAGAAAAATCAAGCACTCAGCCATTTCAAGGTTCAATTGTTTGTATTTTCTTTGCAATTAGGTGCATGTACTAAAATCAATTCCATACATAAAAGTTGTAAAAAATTGAAAAAAAATAGTAGAGGGCCTTTCAACCCTCTATCCATCTACCCACTTTGGGTAAAATCACATTTTTGCTGGTAATCTCGGTGCATTTTGTTGGTTTTGGGTGAAGTTTTAAAGGAAGAGCTCATTTTTTGGCCTCTCGGCCTGTTAAGTTCTTCCTTGTTCGTGGCAATTTGTGAGGTTTTTTGGCATGATATGGGCATTTTTACCTGCTTCAAGGGATTGTTAGCTTATTTTGTGGGCAAAATTTTTGTTTTTTATGTCCATTCTTCAAATTCACGACCTTCCATCCTTTGAGGTCACATTTTCTAGCAACAAGGTAACATTGGAGTTTGCTATTCACATATTAGATTTGCTTGGAGCAAGGGAGAATCAGTGTGGCATAGAAATGTCATCAACTGGAATGCCATTTTTCCTCCATCATGTGAGGATTCTGTTCACAGGGTTTGCACAAAGTAGAGTGGTATTTTAGTGTTGGCTACTACAAGGCGATCAAGTGAATGCTTGTTAAGTTTGTTCTGGGTCTTCTATTCACTCTTCTCCACATTCTCAACATCTCTTCTTCTTCATGGTCGGTATTTAAGGAGGTTGTTGTATTTCTTTTCAACTGTTACAACCCTTTGTTTGGCATTCCAACCACTTTGTTGTAGGGAATTTGAAGGATTCAAAGCTCGCTGCTCGAGAGACCATTCGCCTACCACTCAAGAGGATTTGTTGACTTCTTCTACACTTGATAGAGTCCTATTCAAAACTCTTCTCAACACCCTAACTCACTTTCAACAACCCCCACTTATGGCATTTCTTATTTGTTCCAATTTATGGTTGTAATTTCTTTATATTTGACATGTACAGTTTGTGTACAAATTGTATTTTAAGTGATGAGTTGAATGTGGTATTAGTGGCATTTTAGTGTTAAAATCCACACTAACCTCCACTTTATTTTAGCATTTTTCTATAACCTCACAATCAAACTGTAAACCTGCAAGATATCACATTTTATGCCACATTCACAATTAGTTGTTAGGATAACTAATAAAGCTTTGTAAAGGGGTTGATTTTTCAATTGTGGAGCTTTGTAAGTGACTTTTCAAAGTCACAATATATTGTGAACATATAAATCTAACATATAAAGTTAGTATTTAATTGCTAACATATAAAATCGGCATATAAAGTTCACATTTTACGGGTAAGAAGGAGGCCAATTCCCCCTCACAATCAAACCCTTTATATTCTTCATTTCACCTTGATTCAATGAGTGGTTGGAATGACATATTCACCTCTCCCATCTACGTTTTTTTTTTCTTTTGAAGTGCAATTAATTAAATTAGGCCATTATTGCAGGAAATTGATTGTTTAATAACTTTTGCTAGCTAGCTCAAAATTGAGTAACATTTTTTGTAAAAGTGAATGCTTTTTCATTCTCCATAAATTGGTCAATTTTATTTTGCAAAACACACTAAGTTATAAAGTGCCAAAATATGGGGGGTCTCTCTTTCGGTAGTTTCGAAGGGGCCTTTTTTGCATTTGATCTTTTGCACATTATACCATGTCTACATATTGCAAAGTCAAGTGTACTTACTGTGGGATCACTCAACATGGGATGCACTTGGTCCTCATTTCTCTCATGCTGCTTTTTCAATGTTTGTAAGACTGCAAAATCACTAGCCGATGTTTCATTCAGGATGACTTTTAGTGATTCCTTGCATCAGAACATTGTCATCGTTGTTCTAGATCCACCACATTGAGATACATATCTACCAGACATTTCATCATTGTTTGTAGAATCCCACATTATAGATTTGGATAACTCCATTGAGGACATCCATCTTCTATTCAATGAAGTTGCATCACCATCATCTTTAGATATACTTGTTCATGATTTACCCATTTCAACTTATATAGTGACTGATTTTGTAGATACTTATGAGTCTACATATTAGACTCTATCATCATCCATAGTGACACCTTCTATAGAAGTATTAGATTCACATTGATTTAGCTTTCACCATACATCTATGGTCCATGTTCCCAAATCTTCATCACACGACAACATTTGCTTGGAGATCATTGAGCATTCTTCGGATACATCATGGGCATCATCATTGGCTTTGGATCATGTGTGACATTTAGAGACATTCATCTTTCTTCTTGTATGTTCCTACCCAGAATGGGAAGATCTTATACACACTTATGTGGTACTCTTTCTTCCTAAGAGGAGAAATATGGTTCAGCGTTCATGGATTCTCTTCAGCATCCAGTCTCGAGCATCTACCAACACTACAAAAGGTATTTTGATGGGAGGTTGCATGGTTTCTCTTCTCTTATCAGTTTTGGGAGGAAGCATTTCCTCACATGGAGTTCATCACTTCACAGTTTTTGGAGGGGTCACATGATCTTTTGTCTTCTCTCTCCTATGGTGGAATATTTCATGAACTTATGTGCTAGAAGTAGTCCTTGGGGGTTCTGAGTCCTCTTTCTATCTTTTTTCTTCTTCACTTGTACATTTATTTCATGCATCTTTTCTCTTTGGAGTGGAGTTTTGTTCCCACTAGGTTGTCTCCTTTTTCTCCGCTTATGAGAAATTTGTTCATGGGTACCTAACATGGTCTAGTAGTTGGGACCCGTCATCATCTTTGTATCGCTACTCCCTAAGTATAACTTATGAGGGGGTGTTAGAGTGTTGGGTTTATCCTAACCCACACCTAGGCTTAAGTCACACTTAGTGGCTAAGTCTGACTTAAACATGACATTAAAGGTTAAGTTCACTTTTGAGTTTAGTCACTTATTAAATCACCACATGTGCTCACATGAGGTTAATCATTTCGACACTTCACCTTATTAGAGGTTGGAGATATTCTTTCCTCACCTTATGGGAGGTTGGAGACATTTGTCCATCACCCTCCACTTGTGCACACATGTGTTCATCACATAGAGGGTTAGTCATAGTTGGTTGTCTCCTTCTCACCTCCTTCTCCTTGCCTATATATGCAAGATTCTTCATACATTTTCATCAATTCATAGTATAAACTCTTGATGTAATCTCTTGATTATACATTTTTGCTTTTATGTGCTTATGCTTTGTGGAAGTTCATCTTTGTTCTCACTTGCTAATCTTCACTAATTCCAACAATTTTATAACTTTTTCTCAATTATCCAAGACTTTTTTTTAAATTAAAAATGGTAGCCCAAGCCCATTCCAAGGGATGACATCCTAATCCTTATTATTGTATTATTTAAAAAAACCTTTTTTAATCTTCACGCTTGTACTACTAATAAACCAAAATACTGTTTAATACAATATATCAATCACCACCAATTGATAAAGAATGGGTGTAAGGAGTACTTACTTGCCAGCCAGCCATCACCATTTGCTCCTCGTCAATCCCAAGCCACATCTGACTGCGACTGTATATACCATCAGACTTCGTCACATAAGGAGACCAAGTGTTGAAGACGGCTTGAGCTTTAAAGATTACAAATGGAAGGAATTTCAAGTAGGCATACTGAAAAACAGAATCCAAATATAAGACTCTTCCTTAAAGGTTATCGATCCATCATTCATTAGATTGTTTTTAAGTTTAAGAAAAAGAATTTAAGACTAATTAAAAATTGCTCGGGCACCTCCTGTCTAGTATCGTCAACGTCATGCAAACTTTTGGTTTCACTTATGAAACGAGCTACAGATCCTGCTCTTTTAACAAGTTGGTACTTTATCTCCCTAACAGGGATAGTTCCCTCTGGGCAGCCCTTTCCTGAAATGTTCAATCCCTTGTCTGAGATGTCCGAGCCCTTCTGCAATCAAGTAGTCCAAAATGGTTTTTAACTTTTTACAGAAGGTTTCATGAAATGAAGATTTAGTGAGCTCTGAGAGACATTCATTGAAAATTTAAGGAATCATCAATCATACCTTACTGTGCCCCTCTGGGCGAAGGGATATCTGATGGCTATGCTTTATACAGAGTATGCTGTCTCCAAACTTGTCCTGAAAGGTAACAAAGAAGAGATTAAGAATGTTGCAATGACAGTGGTATGGAAAGAGCTTATACAGCTTGTATGTTATGGTCAATGCATTAGTTATTTTAGAGCCAATTGAATTCCATCCATGTTGTACGTGTAGAGGGGTGACATCTATAGTTGGGGCACATATGTGTGTGAAGCGCAACCTGCAGCATGTAAGGTGCGGCATTATTCTGCAGAAAGAGAGGATCAGATTAAAAAGCATTTGGTCTTGGGCTAAATCTAAAAGGTTGTAGAGTTGATTACACTGATCATACTTAAATCAAAAAATTTGCAGCATTGATCATAGGGGTCATTGTTAAATCTAAAAGGTTGTAGTCTTTATCATAAAGATCATTGCTAAATTTAAAAAGTTGTTTTCATTAAAGAGATTATCTCAAATGGAAAAGAATAGAATGAGTGCCATCTCTAAAAATTTGAGTGGCACAATTCTGGAGAATGGCAGCATCAAATGAATTTTTTTTTTTTTTCATATCAAATCTTACCTCCACTCTCAAGGCAACTACAATAAAGCATCTCATAGATGCTCATCTACAAGAAGAATTTGACAAGAAATCAAGCCAAACACTAGCATCGATAAACTTTTCTATTAGTGGTACACTTATAGAAAATTTGTAGAATGCAACAACACCAAAGGAAGCTTGTAATGCAATCACTATAATCTTTGACCAGAAGAATGATCTGATAGAACATATGTTTGGAACTCAGTTATACAATCTAAATGTAATGCCTAGTGGCTTTGTTTGAATAATTGTCGATGAAATAAAATACATCTTCTTTAATATTTTGATGTGTACTTTGAATTATTCAATTATTTGATTAGATTTGGGTCTTATTACTTAGATCTTGAGGTCAAGCTACTTGGTTAGACAAACTTCCATTAGACCCTCCATCCATGACTTTATAAGATGAACTCCTTATGCATGAAGATCTTCAAACAATAGTGGCAAGCATGTGCACTAAAAAAGCTCTTGGATGTGATGGGTTCCCCTATAAATTTTATAAAACCCTTTTATGACTTGGTTGGTCCAACCTTGAATTAAGTTTATCTTGAAGTAGATTCTACCAACTCCTTAAGAAAGATGCTTAACATAGGCAAAATTAAATTTATACCTAAATATACGGATCTAGAGTTTATTCTCAATTGGATATCCATCTCTCTTCTAAATTACTCCTATATATTATTCCTATATCGCTTGCCCTTCAAACTCACCACCTTCTTTCCCTAGTGGTTTTCCCAAAGAAAACAAAGTTTATCAAGTTTATTTGTAACAATATTATTATAATTTGGGAATACATGGAATGGGCTAGGAACTCGAACTACATAGTGGAATTCATCAAATTTGACATTAAAAATTCATATAATCAAATCAAATTGTCTTTTATTCATCCTCTGTTTTAACAAAAAATCATTTCTTTAGTCAATGCAAACCCTTTTGCTTTCCTAGCCATTAATGGAAACAAGTATGATAAATTCGGTACTTTTCTCCATCACTCAAGTATATCCTCTTACTTCATTACTATATGTGTTGTTAGTTGTTTAGGTTTTAGTTAACTTTTTCTAATGCCATGTCACATAAGCTTGTTGAAGGAATTTATCTCCCTAAGAAAGGATAGCATAAATTTGTTAATTGACATTTCACTAATGACTCCTATATCACCCTACTTGATGATGAAAATGTCACAAAAGTATTCAACTTCTTAGGCATACTTTTCTCAGCTCCTATCTCTATCACTCAATGGATCAACACTTAATTCTATCGCTAGTCCATTGCTCTTCCCTCTAGTTCCAAGACTATGAGTCGATTATAATTGACCATGGAGAAAAATTCAAGTTTCTATAGATTATTTTTACTTTCCAAGCCTATTTGTTTTATCTTTGGTATTATTTTGTTTATAGAGCGAAGAAAAGGTTGGTATACTAGATTACTAAACCAATATTGCTTTCTGGGAAATTATAAATTTATTTTTAATTCCTTGCTACCATGCATGTTTACGATACTTTGTGGTAAGTTCTCCCTAAAAATCTACACCACAACCTTGAGAAATGATTGTGACAGTTTCTAGGGTGGCCTTAGATCTATGTTGTCTCCCTAGAGATTTTAATGATTTGAGTCTTATAAATGTCCATATATAGGGAACTATGTTCTGTGTCAGAACTAGCCTTTCCACTAGCTAGTAGTCTTTGTAGTTGTTTATTTTCATAACCTAACATTATTTACACCATTGGTAGAAATTTATTAGATCCATGCTTTCAAGGTCTTTAGAAGATGAAATTGGTCCATATGGTATTTTTTCCATATCTACCTCCACTTCACCTTTATGGCTAGAGATAAAATGATGTAGGAGCATCCAGTTTCACTAGAAATCATGTGGTCACCCAAAAATATGTTTTATTTTCTTGAGTGTTTGGGTTTGATTTCTTTGCAGTGTTGGTTTATGTACTTTAAGAGCAATTTCATATTTATTTGGTTAATTTAAGGACATCATCTTGTAGAAGACTCGATTCGCTATCTCCAGTTTCATTTTGGTGAAAATTGAGTAAAACTTGGCTTAGTTATAGCCAATTGGCGATTTTCCTAGTTTGTGGATTTCTCATTTTGCCAACTCAGTAATAACCCAATCTAATAGTTTGCTGATAAGAAATTTTGTCGACAAGTCATAGGGGAAAATTTTGAATTGTTCAAGACCAACCATTGAAATCATTATTATTTGTACTCTAAGTGAGGTTTTGACAAAGCTCTTTTATTGTCATTGAATTTGTGAGTTTGAGAACTTTGTCCACAAATTGTCTAGTTTGCAAACCTTTATGTTCACCAATGACTCACTTTATTGATGACCATTTCACCGATTGAAGATATGGTTGAGGGAACGAGGGAAATTGAACTTAAAGTTCCTTAGTTCATGGAGAGAAGAAATTGCCGATGGAAGGAGTTGATTGTTTAATTAGGAAACTTTCTTGTTTGTGAACTAGTTTATTGTTTCTAAACTTTGCTGATATGCTGAAAAGAGTATAAACCAAGATTTTGTAATTTCATGACAAGTAAACTTTTTTGGTAAGGAGGGTTCGATGGCAAAAAATCTTTGTATCAACCAATCTTTTAGTTTGTGAACTAACTAATTTGTTGATAGTATGTGAAGACAAACTTGCAAGTTCGCATGTGGCCACTCTACCTGGTAGAAAAGTTCATTATTGCTTAAGTTTGCCGGTGGATTATTTTGGCAATGACGTCTTGGGGAAGGAAGACAATGGGAAAATATTGTGATGTTGGAACATTATTGATAACTTTTCCATAGTGATGTGTCAAGGAAAATGTGAGCTTCAAAAACTTGGAGAAAAGACGATAGAGAATTCTATGGTTTAAGGAAAGGGCATTTTGCTGATGGCTATCTTAAAGCCTGAAATATGTGAATTGCATAAAGTATACAATGGTGATTGATATGCACCAACAAGGATGTTTGAGGTGGTGATTCGATTCTTTAACTGCTCAAATCTTTGGTGGTTCATTTTTCTATTAGATGGTATTTCATTTGGTTGATTAACCAAATGATGATGGTTCAACTTCTTTTCCTAGAGAAGTATAAATACTTTCATTTGGTCCTGATTGGGGGTTTGGTTCAATTTTCTTGGAGAATGTAGATGTTGCAAAGCACTCTGTTAAAGAGACGGATGTTTTAATTTTGAAGGATGACTGTAGAACTTGAATTTGTACTCCTGTAATTCAATGTTACTAATAAATACATAATACAAATTGTTGTGGGTGTGTGTTGTCTATTGTCTTGATCTCATTTTGCTACTTAATTTGGTAGTTTGATAAGATTGTTGAATTTAGGCCAGCACGATAAATGCAAATTTCATCTTGAACAGCATATATAAAGAATCTTTTGAGATTGTCATTAATGCTTTTCCATTTTAGTAATGTAATAGAATCTCTATTAGATCAACCAATCCATGGTGGAAAACTAGAAGTGGTATGCTAATACTTCCTTTCATGGTTATACTCCTATAAAATGATAGGATGGACCCTCCCCACATTTTATATGATAGAAAGGCTTAGTGCTCAATCGAATGTTCAAACTCCTTCCTTTAGAAAATTTTAAACTATCTAGAAACTAGCTATGGAGCCCAAGTTGACACATTTTACCTAGTATTAGTTGTAGCAATGCCTTCCCTTGGGTGAACACCTAAATGCATTTACTATGTTCACCTTGAGATAATAAAACATCTATTTTTGTATGCACTTGTACACACAATGCTTGGGATTTAATACATGATTTATTTAAATCCTACATACTAGAGCCTTTTGCTTCAAATATTGTATTATTAGGGGATGAACTTTAATGGCCCACTAAATTCACTTAGCTCTAACATGATTTTAGGCTAGATAATTTATTTATCATTTAGAAATATAGGAATTTAATTTTTTATCTAGAATATTTTTTATACCATCTTTGTTAATTCCCACACAAAATATTTAGTGATTTTTAATGCATTAATGTAGATTTAGGTCTAGGCCGATAAAGTGGCCCTATAGGTGGCACATTTGTAGACTTGGTTGGATCATTGCAATGGTTCCTTATGTACCATGACATGTGTACCATTTCACTGTCATCTCAAAATTAGTCAAGTCCTAATGACACCAAAAGGTGTGTCTACTTGAGCTATCAATGGCATCATGTAGAGGGTGGCCTTCTCCCTTCCTAGTTTCCTAATGCATAGGTTCATCTCTTCTTTATGTAGATCAAGTTGGTTTTTGTCTATTCCATGTTGTAAATCTGTCTTCAATGTCTTCTCATTCATGTGCGGTGGGGACATGATAAATTATCTTAGTTGAAACTTTCTATTTCACCTTAGCATGATCAAAGAGAAGATCATGATATAGTGGTTCCTATGTAATCAATTGCAAGAGAATGAAGATATTGATCTCTTATTGGCTATGAGCCTATTGATGACAAAAATAATTTTCCCAATGAAAAGTGGGGTTTCCTTGATGAAAGGGACCCTCATTCACTTTTCAATTTATAGCTCTTGTAGCTTAGTTATCATTATTTTTTGTTATGGAATTATGATGTGTTTGGATGTTTCTTTTTTGTGATCACATGGACTCTTGTTTTTTTATGTTTGTGGCTTTGACATATGCTTCTATTCCATCCTCTACTTTTTATGGATAGACTTATTTTTTCTTATAGAATTAATATATATGCTCTATTTATTCAAAAGGAGATGGATTTTTACAATTTCAATTTTGTGCTTGACTAGAAATTATTATTCATGTAGAACAAAAGAGAGAAGAAATATATTTAATGTTATATCTATAAAAGGAGTTATATTAGAGTCTATGTAAATTTTTGTCTTCAAACCTATGTTGAGAAAAGAACATAAAACCAATTAAAATAATGAAATTTAAGATAATGTGAAGTTGACTATCAAAGGATATAAGTTCTTTACATCACTAGTTATTTAATTTGAGTTTCCATGAATCATTATAAAAAATGAAGAATACAAACTTTCTATTAGTAGGAGTGATGTTAGGAATTAACATACATAATGTTAGGAGTCACAAAAAGGTGTCCTAGTTAGTTTGTGGTGATTGATTGTCATGTTCTAGTTTTCTTAATTATGTGCCATTTTCCAAATACTTGTATACTATCTTGTGTGCAAGGCAATGAGATAATCCTTCTTGGTCATGAGCCCTTTGAATAATAAATTCATTGTTAGCTATGTTTACTTTCTTCATAGTAGTTATTGTCATGATCTGTACTATTATAGAAATGTTAGCAAATAGAGTATTGAGATGTGTATAGGGAGTTTATTCTTCTTCTTTTGGAGACATAGTACTTGCAGGGTATTTTAATTCAAATTAGATAGTTGCACGAATGAGAAAAAATCCACCATAGGATATATTTTCTCTCTTGGTTCTTGCCTAGTTTCATAGTGTAGTAAGAAGCCATCTACTACCACCTTATCAATTCAAGACATTGAATATGTAATAACAAATGATGCAACTAGAGAAATCACATCATTGAAGTCTATTCTTTTAGTAATCCAATAGTATCAAATAATGCCTTAGTTATTTTACTATGGCAATCATAACAGCATTCATCTTTCTGAGAATCTATTGTTCTATGCTAGAATGAGTCATATTGAGGTCTTTCAACATTATACTAGACATCTCATCTAGTAATAGGTGATCCATCTTCAAGAAATTGCAAGATAGAGGAATAGATAGCTAATATTTACACCAAAACCTAATGTGAGGTCAAGTTTGGTTATCTTAGAGGTCTTTTAGGCTTGAGAGATGTCGCATGATTATATGGTGTTAATATTTTGATGGGATAACATTGTAAATATCAAACCCCCTTTTAATGCATTTTATTGACTATTAAAAGCACTAACATCAAGGAGGGATTTTAATAGGAGTACAGTTAGGAGTTGACATGCATAATGTCATGAGTCCCAATTAGGTGTCCTAGTTGGCCATGATCAATTCCCCTTTTAATGCATTTTCTTGACTATTAAAAGCCCTAACATCAGGGAGGGATTTTAATAGGAGTAAAGTTAGGTGTTGACATGTATAATGTTAGGAGTCCCAATCAGGTGCCATGATTAATTGTGATGCTCTAATTTGATTAGAGGAATGCCTTTCTCCAAGTATCTATATATTCCCTTCTATACAAAACAATGAACCAAACCTTTTGGATCATGAGCCCTTTAAATAATATATTCATGTGCACCTGTGTTTATTTTTCTATTTCTAAATCTGTTATTTATTTTTGACTTTCCTATATAATGGGTGCCAAAATCTTTATGAAGTACTGCCTAGTTTGATCAATCTGCAATAGTAGTATGATCATAGGGTTACTTAGTCAAAACTGTAAATAATATATATTGTCACAGGTTTTTATATTTACTTTTATTACTGAAAATGTTTTAAGTTAGATATGATATACAAATTATCTTGACAGAAATAAATTTTGTTATCAATGTCAAAACCCAACTAACAATGAAACATTCAAACCGAGGAAAATCGTTTTAATTTCACAACTTTTTCATTAGACACTTAAAAACTTTGAAATCGTACTGGCAAAGAAAGCTTGTAAGCCAAAAATATTACTTTTTATTTCAGTACTACTCATTTCATTACAAACTATTTAATACCATTACACTTCTATTTTTTATAATAAAATTGAAGTAAATACTAATCATAATTATATAAAACTGAAGATAACATGAAACTGGCAAGGCTTGTCGAGTCACTGGTGGAGCTGATGAAAGATAGGTATCCTATAGATTAAAAATAAATTATGGTATTTCATCTCTAAGCAATTAGAAAATAAAAATACTGACATCTAATAATAAAGTTCAATTGAATTGCCAAAACAGAACATACTGATTCAAATGGAGAACATAATAATTTTCAAGATAGAATGAAAATACTCGACCTCATATTTGTGCACTGCAGGCGGATTGACGTAGTTGACATACTCATCGATGGTCATATTTCTCACTTCAACAGCTAACATGAAAACCACTGAATGGAGAAAACTGAAAAACAGAGAAACCCAAAAAGATTTATGATAACCCATGGCTGGAATACTTAAAGTGAATCTGACTTAATCCCTATTGTACTTATACTCTCAAACATCTCCATTCCAGGAATTTCGAGTTTCCAGTAATTGCCCAAGCTAATTATAGTTCATATCCACCTCAAATCAGGTCATAGATAGAACTCTATCCAATTGCTATTTTAGTCTTAAGTAGATACCCTTCAATTTGTAATTAGCCGGAAAAGAAAAAAAAGTTGAAGGGAAAATCAAATGTGCTGGCAGTGACTCATCTTATCGAGGGTCGGTGACGAAAGTATGAGTTTTGTTTAGAGATGTTTCTGCTTTTATTGTTTGTGATCACGCTTTGTTGAGGTGATCCTTCTTTATAATTCTAACATTACACTTTATAAAAAGACTACAGTTTTAGCATGTATAAATTGTTCTCTAAGGGCAGGGTTTTACTGTTTAGTTTATTTTGTCTAGCAGGTACTATTCAATTTTTTAAGTCTAGGCGGGCTGCAGGACCTCCTTTGTTCAACAAGAGGAGGGGAAGGGTGGCGGGCTGTGATGGCTAGTGGTTGTGAAACAATTGTGGCCATTGGCGGGGATTTGAAAATTTTTGCCTCTCCAAACAACTCACCAAGAGGGGAAATGGAAGATTTCTCAATGTCGGGGGGTTCTGAAACATTCTTCAATGCCAAAGCCCCCGAACCAAAGGTTTTAGGGGTGGGCTTGGAGTTACCCAAATTCTTGTTTCACTAGTTGACCATTGTAGACCAGCCTTCCTCTTCTTTTGTAGGAGGTGCCAACCCTACTAAGGGTTGTGCCAAGGGTTTTTCTCATAGAGATGCCAAAGGGCAATCTCAAATCTTGTGTTCAAAAGACGGTCACCAATAGTAGGTGTTGAGCAAATCAATATACTGAACCCGCTAAGAATAGCAGGTTTGACCAACCTGTATATCCATAATTTCTTTGAGGTCCTTAGAGAGATCTACCTCCACACAAACCAATTATTCTTCTCTTGAGAATCTTTGTGGCAAATGATGCTTTCCTACCAAATAGTTATTCTACTCTTGAGTAGCTGGATAATGAGGAGATGACTCTCAACCCAACTTATGAACTATATTTTGTGGAATGTCTAAGGTCTAACAGACCTCTCGTGGAAATACTCCTTTCGTGATGCTCAAGTTCAATTCTCAAACTTAGACATCCTTTGCCTTAAGGAGGTCAAAGTGTCTAGTTTTATCTTTCAACAACATGTCATGTGATTTGGCCTTCTAGCCATTATTTGCAGTAACCATGAAGTTGGCCATGAAGGATTTGTCAGCTTTGTCTCTCCTAGGTAGCATCATCTATTGGTCGATCATGGATGTTACCCCACCAATCATGCACTATGGCCTCTTTTCAACATCAATAATCATTCATTTGGTGTTATTAATGTTTATGCTCCCAATAATGTCGTTGAGAGATCTTCTCTTTGGATATGGATCACCCATTCAATGTCAGCTGCCACTTGAGATCTGTGTGGAGATTTTAATATGGTTGAGTGCATATATGATAAATGTGGAATCTTGCCTATATGGTGGATAGCTGGCAAAAGAAAGGCTTGGTTTATTATATGTAATAAATTAGGTCTTTTCAATCTCAATGTTTGCTGCCACCAAGGACATTCGCTTTGGTACACATGGAGTAATTTCAAAGTAGGCTCTGATAGGGTCTTAAAGCGGTTGAATCAGGGCATGACTTTTTCCATTCATTCTTCTCATTTGCTAATTGTTATTCCTTTCCTATTGATTTATTGGTATATCTTGTCCTTTCTAACCATTTCCCAATACATTTTCGTATTGAATGGAAAACTTCCAAGCCCAAAGCTATGAAGAATCATTTCTTTCTTAACACATCACTTCTTACCACAAGGCCACATCAACTCATATTCAATGTGTTTGGAATTTATAGCCTCATCCCATGCATGGGACCAACTGGATAGCTTGGTGGAATGATGACATCGCCTATACTTCATAGTTTCTTTACATTTATGGGAGACACCTTTCTTGTTTCCACCACTGCTCTTATGAGGCCACCATCCAAGAGCTCCACTATGCCACCGTCGCTTTGGAGGCTCGTCATTTTGATCCAACTGCTAGCTATAGGTAGTATAACTCCAGTAGCAGAAGTAGATCATTGATGCTCATTTAACATGTGGGGCTCAAATCAAAGCTTAAGTCCACTAGATTAAGATTGGGGACAAAGTATCAAAGAAATATTTTAAAGCTTTACATGTCCATCATGCTTCTCATTCCATCTAGTGGATACATGATGGACAACAACTCTTGTAGGAGTTACCAAAATTTTTACAAGCCTTTGTTCGACATTATGAACAAGTCTTATTAGCTCAAGATTACTCTTGTTAGGGATTTTGCTTTGCAACAATGTCTTGCTAGAATCCCTTGTCAGGTTTCTAATGCTCAACACATTCTATGCAATCAACTTCTCACTCAAGATGATCTTAAGGAGGCTGTATTTTTAATGACCAATGACAAAGCTCTTAGCTTAAATGGATTCCCTTGTGAGTTTTACAAATTATTTTGGGACACAGTGCGCTATGACATACATAATGTCTATCTTGAAGCAATGCAAACTGGGTCATTGGGAAACTTAATGGAGATGATAAAAATTGAAACAACTAAGTTATTCTAAGTAGCATTCAATTGTAACCACTTACACTTAGGACCTAGCCAACCTCTAGGATGGGTAATCTACCTCTATCTACTTGGGAAGAGTAGATCAACTCTACTAGGTCTAATTTCGGTTATCTACTATCAAATCAACTAATGAAAAACTACAGAAATAGACATAAAGTTATGAACAAATAGAGATATAAAATTATTTAAAATTGGAGATAACAAAACAGGAAATGAGACACATAGAGGAGCTTGGTATCAGAGTTTGGGAGCCTCGGCCTTGGACATCGGTGCATCACAAGGTGGTTGCCACGTGACACAATCATCATAATAGAAACAAAAACCAAAAATTCATACAATGCAGTTGTTTGGTATGAAAAAGGAGAATGATAACAACTAGAATTTATATTAGATCAAACCCTTTTCCATATAACATTCAAGGACAAGACTAAGCCAAATCACTAGAAAATGAAGGTAGACTTAGTTGTTGATCTTGTACTCAGGTATGTTATAGATCGATCAAATTTAAGTCAACCTTTTTATCAAACCCTAGGTTAACAATGCATGAAACCCTAGTTCTACAATGATCTACTCATAACTAAGAAAGTACAACAATTATCCAGAAACTAATTGCATAGGGATGATTAGAGAGATGATAAAATATGTTTTTCGAAAGCAAAGGTGTTGGAGGACTGGGGTGGGACTACCTAGGTCCTGACTGGAAGAATCTACAAAAACTATAAACTAGAAAGATGGTGTAAATGTTGTTCTGATGTCAAATCTAGTATCAAAAAGAGAAGGAGGACATGGGTGGTGTAACCCAAGTCCTTGGTGAATGAATTTTTTGAAATTCTTTTTGGATCTCGAAACCTTGATCTGTATTATGTGTTCTTGTAGCTCTGTATTTTCCAGATCTCACTCCTGTATCCTACACACAAGAAGATACGAAGGGGTTTGGGGGTTATGGTGTTTAGAGACTTAGTCAAATCTCGAGATAGCATTCAAGCTTCCCAACACTATTGATTTATAAAAAGTGCGTAAAGGAGGGTGAATCAATATTGTATTAAGTTTCTTCCCTGTTAAAATAGTAATCTTTTTACTAGATGCAATGGCAAAGCAAATTAGACATAGAAGAAACAACCACAAACCATCACACATGAACACCAAGATTTTTATGTAAAAAACCCAAAACTAAGAAAAACCACAGTGAGTGTTAGCTCACAATATATTATGTAGGAATAATATCAAATTACAATAGAGGCTCACTGCCCAAAGAAAATGCTCACTGCAAGAATGGCTCGCTACCAAAAATAGGATCATTGCATAGAGAAAGCAAAGATGAGGAATGGCTCACTATCGGTTTGAACTACTCAGCTTGCATATACACATGCATGGATGCAACTCCAATGAATACTCAAATTACTATCTCAAAACTCTTCATCTTGACTACTTTGGTTCACTGCTCTACTTTTACATTAAGCAAGATCTCTCTTCTTTTGCTCTTGTCACCTTTTGTGTACTTCACATTTTTCACCCATTCACATTCACATCTCATCCCCCAAACATTGAATTCAATCCCATATATATCTTCAACACTTAAAATCTACATACTAGGTCAGCCTAATAAAGTTTAGCATGTAGTCATGCCTTGTGTACTCTGTTGGCCAAATTCATTCACCAAAATACATAGCAGACCCAAACAACATTTGAAGTACCTTCTCACATGTCGGCCTCAACTATTCCACCACTTAGGATTAAGTTCTAAACAATAGAACTTACCGCATACAGATCAAACTTTTCATGTTGGCCTTCAACACATATTGCCACTTATTCATTTCCTCTATCAGACAACAAATTTCACCACGGACCACAAGACTTTCTAAAAACCATAGAAGAGACTCTTCACATATCATAGATCATATCTCTAGAACTAAAAAGAAAAATATTCTTTTGTTGTAGAATGCATACCATAAGAACACAAGCTCTGTCATAGTCAAGTTTTGTCAGACCAAGTAGCAATACTTAGGCATTCATAACTGATTCTTTGGTGGAACTCAGAACTTGCAACTTTGGATTTGGATACTTCATACATGTGTTTACAACACCTCAAAACTACATAACAAGATATGCAACAACGGAGAAATGCAAACCAATTCAGTTGAGTGTTTTGTTCTGATTTCCTTTATTCTCTGCACTATCAAACTTGGACTTTTTGAAGATAGACTTCTGGTACTCATCAAGAAATGAAATCTTAGACAAATGATCATTTGAGTACTGTGTACAACATACCTAAACTACATCATATGATCTTCTACTGTGGACCAATACCAGGTCAAATATTGTCTCCTTGTCACTGCCTCAGTATACTACCAACACCTAACCCAAAATGGCTAAGTCTTCTTCTCTGAACCAAAAACACTATTCTAATCTTGTTCCTTTGCTTATTACCATCAATAACAACATCTTCAAACATAATGCACAAACACTCTTCATCATATTAGCAATGTCTCTCTCTTTATGATGTTTGCCAAGTTGCCAACAATCTCCACCTTTGGCATTGCTAGAAACACTTGATGTGAAAAACTATTACAACTCCCTCTATCTCTTTATACACTACTCCCCTAATCTTCATGCTTTATTATTTGCAAAAAAATTTCACATGCTTCATTTCTTCTCCCCCTTTGACATTAATTGTAAAGGTATATGATACAAGGATATATGCAAGTTGACAAAATTTCAAAATTATTTTTCTATTTTCCGCATATATACAAGTGAAATAAAAAATGCTTACTATTGTCCTAGGAGAAAATATTTATATACTATTTTTAGTTGCACCATTTCTTCATCCCAACTGGTCTTAGCATCACTCAAAATTAGTATGTGCCCATTAATCTGGGACACCAAATCTTTTACTTTCTTCACTGTATCAAGTGCTTCAATAATTTGCATTGTCTTGTCTGCCACTATTACTTGGTTAGGGATGCAATTTTGAAACTTGCTACCTCTTAGAGCTAACTCATTCTATGCTTTATGATATCCCTTTGGGTCTGCAACTTATGTATATTAGAATGAATAGTTTTCATTTATGCCATTTGATTTCCAATAACATCTTTGGCTAGGTCATAAGTTCTGGATATCTTCATTATTTGACCTTCCCATCTATCTATTTTATCTTTTATCTCCTTAGTCTTGTCTATCCATGTAAGAAAAAATTTATACAGTTCACTTGCTTCTTTAAGGGCTAACTATGCATATTCTATACTTTTATCTAACATAATTTTGTCTTGAGATGCTTTATCTTTCAGTTCAACTAATCTCTTAGTGTCTATTTCAGCTCTCACATTTTTATCAGTACCTTGGTCAAAAGATTCAAAATGAGAATTGATGGACTCCATAAGCCTTTTCATTTATGCTACGGGAGACAGTGTTCCAACTCTTTGAACTCTAGGCATGATCTTTTCAAAAATGTTTATTGCTTCACCAAATACCTCACTGTCTTCCATGTGAGACTTTATTATTTCTTCTTGGACAATTGCTTGAAACATTGTGCCCAATTTCAATTTCTATAGGGAAGACATGGTTTACAAGTTTATTTGACCTTGTAATAGCTCAGATGTGTCTATGATTTGTGCTTCCTTGTGCTTTAACAAAAATTCTCTTAACGAATCAGTAGTGTCTCTTTTTATTTATTCTTGAGACATTTCAGTGTCTTGACTCTACAAAGGGGGATCTTGAACTTTTTCTTGTCCATTTCCTTCTAGTTCTAGAGTAGGATTGGCTACCATTTGTTCATTTATCTCTTCTCTCTACTCTTCTGGAGCTACCTCTATTTCTCCAGACCTCTTTTCTTCCTCAGTTTATTTCATCTCTTCAACTTGTTCTTTATTCTTTTCTTCTTCATTTCTTGTGTCTACCAGAGGAGTAACAATGCTTTGTTCCATGTTTTGTTCCACATTTATCTCTGGAAATGCATTATCTACACTAGTATTTTGTTCCTCTTCATCAATGTGAGCAATAGTTAAGATTTATAGCTCATGTAACACCATTAGTGTTATTTCTGTTGGTAAGAGACACTGCTTAGAGTTGATAGGTGTTGTCATTGATGGCAACTAACATCATTCCAAACATCCGCATAACACAAGTTGTTCATACCGGAAGTCAGAATCACAATTTGTCTAAGTCTGGATAGTTAGGAACAGAGCAGTAATAGGGTCTGGTATTTTGGTCTAGATCTCTCTGGTGAAAAGGAATTATTTGTTACAGATCTAAGATAGTTGATAGCATTGCAATGATACTCTAAATCCAGAGTTTTGTGCTTCGGTGATGAAGGATTCAAAAGATATTAGCCTCTGAGTATCGGGTTCTAGTTTGTCAGAGTAGATAGCAAAAGAATAGGCCGACCTTGCAGAAGGTCTTGATTCCAAATGTATGGAATTTTTTTTTTGACAAATAGCGATGATCAGTGATAGTGGCCGACATGAGTAATGTTTTTCAAGAACAAGTTTTGGCCAAACCTTGAGTTATGCATGGATGTAGCCAACAGAGAAAAGCATTCATTAAAGTTCTAAGTGTTGCTAAAGCTGACTGATAGATTGATTATAGATCATGTTGTGGATATATATAGCCGATGAAATTGGATGATTAAAGTGTGTTTGGTGTATGCCAATAAGGCATAAGTGAGAAGAACAGAAATCAAAATTGCGAATGAAGGCAGAACAATAAGAAGAGAAGAGCAAAGATGAAATGTGTAAGATTATTTTTCGTACTTAACCGGAACTAAAACTCTGGTATAAGTAGATGCTTTTAATTAGTTTAGATCTCTATTATTCTATTATATTATTTCCATAAGTAGTGAGCCTCCATTAAGAAGTGAGTTCTAGGCAGTAAGCCCAAATGCATGTGCATTCCCATTTGTAAAATACTTTTAACAGAGTATTAATATTTGTGGGTTAACCCCCACCATGGTTTTTCCCTTAACCAGGGTTCCACGTCAAAAATCTTGGTGTTAAGTGTACTATTTTCATTTCGGTTCATATGAGATTGATTAATGCTAAAATGTTTTGATTATAAGTTATTAAAAGAAGATTAAGAGAAAATAATAGCTAAAATTGTGGGCCAACTGATTCACCCCCCCTCTTAGTTGGTTAGACCTAATTCAAGAATTGGTGTCAGAGCGAGGTTCCTTTGGAAAAGTTTAACAGATTAAGGAAGATCTGGGAAGGTAGTAGAAATGGATGAACATGATCTTCAAGGACAACTTAATCTCACCCTAGATGATCTTGAGCAGTCCAAGGCAGAAGTTTAGGAACTGCAAGAGAATCTCAAAAAGGTTGAAGACTTCATCAAGTTCTTAAAAGAAAAGTTGAACAAATCCAATGAAAAAGGAAAGGAGTAACTTCTTCAACTAGAAGACAAGGCCCTGAAAGAAAAGACAAAAGAATGTGAAAAATTAGCTAAAGAAGTTTTTTTCCTAAAACATGAGATGGAGACTGGGATGATGAGACTAACCAAGGAAATTGAAGATAGGAAGAAAACTGAAGAAGAGATGAAGCAAAGTTTGAAAGAAAGTAATGAAGAATGCTGTAGACTGGATGGAATAGCTGGTCTCCTAGAATCTAATCTACAAAGAAGTAGAAATAATGAGAGAGAGCTTGAGAGATAGATTATCACTCACAGTCATGACCTTGAAATTGCAAATGAGTATAAGGAGAAATTCAAAATAAGCTCAAGTAAACTCGAAGCACTAATTAAAGAATAGAAAAATGACAATGACAAGCGTAATCTTAAAAATGAGAGAGGTAAAAGATCTGGATCTAGACAAAGAAATTTCCAACCAAGAAACAAAAGGAACAAAACTAGAAAACCTCTGGTAAGATAGCCTAATGCTAAAAAATATCCATCATTTAATGGAAATTGTTTCAATTGCAATAAATTTGGTCATAAAGCTATTCATTGCAGAAGTAGAGCAAATCAAAATGGTCCATCCTTCTCCGGTCAATGCTTCGAATGCAAGAGGTATGGTCACAAATTCAATGAATGTAGAAGTATGTTAAAGAATAACTCAAATGGCAATTCTTTCAATGGCTACTATTTTACTTGCAATGCATTTGGACACATGGCTAATTAGTGCAGATCAAGAGAAAATCAAGTGTGCTTTAACTGCAATAAATCTAGTCATATTGCAAGATTCTATAGAAATGGGAACAATGGAAGAAGAGGTCTAGTAAATAGAAAACCAAATGGACAAAAACAAGATAGAGACAAAAGAAAAATAGACTTGAAGGAGATATGGAGTGAAATGAACAAGATTTGGATAAAGAAGGATACAATAAACAATAGCAATGGGTCCGCACCAGAATCTGGTGCTAATAATTCCTCTAGAAATTAAGTCAGAAACTCTGGCTCAGGGGGAGCTGCATAGAACATCAAATTCCCCCAGTCAGTAAGTGGGTACCTGAGTCTAGCACAATAAAAGAAAAGATTATGAATTTGTCTAGAACCTTTGGAAGAATTTCCAAAAGAAAAGATGTTGATATGAAATCTTGCAAAGTGATTCATGAAGAACTGTCAAAAACAATGCAACTGGATATAACTAGGGCATCACATTTATTACAATGCCAAATTAGGTTTTGCAAAAGATAAAAGGTCACTTGGTCACTCAGTTAAATCACCTTACATTCAAAGAAAACAAGAAGAAGAGCATTTGAGTTGTAAATCCAGAGACTGAGGCAAAGAGTGAATTCTACTGGCAAATTGATCAACTCTAACACCGCAGAAGAAAAAGGTACCTCTCTGTAAAACTTTGAATCTAAAATCTGTTAAGATGGCTACTCCTCATGTTTTGACATTACTGAAAGGCCTTGACCCAAATTAAGGAAACATCCTCATAAATCAATTGAAGTCAACCCATTAGGTGCTTTTTCAAGTGTCACGTATAGTGTGCTACATTTAGAAGACATTAGGGTTTATATTAATGCAAATATAGATGAGTTTGGAGATTCAAGGTATGTAGACCTATTTGAGAAACAACTCAAAGATGAAAATGATGAACTTAAACTTGAGTATAAGGCTTTACAAGATAAAACACTTTCTTCATATTATGGGGTTTCCAACATTTGATGATGATGAATGGGTCTGATATGTCTTGAGTTGGATGCATGATGAATTCATTTGGCTGTTAAAACCATTCAAGATTATGAAGGATGCTATCAGAAATGTAATTGGTTTAAACTCAACTGGAGGATTGCCCATGCTGAAAGCCATGAAAAATCAGACAGTGACTGATGCTACCGGTGCTAAGTTTGACAGAAGGGCAATGACCATTAATGACATTATTGAACCGGATGTTAAATTTGCTTCCATGGTGATTGGGTACAAGATTTACCACTCAACTAGAGAAAATTCTATTTCCAGAATAGTCTTATATGCTACTTACAAAATGCTAAAAGAAACTATTGATTATGACTTGTGTGAATGACTATAGAATCAACTGATTGAAAATTTGAACAAAATCAAGAAAGATAAGAAAAATACCTTCAAGTTTGGTACACTGATTCTATGTCTATTCTTTTATTTTATGAATGAAGTGCTTGGAGTAAAAGGTGTGCATTGGACTAAGGATGAGCCAGTTTCCATTCAAATCAGAAATCATCTTCGCAGCATTGGTGATTTCAAAACTCAGAAAACTCCAATATGGGGTTACTTTAAGAACTTTCAAAGTATGATGCACTCAAGGGAAAGAATCCCTAGTTTAATTTTTTATAAGTACAAAAATAAAATATGCTTCATGGTTGATACTAATCGGTGTTTGATGGAAGTAGTGGAACCCATAACTGTTTGGATCATGCCCATGGGGTATGAAGTAGATGAAAAGATCTTAGACATATATGCTCAACATCTTCTAAGCAAGCCCAAAGACACAACGGTTGAAAGATTTGGAACTTATGAAGAGCTGAATTTAAAGTTGCATATTGAGCTCAGAGAACCAGAGACTAATAGGAGAGTAAGAAAAGAAGTTGTGCAGCTAGCTGAAAATCTGGGCCTAACTAAGGATGTTGTGAAGAAATTCAGAGAAAGAACAGATAAGGATGAGAAAGAAAAATAAGATAAGAAACAAATAGGTGATCCGGTGGAACTCTCTTCCACTTCAAAAACTACTAGGAGCTCTACTACTACCTCTAAAACTACAAAACCAGAAGCAAAATCATATGGAAGATGGGAGAAAAGGAAGAAAACTAAAGCATCTCGGACCTATGTAAGCATAAGAGAAGAAGAAGAAGATACAAAATCAAACATTGAAAATAAGGAAATTAAGGCCACCAGAACAAAAGCTGCAAAAGTGACCAAAGAAAAGTCATCCAAGAGCAAAAGAGTGAGTAAAAGGTAAAAGACAGAAGTATATGAGGAATATGTTGAGAAGCCCACACTTACCCTAGAAGATGTGATAAAATCCATCATTGTGGATGGTAATCTAAAACCCATGGTTGAGTTCTATGATGATTACAGTGATGCAGATAAAAGGGTATTGGAGGAAGCACCCATCAGATATCTCAACATCTACAACAAGGCCCTAATTGAGATAACTTATGAGCTGCCACAAAGTCTGGCAAATATCTTGAAATTGAGAAAAGAAAATGCCAAGTGCAAGGACATAGAGATCAGGGAACATGAGCTAATAAATTTGTGTCCTCAAATTTCTCTTGATCAAATAGATATGATATTCAAGGAAGTCAAAGATAACTTTAGAAGCAAGAGGAGAATGAACAAACTCATGCTTAGAGAAACAAGTGAAATCGTTGAAGAAACTCAAGAGATGATTTTGAAAGCCTTAGGAAAGCACAATCTTCCCATAGTCACAAAAGAAGTTCCAAATGGTGAAGAAGAGAATATTATTGAGCAACAATCTGAGTTAGGTGAAGCTTCAGTTTTGGAAGTAGAACAAGCAAATCAGGAGGATACAAAAATGCTGGATAAAGTCATTGATGTAGAAGACGCTTCCAATCCCTTTGATACATCAGGGAGAGAGGATAACATTACTATTTTACAGAGCCCTCCTGATCAAGTAGTAAATGATGAACAAACAAGTAAAAGTTCCTCTGTAGAAAACACAGAAAAGGATAAAGTAGAGTTAGAGGAAGAAAGAGAAAAGAAAGATAAAACAAAAGAAGATGGTGCAAACATTGAAGCACCTAAAGCAGAGTCTGAGAAATCAGGAGATCAAAAGTTTGATTCTGAAATAGCTACAAGAGACACTGTAGATGCAGTAAAAAGTCTTCTTGGAAAAGAAGTGATTGAACTGGATGAACCTGAACTACTCCAACGCCTAGCCAATCCAGACTCTCTCTCTCTCTCCAATTCAACTAATGAAAATAACATCTTACACCCAAGTAAAGGCTAGAGAAAAGATGTTAAAGTTCCACATGCAGGACAATGAGCTACTAGAGCTTGCATCCAGGATTTTGGAAAAGCTAATGCCTACCTACCAAAAGAATCCATTTGATTCCCCCTCTGATCATCTGAAAAATCTTGTAAGTTCTGTGAATACTCATTTTGAGTCTCTTGAGAAGTCTACGGAAGCAAAAGTTTAAAAAGAATTTTTGGATAAGAAATGATAGAAGAATACTTGATGCCAACATAAAGAGTATTCAAAATTCTCTGAGTGATGGAGGAGATATATATAAGCTTTGCCTATCCTGGTCCAAGGTCAATAAGGATATTGAGAAGAAGATAAAGGAACAAGAACAGAAAATATTAGTTCTTTCTCAAAATTATGATCCTCTAACTACCTCTCCTATAAGCCAGGAGTGTCAAGTTATTAGCTTGACAGATGAAATAAAGGGGCTTGCAAAAGAGAAAAACAATACTATGAAGAGGATGTGTGAACTTTGGGGATTGATTGCCCCTAAATTAGAGACAATGTATAATGCCCTATCTGAAGCTCAAACTACAGCCCAGACTAGCGATCCATCATATATATCAAAGGCAGAATCCTGTTCATTCTTGTTGAATGGGCACATCTCAATTTTGGATGGAATGAAGAGTACTTGGGCCTCTGAATTTGTGCTGATAAAAACTAGTTTTATAGACATTCTAAAATTTATGTAAATAGAACTTGATTGATTAATTGTACACATGCGGCAGTATTAACAGCATTTTTGAAGAAATTTGGCTTTTGGACCCCACCCTTTGCCATTGATATCAAAGGGGGAGTGAATGGCAGTGAAAAATGAGGAATTTAGTTGAGGGGGCAAAACGGAATAAGTGAAGGGCACAGGTGTACAGATAAAGGGGGAGTTGCACTAAGACACTTAGTCATTTTTCACTAAGTGTTGCCATCAATGCCAAAGGGGGAGATTGTTGGAAAGAGACACTTCTTAGAGTTGATAGGTGTTGTCATTGATGGCAACTAACATCATTCCAAACATCTGCATAATACAAGTTGTTCATACCAAAAGTTAGAATCACAACTTGTCTAAGTCTGGGTAGTTAGGAACAGAGCAATAATAGGGTCTGATATTTTGGTCTAGATCTCTCCGGTGAAAAGGCATTGTTTGCTACGGATCTAAGGTAGTTGACAACATTGCAAATATACTCTAAATCTAGAGTTTTGTGTTCTAGTGATGAAGGATTCAAAAGATATTAGGCTTTGAGTACTAGGTTCCAGTTTGTCAGAGTAGACAGAAGAAGAACAGGCCGACCTTGCAGAAGGTCTTGATTCCAAATGTATGGAAGTTGTTTGTTGGACAAATAGCAATGATCAGTGATAGTGGCCAACATGAGTAATGTTTTTCAAGAACAAGTTTTGGTTTGCACCTTGATTTATGCATGGATCTAGCCGATAGAGTAGAGCATTCATTAAAGTTCTAAGTGTTGTTAAAGTTGACTGATAGATTGATTATAGATCATGTTGTGAATATATATAGCTGATGAAATTGGATGGTTAAAGTGTGTGTGGTGTATGTGAATAAGGCGTAAGTGAGAAGAACAAAAATCAAAAGTGCAAATGAAGGAAAAATAGTAAGAAGAGCAAAGCAAAGATGAAATGTGTAAGATTAGTTTTTGTACTTAACCAAAATTGAAACTCTAGCATAAGTAGATGCTTTTAATCAGTTCAGATCTCTGTTATTCTATTATATTATTTCCATAGGCAGTGAGCCTCCACTGAGCAATGAGCTCTGGGCAATGAGCCTGAATGCATGTGCATTTCTGTTTGTGAAATACTTTTAATAGAGTATTAATATTTGTGGGTTAACCCCCACCGTGGTTTTTCCCTTAACCGGGTTTCCACATCAAAAATCTTGGTGTCAAGTGTACTATTTTCATTCCTGTTCATGTGAGATTGATTAACACTGAAATGTTTTGATTATAAGTTATTAAAATAAGATTAAGAGTGTTTAGGTAGAAAATTGGATTGGTTAATCTTTTGTTGTTTAGATGTTTCAATCTGCCTCTCCACCGTACATCGAAGGATCTAGGGTCGAGTGGTGAGCACTATCATACCCTAGGTCACTTACAAATGAAGGGAAACTTGGATTAGGGAATTAATTATCAATTTTTCCTTCTCCTATGTCCAATTGACCATTAAAACCCTAATTATACAAATACAACAACAAATTGGCGAATAATGGAAAAAGCTCTTATAGATGAGAGTAAAATAACAAATCACAAAATACCTATTTTCAGGGTTCTGAGGTAGAACAATTGGGGAATAAGGTGTGGGTGCCCAAGTCCAAGGTACCTACTTTTTCAAGGAATTTGGATCTCCATCCGACACTGATCAGCCTTGTAACTTTTGTTTCCTGAGATTTGTCTGCAGAGGACATTGTTGCGAGCACCCTAGTCCCAAAAATGCTCCTTTGTCCCACTTTTCTTCAAATCTTGAATCCTTGATGCCTTCCAATCCTTCCTGCAACTCCACTTTTCCCAAATGTGACACCTGTAACCTACAATTAGAAGACTTGGTTTGGGGCTTGTGGTGTTTAGAGGCTTGCCTCAGTCAAGCCTCGAAGGACACTTAAGTCTCTGAACACTATTGTCAAATAAAGTAGGCATGCCCTTGTGAGGCAGAGGCCAAAACCCAAAGGAATCAATGATAAAAACACAATGATATGTCACCTTGTTCTGAAACTCTCATGGAGGAAGATGCTCTTCATGCCATGAGGAGATTGATGCTCAAATCTACAAATATCAACACATAAAATGTACAAGTCTACTCTTGCAACACAATAGAAAGCCTTGAATCACCTTGAGAATGCCTAAAGTTCACAATGATCATCTAGTTGAAATCCTGTTTACAAATGAATGCCTAATCTTGCTTTTATATGCACCTACAAGCATTCCTGCCAAGATTTTAAAAATCAAACTTTACAGTGTCGACAAAAGAACCAACTAATAGTCATAAATCGACACCCAGAAATTGGGGCTGCCCCAAAATAGGGTAGGACTAGGGCACAGGCGGCCAAGTCCTCTCCCCTATTTTGGGTAGGGCACAACTCAAGGGGTCCACCTAGGTCTAATTTTTCATGGAACGTAGGTCTCATTCCATCAGGATGCCAAAATATGAACTAAAATGTCCTAAATGCATGCTAAAGACCTGAGAGCTAAACCTTATGAGGGAAAAGCCCCCAAGGAAACATTTTCTGACATTACATTTAGCCCCCACTTTAATTTATGTATAAACCTAAGGCCAATACATGCATTATAGTAAGGTCACAAACACAACAAACACACCAAGGATAGAGAAGACACGCCAACCACATAGAAGACAATAACAAGCATGCAAAACATGGAGAAGACAGGTACAGTCATACAAAACACAAAGCAGACAATCAATGCATAGAAGACACATTAATGCATGGAAGACCAAAATGATATCTTTTGTTTTCTTTTTCTCATATATATGAAATGCAAATGCAAGTACTGGAAAGTAAACAAACCTCCCATAATATAGGATGCACTAACCAAGGGCGCAGGTCTCTATATATATGGGGAAACACACACGCAAGACACACAAAACCTCCCAAAAATGTAGGAAGTACTACCCGAGGGTGCTGGTCTCTGCATATGGGGCAACAAACACACCACACAAAACAAGCACACCAAAACACACACACTTGAAGATATGGAGAAAACATGGTAGACAAGTAATGGAGTGTACCTATTTCTATGTCCAACACCATCTCAGGCACATTACAGTTACACACTGATGATTGCACTTCACCACAACAATCTATGAAGACACGCTTAAGGGTTGAGTTAGTCACAAAACCACTCCCCACCTCCATAGAGGACTTTTGAAAATGATAGGATGATGCAATCTACTTTGAGAATTACACCATCCCCGCCTCCATAGAGGGCTTAAGAAAAAGGATATGCTCGATATCCTGCCTCCACAAAGGGCTTACATAATTGATTGATTGATTGTAAACAAACTCAGGATGCGTGATGCACTACCCTGGGGCACAAGTCTTTGCATCTAAGGTCAAACAGATTGCTAACATCTATAACAAATAGCTTACCTTATATATGCCCCCACCTTAAGGTGGTTGATATCAGTTATTGATATCAAGAATGTTAAGGTAGGAAGACAAGACACAAGGGAACACTGACTTTCACAAAGCCCATGCCCCCTGGAGGTGACATGTACTTTATGATCACCAAATGTTCCCACAAACACATCCCTGCAAGAAACATGTTAGTATCTACAACATCATGATAATCAACAACATCAATGCATATGATTAACAACACAAAGAGCCAAGGTTATACAACAAATTCAGAGTTCGAGGATAACCATGGGGCTATATCATGAAGTTCTCTAAATAAAGTACCACCAAGGCTAGATTAAAAGGTAAACAAAGGTGCACAGAGCAGCAGTATTGTTAAGGTTTGTAAATGTGATAGAAACATCATCAAATTCACTACACGGAAAGCACGAGTGCTTCGACTAGCCAAGTTTTAGATAAAATATACAACCCCATCGTTATATTAGGAACTAAGTCCATTTTTTGATTGCTCTCGAAAGGGACACTAGGTCTGCATTAGTATAATTTTTTGTCGTCATCCACCCACTAGATGGAAACACTAGAGGAAGGGAAACAATAAATAAGAGAGGAGAAAACAAGTGTTTTAGGGACAGTCACGTAGGAGGGTGCCCCCAAGTCACCAACCACAACGCTATGTCCGTAAGACACAACACACAACAATGAAATCAGAGAGAGAGACAATATAGAAGAATGATGATACAAATAGAAGAAGGCCACAACAGAGGTAGTCTCCTGGTATCTCGAACCTTATGGGAGAATCTGAAGTCATCCCAGGAGGCCTAAACAACATATAATACATCATGGGGGAAGCACATCACGAGAGAAATAAAGGGTTAGAGGTACTTACCTACAGGGCCCCTTTCGGGCTAGAAGTTGTCTATAAGCAAATCGTCATCATCATCTTCCCACTCCCTTATGTTGGAGGACAATGGGACATATGGTACCATAGCCAAGTTCAAATCTTGTTCATTGTTAGGATCATCTTTGTTTGGTTGAATGTTAGGATCAATGTTTTCTTGTTGAGAGGCAAGGTTTATAGCATAAGCTTGTCTTCTTTTTCTTCTTTCTCTTGCTTTTCTATTTCATTTTGTTTTACCGCTTATCTCTTGTAGGATAAGGTATCCCCTTTCATAGGCTTGTGCAAATGAGAAGATGAAGCACCAGGATCAAACCTCATTTGTCACGGTGGAACACTTTGTTGTTGATAATGACCTCCTGATCCTTGTAAGGAATTCAAGGGAGGAACTTTGGCATAGGGACCTTGTCCTTCCGGTCTAAAGTTCTCTTCACATGTAGGTTGTTTATCTTTTGTCATTTCTTGTGTAGGAGGACTAGGTACTTTAGTTTTATCCCAAAAGTAATTCAACATGTAATGTTTTTGCTGAACCAAAGGTTTATACTTGTTGCGAGGGATGGTGATTATACGGCCATCCAGAGGGAATTTCAGGCAATGATGTATTGTTGAAGGGATAAATTTCATTTCTTTTAGCGAAGGATGTCCCAATTTAATGTGAAAGAGATTAGAAACAAGGACAACATCAAACCATTGTTTGACATTTTTTCTGGATAATGTTACTAACAATGATATCTTACCCAGAGGCTTGATAAAGGTTCCCTTATGTGTCTTAATCATCATGCCCGAAAGGTCATAAGAACCTTGCATTAGTTGATGTGAGAAGAGGAATTCTTCAGTGGAAACATTAGTCATACAATTTGGGTGAATAAGATTTCCATTCACTGGTTTTCCCATTATTTTCACAATGATGTAAAGAGGTCCTTCAGAATCACCGATTGTTCTATCATGAGGTGTAAAGACAATTTCAGGTTTGGGAGCCTTTCTTTTCATGTAAGGTCTAGGAGGGAACCTATTGTTTATATTATAATTAGAGACCATGTTTATATGTGCAAATCAATTCAAAATCATATTTTTGAAATCTTTCAAAATCGGTGCAAAAGACAAGAGCAAAAACAACCCAGAATGCTTGATTTTTCGATACTTTTCAATGCAAATGAATGAAACAAAGGATGTTGTGAGGATTTCAGTCAAGAGAAGAAAGTTATATGTCTGATATTAGTCCAAAACAGAAATATAATCACTCTCAACACACTCTTGATGCCAATCCAAGATAATGGCAATTCAAAATATAGCGAAAATATGTCAAAATAGGCACCGTTTTCACCAAATTTCAATGCAAAATAGCATAACAAAGGGTGTTGTGAGGAAAATGATGATGTAAATAAAATAATATTACTAATAACAGCCACTTAGTGTCAAAATACTCAGCACAACATGCTTTTAGTACCACTGAAGGTAAAACCCTAGTGAAAATATAGCAAAAATAGACTATTTTTCACAGTTTTTCAATTCGAAGACCTAGTAAAAGGGGTGTTGCAAGGAATTTTAGGATGTAAAATAAAGAATATCAATAATATCACTCACATAAATCCATAAAATTGATCACAACATGCTTGGAGTGCAAACTAGGCCAAACCCTAGGGCCAAAATAGCCAAAATGTGTGTTTTTTTTTCCTTACAAAATTTACACTACAAGAGCCCGATAAAAGGATGTTGTGAAGATTTTTATGAGAGACAAAAAATTATTAACCTAATAACAGAAAATTAATGCAAAATTATCCTTCACAGCACACATATAGTGCAAGCTTAGGGAGTCGATAAGGCCAAATTTAGTGAAAATCGTTGTTTTTGAAGCCCTAGGTTTAAGATCTTGAGATAAAATTCTATGTGAATGTTTTGAGGTCTGATTTATGATGAAAATTAAATATTTTCAGATCTTAAAATGATTTTCAAGCCTAAACATGAAAAATGCCGATGCAAGTTTGGTGAAAATGCATCAAAATTGCTAGTTTTTGTTGAAATTTTCTATGTAAAAATGCAAATATTTTAAATCTAAATACAAATTCATACTAAAATGAAAGACTACAGCCAAATGTTAATTTTAATTACCCTCTAAAATCAGTATAAAAATCTGAGAAAAATATTTTGCCTACTAACCCTAGATTTTGGAATTACTAGGTTATATCAAAATTGTTAAAATTTCCACAAAACCTAGCAAATTAATAATGAAAATGCAATGCAAATTTATGAATTTTTGGATTTTTCTATATTTTATATTATATTTGATGCAAAAATCATGAATTAGGAAAATTTAGAAAGAATTGATGCAATTTAGTAAGCCAAACAATGCAATTTTTTTGTATTTTCCAAATTTTTCAATTTTTTTTGAATTTTTCTCAATGCAATAAAATGAATGACTATATGAATGAATGAAATCAATCCAAATCTGAAAACAAACACTCATAAAGTTGCAATTTAAGTCCAAAAATATGGGTTCACCAAAATGTTTAGGTGGAAAATTAGATTGGTTAATCTTTTGTTGTTTAAATGTTTAAATCCACCTCTCCACCGTACATTGAACGATCTAGGGTCGAGTGGCGAGCACTATCATACCCTAGGTCACTTACCAATGAAGGGAAACTTAGATTAGGGAATTAATTATCATTTTTTCCTTCTCCTATGTCCAATTGACCATTAAAACACTAATTATGCAAATACGACAACAAATTGACAAATAACAAAAAAAGCTCTTGCAGATGGGAGTAAAATAACAAATCACAAAATACCTATTTTTGAGATTCTAAGTTAGAATAGTCAAGGACTAAGGTGCAGGCACCCAAGTCCAAGGTACCTTCTTTTTTGGGGAATCTGGACCTCCTTCTGACACTGATTAGCCCTATAACTTCTGTTTCCTGAGATCTGTCTGCGGAGGACACTATTGCAAGGGCCCTAGTCCTAGAAATGCTCTTTTATCTGACTTTTCTTCAGATCCTAAATTCTTGATGCCTGCCAATCCTTCCTATAACTCCACTTTTCCCAAATGCGACACCTATAACCTGCAATCACAAGACTTGGTTTGGGGGTTGTGGTGTTTAGAGGCTTGCCTCAGTCAAGCCCTGGAGGACACTTAAGTTTTCAAACACTGTTGTTAGATAAAGAGGGCATGCCCTTGTGAGGCAGAGGCCAAAACCCAAAGGAATCAATGATAAAAACACAATGATATGTCACCTTGTAGTGAAGCTCTCATGGAGGAAGATTCTCTTCGTGCCATGAGGAGATTAATACTCAAATCTGCAAATATCAACACATAAAACATACAAGTCTACTCTTGCAACATAATAGAAAGCCTCGACTCACCTTGAGAATGCCTAAAGTTCACAATGATTATCTAGTTGAAATCTTGTTTACAAATGAATGCCTAAGCTTACTTTTATATGCACCTACAAGCATTCCTACCAAGATTTTAAAAATCAAACTTTACCGTGTCGACAAAAGAACCAACTAACAGTCATAAACCGACACTCAAAAATTGGGGCTGCCCCAAAATAGGGTAGGACTAGGGTGCAGGTACCAAGTCCTCCCCCTGTTTTGGGTAGGGTATAGTTCAAGGGGTCCACCTAGGTCTAATTTACCATGGAATGTAGGTCTCATTCCATTGGGATGCCAAAATATGAACTAAAATGTCCTAAATGCATGCTAAAGACCTGGGAGCTAAACCTTATGAGGGAAAAGCCCCCAAGGGGACATTTTCAGACGTTACAAAGAGAAAATAATAGATAAAATTGTGGGTCAACTGATTCACCCCCCTCTCAGTTGGCCAAACCTAATTTAACAAATTCCTCTATTTCCTTGACCAGTTTCTCAGTTTCACCAGTCATCAGAGCATTGACTCTCTTTGTGGTCCTGAATTACTCGCTGAGCTTCTTAGTGACTTTGGTTATTTCCTTTCTCGAGTGCTATGTGGACAATGTTTTAATAAGACATATTCTTTTATCTCATCATCTTGAGCCATAGCCCCTTCTTTTCTTGCTAACATTATGCTAGAAAAACTATCTAGTAACTCATCTATGACTTCAATGAGTGTTTTGTAAAACATATCTAAATATCTTACAACTGTTGTTTCAATGATTACCTTGTCTGCATCTGATCTTTCATCATACATGTCAACAATAGGTTTCAAGGTACCTTGTTGAGAAAATGCATTGACCATGGCTTCCAAGGATATACTTGATTTTTCTTCTTTGTTCTTCTTCCTATCCTTATCTTTTCTGGAAGGCTTCTCAATAGTGGTTTCACCTATTTTTGCCTGTTTTATTTTAACATCCTCATCTATTTCTATTTCCTCTTCTCCTTCTCCTTCACCAAGTCTCAAATACACTCTTTTGGTGGCCTTTGCTTTCTTTCTTTTATTCTTCTCTTTCAGTTTCTTCTTTGGCTCTTTCTCTTGTATTTTTTCTTTCTCATGACCAAAGCTCTTGGAGGTAATTTTTGTAGTGCTAGAAGCTCTTGTTCTTCATCTAGAGCTTGTTGCAAACTTTTCTTGCTTAGATTTCTCCTCTTTCTTCTTCTTCGGAGCTTTTGATGTTTACCCTTTGGGAGCACTTACTATCTTTTTTACCAGATTAGTTGTAGCCTTTGATGCCTCTGGCTTGGTTCTTGATTCAATAATGTGTTCATATGTAAACCCTTTGAATTTAACAAACTCATCTACCATCATTCTTGCATTCTTCTTTATTTCTAGTCGTCTTTGTTCTATAAACACTTTGAGAGAAAATTCTTCAAATGTTCCAAATCTTCCATCCCATGGTTGGGATCCATACAATTCTTAGTTCTATAACCTCCATAAAGCATTTATCCTTGTTCACCATGAATACAATGTATTTTCCATATTTTTGTTATCAACTAGGATTGCACCCATGATGCAAATCTGTAAAGCTCAGCAATCTTGTGTAACATTAGAATATCTTTAGGTTGTGGGTACCCTATAATGAAGATAGACCTCTAGATTATGGGCTAGTTCCCTTATGATTTTCTAATCGATTAATGATTTTTTAAAGGAAAAGGGATAGAAGGCCTCGAAATGAATGGATAAAACTAAATTTTGAAAGTGTGGTGATGCACCTAAATGATAATAAAAGGGCAGACTAATTCACGATTACTTCTTTAAGGAATCTCTTTACACAGCTCAATGAATGGAAATTTTATCATATAAATGATTCTAAGGAAGGCTTAATTATCTGTCTCTTGGAAAGAAAAATTGAGTTTTCACAACTAGAAAGGCAAGCTAACTTTTTGCACAACCTAAGACCTATGATAATCTATTGCTTCTATGTGTTTGCAATAATGAATGAGACAAGATTTAAAGGTTTTGATTGTTATAGAACACAATTAAATTTCATCCAAATCATTCATTAAGGCATATACATAGATATGAGAAGTTAAAATGTAGATTATTTAAGAAATAAAAGGAAAATGTTGTAAAATGACAAGGATATGACTTGTAAAGAAACTTGTTGCTGCTATAAATTTGTAAAAATGTGAGTTACAAAACCTTCTCCCTCTACAATGCATAAGAGGACAAAAGGGCAAGAACCAAGAAAAACATGAGTTTTTTCTCCTATTTACAAAAGATATCTCCAAAGTGAAGGGCTTAGTGAACTCAAGTCAACTCAGCATCAAAAAATCTTCATGAATCTCTCTCATGAGCAAAAAAGAAAACCCCTAAAAAGAAGGGCTACAACTAATCCAAACTGAGCTAAAATAGCTCCAAACTACTCCACTCAACCAGTCAACTAAAAAAGAATTCAAAAACCACCTTATTTCGACCATAAATTAAGGGAAAAACACTCCACACCTCCTTTGCATGAGTTTTCATTTTTAGTTTAACTCCCTCTCTATTTTTGCATGATCAAGAGGTAAGAGTTAACAAAAAATAAAAATTATTAAATACAATCAACATGATTGATTTAATAATTTTTGTGTGATGCATGATTTCCCCTATGTTTATTACAAAACAATTATTAAAGCAATTCATAGTTCATTGCATTTAATAATCATTATTTTTATAATTTGTCTCTCAATAGTCCAAACATAGGGGTTGGGTTAAATTTGAAACATGTAAACATTTAGAGATAAAATAAAATAATCTCCTTCCCTTTGTTCATACCAAAAATTACCTCCTGGTCAACCTGAGTCAAAACCCTTCATGCAAGACAAAACATCTCTGAGTAGCCACTGTGAAGGTCTTCAATGTATAACACATGCTTCATCTCTATCTCCTTGTGTTATGACATAAGGTCTCCTTTTGTTATGACATAAAGTCTCCTTTTATCTTCTTTGATTATCTATTCATATACATAAGACAAGAATATACCCTTATATCTCCCATGCAAAACTGCCATCTCTCATGCATCGACCCCTTTTGCATTATTACTTTTGTTGACTTCATGCTTTTGACAAAAACTTAAGAAAATCAAAATAAATTATAATAGCCCTCACAGGCTCCCCTTGCTTAAACACTAGGTTTCATGATTTGGAGTTTTGACCATGGTGGCATTTCAAGCTAGGGTACTTGGCCAAAAGAGAGTTAACCCTAAAAAGTTGATATTTTGCATGTTGCATTTTTTGGGCTTCTGTTGTTGTGTCACCATGAACTAGGGTTTGAAACCCTTGTAGGAGCTTTTCTAGGCTGCCATGGCAATTGTTGAAATCAATGGATCATGCATTTTGGGCCACTTCTCCTCCTCTTGCTTCTGTAAGTGATTCCTTTCTTTTTTTCTAAGTTCTTTTGAAACAAAATGGCTTCTATATATTTGTTGTTGTTGTACAATGCTTATCCTTCTTATCGGCTGCTCTGTGAGGAAACAAAACCAATTTTCTTTGCACATCCTTGTGCCTTTTGTAACAAAATGAAGAAAGGAAATTATTGTATCATTACTTGTGCTATGGTTTTTCTCTCCTTCATGTGAGAAAAGAAGATAAAAAATGTTTTCATTTCTATTTTCCTGCTTTAGCTTTCATTGTTTGTTGGAAAGGCAAAGTCATGGTATGCTTTGGTCATGGAAACTCTGTCAATCTTTATATTGTTCTTGTCATTTGAAAACTATAGCACTAAATACTTTCTCTGGGTGAAAATGGTCGATAGCTAAGCTATTTTCGTTCTACCTCCTATGGGTGCCTTCTTTGGTTACTTTATTCATAATTGTATCGTCATTGTTGGTGCCTGCAAGCACATTCAGGTTTCAAGCATTTTTATTTGCAGGCACCTTTCATAAAAAATCCAAAAATTTCTAGGTCTTTTCACCTTTGTAGTTGAAAAGTGCAAAAAATAGTTCTAAATACATGTATCATTATATATACAAAGGGGTTTATATGTACAAATACAAATATACATTGGCAGGTTTGCAGATTTTTCAATTGGCCTTTGAAAATGGTGAAAAAATGGTTTTATGCATCTTTGAATGCATATAAGGCTTAAAAAAGGTGCTTATACATTGAAGAATCTATTGCAAATTTTGGGAATATTCCCTACTTGTATGTCAGGTTGCATGTATATTTTGTGTTGTATGTTCAAACATACAACGACTAGATACAAAGGAAAACATGCAATGAAAAGATGCATTGGCGGCATACAAGGAAGTTATATAATGTTGAATGTATATTGGGTTCACTATAGTTGATGCATCTAGAAATATACAATGGAAAATATACAAAGGAGCGCACATGCATTCGCTATAGTGATAGAGGGTCATTGGCAAAACAGGATGTATCAGTAGTCAACTCCAGAGTTAGCCCAACGGCTGATGCATATACATTGAAAAGAGATACAAGGGGTCTTGTACATTCAGCGACATATAAAGCAGGAGATACATTTGGTGGGGTCTTCCTCACATGCAAAGGGCTTTGTATCTCATATACAAAGAAGAATTTATATGAGATATGCATTCGCCATGTATAATGAAATTGTGCAAGGGGGGCCGATATACAAGTGATGGGGTCCGCAGACATACAAGGGTCATTGTATCTCCAACATACAAGTCACAATGTATATGCGACATACAAGCAGCATACAAAAGGAAAGATGCAGAGGTGTTTGCATATACAAGGATTGATATACAAGCGGAATATACGAGGTGGATGCGGCCAAAGAATTAGTAGTATTTGTGAAATATTTTGAAATCTGCCATTGTATGTTTGGGATTGTATATTCCAAATATACAATCAAATGTGCAAGCAAAAGATACAAAGTCAATATGCAAGCAAATTACGGATAACGTCAAAGTTCCTCAAGCATGGTGGGCCCACATGATTGTATATTGCGTTTGTATATGCGATGTGCATTCCTCGGTATACAAGCCTGGACCCGAAGAGATATACATTCTGGTTGATGCAGCGTCGAGTCCTTGGCTTGCATGTATGTATGCTTGTATATGTGCGATATACAAAGGGTAATATGCCAAGAAAAGGATACAAGCCAAATTTCAAAGGTTTTCAAGACTGATTGATAAGTGCAATGAAATCCGCCTTGTATGTATATTGTGTTTGTATATGCAATATACAAAGTGATTACATAAGGGAAAGGTACAAGGCCTGGACGCCATAGCAATTTCAATTTATTCTATGATGTTTTGGGGTCCGCCTTGTATGAGGGGTGATTGTATGTATATACAATCCCATGTGCATTTTCAGATGCAAAAGGAAAAACCGCATTGGTTCATTGGCGAGAGACTACACATCGGCAGATGCTCCTAGGGTTCCTCTGATGGCCGATGGAGATGAAAATACCTAGGGATAGAGAGCCAGTCAGGGGATGACATGTGTCCAGGCATGATTGAATGTATATACAATCTCCTATATACAAAGATTTGAATGTGTTGCGGGTGGTTGAATGTATATGCATTTGCATATATGAGGGCGAAAAAGGCAAAATGTGTTGCAAGTATGAGGATAACCAGTGTTGTCATTGATGTCAACATACTCATATTGCATTGATAAGAAGGACTAGATGAGTTGTGTGCTGAGGTTATTGAGGAAAGTAGTTTCAATCAAGAACAGTGAAGAATAGTGATGACAAGAAGGCAAAAGTTCTCAATAGGATGAGGATCAGAGGATGCGGTTTAAAGGGTTTGTAGATATGAGTCTTGAGATGTTCCAGTCAAGATTTCAGAGGTCCACATGAAGATCTGAAGAAGTTATGATCACTCAAGTAGAACTAGTTCCGGTAGGTGTTCAGTGGTGATAGAGTGTCACAGATTGATCTGATGAGTTCCGAAATTGCATTATCTCATTCTACGGATTGGAGAGAGTGTTGAAGAAGTTTGTGTGAAGTGACAACTAGATTTGTTGATGGTTTGCAGGTCCGGAAGCACATTTTTCATTATGACAGTGATGACAAACTGTGTTCTTGAAGTTCCGGATGAAGAACAGAAGAATTCCAGTAAGCTGATAAAGTGCGGATATTCTTGATGACTAAGGAAAGGTTTTGGTGATCTTTGGATCATGTACAATTCTTATTGGTGGTCCGCATTAAAGTTAGAGTTTGCATTTGAAGAATAACCATGGATATTGGTGTTCTTCTTTAGACTAGCCGACCGGATGTATTACACGTCTTGTGAATGATCTTGTAGGTGTTTTCCAACTAAGATGATTGTTCCTAAGTTGATGCCTTGTATAAATAAGGGATTGTGAATTCATTTTGTGTGGTGTCTTGCGGTGATGAGTGTGGTATAGCAAAGAGAAGTACGAAAGGCAAAGGAGTTTTTGGGCTTAAATGGAACTAATCTAGGCATGGTAAAGATGTCAATCTCCAGTTCAAGTTTGTAATACTTGTTACTTTGTAGACAGTGTGTCTCTTGTAGGCAGTGTGCCTCTTGTGAGAAGTGTGCTCAGGCAGTGAGCCCTAATTGGAATGTGCCATTTATTTTTCTTATTCTTCTAATAGAGAATAATCCTTGGGTTAATCACCCCGTGGTTTTTCCCTTGACCGGGTTTTCCACGTCAAAATCTTGGTGTCTCATGTGTTGATGTATATCTACTTTAATGTTTATGCTTTATGCTTTCATGAGTGATTAATTGATATGCTATTAAATAACAAAGAGGATTTAAGTGGTTGAAATAGAAGCAAGTTTTGTACAACTGATTCACCCCCTCTCAGTTGTGTGCCCTAGATCTAGCAATTGGTATCAGAGCCAAGTTCCTCTAAAAAGAGCTTAACCGCTTGAGGAGATCTAGGATGTCATCATACAAGAAGGATAGTCCGAAGTTTGATGGAACCAACTTCTCTCTTTGGAAAGGTCGCATGAAATGTCACTTGGAGTGTATGGGAAAAACATACTTGTTCATGGTCACAAAAGCATATGTACCTCCACAGGGTGGTTTGACACCTCTAAATAAAATCACAGATGCTAAAAACAATCTGCAGACCAAAGAGGCTCTTCTAAGCGCATTAACTGACTCAGAGCTCTTAAATGTTATTAACCTACCAACTGCCTGTGAGATCTAGATTAAACTAGAACTTCTACATGAAGGAGATGAGTATGTTAAGAGTGCAAGGTTACAGAGTCTCAAAGGGAAATTTGAAAGATTAAAGATGAGAGATGATGAAAATATTACTACCTTTATGCCAAGAGTAAATGAGCTGGTGTGTGGAATCAGGAACGCTGGTGGAGTTTTAGATAAAAATGAGATTGTTGGCAAAATTCTCAGATCCCTTCCTGTTGCCTACAAAATCAAGGTTGCTACCATTGATGAATTCAGAGCTCATACAACTATTACAAGAGACCAATTGGCTGGAAAACTAGCTGCATATGAAATGACTGAGTTTGGAGATGATCCCCCCAAGACTGAATCTACATTCAAAGCCAGTGCCTCTGTGAAGGGCAAACAAAGATTTGATCAGGGAGAAAACTCTTCAAGGAAGCTGTCATGGTATGATCAAGCAAGAAGAGACATGGAAGAGGAAGAAGCAGAAACAGCTCAACTTGAAGCCCTCATTGCAAAAAGACTGCCAAGTGGATCTGGTAAGTATGGAGGAAAATTACCCTTTAAGTGCTTCAACTACAGTAAGATTGGTCATTTTGCCTCAAGATGTCCAGAAAGATCTACAAGGTCAAATTCTAACAGACAAAGGTTCCAAAAGAAATGTTATTATGTTCATGAAGAAGCTGATAATGAAGGAGTAACAGATGATGAATTAGAGATAAGAGACAAATCTGGAAATGAATGGGTGTTTATTGCCATCAAGGAAGAAGATCCAATATCCTCTAAATCTATCAATCATAAGGTTATAGAAAGAGCTTTGGCTACCCAAGTTGAAGAAAAGGATGATTGGGTTATTGACAGTGGATGCTCTCACCACATGACAGGTGACAAGAACAAGTTCTTAGATTTGGAAAGGTATGAAGGAGGAATGGTAAAGTTTGGTGATAATTCTGCTGGTAGAATCAGAGGGAGGGGAACTATCTCTTTTGATGGAAAGAACAAAACCGGTAATGTACTGTATGTTGAAGGATTGAAGCACAATCTTCTCAGTGTTGGACAGTTGGTGGACAAAGGCTATGATCTCCGGTTCAAGAATGGAAGATGCAGGATCTTTGAAAGCTCTGGAACTGAGATTGCATCTGGTACTCAAACAAAAGGTAATATCTTCCATCTAGTTGGTACTAATAAAAGTTGTCTATTTGTTCAAGTTGATCAGAGTTGGTTATGGCATAGACGGATGTGTCATGTAAATTTTGATAACATCATCAAGATAAACAATACTCAGGCTGTAAGAGATCTTCCAAAGTTGGTAAAACCCACAAATAGTTTGTGCAAAGAATGTCAGCTAGGTAAACAGAGTAGAGTATCATTCAAAAGCAAGGATCAGTCCTCTACTAGATTATTGGAATTAGTTCATATTGATCTATGTGGTCTGACAAGAATCAAGAGTTTGCAAAGTGATAGATATTTCATGTTACTGATTGATGACCATTCCCGGATGATGTGGGTTACCTTTCTGAAAGAGAAATCAGAAGCTTTTGAGAAGTTCAAAATCTTCAAGGCTATGGTAGAGAATCAAACCAGATTAAAACTGAAATGTCTGAGGTCTGATAGAGGTGGTGAATTCACATCTGGTAAATTCATAGATTTTTGTGAGAAGCATGGTATAAAGAGACAGTAATCTGCTCCTAGGACTCCACAGTAGAATGGAGTAGTTGAGAGAAAGAACCAGACCATCCAGGAAGCATCCAAAACAATGATGATGGAAGCAAATGTTCCCCAGATGTTTTGGAGAGAAGCTGTCAGCACTGCAGTCTACACTCTCAATCGAGTTCAAATCATAAGCAATACCGGTAAGACTCCCTATGAACTCTGGTTTGGCATCACTCCTACTGTGAGATATTTTAGAGTATTTGGTAGCAAATGTTACATTAAAAGAGATGAAGATCTAGGAAAGTTTAATGCTAGAAGTGATGAAGGAATTTTCTTGGGTTACTCCACTCAAAGCAAAGCATACTAGTGTTATAATAAGAGACTAAGAAAAATGAAAGAAAGTACAAATGTGAAGGTTGATGAGGGAATAGAGAAACCCTCAAGGTTTTATGAGTATGATGAAGATAATTAGAATGGTGTTCTAGTTCAAGGAGCTCAATCCTCTTCTGAAAGTCAGATTCAGACTGATCCGGTAAATCAGGAAGAAGAGATAGATCTGAATGAGCCTGATCAAGAAGCAGAAGTGCAAGAAACTCTTAAATTTCCAAGGTATGTAAGACTGAACCACTCTGAAGATTAGATCATAGGTGACAAAAGCAAAGGTGTGCAAACTAGAAGGAAAATTGCTCAAAATTTAGATGAATATTGTCTGATCTCAAAGATTAAACCTAAGACAATAAATGAAGCTTGCAATGATGAAAATTGGACCAAAGCAATGGAGGAAGAGTTGATGCAAATTGAGAAAAATCACACTTGGGATCTTGTTTCTAGACCTAGAAACAAGAATGTGACTGGAACCAAATGGGTCTTCTGGAACAAACTAAATGAAGTTGGTGAAGTAATCAGAAATAAAGCCAGATTAGTTTGCAAAGGCTACTCTCAAAAGGGATTGATTTTGAGGAAACCTTTGCTCTGGTGGCAAGAATTGAAGTAGTTAGACTATTTCTTGCATTTGTTGCCTTCAAAGATTTCAAAGTGTATTAGATGGATGTCAAATTTGCTTTCCTGAATGGTGACTTAGAAGAAGAGGTATACATTGAACAACCGGATGGATTTCAGTTATCTGAGCCTGGTGATATGGTCTGCAAATTAAAGAAGGCACTATATGGTCTAAAGCAAGCTCCAAGAGCATGGTACGAAAGGCTGGACAAACATCTTTTGAAGATTGGTTTCAAGAAAGGTACTACTGATAGTAACCTATATTTCAAAATTGATCATGAAAACATCTTGATTGTTGAAGTATTTGTTGATGATATCATCTTTGGAGGAAGAGACAGTATGTGTAAAACCTTTGCAAATCAAATGAAAAGTGAGTTTGAAATGTCAATGCTCGGTGAAATGAATTTCTTCTTGGGTCTGCAAATTACTCAGAAAAAGAAATGAATCTTTATCTCTCAAACCAAATATGTGAAAGAACTATTGAAGAAATTTGGAATGGAAGATTCAAAGCCAATGAACACTCCCATGGCTACCGGATGTAAGTTGAGCAAAGATGATGACTCTCCTAAGACATATTAGACCAAGTACAGATCAATGATTGGAGAATTATTTTATCTCACTCAGACTAGACCAGATATAATGCAGGTTGTTGGTCTTGTGGCAAGATTCCAGGCTGATCCCAGAGAATCTCATATCATGGCAATCAAAAGAATTTTTAGGTACTTAAAAGGAATAATTGAGTATGGCCTATGGTATCCTAGAGATCATGATTTTTCTCTTCATGCATATACAGATGCAGATTAGGCAGGAGATGTGGACGATAGGAAGAGTACAAGTGGAGGAGCATTCTTTTTGGGAAAAAGGTTGGTTTCTTGGCTAAGCAAGAAACAAGAGGCAATATCCCTATCTACAATTGAAGCAGAATACATTGTAGCAATAGGTAGTTGCACTCAACTTTTGTGGATGAAGCAGATGCTAAGAGATATTCAAGTAGAATATAAGGAGCCTATCACAATGTTCTGTGATAATTCAAGTGCAATAATTATTTCTAAGAATCCAGTGTTGCATTCTAAGACCAAGCATATATCTATCAAATTGCACTTTCTGAGAGAGCAAGTGAACAAGGGTGAAGTCAGATTGGAGTATGTGCCCTCCAAGGATCATCTTGCAGATGTTTTTACTAAACCTCTTCCCAAGGACTCTTTTGAGTATCTCAGGGAGAAGTTAGGGGTCATGGCCACTCTGGTGATGAACTAGGATGCACTAATGTGCATCAGTCTGGTGGATATCACAGTCATATCTTGTGATCCAGATTGATGATGGGGAGCTGCTACTAAGGGGGAGCAGCTGGTATGATTCTGATGTGTTAGAATTGCAAGTATGAGCCCTTTGCCATTGATGTCAAAGGGGGAGAGAAGACATGTGAAAAACAAGTGGTTGATGATCAAAGGGGGATCAGTAAAGGAAGAGAAGACATGTGAAGAGTTGTTGCTGATAGGGGGAGTTGTGACAGAAAGGAGAAGTTCTTGTCTTGATGGTTTTTCACATCATATGTTGCCATCAATGACAAAGGGGGAGCTTGTTACAAGTATGAGGATAACCAATGTTATCATTTATGTCAACAAACTCATATTGCATTGATAAGAAGGACTGGATGAGTTGTGTGCTGAGGTTATTGAGGAAAGTAGTCTCAATCAAGAACAGTGAAGAACAGTGATGACAAGAAGACAAAAGTCCTCAATAGGATGAGGATCAGAGGATGCAGTTTAAAGGGTTTGTAGATATGAGTCATTAGATGTTCCAGTCAAGATTTCAGAGGTCCACATGAAGATCTAAAGAAGTTATGATCACTTAAGTAGAACTAGTTCTGGCAGGTGTTCAGTGGTGACAGAGTGTCACAGATTGATCCGGTGAGCTCCAGAATTGCATTATCTCATTCTGCGGATTGGAGAGAGTGTTGAATAAGTTCGTGTGAAGTGACAACTAGATTTGTTCATGGTTTGGAGGTTTGAAAGCACATTTTTCATTATGACAGTGATGACAAACTGTGTTCTTGAAGTTCCAGATGAAGAACAAAAGAATTCCAGTAAGTTGATAAAGTGCAGATGTTCTTGATGACTCAAGAAAGGTTTTGGTGATCTTTGGATCATGTACAATTCTTATTAGCAGTCTGCATTAAAGTTAGAGTTTGCATTTGAAGAATAACCACGGATATTGGTGTTCTTCTTTAGACTGGCCAATCAGATGTATTACACATCTTGCGAATGATCTTTTAGGTGTTTGCTGACTTAGATGATTGTTCCTAAGTCGATGCCTTGTATAAATAAGGGATTGTGAATTCATTTTGTGTGCTGTCTTGTGGTGATGAGTGTGGTATAGCAAAGAGAAGTATGAAAGACAGAGTAGGAGTTTTTGGGCTTAAATGGAACTGATCCAGGCATGGTAAAGATGTCAATCTCCAATTCAAATTTGTAATACTTGTTACTTTGTAGACAGTGTGTCTCTTGTAGGCAGTGTGCCTCTTGTGAGCAGTGTGCTTGGGTAGTGAGCCCTAATTGGCATGTGCCATCTATTTTTCTTATTCTTCTAACAGAGAATAATCCTTGGGTTAATCACCCCGAGGTTTTTCCCTTGACCAAGTTTTCCACGTCAAAATCTTGGTGTCTCATGTGTTGATGTATATCTACTTTGATGTTTATGCTTTATGCTTTCATGAGTGATTAATTGATATGCTATTAAATAACAAAGAGGATTTAAGTGGTTGAAATAGAAGCAAGTTTTCTACAACTGATTCACCCCCCTCTTAGTTGTGTGCCCTAGATCTAACAATACATGCATTTAGAACTATTTTTTGCACTTTTCAACTACGAAGGCCAAAAGACCTAGAAATTTTTAGATTTTTTATGAAAGGTGCCTGCGAACTAAAATGCTTGAAAACTGAATGTGCATGTAGGCACCAACACAAGCTCTGTCTGGGGATGCATGCCTCTTACAGGCATGGAGAGAATTTTAGAATCTCTGGTTTTGCAGATTGGGCCTTATCCATTTGGCAACAAAGTCAAACATTGCACCAACCTACATCACAAATTATATTTTCAAACATTATTTTGGCGGCCCTAGGTAGCCAAAAATGAAGAACCACAACCTTTTCTTGTCAAATGCTTGATTCCACTCTAAATAACCCCAACCATAATTGAAAACATTAAAACAATCTGCCCACATGCTAATCTTGCCAATTACATGCTTTACCATTTTTAAAAACTTGCCTCTATCAGTATAGTCTCTGTCACTCTGCATCTCACAATCAAACACATAACCATACATACTGGAATATCTTTCATCATTAGGCAACATATGTATGTTATATTCCACAGATAGTATATCCTCATATTGCATTTGGCAATACTCATTATCTACCTGGCTGTTGCACATTACCAGGCACTCATCCAGCTGATCCATAAACTCAAAACACTTAGAATATATGAGAGCTCCAATATCATTTATATCATTCATTGATATTGAAAACAAATCCTAATCCACACACCCATAGTTGCACATGTCTGAACCAACTGATGATGAACAATCATTATCCACAGTTTGCATATCCATATCATCTTCACAAGAGCTAAAGATATCTGATTCATATGTCCCCTCTTCACAAACTAATGCAACACCTAGGTCATCTGTCTCCTCATATTCATCATCATCCTCAAAAAGAAGGTTAATTCTGCACCAATGAAGGTCAAGACTCACAGTGTTTAATGCATCATTAGGCTCATCATAAAGGGGATTCATTTTCATTTCAAAGGTCTCAGTTTCTTCTTCATGAGAATCCAACTCTTTTTCATTATTATCAAACCTAGAGTCATAAGAAGAACAAACCTGATCCATGAGCTGATCATGAATATCATCTTTATCATCTGATTGCCCCACATACAAAATTTCTGCTACTTCAATACATTCTGAAGCTGAACTATCTATATCACTTTCTAGCCCTCTAATACTTCCTGATGAAACTGATATTGACTATTGATCCACATAATCACAACCATGCACAACTAGATCATTTAAACATGAATGCTCCTTACTTAGGACTGGCATATTAATATCATTTGAAAAATCATTATTGTCAACTTCATTTACTGGGCAAATCAGGACATCCTCCTCCATAGCAAAGTCATCATTACCTTAGAATGATGCACAAATAGGGATAGCAGGGGTGTGAGTGCCTTGACATTCATTTTCAACACTTAGATTATATCTTTCATCAACATTGGGGGCTGTAGGACAGCAAATTTTTTTAGAGAAATAACCTTTTTGAATTCCATGCCTCCAATTTTTTTCAATATCTATTGCAAACTAATGTGCCTAATGCAATGTGGTGGGCTCCTTATCTCTCAATCTATAACTCATTTTCTTATCCAATGCTCCCAAATAGACAATTAGGCACAATGCATCATTAAGTCTCATACATTCTGGTATTCTATTCAATGCCTTCATAAATCTAAAGTTAAAGGCTGGGATCAACTCATCTTCTTCAATATGGATATACATAAAATTACTAATAACTACATATTTAGATATTCTTTCACCATATTGTCCTAAAAATGTAGATTTAAATTCTTGCCAAGAGCTGACAAAGTAAGCTGGAAGATAGGAGAACTAGCCTCTTGCATCTTCATCTAGAGATTGAACAAATAATCTCATAACAACATCTTCATGGTCAACCTCAAAATCATCTATCACATTTAAAAACTGCTGCAAGTGTCTCTCAGCTGATTCATCCTTTATACCATTGAATTTAGGCAAATACTTTCTAATTTTAGATGGATAAGCATTTGGATAGCCACAAATGCCACTAAAATTTATGGGCCTATATATGTCAATGTTGAAACTTCTTCTATTACATGGTTGGGACGGATTACTATACATTATTGCATTTGACACCTCACAAGGGTGCATAGGTTGATAATACATCTTTATGTGTTTTTGCAACCCTCATCTCAACTTAGATTTTCAATCAATAACCTTAGGCCTTAAAAAAAACAAACTACTATTTCAACTTGCCTAAAGTCCTTTATAGGAGTCTTTTCAACAATATTGCATGCATCTTTTGGAAATACAAACTATGTTCTCAGCAAATACAAAAGCATGCAATCTCTCACCAACATTTCCCTTTTAACCAGTGCTACTTCACCAAATAGGGAATCTTTTAAAACTTATAAAAATTCCTGGATATGTTGTAGCCTTTGACAAGTTCATTCAACAGAGTCACCACCTCCTTGTAGAGGAATGAGCTTTGAACAAGCTGAAGCTGAAAATTCATTTCTATTCTTTCTTGGTTCTCCAAAAGAAGAGCCACACATAAAACTTTAAATTTGTTGCAACAAGGCACTTCCAAGTCTGACTTTTTAATCTTTTTGACTCACAACTTCATGGATATGACACTACATCTCCCCAGTAGAGTTGCCATTTTGTTGGTGACTCGGATGGGCAAGACTTTACCAGAGATTCCTAAATAATACATTTAATCACATCCCGAGCGGAGTCACCATTTTGTTGGTGACTCGGATGGGCAAGACTTTACCAGAGATTCCTAAATAATACATTTAATCACATCCCCAGCAGAGTTGCCATTTTGTTGGTGACTCGGATGGGCAAGACTTTACTAGAGATTCCTAAATAATACATTTAATCACATCACCAGTGGAGTTGCCATTTTGTTGGTGCCTGAATCAGTAGAGGGTTTGCCATTTCCAATGCACAGGCAGATTTAGCCAACAGATACGGGAGGTTCCATGAGCTACCTCCCCTTCACTTCTAGTTCTACCGCACCAAGGGGGGTATCCCTATAGCTAAAGATTTGACATGTGACTCGCCCAATGACAGAAAGATTTAGATTTACAACAACAGGTAGAATACTCTCATGTAAGGACCAAGATTTGAATGATAGATCACAAGTTTGGCAACTTTCTTGAACATATCTAACTGGTTGAGAATGAGAATATGCAGGGGTCCTAATCCTACTCCTACAACTAACAGGTTAGAATAATGGAATGATTTGAATAATGTTTTGGATGCAAGACAGGGGGTTTTGGATCATATCTACTAATCCAGAAGCAGACCGGTACCTATCTCAGGACAAGGAGTCAACTAGACGTATACAAGAGAATGGCTTGCAACTGGAATTCAAGTTTCAAGGGGTTAGGATTGGTTTTTTTCCTTACAAACACCACCCAAGGATAAGTATTTAACTGTCTCTACTTATAAATATCCTTCTTGACATACAACCTTCTCCATAATTAGTCTAAAACAATTTAATCCACTCCTTGAATGGAAGTTAGAGATCAAGCATGTGATATAGAGATCTATATCCTAGAATCTGAGAAACCCTTAGAAACCAAATTCAAAAGAAGAAAATGCATACAACAAATGGAGACAGACAAATAAGCACATGCAATAATGTATTTTTCATATAAAATGACATGAAACTAAACATATGTACAAGATGCATTCAGATGCAACTCATAAACTCCAACAGAGATAAAACAACCAAGAAAATGCTTTGTCTTTCATTATTTTTCCCCCAAAAATGCCCAAGACTTCAACAACCCAAAATGAGTAACACAGTTTGCATTTTATAGCAAGACTGTGTACTTAGCAATAATTTCATGGCATTTCAAAATTTCTGCTAGATACAATGCACCAAGAATGGTGCCCAAAATATTGAATGTAGCAGGTGGGATCAAGAGATGTGCAGCCGCTTGGAGGTTTTCCATTAAAATTAGTGGTTGACCTATCCATTGTTGATCAGACCTCTGTAATTCTGCCATCAATAGCCAACTACCTACAGTTTACTGGTTCACAAGCCCCTGAAGCTCCTTCCTGCCAAGAAACACAAACGTAGACATACAAAACCTCCTGCTCCTGAAAGTTTGAAGGGTGGCCATTGATTCCTTCTATCACTAACATCTGCGGCCATAATCATGCTTTGAAAAGTCATTGACCAGTGATATCATGCCACATAGGCACCCTGTGCTTCCATCACTGACTTTTTTCATCCATCATTTTGTTGCAAGGTGTGACCCTTGGTCTTCTTGTTTATCACTGTACTGCGGTGGTTTGTGACAAGGCCTTAACCGCCTCCTGTGCTTGTTAAGTCAAGTGGTTGTATCGAGCATTAATAGGTCGATCTTTTGGTGTAACAATAGCTAACAATTGGTATCAGAGCCAAGGTCACGGGTTCAAACCCCGCACTTGCACTGGGGGGGATTGTTGCAAGGTGTGACCCTTGGTCTTCTTGTTCAGCGCTACACTATGGTGGTTTGTGACAAGGGCTTAACCGCCTCCGGTGCTTGTTAAGTCAAGTGGTTGTATCGGGCATTAATAGGTTGATCTTTTGGTACAATGGTAGCTAACATGTATCTTTGTATATACAAAGGGGTTTGTATGTACAAATGCAAATATACATTGGCGAGTTTGCAAAATTTTCAATCAACCTTTGAAAATGGTGAAAAAATGGTTATATGCATCTTTGAATACATATCGAGCTTAAAAAAGGTGCTTATACATTGAAGAATCTATCACTGTCGGGTTGCATGTATATTTTGTGTTGTATATTCAGACATACAACGACTAGATACAAAGGAAAACATGCAATGAAAAGATGCATTGGCAGCGTACAAGGAAGTTATACAATGCTGAATGTATATCGGGTTCACTGTAGCTGATGCATATGGAAATATACAATGGAAAATATACAAAGGAGTGCACATGCATTCGCTACAGTGACAGAGGGTCATTGGCAAGACAGGACGCATCGGTAGTCAACTCTAGAGTTTGCCTGACGGCCGATGCATATACATTGAAAAGAGATAGAAGGGGTCTTGTACATTCGGTGACGCACAAAGAAGGAGATACATTTGGTGGGGTCCACCTCACATGCAAAGGGATTTGTATCTCATGTACAAAGAAGAATATAAATGAGATATGCATTCACCGTGTACAATGAAATTGTGCAAGGGGGCCAATATACAAGTGATGGGGCCCACAGACATACAAGGGTCATTGTATCTCCAACATACAAGTTGCAATGTATATGCGACATACAAGTAAAATACAAAAGGAAAGATGTAGAGGTGTTTGCATATACAAGGATTGACATACAAGCGGAATATACGAGGTGGACGTGGCCAAAGAATTTGCAATATTTGTGAAATATTTTGAAATCTACCATTGTATGTTGGGGATTGTATATTCCAAATATACAATTGAATGTGTAAGAAAAAGATACAAAGTCAATATGCAAGCAAATTATGGATAACGTCAAAGTTCCTCAAGCATGGTGGGCTCGCATGATTGTATATCGTGTTTGTATATGCGATGTGCATTCCTAGGTATACAAACCCGGACCTGAAGAGATATACATTTTGGTTGATGCAGTGTCAAGTCCGTAGCTTGCATGTATGTATGCTTGTATATGTACGATATACAAAGGGTAATATGCAAAGAAAAGGATACAAGACAGATTTCAGAGGTTTTCAAGACCAATTGATAAGTGCAGTGAAATCCACCTTGTATGTATATTGTGTTTGTATATGCAATATACAAAGTGATTACATAAGGGGAATGTACAAGGCCCGGACCCGATAGAAATTTCAATTTGTTCTATGATGTTTTGGGGTCCACCTTGTATGAGGGGCGATTGTATTTATATACAATCCCACGTGCATTTTTAGATGCAAAAGGAAAAAGTGCATTGGTTCATCAGCGAGAGACTACACATCAGCGAATGCTCCCAGGGTTGCTCCGATGGCTGATGGAGATGAAAATACCTAGCGATAGAGAGCCAGTCATGGGATGACACATGTCCAGGCATGATTGCATGTATATACAATCTTGTATATACAAAGATTTGAATGTACTGTGGGTGGTTGAATGTATATGCATTTGCATATACGAGGGTGAAAAAGGCAAAATGATGGATGGAAAAAGTCAGCGATGGAAGCATAGGGTGCCTACATGGCACGTTATCACTGGTCAATGACTTTTCAAAGCATGATTGTGGCCGCAGATGTTAGCGATAGAAGGAATCAATGGCCACCCTTCAAACTTTTAGGCACAGGAGGTTTTGTATGTTTACGTTTCTGTTTCTTGGTGGGAAGGAGCTTCAGGGACTCGCGAACTAGTAAACTGTAGGTAGTTGGCTATTGATGGTGGAATTGCAGAGGTCTGATTGACGATGGATAGGTCAACTACCAATTTTAATTGAAAATCTCCAAGCGACTGCACAGCTCCCGATCCCACCTGCTGCATTCAATATTTTGGGCGCCATTCTTGGTGCATTGTATCTAGCATAAATTTTGAAATGCCATGAAATTATTGTTGAGTACACAGTCTTGCTATAAAATGCAAACTGTGTTACTCATTTCCGGTTGTTGAAGACTTAGGCATTTTTGGGGGAAAAATAATGAAAGACAGAGCATTTTCTTGGCTTTTTTATCTCTATTGGAGTTTATGAGTTGCATCTGAATGCATCTTGTACATATGTTCAGTTCCATGTCATTTTATATGAAAAATGCATTATTGCATGTGCTTATCTGTCTGTCTCCATTTGTTGTATGCATTTTCTTCTTTTGAATCTGGTTGCTAAGGGTTTCTCAGATTCTAGGATATAGATCTCTATATCACATGCTTGATCTCTAACTTCCATTCAAGGAGTGGATTAAATTGTTTTAGACTAAGTATGGAGAAGGTTGCATGTCAGCAAGGATATTTGTAAGCAGAGACAGTTAAATACTTATCCTTGGGTGGTGTTTGTAAGGCAAACACCAATCCTAACTGATGCAAAGCATCCACCAAAAACCCTAACATACATTCTCAACCGTATGTCCATGCATTATTAAATATATATATAAACTCTATTTCAATAACCCTTCTCTTTATTTTCCTATCGCAAGGTACATTTCCCCTTATACATGCAAACTCTCACCTACCATGCCCGTGACCCTTGCATTTGCTTCGCACTGTATACTCATACATACAATGCCTGACCTGTGACCACTGGTTTCCACTACCATTCCTGTTGGTCACTTCTTGCATCTAGCGCAATGTATCTTCCAACATACATTCGCGATATAACTATGAGCACTGTTCACTCCACCGAACATACATAGAATTCTCAACCTACTATCGCTGATTCCTGTTACCTCCACTACCGGTCATCCCATGTATCTTTCGACAATGTATCAGCGCATTGTATACATACAATTGATACATACAAATCAAAATATATAGCCACCGAATATTCCTTTGGATATGCCCTCAATGTATGTTTGACTGGCGTTGACTTCTTTGTATCTACGGAATGTATTTTTGAATATACATTCAAAATATACAACCCATAATATGCATTTGCCGAATATTCCTTAGAACATTCCTTCCAAAGATAGTTGACCATTGACTTTCCCTTGTATTAGCCCGATGTACATTCACAATGTACATTCCCAATATGCAAACTCAAAAGTGCTTCTGCGGGATACACACAACATACATATGCAGGATATACATAAATTGTATGCAAACTTTGTATAGCCTTAATGTACATTCGAAATGTACAAACACAACATGCAAATAGAAAGTGTATCTTCCATATACGTTAGTGAATGTATCTTTGACTCTGTCGTTGACTATTAAGAGTTTCTCTCTCCTCTATACCTCCTATTTCTTGTATATCCCAACATACAACATTGATTATACTAAAGTGATATATGCACAACATGCGAATGCGATACACAAGGATTGTATGCAAAAGGAGCATACACACAACTTGTATGACCCGATGTACAATATCGATATACACAGAGATTGTATATCGACCCTTTACCAAATCCACAACATACGAACCTGATATGCAAATGACGTATACACACAAAATGACCCTCGAATGCAAAAGTGATATACACAAGAAATGTATATCCGAAATACTTCATCTTTGTATCATCAAAACATTCATTTTTAACAAGTTCTAACACCCAAACTGGTTAGCGATATATGCACAGATACAAATGCAATATACACACAGACTGTAAGTGACATACAAACACTGTATATCTATCAAATGTACATTTTGACAAAACCCTCAAAACTTCACAAATTTCACACAGAAAATACTACGATCGGGCCGAACCATTTCCTGGGCAACTTTAACTTAGAATTTAACTTTCAAACCCTAGCACATGAGGATGCTAGGATAAATCATAGCATGCTATAAATTGATCCCACAAACATGGAATGTACGAATAGAAAAATGAAAATACAAACTAATCTACTGTACATGTCCATTCCACCGATTCAGAGAGTCAACCAGTGGAATGGATGAATGAATCCATTTTGCCTACAAAATCAAAATCGACTATACAGATAGATCAAAAATTAAACAAATGAAACAACGGGATCTTCTTTATTTCAATAATAGAAATGCATACCATAGCCCCACTATAACACAATACTCAGTCTGATCTCCAAAACACAATATCTCTCTGTTTCTCTTATGCAACAATATATGTCCAACAAACTGAGCTAGGGCAAATATATCTACTCCTCACAATAGTACAGAGTCAATTCCCAATGGCTGGGAGACTTCCAAGCGGCTGGGAGAGGACAACTAGCATAACAAACTTCTAACTGACTTGCACATAAACCTAGATTGACTAAAAACATAAGAATTGGTCACATGGACCTTATTACATCACAAAGTCAAAACATACTCTAATTAGACTTATGCTTTATTTTGAAGGGGTGCTCCTAGACCATACTCCCTAGAAGAAGAAATCTCAAGTCCACTTGAGATGAGAGTATGTAGGTCTGAACCATGTTTGTTGATCTGTTCTTTAGTCATCCACACTGCTTCTGAATCAGGTTTTCCCTGCCAAGACACCAAATATTCCAAATATTTTTTGTTCCAGGTCTTCTTGAGCACTCTTGTGTCTAAAATCTTCTGCAACTGTGGTGGATCATGTTTAAGAATGTCATCAGTGACTGTATATTAGAATGTGTCATGTTCTTCATCTGGATTATGCTTGTATGGAGTTAAATCACATACATTGAATATAGGTGATAAACCAAGATCAGAAGGGAGTTGGATCTCATAAGCATTCTGTCCATGCTTTTTCAAAATCTAACATGGTCCAATCTTCCTCTGCATTAGTTTTGTATATTTGCCTTTAGGAAGTCTTTCCTTTTTTAAATGAACCCATACCAAATCTCCAACATCAAACTATACATCTTTCTTCTTTTGATCAGCATACTCCTTATACTTCAAAGTGGTTTGTTGGAGTTGGTCCTTAACCTGATCATGTACCTCTTTTATAGCTTTTGCAAAAGCTTCTCCATCTGCACTAACAGAATCTCCTGTAGGCAAGTTTCTTAACTGCAAAATACCTCTTGGGTGTATACCATACACTATCTAAAAAGGTGATTTCCCTGTACTCCTATTGACAGTATCATTGTAAGAAAATTCTGCCTGTGATAGGATATTATCCCATTTGTCTCCATGTTGTCTTGTCAAGCATCTGAGTAAATTCCCTAAGGAACGATTTACCACTTTAGTCTGTCCATCCATTTGAGGATGATATGCGGATGAGAAAGACAAATTTGTTCCAAGTTTCTTCCACAAAATTCTCCAGAAATGACCAATAAACTTCACATCCCTATCTGACACTATGCTCAAGGGCAATCCATGTATTCTTACTATTTCTTTGAAAAACAATTCTTCAATATATGAAGCATCAGCAGTGGTTTTGCATGGCAAGAAATGTGCCATTTTGTTGAATCTGTCCACTACGACAAAAACACTATCATATCCTTTTCTGGTTCTAGGTAAACCCAAAACAAAATCCATACTTATGCTTTCCCATGGTCTAGAAGGAATGGGTAAAGGCTGACATAAACCTGCATTAGTTGATCTTCCTTTTGCTTTCTGACATATCACACATGTCTTGACAAATTTTCTAACATCTGATTGTAACTTAGGCCAATAATAATGTCTTCGAACAAGATCAAGAGTCTTATCCAAACCAAAATGTCCTGCCATAGCTCCACAATGTTTCTCTTTTATGATGTTCAACCTCATAGAACACCTTGGAATACACAACTATCCACCTTTGAACAGTGATCCATCTTGGATCAGAAATTTAGAGAACTTAGCATGGTATTTCTTTCCAAAAGAAGTACATACCTGATATATCTCTCCAAAATCTTCACCATCATCATACATGGTCTTCAATGAATCAATGCCAACACTTTCCAACTGGATCTAGTTGACTGTTAGAGCTCTCCTACTCAAGGCATCAACTACCTTATTTTTGACTCCTTTCTTATGCTTCAATGTGAAAGTAAAATCTTGCAAAGTTTTTACCCATTTCATATGTCTATGGTTCAACTTTTCCTGGCTGTTGATAAAGCTTAGAGCCCGATTATCTGTGAATACTATGAATTCTTTTGGCATCAAGTAATGCCTCCACTTCTTGAGTGACTGGACTAAAGCATACATTTCCAAATCATATGATGAATACCTCTTTTTAGCATCATTGAGCTTCTCATTGAAAAATACAATTGGTCTACCTTCTTGGCTAAGTACTGCTCCAATTGCCATGTGACTTGCATCACATTTGACCTGAAAAATTTTGGTAAAATATGGAAGTGCAAGGACTGGCTGCTATGCCACTTTCTTCTTCAATGTTTCAAAGGAATCATCTGCTTCCTTAGTCCAAGCAAATCTGCACTTTTGTCCTCCTTTTATAGTATCAAGCATGGGTGCACAAATATGACTAAACCCTCTTATGAACTTTCTGTAGAAGGTTGCTAATCCATGGAAACTTCTGACATCATTCATAGTCCTTGGAGTTGGCCAAGACACTATGGCACTCACCTTCTCCTTATCCATTTGTAGCTTTCCTTGTGAAATGACAAAACCCAAATATGTGATCTCCTTCTGCATGAACAAACACTTGTCCAAATTTATCATCAGCGGCTCTTCATATAACATCTTGAGAACCAAATCTATATGTCTGAGATGTTTTTCCTTTGTGTTGCTGAAAATTGGAATGTCATCTAGATATACTATGACAAATTTTGCCATGAATTCTCTCAAAACCTCATTCATCAATCTCATAAAAGTACTAGGCGCATTAGACAAACCAAAAGGCATAACTTTCCACTCATACAACCCTTCATTGGTTTTGAATGTTGTTTTCCATTCATCTCCTGGCCTAATCCTAATCTAATGATAACCACTCTTCAAGTCTATTTTTGTAAAATACTTAGCACCTCCCAAACAATCAAGTAAATCCTCTATCCTAGGTATTGGAAACATATACCAGATTGTTATCTTATTAATAATCTTGGAATCTATGCAAAGCCTCCAAGTGCCTTCTTTCTTTGGTGCTAGGACAGCTGGTACTGCACATGGGCTTAAACTTTTGCTAATCAGACCTGTGTCTAGCAATTCCTCAATTTGTCTTGCTACTTCTGCATTCTATTCTGGAGTTAGCTTATATGCTTCTTTGTTTGGAAGTGTAGATCCTGGGATTAGATATATGCAATGGCTGATATCCCCTACAGGTGGTAGGGATATTGGCATTCCATCAGAGATGATGCCTTTATACTTATCGAATAACTCTTGGACAGTTGAGTCTATGAACCTCTACTTCTTCTCTTTCTTGACTTCTTGCTGTTGTTCTCTATTCACTATCAGACATGGAATTAGAGCATATGCAACTACACCTTCTTCTACCACTTCTTTCATGAATTGGTTTCTTTCCATCAGCATTACCTTCACCTCCTTTCCTTTTGATTTCTCCTCCTTCTCTATCTGTGGGATCAACTCTGTCACCATACCATCTTTGGTGATTGTATAGGTGTTCCTAACACCATCATAGCATGCCTTCAAATCATACTGCCATGGTCTTCCAAATAAAAGATGGCAAGCATCCATCTTGGTGATATCAAACAACAACTTGTCCTTATATGCTCCAATCTGAAATTCTACCCAAGCCTGCTCTTCTACAACTATTTGCTGACCTTGGGTAAGCCATGAGACCTTATTTCAGGATGGGTGAGGCAATCTTCTAAGCTTAAACTTTGTTACCATTTCATCAGATACAAAATTTTCAGTAGAACCAGAATCAATTAAAACTTTACATGCCTTATCTCTTGCCTTGCATGTAGTTCTGAAAAGAGACTTCCTTTGTGGGGGTTCTCTGTCAAGTACCTTCATGGTAGTCATTGTTCTCCTCATCATCAGAGATTCTCCACTCTCTAGATATCCATAATTGTCAGGAGCATTCACACTTTGAAAAGTGTTTGAGCTTGTTACACTTTGGCTATCAGGTTCTTCGATCAGATTCGTTCTCCTTTCTCCTATTGAACTGGTTGCCTTTTCTGGACATCTGCTAGCTATATGGCCTTCTTTATTATAGTTATAACATCTGATAGATCGTCTGCCCTGAGATCTTCCTCTAAAAGGTCTTCTACCTCTGAAGTTTCCTTGCTGATTATAACTTCCTCTCTGGTTTTGACTGTTATCTCCCTTGCTATTGTCATGACTGGATTCTCCCTGATATCCAAATCCATGTCCTCTGCCTCTAAAAGGACCTCTTCCACCTCTTTGATGTTTTCCTCTTCCTCGATTGTTCTATGCTTTTCTTCTCTTTAATTTCTCTTCCACTTTCAATGCCAACTGAAAACATTTTTGAACTGTATCTGGGTTATGCAGATTCAAAACTTCCTGAATGTTGAACCTCAATCCATTAAGGTATCTGGCTACCCTTTCTTCCTCACTCTCTTTTACTTTTGTCTTGACACAAAGTTTCATGAATTCTTCAGTATATGAGCTAACATCTAGCTCCTTCTACTTCAAATTTTGTTTCCTCTTATGCAATTGGATGCTATAATCCAATGGAACATAGGCTTCTTTTACTAAAGCCATCATCTTCTTCCATGTAGCAACTCTACACTTTCCTTCTTGTACTCGGTCATCTTGGATGAAATTCCACCAAGTTAATGCAGCCTCTTTCATTTTTGATTGGGCTATCTTTACCCTCTGGTGTTCTGGTATCTCCTCTGTCTCAAAGAAATTGTTTAAGGAGTCTATCCACTCCATCACCAAATCAAGATCCATCTTTCTTGTAAACACTGGCAAATCTAGTTTCACATCCATGGTTCTCTCCATGGATTTGAGGGCATTAATCAAGGGTCTCTGGTCTGCAGGAATGTCTTCCTTGTTCCACCTAGGGATCTCTTCTTCTTCCCTATCTTCTTCTTTACCAGAACCTACTCTGTCCCTCAACTTCTCCAACTCATTTTTCAATGCCTAATTCTAAGCCTTTACAACAATGCTCTCTGCAATCTGCTTCTTTACCAGAACTGCCAACTCAGCATTGGTCATCCTTACCAGAATCTCTGATGTTTCTTCTTCATCTGACATCTTACCATCTTCTTATCTTTTCCCGAAGATCCTTCCTTTGTTCTGATACCACTATGATGCAGAGTATCCACCAAAAACCCTAACATACATTCTCAACCACATGTCCATGCATTATTAAATATGTATATAAAGTCTATTTCAATAACCCTTCTCTTTATTTTCCTATCCCAAGGTACATTTCCCCTTATAAATGCAAACTCTCACCTACCATGTCCGCAACCCTTGCATTTGCTTCACACTGTATACTCGTACATACAACGCCTGACCTGTGACCACCGATTTCCACTACCATTCATGTCGATCACTTCTTGCATCTAGCACAATGTATCTTCCAACATACATTCGCGATATACCTATGAGCACTGTTCACTCCACCGAACATACATACAATTCTCAACCTACTATCGCCGGTTCCTGTTACCTCTGCTACCAGTCGTCCCATGTATCTTTCGACAATGTATCAGCGCATTGTATACATACAACCGATACATACAAATCAAAATATACAACCACCAAATATTCCTTCAGATATGCCCTCAATGTATGTTTGACTGGTGTTGACTTCTTTGTATCTGCGGAATGTATGTTTGAATAGACATTCAAAATATACAACCCATAATATGCATCTACCGAATATTCCTTAGAACATTCCTTCCAAAGACAGTTGACTACTGACTCTCCCTTGTATTAGCTCGATGTACATTCACAATGTACATTCCCAATATGGAAACTCAAAAGTGCTTCTACAGGATACACACAACATACATGTGTGGGATATATAGAAATTGTATCTGATCCTCCTAGTGATATACATAGACTTTGTATATCCTTAATGTACATTCGAAATGTACAAACTCAACATGTAAATAGAAAGTGTATCTTCCATATACCTTAGCGAATGTATCTTTGACTCCGCCGTTGACTATCAAGAGTTTCTCTCTCCTTTGTACCTCTGGTTGCTTGTATATCCCAACATACAATAGTGATTATAGTAAAGTGATATATGCACAACATACGAATGTGATACACACAGATTGTATGCAAAAGGTGCATACACACAACTTGTATGATCCGATGTACAATAGCGATATACACAGAGATTGTATATCAACCCTTTACCAAATCCACAACATACGAACCTAATATGCAAATGAAGGATACACACAAAATGACCCTCAGATGCAAAAGAGATATACATAAGAAATGTATATCTGAACTACTTCATCTTTGTATCATCAAAACATGCATTTTTAACAAGTTCTAACACCCAAACCGGTTAGCGATATATGCACAGATACAAATGCAATATACACTCAGACTGTAAGTCACATACAAACACTGTATATCCGTCAAATGTGCATTTTGACAAAACCCTCAAAACTTCACAAATTTCACACAGAAAATACTATGATCGGGCCGAACCATTTCCTGGGCAACTTTAACTTAGAATTTAACCTTCAAACCCTAGCACATGAGGATGCTAGGATAAATCATAGCATGCTATAAATCGATCCCACAAACATGGAATGCATTAACAAAAAAATGAAAATGCAAACTAATGTACTATACATGTCCATTCCACTGATTCAGAGAGTCAACCGGTGGAATGGATGAATGAATCCATTTCGCCTACAAAATCAAAATCGACTATACAGATAGATCAAAAATTAGACAAATGAAACAATGGGATCTTCTTTATTTCAATAACAAAATGCATACCACAGCCCCACTATAACATAATACTCAGTCTGATCTCCAAAACACGATATCTCTCTATTTCTCCTATGCAACAGTATATGTCCAACAAACTAAGCTAGGGCAAATATATCTACTCCTCACGAGTAGTATAGAGTCAATTCCCAGCGGCTGGGAGACTTCCAAGTAGCTGGGAGAGGACAGCTAGCATAACAAACTTCTAACTGACTTGCACATAAACCTAGATTGACTAAAAACATAAGAATTGGTCACATGGACCTTATTACATCACAAAGTCAAAACATACTCTAATTAGACTTATGCTTTATTTTGAAGGGGTGCTCCCACACCACTAACCCCTTGAAACTTGAATGCCAGTTGCAAGCCATTCTCTTGTATACGTCTAGTTGACTCCTTGCCCTGAGATAGGTACCGGTCTACTTCTGGATTAGTAGGTATGATCCAAAACCCCCTGTCTTGCATCCAAAACATTAATTCAAATCATTCCATTATTCCAACCTATTAGTTGTAGGAGTAGGATTAGGAACCCTGCATACTCTCATTCTTAACCAGTTATATATGTCCAAGAAAGTTGCCAAACTTGTGATCTATCATTCAAATCCTGGTACTTACATGAGAGTATTCTGCTTGTTGTTGTAAAGCTAAATCTTTCTATCATTGGGCGAGTCACATGTCAAATCTTTAGCTATATGGATACCCCCCTTGGTGCGGCAGAACCAGAAGTGAAGGGGAGGCAGCTCATGCAACCTCTCGTATCTGTTGGCTGAATCTACCTGTGCATTGGAAATGGCAAACCCTCTGCCGATTCGGGTACCAAAGTCACAACTCTACCTTCAAACTATTTGTTGAAACATTTTACCTTCTACAGATAGATATGGTTTCTCTTTTCTGACTACCCATATGGGTCTACATTTGCAAGGTAAATTCAAGCATTTTGACTATATTTTTTTGGTTTCTTGCTTGATGGAGGAAAAATACCCATTGTTTCCCTTACTGTGCCATGAATGGCTGCTAGGGGTTCTATTTATATGAAGGCCTTCTCTATTTTTTTTTGGGTTTCCTATTTGTTAGAGAAAATGCTATTGCATATTTACACTTTATTCATAACAAAAAGTGGAAAATATTTGTTCTATCTTTGTTGTCCAACTGAGCTTTCCCATGGCCATCCCTTGCTCCTTGATATGAAAGGTAAAAATAAACAACGATTCTCTGGAACATTAGGGTTTTGCTAATGATGACTATCTAAAAGAAGATGTTACTATATTTTTATCATTTTTATTACACCTTCACTGTGCCTTGCAACTGTAGCACATTGGAGTTTCATGTTTTACAAGAAACTATATTATATGCTTCATTGACTACTCTGTACCATCCTTGTGGCTCTTTCTTTCTTATGAATGTTTCATTGCTAAGCATGATGTTGTTCCATTACTTTGAAGCTTGATGTGACAAGTTGACTATCTCATTCATAATACTATGGTCATTTCACTTGTCATTATTGTTTTGTGCTTACTTCTTTGTAAGGTGTCCATCTCCTTTTAATTTGTATCTTCAACTGATCAGTTATAAATGATAGTCCTGACATTGTGCATGTATGATTTACTTCCTGAGTATTGCTAATATATGACTGTCTCATCATGCATTCTGAGAGTCATATGTTATGAACAAAATGTTGTCTCTTCTCATCTAAACCTTCCTACATATTCTTTCATTCTATAAGTTGTATCTTTAAATGCCTTTGCAAATCTCTTTTTGATTATTATACTAAAGCTTTCATGGAAGGATTTCAGACATAGTTGTGTTGTGCCCTTACCTGTCATGAGCTGAGATAGTTTACACTTCTATAGATAATTGTCATTATGTTGATTCCTAGATTGTCCCAACTGTCAAACTGTTACTAGCTTCTTCATGGTATATTGATTGCCTTCAATATAAATAGTAACTATCTCTTCCATGGCTATGCTTGCAATGTTAATGCATCATTTTGACATTAGATAGTTACCAAAGCTTGGAAATTGCTTATTTCTCATAACATTGTCTACTGTTTTGCAATTTTACTTCTGTATTGGTTGCTCTAGGATTTGATGAAATTCTTCTCCACTTTGGTAACTGTGTAATACCAGTATTTGCATTCTTTAGATAGCACTCCATGTTAATAGTGATTGTAAAATGTTTAATAATGTACCCTTGCCTGGATTTTGCATAAGGAATTTACAACCATTAAATGCTTACTTCATTAGCATGATATTATGGTTGCATTGTCATCACAGGCTGCTCCATTTACTATTGTTTGATGAATTATAATAATGGCTATGTGAAGAGGGGCTTTATCTTATCATCTGAGTAAAGTATAATTCATAGCAGTGTAGCAGTAACTTTGCAACCTTATACAGTTTGATTGTTCCTTTGTATAAATATCATAGCTATTAGCTACTCCCTATGTGGCAGTGACCTATACCTTCATTGATATGTTGTCCCGGTGTTTCTCCATATGGTTGTATGATTGTTTATTCTTGCATAAACTTATGACTGTTGTCTCCACCATTCAGTGATCAGGATAGATACAATGCCCTAGGCACTTTTGCATGAAAAGTACTTCAAATGCATGTATTTATATGGTATAAACAAAAAGAAATAATGATGTGACAACCAAGAGATGATGTAAAACCATAATGCAAATGATGCACTTTTACTCAGTTTTTCATATTATTTAAGTAGTTTAAATAAGCTCATTTCTCACTTGTGATTCCCATTTCAAAGTGAATGGGGGCAACCTCATTGCACCTTTGACTTGGTTGTCATGAATTGACAATGTGCTTAGTTACCTTATAAATTGATCTTCAATCAGAATATGCTTTTATTTGAAAAGCTAAACCATGTTTCTCACTTATCCATATCCCTCTTAAGGGCAGCGTGCTGGGCTCAACCCTTGTGGGAGCTCATTTTTTTCCACCACATGCTATGATGTCAAACAAGATGAATCATGTAATGATAATGAACTTGTACCTGCACAGTGAACAAACAAGTTAGCAAAATAATAAAGTTGAAATTTTCCAATGATGCATTAATTCTTCTGCTCCTGAAAGCTCTTGAATGTTTGTGAAATCTACATATTTGGTCAAATGTATTATAGATGTAGGCTATATTTTTGTTGATAGGACATATGATGAGATTTATATCCAGAGTTCTAACCCAATCCTTTCATCATCATGCAAGCTCATCCAAAGATCAACAACAAGAGAAGCTAGGAACCAAAGGAGATAAACACAAGACTATGCCACAGGCAATGATGGATATACTTTCTCTTCCTATGTTTTTCTACTTTTCTTTAGTTGTATAGTCTATGTTTATGTTGCATTTCATCATGTATGATCAGTTACTCCCACGACTTGTGTAGGACATCATGTTTCGTTGTGAAATGAATAAACACAAAAATACTATGCAAATTTATGTAATTTCTTGTGTTGTAAAATATTGCATAATAAAAACTAAATTCCACTTGAAAGCATTCATATGCAATGATTAAGCCTTAGTAGAATTTTTTTAGAGTACCTTTCACCTTTGATGTAATCAGTTGGTTCAGCTCTACCAAATTGAGCTATAAGTGAAATTTTGGTAACAATTTCTTTGCAACTTTTTATGGAATCCTGGCCCTAGCCCACATTTTCTTTTTGAAAATTCTTGAAATACCCGTATAATGCTACATTTTGTTTGTCAATATTTCCCAAACTGTTTAGGTGATTTCTAATTTGTACAACTATTGGTGCATGATCAAGCCAACCAATATTACCTATACCTAGTAACTCTCTTAGAAAATAGAACAATAGACAGATTATTAGGATTCTATACTTGAAGGGATATTTTGTGTCTTTTGTCCTTTTTGGGTTCTCAATCAGTTGTTGCTAGAGTAACTCATATAGGTCATAGTTAGTGTTGTTCTTGACCATATCATATGATGTATATATGGTAGTTGTAAAAACAAAGTTCTCCCTATTGGAGAAATAGATCTTGTAACCAATGACCTTTGATGCAAATCTCACTATTGGATCCACAATATCATTTACAGTTAATGCTCTTTTATCAAATTTTGTACCTATCAATTATATTATTATGTTTATCTTCATGGACTTCAATTCCATAACCTTTCTGGTAGAACACATGCCAATAACTGCTTTGATGGTATCCTTTGTTATCATATAGGGCTTGTCAAGACAAAAGAATTCATTATGTATCATGCTCAACACATATCTAAACTAGGCATCATTCGGGAGCATAGGAAAATCCAACCAGCTGTCTAATTTCTTCTCACCCAGGGTACTATACTCTTCTTTAACTTTGACTTTGTCATCAATCAGTTACTTTAGATAAATATTCCCTAATTTTACATGATCATATTCATGTAGGTTTGTATGTATGTATGCCCTAACATCTTCTGTATGCATAACACCATGTAGAATTTAAAAAATGTGCCATCCAGATCAGTCTCTAAAGATTTAAAGGGGTGCTTCTTGAACTTAGGGCAAGGCCTTTCAGTTATCTCAATTACTTGAGGAGTATACGTTTTTGTAGATTAAACACAAAGAATTTTTGAGAGAGATAACAATAAATACATTTTGCCTATGTTAGGGTTTCTTCATCAGATGCTTGAATTTTCCCTAGCTTGCTTCTCAGGTCCCTTTAGTTGCTTGAGGGTTTGAATGAAAAGTAATTTCTCTTTCAAATGGATCCCTTATATTTTCTTTTTATTAATATTTAATCAAATAAATGCTTCATCCAAAAAGTTGTCAAATCCTTTCTCTATTTTACCTAGTCTATTAAGATTGCTCCATAATTTACCACATTAGATTCTTTGATGCTAAAATATTCTTCAAGAGATTTGTCATTCAACCTTATAATTCATATCTTTGTGCTAGATATCAACACCACATTTATGGCTAGGGGAGTAGGAGTTTTTAGTAAGCCTACCCTAAGCCAAAGCTCTAAATTTACTTCCCAGAGGAAGTACCAGCACCAAAGTCTGGTGCAGACTCACCCTTGACTTGCCACACTTCCTTCTTCACCCAAATTTGATTAATCTCCTTCTTGATCTCTTCCTAATCTGCCTGTTGTACTGGTTCTCTCTTCTCTGCCTGATTATTCCTCTTTATGTTCTTTCTTCTGCAGAACCTTGCAATATGTCCAGGCATGTTACAATTGAAACATACAACACTTCTCTGCCTATTGCTTCTCTCATTCATCCTTGATCTGCATTGGTCAGCCTTGTACAGAAAACTATTGTATGCAAAACAATTTCCATTGAAAGATTGAGCATTCCTTCCATTATTATAGTTGTTCCTTATTTGACTTCTGCATTCACTAGCTTTATAACCAAACCTTTTACATATAAAGCAATTACCTTGGAAGGTCTAAACATTCCTTCTATTGTTATAACCATTCCTTATCTGACTTCTACAATCATTAGCCTTATGACCTGTTTTATTGCAAGTGAAACACTAACCAGAGAATTATAGAATATTTTGATTTACCCTGCTCCTACATTTAGTAGCCTTATGACCAAACTTATTATATGTATTACTATAACCATTGAAAGAAGGGTACCTTTAAGCATTTGGTTGCCTAACCGATGGTCTTCTAGGTCCGTTCCTTTGATTTTGAAGCTATTTGCCTTTGTCCTTGATCTCAACATTCTTTTCTTGACTTGTTTTGAAACTTTCACCTTTCTCGAATCCCAAGCCTTCTTTTTCATCAGGACTCTTCTAACTAGCAAGTATTCTATTAAGTTGTGCAGCACTCACTCTAATTTTTTCTTCTTGAGTCTGTGCATGTTTTAGATTAGCTTTCAAATCCACTTCTTGTTCAAGCTTTGTGTAGTCTTCAGTTTTTTCTTTTCACTAACTGATTTAGGTCTTCTTCTGCTTTTGCTCTTTTTACAACTTCCACTTTCAGATTACTCAAGGTGTCATTTGCAGATATCAATTGTTCACTAACCTCCTTATATTTTTATTTAAACTTCTTGACTTGCTCCCTCAATTTTTTGATGCACTCATCTACTTCGTTGACATTATCTATCTGGTCCTTATTTTCTATTTTATCCTTTTCAAGATCTCCAAGTGCAAGATTGAGTTCTTCATTGACAAGTGTTCATTCTTCTTCAGTTTTAGTGGCATAAATTTCTTCAGGAGGAGTATGACATTTTTTACCTACCATGTGTTTAGTCTCCAAGATCTTCCTCAATCTTTTAGGCTTCTATCGAGGAACTAGGCTCTGATACCAATTTTTGAACACCCAAAGTACTGAGAAGGGGGTGAATAAGTATTGTATTAAACTTATTGTTTATTAAACAAGTAAGCCATTTACCGCATGCAATAACATAACAAATTAAACATAGAAGAAATAACCACAAACCATCACACATGACACCAGGATTTTTTACATGGAAAACCCAAAACTAGGAAAAACCACAGTGAGTGTTAGCTCACAATATATTATGTAGGAACAATACTAGAGGCTCACTGCCCAAAGACAATGTTGACCTTAAGAATGGCTTACTACCAAAATAGGCTGACATTCTAGAGAAAGAAAGGAGGAGGAATGGCTCATTATAAAGTTGAACTACTCAGATTACATCTACACATGCATGCATGCAACTCCAATGAATGCTCAAAATACTGTCTCAAAACTCTTCATCTTAACTGCTCTATTTCACTGCTTTGCTTTTACATTAAGCAAGATCTCTCTAAATTTTAAATTCCACCTATCCTCTCCATGGAATTTAAAATTTCTCACAAAATCCAAGCCTTAACTTTTCATAAATAAGTCCTTACATGTCATACACCTACCCAATCCTAGCCATCCATTCATTCAAACTTGCATTCTCATCCATTGATAATCCCTTGAATCTTGGGGCAACTTTATCATCCAATCCAAACATGCCATTTTTCCAATTCTCTTTGCTTGAGGATCCTCAAGCAATCTCAACCATTGATCCTTAAAATTAATCCTAGCCCTCCAATCCCATCTCTAAAAATCTATAAATTGAGGCCTTCACCTCCCATTTGGAACAAGTCATTGTATGCAATGTTATTCTACCAATTTGAGTGCTCACATATCTATCTATAGTGTAATTCCACTTAATTTAGTGTAGAATACCATCCACTAGGACATATCACTACTAATAGACTCATTTATGGTGCAATTAGATAGTTTAGTGTGTTAGTAGTTTAGTCCAATCTTGAGGTCCCTTGGACTTGAGATTGGGTGCATTTTAGGTTCAATTTGCATCCATTTTAGGTCTCATTTTCATAGGTAGACAGTTGGTACATACTCAAGATTTACCTCATTCTCTGCAACTTTCTCCCTCAAGAAGTGATATTAGATTGAAATGTGCTTTGTCTTTGAGTGCATCACAGATTCTTTGAAATGTTTATGGCACTTGTGTTATCAAAAAGAATAGGAATTGGTCCATCAAACTCAACTTTGAGATCCTTCAAGGTTTTCTTCATCTAGAGCACCTAAGTGTAGCATGATATTGTAGCAATATATTCTGCCTCTGTAGTAGACAAGGAAATTGACTCTTATTTCTTTCTATGCTAGGATAATGCTCTATCTCTAAGGAAGAATGCACCTCCACTTGTGCTTTTCCTATCATCAGCATATCCATCCCAATCTACATCTGTGTAGGCACTCAGAGAAAAATAATTGTTCTTAGCATACCAAGATCAATGATCAGGAGTTCCCTTCAAGTACCTAAATATCCTCTTAACTGCCATCACATGTGACTCTCTAGGATTTGATCAAAATCTGGCCACAAGATAGACTACATGCATGATATCTGGTCTGGTAGTAGTTAAGTAAAGCAACCCTCCAATCATTGAATGTACTTTCTTTGATCAATATTAGGAGATTCATCATTCTGGCTTAGTTTATAAATAGTGACTGTTGATGTATAAAATTGCACAGGTTCTAACACCAACATGGGAAGTTTCAAGAATGTGGAACTTGCTACTTGAAACAACCTCCAGATTTTAAAGAAGTTGGCTCTTCTCTATTTCAATTAGGTTTTGAGCAAAGGGATAGAAATTAACAGGATTATAGATACAGTAAGCAAATCTAACTATGGTGGTATGCCTAAGTGAAAAGTATCCCTTCAATTCAAGCACAATGAAGCTATTCTCAAGATACAATTATATTAAAGAGTAGATGCTGCATGATTAACATAAACAGATAGAATGAACATTATCAAAGGCTTATAACCAGACACTTTACAATGACACAGATGATATCAACTAAGGCACAGAACATAGTTCTTATTAATCTTTCAGCAACATAAAAGGCACAGATACATTAACTTTCTTGTCAAGAACAACAAAATAAAGGCAAAATGACATAAATTGGTCACAACAAAGTCTCTGACTCCTCTTTTAGTTTTCTGACTAAAACTTATCAAAGATCAATGAATCTATTCTCTATATGAATGTGTCTTGATCTATTACAAATACTGCATATTTATAATCATAGATCAGACCCAAAATTGTCTCTAACAACCCAAATCCTTAATGGCCCAATAGAACTGAAGATTACTGGAAGTTCTAGGCGGTTACAATCTTCTGAATCTGGAATGACCATCTCTCCTGCATGCTCATTGGCTAGAACAAAAAATTATGTGGCACACCTCCTGTATTTGAGAGACAGACACATGACGAGACCTGCACGCTTATAACTAAAAAGAAATATGACAGATGGCAGCATCTGCATCAAACTCAAGAACTCCTTCATCTTCAAAGAAATCAAAAGGAAAAAGACACTTGTTGCATTCTGCAGCCTCTAAAATATGATACATGTCTTATCTCGCAGAGCCCTTTAAAACCTGTGTCTTTATACTCAGGTGCCTTCCTTTTATGACACCTATCGCAACCTGCTTTACTTATAAATTGAGACACAATAATAATGGGACCCACAACCTTGGCACTTACTACCCTCAAAGGGATAAAACTGGGATAGATGGCAGCATCCACGCAAATGATAGCTAACACATGGCAACTTCTGTAACACTGCTGAAACAAATAAAACCTTTGAAAGATCTCGCAGAATTTGACACTTGGTGCAACCTGCACAAAACTGTGAATCAAAAAGTTTCTCGGTAAAAGAGTTATGAATAAAGCAACTCCTTCCCACAACCACCATGTGGTATCCTCCGCAAGCTTGAAAATAAATAAACTGTAGCCCACCATCTTTTATACCAGCATTAATATAAATTTAGAAAGAGACACGCAGCATCATCTGCAGCAAACTCAAAAGACACACAATGCCCTCTGCACAAAACATAGAGCTTTTGAGACTGCCTCCGCAAGTGACACATGGCATCATCCATGGCATCGAAACAAAATAAACTATTGATGCTACCTACTATGTGGTGCACTCTGCATAATACTTGGTACTAGAAACATTACTGACTGTGGCTTTGATACTTGGCACATTTCACGCATAGAAACATTTGAAGACCTGAACAGAGAAACATTTGAAACTCATGCACAGAGCCACAGATATTAGGCTGAAACTAAAACAAAATGTAGAGTTTTTGACTCTACAGTTCTTGGTGACCATCAGGACTTCTGAGCCTGCTCTGAAAGAACCCAAAACTAAAAAATACAACTTTGAATCATAAATTTTGCAATGTTATCTTATACATAGACCATTTTGAATCTGAGAGACCTTGTCTACTCTGCAAATCTTGAAAAGAAAAATCAAGATTAATTATATCTTTATGAGAAAAAGTTTGCAAAATTTGTACCATAGCCTTCAATTGAAATTCTAGCTAGGCCATAGGCATCAACACAGTTTCAACTTCCTTTACTGTTGATGAATCACTTAAACCCTGGGAAATTGTCTGATCATTTTGCTTTGTCAAAAGAAGGGCCTTGATGTCATCAATCATCAACATTGTGTTACTATCTGGGAACAGTGAAGGAAGCCCCAGTTGCACCAAATCCTCTACATGTTTCTTCATATTTTTTGCTCCCTCCTTCACTGTATCTAGGAGCTCCTGACAATTTATGGCCGTAGAGTTACAACTCAAAACCTCATTGACCTTCTTAGCAGCAACCATTCTATCATTGATACCTGTTGTTGATAATATCTCATCTGTTGTGTCATACAACTTTTTCAATAAGAGTTGAAAGTCAGAAACCCTCAATGAAACAGTGGACAAGGTGGCATGCACTGAAGTTTCTACTTTCTCATATAGCTACTGGGCATTTAATAGAAAAGTTAAAGACGGCTTTAGCTGGATAATCTCCTCAGAGATTCTCTTCCATACTAAAACATATAGCTCTTTTACCAAATTTAGAACTCCAACATTTTGTGGCCTATTAGCCAGCTCAATTGTCAGTTGCTTTATTCTTTGTTGCTCAGTCATGAGTTGTGCCTAAACTGCACTATTGGCATTTTTCTCATTCAATAACTTCTGTTGCAAGTGTGTGGACTCTTGCAATTTATCATGATATTTCTTTTCTGAAGTGGCTTTTCCCTATCTTAAAATAGTTACTGCAACTTTTTCTTGTGCCAGCTCAGACTTAAGAGAAGCAATCTAGGCCTGCACAACCTGATGTATCTGTTGCAAAGAAATGTGAGCATCTTAGAACATATTTCTAAGAATAGTGGTGTCTTCAACAGATTTAAATTCTTTTCAATTGCTTCAAAAACATGCACAACTATGTCATTAAAGTAGAAACTGACATAGAACATTTCTAACATTGACCCTTAGAGGAAAGCACAAGCGAACATTAACCAGTTTCAATAGCAGAAATATTAAACATGAAAGACATAACATGAACACAGATTTACGTGGGGAAAACCCTTACGGGTAAAAAACCCCACACTCCAAAACACAGAGCCATTGTATTATTCAACAACCAAATAGTTACAATACATTTACAGGCTCATAGCCTTTACAAGAGATTAACATCTTGTTCCTTCTGAAGAATAACTGACAGTATAACCCTGCATAAAGTTCTCTAGCACTCGGGTTAGCATATTGTTATCGTGCCACAAATAGCACACGGTTTAGAACTCCACCCTCTCAGCTAGAATCCCCTTCACTTGAACTCTGTTCTAACTCCTCTCTATTCAGTCCTTTCACATACCATTATCATGATGCATACAACATACAGCATAGGACTTCCTCAAAGAAGAATACAGAGCTAATCCGATTGAACTCTCCAACCACACTTAATCGATTCCCCATTGCTTTAGTAATCTAACCAAAATCTCATGCAACTGACCATTCGTTCCAACTGCCCAACATCGCTGTCTTCCAATCATCGCACAACTGTTGTCTCTAACCGTTCGCATTCATGAGAACTCATTAGTCCCACATGCACCAGTTTGAGTTGGACATCTGGGTTTATATGCCTGAACACATGTAAGATAACTGTCGGCACTTTTGCTGACAACACCAAGCAGTCTATCGCTCACCAAACATCAGAGTGACCCAAACCTTCGACATGACTTCTTCTTTCTTCACCGACAATGTTCCTCCTACTGATGCCATACACCATTAGACAAACCAAGCTCATCGGAGACCAGTCCACCATTCACATCGATGGTTTCTTGTCCCACCGATATCCAAGCCTTCATCTATCATCAGCGTGACCAATGTACATCGAAGAAACTTCCAAACCTCAACCCAACAATGATTGTCATGTTGATAGTTAGCCCTCTGTTGGTGTAACACAACACATCAGAGAGAACACAAAACTTCATTGAAGACCCCCGTTTCACCGATAGCACATCGTTAGACCAAACCACCATCGGGGAGGCACAAGCATTGGAGTGAGATCTTCAACCAAGCCCAATAGAGCATGTCAACCCAACAACTTGCCCTTCATCGGTGTAACATTGCATATCACCCAAAGACTCCTCACTCCCGTTGATACAAGAGGTCTTCCTGATGGCCACTACCATCAATGAAACACCTATCATTGGTAAAGCCCAACATAGGTATACTGATAGTATTCTGTCAGGCCAATAACAAAGGACTCTCGACCAAGAACAAGAGATCACTAAGACACAGAGTAGCTCTTGTCAATGCCTATAATCTCAGTCACAAGTACTCAAAATTCTCCCACTTGACAAAGGAATTATAGGTAACCATCAACGCTTCAGGTCACAGAACCAAAACTGATACTCCTACCACTCAACTGTGCTTACAAGGTACATAGAAGCTCCAACTTCAAAACTTCCAGAACAGAGCCATGTAACCATCTTCCAAAAATAAGATAGAATATCAGCTAGAACAACAAACAGAAAACTAATTGCACCCATCCAACTGAACAAAACCCACGTGACTGAAAAATAGCACACACAGCAGTGCTAAAACATCCAATCACTCATTCCTTGAAGGTATTCATTTCAGCAGACTCATGCCACCTACATATAGACCCATCAGCTGCAAATACAAGCTCCATGTGTCAATCAGTCGAAAAAGACCAACCACATCCAAGAACTCCCACTGCATGGGTAATACAGATCTGAAAAAGATCATGTAATACAAGTCTACCAATAGCATCACATAGAAAGTCTAAACATCATGTAATAACAAGGAAACATCCACCATGATATGCAAAAATTGTAAATCAATAACCTATACATCTCACCACCAGTCCAGAAATCTCTCAAGTTCTTCACACCCAACAATGAAAGAGACAACAAAACCTTCATGCTACCACCCAAGAACATAAGTGAAAGCACATGACCACAAGCTAGTGATCATAACAGCTCTGAACAAAACCTCAAACCAATGTAGTGTGAAACAAAACATCGAGGAAGATAACCAGAACAAAGAGAGGAACACTACACATCATATACTTGTAGACAATCCTTCTACATACACCTCTAAATGCCAACTGTGTCAAGTATGATCTCCCTCATAAAACCCCAAAGAGAACACCCTAACAACACCCAATGTTGTTCAATCTCATAGAAAACTACCAAGAAAACAACATGGATGTAAGCTTCCCAATCCAAAGAAGATCAAACTAATCCATTTCCCATTTCAGGAAAATAGCCCATAATCCATCTCCTAACTAATCTCACCAATCAATGATATCATTAAACTCAAATGCACATGGAGATAATCATGCTATCCATCTATCACAATGAGTTTTCCAAAACCATATATCAGCAGTTCAAGATCCATGTCTATGAAAGAAAGGATAACGCACCTAAGAGTAAACAATGGGCAATACCTCTCAAGTGAAACTTGCCGAGTAGACCAAGATTGGGGAATGAGAATGTTCTTCCAAAATATCCAAGTCTCAACGACTTTCTCCAAGAACAATCTCCTCTAGATCTTTTGTTGAACTCACATTCAACCAAGGTAAAGACTCCTCGAACTTCCTACTACAAACTCTGAATAAGCACAACATATATAGTCTCACCTTATTCTCCATGAATCCATGAGCATCTGCAAATAATCATTTCATGCTAAACTTCAAAAGCATCACTACACCAATATGAAGTAATTAAGCAAAAGATCAATGCACCCAACACACAGAGAATCACCAAATCACTGCCAAAGCTCCAATCATCTAAGTCAGGCACTTATCATGACATCATGATCTTACCATCCCCCTTAGGAGATTCCATGCTCCAAGTGAACATAACCATGGTCTCAAGAGCAATGTATCATGTCAAAACTTAAATGCAAAAATCAAGAAAAATACCATGACATGAAACAAACCAAACTCTAAACCAACATCACCTGTCAAGCACCATCAACACCTCAGCCAAGGATTTCATGAATCCTCCATAACTCCAAGATGTTACACATCCTCAAATAATGCCCCTACAAATGCAAAAGAACCCTTCTGCAGCAACAGAATCTAAGAGCTCCTCCTAGTAACATCTGCAACACTAAAGAAGATCATTCGCCACTAAGTGATGAATGCATAGTCAGTGCTAAAACTCCCACTAAACCATGACAACTGAGCTTTCCAAGCATCATGATCAAACATCTTCTCATCTAAAAATCCTCCAAGTCCACACATTAACATGTCCATGTGACAATAAAACCAAGTGGCACCAAGATCGCCAAACCAAGAAAATACACTATCACTATCAGTAGCTTACACAAACCTGTGTATCCAAGCTATTAATGACACTATGATACACATGCTACAAGTCCCCTTAACTAACTATTCAGGTATTTTACAATATCCATCCTCTCATCCTGAAGTAGTCACACCAATGCACAAGTGACCACAGACAAGGCCAGCTAACAGATCTGCATAAACACTAAAATAATCTTATGGATTTAGATAGTCCACTTCCGAGTTATCCCACTGCAGCCAATGGGTAGCTAATCCACAAACTACATAACTCGAAGATCCAATCAATATAACATGCAGACCCACTATTGCACTAGAAACTGCAAAACTGAGATCTCAAGGAGTAGATAACTGTTGGGAATTAAGGTGTCTCAACCTTTGCAAATTCCCAATGTTGTATTTATTTATCCCATGTTGAGTTGGCATAGTCAACACCTTGTGTATATGCAACAGGATAAATTTTAGTGACTTTGGTAGCCACGATTTCCCCCTTGAATAATTAACGGGGGTTTGGAGGCAGCGCTGCCAAGACAGGGTCAAGGGGCGTAGCCCCTTGCGAGGTCCAGGGGCAGCGCCCCTGGTGCACTCCCTGTCATAGTACAGGGCGGGGTCGAGGGGCAGTACCCTCGTGGGGGCTCACGGGCAACACTCCTGAAACCTCAACCAATTTTTAATTAATGACAAGTGTCAGTGAGCATTTCTGCACGAGGGAAAGGCATCTTTGGGTGGTTAAGGGAGGTTATGACATGTAAGAGGAATATGATTTTTTTAGTCAGTGTATGATAGATTCTCTGACAGATGTAAGGTGCGTAACAGCATCTGTTGTAACCTATCTTGGGACTAGGTGCCCACGTCAGGATGGGATGTTGGACAAGTGTCCTTAGGCGTGGGTTTTGGGGCATGAGTCCAAGATGGACGCCCATCTCTAGAAGGTTCCATATTTTCCTTGTAAACTCTATATAAACAGGTGCTTGGATGAGAGATAGATAACTTTGGTACAAGTACTGTTATGCTACCGAAATATCTCCAGATTTGACATTCAAAGACTCCTGTAAGAGCATTGGCTCTGAAATTGTATTGTAATCTATTATTATTTATTGTAATACATTTGAGCTGTGTTTTGGAGTGTGGGGTTTTTCACCTGTAAGGGTTTTCCCCATATATATCTTGTCTCTCTCTCTCTCTTCTGTCTACTTTCTGTGTGTATGTGTATTGCTACTATATCTCTGTTAGATGTTCTATGTTGATGTAGTTGTAAGAATTAAATTGAATTTGCATACATCTCTCCTCATTAGATTAGTGTAGGAAGTGATTTCCACACACCGAGCTTCCTTTCAATAACAATGTAGACAACATGACTTAAACACCAAATTACTTACAAATCTGATTTACCAAACCAGTCCACAACCTGAGCACCATAGTCAAGGAAACCATAAAAGTATTACCACAGAAATACTAAGTGACATATCACTTACCAGAACTCCCATGCAGAGAAAGCATTTCACCTCCTCACACCATGCACGAAGCATGCATGCAAAACTGCAACTATATCATCCAGCAACACCCCAAACGCTAGGGTCTAGAAATAGCTTAACTACAGCTTCACAAAACCACAAGTTTTTTTCTTGACCATGTAAAACCTACAAAACCACTGTGTTTGAAAAACACCCATGCACATCCATACCCACTTCACATCTGGAAGACCAAGAATATGAAAAAAGAAACACCATAACAGTTAAACCAAAAAAATGGATCATCATGAATATGCATAACCATAGATTTTAGGAAAACTATAAAACCTCTCAAAACCAAGGAACATGATTCTGAGACATGCAAGTACAAAGCATCCACTAAAGGAAACAATAGTTTAGGAACTTCAAGCCCACTTGTAGGCCAACTCCACAACCACCAACATGCACATGCATCCAAGGGAGATAGGCTATTTCAGAAGCTCTCAAACCATCCAATGATCAACTCCATAGCCTACATGCAATCAGGGTAACAAAAACGTTATGTATTCCAATACCAGGACAAAACACCCAGCATAAGCGCATTTCTCCATAGCTGAAAAAAACTCAAGCTTCTCCATATCATCAGGGAGCCTCTCACACAGATACCCAATACAGAGATTTGTTGCATCTCAACCATAGAGTAAAATATTCCACCCCATGCATCAGGATTATATCGCTGCCAACTAGGAGCCTCAAATCACATCATTTCAACATGACCAGCTCTAGTTTGTCCATCTTTACCACCCTTCAAGTGCCTACTGTAACATGAAGACAAGAACAATTATTAGACTTCACTCAAAAATAAAGATCAAAACATCATACGATTCCTTCAAATTTTGTCAAGCCTGTCACACTAAGAAATCATCACAGAAGGAATACCCAGACCTTATACACTAGGAACTCTTACATGCAAACACATCCAGCACACAAATGTACATATGTGAGCAATAAAGTAGATCCTAGAAGAAAGCTTTGATACCACTTGCAAAGAAATGTGAGCATCTCAGAACGTATTTCTAAGAATAGTGGTGTCTTCGACAGATTTAAATTCTTTTCAATTGCTTCAAAAACATGCACAACTATGTCATTAAAGTGGAAACTGACATAGAACATTTCTAACATTGACCCTTAGAGGAAAGCACAAGCAAACATTAACCAGTTTCAACAACAGAAATATTAAACATGAAAGACAGAACATGAACATAGATTTACGTGGGGAAAACCCTTACGGGTAAAAAACCCCACACTCCAAAACACAGAGCCATTATATTATTCAGCAATCAAATAGTTACAATACATTTACAGGCTCATAGCCTTTATAGGAGATTAACATCTTGTTCCTTCACAAGAATAACTAATAGTATAACCCTGCACAAAGTTCTCCAGCACTCAGGTTAGCATACTATTATCGTGCCACAAATAGCACACAGTTTAGAACTCCACCCTCACGGCCAGAATCCCCTTCACCTAAACTCTGTTCTAACTCCTCTCTATTCAGTCCTTTCACATACTATTATCATGCTGTGTACAACATACAGCATAGGACTTCCTCAAAGAAGAATACAGAGCTAATATGATTGAACTCTCTAACCGTACTCAATCGATTCCCCATTGCTTTAGCAATCTAACTGAAATATCATGCAACTAACCATTCATTCCAACTGCCTAGCATCGTTGTCTTCCAATAGTCGCACAACTGTTGTCTCTAACTATTCGCATTCGTGAGAACTCATTAGTCCCACATACACCAGTTTGAGTTGGACATCTGGGTTTATATGCCTGAACACATGTAAGATAACCGTCGGCACTTTTTTCGACAACACCAAGTAGTCTATTGCTCAGCAAACATCGGAGTGACCCAAACCTTTGACATGACTTCTTTCTTCGCCAACAATGTTCCTCTTGTTGATGCCATACACCATCAGATGGACCAAGCTCATCGGAGACCAGTCCACCATTCACACCGATGGTTTCTTGTCCCACCGATACCCAAGCCTTCATCCGTCATCGGCGTGACCAATGCACATCAGAGAAACTTCCAAACCTCAGCCCAACAACAATTGTCATGTCGATAGTTAGCCCTCTGTCAGTGTAACACAACACATTAGAGATAGAACACAAAACTTCATCGAAGATCCCCATTTCGCCGATAGCACATCGTCAGACCAAACCACCATCGGGGAGACACAAGCATCAGAGTGAGATCTTCAGCCAAGCCCAATAGAGCATGTCAACCCAACAACTTGCCCTTCATCGGTGTAACATTGCATATCACCCAAAGACTCCTCACTCCTGCTGATACAAGAGGTCTGCCTGATGGCTACTACCATCGGTGAAACACCTGTCATTGGTAAAGCCCAACATAGGTATACTAATAGTATTCTGTCAGGCTGATAACAAAGGACTCTCGACCAAGAACACGAGATCACTGAGACACAGAGAAGCTCTTGCTGATGCTTGTAATTTGAGTCACAAGTACTCAACATCTGTAAAGAAATAGTATTTTGCAACGGTTTGTTCATATTATCAATCTCATTTTTCTTAGATTGAATCTCCCCGACAAGATTGCTACTATTCACTTTCTCTTGAGCCAAACTATTTTCTACTTTTTACAACTTCTTGGACACTTTCAAATAATCTATTGCTACAGTAGTTGTAGTTTCATTTAGCATCTCAACCCTGTCCTGTGGACTGAAGAGAGACATATCCATGGCCATAGTATTCATAGCATAATCCTAGGGTTGCATTTGTTCATTTGGTTTCACCACATTTGGAGATAAATGTGTAACTGTCAATGATTGTTGAATAGGGTCATAAAGGGACCTCATGTGTGCCATAGCAGGGCTTTTGTTTTCCTTTTTTCTCTTCTTATCCATCCTGGTCTCTCTAGCCCTTTTTACTATGTCTTCTTGAGCTTGGAAGGTAGGAGTGGATGCAATATAACCTCCAGCAAAGAGGTGACCTTGAGGCAGGCCATAGGGAATGACAAATAATTGCTGGCTAGGAGAAACTTGAGGAGGGGTACATTTAGGCACAGATAGAGAAAATAATGGCAATGTAATGGCCTATGAGGACATGGCCTGTGTACTAGAAGTAGTGGCAAGGGTTGATGTAAGCACAACAAAAGTGGCAGGGGCTATGAATGCCTAACTACTTGGGATTTCCACTCCTATAGCAGAAGAAAGAGATATAGGAGAGAAGGGAGAAGAAGTACTTACTTGAGTGACAAAAGAGGTGACTAGAACTTGTTGCTGCTATGGTTCTGTTTCTTCTTCCTCATCCTCTTGTAGGAACAATCTCCTATGTTTCTTAGGCCTCTCTCTTGTTTCCTTTGTTTCTTCAGCTTCAATATTTACCACCACTAGTGGTTGCAAAGGGACAATTCTAGAACCCCCAGATGCTGAAGTTGTTTGGGTCCCTACAATTGGTGATGACACAACACCTTTTTTCTTCTCTAAGATGCTGAGGGATTGAGGCCATGAAAATGTAGGAGCAGCAGATGATGCTTGTCCTGTTTCTTGCATTATTTGGGCCAACTCTATTTCTTCCCCTGTCTCCTCACCCTTCCTCTAAATTCTACTTGTGTCTAGACTTGAAATTGGGGAAGGATGCCACTCGTCCTAGATTGATTCCCATCTTTCATCGTTTTCAACATTCCCAAATGAATGTGTAAGCTCTGAAGTCTCTTGCCTATATTTCCAATAGGCTTCAATCTTTTTTGTTCTCCAATCTTTTTCTTTTAATGCTTTACTCAGACCGGCAGTCATTTTGAACTTAGGGTCATATTCCTTCTCTTTGACATAGAAGGTTTCCCATGGCCTAGGCCCCTCATAGGGCAAATCAGTTAATTCCACATATAGATCTGGGTTATCTTCCTTTGGATTCCTCCTGTCCTCCCAAAATGGATGACCCTCATGTACCATCTTGTCACGAACCTTGTTATTTATAATCCAGGAGGCTAGAAAACTATCTAGGTCATATTTCCATTTATCCTCTATGATGAGGAGCCCAAGGGCAGCTAACTTCCTTAACAATAGGTTCTCTGCACTTCTAACTTCAAGTGTCACATTTTTTTCTGGCCCATGGGACACCATACATCTTCTTTCTTTTCTTGTGGCCAAAGTCATTATCAACCACAGATACTTGACGAGTAACTTCTAAAAATATGACCCTAGGGGTCAATACATTAGGCAATAACATGGGTTCCCCATTGAAACCTTGGACTCTGATTATTGTATTATGTGCCCCAATGAAGTAGTCACAGGGAATTGGGCAATTGGCTATAAACCCCCTTATACTCTGCATCATCCTATGTTCTACAGGCTCAGGGCTTAACTGGTAGAAAGCGGGGGTGACAAAATGCTCCCAAAACTCATAGGGGTTAAAGGTTTCAGATAACACATGTGTCCATGCAGACACAGGGATGGTTTTACCATGACCAAAATATGGATCATACATATTTAAATGCATATGTTGTGCAAAAAGACCAAAGTTCTGACACATCATAAGATGGAATAGGAAAGCAGAATACCTGAATACTCGCTTTGTTTTGAAATTTGTGAGCTGATCAATCATGGTAGAAACAATTTGTTCTGAAAAATCTAGTTGGTACTCCTGTGATTTATCCACAGTTTTCATTCTGAAAATGATTGCCAATTGCCATTCATGGACTGTATTGTCCTCCTTCATCACAAAAATGAAAGCTATCATTGAAAGTGCCTCCTGAACATTTTGGTTAAATTGTACCCTCCCAGTGGGTAGTGTGGGCATCTGAGTATTATCCTCTCCCAGCTGCATCTCTAAATTCAAGAATTTGAATTTGTTATGTATATTTGTCCATGTACCTTGCATTTTGGCAATAGTTGGAAATGTGGCCGTTCTATCATACTGTAGGGCCATCATGTCCCTTATGGACTTGGGTATAATATGCACTACGAAAGGGCCCTGTTGGATAGAATTTGATGGTACATGAAACAGCTCTGCACACAATTCAATTAGCTCAGGACAAGGGTGGACATTTGGACAAGGAACTGTGCCAATTGAGAGGTCCATATCCTCATACCAAAAGTCTCAAACTGCCCGTTGTTCACCTGAATAAGGCACCTTTGATGTGCCCCCTCCTGGAGACTCTTGGTGTTCTTTTGAAGGGGAATGTCATATATGTCATCTACATAGTCCTTCACCTGATCTGGGTCAATAGATAACCCTACTTTAGGAACCCTTGTTCTTGGATAGGATTTCCTTGGTTGCGCAGGTGCCACGGCATATGATTTACTATTCAACAGTTTGTCCATTGACTCAAAAATTCCAAGTCCCTTCCGTGGTGACTGTGACTTAGACATATCTGTATCTTTGTGAGAAGAATGCGGGAAGCTTTGACACAGAAAAGAATGAAACTATTTTTATCAGAGTGATACTTATCTGAAAGGCACATGCTAGGGATAGAGTTTGGATGCAATAGTGATTCAGAGAAGAAAGATAAAAGCAATAGAAGGTTACAATTAGGACTTAAAACCTAGCTCATTGGGATTTATGGAGATAATAAATGACACATCCTATCTTATTAATGGCATTAATGCCAAGAAACAGGTAGTGTATCTTTTTGAAATCCACATTGGACGGAGTATCAGATATGTTGTGAGAGTGGGTATCTTTTTGAAAAAGCATGTACCTCTGGTGGGATTTTAGGGATTGCCAAATAACCTTAATAAATGCTAGGCTTAGAAGGGGCTTTGTGCTGCTGTGACATGTGTTTGCCAAACACTTATTTGAAAGGGAAAGTAGGAAAAGAAAAAGGAAACAAAACTAACTATGATACATGACGAGACCCTTCTTAAGTGAAAAGTTTCATAAAGATCCCATTTACCAGAATCTCTTCAGGTTCTCCATTCATGGTCTCTAGCTCAAATGAATTTAGTTGCTTGCAAGAACAAATTTTATAAGGACCCATCCACAATGATTCAAATTTGCTGTGTCAACCTGGCTTGGCAGCTCTTTCATCCCATTTCAATACCAGAGAGCCAACTTCCAAACTGGGATTACAAGTCCTCTTATCAAACCAGTCCTTAACCATTTTATGATGTTTCATTAGTGATCCATGTTCCTTTTCTCTCTTTTCTTGGACTTCCAATAGTTTAGCAAGTCTGACTTGCATGGGGCCATTCTCTTCAATTTCTATCTGTTTTAACAATTGCAAATCATGAATCTTTAGACTTAGTGGCATTACTATAGGTTTACCATAAACCAACTCATAGGGAGACATTTTAGTCACTTGCTTTGGCGTGATCCTATCAGCCCATAGTGCTGTATTAAGTAACTTATGCCACTCTCTATGATAATTAGTCCATATCCTTTTTATGAGTCTGATAAGGTTTTTGTTAGTGGACTCTGCCAGACCATTACCTTGTGGGTAATAATTTGAGGAAGTCTTGAAATATATCCCACTTCTTAATGCAAACTCAGATAATTTGGTTCCCAAAAATGCTTTAGCATTATCTGATATGATGGTACGAGGACCTGTTGTGATGCTCATAACACGCCCCATTTTACTTCTTAGCAAAATGAGGACCCCTATTGTGGCTATGGCTTTTGCTTGTGTGTGTGGGTCTGCTTGGTGGTAAAAGGGAAAAGGGAGTGAAAAGTACAAATCCTATTGAAAATAGAGAAAAATAGCATTAAGTACTAGAGAGGAATATGGGTGAATTCCTTGTTAAAAATGAGTGAGGGTTGCTTTTTGAACCATTTTGAATTTCCCAATATTTTGCAAGATATGTATGTTTTGGTAAAATGTACAATAGGAGGGTTTGTATGTTGCATATACAAAGTTGTTTGTATATCGAGTTGTTGTATAAGTCACAAAAGGAGTTGTCAGTTTTGTTCAATCTATGTACTTGTATGCATTTTGTTAACGTTCTATCTATACATACAAGTCAGTCCTGACAGAATTTAAAGTTTAAATGCATAATCGGTTGAATTCGTCGGATGTATTTTTAAGTTTGTATGTTTGAAAAAGGGGGACATACAAGATAATATACAATGAGATATACATAGCGTGGAACCAAAAATATTATGAAATGAGGTGTAATGGTTGTATGTTTCGTGCTTTGTATGTATGTTTCAGTTGTATACATTCCAAGATACATACACTGCAGAACTTAAGGAAAATTAAAAATTGATATAAAAGATGCATCATACCTTAAAGTATATTGAAAGATGTATTGCACTTTATATACATCATGGAGATACAAGTGAAAAGTAGAGTGGACCGCACCGCTTGCATATCGGGCTTGTATAATAACAATGTATATCTTTGATATACAAGCTGATATACAAGTTGAAAGATGCAAATGGGAGATACAAGACGGATGTGAAATGGAAGTTCAATATAGAAAGGTCTTTGTATGTCAGGAGCATTTATATGTTTATGATATACAATGCCGATATACAAAGAAATAAAGGCATTGCGGAAAATAAAAAAGAGAGGCTTTGTATATGAGGTTTGTATATGTGCTTATACAAGACAACATACAAGAGCGATATACAAAGCAAAGATACAAGTATGGACAAAAGCGAAAAAGGGAAAGAATGTTACTCGTGGTTGTTTGCATATATGTTTGTATGTTAAAACATACAAAGATAACATACAATGAAATATACAAGGAAAACGGGATGTATGCAAAATTAAACTAAAGGTAAAAAGTTTAAAAAACGCAAACACTACAATAGAAGGCCAAAAGTTTTGGCAAATTAATTGTTGTAATTAATGTAGATCTAACACTCAAAAGAGTAAAATTTAATGAGGGTTACGGTAAATTTAATGTTATTTCGCTTTCAGCTATACATTGTTAAGAGCTAAAATTGCAGGAAAAGGAATTGTTACAGTGATTTGAACAGAATTTATTAGAGCAAAGGATTACGCTACCTAAATGAAAGAAAAATAGTAAAAGTAAGTCAATAGTTGAAGTCAAGTGGTCAAGATATACAGGTATTTATCCCAAAATGCCATTACATTTCAAATGGTAAATTACATGTTAATTTCAGTAATTTTCTTATAAAATGTAGGCATTTGTCAAATTACTGTTTTAATTGTTAATTAGCTAGGTAGAGCTTAACAAATTTAAAAGTCAAAATAGAAAGGACAAACTAGGTTAGGGTAGAATGGTAAAAAATGGAAATTCACAGTAAAATCCTAGGTAAAAGGTAAAATGAAGAATTTAAAAGATACATGGTTTCACAGGATGGCCTCGAGGCAGAAAAAGATAGACATAGGGGGTGAAGTGAAAAAGGAGAGGAAACCATGAAAGGAGATAGAAAAAGAGGAATCGCCCTTGCACAGAGTTTATCCATCCTTAATCAGTATGAGTAGAGTAGGAAACAATACGAACATTGGAAATTATGATGCAGAGGATGTTCTACTGAAAATCACAGCTGCAGATGCTTCTTCGGATATGAAATGTATATGGGAGAGTGGACTATATAGAGCTGCAGGTTTCCCATTGGCTATGGAAGCCAAAGATTTGTGTTTAGATTGTGTAACTCTATATGATCCGGCTACCAGGAAGATTATGTTGTATGACAGACTTATTGCTGATTTAACTATAGAGGGGATTGCCAGGACATTTGGATTGGAAATCAATGAGAAAATGAGAGACATTGATATAGATCAATATAATGAAGATTTTTATACAAATGAGAGGGAGTGCAAAGGTAAAATATTCCACAGTTGGTATAGGATGGAAAATAAACCCAAGGCTGTAGCCAAGGTACATAAGAATTTGATGAGAATATACTTCAAGGAAGAAATTTATTTGATAATCACAATGCTGAGTAGATTGGTACGACTGAGAGATGGCACCAAATGTGAACCATGGATGTTCATTGTTATTGAGTTCATAAGAGTGGGAGAAAAAAAGCAAGGACAAATCCATTGGGCCAAAGCAATAAGCATAGCTATTTGGAAGTAGGCCATGCTAAGAAAACAAAAGATGATGCCCTCTAATCTATCTTCGTAAGTGTTATATTCATGTGTAGCAGAAATTAGACCCTATATACATGGAATAGAAAGGGTTGGTACCCTAGGGCATGGTCATGATCAGAAGTTAGTGTATGAACACTACCCTGATCTACAAGAAGAAAATGCATTGAAGAACTTTGCTTTGGTCAATGATGTCTTTTATACTTACATGGTAAGAGTTTTGAGAGAGGAACCTGATAAAAGATTGTCTACAAGTGTAGAGGATGCAATTAGATTGCATAGTTCCTGCTTCATTCAAATTGAACAGTTTACTTATATTAGGACTAAAGGATTTGAAGGAAAGCCTTTTATGCTGCCTCGGTATCCTTCTGATAAATTGATTGTGTTAGAATTTTCAAGGTAGAACTTGAATGTATTTAAAATGTATAAAAGGAAGTTCAATAGTGGAAATCCAAAGTTGCCTTGGGCTATTGGCAGATACTCTTGTTACAATGAAGAGGTTGTAGGATATTCAGAGAAAGAAATGAGATATTATGGATTTCAAGAATTTGATTTAGTCAGGAGATTTGATCTTTTCCATAGGATCCAGAATTTTGTTGATAAAAAGTATAAGCATCAGATACATATTGAAGATTTTTGGGCTGATTGCAAAAATGATAGGAAAGTGAGGAAAAGAGCCCATAAGAGATTAACCATTGAACAAATGAGGTCCATAGGTGACATATATGTTCCCCCAGAAGTTCAAGAGGATGATAAACAACTGCATCACAGTTATGCAGAGGCTAGACTGGCTCCTATTACAGATCTTGATTGGTCACAGCCTTGGAACACATCTTTGGACATATTGTCCAAACCAATTATATTATTTTCAAAAATATGGTTGGAAGACAGAATTGAGGAACTCAAAGCTGAACGAAAAGAAATTAGTTATCCAAAGAAAGGAAGGAAAAGAAAAGGAGAGCCTAGTGAAGATATTCAATGTTTTTATAAAAAGAAAAGGAAAGTTGTAGAGGCTAAGATTATTGAAAAAGACAAGAATGCTACTTTAATGGATCCCTATGCACTGGGAATAATAGTAGTAGTGGCATCAGATACTTTTGTGGATGTAAAGTCACTAAGTAATGAGGTTGGTGCAGAGGAAGTACAAACTGCCAAAGGAGTTGTAGGGCAGTAGGTTAGAAGGGCAATCCCAATAAGTTTATCAAAAGAGGAGACTTCTAAAATAGATGATGTGATTGGAGCACAAGAAGTAGGTGTAAAATTGAGTAGTATACCTAGTGCCTCCACTTCATCAGAAAAAAGATAAACATTTGTTCAAGTGAAGACACAGTTGGCTAGAGAAATGCTGCAAGAGTTAGAAACACATAAAGCCAAACAAAATATTGAAACTGTTCATATTGGAAGTGATACTAGTGACAGTGAAGAAAGAGGAACGTATGCTAGGAAGGAAATAGAAATAGAGGAGGGATCTAGTGATTTCCTAAGTGAAGAGGAAGAAGAAGGAACTCAGGCAGAAATGGATATTGAACAAAGCCCAGAGCATCAAGAAGAAAGGGTACAGGAAGAAATAGGAGTAGTGAATCCATTTTGTACCCTGGTACCTCCCAAAATCATTAAAGATGTACAAGAGGAGGCACATACGATTGAAGAAGCTAAGAAATAAGGTACACTTGAGAAGATAATATAGAAAAGCATCCTCAAGCAAAAGAAGAAACAAAAGATGACACCTCAGATGTGGATGCTTTACATATGTTTAATATGTATGATGAGAAAAATGAGGAAGAAAAGAACACATAAACCATACAAGAACAAGAAAAGGAAGTAAAAGAAGATGATACAAAGGTGAATTCCCCTATACATATTGAACAGGTAAAGATAGAGGATACAAACAATACAGAAGACACAATCAAGAAGCCTGAAGATGAAGAAAAGCTAGAAAAGATTGATGAAAATAAAATTGAGGAACCAGTAGAGGATGTAAACATGCCAAACATAGAGCAAATACATGCAGAAGAATACCATGAAAAATAACCATCAGAAGAAGAGGGTCCTTAAGAAGATTCTAAAGATGGAGGAGACATAGAAATCAAGGAAGAAGAAAATGAGGGGGAGTCCAAACAGAAAAATGACCCCATGGAACAAGAGCCTCCACCTCAACAACAAATTCCACAACAACAACCTCGGCAGGATCAGCAATAGGCACAACAACAATAAGGAGAAGTGGAAATAGAGAAACCTCATGAGGAGGTAATTGATGAAGTTAAAACTGTAGAAGGCACCAAGGAAATTCCTGCATGGTTGGGAGAAGAGATAGGAAAGGAAAAGAAAGAGGTATAGTTGGTACCAATTGACATCAAGAGTTTGTTTGGTGAGAAGACACCAAGGAAAGAAACAAGAAAGGCTAGGACAATGTCATCTATACAGAGAGGTCTAGATGGATCTAGGGTGCTAAATCTAGCCATACCTCAAAAGAAGGCAAAAGGTGAAATAACCTTGGAAGAGTATAATATAATTTTGACCTTTGGCACACCACACAGGAATAGCACATACTGAGTGGGAGGACATGCACCAAGTGATAGCAGAGATACTAAGAAAGGACAAGGACAAGAAGGAGTATCTAAAGGGACATATTGCCCAGTTACAACAATTTATTAAAGGGATATTTGTTCCCAATACCACAGTCCCAGAACTGCCCAGTGACATAGCAATTATATCCAAAGAAGAAATAAGGGACATGGAAAATAAAAAACTTAAGTCTAGTGCATTTAAGGAATGTTTTAATAATTTCATGAAGGAGGGTGAGCAAGTAATAAATTAGGTAGTGGAAAGGTGGGAAGTAACGGCAAAGGAAAAGCGTAGATGCAATGTACTTATACATAATTGCCAATTCAGAAAAGAAGAGTGCATATTTGAATTGAAACAGACAATAGAAATTGATGAAAGAATAGAATAATTGATAAATGAAGGAGTAATTACACCTTCAATGGCAAATCAAGTGCCAAAGGTGAGGTTGGAACTGAGGTTTGAAGAAGAAAATCTTAGAAAATGCATAGCAATTGCTCAAGAGTTAGAAGAAAAAGTGGATGACATGATCAGAAAGCATAGAAGGATCATAGAAAAACTACTAGATCATGAATGCATGGATGCACCAATGTATGACATAGATAGAGCTTTAATAGAATTTAATTCCATTTTTACACCATGCATGGAAAATCTAGATGCATTTTTGAGCACACAGATGATTGATTCATTAATGGAGGAGAATTCAAGGATGAGAAATACAAGAAGAAAACTGTGGATTCAGATAAGGAAACAAAGAAATTGAAAGATGAAATTACAATGCAGGAATTTATATGGACAAAGAGTCCGGGGGGGTCACGCTTTTGTAGAAGGTGTGATCAATAATTTCAAAATATACTTAAAGGAGTGAAAAGGTTAAGGAATCAATAGTTTTGGAAAGTCAAGTAAGGAGTATCAACAAGAGGAAGTCAAAGAAAAAGGGAATCTTATTTTTGAAAAGATTCCAATAGCATCATTTGAGAGGGAAAAGATGCCATTTAGATATTTTGGTAGACAGTTAGAGATGAATGTGTACCATTGATCAAAAAGAGGAAGGATCTCAACCATGGATGAAGTCTGTAGCCGTAGCAATGAGAAGATTCAAAATCTATATAAGGAATTGAGCTACTTGTACATTACTTACACATGGATTTTTAGAAGATAGCTAGTAGTTGTAATTGGTTCAAGCATTTTTGAGTAGAAGGAATATTTAGAATAGAAGGAGGTCGCCTGTGTCTGCATTAAGGAATGTGTGGAGAACTGGCTTCCTTATTGTATCTATAAAGTGTTGTAATTTTTTTGTGAAATTGATTAATGAAGCTAAGAGTCATTCATACATTGTAAATCATATATGACTGTGTGTTTTGAATACAATGAATCTGGAATTTTGCATCTATATTCAAAGTGTCTTCTGGCTCTTCTTTGTATTTGAAATAATATCTCTTAAAGCTCGCAATCTGGAATGTATGTTCGTGAAAATACTCAGGGCATTCACATTTAATGATTTAGTTTGTTGATTTGATCAAATTTGTTGTATTTCTTATAACGTGCATAACAGAACATTTAGATCCTGTAGCAGAATGAAGTTCAATTTAAATTTCTCTAACTTTTCCCAAATAATTTGAAATATTTAGCTTAAATGCAGAAATTCAAAGGAGATTGTCTGACATTTGAAGAAAACATGAACAATTGAATTGATATTTGACAATTTTCATAATATTTGAAAAGAAAAGATTGTGTTAATATAAATCATATAAAGCTTTGTGATACAGTAATGAATTTATGCATAGAAATGAATGAAATGTTGATATTTGTGATAATTTGCATAATTCAAGTCCATTGAGTCATAAATCACTTCAAATCAAGTAAGGCCCCTTGCATATTACAGCTTCATATTAATCTACTGAATTGTCCACAAGGTCAATACCTGACCATACGAAAACTTGGGATTAAGTAATCTTAATTGATTTCTTCATATCTTTCAAGATAGTTAGGTTCATTTTGTGAATTTTAACTTTTGTTATGAATGTGTAAAAATAATCATCAATAATTTTTGGCACTAGAAGGAGGGCCTGATTGGAGTTAAAGTTGAATTTGAGTAAAGTTGGCTCATAACAGTGGTAGAGTGACTAGGTCTAGATCCAGTTTAGAAGATATATTTGTGCAATTACCTGATAAAAGGCAAAGTAAAGGTCCTTTGATTTGGAATCCTAGAATATCACATGCAGGAGGTTCATCTAGAATGCCTCCTAGATCACCTTTTAACATTCATGATATTCTGAGTCCTGACAGTTCTTCATTTAGATCTTTAAATCTTGGTTCAGGTCCTCCTAGAGGTCCTAGTCCTCCTAGAAATCCAAGTCCACCAAGAAATTTAGGTATTCCTATAGGTCTAGGTCAAGCACAAGTACCTGCAATGGCTTATTTTAATGTCAACTCTCCCATATAGTTCACTGATTATCATGAGATGCCAAAAAATCCTTAAAAGATATGTCCTAAATATCAATTACATCAGGATCTAGAAGATCACATTAGGATATTTAAGGAGGCATGCTTTAGAGCCAGGTTAGAGTATGAAGATGTGTGTAGGTTGTTTCCTTACACCTTTAATGAGCAGGCTTCCAACTGGTATGCTAACTTGCCTAATGGATACATTTCTTCTTGGGCACTTATGGAGGAAGCATTTTTGTCTAGGTTTAGAGGACCAATTGATCCTTCCACCTTATATCATAAGTTGGTTGCAATTAAAAGAGGTGAAGGAGAGTTGATTGATAATTTTAATGATAGATTTCAAAAGGCTTATTCTAGGTTAGTAGCTCCTTAAAGAGTAAATGCAGATACATTGTTAGCCATGTATTATGTTGCCTTAGATCCATTAATTGCTATGTTTGTCAAAAGAAAGGCTAACATAGATACAATATCCAAAGCTTATAAGAAGGCAGCCTCAGTAAATCAGGAGATGAGACAAGCAACTTATAATCCATTTCTTAATGGAGGAAACCCTGGGATACAAAGTCAAACACAATCATGGAATGGAGCCCCTACACATAATACTCCATTGTTGAATCCAGTCCCTACATACACACTTGTGTATAATCCTGCCCCAATCTAGGCTATAGTCCCTTATACTAGTAACACTGTCAATAATAATCAGAGTAATGGTCAATCTTTCTTTCAGCCTCCTCAGGATACATTTGTGGCAAAAGCACAAGAGGAAAGGGAAGAAATCAAAGAGATTACTACACACTTGAGAAGATTGACTACTAAAATGACACAACTAAGAAATGAAAATTTCTATGGTAGAAGCAACCCAGGATATAGTCAAAGCCATAACCAGAACTATAATCAGAGCCACAACCAAAATCAAAATTAGAATTATAACCAAGGTCAGGGTTCTAATCAGGGTCAGAATTATAGTCAAAATCATAATCATAATCAGGGCCAAGGTTCAAATCAAAACCAGAATTATAGTCAAAGTCAAAATCATAATCAGGGGCAAAGAATGTAAAATAGAGGACCTGTTGTAGATAACAAAGCCTGGGGTAATAAAAATAGGAATCAGAATCAGCCCAAACCACCTAAGACATGGAACACAGGGCCAAATAATGGCACTCTAGCTTCTCCATTTGAAAATTTTGATAACCAGGATACAAAACAAATAGCTAGGATTCAAATGGGCAATGTAGCATTAAAGAATTAGTGTAGAATTCATAATACCAGTGCCCATGCTAAATTAGATTGTCCTCAGTTTCATTTGGCAGCAAGTATTTTCAATGTAGATGTACATGCCCCTACTTTTAAGTTTTTAATTCTCAAAGGTAATGAAATAGTACCCTCAGGATATGAGACTACTTTAGTTTTAGAGACTTTTACCTTTACAACCAGAGAGGAAGAAGATCAATTACTAGAGGATGAACCTTACTTTTGTGAAAACCTATATCCGGAATCATCCTTAGTTTTGAATGCTTTTTAGTTTCCCTTTGAAACTGAAAATGAAGTGTTGTATGAGACAGAGGAGGTATAGGATTTTCAACAATCAAATAAAAATCATACCTACAATTTGAGAAATAACACTAGGCCAGGAGGTCCTTTCACTACTTCCACTCCTCCAAACAATTTCAATACTCCTCCAGATTTAAATTCTAGCAATAATCCTTCTATACTGAAGGCTAATCATCATGTGAATAATAGAATAGTGGAACAAAAAGTTTAAACAAGTAAAATAGAGACAGTAGAAACAACAAGGTTAATGAGTCACTTGTCAGAAGAGATAAAGAAAATTAAGGTTAGTATACCTTTGTGTGAATTATTGAAAAGTCTAGGGGTCAGAAATGCTTTCATAAAATCCTTGGATACATCTATGATAGGTGAGGTTTCTGCTGATATGAATGGTCCTAATAAAGATTCACAACCCAAAGAAAAGAGTAGGAAAGCTTAACAACCTTCTAACACTAATGTGTTAATGTATGCAGATAAGAGAGAGGCACCTCCTTTCTTGTTAACTATTAGGATGTGTGGAAAGAACATACATAATTGCATGGTAGATTCTAGTGCATCAGCTAATGTAATGCCTTTGGGAATATGCAAAACTTTTAGACTGACTCCTACTAAATCCACTAAAGTTGTTACACAGTTAGATAAAAATGAGGTTAATGTGATAGGAGAACTGATGCATATTCAAATGCAATTAGCCTCAGATCCTAGGGTGAGTCAATTTATTGACATTCAGATAGTAGATATACCTAACAATTATGGAATATTGTTGAGTAGAGACTGGTCCAAAACATTGAATGGATATATGGCCACTAATTTTTCACATATGTGGTTACCTTGGAGGGGTGTTCCAAATCAAATCAAGATAGAACCTAAACCTAGGATGAAACACATGATTATAGAATATAATAGGACTAATGAAATATTGTATGCTTCTGTTGAACCTAGTGTTTATAGAGTCACTAAAAAAGGGATACAAATTGAGGAAATTCTAATGCTGAATTTTAGAGGAAAATCTGTCAGTAAGGAAACAATATTATTCATTAAATTTGATAGAAATTCTTTTGATGAAGAAGACAATGCAATAAATAATTTCAGTCAGGTTATTAAACAGGAAATGGAAAAGTGCATGGAACAAAATATTCTTGTTCAATGCAAATTGTACAAAAATATGTGTAGAGTTCATGGTAAGCCTCATGCTGAGGAGAATTGTGGAATGTGCAGAGACATTGTTGAATATCAATACATAAAATGCACAAAAGGAATGGACCTGCAAGAAGGAAAGGTTAATCCTGATCAACCAAAGAGATACTTTCAAAACAACAGAGATGTATTAACTCCAAATTTAGGAAAAGGAAAAGAAGGCAAAAGTGTCTATCATTTTGATTTGCAAACTGAAAGTGTAAATATGCAAATAAGTCAAAATGAGTCACCAATGAAAAAACAAGATAGCACCTCACATGTGATAGAAAAAGCAAAACATGTCAAAGTAAAGGGTCAAAAGAATAAAAATGGCATGTGGACACTGAAATGTGATGGATCTAAATCTAAACAAGGTGCAGATGCAGGTGTAGAACTTATAGATCCCAAGGGTAAATCATATTTAGCAGCATACAGGCTACAATTTTCTTGTACTAACAATGTTGTAGAATATGAAGCTTTGATTTATGGACTTGTGATGGCCATCAAGAAAAAGATAAAAATGATCAGAGTGTTTTCAGATTCTGAGTTAGTGTTTAGGTAAGTAAGAAAGTTGTATGCGTGCAATTATAAAAAGATGGTATGTTACAGGCATAGAGTGTGGGATTTGATAGATTCATTTGATGCTTTCAACATAGAACATATCCTTAGAGAATTGAATCATAGGCCAGATGCATTAGCAGTTGCTTCTAGCACTATGGAACCCTTAACACTATCAGGTTTGAAATGATTTGCTGTTGAATTGGTAAATGTTCCTAGCATACCAGATAATGTTACTCATTTTCAGGTATTTGAAGGGGATCAACAAAGTGTAGATTTCCTAACTTGTAATGAGGTATTTGAAGCTCAAATTATTGATGAACAAGAGAGGCCTGATGTGTCTTGGGATGAAAAAGACATAATCAACTTGAAAAGCAATTTCTTACCTAAGCGGGTAATTGAGTTAGAACAGATCTTTGACTTTGATGGGGTAGTAAAACAGAAAGATTTACCCAAAACTGAGGGAGGTAAATGTGATCCATATAACCTTGGAATAGAGTAGAGTCCACAAAATGTACTGATTGGAAAGGCTTGCTCTAAAGAGTTAAGAAAAGAAATTGTGGATGTGTTGAAAGAGTACAAACATGTCATAGCATGGACATATGAGGATTTAAAGTCATATGATACGTCCATCATAACTCATGTGATACCATTGAAACCAGATGTTAAACCATTTAGGAAGAAACAAAGGCCTGTGAATGCTATTTTAGAGCCTTTGATCTTTGAAGAAGTAAAAAAATTGTTGTCTGCTAGGATAATCTTTCTAGTCAGACATTCAAACTGGGTAGCTAATTTAGTGCATGTGAGAAAGAAAAGTGGAGACATTAGGTTATGTGTAAACTTTAGAAATTTGAATAAGGCATCTGAAAAGATAATTATCCTTTGCCTCCCATAGATGAATTGCTACAAGAAGTGAATGGAGCTAAGATGATGTCTTTTCTAGATGGATTTTCAGGGTATAACCAAGTCTTAGTTGATAAAGAAGACAAGTTGAAAACTACTTTTACTTTTAAATGGGGTAATTATGCATACAAAAGAATACCTTTTGGTCTAATCAATGTAGGTGCCACTTTTCAACGAGCCATGGATATTGCATTCCATGGATTGTCAGGTAAATGCATTGTAATTTATATGGATGATTTAACTATTTATTCCAAAGAGGTATCTACTCATGCTGAAGATCTGAGAAGAGTACTTAAAAGATGTGAAAGGTACGGGATTTCCCTTAACCCAAAGAAATGTTCATTTGATGTAACTAAAGGAAAATTATTAGGACATGTCATTTCTGAGAATGGGATATCCATTGATCCTGATAGAATAGAAGGAATAAAAAAGTTGCAATTACCAAACAGTAAGAAAGAACTAAAATCATTTTTTGGTAAGATTAACTTTGTCAGGAAGTTTATTATAGGGTTTGCAGAAATTGTGCAACCATTGAATGCCATGCTTAAGAAGGATGCAAAGATAGAATGGACACCAGTAGCTAAAGCTGCATTTGAGGATATTAAGGAAGCTATTTCTAATGCTCTTGTGTTGACAAGTCCAGATTATACAAAGCCATTTTACATTTATTCCTTTGCATCTTCACATTCAATTGTAGTTGCTTTGACACAAAAGGGAGAAAATAATGAAGAGAAACCCATAGCTTTTATGAGTGTACCTCAGAAAGATGCACAGCTGAAATATCTTTATACAGAAAGATAGGTGTTTGCATTAATAAGAGCAGTGAAAAAGTTTAGACATTATATCTTACACAGTTAGGTTAAGGCCATAGTACCAGATGCAGCAGTGAAGATGTTGTTGATGCAGAATGAGCCTAGAGAGAAAAGAGCTAAATGGATTACAACTTTGCAAGAGTTTGATATGGAAATTATCCTAATGAAGTTGGTCAGAGGACAAGCATTAGTGCATACCATAGCAAATACAAATCCAAACTTGGTAAAACAACAGTATACATTGAATACTAGTGATGCATCAAGTTGGTATGATGATTTGAACACTTTTCTAATATCAGGGAAATATTCGAGTAAGATGAAATCCTCTCAGAGGAGAGCTTTAAATATCAAAGCACAGAATTACATGGTACAAGGAGGTCTTCTATTCAAGAAGAACCATGAATATATTTAAGATGTTTAAACAGAGATGAAGCAGATAAGGTATTGTCAGAATTACATGATAAGTATGGAACTACTCATGGTTCCCATTTAGCTACAATGCATAAGATATTGAGAGTAGGATACTATTGGCCTACAATGTTTAAAGATACAGAGAGTCATATTAGAAGTTGTCACACCTATCAAATTACAATAGATAAGGGACGGAATCAGGCTAATCCATTATAGCCAGTCATTGAGTCTAGGCCATTTCCACAGTGGGGCTTAGATTTCATTAGAGTCATAAATCCTCCATCATCTATAGGACATAAGTTTATACTGACAGTAACTGACTACTGTACAAGGTGGACTGAAGCCACATGTTGCAAGTTCTCTACTACTGAGTTGGTTATTAATTTCCTTGAAAAAAACATCATAACAAGGTTTGGAGCTCCCTATTCGTTGGTATGTGATAATGGCCCTGTATTTTCTTCTTTGAAATTTTCTAAATGGGCATTAGAATACGGAATAGTTTAAAAGTTTTCTTCAAACTATTATCCTTAGGGGAATGGATTAGCTAAGTCTACAAATAAAATTTTATTGGATATAATCAAAAAGCTAATTGAAAAGAATCCTAGAGAGTGGAACACATTGTTGAAGTATGTGCTATGGGTAGATAGGATTAAGGTTAAGTCAGCCTTAGGCAATGCACCTTATCACTTAGTTTATTGGACTGATCCCATACTTCCAGTGAATTTAAGAATACCAATCTAGAAGTTTCCTAATGAATATTTAGGCTTTGATGATCACAGAGAAGCCAGAATCATTCAAATGCTACAATTAGATGAGAAACGAGATCAAGCCATTGAGAAATTTGCCAAACATCAAGCAGTGGTTAAAAGATGGTTTGACAAAAGAGCAAGATTCAAAACATTTAGAATATCAGACTTAGTGTTGTGTTGGGATAAAGCACATGAAAAGAAAGGAAATCATGAAAAATTTGACAAGCTATGTTTAGGTCCATTACAGGTCTCAGAAATAATAGGAGACAACACATTCAGGATCAAGACCTTGACTGGGGAAGATGTACCATTACCAGTTAATGGCCAACATTTGAAACACTACTTTTAGGCTTGAGGTGAGGTTTATTGGGATGTTCTGTATCATAATGTGAATAATGTACAGTTTTGTTTGGTTTTGTTTTTGTTGTTTTGGTTTGTGTTGTGTTTCCTCAGCAGGGATGTTTGTTTTATTTTGAAGTATACAGGAGCAGACTGACAACCACTGAAAACAATAGAAAATTTAGAACATTCAGGTTAATTAGTTGAAATTTATGCATAACTTGTTGTGACTGTCATGAATGTAGAAAGTTAGTTGACTTGTGAAATTTTGTATTCAATAACTGTGGGTTGAGTATTCAAGGGAAGTTTCTTACAATGACACACCTAAAATCCTTGGGTTTGTTGAACCTATCAGTGTAGATATTAGGTGAAAAATTAGAGGTCACCCTTGCTACCATTACAATTCTTAGCTTAATTTTAGCAAGTGATCATTCCTTACATCGTGAAGTTACAACTATAATATCTTACAAAATCTCTATCAAATAACAAAATATGAAATAAATAAATAAATAAAAATGGATTTTACTAAAAATCTAGATAAATCCATCTAAGTAACTCTACCAGGGCTATAGACGCTTGTTGGTAGTGGGGCTCTACTTAGGAGAATTGTAACGATAACCTTGTCAGGGCTATAGATGCCTACTGGCAGCAAGGCTCTATCCAGTTGGCTATGAGGGAATGACATCAACTATGTAGGTTAATATCAATCACTGGTTTGTTCAACTAATTTTAGAGATGAGGATTATTAATCACGTGCACCCACTTAAACTGAAAAGGAAAATTCATGCACCTTATTGAATACATTAAGTCTGAAGTTGGATAATGATTTACAGAAAAGATAGTTGGAAGTTATGAATTTATTTCATTTAGTTTTCTTTAATGGTTTTAATTTAATTGTTTTATTTGGTTGCTAGTTGTTGTGATGCTCACAACATGCCCCATTTTACTTCTTAGCAAAATGAGGACCTCTGCTATGGCTGTGGCTTTTGCTTGTGTGTGTGGGTCTGCTTGGTGGTAAAAGGGAAAAGGGAGTGAAAAGTACAAATCCTGTTGAAAATAGAGAAAAATAGCATTAAGTACCAGAGCAGAATATGGGTGAATTCCTTGTTAAAAATGAGTGAGGGTTTCTTTTTGAACCATTTTGAATTTCCCAGTATTTTGCAAGATATGTATGTTTTAGTAAAATGTACAATAGGAGGGTTTGTATGTTGCATATACAAAGTAGTTTGTATATCAAGTCATTGTATAAGTCGCAAAAGGAGTTGTCAGTTTTGTTACATCCATGTACTTGTATGCATTTTGTTAACATTCTATCTATACATACAAGTCAAACCTGACAGAATTCAAAGTTTAAATGCATAATCGGTTGAATCTGTCAGATGTATTTTTTAGTTTGTATGTTTGAAGAAGGGGGACATACAAGATAATATACAACAAGATATACATAGTGCAGAACCAAAAAGATTATGAAATGAGGTGTAATGGTTGTATGTTTCATGCTTTGTATGTATGTTTCAGTTGTATACATTCCAAGATACATACACTGTGGAACTTAAGGAAAATAAAAATCTGATATAAAAGATGCATCATACCTTAAAGTATATTTAAAGATGCATTGGACTTTATATACATCACAAAGATACAAGTGAAAAGTAGAGTGGACCCCACCACTTGCATATCGGGCTTGTATAATAACAATGTATATCTTTGATATACAAGCCAATATACAAGTTGAAAGATGCAAATGGGAGATACAAGACGGATGTGAAATAGAAGTTCAATATAGAAAGGTCTTTGTATGTCGTGAGAATTTGTATTTTTATGATATACAATGCCAATATACAAAGAAATAAAGGCATTACGGAAAATAAAAAAGAGAGGGTATGTATATGAGGTTTGTATATGTGCTTATACAAGACAACATACAAGAGTGATATATAAAGCAAAGATACAAGTACAGACAAAAGCGAAAAAGGGAAAGAATGTTAGTCATGGTTGTTTGCATATATGTTTGGATGTTAAAACATACAAAGACAACATACAATGAAATATACAAGGAAAACGAGATGTATGCAGAATTAAACTAAAGGTAAAAAGTTTAAAAAATGCAAACACTGCAATAGAAGGCCGAAAGTATTGGTGCATTAATTTTTGTAATTAATGCAGATCTAACACTCAAAAGAGTAAAATTTAACGCAGGTTACAGTAAATTTAATGGTATTTCACTTTCAAATATACATTGTTAAGAGCTAAAATTGCAGGAAAAGGAATTGTTACAGTGATTTAAACAGAATTTATCAGAGCGAAGGATTACGGTACCTAAACGAAAGCAAAATAGTAAAAGTAAGTCAATGGTTGAAGTCAAGTGGTCAAGATATACAGGTATTTATCCCAAAATGCTGTTACATTTCAAATGGTAAATTACATGTTAATTTCAGTAATTTTGTTATAAAATGTAGGCATTTGTCAAATTACTATTTTAATTGTTAATTAGCTTGGTAGATCTTAACAAATTTAAAAGTCAAACCAAAAAGGACAAACTAGGTTAGGGTAGAATGGTAAAAATGGAAATTCATAGTAAAACCCTAGGTAAAAGGTAAAATGAAGAATTTAAAAGATGCATGGTTTCACAGGATGGCCCCAAAGCAGAAAAAGATAGACACAGGGGGCAAAGTGAAAAAGGAGAGGAAACCACAAAAGGAGATAGAAAAAGAGGAATTACCCTTGCACAGAGGTTATTCATCCTTAATCAGTACAAGTGGAGTAGGAACTAATACGAACATTGGAAATTATGATGCAAAGGATGTTCTATAGAAAATCACGGATGCAAATGCTTCTCTAGATATGAAATGTATATGGGAGAGTGGACTATACAGGGCTACAGGTTTCCCATTGGCTATGGAAACTAGAGATTTGTGTTTAGATTGTGTAACTCTATATGATCTGACTACCAAGAAGATTATCATGTATGACAGACTTATTGCTGATTTAACTATAGAGGGGATTGCTAGGACATTTGGATTGGAAACCAATGAGAAAATGAGAGACATTGATATAGATCAATATAATGAAGACTTTCATACAAATGAGAGGGAGTGTAAAGGTAAAATATTCCATATTTGGTATAGCATGGAAAATAAACCCAAGGCTGTAGCCAGGGTGCATAAGAATCTGATGAGAATATACTTCAAGGAAGAAAGTTATTTGATGATCACAATGCTGAGTAGATTGGTAGGACTAAGAGATGACACCAAATGTGAACCATGGATGTTCACTATTATTGAGTTCATAAGAGTGGGAGAAAAAGAGCAAGGATAGATCCATTGGGCCAAAGCAATAAGCACACGTATTTGGAAGAAGGCCATGCTGAAAAACCAAAAGATGATGCCCTTCTATCTATCTTCATACGTGTTATATTCATGTGCAGCAGAAATTAGACCCTATATAAATGGAATAGAAAGGGTTGGTACCCTAGGGAGTGGTCATGATCAGAAGTTAGTGTATGAATACTACCATGATCTACAAGAAGAAAATGCATTGAAGAACTTTGCTTTGGTAAATGATGTCTTTTATACTTACATGGTAAGAGTTTTGAGAGAGGAACCTGATAAAAGATCATCTACAAGTGCAGAGGATGCAATTGGATTGCATAGTTCCTGCTTCATTCAAATTGAACAGTTTACTTATATCAGGACTGAAGGATTTGAAGGAAAGCCTTTTATGCTACCTCGGTATCCTTCTGATAAATTGATTGTGTTGGAATTTTCAAGGCAGAACTTGAATGTATTTAAAATGTATAAAAGGAAGTTCAATAGTGGAAATTTGAAGTTGCCTTGGGCTATTGGCAGATACTCTTGTTACAGTGAAGAGGTTGCAGGATATTTAGAGCAAGAAATGAGATATTATGGCTTTTAAGAATTTAATTTAGTCAGGAGATTTGATCCTTTCCATAGGATCCAGAATTTTGTTGATAAAAAGTATAAGCATCAGATACATATTGAAGATTTTTGGGCCGATTGCAAAAATGACAAGGAAGTGAGGAAAGGAGCCCATAAGAGATTAAACATTGAACAAATGAGGTCTATAGGTGACATATATGTTCCCCCAAAAGTTCAAGAGGATGATAAACAACTGCATCAAAGTTATGCAGAGGCTAGACTGGCTCCTATTACAGAGCTTGATTGATCACAGCCTTGGAACACATCTTTGGACATATTGTCCAAACCAATTATATTATTTTCAAAAACATGGTTGGAAGACAGAATTGAGGAACTCAAAGCTGAGGAAAAGAAATCAGTTATCCAAAGAAAAGAAGGAAAAGAAAAGGAGAGCCTATTGAAGATATTCAATGTTTTTATAAAAAGAAAAGGAAAGTTGTAGAGGCTAAGATTATTGAAAAAGACAAGAATGTTACTTTAATGGATCCCTATGCACTGGGAATAACAGTAGGAGTGGCATCAGATACTTTTGTGGATGCAAAGTCACTAAGTAATGAGGTTGGTGCAGAGGAAGTACAGACTGCCAAAGGAGTTGCAGGGCTATAGGTTAGAAGGGCAATCCCAATAAGTTTAACAAGAGAGGAGACTTCTAAAATAGATGATGTGATTGGAGCACAAGAAGTAGGTGCAAAATTGAGTAGTATACCTAGTGCCTCCACTTCATCAGAAAAAAGACAAACATTTGTGCAAGTGAAGACAGAGTTGGCTAGGGAAATACTACAAGAGTCAGAAACACATAAAGCCAAACAAAATATTGAAATTGTTCATATTGGAAGTGATACTAGTGACAGTGAAGAAAGAGGAATGTATGCTGGGAAGGAAATAGAAATAGAGGAGGGATCTAGTGATTTCCTAAGTGAAGAGGAAGAACAAGGAAATCGGGTATAAATGGATATTAAACAAAGCCCAGAGCATCAAGAAGAATGGGTATAGGAAGAAACAAGAGTAGTGGATTCATTTGGTACCCTGGAACCTCCTAAAATCATTAAAGATGTGCAAGAGGATGCACATAAGATTGAAGAAGCTAAGAAAGAAGGTACACCTGAGAAGTTAATCATAGAAAAGCATGCTCAAGCAGAAGAAGAAACAAAAGATGACACCTCCGATGTGGATGCTTTAAATATGCTTAATATGTATGATGAGCAAAGTGAGGAAGAAAAGAACACAGAAAGCATACAAGAACAAGAAAAAGAAGTAAATGAGGGGGAGTCCAAACAGTAAAGTGATCCCATGGAACAAGAGCCTCCACCTCAATAGCAAATTCCACAACAACAACCTCAGTAGGATTGACAATAGGCACAACAACAACAAGGAGAAGTGGAAACAGAGAAACCTCATGAGGAGGTAATTGATGAAGTTAAAACTATAGAAGGCACCAAGGAAATTCTTGCATGGTTGGGGGAAGAGATAGGAAAGGAAAAGAAAGAGGTACAGTTGGCACCAATTGACATCAAGAGTTTGTTAGGCAAGAACACACCAAGGAAAGAAAGAAGAAAGGCTAGGACAATGTCAGCTATACAGAGAGGTCCAGATGGATCTAGGGTACTAAATCTTTCCATACCTCAAAAGGAGAAGGCAAAAGGTGAAATAACCTTGGAAGAGTATAAGATACTTAATTTTGACCTTGGGCAAACCACATGGGAACAACACATACTTAGTGGGAGGATATGCACCAAGTGATAGCAGAGATACTAAGAAAGGACAAGGACAAGCAAGAGTATCTAAAGGGACATATTGTCTAGTTACAACAATTTATTAAAGGGATATTTGTTCCCAATACCACAGTCCCAGAACTGCCCAGTGACATAGCAATTATATCCAAAGAAGAAATAAGGGGCATGGAAAATAAAAAGCTTAAGGCCAGTGCATTTGAGGAATGGTTTAATAATTTCATGAAGGAGGGTGAGCAAGTAATAAATCAGGCAGTGGAAAGGTGGGAAGTAACTACAAAGGAAAAGAGTAGATGCAATGTACTTATACATAATTGCTAATTTAGAAAAGAATAGTGCATATTTGAATTGAAACAGATAATAGAAATTGATGAAAGAACAAAAGAATTGATAAATGAAGGAGTAATTACACCTTCAATGGCAAATCAAGTGCCATAGGTGAGGTTGGAACTAAGGTTTGAAGAAGAAAATCTTAGAAAATGCATAGCAATTGCTCAAGAGTTGGACGAAAAAGTGGATGACATGATCAGAAAGCATAGAAGGATCATAGAAAAACTACTAGATCATGAATGCATGGATGCACCAGTGTATGACATAGATAGAGCTTTAACAGAATTTAATGCCATTTTTACACCATGCATGGAAAATCTAGATGCAAATTTGAGCACACAGATGATTGATTCATTAATGGAGGAGAATTCAAGGATGAGAAAATACAAGAAGAAAATTGTGGATTTAGATAAGGAAGTAAAGAAATTGAAAGATGAAATTACAATGCAGGAATTTATATGGACAAAGAGTCTAGGGGGGATCACACTTTTGTAGAAGGTGTGATCAACAATTTCAAAATATACTTAAAGGAGTGAAAAGGTTAAGGAAGCAATAGTTTTGGAAAGTCAAGTAAAGAGTATCAGCAAGAGGAAGTCAAAGAAAAAGGGAATCTTATTTTTGAAAAGATTCCAATAGCATCGTTTGAGAGGGAAAAGATGCCATTTAGATATTTTGGCAGACGGTTAGAGATGAATGTGTACCATTGATCAAAAAGAGGAAGGATCTCAACTATGGATGAAGTCTATAGCCGTAGCAATGAGAAGATTCAAAATCTATATAAGGAACTAAGCTACTTGTTTATTACTTACACAGGGATTTTTAGAAGATAGCTAGCAGTTGTAATTGGTGCAAGCATTTTTGAGTGGAAGGAATATTTAGAATAGAAGGAGGTCACTTGTGTCTGCATTAAGGAATGCGTGGAGAATCTCGCTTCCTTAGTGTATTTGTAAAGCATTGTAAGGTTTCTGTGAAATTGATTAATGAAGCTAAGAGTCATTCATACATTGTAAATCATATATGACTATGTGTTTTGAATACAAATGAATCTAGAATTCTACGTCTGTATTCAGAGTGTCTTTTGGCTCTTCTTTGTATTTGAAATAATATCTCTTAAATCTCGCAATCTTGAATGTATGTTTGTGAAAATACTCAGGGCATTCACATTTAATGATTTAGTCTGTTGATTTGATCAAATTTGTTGTATTTCTTATAACGTGCATAACAAAACATTTAGATCATGTAGTAGAATGAAGTTCAATTTAAATTTCTCTAACTTTTCCCAAACAATTTTAAATATTTAGCTTAAACGCAAAAATTCAAAGGAGATTTACATTTGAAGAAAACATGAACAATTGAATTGATATTTGACAATTTTCATAATATTTTAAAAGAAAAGCTTGTGTTAATATAAATCATATAAAGCTTTGTGATACAGTAATGAATTTATGCAAAGAAATGAATGAAATGTTGATATTTGTGATAATTTGCATAATTCGAGTCCAGTGAGTGATAAATCACTTTAAATCAAGTAAGGCCCCTTGCATATTACAGCTTCATATTAACCTACTGAATTGTCCACAAGGTCAAGACCTGACCATATGGAAACTTGGGATTAAGTAATCTCAATTGATTTCTTCATATCTTTCAAGACAGTTAGGTTCATTTTGTGAATTTTAACTTTTGTTATGAATGTGTAAAAATAATCATCAACAGGACCAAACCGAGAAGTTATGCCTTCTAAAAATTCTAGTATGACTTTTTCTATTGCCTCTTTGAGTGGTACTGCTTCACTCCACCTAGTAAAGTAATTTGTTGCTATGAGAATCCATTTGTGTCCCATATTTGACACTAGGTTGATCATACCGATAAAATCCAGTCCCCATTGGGCAAAGGGTTCATCCACAACTATGGGACTTAGAGGCATTGCCGCATTTCTCCTTTTGCCAATATAAAAATGGCAAGCCTGGCATTCCTTAACCATTTGATGGAAATCTGTAAACAGAGTGGGCCAGAAATATCCTGCTTGTGTTACTTTGATTGCAGTGGTCTTTGCTGAAAAATGTCCACCTGAGGCTCCATGATGTAATTCATGTATTATTCTTTGAGCTTCATCCTTCTCTATACATCTTAAGAGTATACCATCAACATTCCTTCTAAATAAAATATGATCAATTAGTACAAAATGGGTTCCTTGCTGCCTATAGTACCTTCTCTTGTCATGGGAGATCTTATTTGGGAATATCCCATACTTCATAAACTGTATTATATTTTTAACCCAAGATTCTTGGTCAACCTCTTGGAGTTTCAATACATTTTCACTTTCTGTTTCTTCAGTCACTATTCTTTCCATGTCTTGGGTCATGTATTGGCACAGTCCTTTGCCTTTGACTAACTTGGTGGATCTTACTTCTACATCATATTCTAGAATCTTTGTTATCCAATTGGCTCTTTTCTCAGTGATCGCACCCTCCATAATATATTCTCTTACACTGGAGTGAGCCACTAATATCAGAATCTTATTTCCTGTTACCAAATGTCTAAATTTTTTAAGGGCTTTTACCATGGCATATGCTTGCTTCTCCACAAAATTATATCTAGACTCATATTCCCTGAGAGTTCTAGAGAAAAAAGCTATTGGATGCTCTCCTTCCTGTTGGTCATCTTTCTGAGTTAGAACAACAACACTGAATTCTCCCCCATACACATACATTATAAAAGTTTTAGAAAAATCTAGGTTTCTAAGTACTGGGGCTGTTGAAATGACTCTCTTGACTTCTTCAAAAGCATGTCTTCCTTCTGTGGTCTATTTGAACACCAGATATTTTCTAAGAAATAGTGTCATTGGTCTAATTAGACTTGTAAAATCAGATATGAATCAGCTGACAAAGTTAATTTGTCCTAGAAAGGATTGAACTACTTTCTTGTTGACTGGTAGTGATAGGTTCATTATGGCTGTGACCCTTTTTGGATCAATGGAGACCCCTTCCTTTGACACTATGTGTCCTAGAAGCTTACCCTGAGGTACAGTAAAGATACATTTCTTAGGATTCAGAGATTTTCCAAATTCTTGACATTTCTTAAACATAGCCTCTAAAAGGTTAAAATGATCTCTAGCATTCTTAGAAAAAATAGTCAGGTCATCTAGGTAGATCAGAATGATTTTATTTATAAGTTCCCCGAATGCTACATCCATTGCACACTGAAAAGTAGCCCCAACATTTGAAAGGCCAAAAGGCATTTTAGCATATGCAAATATTCCCCACTTTGTAGTGAATGTAGTCTTATGCTGATCTTCATTTGCTAACCAAATTTGATTGTATCCTAAGAAACCATCCAGCAAGGAAAACCTTTCTAATCTAGCCACAGTCTATAAAATTTGTTCCATAGAGGGTAGGGGATAATGATCTTTCAAAGATGCTCTATTCAGATCCCTGAAATCTACACAAAGTCTTATGTCACCATTCTTCTTTCTTACAAGCACTAGGTTTGATACCCAGGTTGAATGCTTAATTAGAAAATAATCTTTGATTCCAGGAGCTTTTGCAGCTCATCCACCATTAAAGGTTCAATTCTAGGACTCAGTGGCCTTTGCTTCTGTCAGACTAGTTTAGATCCTTCAGTAAGCTCTATGGTATGTTGGATGATATCTCTATTATAGCCATGGAGGTCCTCATAGGTCCAAGCAATCACCCTATCAATATTATCACATAAAGCAATCAACCTTTCTTTTTCCTCTTGGGTTGTAGAATTACCTATTTTCATCTTTCTTCCTTCACTGACTTGGATCTCAGAATAATCTTCCTTATTTGCCTAAAACCTCTTCTCTAGGCTTGCATCTTCTAGATCAAACAAATTTTCTAGAGTAATCAGACCTTTAGGGAGTTTATTTGACTTTAGTTGGATAATTTGAACACCATATGCTTCATCAATTTTGGGATGTAATTGATCAACAAATTCACCTAATTGTTGTAAGAATGTAAGTACTTAAAGGTCATTGTCAAAAACTTGCCAATTTGATCATTGTCTAGAATTGTTGGTCTTACTATAACCTTAGCTGACTCATTGTTAACTAATAGATCACTTGCTGGGTCAAACTGTGAACCAATTTGTGTCATTCTAGCTGCTTCAGAATTTTGGGCTCTGGGAACTACCTCAATATTGAAAGCCTCAAAGCCATCTATCAGGTTCCAAATCATGTGCCGATAGGATCTCATTCTTATATTTTTGGCTATTACTTTCTCTCTGATTTGTTTTACCACCAGTTCTGAGTCTCTTTTTACTATCAGATTCTTTATTTCCTTTTTATTTTCCAACATGAGTCCATACACCAAAGATTCATATTTAGTGTCATTATTGGTATAGGCAAACTGAAAGCAAATGGCTCTTAGAATTTTCTCACCATTTGCGGCAGTAAGGCAAATACCTGCTCCAACACCATTTTTACTCCTAGCCCCATCAAAATTTAGGGTCCAGATTTCTGAGTCTCTTTCAAATTCTCCACTTTTTGATATTTCTTTCCTTATAATATTGGGGATTTCCTGGTCTTCTTCAAAAATAACATAAGTGCCTAGACTAGTAGAGTCATAGTTTCCATAGGGATCACCTTGCATCATGGTCAATAGTTGATTGTTCTCTTCTTCCTGTTGGTCATGTTTAGTCCAGTCACCTAATTCTTCAACAAAGACTCTCTCCTCTTTATTCATCATGGCATGGGATGCTTCTAATTTTGGGACTGGTTCATTTGTGATATGGTCTTTGGATAATGGCTCAGACAACATTTTCATCTTTGTCCCATATTTGGTTCTCAGGATGAGGTGTGACCAATCTAGTGACATATAACCTCCTATTTTGGCTGTGAAATATCTAGATAACCATAAACCAAATACAGGGGGAATATCTATGACTACCACATCCTGATTGACAATTATATTGGGACAAGTATATAGTTGTAATGGAAGTTGTTTGATTTTTCCTATTGTTTGAACATGTTTCCCATCCAACTACATGACCCCTCTTGTAAGTGGTTTATACTTTATCTTTAAAGAATCTACTATATGTTTTGGCATTACTATAGTACTGGCCCCAGAATCTATCATTGCATTATGCAACAGTTTTTTCCCAACTACTAGAGTTAAATAAAAGGGATCTAGTTTAGATTTACCTACCTCAGGTGCATTGTTCAACAAAGTTGTTGTTTGTAGAGGTATAATATCTTTGTGTTGGAGTTTCCCTTTATCAATAGCTCCTCCTTTAGCACTATTGTGTTTAGAGGCTTCTTGACCTTGCAGAGCTTCCTGCAACAGTGCCTTTTTCTCAGGAATAGCTAACATATCCTAGATTGATATGTATGCTAGAGTTGTTTTCAGCTGGTACCCCATGTTTATAGGTCCTAATGCTTGGGTCTTTAAATAATAAGGGTACCTTGTCTTTTCTAGCACCTATCCCGAGACTACTTGATTCTGCATAGGCTGAGGCATGTCTTGCCTAGAAACTAGATTGTGATGATTTTGAAATGGAGGAGTTCTAATAATTTCATTATTAGTGACTTCAGGCTGCTCCATCATCCTCCTCTTTGATCTGGTATAATAGTATGATTGCACCAATGGTTTCTTTGAACTAGATGCCTCATTCAGGAACATTAATCCATGAAAATAAGGCATGTTTGGGGGCTATTTCTTCTTCTTGTTGTATGGACATCCCTTGCATCTAGGCCACCATTACTGTATTTTGAACACCAGGGGACTGATATGGTGGAGTATTAGAAGTTGAGAACTATCCTTCTAACCCTCTCTATTCTGCTATCTTTTGCTACAAATTACCTCTAGGATAGTCTCTAGGCATATGGGCATTGTTGCAGGGAAAGCACCAAGCATTTGTGTCATCTGCCAAGTTATTTTTCCCTAGAACTATTTCCCTATTGGGATTGTGAGGAATAGTTTGTAGAGGTGTAGGGACTGAAACCAACTAGTTTGAGGGCTGAGGATTAGTTTGCCTTTGAGGGCCTTGATATTGATTTAGCTGGAAGGGAGGTCTGTTTCCTTGGAAACCTTGATAAGAGGGCTTTGAATAGGGGTTTTGTTATCTCTTTAGGTTAATTATCTCATTTGAGAAGGTCCTTAGAATGTTCTTGACATCATCCATTTTAGATGGTTGAGTAGAGGTGGTTGCCCTAGCAGGTTGTTGAGGTACTGGAAATGAATAAATGGACACAGGTGGAGTTGTAAGATTAGGAGCTTCTTGTGGAAAAGGTAGGGTAATTTCTGGGAACATGGGCATAGGAGGCCTTGGGGGCAATTTTCTAGCATCTATCAAGTTATTTTCAGCCTTTACTACCAACTCATATGCTTCTGGTAGTGTCTGACCTCCTAGAGACTGAATCATTACTCATATATCAGAGTTAAAAGATTTGAGGGAGAACACAATAGCCATACATGATAATGGTCTTGCTATAGCGGGGATTCTCTCCTAGGTCTTTTGAAATCTTTAGTTGAAATCAATCATGGCTTCTTGTGGTGCCCTTTTGATAGTGATTAATTGTTGCAGCAGGGAAGATTTATCACCTTTCTCTTCAAATCTTGTAAAGAAAGTGTCACCAAGATGATCCCATGTAGATATTGTATTTGGAGTGAGAGATCTATACCAGTCCAGAGCCTTCCCTTTGAAAGAAACTGCTAGTAGTCTTATTGCCACATTTTGTTCAGTAATAACATGTACTGTACACACATCAGATACATCTTGCAGATGTTCCCCAAGTGTCTTGAAATCTTCTCCACTGAACTTAGGTAGAGCCTTCAAAGCATTGGCTAGATTAGGATCCCAAGTTACTAGTGGTACTGGGAGAATGAGAGGGCTACCAACATTCCAATTTGTATAATTCCTTGGAGGTATAGGTGCTCCCATATTTATTCTTTGTGCTACTGCAACCTGATTAACTCTTCTCCTTGGAGTAGTTACTAATGGTGGTGAAAGAATGCCCAGATTAGTAGCAGATTGCCTTCTTGTCATAGGTCCACAGCTCTGGTTCCTTATTACTCTCTGGCTCATATGATCTTGACAAAAACTTCAAGAAAGGTCCCACCAGGTGTGTCAAAAACTGTTGATGTATAAAATTACGCAGGTTCTAACACCAACATGGGAAGTTTCAAGAATGTGGAACTTGCTACTTGAAATGACCTCCAGATTTTAAAGAAGCTGGCTCTTCTCTATTTTAATTGGGTTTTGAGCTAAGGGAAAGAAATTAATAGTATTACAGATACAATAAGCAAATCTAAATATGGCGATGTGCCTAAGTGAAAAGTATCCCTTCAATTCAAGCATAGTGAAACTATTCTCAAGATACAATTATATTAAAGAGAAGATGCTGCATGATTAACATAAATAGATAGAATGAACATTATCAAAGGATTATAACTAGACACTTTCCAATGACACAGATGATATCAACCAAGGCACAGAACATAGTTCTTCTTATTAATCTTCCAGCAACATGAAAGGCACAAATACATGCATAGATACATTAACTTTCTTGTCAAGAACAACAAAATAAAGGCAAAATGACATAAACTAGTCATAGCAAAGTCTCCGACTCCTCTTTTAGATTTATGACTAAAACTTATCAAAGATCAATGAATCTATTCTTTATATGAATGTGTCTCGATCTATTACAAATACAACATATTTATAATCATACATTAGACCCAAAATTGTCTCTAACAACCCGAATCTTTAACAGTCCAATAGAACTGAAGATTACTGGAAGTTCCTGGTGGTTATGATCTTCTGAATTTGTAACGACCATCTCTCCTGCACGCTCATTGGCTAGAACAAAAAATTATGTGGCACACCTCCTATATTTGAGATACAGACACATGGCGAGACCCGTGCGCTTATAACTAAAAATAAATATGACAGATGGCAATGTCTACATCAAACTCAGGAACTCCTTCGTCTTCAAATAAATCAACAAGAAAAAGACACTTGTTGCATTCTGCAGCCTCCAAAATATGATACGTGTCTTATCCCGCAAAGCCCTTTAAAACCTGTGTCTTTATACTCAGGCACCTTCCTTTTATGACACCTATCGCAACCTGCTTTACTTATAAATTGAGACACAATAATGATGGGACCCACAACCTTGGCACTTACTACCCTCAAAGGGATAAAACTAGGACAAATGGTGATGTCCTCGCAAATGATAGCTAACACTACTAAAACAAATAAGACCTTTGAAAGATCCTACGGAAGTTGACACTTGGTGTAACCCACACAAAACTATGAATCAAAAAGTTTCTCGATAAAAGAGTTATGAATAAAGCAACTCCTTCCTACAACCACACGTGGCATCCTCAGCAAGCTTGAAAACAAATAAATTGTGGCCCACCATCTTTTAAAAAGGCATCAATATAAATTTAGAGAGAGACACACGGCATCATCCGTAGAAAACTCAAAAGACACATGGTGCACTCCGCACAAAATGTAGAAGCTTTTGAGACTGCCTCTACAAGTGACACATGGCACCATCCATGGCATCGAAACAAAATAAACTGTTGATGCTACCTGCTACGTGGTACGCTCTGCATAATAATTGATACTAGAAACATTATTGGCTATGGCTTTGACTGTGGCTTTGACACTTGGTGCATTTCGTGCACAGAAACATTTGAAGACCTGAACAAAGAAACATTTGAAACTCGTGTATAGAGCCACAGATATTAAGCTGAAACTGAAACAAAATGTAGATTTTTTGACTCTATAGTGACCATAGGAGTGTATACCGGTTTAGAGTCCTCCATTCCAAACTTCTCCAACAATTCCTTAGCATATTTTGATTGAGAAATGAAAATATCTTTGTCTAATTGATTTGTAGTCGAAGAAAGAAAATCATCTCACCACACATAGACATCTCAAATTCTTTTTGCATCTCATTTGCAAAATTCTTGTACATCTCTTCATTTCTACCAAATATGATATCATATATATAAACTTCAATAATCAAGATTTGAACTTTGCTTACCTTGATATAAAAAATTGCTATTTGCAGACCCTTTATTGAAACCCTGCTATAGGAGATACTTATATAGTCTTACATACCAAGCTCTAGGAGCTTGGTTTAGTCCATATAAGGCCTTCCTCAACTTGCATACCATGTTTTTGTTTGTCTGATAACTGGAACCCATCTAGTTGTTCTATGTAAACTTCTTCTTCTAACTCACCATTTAGGAAGGTAAATTTCACATCCATCTAATATACTTTGAAATCTTTATATGCAGCAAATGCCAAAATAAGTCTGATAGCCTCCATTCTTGCCACTAGAGCATAGGTCTCTTCATAATCAATTCCTTCAACTTGAGAGAATCCTTTACACACAAGTCTTGCCTTTTTCTCACAACTTCTCCAACTTCATTCAATTTGTTCTAGAAAACCCACTTTGTTCCAATCACATTCTTGTTTGCAAGCCTAAGGACAAGTTCCCAAGTCTTGTTCTTCTCAATATATTATAGTTCTACTTTCATCACCTTGACCCAATGCTCATCATTGTATGCTTCATTTACTTTTTAGGTTCCACCTTAGATAGCAGAAAGAGATTTACTTGTTCCTCTACAATCCTACTTCTTGTCTCACACCTTTCCTTTTGTCACCAATAAATTGATCTCCAAAATAATCTCTTTGCACATACCTTGGAGTTTTAGTTCTTACCAAAGCCTCTTCTTGAGTTTCTTCTTCTTCTAGAGCTTATTCTTTAGTCTGAACCTCATTTTGTTTGTCTTTCCACCCTTTTTGTATCAACAAGTCCATCTGACTCATATCCACCTCGTCGGATGTCTTCATCTACCTTCACATTTGTACTTTCAATGATCTTTCTTAGTCTTTTGTTATAGCACCGGTAAGCCTTGCTCTTAGTTTATTACCCAAGGAATATGCCTTCATCACATCTAGCATCAAACTTTCCTAATTCTTCATCTCTTCTGATGTATCATTTTCTTCTAAGAACATTGATGTATTTGACAGTAGGAGCTCTACCATACAACATTTCATAAGGTGTCTTTGTTTCTTTTACTCTGACTTGTACTCTATTTTGAATGTAGACAATAGTATGTATTACTTCTTTCCAGTACACTTCTGGTAGGTTTGCTTCCTTGATCATTGCTCTGGCAGCTTCTTGAATAGTTTTGTTCTTTCTTTCAACCACTCCATTTTGTTGAGGCGTTTAGGAAGTACACAAATGTTTCTTTATTCCATGTTCTTCACAAAAAGCATTGAATTCATTTGAGGTGAATTTAGGACCTTTGTTAGATCTTAAGCATTCGATTCTTAAATCCAATTCATTTTCAACCATAGCTTTGAATATCTTGAACTTATCTAAAGCTTATGTCTTTTCTCTAAGGAAAGTAACCCAAGTCATTCTTGAAAAATCATCAATCAGAAGCATGAAATACCTTTCACCTTGCAGACTTCTTGTTCTTGTGGGACAACATATGTCTGTATGCACCAGCTCTAGCAAACCAGTAGAGGATTGTTCTTTTCTTCTAAAGGTGGTCTTTCTCATCTTTCCAAATTGACATTCTTTGCATATAACATTGGCAGACTTCATAATCTTAGGTAGATCTCTTACAACTTGAATGGTGCTTATTCTCACTAGATTATTGAAGTTAATGTGACACATTCTCCTATGCCATAGCTAACTCTCATTTGACTTAGCCAACAAGCAATAATTTTTAGCACCTTTCAAATGATAGACATTACCATGAGTATTCTTACTAGTAGCAATTAGGGTTCTAGAGCTAATCTATATCTTACACCCATTATCCTTGAACACAATATTATACCCTTTGTCACACATTTTTCTAAAACTTAGTAGATTATGCTTTAGGCCCTTGACATATAGAACATCATCTATATTATGCTTGCCATCAAAAATAATAGATCCTTTTCCATAAATCTGTAGGGCCCACCCATGTGCATCTCTTATTGTGTCCTATTATTTCTATGGTTAGATTAAATGATATATTGAGTTGATTATTATATGATGTAATTGCAAGATGGATATGTGTCTTGCTAGATTATGCATCCTCATTGGTCATTATATGTTTCTTTGGCTCTGATCTCCATTGTTGGATTTGATGTTTTGTCTTGAGTGTGTAGGATATATTTTTACAGGTGCTTAACCAATGAGTGGGATGTGGAGAAGTTGACATAGGACGCTTAGTCATCTCTCCTTACCTAGCCTTAGTGGTCAAGTTGTTGACCCTATATTTCTTGTGGTAGGTTGGTCGCTTAACCCATCCTATTCAGTTGTGAATTAAAGGATGTTTTGGTGTCTATACAGTTTGCCTCTCATATGAATCTGCTCTGATTTTGGACCCTTATCTTGTGATTAACCCCGTAAAGTGTGAGTGAGTTCTTTGTGTGTGTTTCTTCTAGCTTTTTGCATTATATTTTAATTTATTTCAAAAAAATGTGTTTCCCATGTTTTTGAAATATTTAAATGGTTTGAAACAAGAAAATGGATTATCTAATTTGTGTTAATAATTTTAATTGCGGAATAGCAATTATAAGTAATTATTGTGTGCCTTACGGAATGCTTTGTATTTTATTTATTTATGTTTCAGAAATTATGCTTTCAAGTGAAATGCATTCTAATTTAATTATTATAGTTATTTTCCGTAAGTTAGAAATATTAAAATTGTGGAAAATGCATGAAAAGAGGCCAAGTTATAGCAAATTTTTTCTAAAATGGGTTGTGAGTATGAAATAATTTATTTGAGTTGAAAAAAATGTTGTTGTGCATATTAGAACCAAAAGGGTACTTTCAAATTTTGAATTTTTAAGTATTATGGGAGTTATAAATTTGTGTGTTCTTGAGGGAGGTCTCCAAATGGTGAATTTGGGGGTTTTATGGTTTTTTTCCCCTCTTATTGAAAAATGAAAATTATGTTTTAGACCTCAATTTTTAGTATTATTTTGTGAGACAAAAAGTTTCATGAGGGAAATAAGATTCCCTACTTATTGGATATGAGTGTTGCATGTTTTGACCTCATTTTCTATGCTTTGACTTTTTGGTCAAAGTTGGCCTTTTTATAGGCCTTATGTTTGAATTGTATACTTATGGCACATGGATATGGTTGTTATGTGTTTTGACCTTATTTCCTTATGTTTTGACCTTTTTTAAATCATAGTTGACTTTTTTTCAAAGTTGACTTTTGATCAAAGTTGACCATTGTATTGGCCTTATGTTGGAATTCTATAATTCTGACCATGTGGATATGAGTGTATGTGTTTTGATTTCATTTCTCCATGTTTTGACCTTTTGGGTCATAGTTGACTTTTTGGTCAAGGTCAAGGTTGACTTTTGTATAGGCTTTATGTTGGAATTATATGATTTTGGCCATGTGGTTATGAGTGTTATGTGTTTTGACTTCATTTCTCCATGTTTTGACCTTTTGGGTCATAGTTGACTTTTTGGGTCAAAGTTAACCTTTTATAGGCCTTATGTTAGAACTGTATGCTTCTATTTACATGGTTATGAGTGTTATGTGTTTTGACCTCATTTCCCTGTGTTTTGACTTTTTGGTCAAAGTTGACTTTTGAACTTATGAATGGATACTTAGTCTTCCTATGGGTTGCCTGTAGAAGGCCATAATACCCTTGCATCATTGTTTGATCTTGACAATTGTATGTATGGTTATTAATGTGATAATGTCATACCTTGTTTTGTGAGCTATTTCCATTTTGAGAAAATGATGTTTGGTATGCCTTATTAAATGAATTGTATTATGGATTCGAAGTAGTTTTGTTGATAACTGAGAGGGGGGGTGAATCTGTTATCTTAATTATTTGACTTTCTTTTCTTCTTTAATAATTAGTGCAGTATCAAAACATATAAGCATACATGAACATGAGAGTAGAAAGAAATCAACACACATAACACAATGATTTTTACGTGGAAAACCCTGTTAAGGGAAAAACCATGGGGTGACTAACACAAGATTGTATTCTTTGTTAAAAGAATAGAAGTACAAAATGGCACTTGCCAATTAGGGCTCACTGCCCAAGCACACTGCTCACAAGAGGCTCACTACCTACAATAGTTTATAGAAAGAAACCAGGTACTTGAACTGATGAGAAGCATCCACATATGTTGAGGTTTAGTTTTGGTTAGGCTCAATATACTGATCTACTGCACTTCATTCTTCCTTTGCTTTAGTGTTGTTGTTATGTCACATACCGGACCTGTATTGCTACTTCCACACTGCTCTCTACTTTTCTTCGCACTTCACAACACACCACACCCTTCTTACATTGAAATCTATCTGGTATATATATATCCACATAAAAGATTTCAATAGATTTCTAGTCGGCATCCAGAGTACTCAAGATTTTCCCAAACTCTGGTCTGTCGGCTGAATCCATCATACTAAGTGATGCGTATCAAAAAGATAGTTATAAGAGTCATCAAACATGTCAGCCAACCATGAATGATCCCTCAAGAAACTTGATCACCATCAATTTCTTATCCGAATGAAGGTCTGATGCTCTGACGGTCAGTCTACTCTGCCAAACAGGAACCCAACACTTAGGTGCTCATATCTTTTCACTCTTTCATCACCGGAGGCTCAATCTCTAGAATGTAGTAGTCATGGTACTCCTCTTGACTTCCCCAAGTTTGTACTTTACTAAGATACTTCCTCTGAGAGATCCGGACCTGACTGTCGAACCTTGCTGCATGCTCTGTTCTTGCTTACCAGACTAAAACACTCTTCAATCTGACTTCCGGTATAGACATACTATATGTTGTGGATGTGTGAGATGGACTTTGTTGTCATCAATGACAACACTCATGAAGCCACACAGTGTCTCTTGCCAACAATCTTCCCCTTTGGCATTGTTGGCAACACTTAGTGGAAAATGACTAAGTGTTATAACAAACTCCCCCTTTTGTTGATGCTCTATCTTATGTACACTTGTACTGGAGCTTCCCCTTAGCTGGATTCCATATTTTTCACTACTCCTCACTCCCCCTTCGACATCAATGGAAAAGGGTAGAAACCGTACACCAAAATTTCAAAAATCAACCTATACATATCCGCATAAGTATATATACAAGTTATACTTACATATACTTAAGTATATCTGCAAAGGTGGTCTTCAACTGTATAAATTCTGTCACCCAACTTTGCTTCATCCTGTCCAAAATTGAAATGTATTCCACTTAGGAAAAATGCAAAGGCTTCTGCCCTCTTTAGGTCTGTCGGATCACTAGTCCAGGCTGTGGTCTAGGCATCAGTTAGGGCCTCATGCATTGCCTCTAACTTGGGGATAATAATCCCTCTTAGTTCACTTAGCCTACTTATTCTATTTTTCTTCTCCTTCTCAAGCCTCTTTATCTCATTTATAGTGACAATAGTCTGGCACTCTTGATTCATTATGGATGAAGTGAGAGGATCAAAATTTTGAGATAACCTTGATAGTTTGCTCTCTTGTTCTTCCAACTTCTTGACAATGTCTGCTATCATGGTGGACCAAGATAGACAAAATTTGTATAAATCTCCACCATCTTTAAGAGCATTTTCTAAGCTCTTTATCCCAATGTCCAAGTTTCTCCTATCATTTGTTATAAGTCCTTGTACCTCAGAGAATCTCTTTCCTAAAAATTATCTCCGGACCTTTTCTTCTGTCGCCTTTTCTAAAGAATCAAACTGAGTATTGACAGAGTTTATCAGAGATTTAAGATTACCGGATGGAGAGGCTGAAGGATCCTTTTGAAAGGATGGCATGATCTTCTCTAACATTCCATAAGCTATTTCTATCAGCTCACAATCTTCCATGTGAGACTTCAAAAGTTTTTCTTTTGCCTTTGCTTGGGCAAAGGATGCTATCTTCATTGTCTGAATCGGGGAGAGGGAATCAAAATTGAATGGTCCTTGAAATAGTTCCGGTTCATCAATCTCCATTATTTCCTTGGTCAAGAAATTCTTTACTACTTCTGTAGTGTCTCTTGTCGGAGACTTCTTTCCTCTTGCAGCCTCAGAGGTGTCAACAGATATCTTCTTTGTTTGTTCTTCTTCTCATCCATTTTTCTCTTCTTGACTAGCTTTCTTCTCTTGTCTTGCTTCTCCTTCAGTTCTAGAGTCTGTTGGGGGATTGGGAAGAGATATGTTTGCTTCTTCATGGACTTCCTCTTCCAGAACAGAGGAATCCAAGTCTTTAGTCTTCTCCTTATCTATCTCCTTAGATTCTTCTGCAATTTTCACAGTAGACTCTTCCTTTGATGCACTTGATCCTTCGACATTCATGGCAGAAGGTTCATCACTTATATCCTCTATAATAGGAAGATTGAATCTTTTATATGAATTCTGGAGGATGTCTTCAGTCTCTTTTGCCACCTGATCAGTCTCTCTGAGCATAAGCTTGTTCATTCTGGCTTTGCTCTGGAACTCATCCTTGCAATCCTTAAAGATCATGTTCATTTGTTTAGGAGTGATGGAAGGATAGAGCTGAATAGCTATCTATTCCCGGATCTCCAGGTCCTTTTCCTTAGCATTGTTCTTTCTTATTTCAAGTTCCTTCTCTAGGCTTTTGGGAATTAAGGAGATGATTTCAATGAATGCTTTGTTATAGATGTTTAGATACCTGACTGTAGCTTCTTGAAAGATCTTCTAATTAGCTTCACTATAATCATCGTAAAATTTAGTCATTGGTTGTAGGTTGCCATCCACAGTGACTGATTTGATGACATCATCAATGGAGAGAGTAGGCATTTCAACAAATTCTTCTGCCTCTTCTTCCTTGTTCTTGCCGGCAGATGACTCCACAGAAGTTTTCTTTTTCTTTTTCATTTTCTTAACCTCCTCATCTGTCTCTATCTCTTCATCATCCTTTTGACTTATATAGGATCTTGTAGCCTTAGTTTTTGTTCTCTTTTCTCCTTTTCCAGATGTCTTGGCTTCTGATTTTGAGGCTTTTTGGCTCTTTGAGGTGGTAGGTGCAGAGCTTTTGGAGGATCTGGTCCAGGAGGGGACTTGTACCAGATTACTTTCTTTCTCTGCTTCTTGTCTCTCCTTCTTAGTTCTTTCTACTTTCTCTCTATTTGCATCAACTACTTCTTTAGAGATGTCAAATCTTTTGGCAACTTCCTCTACTTCTCTTCTCACTTTTCTTTTTATCTCTGGTTGTCTTAGCTCAACATGAATTTTCACACTTAACTCTTGAAAGGTTCCAAACCTTTCTGCCTTAGGGTCCTTGGGCTGACTCAGCAGGTGTTGGATATGCAGCTCTAGGATTTTCTCATCAACCTCACACCCCATTGGCATAACCCAGACTATCCTTGGCTCCACTGCCTCCATTAGGCATTGATCAATGTCTACCATAAAGCACACTGTATCCTTGTATTTCTCAACCAATGATTGGGGGATTCTTTCTCTGGCCTGCATCATACTTTGAAAGTTCTTGAAGTAACCCTAGAGTGTTGTACTTTGAGCCTTGGCATCACCAAGCCCATACATGTAATCTTTGATTTGTATGGCAACCGATTTGTCATTTTGCCATACCCAACCACTGGATCCAGGGAGCTCATTCATGCAGTAAAAGAAGAGACATAATATCAGGCCACCATATTTGAATGAGTTCTTCTTGTTCTTTTTTATCTTTTGCAAGTTTTCTAACAGTTGGCTCAAAAGAAGCTCATAAGGATCATAGTCAGTATAGTTTCTTAGCATTTCATATGCAGTATATATAGTAGTTCCAGATATTGAATTCTCCCTGCTGGAGTGATAGATTTTGTAACCAATTATCATAAAGGCAAATTTGATATCCGAATCTATGATGTCTTCTACTTTCATTGCCCTCTTATCAAATTTTGATCCGGTAGCCTCACTTACAGTTTGGTTTTTAACTAATTTGAGAGTAGGCAACCCACTAGAGGAGTGCAATCCAGTTACCACCCTAATGGCATCTTTTGTGATCTTAAATGGCTTCATCAACCACATGAAGTTGTCATGTATTCTGGTCAGAACATACCTGACCCATTCATCTTCTGTAAAATAGGGGAAATGAATGCACTGTCCAAAATGCTTGTCCCGGATGGCCTTGTACTAAGGTTTGAGTTCAAATGATTCATCTATTAACTGCTTGTGATAGATATCCATCAGTTTGGATTCCCCAAATTCCTCAATATTCACATGAATGTAAGCCCTAACATCTTCTACATGCAAAACCCCATGCAGAATGCCAGAGAAAGTGCCTAAAGGATCAACTTCTAGAGATTTGTAAGGGTGTTTCTTGAACTTAGGGTGCAGCCTATTAGTGATTTTGACAACATTCGAAGTAGCCATCTTTCAAAAGATTTAGAGAGAGATGTTCAAAAGCAGAAATACCTTTTTACGCTTCTAGGGTTCACGAAATGAGTTGAAAAGATCGCCGATTGAATTGAATTATGCGGTTGATCCTTGAAGCAATCTTGTTGCAGAGCTCTTTCTTCCTTCTTCTTGAATGTAAATGTGCAAATGATGAACAAAATAAGCCCTTTTATTTCTATGCAAACCCTAATTCCATTTTGCAATAAATGCACAACTTAAGTTATTTTAGTTTCCTTGTTCTCCTTGTCCAGAGAGATCTTTTCGGATCACTGAGATGTACTTAGAGTTATTCTCAGTGATTATTGACAATATATCTACCTTTCTCCAATCATTCCATTTATCTGCAGATCGAGATATTTGAATTTTAAATCATACCAGATCTAATTGTGGGAATCCTGCTTTTACCAGATGACTGTTAAACCAGATCAATCTTGGATGCTTAACGTCTTGAAAACTTCTTGTGGATCTTCCATATCTTTGCCAAGGCTTATTTAGATATTTCTCTAAGAACCCTTTAATCCACAACTTTCCATGTGCCAATTTTAGGCACCAATTGATTGGCTAGGGGAATTTGTTTTCCTTTTTGACTCCCCCTGAGCCAGAGCTCATCTATTTAGTTTTCGAAAGGAATATCAACACCAGATTCTGGTGTGGATACATTCCCAACATTTTATGCACTTCTCTTTATCTAGATCTTGTTCATCTCCCTTTGAACTTCATCCATATTCACTTTTCCTTTTCCTTTGTCTTGATTTTGATTATGATGCACTGAACCCCTTTTCTTTTGATTCTTACTTCTGTAGAATCTGGCAATATGACTGGATCTATTGCAATTGTAGCAAACAACATTTCTTTGCATATTTGACTGATATCCTCTTGATCTGCATTGATTAGCCATATGTCCCATTCTATTGCATGCAAAGCATCTACCATTGAATGAATTGTTCATTTGCATATTTCTACATTCATGAGATTTGTGACCATACCTTTTGTAGTTAAAATACTATCTGGAGAAGGATGAATTAGTCTGATTCATTCTTCTTCTGCACTAATTTACTTTATGACCAAAGTTATTGCAGTTGTGGTAGTATCCATTGAAGGATGGATATCTTTGAGCATTTGGTTGCCTTACCGGAGGTCTTCTAGGCATGTTCCTTGGGTTTCCTGATCCAGAGTTCTTCTGACCAGATCCGAAGCTTTCCCCTTTTTCACACCCCAAGCCTTTCTTGTCATCTACCCTCTTTTGGCTTTCAAGAAGAACTTTAATTTGAGTAGAGCTTATCTTGAATTTCTCTTTGTATTCATTTGTTGTTTGAAGATCCCTTTTAAGAGTGTCTATCTGATTCTCAAGTTGTTCTTCATTATCTCTAGCTTCTTCAAGATCAGATTCCAGATGCCTGATTATTCTATCCATTTTGTGGTAGTCTTCTGACTTCTCCTTGAGAGATTGTTTTAGATTATCTTCACTTTTTCTCTTCTCTTCAATTTCTTGGGTGAATTTCATAACTCCTGATTCCATTTCATGTCTTACCATAATGACTTCTTTTGATAACTTCTCACATAACTTGGTTTTCTCATTCAGATCTTCATTAGTATCATTGGCTTCACTTTGACTTGCTAATTGTTGAAGTAGTTCCTTTCTTTTCTTCATTGAGATACTTAGTTTTTCTTTGAGTTCATTTATGAAATCATCAGCTTGTTTGAGTCTTTCCCTCAGGTTATTGATTGCAGAGTGAGATTGATCAAGCTCATCTAAGGTAGACTGAAGTTGTTCTCTCATACCATCATATCCATTGAGATTCCTAGATCTTCCTCAAGTTGTTAGGCTCTGTTTAGGAGGAACTTAGCTCTGATACCAATTGTTGATAACCGAGAGGGGGGTGAATCAGTTATCTTAATTATTTGACTTTCTTTTCTTCTTTAATAATTAGTGCAGTATCAAAACATATAAGCATACATGAACATGAGAGCAGAAAGAAAACAACACACATAACACAAGGATTTTTATGTGGAAAACCCTGTTAAGGGAAAAACCATGGGGTGACTAACCCAAGATTGTATTCTCTGTTAAAAGAATAGAAGTACAAAATGGCACTTGCTAATTAGGGCTCACTACCCGAGCACACTTCTCACAAGAGGCTCACTGCCTACAATAGTTTATAGAAAGAAACCAGGTACTTGAACTAATGAGAAGCATCCACATATGCTGAGGTTCAGTTCTGATTAGGCTCAATATATTGATCTACTACACTTCATTCTTCCTTTGATTTAGTGTTGTTGTTCTATAACATACTGGACCTATATTGCTACTTCCACACTACTCTCTACTTTTCTTCGCACTTCACACACCACACCCTTCTTCACATTGAAATCCATTTGGTATATATATCCGTACAAAGGATTTCAACATCTTTCTAGTCGGCATCCGAAGTACTCAAGATTTTCCCAAACTCTAGTCTATCAGCTGAATCCATGCATACTAAGTGATGCGTATCAAAAATATAGTTATAGGAGTCATTAAACATGTCAGCCAACCATGAATGATCCCTCAAGAAACTTGATCACCATCAATTTCTTATCCGTATGAAGGTCTGATGCTCTGTCGGTCAATCGACTCTGCCAAATAGGAACCCAACACTTAAGTGCTCATATCTTTTCACTCTTTCATCACCAGAGGATCAATCTCTAGAATGTAGCAGTCATGGTACTCCTCTTGACTTCCTCAAGTCTGCACTTTGCTAAGATACTTCATCTGAGAGATCCGGACTTGACTGTCGGACCTTGCTGCATGCTCTGTTCTTGCTTACTGGACCAAAACACTCTTCAATCTGACTTCCGGTATAGACATACTATGTGCTGCGGATGTGTGGGATGGACTTTGTTTCCATCAATGACAACACTCATTAAGCCACACTGTCTCTTGTCAACAAGTTTCCTTTCTCTTATCCACTGCATTGAAATGGTATGTTAGTGATGATGTATTAAAGAAGGATGTGTATGAATTTAAAAGTATTGATGGTCTTGTGTTAATCTCTTTCCTTTCTATTACTTGGTTGGGTTATGAGTGACCCTAGGTGAATCATGCATTGGATTGTGATATATATGTACTCATGTGTGGGTGTGCATCGAATTCTACTAGTTATTTTAACCCCATGGTGTTGTGTTGGGTGTGTGCAACTCATGTTCAACCTTGTGTGAATTACCTTTGAGTCTTGTTGAAACCCTTGTTTGTGTGAGATGGCTTGATAGCGGTGTTGCCATGATCTTCTTCTCCATAGCTTAGGGGTTTCCTAGAGTGGCATAGACATCTATTGTGTTTGATAATGGCAATATGATAGGGTGGTGGGTAACATTTCCCCATTGGTCCTACAAGAAGATCTCTTGAGAGCTGGAAGAATTTCTTGTGTATTGTTTACTTTCTGATCATGTTGTATGTCGTGCCTACTGGAGGACTTTGGAGGTGATTTATTAATGTTGTAATATTATCAAATTTATGTAATTTAATTATTGGATTGTGATCCTACCATGTTTGGGAAGTAGCCTCCGTCATGTAATTGTATTATGATTTTATTTGGTTAGAAAATGAACCTTGTTTAGAAATGAATTTATCTTGCTTTAGCATAGTTTATTTTGATGGAAATGGTTAAATCAAGATGTTGGAGTCCTTTATTAATTATTGTAATGATATCTTATGCTATGTTTATGATTTGGATTGTAATGTCCCCACATTATTGTTGAGATTCTCATTATTGTTTTTAGCCTGTCTTGATGTTGGTGTTGAATGAATACATCATTCTGTGTGATATTTCTCATATTTGGCATGTATGTTATTTTGAACTAGAAATTGTATATTACCTTTATTTGAATTGATCTCATGCTTTGGGTTAGTTAGCATGTTGATTCATGGGTAATTTTTTGATGCTATAGGTTTGGATTCTCTTTGTATGCTCTTCCCTTGTGAGGTTTCGTAGTTGTCTCCTCCTGTAGTCTGTATGGTCTTTTTGTCATTTTGTCTCGAGCATTAGTTGTTAATTAATTTACTTAGTTTTTAAGCTTCTCATTTTAAATTTGTGCGTATAGATGTTTTTATAAAGGCTTTAGACTTTAACTATTATCTTGGGTTGTTTTTAAAAGTTAAAATAGATTTATCTATCCTTAGCATGTTTATTTTTCGTATTTTAATTTTATTAATTTTAATAGTTTAATTTCTTAATTTAGGTTTCAACTTAGGAACCGCATGTCACGTTCACTCGAGAAACCCTAGGGATGGTTCCTGGATGGAAACCACCCCTCTTAGTGACGCTTCTGCGATGCACACCCCCCCTTGGTAGCTATCATTACCGTAGGGTTGGCGAAAGGAGTTTGTATCACCTTGCACCATGTGTGACTTTCACATCTTTATGCGACACGCCTAACATGTGTTTCAAATACAACCATGTTATGTGTGTGTGTGTCACCGAGCATGCATGTTGTGCGCGAGGGGATTTTAGATTCAGGTGGTAATTTTTTTAATTTTGTGTGTCATGACCACATGGCAAATGTGGGCATGACAAAATCTTATCAGCTGCAACATCACCAAACCTAACAAGTCCTCCATCATACTTTTCAAACTTAACAAACTTACTCTTGTCTCCTATCATGTGGTTTGAGCATCCACTGTCAATGATCCATTCATTTTCCTTTTCAAAATGGAATGCAGACAAATCTCCTACACTTTCTTCCTTTACACAGCTTGCAAGATTACTAGAAACAAGTTCTTCTCTAAGCACAATAAATAAGCATTCACTACTATTTCCATCACCAAAATTAGATTCATCATCAATTACACTTTCATCATCTCTAACATAATAACTCTTTCTTACCATCTTCCCTTTGCTTTCATTCATTTTCAAAGCTCTGTTAGGACACCTTGAAGCATAATGACCAATTTTACCACAACTGAAGCATTTGAAAGGTAACTTACCTTTGAAATTTTCTTTGTTGTCCCTCTTTATTCTACATGCAAATTTGGCTTCTAGCTCTTCAAAGTCTTCATCATCTGATTCCATAGTATATTTCTTTGATCTAGTAGTCTTAGTTGTTTCATTGACCTCGAAAGCAGTCTTAGTTTTCACAGGGCCATCAGTAGTACCAAACTCTCTTATTTCAAAAGTAGTTAGTTTACAAATTAATTGATCTTTTGTAAGCTTGCCCAATTCTAACAACTCTTCAATGACAAATACCTTGTGGCTATAAGATTTTGGAAGAGTTTTGAGTATCTTATCTTTAACATCCTCATCCTTTAATTCTCCACCAAGACCCTTGATGTTGCTGACAACTTCATCAATCTTTTGTAAGTAAATTGTTATGTTCTCATCTTCATCCTTTCACATGGTTTCAATGGTGGTCTTCAAATTCTACAACTTGGCCTTCTTGACAAATGCATCACATTCATATATTTTATTTAATTTGTCCCAAATCTCATAAGCAGTTTCTAGAATCACAACTTTTGCCATTTCACTGTTAGATAGGGCATTTCATAGAGCATTTTTAGCTTTGTGATATGCCTCAAACTCTTTAATCTCTTCTTCAATATCCAGATCTTTCGGAACTACATATTTATCTTTAACCATTACTTAAATATTATAACCAAGAGAAATGAGATAACTTTGCATTCATAACTTCTAGTGGGCATAGTCAGATCCATCAAACTAAGGAATGTCTTTCATGTGTGCCATCCCGAATCTACCTTAAGCTATTAGGATTTCTTCAAATGAACCTCACTCTTATGCTATTGCAATTATGAGTAGTAAGTGTTCTCATTGATGTCAACACCTAAGGTCAGCATCTAAGGAAATTATTTGAATGAGTTTGAGCAAGTGTTTGAGAAGAATAATGCAGATTTTTCTCCACATATCTTGTAGATTAAATATCTTTATCTGCGGTTTGGAAGTTATATTAAGGGATGTCTGTAGTTTCTATGTTTCAAGTTTGAGCCTCCGTTGTGAAGATTTGAGCAAATTATGTTCACAAGAGTAAAAACTATTTTTCTATATATTTCATGGTGATAGGGAGAATGTATTATGCTCCGTATTTCTCTGCATTTAAGTTTTTTAGTCTATGGTTTAGAGATCAGTTTTGGAATGATGTTATGTGGCTTTAGTTGAAATGGTTTGTGATTTGGTGCTCCACAAGCGATATTTCCTTTTTGACAGTAGCTGACAGTAATGTTTAAGTGATCTGATTTGAAGAATCTTCTAGATAGAGTGTTTGGGGGTTGTGTGGAAGTTCTTGGTAATTGTAACATGCTTGTTTGTGTCTCTAGATCATGTTCCTACCTTTTGATTGGTGCATAAAGTGTAATTGGGATCATGCATAAAGCATGTTCCTAAAGGTATTAGTGTTAACACTAGTTTTGGCTGACTTGGTTGTTTTCACTACTTGTGATTATACTTTGGAGTTTGTGATAATATGTTGTTGTGTGGAAGATTGCATTTGAGTCCCAGTTAAGGTGTGGTGTGTTTCGCATTCATTCTTTTTCTTCTCAAATCTATTTAGGTCTAGACCTATTCTAATGTATGTATGTATGCCAACCTTGGAGATTGTTCCAATGGTTGATGATTGTAATGATGACTTTTATGTACATTCCAAGGTTGAATTGTATAAATAGATGTAATGAAGTCATGAATGATTCATGATGTTGCGAAGATGCAAAGATAAGTACAAAGTGAAAAAGTAGAGCAAAGAAGAGGAGATTTATTGCGCTTCAATGGAACTAAACCTTGGCATAGTGTAGATGCTACTATCTTAGTTCACCAACTTTTGCTAGTGAGCCATTTTGGCAGTGAGCCACTTCTCTTGGTAGTGAGCTACTTCTTTTGTAGTGAGGATTTGGGCATTGAGCCCTAAGGCAGTGAGCCTTGTTGTAAATTTTGATATATCATTTATATTATGAGCTAACACTCACTGTGGTTTCTCCCTTATTGGGTTTTCCATGTAAAAATATGTCTTATGTGTTGAATGTGTGGATGTGTTTAAGTTTCCAATTTCATGCTTTCATGGTTAAATTACAATATTAGTGATTAAGTGGTTGATGTGTTGATAGTTTTAAAGTTTTGGTTACAAATGATTCACCCCCCTCTTAGTTGTCTTGTGCTTTTCAATAGATACAAATTTGATGACATTTAGACATTTGGGACTGTTGATCCCGATATGCAAATTTCTGGACTCTATCCCAATATTTTGATTTGATTGGAGTAGTATGTAGTGGTGTGACTATATCCTGACCTTGATTTCCACTAATAAATTGTATGACATGTGATATGCATTTTGATGCCATTAGAGATATGGTTGCGAGATTTGTAAATGGAATTATTGTGCGAGTTTAATCTTGAGTTTGTATTTATAAATGTAGTAAAACTATATATATGGTTAATGATGTTATGTGATTTTATTAATATTTTAAATGATTATGCGATGGTGTGAGTGTATACTTTTCCTTGCTTCAGTTATGATATACATGTTCGATTAATCTGTTTGTTTAACTACACAGGTGATTTTCCCAAGCCACGAAAAATCAGAGATCATCCCACACATTTTTCTGAATCCCGTGTTAAGCTGATCTAGTTCCAAGAGGAACCAAGATCAACTGTGTTATGCTTGATGAGTTTTTTTAATGTTGTGTTTGGTGTCTTTTGGGCTAGGTCTACCTATTTTTAGTGATTTTATTTTGGTGTTGTAAAGGTGTAATGTTTAATTGATTTCATTTTTTTGAGTTTTATTTTTGTGACCCTTTTTCATGTGGTTTTACTCACCCTATGGTGCTCAAATGGGGTAAAGAGTGACCCTGGGTTGTACCCCTAGGGTCTAGGGACCATTTGAGCTTGTCTAACCCTAGGATAACTCCCATTTAGTCACTTAAACTTTATCCTAAAGTAAAGTGACGAAAATGGAAGTTTGGGGAGGAGTAGAAGGTTGGGTCAAACACTCAACCTTATCCACACCTCATTCCTAGCATTGGGGTACCTTGTTTGAAGGGTGGGGAGTCTTCAAGACCCCTAATTGTGGAGGACCCAACTCCAAGGCTCTCTCACATTAGTGAGAGCACCTTGGGGTTTTGTGGGCTTTCATGGGAGGATAAGATTCGGACACTTGTTGTACCCTCATCATTTTTGGTCTCCACCTTTCTCTCACACGTGTGAGAGAGCACAAGTGTAGGGGCAAGACTTGGTGGAATGGGAGGGTGACATGTGTCACCCCCACATTCCATGGAGCTTGCAAGTGGATGTGAGGAGGAAGGAGAAGATGACATGTGTCACCTTCTCATTCCTCAAGGCCCATGAAGAGAGCCTATTTTACTCCCTCTTGAAGAGAGGTAGGGGGTTTTTGATTTTTTTTTACATCTTTTATTTTTTTTAGGTTTTGGGGGAGAGAGTTATAGGCTTTTTTTGGAGAGACATTTGGAGGAAGGACTTGGAGGTGGAGTTGGAAGGCTCTACTTCAACTATCTTCCATTGTTGGGTATATTAAGGTAAGAATCAAGGTTTAAAGCTTTTCCTTATGCATTTATCTTTTTATTGTGTGGTTGCTTTGTGTGTTTTGTATTTTGATGTTGTGGGGTTTTGAGGGAGTTTTGTAAGAGCCTCTCCATTTGGAGAAGATGCTCAACATGTGTGGGGTGGGGGAGGAGTGAACCTCCTCAAGGTCACCGTCTTGGTGTTGGTATTTTATGGCCTTGAGGGCAAGATTTTGGGTATGGAGCATTTTGTTTGGCATGAGTGCCATGGTGAAATCTATGTGTTTCTTGGAATTATTATTTTGGGCTTGAGGCCTTACTTGTGTTGAGACTTTGAGATTTTTGGAGTGGCCCTCTTGAGTTGACTGATGTCCACTCCCCTGCCCCTTCGAACTCATTTCCATGAGTTTTGTGTTGTCATAAAACTATGGATGTTCTTCATGTCTTGTTGGCTTGCTCATTGTTTTATTGTGGAGTGTTAAACCTTGTGTGTGGATGACCTCCAAGCTCGAGGGTGACCCATTTGTGGTTCTATGGTAGGGAGGAGAGCATTTTTTGTAGCTTGGTTGTACCTCAATTATTTTTTAGTTCTTGCAGGTTGTTTTGGTGACCCTTGGAACTTGGGAGAAGTTATTTCTTTTTATAGTGTTGTTATTGGTGTTTTTGGCTATTTGAGAGCCATGGCCAAAAATGACCTATTTGTAGTTGGAAAAAATGTAAAGGGAGAAAATACTCTCTTCCTATGTATTGTTTAAAAGATTTAGTGTTGTACTCTATCTTTTTGAAGTTGCAAAAATATAATATGTTGCTAGTTTTATCATAGTTGTGATAAAATTTGTAAATGGATAATGTGTTATGTTGTTGTTTTTAAACTATTGTTGTACAAAGAAAAGGGAAAAGAAGTTATAGTTGTTTTTTTTCTTAAAGAAAAATATATAGTTAAGAGTAGTTCATTTATTTCCCAAAAGAAAAAATGGTTAAAATACTTTTTACCTTGTAAATGAAATGGTTGGTTTGTTCTGTCATTTTAATTTTATTCCTGTTATGACAGTAAGTGAAAGAAAGAAGAGACTAGAGATAAAATTGTCTATATTGCTAATATAAGAAACCTATATGAGGGATTATTTAGACAAGTGTTTTATTGGATTTTATATGCATTAATATCTTATGCAAAACTGTATTTTATCTTTACAAATATTTATGGTGTAGTTGAGAGAACAAATATATATATATATAGAGAGAGAGAGAGAGAGAGAAGCTTCTATATATACATATATATATATTTATAATATATATACTATATAACTTCCTTTTTAGTTGTTGGAAAGAACGCTTTTTTTTATACAGAAGGAATTTCTTTTACACCTCTCATCTATAATTATTATTTTTGTATATATATATATATATTCCAGTATCAAGTAGATTTTATAAATTACATAATGCATATCTTTTGATTGTTTGTATTAGATTATAGCAAAGAGAAGAATGGATTTTCTTTTGGGTGAATCCATGTTTTATTTAGGGTTTTGATATAAAAAAAAGTGAAAAGAAATTTTAAAAAAAAATATATTAGTAGAGCCACCACCCCACTTGCGTTGGTACAGGGGAGCGGTGGCATGACCGTCGCCCCCATCACAACCACAAATAAGAAAAAGGGGGGGACAAACCCCCCCACCCCCCGCCAAAAAATAAAAATAAAAATAAATAAATCACTATTTTTTTAAACAAAAAGAAAAACATGAGTTTCCCATTGCACGGCCACTGCTGTTGGGTTTAACGCAAGCATGTAACTCATTTTTACATAAATTAAAAAAATAGTCCCTTTACTACTGATCTTTATATATATATATACTCCTTCCTCTGGGTTTTAACCTAGCTGCCAGTGAGGGCATATATTCATTTTATATATACACATTTTTGTGAAAAAAGAAAAAGAAAAGGAAATTAAACCTTGCATCTTGTATTCTAAATCTCTGTAGCTTTTATATTTCCATTCATGGCTGCCCATTTCCTATATATTGCAACTCAAACAAAAGAAAAATAGAAGAAGAGAGAACGAGAGAAGAGAAAAAACTAGGATAAAATGTGAGGATAGAAAAGATAAAAGAGGATTAGGGTTCCTCTCATAAGGAAAGTAGTATTTTATTTGGGTTGCTTTTAGGGGATTGGAGTTTTTTTTTTTTTTTGTAAAATTCCATTAGGGATGATGTGAATAAAATTTAAAAAATGGTGATTTAAATTGGGTGAATTTTGTGTGCACGGGAATATATTTATTCCACTCTTCTCTCTCTTTTTTTTTTTTAATTTTCCTTGATTGGAGGAAATTAAATTATTTTTATGAGTTGTGATTTTTACTTGAGCTTAAAATTTGAGTATTTTTATTAATGCTTTATTTTATTTAGGTTGAGGGATTAATTGTTTAAAAACATAGAATATTGCCTTTTTGATTTATTGAGTAAGTGGGAAATCAAGTGGATATTTTATTTTATTTAAATCTTTCTAAATTCTTATCTAGTTGTCTTTTTACCTTATTGAGTTAAGTGAGAAAAATCATGTGGAAAATTTATTTAACTAAATCTTTCTAATTCCTTATTTAATTGTTTTTTTTTATAGTATGTTGTGGGGATTAATTTATGTCCTTTGTGTTTTAAATTTAAATTATCTTTAAAAATTATTTTCTTTAATTCATTTCATTTCCTTTTTAAAATTTGAATTATAAATGCCCCTTTTGCCCTATGGGTTAAAATAAATAAGTGGATTTAATTGTGGCCCTAAGTTTACTTTATTAGATTTTAAAATTATTCTTTTCCCCTTTGTGTTTTGTGGGTGAGATTATTTTATTCTTTTTTATTAAAGCTAGACTATAACTTGTTCTAGGGAGGCTTATTTAAATTTTGGAATTGGAGTAGGATCAATTTATTTTAACCTTGCGTTTATAATTGTCTAGTGGAATGGCCTTTATAGTGTGTTGGCCTGATGTTAATTAAATTCCATTGGGGAATCAAATGAGAATTGTAGTAATGGCTTGGGCATTTAACTTTGGCATTGGTTTATACTTTAATAATTCTAGCATCTTAATTGTGTGTTTTTATTTATTTAATATTATCATCCTAAAATCTTAGTTGGAACGTTAAGGAATATAACAATTAATTTAATTAAGCATCTTTTAACCGTAACAATAATTTTCTTTGAAAAAGGCACGTAGTAGGATTTTATATTAAAATAATTCTCACGTACACCCAAGAGTCATTATGTTGTTGAAATTTACTTAGAGTGAATGGGAAATTTAATAATTTAATTTTTTCTTATTCACTTAAATCACTTTTTTTATTATCAGCAGTTTGGTCATGTTATTAATTTAATTAATTTAATTTATTAACTCTAGTTCCTAGGTTTTGATTTCGACACATGTCGAGTGTCGAAATCACATCACTCATTTAGGTAGCTTAGGGTTCAGGTCCAATCGATCCTAACCCTAGTAGTGATGCTCAATGCGTTGCATAATCCCCTAGTCAACTATCATCACGTAGTGGATTGCGCATGTAATCGCATTACCCTAAGATTTGATTGACATGTTTACGCCTTATGTGTATTGCCACTGAGCACTTTGAAGCATGCAAGGGGATTTCTAGGGATGCATGTAAATTTTTTTGATATTTCGTGCCATGACCACATGACAAATGTGGACATGACATGTGTGTTGCATGTCGTGACCACATGGGAAATGTGGGCATGACATTTGGTATCAGAGCCAAGTTTCAAACACTAGGATCTTTGGGTGTGTAATATTGTTGAGTTGGGCTGATAATAGACTGTGCATACTTGTGTTACATGTTTAACTCTACCTTGTGTAGTGATGAGTTTGTAAGACACCTTGCATGGGAATAGCTTATTTTTCCCTCAATTATTTTGCTTCTGCTAACCCCCATGTATGACTTGGAATCATAGGTACATGGGGGGTGTATTCATGATGAATAGAGTAATTGGACTATACAAGTCCTGAACTTGAAAGTTGGTCAACACCTTGACCTAGTGCTATCCTAAGAGAATGGTATCAGATGAGTTTTGCTAAGTGTTTGTTCTAGTTTAGCCTCGCTGCTTGTCTTAGTGTTGATGCATTTCGATCCTTCTTTAAGGGTTGTGACAACCGATGGTAAGTGCACCCTTGGACAAGTGTTATTATGATAAAGTTTTTTTCCTATGTCTACCTTGTAGGTTTCCCTGAAGAATGTTGGGATGTGTTTATCCTACCTCGTAGGAGGAAAATAATGTATTGAGTGGTACACTATCTTAGACAAAAACTCATGTACCCTAATTGTTTATTGGATCCAGCTGGTGACATTTAGTTAACCTTTGCATCTTGGGGTAAGGTGTGCCTATATTAAATGATCCCTCTAGTTGGAATGTGACGAAGTTGTAGACCCTCAGTGGTCCTTCACCTTGTTGTAGGATTAAGTCATCCTGATGAGTGTGGTCACTCAAAGAGTGAATAGTTTGGTATATTCTCTTATAAGAGTCACTTGGTACCCTCATTTGGAGGATGGTGAAGTGGATGTTGAAAGAGTTCAACATGTAAAGTCTTTATGGCTATGTTCTTGGGTTTTGCCTCTTGGGTTTAATGAAAGGATGAGTAGTGGCTTCGAGGACCACTTTGTGGATGGGAATCTTTTGACAATTATTGTGCCACGTTGAGAAAATCTCCTTGTAACATGTTGGTATCTAATGGATATTTAGGCTATGTGCTACCTTCACATTAATTTGCAATATGCTTTTTGTTTAAAGTATGGCACCTCTTTAGTTAAGGTTTTAAAGGTGGTGTAAGTGCATGGGGCTGAAACATATTAAGATAGTCAAGGAGTAAGATCTAGTTGCGAGTGTAATTTTTTATTTGCTTATTAAGTAGTAATCTAAATTACAACTTGATCCCTCCCTTGCCACCTTATTTCATTAAAAATTGCTTACCTATATGTCATGACATGGTGATGAGTTTCCCTTGAGATTTACGTAGGCCTTGGTGCTTGGAAGGCTATAGTGAAGCCTTGTGATGGGTTGTTACAAATAAAGTTATGATTGAGTTATGGTTATCCTATTGGGTTAATGTGGAAACCCTCTAAGTGGCACCTTCTTAAAATTTTAGATTTTGGAATTCTAATGACTCTAGAAGTGAGTCCCTTGTGCAACTAAATTGCATGATTCCTCGAAGGAAATCCTAATGGTTAGAAAGATATTTATTTTATGGATTACAATAAGGCTAAGTGTTGAGTTGAATAAGGAATCACACACCTTACTTTAGGGTAATGGATGTGGTTTGTCCCTTATAAGAGTATCTTGGAAATGTTGGGATTGTAAGGATGCGAGGGGAGATTAAGTCCGTGTTGAGGATAATAGTGAGTTGGTTGTGATAATTTTGGGTGTTAGTGATTGGGTGTTGTGATCAACTTGTATGATCGACATAGATGCATCTGATGGGTTTTTTTCAGGTGATATAAGACCATGTGTGGAACTTGAAAGAATTTTGTGAGCTGCCTTGGAAAATTATTAAAATTTTGAAAGTTGGTAATTTCAATTGGATTTTAGTAGTATCCATGAAGATGTTGTTATGTGTTCCTTACTAGGAAGCACGAAGGAGCCCACTTTGAAGGTGACCCTTAGGATACATGACTTTTGGTGATCTTTTCCAAGCATGTCCTTGGTTGCCTAGAAGTTGTGGGTGTATGTGTAGTTGTGTTGTTTCTTGACGTTAGTTAAGAGTGTGACCACTATCCCTCTCCTCTCATTTGTAACTATGTATTATACATATAATGTTGTAATGTGCAATTTTGGTTAACTTGTTGAAGTTGATTATCTACTTATTGACAAGATTCTATTGTTTCAAATCCAATAGTTTTGAGTCTATTTATTTGGGCTACTTAGCCGACTTACTTTCTTGAAGTCCTCTTACCTCAAGGATTTGTTTTATCATATGTTGATTTATTATTAGAATGTTGAATTTGGCGCCACGTTTGATATTGACTTATCTTTTAAATTTGAATAATCTTTTGGATCTTAATTCTTCTGAATTTCATTTGTTAAACTTATTCAAGACTTATCTTTTGTAAGCTTTTACTTTGAGGATTTTGTTATTGTTGGTATTGCTGGTACCTATCTAGTGTTGTGAACTATGTAACCTACATCACCCATAATAGGTGCTTCATGAGATGAAGGTGGGAATAGTCAGTCTTGGTTGATGTCGTAAGCTTGAAGTGGTTTAGTGGATCGCTAGTGGTGGTTCAGAACCTCCTTATTGACCTTTTGTCATGTTGAGTAAGGTGTTGGTGCTATTCTGTTTGGGAGGCCGAATATTTAAGAATCAAGTAATGGGTGCTAGTGAGGTTAGGAGTAGATAGGTTGGAAAACCTTGAGATCCTTCCATTATTCTGTGGATCTACTATCCACGTGATGTGGCTCCCTTGTTTTAAGAGGCTTTGTGATTGGTCTGATTGACTAGAAGTTGGACCCACGTGATTTGTAGTGGTATAGGTGTTTAGCTTCGCCCCTTGATGCCAGGGATGATTGGACATGTTTGGTTCCTACTTGTTCTATAAGTTTGATTCAGGTAGTCTAGTGGGGACCTATGGATCGATGGGGTAGCTGAGGCTTGAGATTCTCATACTTTTTGTTTGGGATCTTGTGTGTATAGCTTAGCATCGAAGGTAAGTTGATGTGATGCATGGTTGGGGCTTGAATGTTGGTATTGGGGCTAGTTGGTTGGCCTAGCTTCCTTTTGATTACTCTATGATAGTTAGGTTTCTAGAGGAAGAAGAAAGACCTGGGGTATGAGTCAGTTAAGTCATTGTTGAAGGCCTCTCATAATGATAACCTTCTAGGTAGTCCCCACCATGCTTGACCTTGAATTACTTGGTGGTCCATCCTTGGGCATCTAATGCTCTTGTGTCTTTTTAGGCTCATAAAGTGTTGGAGTACGTGTTGTGTTAGATTCTTTACCCCTCCTAGTCAGAGGAGGGTACCCTTGAGATTATTGCATGGCATTACTATTTAAGTCCTTTTGGTTACTTACTTTTATGTCAAGATCAATCTAATTCTGATGCCATTTAGGATTGACTTGTAGTGGGTCACTCTACGATACTTCTATGTTAACTTCCAAAAGGAAGTTTACCTCTAGGGGAGGAGGATGTGAGGCCCACCCTCATGCAGCTGTATTGGTTGCATTGGTAGCCCATGTTGTTTGTTGCTTCACCCTTCTCAGGCCTACTTTTCTCACTCCTTTGTTTTTACTTCCATCTCATTTTAGTTTGATGACATTTAGACATTTGGGACTGTTGATCCTAATATGCAAACTTCTAGACTCTATCCTGATATTTTGATTTGATTGGAGTAGTATGTGGTGGTGTGACTATATCCTGACCTTGATTTCCACTGATAAATTGTATGACATGTGATATGCATTTTGATGCCATTAGAGATATGGTTGTGAGATTTGTAAATGAAATTATTGTGTGAGTTTAATCTTGAGTTCATATTTATAAATGCAATACAACTATATATATGGCTAATGATGTTATGTGATTTTATTAATGTTCTAAATGATTATGCGATGGCATGAGTGTATGTGTTTCCTTGCTTCGGCTATGATATACATGTTGGATTAATCTGTTTGTTTAAGTGAGGAGATGATTTTCCCAAGCCATAGAAAATCAGAGATCATCCCACACATTTTGTGAATCCCATGTTAAGTAGATCTAGTTCCAAGAGGAACCATGATCAATTGTGTTATGCTTGATGAATTTTTGTAATGATGTGTTTGGTGTCCTTTGGGCTAGGTCTACCTATCTTCAGTGATTTTATTTTGGTGTTGTAAAGGTGTAATGTTTAATTGATTTCATTTTTTTGAGTTTTATTTTTGTGACCCCTTTTCATGTGGTTTTACTCACCCTATGGTGCTTAAATGGGGTTAAGAGTGACCCTGGATTGTACCCCTAGGATCTAGGGACCATTTGAGCTTGTCTAACCCTAGGATAACTCCCATTTAGTCACATAAACTTTACCCTGAAGTAAAGTGACGAAAATGGAAGTTTGGGGAGGAGTGGAGGGTTGGGTCAAGCACTCAACCTTATCCACATTTCATACCTATCATTGGGGTACCTTGTTTGATGGGTGGGGAATCTTCAAGACCCCTAGTTGTAGAGGACCCAACTCCAAGGCTCTCTCACATTGGTGAGAGTACCTTGGGGTTTTGTGGGCTTTCATGGGAGGATAGGATTTAGACACTTGTCGTACCCTCAAATTTTTTAGGTTCCACCTTGCTCTCACACATGTGTGAGAGAGCACAAGTGGAGGGGCAAGACTTGGTGGAATGGGAGGGTGACATGTGTCACCCCCACATTCCATGGAGCTTGCAAGTGGATGTGAGGAGGAAGGAGAAGGTGACATGTGTCACCTTCTCATTCCTCAAAGCCCATGAAGAGAGCCTATTTTACTCCCTCTTGAAGAGAGGGAGGGGGTTCTTGATTTTTTTTAACTCTTTTATTTTTTTTAGGTTTTAGGGGAGAGAGTTAGAGGTTTTTTTGGTGACACATTTGGAGGAAGGACTTGGAGGTGGAGTTGGAAGGATCTACTTCAACTATCTTCCATTGTTGGGCATATCAAGGTAAGAATCAAGGCTTAAAGCCTTTCCTTATACATTTATCTTTTTATTGTGTGGTTGCTTTGTGTGTTTTTTGTATTTTGATGTTGTGGGGTTTCGAGGGCATTTTGTAAGAGCCTCTCCATTTGGAGAGGATGATCAACATGTGTGGGGTGGGGGAGGAGTGAACCTCCTCAAGGTCACCCTCCTGGTGTTGGTATTTAATGGCCTTGAGGGCAAGATTTTGGGTATGGAGCATTTTGTTTGGCATGAGTGCCATGGTGAAATCTATGTGTTTCTTGGAGTCTTGAGGCCTTACTTGTGTTGAGACTTTAAGATTTTTTGAATGGCCCTCTTGAGTTGAGTGATGTCCACTCCAATACCCCTTCAAACTCATTTCCATGAGTTTTGTGTTGTGATAAAACTATGGTTGTTCTTCATGTTTTTTTAGCTTGCTCATTGTTTTGTTATGGAGTGTTAAACCTTGTGTGTGGATGACTGCCAAGCTCGGGGGTGACCCATTTGTGGGTCTATGGTAGGGAGGAGAGTGTTTTTTGTGGCTTAGTTGTCCCTCCATTGTTTTTAGTTCTTGCAGGTTGTTTTGGTGACCCTTAGAGCTTGGGAGAAGTTATTTCCTTTTATTGTGTTGTTATTGGTATTTTTGGCTATTTAAGAGCCATAGCCAAAAATGGTCTATTTGTAGTTGGACAAAATGTAAAGGAAGAAAATACTCTCTTCTTATGTATTGTTTAAAATATTTAGTGTTGTACTCTATCTTTTTGAAGTTGCAAAAATATATGTTGCTAGTTTTATCATGGCTGTGAGAAAATTTGTAAATGGATAATGTGTTATGTTGTTGTTTTTTAACTATTGTTGCACAAAGAAAAGGGAAAAGAAATTATAGTTGTTTTTTTTCTTAAAGAAAAATATATAGTTAAGAGTAGTTCATTTATTTCCCAAAAGAAAAAATGGTTAAAATACTTTTTACCTTGTAAATGAAACAGTTGGTTTGTTCTATCATTTTATTTTTATTCCTGTTATGACAGTAAGTGAAAGAAAGAAGAGACTAGAGATAAAATTGTCTATATTTCTAATATGAGAAACCTATATGAGAGAATATTTAGACAAGTGTTTTATTAGATTTTATATACATTAATATCTTATGCAAAACTGTATTTAATCTTTACAAATATTTATGGTGTAGTTGAGAGAACAAATTTATATATAGAGAGAGAGAGAGAGGCTTATATATATATATATATATATATATATATATATATATATATATATATATATATATATATATATATATATATATATATATATATATATATATATATATATATATTGTATAACATCCTTTTTAGTTGTTGGAAAGAATGTTCTTTTTATACAGAAGGATTTTCTTTTACACCTCTCAGCTGTGATTATTTTTTTGGTATATATATATTCCAGTATCAAGTAAGTTTTATAAATTACATAATGCATATCTTTTAACTGTTCGTATTAGATTATAGCAGAGAGAAGAATGGATTTTATTTTGGGTGAATCCACATTGTATGTACGGTTTTGATATTAAAAAAATTAAAAGAAATTTTATAAAAAAAATATTAGTAGAAAAAAGAAAGGGGTGGCAACCATGCCACTGCCCCACCTGCATTAGTACAGGGGAGCGGTGGCATGACCGTCACCCCCATCATGGCCACAAATGATAAAAAGGGGGTACAAACCCCCCCCCCCCCATCTTTCCACCATATGGTGGGAAGGCAGGGGGTGGCTGCCCCTACCCAAAATTTTCACTATTTTTTTAAACAAAAAGAAAACCTTCAGTTTCCTATTGCATGGCCACCGCTATTGGGTTTAATGCAGGCCTATAACTCATTTTTAAATAAATAAATAAAATAGTCCCTTTACTACTGAGCTTTCTATTTAATATGAAGGATATATATGTATATACTCCTTCCTCTGGGTTTTAACCCAGCTGCCAGTGAGGGCATATATTCATTTTATATATACACATTTTAGTGAAAAAAAAGAAAAAGTAAAGGAAATTAAACCTTGCATCTTGTATTCTAAATCTCTGTGGCTTTTATATTTCCATTCATGGCTGCCCATTTGCTCTAACCTGCAACTCAAACAAAAGAAAAATAGAAGAAGAGAGAATGAGAGAAGAGAAATAAATTAGGGTAAAATGTGAGATTAGAAAAGATAAAAGAGGATTAGGGTTCCTCTCATAAGGAAAGTAGTATTTTATTTGGGTTGCTTTTAGGGCATTGGAGTTTTTTTTATTTTTTAAAAATTCCATTAGGGATGATGTGAGTAAAATTTAAAAAATGGGGATTTGAATTGGGTGAATTTTATGTGCACAAGAATATATTTATTCCCCTCTTCTCTTTTCTTTTCTTTTGTTTTGTTTTCCTTGATTGGAGGAAATTAAATTATTTTTATGTGTTGTGATTTTTACTTGAGCTTAAAATTTTAGTTTTTTATTAATGCTTTATTTTATTTAGGTTGAGGGATTAATTGTTTAAAAACTTAGACTATTGCCTTTTTGATTTATTGAGTAAGTGAGAAATCACGTGGATATTTTATTTAATTTAAATCTTTCTAAATTCTTATCTAGTTATCTTTTTGCCTTATTGAGTTAAGTGGGAAAAATCATGTGGAAAATTTATTTAACTAAATCTTTCTAATTCCTTATTTAATTATTTTTTATTTTTTTTATAGTATGTTGTGGGGATTAATTTATGTCCTTTATGTTTTAAATTTAAATTGTCTATTAAAAACTATTTTCTTTACTTCATTTCATTTCCTTTTTAAATTTTGAATTATAAATGCCCCTTCTGCCCTATGGGTTAAAATAATTAAGTGGATTGGGGTGGGGACCCTGGCTCGATTGGCTAAAAAATTCTGTTGCAGTAAAGAAGGTCACGAGGTCCAGTCTCCTCCCGTCCCCGAGGTACCGGAGGGTGTGTTGTGCTAACATCACTGGTCACGTGAAAAACGTTTACCAGGTGCACTACAGTTTATAGGGGAGGCTACCTGATTCCTATAGTCTAAATAATAATAATAATAATTAAGTGGATTTAATTGTGGCCCTAGGTTTATTCTATTAGATTTTAAAATTATTCTTTTCCCCTTTGTGTTTTGTGGGTGGGATTATTTTATTCTTTTTTATTAAAGCTAGACTATAACTTGTCCTAGGGAGGCTTATTTAAATTTTGGAATAATGCTTGGATTAGGATCAATTTATTTTAACCTTGCATTTATAATTGTCTAGTGGAATGGCTTTTATAGTGTGTTGGCCCGATGTTAATTAAATTCCATTGGGGAATCAAATGAGAATTGTAGTAATGGCTTGGGCATTTAACTTTGGCGATGGTTTATACCTTAATAATTCTAGCATCTTAATTGTGTCTTTTTATTTATTTAATATTATCATCCTAAAATCTTAGTTGGAACGTTAAGGAATATAACGATTAATTTAATTGGGCATCTTTTAACCGTAACAATAATTTTCTTTGAAAAAGGCTCATAATAGGATTTTATATTAAAATAACTCACATATGCCCAAGAGGTGTTATGCTGTCAAAATTTGCTTAGAGTGAATGGGAAATTTAATACTTCAATTTTTTCTTATCCGCTTAAATCACATTTTTTTATTATCAGTAGTTTGTTCATGTTATTAATGTAATTAATTTAATTTATTAACTCTAGTTCCTAGGTTTTGATTTCTACACATGTTAAAATCACATCACTCATTTAGGTAGCTTAGGGTTCAGGTCCAATCGATCCTAACCCTAGTAGTGACACTTAGCGCACCGCATAACCCCCTAGTCAGCTATCATCACACAAGGGATTGCGCATGTAATCGTACTACCCTGAGATTTGATTGACATGTTTATGCCTTATGTGTATTGCTACTGAGCATGCTGAAGTGTGTGAGGGGGTTTCTAGGGATGGGTGTAATTTTTTTTTATATTTCATGCCATGACCACATGACAAATGTGGGCATGACATGTGTGTTGCATGTTGTGACCACATGGGAAATGTAGGCATGACAATCAATGTCGACATTACAATCATCAACTATTGGAACAATCCCCAAGGTCGTTATACATCAAATTAGGACTAGATCTAAACAAACTTTCAGACTAAATAAATAAAGAAGGAATACTTCATGCCTTAGTGCAAACTCAATTACATCTTCACATACTACCACATGCTTCTACAATTTAGTAAATTCATTTGCAAAGAGTGTTAATCATCCAGGTAAGCCAGACTGGTGCAATCATCAAGAACACTTGAACACATGCCTTCAAGATCTTCATTACAGCTTATAAATCAAGCACACACCTTCAATGCATTCAAGGGACATCCATTAACATCATAGAATCATTTGGAAACCAGAAAATCTAGCTACAATAGATCTCAACTTATTTCATTTGAAGAACATATCACAGACTACTTCTTGTTAGACACTGTCAAACTCTATTAATCACTAGCTTTCCTTCTAGAGCACCAAAAGACAAATCCTTTGGAATGAAAATGACTAAGGAAATTATAAGCTTAAGTCTAGATCTGTAAAGAAAAAATCTAATCTGCAGAGAAATGCAAAGCAAAACACTTTCTCCCTGTCACTCTGTAAACCTTGCCAGGCATAGTCTTCATATTAGTGAATAGAACTTTTTCTACATAGTGATCCGAACCACCAAATTCTAGATTTAGCATCCTCAAACACTTCTCTTAATCATATCCAAAGATCATACTCTGGTCTTCACTATAGAGAAAATGCAGAGCAAAATACTTAGATAATGTTTTTCAATCAATCAACAAACAACAATGCTAGAAGATATAGTTTACACAAATGACAACACAAACATGTTGACATCAATGACAACAATTAGCACATACTTGTGACAAGAAGAGAATGAAAGTGAAGTATGCAACAATTCTAGAATCTATTTGATAGATGGAAGAAAATTTTTGGATGGATTGAGACACATGAACATGTGTTTTGCATTGATTCCAAGGAAGTGTGGTGTACCCAAAATACTAAAAATGCCACCATAGAAGGAAATAGTAGAGTTATTGATTAAATACCAAGATATTGTATTGGAGAATGTGTCTAAAGGATTTCCACATGTTTGGAGCATCAATCATCATATGGATCTAATACCTAGAGATAATTTGCCAAAAAAGGTAGTGCACAGGATGACAACAACAAAAAATGCTAAGCTATTAAACATACAGATACAAGATTTGTTGAGGAAAGGGTTGATTAGATAAATTTTAAGCCCATGTACAATACCTAGAGTACTAGTAGCGAAATATGGAGAATGGAGGATGTGTACAGACTCAAGAGCAATCAATAAGATCACAGTCAAGTATAGATTTACATTGCCAAGGATGGATGATATTATGGATTGTTTGAGTGGTGCAAAGTATTTCACAAAGATTGACTTAAAGAGTAGAAATCATCATATCAGGATCAAAGTAGGAGATAAATGGAAGATTGAATTCAAGACAAATGAAGGATTGTATGAGTGGTTAGTCATGACTATTGGATTAACTAACTAATGTACAAAGCACATTCATGAGATTGATGAATGAGGTATTAAAGAAATTTTTGGGTAAGTTTTTTATTGTCTACTTGGATGATATTCTAATTTTTAGTAAAACCAAAGAACAATATTTGCAGCATACTAGACAAGTGTTTTAGAGATTCAAAGAAGAGAAGTTACCAATAAACATCAAGAAGTGTAGCTTCATGAAAATAGAGTTGGTATATTTGGGATTTGTCATGTTTTTGTGGAAGGATTGAAGATGGATCTAGAGAAGATAAGAGTAATTGTTGGATGGTCGACACTTAAAAACATTGGATCTAGGTAAGATCTTATCATGGATTGAAAAGTTTCTATATGAAGTTCATTAGGATTTTTAGTACCATATAAATACCAATGACAAAAAAAATGAGAGAAGATTGAAAGGAATTTAAGTGGGCATCAGGAGCACAGGGGAGTTTTGAATTATTGAAGAAATAGGTGACAGAGTAACCATTATTAGCATTACCAAATTTTGACAAAGTATTTTAGGTTAATTGTGATGCTAGTGGAAATGCAATAGGAGTAGTGTTAAGACAAGAAGGGAGACTAATAGCATATTTTAGTGAGAAGCTGAATGATGTAAGGAAGAGATAATATATGATCAGGAATTCTATGCCATAATTCAAGCCTTGAAGAAGTGGAGACATTATTTGTTGCCAAGGGAGTTTGTGTTTTACACCAACCATCAAGATTTACAATATTTTAGTAGTCAGTGTAAGTTGTATTGAACACAATGAAGTGCTAAGATGGGGGGTGAATCAGTACACACAAAAACTAAAGTAGATATTTGTAGATAAACTAAATTACTTAGAGAATAGAAAGTAAATTATGCACCACAAGAGTCAACACAAGAACACCAAGACTTTTATGTGGAAAAACCCTTAAATAGGGAAAAACCATAGTGAGTGTTAGCTCACAATATATTTGTTGGAAAGAAGGTAGATAACTGAGAGGGGGGTGAATCAGTTATCTCAAAACTTTCTTACTTTTACTTCCTTTTCTTATCTAAACATTCAGTGATATATCAAAACATGAAAGCATAAGCAACCATAAGAGCTAAAATGAAATCAACACACATAGCAAAAGGATTTGTACATGGAAACCCTGTTAAGGGAAAAACCATGGGGTGATTAACCCAAGATTGTATTCTTTGTTAAAAGAATAAAGAAGTACAAAAATGGCACTTTCTAGTTAGGGCTCACTGCTCGAGCACACTACTCACAAGAGGCTCACTGCCTACAAGAGACTCACTATCTACAGAAGCTTACAAATGATAACAAAGTGTTTGAACTGATGAACAGCATCCGTATATGCAAGAATTTACTTCTGGTTAGGCACAGTATACCAATCTAGCACATTTCATCCTTCCTCTGCTTAGTATTACTCTTTTGTCACATTCTAAGCTTGGATTACTACCTTCACACTTATCTCTACCTTTCTTCGCACTTAATTCCTCACACTATCACTTCCACACCTTCACAAGCTTGAATCCATCAGGTATATATAACTACATCAAGAATTTCCAACAACTTTCTAGTCAGCAACAAGAACACTTAGGATATTTGCAAGTTACTGTTCTGTCAGCTAAATCCATACTTGTTTGATGATGTGCACCAAAAACTTAGGCATAGAAATCATTACATATGTCAGACAAAATCATATAACACCTCAAGTTACTTGATCAACACCTTCCGCACATCTGGATTGAGGTCTGATACCCTGTTGGCCAATTCTTCCTCTATCTACACTGTCTAATTGGAGTATGATACTTAGATACTCATATCTTTCACATGCTTTGTCACCAGAGGTTAAATCTCTAGAATACAATAGTTCAGATACTCCTTATTACTCATCTAGATCTGCAACATGCTGGGTTTCACCATTAGAGAGTTCCACACCCAACTGTCGGACCCTATCATATGCTCTGTTCTTGACTACTAGACCAACCTATCTTCAATCTGACTTCCAGTATGAGTAATTTATGTACTGCAGATGTGTGGGATATACTTTGTTTCCATTAATGATAACAGTTATGAATCCTAGCAGTGTCTCTTGTCAACAATCTCCCCCTTTGGCATTGATGGCAACACTTAGTGAAAAATGACTAAGTGTAATTGTAACCCCCCCTTTGCTTGTGCTCCATCTCTCCACACTACTTATTGGTGCTCCCTTAATGTTGGATTCCTAATTTTTCACTACTCTTCACTCCCCCTTTGACATCAATGGCAAAGGGTGGGATCCACAAACCAAAAATGTGCAAAAATTATTATATAAAGCCGCATATGTACATACAGTCCATAAGATAAACTTACATATACTTAAGCATATCTGCAAATGTAGTCTTCAACTGTACAATCTATGTGGCCCAACTTCTCTTCATCCTATCCAAAATGGAGATGTGTCCACTCAATAAAAATGCATATGCCTCTACCTTCTTCAAATCTGTTGGATCACTGGTCTGGGTTGTACTTATAGCATTTGCTAAGGCATCATGCATTAACTCTAACTTAGGGATGATTATCCCTCTGAGTTCACCCATTCTATCCATTATATTCTTCTTCTCCTTAACCCATTTCTTTATTTCATTTGTTATAACAACTGCTTGGCATTCTTGTTTTACTAGAGAGATAGTAAGAGGATCAAAATTATGAAATAGATTTGTCAATTTTCCTTCTTGTTCTTTCATTTTCTTCTCAATGTCCTCTGCAACTTGAGGCCAGGATAAACAAAATTTATATATGTCTCCACCATCCTTAAGAGAATTTTCAATGCTCTTTATGCCAATGTCTAGGGTTTTTCTATCATTATCAAATAGCCCTTGTATCTCACTGAATCATTTTCCCAAGAACTCTTTCCGGACCTTAGTTTCTGCTAATTTTTCTAAAGACTCAAAATGTATATTGAAAGAATTAACTAAGTTCTTCTTTTTATTGGATGGAGAGGCAAATTGATCCTTCTGATATGTGGGCATGATCTTCTCTAGCACTTCAAATGCAATACTTAGTAGCTCACTGTCCTCCATATGAGATTTCAAGAGTTTTTCTTTGGCTTTGGCCTAAGCAAAAGATGCTATCTTCATTATCTGAACCGGAGAGAGAGAGTCTAGATTTAGTGGCCCTTGAATCAACTCTATTTCATCTAATTCCACAAATTCCTTGTCTAAGAAACTTTGCACTACTTCTGCAGTGTCTCTTATAGTCTCACCTTCCTTTCCTTTGGGGGCATCCAGACTGATTTGCTTGTTGCCATCAATAATATTTGTCTCTTCTTTCTGCACTCCCTCTTCCAGAACAGAGGAGTCTAAGGTCTCAAATTGCTCTTCATCAATTTTCTTTGATCCTTCAACATCCATGTTAGAAGGCTCTTCATTTGCTTCCTCTACAATGGGAAAATTGAACCTTTTTAAGGCACTCTGGAGAATTTATTTTGTCTCATCAACTATTTGGTCAGTTTCTCCAAGCATGAGCTTATTCATTCTTGACTTTCTCTAGAATTCTTCTTTGGCATCCTTGATAACCATGTCCATTTATTTTTGAGTGATGGTTGGACATAACTGTATCACTATCTATTCTCAGATCTCCAAGTCTTTTGCTTTTGCACTTACTTTTCTTAACTCCATAACTTCTTCTAAGATTTTAGGAATTAAGGAAATTATTTCAATGAAAGCTTTGTTATAGATGTTCAGGTACCTTACTATTGCTTCCTCAAGAATTCTCTTGTCTACATCATTGTACTCATCATAGAATTTTGTTACCGGTTGTAGGTTTCCATCCACAGGGACTTCTTTAACAATGTCTTCAATGGAGAGAGTGGGTCTCTCAACAAAATCTTCTGTCTTCTGCTCCTCATCATTCCTTTCATTCTTGGAAGGTTTGTTCTTGGATTTCTTCAATTCTCTGACCTCCACATCTGATTCTATCTCTTCATCATCCTTAAGGCTCACATATGTTCTTGTGGCCTTAGACTTCTTTCTCTTTTCTCCTTTAACAGATGGATTGGCTTCTGGTTTAGTAGTTTTTGAGCTTTCAGGAGTGGTAGGGGCAGAACTCCTAGAAGATCTTGTCCAGGTAGAGGCTTCCACCTAAATGCTTTCTTTCTTTGCTTCTTCCCTTTCCTTTTCAATTTTCTCTATTCTTTCTCTATTTGCATCTACTACCTCCTTTTTTATGCTAAACATCTCAGCAAGTTCTTCAACCTCCCTCCTCACTTTTCTTTTTGTCTCAGGCTTCCTTAATTCAACATGTATTTTTATGTTTAGCTCCTCAAAGGTGCCAAACCTCTTTGCTTGAGTGTCCTTGGGTAGGCTTAGCAAGTGTTGAACATGTACCTCCAATATGTTTTCATCAACTTCATAACCCATGGGCATTACCCATACATTTCTTGGCTCAACTTCCTCCATTAGGCATTGATCTATGTCAACCATGAAGCAAACTATGTCTTTGTATTTCTCCACTATTGATTTTGGTATTCTTTCTCTTGCATGCATCATGCTCTAGAAATTCTTGAAGTAACTCTAGAGAGCTGTCTTTTGGGCTTGTGCATCACCAAGTCCATACAAATAATCTCATATTTGAATTGCAACAGGTCTATCATTTGCCCAGATCAAACCTTTTGATCCCGGTAACTCATTCATGTAATAGAAGAATAGGTACAACACTAGATTGCCATACTTGAAGGAATTTTTCTCATCTTTCTTAATCTTTTGTAGATTCTCCATCAGTTGATTCAATAGAAGCTCACACAAATCATAATCTACATTTTCTTTTAGCATCTAATATGCAGTATAGATTGTTGTATCAGATACAAAATTTTCCCTACTTGAGTGGTAAATCTTGTAACCAATTACAATTGATGCAAAATTGACATCGGGATAAGTAATATCATCTATAGTCATTGCCCTCTTGTCATATTTTGATCCAGTGGCTTCTATTACAGTTTGATTTTTCACAGATTTGAGTGCAGGCAACCTGTTGGTTTTTTCTTCTGAATCAGCATCAGGGTTTGCCAGTTCCTATGCACATGCAGATTCAGCCAACTAATACAGGAGGTTGCGTGAGCTCCTCCCCTTCACTTCTGGTTCTACCGCACCAAGGGGGGTGTCCCTATTACTCAAGATGTAACCTTGACTAGCTCAAAGATATAAAGATCTAGCTTGACAGCAACAGGCAGAATACTCTCATGTATGGACCAAGATTTGCATGATAGATCACAAGGTTGGCAACATTCTTGGACATAATATGTCTGGTTGGGTATGAGAGCATGCAGGGGTTTTCCTACTCCTAATCCTACAACTAACAGGTGGAAGTGATGAAATGGGCGGACATAATGTCTGGGATGCAAGACAAGGGGTTTTGGCTCATAACTACTGATCCAGGAGCAGACTGGTGCCTATCCATTGGGCAAGGAGTCAACTAGACGTATACAACAGATGGTTTGCAACTTTCACTCAAGTTTCAGGGGGTTGGACTGATGCTTGCCTTACAAACATCACCCAAGAATGGGTACCTAAGTGCCTCTACTTACAGATATCCCTGCTGACATGCAACCGGATTCAAAGAAAGAGAATAACATGCAGCAAATGGAGACAAGCAGATAGACACATGCAATAAGCATTTTTCATATAACATTAACACTGAAACTAAAAATATGTACAAAATACATTCATGTTGCAACTCATAAACTCCAAAATGGGATAAAACAGCCAAGATCATGCCCTGTTCTTCATTATTTACACAAAAATGCCTCAAGCCTTCAACAACCAAACAATGGTAATACAGTCTGCCTATATCGGCCAGAAAGTGTACCCACAGCAATTAATTACATGGTTGACCAAAAATCCTGCCAAATACAAATCTCAGAAGGAATGGCACTCAAAAGTTATTGCTGTAGCAGACAAGGGAGGCCTCAAGCCTTGTGCTGCCATCTGGGGTCTTCATTCATAATTAGACAACTTCACCATTTGTACCATCACCCATACACCTGCTACAGTAGCCATTTATGGCTCAACCACCCGCGGCCTACCTGGAAACTGCCGCAGCACTCAAAAAGGAATTTCCCACCAAAACGCGTTTTACTGAAGGTTCAAGTTATGCAGGAACATTAATCCCACATGCACGGTGAGAAGACCACCTCAGTAGTTTAAAAACATGGCCACATACATAATAAGCGTCGAGTGCTTTTGCCACACTCGACACACGCCTTTCTCTCCAAAAGCCCATCGGCCAAACTTCTACCATCGGCTCACCCCAAAAAACTCTCATCGATCTTAGTTGTCTCGCCGATGCCTACCTTACAATCCGTTCTATCAGCCAGAGATAGACCATCGGGCCAGCACAAAACTCCTTTGCCGATGCCCATGGTCTCGCCGATGCCTTCAAAAATCCTGATGACGTCATCATCATGTCCTGATGATGTCACCATCACCTGATATTTTGGAATATCACCCCCCATACAAAAGATCATGATGCACTGTAGACCGGATGATGATGATGATGACCCCTTTAACTCAAAGAACATCAAGGTGCACTGTAGCTCTACTGCAGGATCGGGATGATATCCAAACATCACCTGATATTGAAACAAGATGATCCTGATGACAAATTTGGTTGACAGAAAATCATGATGATGCTGACCACCTCGGAGAAAATATGATGCTGCTGTTGAAAAATGCTGAGGAGGGCCAACACTTAGAACATTTTTTGGATTTTTAGGGAAGGTGCCTGCATGAAAATTGTTCCAAAACTGAGAGTCAAATCAGGCACCAACACAACCCACCAGTTGAGTACAATTTGGTTATAGCCCTGATGGCATCTTTGGTTATTTTAAATGGACTCATTAACCACATAAAGTTATCATGCATCCTACTCAAGACATACCGGACCCATTCGTCCTCTACAAAGATGGGAAATGTATGCAATGTGCAAAGTGCTTGTCTTTAGAGCCTTGAATTCTAGTTTGAGATCAAAATTCTCACTTCTTAACTATTTATGATATATTTCCATCAATTCTAAGCCTCCAAAGTTTTCAATGTTTGCATGAATGTAAACCCTAATATCTTCTACATGCAGAACACCATACTTGATACAGGAAAATGCACCCAAGGGATCAACTTCTATAGATTTGTGAGGATGTTTCTTAAATTTTAGTCTCAGCCTCTCAGTGACATTCACAACCATGGGAGTAGCCATTCTAGCAATGAAATTTGGAGAGATTTTGCAGAAAAGAAATACCTTTTTACGCCTTAGGGTTTGATACAACTCTCGGAGTGAATTTCTGCTTGATTTCGATCTTCAACTTTAACTTGAATATTTAGTAGGATCTCTTCTCAGAGCTCTTCTCTCTTCTTCATGAATGAAAAGTGTTGTAAATTACAAATGAAGAACATTTTATCCTTACACAAAAACCTAATTCCCCATTGCAATAAATGCACACTTTAAGTCATCTGATTACACTATTTTGAGTGAATTTTTTATGAATCACTGTGCGGATCTTCAAGGCATTATCCAAGTGAGTTGACAACATAACTTTAGCCTTTCAAAACATGCCTCTAAATCCATAGATAATAAAATTGCATTTTTAGATCATACCGGATCTATTTGTGTAATTTTGTTTTTACCATATAGCTGTTGGAACCGGATCTACTCATAACTTCTTCAAATCTATATATGGATTTCTCAACTTTTAAGTGAATGATTTTTAGATGAACCTCCAAAAGCCCTTTAATCTACAACCTCTAATTCTTACTCAATGTGCCAAATTCAGGCACTTACTAGCTGGCTGGGGGAATTTGATCTTCTTTGCAGCTCCCCCTGAGCTAGAGCTCACCTTTTAATTTCTAGAAGGATTATCAGCACCAGATTCTGGTGCAGACCCATCACCAATGTTCATCACACTCTTCTTTATCCAAATCTTTCTCATCTCCTTCTGAATCTCATCCGCATTCACTTTACCTTTGCCTTTGTCTTGTTTCTGATCATGTTTCACCGGACCTTTTCCATCATGATTTCTGCTCCTGCAGAATCTAGCTATATGACTAGATTTTTTGCAATTGTAATACACAACATTTCCTTTCTTATTTGATTGATATCCTCTTGATCTACACTAATTAGCCATATGCCCCATTCTATTAAATGCAAAGCATCTACCATTGAAAAAATTGTTCATTTGTATATTTCTGCATTCATGAGATTTGTGACCATACCTTTTGTAATTAAAATATTAACCAGAGAAGGATGGATTATTCTGATTCATTCTGCTCCTACACTGAGTTGCTTTATGACCAAATCTGTTGCAATTGAAGTAGCTTCCATTGAAAGATGGATATCTTTGAGCATTAGGTTGTCTTACTAGAGGTCTTCTAGGCATGTTTCTTTCTCTTTCTGACCCAAAGTTCTTTTGACCAAATCTAGAGCTTTCACCTTTCTCATATCCCAAGCCATGCTTATCATCTACCCCTTTCAATTAGCACTTCAAGTTTGGTTGAGCTTATCTTGAATTTTTCTTTGTATTCATTTGTAGTTTCAAGATCTTGTTTAAGAGTGTCAATCTGTCTCTCAAGTTGTTCTTCATTGTATATGGCTTCTTCAAGATCAGACTCAAGATGTCTAATTGTTATGTCCATTTTGTCGCAATCTTCTATTTTCTCCTTGAGGGATTGATTTAAGTTTTCTTCAATCTTTCTCTTCTCTTCAATTTCTTGGGTAAATTTTATAACCCCTGATTCCATTTCATGTCTTATCATAACAACTTCTTTTGATAGCTTTTCACATAGCTTTGTTTTCTCATTCATGTCCTCATTAGTATTATTGTCTTCATTCTGATCTGCTAACTTCTAAAGTAGTTCCTTTTTCTTTTTCATAGAATTACTAAGTTTTCTTTTAGCTCATTGATGAAATCATCAGCCTCCTTAAGTCACTCTCAAATTATTGACTTCAGACTGGGATTGATCAAGATCTTCTAAGGTAGACTATAGTTGTTCTTTCATACCATATGCATCCATTGAGATTTCCAGATCCTCCTCAAGATGTTAGGCTTTTTCTAAGGAACTTAGCTCTGATACCAATTGTTGGAAATAGGGAAGATAACTAAGAGGGGGGGTGAATCAGTTATCTCAAAACATTCTTACTTTTACTTCCTTTTCTTATCTAAACATTCAGTGATATATCAAAACATGAAAGCATAAGAAACCATAAGAGTTGAAATGAAATCAACACACATAACACAAGGATTTTTACGTGGAAACCCTGTTAAGGGAAAAACCATGGGGTGATTAACCCAAGATTGTATTCTCTATTAAAAGAATAAAGAAGTACAAAAATGGCACTTGCCAGTTAGGGCTCACTGCTTGAGCACACTGCTCACAAGAGGCTCACTGCCTACAAGAGACTAACTATCTACAAAAGCTTATAGATGATAACAAAGTGTTTGACCTAATGAACAACATCTGCATATGCAAGAATTTAGTTCTGGTTAGGCATAGTATATCGATCTAGCACATTTCATCCTTCCTCTGCTCAGTATTACTCTTTTGTCACATTCTGAGCTTGGATTACTACCTTCGCACTTATGTCTACCTTTCTTTGCACTTAATTCCTCACACTATCACTTCCACACCTTCACAAGCTTGAATCCATTAGGTATATATATCCGCATCAAGGATTTCCAACAACTTTCTAGTTAGCAACAAGAACACTTAGGATATTTGCAAGTTACTATTCTATCGGCTGAATCCATACTTGTTTGATGATGTGCACCAAAACATTAGGCATAGAAATCATTATCTATGTCGGCCAAAATCATATAACACCTCAAGTTACTTGATCAACACCTTCTGCACATCTGGATTGAGGTCTGATACCCTATTGGCCAGTTCTTCCTTTGTCTACACTGTCTAACTGGAGTCTGATACTCAAATATTCATATCTTTCACATGCTTTGTCACCGGAGGCTAAATCTATGGAATACAATAGTTTAGATACTCCTTATTACTCATCCAAATCTGCAACATGTTAGGCTTCACCATTAGAGAGTTTCAGACCCAACTGTTGGACCCTATCATATGCTTTGTTCTTGACTACCATACCAACCTATCTTCAATCTGACTTTCAGTATGAGTAATTTATGTACTGTGGATGTGTCAGATATACTTTTTTTCCATCAATGACAACACATATGAATCCTAGCAGTGTCTCTTGCCAAAAATATTATGCTCACTACAAAAGTATTACAACATTGTTTTAGGGCTACAACCCAAGGAAGCTACTACTTCCTAATTTAGTGCTTATAATAATTACAATATTGATCTAGGGATACAACCAAAGGAACCTACTACTCCCTAAGTGTTATACTCATTGCAATAGGATTTTCAAAGGTAGTAAATACATCGACTGTTGTACAGTAGACATCTGACTTATGTTGATGATGCAACCTACTTTTTCTACTCAATACATATATTTCAAACTAATTATGCAAACTTCATATCATGCAATCTACTCTGCTATATTCATATTCACATCTACACATCACAAAATGAATTTGGTCTTCTATAAATATCCTTCGCAATACTTCAAATCATTTATTAGGTCAGCCAAAATAATGAAATGTGTAGATTGTGGTAAGTCGGCCTATACACTCTTCAAGCCATTACCATACACACTTGCAGAGATGAAACATAAAATGAAATTGACCAAAATATGTTGGCACACCCTTGAATCACCCTTATTATTATGCTACCCAAATGAACAGTCACTACTCAATCACCAAGTCACTTCTAGCTTAGGTTTGCATACAAATGCCAATGAGGATAAAGCAAGAAACTACCAACTGTTCATAAGAAATGGTGCTTGTAAAACACCAAACACTCTAAAATTTGGATAGAGTGAACTTGAACTACTACTAATCATCTCCTAAAAACCACATGCCAATGGATCAAATGTAGTGGAATGTGGAGCATTCCAATTTGATCTCTGCAACTCCAAGCTCTCTCTGTACAGTCTGGTACTCTGTTGTTTCTAACATTCACCATGGAAAGAGTTAAGAGCTAAAACTTTAGAATTATACTCCTTAAAGACTCACAATGATTATTTTAGAACCACAAGACAATATGTTGCAATGCAGAGAAATGTGAAGCAAATTACCGATCCCCTATCTTGGAAAAATACTTTGTTCATGCCTTAGACAATTTTCTCAAAAACACTTGCATGAAAAGATAAGAATAACGCTACTTGACAACCTCCTAAAAGACACTTATGAGTGCATACCAAGTATGAGGAAGTTCAATATGAACTTCTAAAGATAAGGTTCTTAAAAGTCATTCTTCATTCTTTTGGACTTCATTAATGCTCACTCTACATCATTATGTGTTGACATCAATGATGACACTATATACATATTGCCAACAATCTTCCCCTTTGTCATTGATGGCAATACATCTCTACTTCTCTCCCCCTTTGCAATCAAGGGCAAAGGGCTCTCAACGTTAAGCTTTACGAAATCATGTCAATTGTTCTAACTACTCCCCCTTTGTTAGATATATATTGTAATAGGTAAAATTTTAGGATAGGTTTGATTAGATGGTTTGTTAAGTGCCTATCCTCCTTTCACTTTTACATTTAAGGACCTTAGGTAAAGTGGAAAGGCACTATCAGGCCCTTGATCATTGTGAGATGAAGGGAAACTTAGATTTATGTGATTTGATTACCAATTATGCTTAATTTGTGCTCAAAACCTTAATTATACAAATACGGAAGCAAACAAACAAATTACTCAAAATACTGCTACAGGAAGATGTAAAATGATAGATAAATGTGCACTTATTTTTGAAGTTCAGGAAGTGGAATAGCTGGGGACTAAGAAGCGGGCACCTGAGTCCAATGTACCAATTTCTTTGCAGAATAATGATCTTCGTTTGACACTAATCTGCACTGTAACTTCTATTTCTGGGAATTCAATTGTAGAGGACACTAGGACTAGCACTTGAGTCTAGGAAAATCTCCATAGTCCTACTTTTCTTTAGATCCCAGATCCTTAATGCCTACTGACCTTCTCTGCAACTCCACTTCTTCTAGATGTGACACCTGTAACCTGCAATCACAAGGAGTGTGGGAGGGGGTTGTGGTGTTTAGAGGCTTGCCTCAGTCAAGCCCTAGAGAGATATTCAAGTCTTTTGAACACCATTGTCAGATAAAAAGTACATGCCCTTGGGAGGTAGATGCAAAAACCAAATAATAAATTCTTGAAAATACAAATGATATCACCTTGTAGTGAAGATCTCATGGAAGGAAGAAGCTCTTCATGCCATGAGGAGATGATTGCTCAAATATGCAAATACAAACACATAAACACACAAATCTACTCTTGCTACAGAATGAATTCCTTGAATCACATTTAGAATGCCAATGCTCATCTAGTTTTCATCTAGTTTACAAGTGAATGCCTAAACATGCTTATATATGCAACTACAAACACTTTCGCCAAGAATTTCATAATTCACACTTACCGTGTTGGCATAGGACCTAAATAATGGTCACAAGATGACACTCAAAATTTTGGCCTGACCCAAACTAGGTTAGGACTAGGGTGCGGGTGCCCAAGTCCTCCCTCCCTATTTTGGGCAGGGTTAGGTTCAAGGGATCCCCCTAGGTCCCCTTTGCCATGAAACCTAGGGTTCATTTCATCAGGATGCCAAAATATGATGCAAGATGTCCTAAATACAGATAAAAGACCTGAGAGCTAAACCTTAGGAGGGAAAAGCCCCCAAGGGGACATTTTCTGATGTTACATATAGCCCCCATTTTAATGTATGTATAAACACAAGGCCAATACATGCATTAAAGTATGATCAACAAACACATCAAACATGCCAAGCACGAAGAAGACACACTAATCACATTAAAGACAATGAAAGGCACACAAAACATGGAGAAGATAGTTATAGTCATGCAAAACATAGAGAATACAACATATGCATAGAAGACAGTTAATGGATAGAAGACATGGATGATTTATTTTCTTTTTCTTTTTCTCATATATATGAAATGCAGATGCAAGTACAAGGAAAGCAAACACACCTCCCATAATGTAGGAAGCACTCATCACGCTGGTCTTTAAACTACATATATGGGGCAGAACACATGAAAGACATGCCAAATCTCCCATAATGCAGGAAGCACTCATCGTGCTAGCCTTTAAACTACACATGGGGCAACAAGCACGCCAAACAAAGCAAACACACCAAACACACACACTTTGAAGACATAGAGAAAACACAAAAGACAAGCGATGGAGTGTTCCTATTTCTAGGCTTGTCACCATCTCAGGCACATTATAGGCACACACCGACAATTAGGCTTTGCCACAACAATTGCTAAAGACACGCTTAAGGGTTGAGTTAGTCACAGAACTACTCCCCACCTACCAATGAGGACTTTTTGAAAATAATAGGATGGGCACTCTCCGAAAGAGATACACCACCCCCACCTCCACAGAGGGCTTAAAATGATTGATTGATTGATTGATTGAAAATAAACTCAGAGTGCAAGAGGGACTCATCACCACCAGTCTTTAAACTGCACCTGAGGATAAGCACATTGCTAACATCTACAACAAATAGCTTACATTATATATGCCCCACCTTAAGATGGTTGATATCATGCATCAATATCAAGCACGTTAAGGTAGGAAGAAAACATACAAGGGAACACATACTCCCCCAAAGCTCATGCCCCCCAGAGTTGACATGTACTTTACGATCACCAAATGTTCCCATAAACACATCCTTGCAAGAAAAATGTTATTGTCTACATAATCATGATAAAAAACAACATCAATTCATATGATTAACCACACAAAGAGCCAAGATTATACTATGAATTCAAAGATCAAGGATAACCATGGGGCTACATCACAAAAATCTTTGAACCGAGTGTCACCAAGGCAAGATTCAAAGAAAAACAAAGTGCGTGGAGTAGCAGTGTTGTTATGTTTTGTAAGTAAGATAAAAGCATCATCAAAGTCACTACGCAGAAGGCATAGAGTGCTTCTACTAGCCAAGAGTTGGATAATATATTACAACCCCATCGTCATATTAGGAACTAAGTCCAATTTTTTATTTCTTTCTAAAGGGACACTAGGTCAACATCAGTATAAATGTTTTTTGTTATCCACCCGCCAGATAGAAACACTAGAGGAAGGGAAACAATAAATCAAAGAGGAGAAACAAGTGTCTTAGAGATAGTCATGTAGGAGGGTGCCCCCAATTCACCAACTGCAATGTTATGTCCTTAAGAAACAACACACAACACACAATAATGAAATTAGAGAGAGTCGATATAGAAGAATGATGATAAAAATAGAAGAAGGCCACAACAAAGGGGGTCTCTTGGTATCCTGGACCTTACAAGAGAATTAGGGGTCATCCCAGGAGGCCTAAACAACATATAACACATCACAGGGGAAGCACATCATGAGAGAGATAAAGGGTTAGAGATACTTACCTATAATGTCTTCGCGCTAAGTCTCATCATCGAGCAAATCATTGTCATCCTCCCACTCCTAAATGCTAGGGGAAAGTGGGACATAAGGTACCATAGCCCAACTCTTGTCTTTAGGTTGTTCATTCTTAGGATCATCTTTGTTTGGTTCAATGTTTTCTTGTTGAGATGCAAGGTGTATGGCATAAGCTTGTCTTCTTCTCCTTCTTTCTCATGCTTTTCTATTTATCTTTCTCTTACCACTTATCTCTTGTAAGATAGGGCTTTGTTAAATTTGATAAGAGACATTACTTTGCTTAACAAGTGTTGTCATTGATGGCAACTAAGAATATTCTACTCATCCGCATAACACAATTTGTTCGTACCAAAAGTCAGAATAAGAATTTATCTAATTCTAGGTAGCCAGAGACAAAGCATGTGACAGGGTCTGGTATCTTGGTCTGGATCTCTCTAGTGGTAAATCAAAGTATGCTATGGATCTAAACAAGTCATAAGGATAGTTAGGGAAATCTAAATCTAGAATCTTAACCTCTGGTAATGAAGGATTCAAAAGTTATTTGCATCTGAGTATGAGGTTATAGTTTAATAGTACAGACAACCGAAGAACAGGCTGACCTTGTAATTGATCTTGGTTTTGGATAAATGGAGGTTGTCAGTTGAACAATTTATGATGATCAATGATAGTGGCCGACATGATTGATGATTTGTGAATGCAATTTTTGGTCAACATTGCAAGGTATGAATGGATTTAGCAGACAGAGCAAAGTCTTTAACAAAGTTCTAAGTGTTCTTGAAGCCGACTAAAAAGTGATTGAATATCATGATGCATATATATATAGCTAATGGATTCGAGTGTATTGGGGTGTGTGTGATGCAAATATGAAGTAAGTGTGAAAAGGGCAGATAGGAGTACACAAGGAAGAGATCTAAGGTCTAGATTATGGAAGAACAGTAAACAAGGTAGAACAAAGATGAAGTGTATCAAGTCAGTATTCTCTGCTTAATCAGAACTGAATCCTTGCATTGGTAGATGCTAATTATCAATTTGAACTCATTGTAATCTTCCTTCTATAGGCAGTGAGCCTTCCTTTGAGTAGTGAGCTCTAGGCAGTGAGCCCGAATGCATGTGCATTCCCAATTGTAATACTTTTAACAAAGTATAATGTTTGTGGGTTAACCCCCACCATGATTTTTCCCTTAACCATGTTTCCACATCAAAAATCATTGTGTCATGTGTGTTTATTTGTTTTTTCTCATGTGTTAATTCATGTTTTGAATGTTCAATTAGTTCTAAGTGATATTATTGTAAAGGATAAAGTTGCAAGACAACTAATTCACCCCCCTCTCAAGTGATATTTTGAAGCTTAGCTAGAGATAGAGCATGTGACAGGGTCCGGTATCTTGGTCCGGATCTCTCTGGTGGTAAATCAAAGTATGTTGTGGATCTAAACAAGTCATAAGTATAGTCAGGGAAATCTAAATCTAGAATCTTAACCTTCGGTAATGAAGGATTCAAAAGTTATTTACATCTGAGTATGACGTTACAGTTTAAAAGTGCAGATAGTAGAAGAACAGGCTGACCTTGTAATTGATCTTGGTTCTAGATAAATGGAAGTTGTTAGTTGAATGATTTGTGATGATAAGTGATAGTGGCTAACATGATTGATGATTTTTCAATGCAAGTTTTGGCCTATGTTGCAAGTTATGCATGGATTTAGCCGACAGAGCAAAGTCTTTAACAAAGTTCTAAGTGTTCTTGAAGCCGACTGAAAAGTGATTGAATATCATGATGCAAATATATATAGCTGATGGATTCAAGTGTATTGGGGGGGTGTGTGATGCAAATATGAAGTAAGTGTGAAACAAGCAGATATGAGTACAAAAGGAAGACATCTAAGGTCTGAATTATGGCAGAGTATAATCTTTGTGGGTTAACCCCCACCATGGTTTTTCCCTTAACCAGGTTTCCACGTCAAAAATCATTGTGTCATGTGTGTTTATTTGTTTTTGATCATGTGTTGATGATTCATGTTTTGAATGTTTAATCAATTCTAAGTGATATTGTTGTAAAGGATAAAGTTGGAAGACAACTGATTCACCCCCCTCTCAGTTGTCTAGCCTAATTCTAACAGTTATTTCATAGGTTTTTGCATTTTAGAAGAGGAAGCACCATGATCAAATCTCATTTGTCTAGGTGGAATTCTTTGTTGTCAAAAATTACCTCCCGATCCTTGTAAGGATGGTGGGGATGAACCTTAGCATAGGGACCTTGTCCTTCCGGTCTAGGGTTCCCTTCAAATGTTGGTTGCTTGTCTTCTGTTATTTCTTGCATAGAAGGACCGGCCATTGGATGTAATATTTTTTCTTTGTAATTTCTATAGCCCAAGAACTTAAAGTCTATTCATGACTCTAGTTTCTTTTTAGATTTGTCCCAAAAGTAATCTAGTTTACAATGTTTTCTTGTAACCAAAGGTTTATACTTTTTGCGGGGTATAGTAAGCACTTGTCCATTCGAAGGAAATTTTAGACAATTGTGAATTGTTGAAGGAATGAATTTCATAGACTTAAACCATAGATGTCCAAGTTTTATGCAAAAGATGTCATAAATGAGGACAACATCAAACCATTGTTCTACATGTTTCTCGAATATAGTGACCAACAATGATATCTTATCCAAAGGATTTATAAAGGTTCCCTTAGGTGTTTTGATCATCATATCCAAAGGGTAATATGATCCTTGCATTAATTGATGTGCAAAGAGGAAATATTTAGTAGCTACATTAGTCATACAATTAGTATCAATAAGAGTTCCATCCATAGGGTTTCCCATTATTTTTACAGTGATGTAAAGAGGTCCTTCAATGTCTCTGATTGTTCTATCATGAGGTGTAAATACGATTTCAGGTTCAGGGATCTTTCTCTTCATGTAAGGCCTAGGAGGGAACCTATTGTTATTGTTGAGATTAGAAGGCATGTGTTTTAAGTGTTCAAATCAATGTAATATCAGATTTTAAAAAGTTTTCCAAAGTATGCAAAAGACAAGTTAAAAACTATGTGCAAAAATGACCTAAAATGCTTGATTTTTTGTACTTTTTCAATGCAAATATATGAAATAAAAGGTGTTGTAAAATATTTGATCAAGGGAAGAAAATATCTTGTCTGATATCATTTCAATAAATAAATAAAACCCTTTACAACACACTTTTGATGCAAATCTACAATGATGAGCAGTCAAAACCTACTGAAAATGCCCTAAAATATGCATTTTTTCACAGTTTTTCAATCCCAAGACCTAATTAAATAGGTGTTTTAAGAAATTTTATGAGGTGAAAAAAATAATATCAATTATATCAGTCACCTACAATCATAAAATCATTTACAACATGCTTGGAGCGCAATCTAGGTCAAACCCTAGGGCAAATATAACAAAAATGTGCAATTTTTCATCAAATTTTCAATACAAAGAGCCCAATAAAAAGGTGTTGTAAATAATTTTAGGAGGGGAAGAAGATAATAACCCTGATATAATCCTATTAATGAAAAAATATTCTTTACAACATGCCTATAGTGCAAATCTAGAGAGTCGATAAGGTCAAATCTAGTGAACATCAAGGTTTTTCAAGTCCTAGGTTTTAGATCTTAATGCAAAATGCTATATGAATGTATTGAAATATGATTTATTCTTAAAATAGGTTCCACTCATATCTAAAAATGATTTTCAAACCCTAATATGCAAAATGCACGAGCAAATCTAATGAAAAATCAATTAAAAATGCTAGTTTTTGTTGAAATTTTCTATGTAAAATGCAAAATTTTAAGATCTAAATGCAAATTTACACTAAAATGCAACACTACATCCAAATGCAAATTTTAATGCATGTTTAAGATTAGTAGAAAAATCTGAAACAAGATTTTACCTACAAACCCTAGTTTTTGGAATTACTAGGTTATATCAAAAATTCAAAATTTCTAACAAAACCCTAGCAATTTTATGATATAAATTTAATGCAAGCTATTGAATTTTTATAATTTTCTACAATTTAACTCAAATCTAATGAAAAAATGAGAAATTTTATGAAATTCAAACTAATTGATGGAAAATAGAAACTCTAGAATGCAATTTTTCTCAAAAATTTCAATTTTTTTGTAAGTTTTCCAATGCAATAAGATGAATGATGATATGAATGAAATCAATGCAAATGTGAAGAAAAACAATCAGCAAGGTGCAAATGAGTCCAACATCATGGGTTCACCAAAATGTAATAGGTAAAATTTTAGGATAGGTTTAATTAGATGGTTTGTTAAGTGCCTATCCTCCTTTCACCTTTACATTCAAGGACCTTGGGTCGAGTGGCAATGCACTATCAGGCCCTTGATCATTGTGAGATGTAGGGAAACTTGGATTTATGTGATTTGATTACCAATTATGCTTAATTTGTGCTCAAAACCCCAATTATGTAGATACGGAAGTAAACAGACAAATTACTCAAAATTTTGCTACAAGAAGATGTAAAATGACAAATAAATGTGCACCTATTTTCAAAGTTTTAGAAGCAAAAAAATTAGGGACTAAGGAGTGGGTGCTTGAGTCCAATGTACTAGTTTCTTTGCAGAAGCCTAATATTCTTCTGACACTAATCTACATTGTAACCTCCATTTCTGGGAGTTCATCTACGAAGGACACTAGGACTAGCGCCCGAGTCTAGGAAAAGCTCTAGAGTCCTACTTTTCTTCAAATCCTAGATCCTTGATGCCTGCTAACCTTCCCTACAACTCCACTTCTTCCAGATGCAACACCTATAACCTGTAATCACAAGGAGTGTGGAGGGGGTTGTAGTGTTTAGAGGCTTGCCTCAGTCAAGCCCTAGAGAGACATTCAAGTCTTCTGAACACCGTTGTCAGATAGAGAGTGTGTGACCTTGGGAGGCAGAGGCAAAAACCAAATGATAAATGCTTAAAAACACAAATTATATCACCTTTTAGTGAAGAACTCATGGAAGGAAGAAGTTCTTCATGCCATGAGGAGGTGATTGCTCAAATCTGCAAATACAAACACATAAACAACACAAATCTACTCTTGCTACACAATGAATGCCTTGAATCACCTTTAGAATACCAATGCTCATCTAGTTGTCATCTAGTTTACAAGTGAATGCCTAAACATGCTTATATATGTAACTACAAACACTCCCGCCAAGAATTTTGTAATTAAAACTTACCGTGTTGACATAGGACCTAAATAATAGTCACAAGCTGACACTCTAAATTTGAGCTTGACCTAAAATAGGGTAGGACTAGGGTGTGAGAACCCAAGTCCTCCCTCCCTATTTTGCATAGGGTTAGGTTCAAGGGATCCCCCTAGGTCCCATTTTCCATGAAACCTAGCGTTCATTTCATTGGGATGCCAAAATATGATGCAAGATGTCCTAAATGCAGATCAAAAGACTCGGGAGGTAAACCTTAGGAGGGAAAAGTCCCCAAGGGGACATTTTCTGACATTACATATATGTATATACATAAGAGTGTCCCCCATTCCTGTGTTATCTAGTTGCAAAATTGTACCATTGAAAACCAAAATGGTACAATCATTCTAGCCAATACCTCGACATATACACATTATTACAAAATTTGTCTATACATTATACAACTTACTTGGAAGAGGGTAAGATATCCTTATAGGTTATATTCAATTGAGTACAAGTTGTGTCCCACTGGCTTTTTGTTGAAGAAAGAGAGTTGTTTTAACATTCAAATTGAATATACATGCCTTCAACTTCCTCCATAGTGTTGGGTACTGTCTTCTTCTATGCTACCTTTTCTGCTTCAGTCACAATCTCTACCATATAAGTAAGTCTCAGGATTACTATCTCTTTGAGCTGATTATTTTGCCTTAGAATTTGATCTCTTTGCTGTTATAGTAGACAAGACTAAGAGTGCAAATTTTCAATAATTGTTCTAGCTGCCCCATCACTATCCTTTAGGGAATCATATAAGATAGATACTTGCGAAATGTGTGACTCAATGGAGTCTATTTGATCCTTTATGTCCCTTGTAGACATGCCATTTCAAGCAAAATTGATACAACAAGGTAGCCTCTTTTATACACTTTTGAAAATCTTTCATCTTATCTTACAACATACTGTGTGCATTTGCCCACATATCAGAAACATCTCTCAATCTCTTATCATTCATTTTCTTTAAGGCATACTTTTCTACATTCTCTTCCAATTGAGATGAATGATTTTTAAAAGAATCAAGCAAGAATTTTAATTGTTGTAACATGGTCAAAGATATATCAATATTTACCTCTGGCACAAAGTCTGAACAGAGATGACCTTCACTACTTCATCCAACAATTCTATATTCTACTGGTGTTGATGTAGAATTTTCTTTCTAGAAGATGAATGTAGAATGTCGCCAATATGTAGCTTATGCAAGGGGGTAATATTTGGCAAATCCACCTTGCTTGGTGTTCACTAGAACACTTTGTTCACCTTGCACACTTGGTTGATCATACACTTGTTTACTATTCTCTTGAACATTTTGGTTATCTTTCTCTTTATCTTCCTTAACATTGCCTTGAAGAATAGAGTCAACATTCATATTTTCTTGCATATTTTCATCAGTCTTTTGTTGAAATGAACCAGACAACTGAGAGGGGGGGTGAATCAGTTGTCTCAAATCTTTAACTAATTTTGCACCTTAAAACATTAAACACTTGTCAACTATTTGTTATAATTAAATCATGAAAGCATAAACTTAGAAATAGAAACACAATTGCAAGATCATACACAAGAGACACCAAATTTTTATGTGGAAAACCCTGTTAAAGGAAAAACCACAATGGATGTTAGTCCACAAGATATATAAGTTATAGCAATACAAAAAAATAGAGTCTCACTACCAATAGGACTCACTTCCTAGAAAAAGGCTCACTGCCAATGGGTGGCTCACTGCCAAGGGTTTTGAACTGAGATAATGGAATCTACTCCATGCCTAAATTCAGTTCCATTGAAGCGCAATACTCTTCCTCTACTCTGCTCTGCCTTCTACACTTCTTCACTTAACTTCACATATTCACATAAGGACATGTTTTTCATGACCAAATTACAAGTATATATATCATTCATCAACCTTGGAATGTACATCAAGGTCGGCAGTACATTCATCAACCGTTGGAACAATCACCAAGATCGACACTACAAACATTTACAAAATAGGTCTTGACCTGATACAAATTTATGCTAAGGAAATATAGTAAAGGTGTATGTAGATCACTCCACACCTTATCTAAGACTCAAACATGATCTTCCATGCCACGACACGCTTCTACAATCTTCAATAGATCTTTGCAATTACTGGAATTATCGAAGTCAGCTAAGATAGGTTACACGCTGCGTTATCTGGGAATAATCTTCAAGAATGATCTCAATTCCTTAATGTGGACCAATGTAAAGGTAGGAACATGATCAAGAGACATCCACAAACATGTTGTAATCACACAGAGAAACCGCACAAACTCTAATCACTTTATCCATGAGATTCTTCATACCAGAGCACATGAACTTCATTATCTTCAACTGTCATGAAAGAAAGATAGCTTGTGGACTATCAAATCATAAACCATTGTAGTTGTAGGTACTTATCATCATCACATACTTCCTTCTAGAATCATAGAGAAAAATACTTCAATGAGGAGGAATGCAGAACAAAATACTTTCTCCCTGTCATATGTGAATAATTAGAAAAAGCAAGGTTTACTCTGGTGAATGTAACACACTCAATTCTTCATATCAGAGGCTGAAAATTAGGATTTAGCATCTAAAGACATGACTCTAAATAAATTTCAATCCACAAACCAAGATCTTCAATCTATGAGAAATGTAGAGTAATCTTCTGGACTGTTCTTTAGTATGCAACTCATTGTCTTCATTGTGATTCACTATTTCCTTTGTGATTCTTTGAGAGGGGCTAATTTTCTGAATGTCCTCAACATACAAGGATTCTAATCAATCAAAATATAAGGATACAGTTGACACCAATGACAACACAAATATGTTGACATCAATGATAACACTAATTAGGCACATACTTGCAATAATCTCCTCCTTTGTCATTGATGGCAACATATGATGTGAAAAACTCTAACTACCATCAAGACAAGTTTCTCCCTCTTACTCTTCACACATATGCAATCTTTTCTACCTAAATTTTTCACATGAATTATGTCCCCCTTTGATATCAATCTCAAAGGGCACATACTTACATTATGTTATTCTGATAGAACCAAACTTTTCTCTGACCTTGCTTTTCTTTATTACTCTGCCTATCAACAATACTGTAATACATACTGATCTCATTAGCTACTCCCCCTAAGATGTAGCTACCAAATTATCAATTCAGTTTAAAGAATGAAACTGCAAGCACCACCACATTGATGCACTTCTGTACACCTTAGTTTAGAGTAGGAAGGGTGATGACCCCTAAATTTTCTCTGAGATACTCAAAAGTATCCTTAGGTAGAGGCTTAGTAAAGATGTCCACAATCTAATCTTTTGTAGATACATTTTCCAACTTGACTTCACTCTATGTCACCTTTTCCCTCAAAAAATGATATCTTATGGATATCTGTTTTGTCCTTGAGTGCATCATTGAATTCTTGGATATGTTAATGGCACTTGTATTGTCACAAAAGATTGCAATTGGATCTTCATACACAACTGTGATGTCTTCTAATCTCTACTTCATCCATAACACTTGAGTGCAATTACATGCTACTGCAATGTACTCTGCTTCTGTAGTGGACAAGGAGATTGAGTCTTGCTTCGTTCTCAACCATGAAACCAATCTGCTTCCCATGAAGAATGCACCTCCAATAGTACTTTTTGTGTCATCCATATCTGCAACCCAATCAACATCTGTGTATGCTCTAAGGGTGAAATCATTATCCTTCGGACATGACAAGCCATGCTGTAGTGTGCCATTCAAATATCTTAATATCCTCTTGACTACCATCACATGTGACTCTTTAGGTTATGCTTGAAATCTTGCCACAAGACAAACTACATGCATTATGTTAGGTCTAGTTTGAGTCAAATAAAGCAATCCTCCAATCATAGATCTATACCTTTTCTAATCTGCCATAGGTGAATCATCATTTTCACTTAGTTTGCAGTCAGTCACAATGGGAGTGCTTATTAGTTTAGAGTCCTCCATCCCAAACTTCTTCAACAATTCTTTCAAATACTTAGAGTGAGAAATGAAGATACCTTGATCTGATTGATTGATTTGTAGACCTGAGAAGAAATTGATCTCACCAAACATAAACATTTCAAATTCACTTTGCATATCACCATCAAACTTCATCCACATACCTTCATTGCCTCCAAAGATAATGTCATCAACAAAGACTTCAACAATTAGGATTTTCTCATCATTGAATTTTAAATAAGGATTACTATCTGAAGTACTTTTACTGAACCCCAATTGTAACAAATTCTTATCTAACCTTGCATACCAGGCTTTGGGAGCTTGTTTCAATCTATACAATGATTTCTTTAATCTGCACACCATGTCACCCTAATCTGATGATTGAAATCCTTTTGATTGTTCAATGTAAACCTCTTCATCCAATTCTCCATTCAAGAATGTTGACTTGACATCCATCTGATATACCTTGAAATCCTTGTAGACTGCAAATGCTAATAACATTCTTACTACTTCAATCCTTGCCACATGTGCAAAAGTTTCCTCAAAATCTATACCTTCAACCTGAGAGTATCCCTTGCATACCTACCTTTCTTTGTTTCTTACCACTTCACCTTTCTCATTCATTTTGTTCCTAATTTGATACCAATCACATTCTTGTCTACCGATCTAGGGACAAGATTCCAAGTCTAATTCTTTTCTATCTACATCAATTCTTCTTTCATAGCATTTACCCAGTTTTCATCACTACATTTACATTTTTAGGTTCCACTTGAGAAATCAAACAATAATTAACCTGTTCTTCAGTAGCTCTTCTTCTAGTTTGAACTTGTTTACTCTTATCTCCTATGATTTGATCTTTAGAGTGATTTAACTTCACATACTTGGGTGTCTTAGTAATGATCTATGAAGCTTGTTCTTCTTCTTCCTCTATGTTTTATTCTTGCTACACTATGTTGAATTAGGTCTGGACAACTGAGAGCGGGGGTGAATCAGTTGTCACACATTCTAATCCTTTTCCTTCTTTAATCTTCCTTTACGACTTAAAAACAAATTAATGAAATAAACATTTTAGTCATCACATAAGCAGAAATAAAATAACACTTTTGACACCAAGATTTTTGACATGGAAACCCAGTTAAGGGAAAAACCATGGTGGGGGTTAACCCACAAGAATTTAATACCCTATTAAAAGTATTGACACAAAATGGGAATGAACATGCATTTGGGCTCATTTCCCAGAGCACACTACTCAAATGAAGGCTCACTACCTAAGACAATATTAGAAATCAAAGACAGAGATATGAACTGATGATAACATCTACTTATGCAGGAATTTTAGTTCCAGTTGAGTAAAAAACTAATTTTACACAATTCATCCTTGTTCTGTTCTTCTTGATGTTCTGCTCTTATCCGCACCTTAGTTTTCTGCTTTGCTCACATGTGCTTTTCTTGCATACATCACACACATTAAACAACTAAATTCATTGACTATATATATCCACAACAAGATCTATAATTATTCTACCAGTCGGCTTCAATAGTACTTGGAGCACTTAAGAATGCTCAGCCCTGTTGGCTAAATCTATGGATAACTTGGAGTGCGGACAAAAACTTACTCTTGTAAATCATTATTCATGTCAGCCACAGTTACTGAATGCCACCATTTTTCCAACAAGCAACTTCCATTCATCTGAAAATAAAATCTTCTACAAGGTCTACTTATTCTTCTTCTGTCTGCTCTGTCAGATTGGAACCTGATAAACAAATGCTAATAGCATTTGATTCCTTCATCATCGGATGACAAAACTCTAGATTTAGAGTGTATTTGCAATGTTGTCAACAACCTTAGATCTGTAGTATACCATTCCTTTCCACCGAAGAGATCCAGACCAAAATACTGGACCTTGCTATATACTCTATTTCAGACTCTTGGACTTAGATTATCGTTCTAACTTTGGATATGATTAGATACTACACTACGGATATGTGGAACAATCTTAGTTGCCATCAATAACAACTCCTATCAATGCTATGTAGTGTCTCTTTCCAACAATCTCCCCCTTTGGCATTGATGGCAACACTTAGTGAAAAACGACTAAGCTATGTTTGTTAGAACTACTCCCCCTTTGTTTGTGCATACATATTCTCCACTTAATCCAGTGCTCCCCCTAAGCTGAACTCCTTGTTTTTCAATGCCCTTCACTCCCCCTTTGACATCAATAGAAAAGGGTGGGATCCGCAAATTAAAATACTCTAAAATTTCTATATATATCATCAAATATGTACAAGTTACCAAAACTTCCATTCACATGAACTTGAAGATGTCTGCACAAGTTTGGAGGCCCAAGTACTCTTCATTCCATCCAAAATTGAAATGTACCCATTTAACACAAATGAGAAAGTTTCTACCTTTGATAGATCTAATGGAACACTAATCTGAACAACAACCTGAGCTTCAGATAAGACATTATACATTGTTTCTAACTTAGGGGCAATTAATCCCCAAAGCTCACACATTCTTTTCATAATGTTTCTTTTCTCTTTGGCAAATTTCTTTATTTCCTCAGTCAAGTTAATTAATTGACATTCTTGACTTATGGGCAAAATTGTCAGGGGATCAAAATTTTGAGAGAGATTTGTCAATTTTTGTTCTTGCTCCTTTATCTTTCTCTCAATATCCTTATTAACTTGGGGCCATGATAGACAAAATTTGTAAATGTTACTTCCATCATTTAAAGCATTCTGAATACTTTTTATGCTAATATCAAGTATTCTTTTATCATTTCCTATCAAGTTCTTTATTTCACAAAGTTTCTTATCTGAGAATTCTTTCTAAACTTTTGCTTCTGCAGACTTTTCAAAGGATTCAAAATGTGAGTTTACTAAACCTACAAGTTTTTTCAAATGCCTGGAGAGGGAATCATTTTGATTCTTCTGATAATTTGGCATTAATTTTACTAAAACTCTGGTTGCAAGTTCCAGCAGTTCATTCTCTTCTATGTGGGACTTTAACATCTTCTCTCTAGCCTTTACTTGTGTGAATGATGCTATCTTCATCAGTTGAATTGGAGAGAGAGCATTAGGATTGGCTAGACCTTGGAGTATTTCAGGCTCATCAAGCTCATAGACTTCTTTTCCAAGAGGACTTTTTACTACCTCTATAGTGTCTCTTGCAACATTTTCTGGACTTTCTTTTTGTTCTTCAGTCTTCTTAGTGTCTTCTTTGGGTGCTTCAACATTTGCACCATCTTCTTCTATTTTATCTTTCTTTTCTCTTTCTTCCTTCTTTTCTGCATTATTTTTTTATGTGCTCTTTGCAAAGAGACTCTCTAATGCTTGTTCACCACTAGGTACCTGATCCGAAGGACTCTGTGAAGTAACATTATTTCCTTTTTCTGACATATCCGGTGGTATAGGAGTATCTCCTATATCAACTACTTTGTCCACCAATTTTGCATCCTCCTGATTTACGTGTTCTTCTTCCAGAACAAAAGCTTCATTCAATTGTTGTTGAAACATATTCTCTTTTTCCCCATCTAGAATTTCTTTTGTGACTATGGGAAAGTTGTGCCTTTTTAGTGCTTTCAGAAGAATTTATTGAGTTTCTTCAACAATTTCACTTGTTTCTCCCATCATGAGCTTGTTCATTCTCTTTTTACTTCCAAAGTCATTTTTGACTTCCCTGAATATCATATTGATTTGATCAGGTGAAATTTGAGGACACAAGGTTATCAGCTCATGTTCTCTGATTTCCAAGTCTTTGCACTTGGCATTTTCTTTTCTCAACTCTAGAATATCAGCTAGACTTTGTGGTAACTCAGAAGTTATTTCAATTGGTGCCTTGTTATAGATGTTAAGATATCTGACCGTTGTTTCCTCTAATACCCTTTTATCCACATCATTGTCTTCATCATAGAACTCAATCATGGGTCTAAGATTACCATCTACAATGACAAATTTTATCACATCCTCCAGGAAGAGTGTAGGCTTCTCAACATATTCCTCACATGTCTTTGTCTGTTGCTTTTTGTTAGTAGTTCTTGTTCCAGTGGCTTTTACTTCTTTGATTTCAATGTTAGAATTTGTATCTTCTTCCTCTTCTCTTATGCTTTCATAGGTTTGGGAAGCTTTTGTTTTCTTCATTTTCTCCTATTTTCTAGTGGATTTTGCTTCCGATTTTGTAGTTTTGGAGGGAGTAGAACTTCTAGTAGTTCTTGAAGTGGAAGAGAAATCTACTGGATCACTTGTTTGATTCTTATCTTGTTTTTCTTTCTCTTCCTTCTCTATTCTTTCTCTAAATTTCTTCATAGCTTCTTTGGTTAGGCCAAGATTTTTAGCTAGTTGCTCAACTTCTTTTCTTACTCTCCTCTTAGTTTTAGGTTCTTTGAGCTTAGTATGCAACTTTAAACTCGGTTCTTCATAAGTTCCAAATCTTTCTACGGTTGTGTCTTTGGGCTTGCTTAGCAAGTGTTGAGCATACATGTCCAAGATCCTTTCATCTACTTCATACCCCATGGGCATGATCCAAATAGTTCTGGTTCCACAACTTCCATTAAACATTGATCAGTATCAACCATGAAGCATATTTCATTTTTGTATTTGTCAACAATTAAGTTGGGGATTCTTTCCCTTGAGTGCATTATATTCTGAAAGTTCTTGAAGTAACCTCATATTGTTGTTTTCTGAGCATTGAAGTCACCAATGTTGCGAAGATGTTTTCTGATTTGAATAGCAACTGGCTCATCCTTAGTCCAGTGCACACCTTTTACCCCAGGTACCTCATTCATAAAGTAAAAAATAAACATAGAATCAGTGTACCATACTTGAAAGTGTTCTTCTTATCCCTTTTGAGCTTGTTTAAATTCTCCATCGATTGATTTTGCAACAATTCACACAAGTCATAATCAACATTTTCTTTTATCATCTTATATGCAACATATATGGCCGTTCCAGAAATAGAATTTTCTCTGCTCGAGTGGTAAATCTTGTACCCAATCACCATGGAGGCAAATTTGGCATCTGGCTCTATGATATCATTTATGGTCATTTATCTTCTATCAAACTTAGCTCCAGTGACATCAGTTACTATCTAGTTTTTCACAGCTTTCAGCATGGTCAATCCTCTGGTTGAGTTTAGACCAGTCACATTTCTGATAGCATCCTTGGAAATCTTGAATGGTTTTAACAACCAAATGAATTCATCATGTATCTATCTTAAGATGTATCGGACCCATTCATTCTCATCAAATGTCAGAAACCCCATAACCTGAACAAAGTGTTTATCCTGTAGTTCCTTATATTTGGGTTTAAGTTCTTCATTTTCATCCATGAGTTGTTTTTCAAATAGATCCACATACCTTGAATCTCCAAATTCATCTATATTTGCATGAATGTAAACCCTAATGTCTTCTACATGTAGCACGCCATACGGAACACTTGAAAAAGCACCTAATGGATCGACTTGAATTGATTTGTGTGGATGCTTCTTAAATTTTGGTCGAGGCCTTTCAGTAATGTCAATAACATGAGGGGTATCCATTCCAAACAAATTTTAGATTCAAGGATTTACAAAGAGGTACCTTTTTCTTTCACGGTGATAGGGTTGATCAACTGTCGATTGAATTCGTTCTTTTCTTCAGTCTCTGAATTAGTAGTTCAAATGCTCTTCTTTTTGTTTACTTTAAATGTAAGATGATTCAATTAAGTGATCAAGTGACCTTTTAAAGCTCGATATTACCTAATTTGCCTTTGTAATAAATGTGTTTCCCTAATTGTATCCGATTACATTATTTGCATAGTTCTTCTTGTATCAATCCGCAAGATTTCCTCTCAACAACTTTTCTTCTGAGAATCCTTGCATAGGTTTTGAACTAATTTAGAGTATTTACTGTTAATGTGCTATATTTAGGCACCCACTTACTGACCAGGGGAAATTCATGTTCTATGCAGCTCCCCCCAAGCCAGAGTTTCTGACTTAATTCTTGGAAGAATTGTCAACACCAAATTCCAGTGCGAACACATTATCATTGTTTACTGTATATTTCTTTATCCAAATCTTGTTCATTTCATTCTGTATCTCATCCACATCAATTTTATTTTTTCCTCTGTCTTGTTTCTGCTCATCTGACTTTCTATTTACCAGATCTTCTCTTCTATTGTCTTTATTTCTGCATAATCTTTCAATATGACTAGATTTATTACAGTTAAAGAATACAATATTTCTTTTCTATTGATGATTGTTTTAACAGAGTCATAACAATAGTTAAAATTCACATAAAATGAACCTAACTGACTTGAAAGATATGAAGGAATCGATTAAGATTCGCTTAATCCCAAGTTTAATATGGTCAGGTCTTGACCTGTTGGGCAAATTTAGTAGGTTGATATGAAGCTGTAATGTTCAAGGGGCCTTACATGATTTAGGGCTTCTTGTTGGTTTACTGGACTTAAACTATGCAAAAGATCATAAAAAAAATTAGCATGTTGTTCATTCTCTAGCATAAAATTGTTACTATGCTGTAAAGCTTTAAAGGGTTTTCTTGAATTATTGCAGCTTTCTCCTCTTAAATATTTATGAAAACCATCTACTTTCAAGTTGGTTATGCACACTTTTCAAATAGAAGACAATTTCCTTTAAATTCTTGCTTTTTAAGCTAAGTATTTTCAGATGGGTTGGGAAAAGTTAGAAAGATCTAAACTAAACTTCATTCATCCTACCAAAGGATCTAATTGTTCTATTATGCACTTTGTAAATAATGTAGAAAATTGATCAAATCCACAGACAAAACCTTAAGTGTAAATTCTGAGCATTTTCACAAACATACACTTAAAATTGCAAGCTCTAAGAGAAAATGTTTCAAACACAATGAAGAGCTAGAAAACACTAGAAGATAGATGTAGAATTCTATATTCAATTGTATTGGAAACAAACAGTCATATAAGATTTACAATGTCTAAATGACTCTTGGCTTCATTGGTCAAATTACAAAAAACTTACAAGCTTTACAAATACAGCAAGGAGGCAGGATGTTCCACACGCTCCTTGTTACAGACACAGGTGACCTCCCTCTACTTCTAAACTAAAAGGTCCCTCTATTCTAAATGTTGAGATAAACTACAACTACTAGCTATTTTCTAAAAAAATTTGTGTAGCCCCTGTGTAAAGTATTACAGTGTAAAGAGGCACAATATATAGACTTGATTGTCTTCCATACAACTCAAAACCCTAGTTAAAACCATGGTTTAAACCTCCAGTTACAGCATTAAATGGTGGAGAACCCGTTTCTCAAAAAATATCTCTGAGCATACATCAAATCTGGGCGAAATAGTCCTTCTGGAAACCCTAGCAGCTCAAAAATAACTTCTATTGTCTGCTGTAATAAAGTTTCCATCTGCATTTTGTTTTCATTAATGAAGGCCTTTGACTTCCTCGCCCTTCATCCTTATCTTCCTCTGTTCCTGGGATCAGATCTCCCTTCCATGACATCATCGCCATTAAGCTTCAGCTCCTTCCTCAACTGCAAACCTGCAAAAAAAAGACCAGCAATAAATATCATTTTACCTAATAAACTTGCAGGAAAATAAACAGTTATTAAATCTAGTCGTGACTGCATGACCACAAGTATCGCGCCCCAAATCTGTGAAAATCACGTGCCAAAATGCATCCTCAACGGTAAACCAATTGAGTCAACCATCATTGACCAGGAACATGCATTCGGGCCTAAATCAGCTTCAAAATTCCATTGCTTTGTTTTCCCGCCTTCTCCTTGCTTAATTCTTTATATCCTCCAATATAAAAGCTGGGTGCGATACATTCGTTTAGCTAGATTTTAATCTTTTTCAGTTCCGCAGCTTGTATGCTTGTAATGCAAATTGGTTTGTATATTGCAACATATAAACGCATATGTATACAAAGAATTTTCTACACTCTAACTTCTCTTTGAATCCGCACTTTGTATATCGGCATGCATCCTTTAATATACACTGAGTAATATTGCATCCATTTTACCAAATTTAATTCTTCGTTGAGATCCGCCTTGTATGTTTCACTTTGTATCTCAAACATGCATACAAGGTGGAAATATATAACCAATTAATCCCATTCCATGACTTTTGAATTACGTGCCATGTATATTTGCGATGCATACAATTTTGTATGTAAGATACATACAAAGCGCAAACATACAACGAATTAACTCTCTTTTACTTTCCTTCGTGTCCATGGCAATGTATGTTGGATACATACAAGCATTAAAATATACAATGAATTTTCCATTTTGGACCTTCATTTCGAATCCGGCTTGTATGCATAAGGCGTTGTATCTCACCGAAATATACAAGGCCTCGAAGTAGACATTGAATTAACTAATTTTAAAATTCCCTTCGGGTCTGTGCAATGCATATTGTGGGCCTTGCATCTTTTGAATGGTATGTCTTGAAACATACAACAAATTAACCCTTCTTCATAACTTTTGAATTCTGTGCCATGTATAAAGCCTTTGTATATTTAAATATACAAGCCTGAAATGTACAATGATTTAACATTGTTTTAATAAATCTTCAGTTCCGACCCTTGCATAAGTGCATTGTATGTTTCGACCTGCCAAACATACAAATGTGAGATACATGCAATAGAATTTAATCATTCATTCATTCTAACTCTAAAACCATTTTAGGTCCACCTTGTATGTATGCATAAACTTTTACCAAATGCACACAAGAGAAAGGATATACAATCGCCTTTGTATATGAAAGCGATATACAAAGGAATTGTATATGCAATATGCAAGCGACTCAACATGCAAACAACTTTGTATATGAACCCGATTGCAAATGCGACTAAGTATAAAATGACCCTGCACATACAAAGGACCTTGAATATCAAAAGTGATATACAAAGGAATTTGTACATGCAACATACAAACCTGAATGTAGATTTACCAAAATGATCATAACTTGCAAAATATGGCAAATTTTAAGATGGTTCAAAAAGAAACCCTAGCTCATTTTTCACAAGGAATCCATCCATACCCTACTCTATTATTGAAAATGCATTTTTTCTCTAGTTTTAACAAAGTTTGCAATTTTAACCCTCTTTTCCCTTTTACCACCAAGCAGAACAACACACACAAGCAAAAAGCAAAGCCATAGCAAGGGTCCTCATTTTGCTGAGTAAAATGGGGCATGTTGTGAACATCACAACAACTAGCAACCAAACAAAACAATTAAATTCAAAGTATTAAGGAAACTAAATGAAATAAATCCATAACTTCCAACTATCCTTCTTGCAAATCATTATTCAACTTGAGACCTAAGGTATTCAATAAGGGTGCATGAATTTTCATTTTTAGTATAGGTGTGTGCACGTGATTAATTATCCTCATCTTGAAGATCGGTTGAACAAACCAGTGACTGATATTAGCCTACGTAGTTGAGGATATTCCCTCATAGCCGACCAGATAGAACCTTGGTGCTAGCAAGCGTCCATAGCCCTGGCAAGGTTATCATTACAATTCTCCTAAGTAGAGCCCCATTGCCAGTGAGCGTCTATAGCCCCGGTAGAGTTACTTAGATGTCTTAATCTGGATTTTCAGTATAATCCACTTTATTTATTTTTATATTTTATATTTTATTGATTTTGATGTTTGATAGAAATTTCACAAGATATAGCAATTTGTAACTTCATGATGCAAGGAATGAGCACTTGTTGAAATTAAGCTGAGAATTGTAATGGTGGCAAGGGTGACCTTAGATTTTTCACCTAATATCTACACTAGTAGGTTCAACAAACCCAAGGATTTTAGGTGTGTCATCATGAGAAACTTCCCTTGAATTCTCAATCACTATTATTGAATACAAAATTTCAGAAGCTAAACAACTCTCTACATTCATGACAGTCACAACAAGTTATGCATAAATTGCAAATGATTAACTTGGATATTCTAATTTTATACTATTTTCAATGGTTGTTAACTTGCTCCTTAATACTCTAAAGAAAAACAAAGATCCCTGCAGAGGAGACAACAACAAACCAACAACAGACTGTACAAGAACAAAAACAAAAACAAAGCAAAAGAAAATTGTACAAACAACAAAATAGAAACAAAATAACAAAACAGAAAGAAACAAAAACAAAATTGTACAAACAACTAACCTACAACAGCAAACAGTAAAAAGAAAATTGTACACTCTTACACTATATTACATAAAAAATGGACCGCCCTTTACCTCAAGCCTAGAAGTAGTGTTTCAAATGTTGGCCATTAACTAGTAATGGCACATCTTCCCCAGTTAAGGTCTTGAGTCTAAACGTGTTGTCTCCTATTATTTCTGAGACTTGTAATGGGCCTAACCATAGTTTGTTGAATTTTCCATGACTCCCCTTTTTTTCATGTGCTTTATCCCAGCACAACACTAAGTCTGATATCCTAAATGTTTTGACTCTTGCCCTCTTATCAAACCACCTCTTAATTACTGCTTGGTGTTTGGAAAATTTCTTGATGGCTTGACCTCTTTTCTCGTCTAGTTGTAGCATTTGTACTATCCTGGCTTCCCTATGATTATCAAAGCCTAAATACTCATTGGCAAACTTCCAGATTGGTATTCTTAGATTTACTGGAAGTATGGGATCAGTCCCATAAATTAAATGATAAGGTGCACTACCTAAAGCCATTTTAAACTTGGTCCTATCTACCCACAATGCATACTTTAACAAGGCATTCCACTCTCTAGGACTCTTTATAATTAGCTTCTTGATTATGTCTAACAAAATTTTGTTTGTAGATTCAACTAATCCATTACCTTGAGGGTAATAATTTGAAGAAAACCTTAAAACGATCCCATATTCAAATGCCCATTTAGAAAACATTAAAGAAGAGAAACCAGGGCCATTGTCACATACCAATGAATAGGGAGTTCCAAACCTAGTTATGATGTTTTCTTCAAAAAACTTGATAACTACCTCAGTTGTGGAGAACTTGCAGCATGTGGCCTCAGTCCACCTTGTACAGTAGTCTGTCACCGTCAGTATGAACTTGTGTCCTGCAGAACATGGAGGATTGATGACTCCAATAAAATCTAGGCCCCATTGTGCAAATGGTCTTGATTCAATCACAGGTTGTAATGGATTGGCCTGATTTCTTCCTTTATATGCTGCAGTCTAATAGGTGTGGTAACTCTTAATATGACTCTCTATATCCTTGAATATTGTGGGCTAGTAATAGCCTGCCCTCAATATTTTATGTGTAGTAGCTAGATGGGAACCATGGCTAGTTCCATACTTGTCATGCAGTTTTGTCAACACCTTATCCACCTTAACTCTGTTTAGACATCTCAAATAGATTCCATCATGGTTCTTCCTAAACAGAAGACCTCCTTGCACCATATACTTTTGTGCTTTAATCCTCAAAGCTCTCCTCTAAGAAGCTTTCATCCTATTTGGGTACTTTCCAGATATCAGAAAAGTGCTCAAGTTGCCATACCAGTCTGATGTGTCATGGGAATTTAGTACATACTATTGTTTTATCAAATCTAGGTCTGTGTTCGCTATTGTTTGCACCAACGCCTGCCCTCTGACCAACTTCATGGGAATGATTTCCATGTCGAACTCTTGTAGTGTGATGATCCATTTGGCCCTCTTTTCCCTAGGTTCATTCTGCATCAGCAACATCTTTACTGCTGCGTCTGGCACTATGGCTTTGACTTGGTTGCGCAAAATATAATGCCTAAATTTCTTCATGGCCCTCATTAGTGTGAATGTTTGTCTTTCGGTATCTAGATATCTCAGTTGTGCATCCTTCAACGGCGCGTTCATAAAAGCTGTGGGCTTTTCTTCATTGTCTACACCCTTCTGCGTTAAGGCAGCTGTGATTGAATGGGAGGATGCAAAGGAATATATGTAAAATAGCCTTGTGTAGTCTGGACTTGTCAGTATAGGGGCGTTAGAAATGGCCCACTTGATATCTTCGAATGCAGCTCTAGCCATAGGTGTCCACTCCATTTATGCATCTTTCTTCAACATGGCATTTAATGGCTGCATGATTTCTGCAAAACCTGTGATGAACTTCCGAACAAAGTTAATTTTACCAAAAAATGATTTCAACTCTTTCCTACTATTTGGTATTTGCAAATTCTTTATTGATTCTATTCTATTTGGGTCAATCGATATTCTAGTTTCAGAAATGACATGCCCTAGTAATTTACCTTCAGTTACTCTAAATGAACATTTCTTAGGGTTAAGGGAAATTCTGTACCTCTCACGTTGCTTAAGTATTTTCCTGAGATCTTTAGTGTGAGTGGATGAATCCTTGGAATACACAGTCAGATCATCCATATACACAATAATGCACTTACCTGATAACCCACGGAGTGCAATGTCCATGGCTCTCTGAAAAGTGGCACCTGCATTGATCAGACCAAAGGGCATTCTCCTATATGTATAATTTCCCCATTTACAAGTGAAGGTGGTTTTTAATCTGTCATCTCTATCAATTAAGACCTGGTTATAGCCTGAGAAACCATCTAAGAAAGACATCATATTTGCCTCGTTTATTGCTTGTAGCACTTCATCTATTGGAGGCAGAGGATAATTATCCTTTTCAAATGCTTTGTTTAAATTTCTAAAGTCTACGCATAACCTGATGTCTCCATTTTTCTTCCTTACTAGTACTAGGTTAGCTACCTAGGCTAAATGTCTAACTGGGAAAATTATTCTAGCAGACAATAACCTCTTTACTTCTTCGAAGATTAAAGGCTCTAAAATGGCATTCACAGGCCTTTGTTTTTGCCTAAATGTTTTAAGATCTAGTCTCAAAGGTATCACGTGGGTTATGATGGATGTATCATATGTTTTCAAGTCTTCATACATCCATGCTATAACATGTTTATAATCTTTCAGAGCATCTATAATTTCTTTTCTAATCTTCTTAGAATAGGCCTTTCCAATTTGTACATCCTAGGGATTCTGCTCTATTCCTAAGTTATATGGATCACACCTTCCTCCCTCTGTTTTAGGCAAGTCTTTCTATTTTCCTACTCCATCAAAGTCCAAGATTTGCTCTAACTCTATTACTCCTTTGGGTAAGAAGTTACTTTTCAAGTTGATTATATCCTCTTCGTCCCATGTTATCTCAGGCCTTTCTTGTTCATCAATGATTTGAGCCTCAAATACCTCATTACAAGTCATAAAATCAATAATTTGCTGATCCCCCCAAATACTTGAAAGTGTGTAACATTGTCTGGGATACTGGGAACATGAACTAATTCAACAACAAATCACCTTAGTCCTGACAGTGTTAAGGGTTCTAGTGTGCTAGCAGCAACTGCTAGTACATCTGGTCTATGGTTAAATGATCTAGGGATATGCTCTATGTTAAAAGCATCAAATGAATCTATTAAATCCCATACCCTATGTCTGTAACAAATCATTTTCTTGTAATTGCATGCATATAGTCTCCTTACTTGTCTAACCACTAGCTTAGAATCTGAAAATACCTTAATCATTTTCACCTTTCTCTTGATGGCCATGACAAGTCCCAAAATTAAGGCTTCATATTTAGTGATATTGTTAGTACAGGAAAACTGCAGTCTATATGCTGCTAGATGTGATTTACCCTGAGGATCTATGAGTTCAACACCTACACCTGCACCCTGTTTTGATTTGAACCTGTTACATTTTAGTGTCCACATGCCATCTTTACTTTTCTGACCTTTTACCTTGGCATGATTTGTCCCTTCTATCACTTGTGAGGTGCTGGCTTGTTTATTCATGGGTATTTCTATTTGGTCAACTTGCATATGTGTATTTTCAGCTTGTAAATCAGAAAGACAACTACCCTCATCTTTTATTCCCTCTCCTAAAACTAAAATCAGAGCATCTACATTACTCTGAAAATATCTTTGTGGTTGATCAGGATTCACATTTCCCTCTTGCAGCCCTACTCTCTTTGTACATTTTTTGTATTCATATCGAATGATGTCTTTGCACATTCCACAACTCTCCTCATAATGTGGCCTATCGTGAACTCTACACATGTGCTTATACAGTTTACATTGGGCTGGCAGATTTTGTTTAATGCACTCTTCCATCTCTTGTCTAATGGCATGACCATATTTGTTCATTGCACTGTTTTCTTCATCTGAAGAATTTCCATCAGACTCAATGAATAATGCTATCTCACTGCTAACATGTTTTTCTCTAAAGTTTAACACCATGATCTCTTCAATTTGCACCCCATTGTTAGTAATCCTATAAACACCAGGTTCAACAGCAGCATATAATATTTCATTAGTTTGATTATACTCTGTTATCATGTGTTTCATCCTGGGTTCTGCTTCTATTCTAATCTGGTTTGGGACACCTCTCCAAGGTAGCCACATGTGAGAAAAATTAGTGGCCATATATCCATTTAATGTCTTGGACCAATCCCTACTCAACAATATTCCATAATTCATGGGTATATCCACTATTTGAATGTCAATGAATTGGCTTACCCTAGGGTCTGAAGATAATTACATCTGAATGTTCATCAATTCTCCTATCACACTAACCTCAGTTTTATCTAACTATGTAACAACCTTGGTAGATTTAGTGGGGGTTAGCCCTAGAGTTTTACATATCCCTAGGGGCATTACATTGGCTGATGCACCAGAGTCTACCATGCAATTGTGTATGTTCTTCCCACATAATCTAACAGTTAGCAAGAAAGGAGGAGCATCTTTTTTATTAGCAGACATTACTTCATTTGTATTGGAAGGGTGCTCAACTTTCTTACTTTTCTCTTTAGGTGGTGAATCTCTATTAGGAACAGCTATATCAACAGCAACCTCATCTGTCATGGATGTATCCAGAGATTTTATAAAAGCATTTCTGATCCCTAGGGTTTTCAATAATTCATTCAGAGGTATACTGACCTTAATTTTCTTTATTTCCTTTGACAAGTAACTCATTAATCTTGTTGTCTCTATTGTTTCAATTTTACTTGTTTGGACCTTTTGTATTGTTGTTCCACTATTTGTATGATGGTTAGCTTTAAGTATGGTGGGATTGTTGCTAGAATTCTGATCTGGGGGTGTATTGAAGTTGTTAGGAGGGATGGAAGTGGTGAAAGGTCCTCCTAGCCTAGTGTTGTTCCTTAAATTATAGGTGTGGTTTTTATTTGTTTGTTGAAAAGCCTGCACCTCTTCTGTTTCAGTCAATACTTCATTTTTAGTTTCAAAGGGAAACTGAAAAGCATTTAATACAAAGGTTGATTTAGGATAAAGATTTTCATAGAAGTATGGTTCATCCTCTAACAATTGATCTTCTTTCTCTTCTGTAGTTGCAAAGGTAAAGGTTTCTAAAACTAAAGCTGTATCATACCGTGAGGGTACTACCTCATTACCCTTGGGAATGTGAAATTTAGAAGTAGGAGGCTGCACATCTATATTAAAAATGTTGGCTACTAAATGGAACTGTGGACAGTCAAGCTTAGCATGGGCATTGGTATTGTGAAATCTGCACCAATTTTTTAGTGATGTATCGGCCATTTGGATGCTAGCTATTTGTTTTGCATCATGATTATCTATATTCTCAAAAGGAGAAGCTAGAGTACCATTGTTTGGTCCGTGTTCCATGCTTTGGGTGGCCTGGGCTGATTCTAATTTTTGTTATTGTTACCCCAGGCCCTATTGTCTATCACTGGCACTCTATTTTGCATTGGTTGCCCTTGGTTATGACCCTGATGCTGATTATAGTTTTGGCTCTGATTTGAACATTGGCCTTGGCTGTTATTTTGGATATGGCTCTGATTGTAGTGTTGATTTTGATTTGAATTATAGTTCTAATTTTGGCTTTGGTTATAATTTTGATGTTGATTATATCCTTGGTTGCCTCTTCCATAGAGATTCTCATTTCTTAGTTGTGTCACTTCGGTGGTTAATCTTTTCAAGTGTGCAGTGATCTCTTTGATTTCTTCCCTTTCCTCTTGTGCCTTTGCCACAGTTGTATCTCTAGGAGGTCTGAAGAAAGGCTGACCACTATTCTAACTATTATTAGCAGTGTTACCCGTATAAGGAGCTATGGCTTGGATTGGGGTAGGACTATACACAGGTGTGTATGTAGGAACCAGATTTAATAATGGAGTGTGATGCATAGGGACTCCATTCCAAGGTTGTGCCTGATTCTGTGCCCCAAAATTTCCTCCATTAACAAATGGACTATAAGTTGTATGCCTCATCTCTTGGTTTACTGAGGCTGCCTCTTTATAGGCTTTGGATATTGAATCTATGTCAGGTTTTCTTTTGACAAACATGGTAGTTAAAGGATCCAAGGCAGCATAGTACATAGCTAACAAGGTATCATCATCCATGGTGTAAGAGTCTACCAACCTAGAGTAGGCCTTTTGAAATTATCAATCAACTCTCCCTCACCTCTTTTTATGGTAGCCAATTTGTGATACAAGATGCAAGGATCAATGGGTCCTCTAAATCTAGACAGGAATGCTTCTTCCATAAGTGACCAAGAAGAAATATAGCCATTGGGTAAGATTACATACCAGTTAGAGGCTTGTTCGTTGAAGGTGTAGGGAAACAATCTACACACAACGTCCTCGTGCTCTAATCTGGCCCTAAAGCTTGCCTCCTTGAATATTCTAATATGATCTTCTAGACCCTGATGTAATTGGTATTTAGGACATATCTTCTCAAGATTTTTAGGCATCTCATGATAATCAAGGAATGCTATGGGAGAATGAACATTGAAATAAGCCATTGTAGGTGCATGTGCCTGACCTGTAGAAATACCTGGATTTACTGGTGGGATAGGATTTCTAGGAGGACTAGGACCTCTAGGAGTACCTGAACCAAGATTTAAAGATCTGAATGAAGAAATGTCAGGACTCACAATGTTATGGATAGTATAAGGTGATCCAGGAGGTGTGTTGGATGAGCCTCCTGGGTGAGTTATTTTAGGGTTTTAGATCAAAGGACTCTTACTTCGCCCTATATCAGGTAATTGCACAAATATATCCCCTAAACTAGATTTAGATCTAGTCACTCTACTGCTGTCATGAGCCAGCTCTTCTTGAAACATGCCCTAACTCAAATGGGGCCCTCCTAGCGCCAGAAAACTGTTGATGATTGTTTTAACACAATCATAACAATAGTTAAAATTCACATAAAATGAACCTAACTGACTTGAAAGATATGAAGGAATCGATTAAGATTCACCTAATCCCAAGTTTAGTATGGTCAGGTCTTGACCTGTTGGCCAAATTCAGTAGGTTGATGTGAAGTTGTAATGTTCAAGGGGCCTTACGTGATTTAGGGCTTCTTGTTGGTTTACGGGACTTAAACTATGCAAAAGATCATAAAAAAAATTAGCATGTTGTTCATTCTCTTGCATACAAATGTTACTGTGCTGTAAAGCTTTAAAGGGTTTTCTTGAATTATTGTAGCTTTCTCCTCTTAAATATTTATGAAAACCGTCTCCTTTCAAGTTGGTTATGCACACTTTTCAAATATAAGACAATTTCCTTTAAATTCCTACGTTTTAAGCTAAGTATTTTCAGATGGGTTGGGAAAAGTTAGAAAGATCTAAACTAAACTTCATTCATCCTACCAAAGGATCTAATTGTTCTATTATGCACTTTGTAAATAATGCAACAAATTGATCAAATCCACAGACAAAATCTTAAGTGTAAATTCTGAGCATTTTCACAAACATACACTTAAAATTGTAAGCTCTAAGAGAAAATGTTTCAAACACAATGAAGAGCTAGAAAACACTTAGAAGATAGATGCAAAATTCTAGATTCAATTGTATTGGAAACAGACAGTCATATAAGATTTACAATGTCTAAATGACTCTTAGCTTCATTGGTCAAATTACAGAAAACTTACAAGCTTTACAGATACAACAAGGAGGCAGGATGTTCCACATGCTCCTTGTTGCAGACACAGGCGACCTCCCTCTATTTCTAAACTAAAAGGTCCCTCTATTCTAAATGTTGAGATAAACTACAACTGCTAGCTATTTTCTAAAAAAATCCCTATGTAGCCCCTGTGTAAAGTATTACAGTGTAAAGAGGCACAATATATAGACTTGATTGTCCTCTATACAACTCAAAACACTAGTTAAAACCATGGTTCAAACCTCCAGTTACAGCATTAAATGGTGGAGAACCCATTTCTCAAAAAATATCTCTGAGCATACATCAAATCTAGGCAAAATAGTCCTTCTGGAAACCCTAGCAGCTCAAAAATAACTTCTATTATCTGCTGTAATAAAGTTTCCATCTGCATTTTGTTTTCATTAATGAAGGCCTTTGACTTCCTCTCCCTTCATCCTTATCTTCCTCTGTTCCTAAGATCAGATCTCCCTTCCATGACGTCATCGCCATTAAGCTTCATCTCCTTCCTCAACTGCAAACCTACAAAAAAATAGACCAGCAATAAATATCATTTTACCTAATAAATCTGTAGGAATATAAATAGTTATTAAATCTAGTTGTGATTGTGTGAACACAAGTATCAGGCCCTAAATCTGTGAAAATCGCACACCAAAATGCATACTCAATGCTAAACAAGTTGGGTCAACCATCATTGACCAGGAACATGCATTTGGACCTAAATCAACTTCAAAATTCCATCGCTTTGTTTTCCTACCTTCTCCTTGCTTAATTCTTTGTATCCTCCAATATACAAGCTAGGCGCGATACATTCGTTTAACTAGATTTTAATCTTTTTCAATTTCACAGCTTGTATGCTTGTAATGCAAATTAGTTTGTATATCGCAACATACAAATGCATATGTATACAAAGAGTTTTCTACACTCTAACTTCTCTTTGAATTCGTGCTTTGTATATCAGCATGCATCCTTTAATATACACTGAGTAATGATGCATCCATTTTACCAAATTTAATTCTTCGCTGAGATTCGCCTTGTATGTTTCGCTTTGTATCTCAAACATGCATACAAGGTGGAAATATACAACCAATTAATCCCATTCAATGACTTTTGAGTTACGTGTCATGTATATTTGTGATGCATACAATTTTGTATGTAAGATACATACAAAGTGCAAACATACAACGAATTAACTCTTTTTTACTTTCCTTTGCGTCTACGACAATGTATGTTGGATACATACAAGCATTAAAATATACAATGAATTTTCCATTTTGGACCTTCATTTTGAATCCGGCTTGTATGCATAAGGTGTTGTATCTCACCAAAATATACAAGCCCGCGAAGCATACAATGAATTACCTAATTTTAAAATTCTCTTCAGGTTCGCGCAATGCATATTGCGGGCCTTGCATCTTTTGAAAGGTATGTCTTGAAACATAAAACAAATTAACCCTACTTCATAAATTTTGAATTCTGTGCCATGTATAAAGCCTTTGTATATTTAAATATACAAGCCCAAAATGTACAACGATTTAACATTGTTTTAATAAATCTTTGGTTTCGGCCCTTGCATAAGTGCATTGTATGTTTCAACCTGCCAAACATACAAACGTGAGATACATGTAATGAAATTTATTCATTCATTCGTTCTAACTTTAAAACCATTTCAGGTCCACCTTGTATGTATGCATAAACTTTTACCAAATGCACACAAGAAAAAGGATATACAATCACCTTTGTATATGAAAGTGATATACAAAGGGATTGTATATACAATATGCAAGTGACTCAACATGCAAACAACCTTGTATATGAACCCGATTGCAAATGTGACTAAGTATAAAACGACCCTGCACATACAAAGGACCTTGTATATCAAAAGCGATAGACAAAGGACTTTGTACATGCAACGTACAAACCTGAATGTAGATTTACCAAAATCATCATAAGTTGCAAAATATGGCAAATTTTAAGATGGTTCAAAAAGTAACCCTAGCTCATTTTTCACAAGGAATCCATCCATACCTTACTCTGGTACTGAAAATGCATTTTTTCTCTAGTTTTAATAAAATTTGCAATTTTAACCCTCTTTTCCCTTTTACCACCAAGTAGAACAACACACACAAGCAAAAAGCAAAGCCACAATAGGGGTCCTCATTTTGTTGAGTAAAATGGGGCATGTTGTGAACATCACAACATTTTCTTATAAACCAAATTTTCTCTTGATCTGCACTGATTAGCCATATGTCCAAACCCATTACAAACAAAGTAGTAACAATTAAAGGAATTACTAATTCTTTTATTACTGGAATTATTCATTTTCATACTTTTGCATTCATTTGATCTATGACCATACCTGTTACACTTGAAGCATTGACCGGAGAAGGATGGACCATTTTGATTTGCTCTGTTTCTGTACTGAGTAGCTTTGTGACCAAATTGGTTGTAGTTGAAACAGTTTCCATTGAATGAGGGATATCTTTGAGCATTTGGTTGTTTTGCTGAAGGTTTTCTAGGTCTATTTCTCCCATTCTTTGGTTGAAAATTTCTCTGTCCAGATCCAAAGCTTTCACCTTTCTTATACCTAAGATTATGCTTATCAACATCCTTTTTATGCCCTTCAATGAGTGCTTCAAGTTTAGCTGAGCTTATCTTGAACTTTTCTTTATACTCATTTTCAACCTCTAGGGCATGCTTGAGTGTGATGATCTGTCTCTTAAGTTCTCTTTCATTTTCTCTACTTTCTTGTAGATTAGATTCTAGAAGACCAGTGATCGCATCCAATCTGCAGCATTCTTCAGAACTCTTTTTCAGATTGTGATTTAACTCTTCTTCAGTTTTCTTCATATCTTCAATTTCCTTGGTTAGTCTCACCACCCCAATTTCCATCTCATGTTTTAGAATAGTAACTTCTTTAGCCAACTTTTGACATTCCTTTGTTTTCTCATCCAGGGCCTTGTCTTCATAAGGTTTTCCCAGTTGAAGACATTTCTCCTTTCCCTTTTCATTGGATTTGCTCAATTTCTCTTTAAAATTTCAATGAAGTCTTCTACCTTTTTGAGATTGTCTTGTAGTTCTTGAACTTCTGCCTTGTACTGCTCAAGATCATCTAGAGCGAGATTGAGTTGCCCTTGAAGATCATATTCATCCATCCTACTGTCATCCCAGATCTACCTTAAGCTATTAAACTTTTTAAAGGAACTTGTCTCTGATACCAATTGTTGAATTAGATCTGGACAACTGAGAGGGGGGGTGAATCAGTTGTCACACATTCTGATCCTTTTCATTCTTTAATCTTCCTTTACAACTTAAAAATAAATTAATGAAATAAACATTTTAGTCATCACATAAGCAAAAATGAAATAACACTTTTGACACCAAGATTTTTGATGTGGAAACTCGGTTAAGGGAAAAACCATGGTGGGGGTTAACCCACAAGAATTTAATACCCTATTAAAATTATTGATACAAAATGGGAATGCACATGCATTTGGGTTCACTCCCAGAGCACACTTCTCAAATGAAGACTCACTGCCTAGAGCACACTTCTCAAATGAAGGCTCATTGTCTAAGACAATATTACAAATGAAAGATAGAGATATGAACTAATGATAGCATCTACTTATGCAGGAATTTCAGTTCTAGTTGAGTACAAAAACTGATTTTACACACTTCATCCTTGTTCTATTCTTCTTGTTGTTTTGCTCTTATTCGCACCTTAGTTTTGCTGCTCTGCTCACATCTGCTTTTCTCACATACATCACACACACTAAACAACTGAATTCATCGACTATATATATCCACAACAAGATCTATAATCATTCTACTAGTCAGCTCCAATAGTACTTGGAACACTTAAGAATGCTCAACCCTATCGGCTAAACCTATGCATAACTTGGAGTGCAGACCAAAACTTACTCTTGCAAATCATTATTCATGTTGACCACAGTTATTGAATTCCACCATTTGTCCAACAAGAAACTTCCATTCATATGAAAACAAAATCTTTTGCAAGGTCTACTTGTTCTTCTTTTGTCTGCTCTATCAGACTGGAACCCGATACATAGATGCTAATAACATTTGATTCCTTCACCACCAGATGACAAAACTCTAGATTTAGAGTGTATTTGCAATGTTGTCAACAATCTTAGATCCATAGTATACCATTCCTTTCCACTGGAGAGATCCAGACCAAAATACTAGACTCTACTATATACTTTGTTTCAGACTCTTAGACTTAGATAGATTATCATTCTGACTTCTGGTATGATCAGATACTACACTATGGATGTGTGGAACAATCTTAGTTGCCATCAATGACAACTCCTATTAATGCTATGCAGTGTCTCTTGCCAACACACTACTACTTTGCTTGCAGGGACATCCAATTCATTAGATTCATATCCACTTGATACCTTTTCCTTACTTTCATCAACTTTGACATTTTCACTCTCAATGATCTTCTTCAACTTGTTATTGTAGCACCGGTAGGCCTTGCTCTTAGTAGAGTATCCAAGGAAGATACCTTCATCACATCTTGCATCAAACTTACCTAGATCTTCATGTCTTTTGATATCGTGCTTACTAGCAAAAACTTTGAGATATTTTATAGTAGGAACTTTACCATACCATAATTCATAAGGAGTCTTAGAACTATTACTTTTGACTTGGACTCTATTTAGGATGTGTACAGTATTGTGAATTGTCTCTCTGCAATACACTTTCAGTAGATCAGCCTCCTTCATCATTGTTCTAGTAGCCTCTTGAATTGTCCTGTTCTTCCTTTTAACTACTCCATTTTGTTGTGGAGTCCTAGGTGTAGATAACTATCTCTTTATCCCTTGTTCCTCATAGAAGAAGTTAAACTCATTTGATGTAAACTCTTCACCTCTATCAAACCTCAAGCACTTGATTTTCAAATCTAGCTCATTCTCAACCATTGCCTTGAATGCTTTGAACTTTTCTTGGGCTTTTGTCTTTTCTTTTAAGAAGGTAACCCAAGTCATTCTAGAATGATCATCAATTAACAACATGAAATACATGCCTCCTTGCAAACTTCTTACTCTGATAGGTCCACATAGATCTGTATGCACTAATTCCAGTAACCCATCAACAGATTGGTCCTTGATCTTGAAACTAATTCTTGTCTATTTTCTAAATTGGCACTCCTTGCACACTGTATCAGCAGGCTTCACAAGATTGGGCAAATCCCTTATAGCCTAAGTGGAACTTATCTTCATAATGTTGTCAAAATTGATATGACATAACCTTTGTTGCAAGTATGTACCTAATCGGTGTTGTCATTGATGTCAACATATCTTTTTTGTCATTGGTGTCAACTATATCTTATTCTATTACTTGTTTAGAAGCATTTTATGTTGAGGATATTGAGAAAATTAGCCTCTTTGGAAGAAACAAGTGAGTTACAGTAAAGTATAGTATAGACAATGAGTTGTATGTTGAAAGAACAGTCCAGTAGATTGGGCCACATTTCTTACTAGATGAAGATCTTGGTCTATGGATTGGAAGTTACTTAAAGGAATGTCTAAAGATTCTAAATCTTGAGTTTGAACCTCTAGTGTAAAGAATTGAGAGAGTTACATTCACCAGAGTAAAACTTGCTTTTTCTGTAAGTTCAGTTGGGACATGGAGAAAGTATTTTGCTCCACATTCCTCTGCAATAAAGTATTTTTCTCTACGGTTCTAGAGGGAAGTCTAGGATGATGATAAGTGCCTACATTTGCAATGGTTTGTGGTTTTGTGGTCCACAAGCTATCTTTCCTTCATGACAGTTGAAGACAGTGAAGTTCATGTGTTTCAGTGTGAAGATTCTTATGGGTAAAGTGGTTAAAGGTTGTATAGTTTCTCTTGATGATTATAATATGCTTGTGGATGTCCCTTGATCATGTTCATATCTTGACATTGGTCCGCGTTAAGGTATTGAGATCGTGCTTGAAGATTTTTCCCAAATAATGTAGCGTGTAACCAGTCTTAGCTGACTTGGTTAACTCTAGTTAATTGCGTAGATCCCTTGAAGATCATGGAAGCATGTTGAAGTGTGGAAGATCGTGTTTGAGTCCCAGCTAAGGCATGGTATGATCTGCATACATCTTTACTTCATTTTCTTTTCATAATGTTGTAATAGGTCAAGACCTATTTTGTAAATGTTTGTAATGCCGACGTTGGAGATTGTTCCAATGGTTGATGATTGTAATGCCAACCTTGATGATCATTCCAAGGTTGTTGAAATGTATAAATACTTGTAGTTGAGTCATGGAAAAGGTATCCTTGAGCGAAGATGGAAAGATAATAAGAAAGGTCCAAAAAGGCAAAGCAGAGAAGAGGCGGAGCATAGTAGAGATAGAGCGGAGTAGAGGAATTGTTATACTCCAATCATAGACATAAAAAGGTCTTGATCATGGAAGTGAGCCTGGTAGTGAGCTGCCAATAGGGTTTAACAACCCTTATTGTAATCTTGCTAGGTTTAGTGTTGAGGCAGTGGGCCTGCTAGACCTAGTTGTTCTTCATGGCAGAGAGCCAGTATGTTTAGGCCCATGGAGTGACCAAGCCTGAACATCATTATTTCAAGATTGCAATATATATTGAGGGCTAATCCTCTCTATAGATTTTCCCCACCTTGGGGTTTTCCATGTGAAATCTAGTGTCTCTTGTGTTTGATGTTGTATCTGTGGTTAAGTTTCTGATTTCATCATTCATTGTTAAATCATAATAATTGTGGATAAGTGATTAATGTTTAATTATAGAAATTGTTTAAGTTTTTGATACAACTGATTCACCCCCTTCTCAGTTGTCTGACACATATCAACAATTGGTATTAGAGCCAATTTCCTCTGAAGAAAGTTTAACAGCTTGAGGAAGATACAGAATGTCTTACAAGAAGGAAGTGTTGCATTTTGATGGAAAGAATTATGCTCTTTGGAAGGCTCAGATGAAAAGACATCTTCTTTGTCTTGGTTACAAAGTATGGAAAGCTACAGAAGCAAAATACACCATTCCTCAAGATGGTCTGATGACTAAAGATTAAATCAAAAAATATGAGATGGATGTCAAGGCAAATGATGCTCTACTAAGATCATTACATGAGTCAATACTGACAAAAGTTGTGGATCTTGAAACTGCAAATGAGGTATGGGAAAAGTTGAAAATTTTGTATGAAGGAGATTATTCTATAAAGGAAGCCAAGCTACAAAGTCTAAAAGTGAAATATGAAAGTTTGAAGATGAATGAAGATGAAAACATATTAGCCTTTATGCAAAGAGTTGATGAACTTGTCACAGGGATAAAAACCATAGGGAGAACTCTCGATGATAAGGAAATTGTGATGAAAATTCTTAGATCTCTTCACAAGTCCTACTATCACAAGGTAGCTGTAATTAAAGAATTCATGCAACTAAAAAAGGTTGACAGGGATCAACTACTTGGTAAGCTTACTGCCTTTGAAATAAGAGAGTTTGGTGATGTTCTGCCAAAAGTTGAGATGGCCTTCAAAGCCAGTACTCCTAGAATAACTTTTAGATTAGAAAAATACAAGGTAGAATCTGATGATGAGTTTGATGAAATTGAAGCCAACTTTATGGACAGACTATAAAGAGGATCTGGTAAGTATAAAGGAAAATTACCTTTCAAATGTTTTTCTTGTGGTAAAGTAGGTCATTTTACTTCCAGATGTCCTAAAAAAATTGAAAGAAATAGAAAAAGATATGAGAATAGACCTAGGACCCAAAAGAAGTGTTATTATGTTGAAGATTTTGATGATGATGGAGTATCAGATAATGGTGAACCAAACAATGCTAGTACCTCTAGAAATGAATGATTATTTATTGCTATTAAGGAAGATCCCATGTCTACTAATTCTACTATCTATGTGAAGGAAGAAAAACTAGTGGAAAGTGCTTTGGATGCTTAGGTCATTAAGGACAAGGATGAATGGGTTATTCATACTTGCTTCTCTCACCACATGATTGGTGACAAAAGTAAGTTTGTGAGTTTGGAAAGATATGATGGTGGATTAGTTAGGTTTGGAGATGATACAACTGGTAAGATTTATGGAAAATGATCTATTTCTTTTGATGGCAAGCATAATATTGAAGATGTCTTGTATGTGAAAGGATTAAAGCACAATATTTTGAGTGTGGGTCAGATGTGTCATGAGGGCTATGATTTAAGCTTCAAAGACAATAGATGCAAGATCATGGAAAGATTCAAAATAGTCATTGCAACTGGTAAGAGGACCAGAAGTAATATCTATCACTTGAAAGGAACTAATAACTATTGCTTGTTGACTCAGACTAATGAGAGTTGGTTATGGCATAGAAGGTTGTGTCACATAAATTATGATAATATTATTGTTACTAAATTTTGTTCACACCTAATTTAGTTGGACCTAATTTGTAGTTGTTTCAAAAGGAGTAATGAAAACTTTTAAGTTATTGCAATCAGTGAATATTTGATGTCTTCACAAGAGGAAACAATGATCAGTTGTCATGATAATCTAACAGTCCAATTAGGACTATCAAACCATCATGACAAGTGAATTTTAAATGTCAAGAAATCAAACAGTCAATGAGAGACAGTTGATCTAAATTGTTTTTATCTTTTCAGAGTTATAAGACAATTTGAAAGCAAGAAAGAAAGGTATTCATTTGAACTGTCATTTCATATCATATTTGGAACATACATTTAGTTTCAGTTATTTTATCCTATGTATTGATTGAAAAGAAAAATACATAAATCAATTGCATAAGGTAAATTAACTGATCATGTTTAAAAGAAGTGTTTAAATGTGTCCCACACAAGCCGTGTGAGTGACTAAACTAAGCAATGCAAACATATGAAATCTATAGATCTGATGATAAAAGGAAATAGAAAGAACACATGAGAATATTAAATATCCATCATTGCCTGAAAGCAAGGTCGATGTCCTTTATTGATGGCTGATCTTCATATCTTCATCTTCAGCTCCAGTCATATCAAGTGAACCTACAAAAATTTGGGGAAGATCCTGTTAGAGCTCTAGATATTTAACAATATCATATGCTTTTATCAAATAGACATATCAACTTGCCACAACATACATTTTATATGAAAGGATCAAATCAAACATGTGCCATAAATCAGAACATCATGAGGAGGATCAATCAACTCCATAAGGTATTTTTTTTGCTAACTTGTTTGTTCACTGTGCAAGTATACAAAAAGTAATGTTTCTGATTTGAAGACATTAAAACATGTGAAGAAAATGTGGCTCCCACAAGGGTTGAGCCCAACATTTTTCACTTTTTCTTTTCAATTTGAAAAGGATATCAGAATGAAAGACAAGATGCATCATTCAAAGCAATATCATGCATCATAAAGATTAACTTGCAAAAAAGTGAAGTCATCATGATAAAGATGAAAAGGAGCAGTTGCTCCTATAAACCATGTTCACTTTGATAATAGTTTGATTAAATCAGATCAGAAATATTCAATTTGCCTCATTATAGATCATAAAGGAATCATGGTTCTGAATCAACTTGTCAACATGCTGAATACAAAAATGCATCTATGAAAAGATACTTTTATTTATTTGTGCCATCCCTGGAATGCCTTTCTGTTGTCATATTTCATGCTACAGTCAGCTAGATAGATCAAATATCATAAAATTAGACCTTAAGAGGTCACAAAAACATACAAATTGTAATGGAGGAGCATATGAATGAACCTTTGTTATGGTTGTCATAAGTAATCAGATAACAACATTATGAGGACAGACTCGTATTAAGTAAAGAATCAAATGAGAAATAGAGAACAAGACTGTCATAAGTAATCACTAAACAGACCCAATTGATGTATAGATTTACATATCACAAGATTATAAACTGTCATCAAGACATGTTCATGATAAGTATTTCTGCTATGATACCTTTTGAGGACATACAATAAGATAATAATGCCAAATGGAAGTATCAGAATAGAAATACCTGATAGGACATGCCTTAAGTATGAATGAAGTGATAACATACAGGAGATAGCTAAAATAAACAAGTGATAGTCATATAATGCTTCAAAATGTTAAACATCTTTCATATCATCTCAAGGTTCAGGCCTCAGTGACAAGGACAATTCAATATGTAGAAATTGAGCTATGGAATTCAAAAAGAGCTACAACAAGCCATGCTATAGGAAAAAAGAGCTATGGAATTCAAAACATTCTAAGTTTTCATAATGTCTTTCTGACAGTGACAGTCACTAAATAGAGATAATGATCAAGTTAAACTGACAAGGAAAAGTGTAGATATGTCAAAACTTTTGTTATGTTTTGAAAATCTTACAAAGTCTCATGTATACAAAATACCATGAATAGTTACAGAAGAATTTTCATTGCCCAGAAATGTTAAGACTTTTCTTATTTTCAAACCCTTGCCATTTTTCTAAGCTACAACAAAGGAAAATTACAGAAATCAAGAAATGCCATGGTTGTATTAAAGAAAAAAGCTTGCATACAGAAGTGGATAAAACCCTTGTTTCATTTTATATCTACTAATAGAAATAAATATACAGTGCAATAAATGATAAGCTATGACTAAGAAATCCTTTTTGCTCTTGAAAATGTTAGAAACCCTTCATACTTTTGAAACCCTAGTGATATTTCTAGCTATAGAACCAAGAAATACATAGGAGGATAATGATAGAGTACATCCATGATAGAAGATGGCTCTTTTTATGCAAGGAAAAATGAAAACCTTGTTGTAAAACTTCAAAACCCTAGTCACTTTTTATACATTCTGCATCTATAGAAGAAAGGAAGCATGGCTGTGAAGAAAAATAAGCATTTTTATGCCAAGAAAGATAAAGCAAGAAGAATTAGAAGAATCTCACCTTTTGTTTTGATACATAACTATATCACTGGCCACGACCTTCATTTTTTTAAGGGTTTTTGCATAAGTTTGAGTTGCAGAAAAGACAGAGAATAAATAAAAAAATTGTTAGAATTGTACAGAATGTACATAGGCTCATGGCCGCGGCCATTAAAAGGTGAGAAGCTACAGAAAGAAGTAAGAAATTCCAGTAGAAACTAAAAATTCAATACTCAGCTTGTTCCTACCTTCATTTTGCATGGAAAGGCTAAAGTTTCAACCAGAAGAGTCCAAGAAAATGAAGGAAAAAACCAAAGAGTCTCAAACCCTAGTTGACAGTAATGAAAATTATAGAGCCAAAAAGATAGAATGCCAAATGCAAAATGAAGTGTTCTTTAGGCTTTTTCTTTATTTTTGTTTGATGACTCATGGTTTCTTTACCTTTTTTTTGACTTTACAAATACAAAAAATCATTACCTTATCCGAATGCTCATGGTCAAGACCTTGTCTTAATAATTCCCTAGTGATCATTGTTTGGAGGGGTCAACAGGTGCTTTTTGTTTCCATTTGATTATTTGTTAATCAATGGTTGGTATAATGATAAGGAAAGTCTTATGCCTTATGAATTTTTCTAATACGTTTATTCCCTTGTGGTCAACTATGGTATGGTTGAGATTAACTCTTTTGAAACTCATGCATTGTCAAAATATATACCTTTGTCTTTTTTTACAAACATTCAAAAGTCAAAGATTCTTCTTCATAGTGCATGATAATGCATGCAAGGTGGTAAGATTGTGGATAAGGTGAGTTTTGCAAGGTGACAAAATATGTCAAGACTAGTAAATTATTTCCAATGTGCATAAGGACAATGTGATGCATGTAAGTCAAAGATTGAGAAGATGGCATTGTGAATAAGGTTAATTTTTGGCATAATGGTTTTTGTATAAAAGACAAGTGGTATTGTTGCAAGGCATGAAGATATGAGGTAGGGTATATTATTTTTGCATCAATGCAAATGGAGTAATAAGGGTGATAATTTTTTGCCTTAGTGCATGTATCATGCAACTAGGAGTTTTTCTTGCATCGAGACATAATGAGATTTTTATTTTCACTTAAAGTCCTATTTTTACTCAAATCATGCAATTTGTGAAAATTAGGCAAGTGTAATTGAAGAGATAAGGTGTTTATTTTCTTTCATCTATCATGTATTGCTTTACAACTGAAATCAATGTAAGTGAATAATAAAGTAATATTCTACAAATTACTTTATTATTTTTCACAAGTTGTAAAATCATAGAAAATGGAACAAAATCTAACAAATAGTAAAGTAATTACCACTTAATTACTTTATTATTTACTCACATCAATTTTGTAAAATGCAAAATCATGCAAAATAGACGAGTTGAGTTAACTAGGTTATTTAGAGACTTTTGCATGATTTGGAGAGCAATTTGAGGAGTTTTGGTCAACTTCTTGGTCAAACATATGGAGAGGATCAACTTGGAGCTATTTGTGCTCAATTTGTGATATTTTGAACCCTTATTTTTAGGGATTTCTTGGTTTTCTCGTGGATCACTTTGGAGAGATTATTTTTAGAGAGGTAGTTAGCTACAGTTCTATTTTTCATGCCTCTTGGAAAGAGCAGGCTATATATTGTAAAGCAAAACTTAGGTTTTACAAGTTCTTGCATTCTTTTCTCTTTTACACATTGAAAGACAAAAGGTTTTGTAACTCATATTTTGAGTTCTTGCCTTTTTTTCTCTTTACACTTTGAGAGAGAAGGAGGGTTTTGTAACTCATTGATTACAAATTTATAGAAATTACAGTAGGTTATAGGTTCTATACTTTGTTTTTATGCAATATTTTCCTTTATTTTTCATTGGAATCAAGTGTTTGCCTTTCCATTAATGCTACTTGTATGAGTGATTTGATGAAATTTTATTGTGTTTAAATATCAAAACCTTTAAAATCATTGTCTCATTCTTACTTGCAAGTGTTAAGCATAGTGATATCATAGGTCTTAGGTTGTGTTACTGAAATCTTTTTTCCTTCATGTTGTGAAAAACCCTTTTTCCTTCATAAAAAAGATAATTTTAGCCTTAGAAATATTTTTGTGATTACATTGCTAAAAGTGAATTGTATGGATAGATTTCTAAGATATATTGTGAGTTAGATTTGCAAGTTTTCCATCAAAATTAGGCACATCACCGCATTTACAATTTCAGTTTTAGTGATTCCATTAGATCTTTTTTACCCTTATCCTACAAATTTATCATTTTTTCAAGGGAACTAGGCCATCTGGAGGTTCAAGATCAACATAGGTCACCCACAACCTAAGTTTGATCCCATGTTTCGAAGGATTGCAGAGTTTTCACAACTTTGCATAAGGGTGCAATCCTAATCGACAATAGTTATGAAGATAAGTACTGCACAGGCTATTAGAGATCTGCCTAAGCTTGTGAAACCTGCTAATCCTATTTTCAAGGAGTGTCAATTTGGGAAACAAACAAGAACAAGTTTCAAAAGCAAGGACCAATTAGTTGGAGGACTACTTAAACTAGTGCATACAGATTTGTGTGGACCTACCAGAGTAAGAAATTTGCAAGGAGACATGTATTTCATGTTGCTTATTGATGATTATTCTAGAATGACTTGGGTCACCTTTTTAAAAGAAAAAACTAAAGCTCTAGATAAGTTCAAGGTATTTAAGGCAATGGGTGAAAATGAGATGGATTTGAAAATCAAATGCTTGAGGTAAGATAGAGGAGGAGAGTTCACATCAAATGAATTAAATTTCTTTTGTGAAGAACATGGAATAAAGAGACAACTATTTGCACCTAGAACTCCACAACAAAATGGAGTTGTTGAAAGGAAAAATAGAACAGTTCAAGAAGATGCTAGAACCATGATGAAGGAAGGTCATCTTCTGGAAGCATATTGGAGAGAGGTAATTCACACCACTGTATATATCCTAAATATAGTCTAAGTAAAAGGTAATAGTTCTAAGACTCCTTATGAATTGTGGCATGGTAAAGTTCCTACTGTGAAATATTTCAAAGTTTTTGGTAGCAAATGTTATATCAAAAGAGAAGAATATTTAGTCAAATTTGATGCTAGATGTGATAAAGGAATCTTCCTTGGTTACTCCACTAAGAGCAAGGCCTACCAGTGCTATAATAAGAGATTGAATAAGATCATTGAAAGTGCAAATGTTAAAGTTGATGAATGTAATGAAAGGTCTTCAGAATCAAGTGGATATGAGTCAGATGATTAGGATGTTTCAAAAGTTGTGCAATATGAAGACAACTTAGATGAAGAAGAACAAGCTTTGGTAAGTGCTACCAAAACTCCAAGGTATGTAAGACTTAGTCATTCTGAAGATCAAACCATAGGAGATAAGAGCAAAGGGATCTTAACCAGATGAAAATCTATAGAGGAACAAGTAAATTTCTATCTGATTTCCAAGATTGAACCTAAAACTGTTGATGAGGCTTACAAAGGTGAGAATTGGGCAAAGGCTATGGAAGAGGAATTTGTTAGAGTTAGCTGGCAGAAGATATCAATTAAATGCAAATAAAGATTAAAGAGAGGAATAAAAATACACAAAAAATAATAACAGCAAGAGACAAGTTTTAACGTGGTTCACCCAAACTTGGGCTACATCCACCAATAGAGAGTCTAATATCATTATCTAGTAAATCAAACTGATTATAACCAACAATCCTTGCAACTCAATACCATTACAAAATGCTACAATACATCAACAGAAACCCTAACCCTTAGTCTCTTTAATCAAGCCTTATGTTAGTTACAAAAATAGGGTTTTTTATGTCATCCAATAGAAAAAATAACTCCTAACACCTTTATAAAATAATGAAAATCATTTGATCCCATCTTGGGGTGCTGCCCCCAAACCCGTGCAAGGGGCACTGCCCCTTAACCCCGTTAACTAATTTGATGGGAAACAGCACTAATAAAAGTGGGGTAAATTTAACCTCTAAGCCTGATTAGGCTCCATATAACAACAATCTCCCACTTGGAGACTGATCAGACTCCACACCATATCATCTCCCACTTGGAGACTAATCATAACACCAATGACCTTGTAGCTCCCACTGGAAATAAGCACCCTGGACATTGTTGTTCTATTTTTTTGTTTTTAGTCTTGAAGACCAACCGAAGCTAAAGATGAGCTCAACTTCTCCCTTGTTACTATCTTTGTAAACATATCCACTAGATTTTCATCTGTATCTATCTTTTCCAGCCATAACTATCCATCATCCAACACTGATTGAATAGAGGGATACTGCTGGTCATGATGTTTGTCACAAACAAACATAGAATAAAAGTACACATTAACCTTTATTCATCTTGAAAGATACAGTGAATTCAGAGAATTCATGATCCCAAGTCTCCAGTGATTAGGTCTTAATTGACTGACGTTACTCAATAGTTAATGTGTAATGATGTTTCCATTTTGGGGCCTTACGTGAAATTGCGCCATCATCATGACGTTCCTGCAAAAATTCCTTACAGAGAAGTCAAATTATACAGTTATTTGATGGAAAGATGTAGTAATACCTCGATCTTTGCATGAGATTTTCAATTGTGCATGCTTTTTATTCAAATATGCTAAATATTTGCAATTACCTACGGGATGTCTACATATTTGCGTTATTTGCTTAAGATTATCAATTTTTTGCAATTGTGATGGTGAGATGCTCTAAAATTGAAAGAAATTAAAAGAAATACTTCTAATCAAGTTGAACCTTTAGCTTTTGATCCACATACATGCTTGATACTGTCATGAGGAGAAGAAATCAAACCATATGTTCACCAGGACATTCCACAGCTAGACACAGTTGATGCAAACTTCAGAGGATAATGAATGAAAATAATACATGCAACATGATGAGCACTCCAAGGGACGTAGCTAATCAAAACACATATCCAGAATTCAAACACAGATTACTCAGGATTTACGAAGATTTGTAATCGAATACTCTTCTCTTTCATTAAGTATGCAAAAGACATGTACATATACAGCAGCTTTGAAATGAGCCCTGAATATTTTAGCAAACAGATTTCAATTAAGTTTCGAATGAATATCACAAGACTCTCCACCACCTTTTATAGAATAAGGTGAGGAATCCGTTACAAAAGATCCACGGATATGATATGCCAATACAAATCAAGGATCATCATTTCATGACTTGTCAATTTTACAAAATAGCACAAGTTGCCAGCTGGCAACTATCTATATTACATATGCAAAATATTCCCCCTTCATGATGTATCTTCATCATGTTCTTTAGCTGATTCATGTGGATCATCATCATGTGCATCACTTTCTGAAATTTTGCTATCCGGATGATGATGCTGCTGCATATGGGGTTGCATGCTGCTCTAGATCTGTTTGTATGACCGCACAACCTGATCTATTCCTCCGCCATCTTGAGTCTTTGCCTTGATAATGGCGTGCTTGTGTGCCTCATACTTATCCTTGCTGTTATCCAGCTTATTTTCTCTGTCCTGCAGTGTCTCATTGTAAGTCTCCATCTTGACCTTGATCCTCATCACCTTATTTATAAACTCTTCTGTCAAGTGGATGAGTGGAGCATCATCTTCCATCTGGAAGTTACTACGCAGAGCCTTAAGGGCAGAATCTTCATCTTGATTCTCTATCTTCCCTTCCACCTTGCCCTCTAATGTTTCTAGCATATCTGCTTCAATGCCCATTAAATCACGTAGCCTCATGCTGATCTCCCTCAGCTTATTATTGCATCTCTTGAGGACTCCGCATTCAAACTGTACATCCTTGTACTAGATATCCACTAACAATGCAGTATTATTATTTAATACCTGCTTACTAATAAGCAGTTGTGGATTTATTTTCCTTATTTCTCCCAACAGGCTGAGGACTTTCTCCAGTTGATAAGACCTTTTCCCGGTCTGCATCTGCAATCTGTCCACCTTGGTTTTGGAGTCACTTAATATGCTCCATCTTTTCAAAGAACCCTTCATTATTTCAATAGCATCATCCAATGTGGATGACATCCATTTCCTTATTACGGAAGCCTCATGTTTCATGAGGTCTAGTTTATTTATCTCCTCTTGAGAAATGGAAGTCAATGGGACTGCAGCTTCACTTGTAGTATCCTCAGGATAGGTCAAGCCTTTAATGTATGCATGCAACTGAGCAATGTGCTCTTTATGTTGCTTATTCTTCTCTTTCTCTCTTTTCACTTTCTGAATTAGAGAGTTTATGATGTCCTTACCTTCTTGACCTTCCTGCTCTTCGTTGGCAAAACCCAAATCAACTGTGCTTATCTGGAATTCATCCACAGTGATTTTGCCTTTCTCCTTCTCTACCACAGGTACAACAATTTGTGCGGTCCTTCTCCCTGTCGTCGGATCTCTCTAGATGGCCGATGTCATTCTGGCCTTTCTCCTGGGCTTCATTATATCCCCGGAGAACAGGGTGGAGACGTCGAACTCTTGAATTTCAAGTTCCTCCTCAACATTTACCTCCTTTTCTAACCATGGAGGCACCTGATCATGCTTTTTGGCATCATGATGATGTTCACCTCTATCTCCCGTTTCCACCAACAAGCGTTGTGGAGATGGTGACTTTTCTTTTTCTGGCTCTTGATGCTCACCTTGCTGCGGATCCTGTGGTGCCTCCTCCTGTTGAGGAACTTCCTTTTCTGGGGGAGCATCTTCTCTGTGTGGGGAACCTGGCAGTGTACCTGTATGTGGATCATGATGATCATGATCTTTCTCCATCCTTTCTTCACCTGTCCCTAGTTCTTCCGCTTGTGGAGGTTGATCATCCTCCTTTTGCTTCTCTATTTCTAGTGGCATGTCCACCATATCTAATATCATTGGATCTGCCCGAGGTGATGGCATCTGTTCTGCAGCTGTTACTTGTTCTATGCCTACTCCATCCACCTCTTGTACCTTATCAGCCGGATCTTTTATTTCTTCCTTCTTCTCATCAGCCTTTATTTCTTGGACCTCCACTATAGCAGGTCCTGCTGATGTATCTTGTGGGCTCGGCAGGCCTGATTCAAGAACATGGCCTTCTGCTTTCGCCATCTCTATCTCCTCTGTTAGATGGCCCTTATCAGGTGATCCTGCTGGCTTCTCAGGATTTGCATCCTGTTTCTCTGTTAAGTCTACCATTGTAGGACTTGTCACCTCAGTAATCAGTGTATCCAGCCCTATGTCTTGAGCTACCTGCTCTGGGCTTTTCTCTGGTTCTGGGCTCTTTTCTCGCTTTGCTTCTATTTGTTTCATCTCCTCAAGCACCGATTGGACAGATGGAGGCTTGTTAGGAGTCACACTGATGCCAGCAGCCAGTGTTTCCATTTCTTGTGCAGCTACATCCTGCACCACCTCATCATCAGACAAGTTGATTGTCTCATCTAGCGAGACATGCCCTTCCGCTTGTGTCTGAGATGCTTCTTTCTGTTGTTCTTCTGCCAGTTCAGTTTTGAACTTGACAATGGTAGGAAGTGGAACGTTATGCTGAAGTTCCTTCTGCACTTCACTACCTGCCTCCTGTAACTGTGCAGGAGGTTGACTTATCTCACTTCTCATGGAGGTTCTTGGTTTCTTGGTGGGAACCAACACCTGCGGAGCTCTCCTCTTTCTTCTTATTATTAACGGAGCTTCCTCCTCTTCTTCAGGCTCCTCCTCCATGAGGATAGCTTTGCCTGGTTGTTCGGATGACTGACCCACTTCTCGGGTCTCTGTGATTCCAGCCTCTGCTGTCTTGGTTTTCTTGGGCTTTGGAGGAGAATCTAATTCTGACCCTAATTTGGCTACCTCTTCTGCTGTGGATACTGCCCGGTCAATTATGACCCCCTTGGGTCCTTTTTCCACCTTCTTGCCCTTTGTTGTCCTTTTGCTAGGCTGCTACGGTGGAGGGTTCCTCTCTCCCTTAGTCTTCCTCTTCTCCAGCAGGAAGTCATCATATTCATCTGCAGTGATGTCCTGCCCCTTCTTCTTGCTATCTATCATGATGGCCACACCCTTCTTCTTCAATGCCTCTACCTATGCATCTACCCAAGCTTGGGTCAAGTGTAGGGTTCTGGCAAAGAATGGGTCCAAGGACATATCCTCCTGCATGGTAAGGTCAGGTACAGATATGGTGTCATTATAAATCTTCTTCTGCTCATATTCATCTGCCATTATCCTGCCGTCATCATTCTTCAGCTGCTGAGGGAGGGATATGCAGTCAAATGTCCTAATATGGTTCAGATTCAACCTCTGATACCTCCTCCTCCTGGCCTCTGCTTCATCTTCGCAGTCAGCCCAAAAATCCTCTAGGTGCCTCTGGTGAATAGGCTTTCCTAGGATCTTCTGCATTCGGCCGTAAGGATCATATGGTCTCGTTACTGGGAAGGGCAGTAAATTCATCTTATTGAGGGTGACCATCACCTTCTTTATATTGTCAGAGTCAGGGCACATGTAGTTGCCGATGCTGACTGGGAACAAAATTGGTGGCAGCTTCTTGGCATCCTTATACATCTGTATCATGGTGGAGCCCTACCTGATAAATTCCATTAACACTACTGCATCAGTAGGATATCTTGGCAGCATCAGGGGATGTCCTTCAAAACCTTCTATCCTGATGTAGGAAAAGGTGGCAAATTGTATGTACCATGCCCCATGCTTGTATACTGCCTCCTGAGCTTCCATGCTCAGTCTTTTAGTTCTGTCATCTTCCATGGTCCTTACCAGATGCATAGAAAATGCATCATTGACCAGTTTGTAATCCTTGATATATTTGGTTCTTTGCAGCTGAGGATGATGATCCCATATATATGCTGCATTTGTGCCTGTCAGTTTTCCATCTGTGACCAGGGCGTCAAAAGTGCCTCTATATGCACAGGAATAAACGATATAGGAAGTCATGTAGAATGCACAGTCTGAACCTCCCAGGTTCATCAGCTGCTCATGCAAAGCATCGCTTATTATTTGGCCCCACGGTGGCTTGATGTCTGCATATAGGCACATCATTATTATGCCATACATCCAACCTCTGAAATCACCAGTATCGGGCTGGCCAGTCACCCTGTTCAGTAGGGCAATCACATACTGATATTCCTCATTGAAGTCAAACTTGAACATGTGCACGGGGAGCTTGGCCGCTACATTGTATGTGCTGTTCTCGGCCCGCCAAGCATACATATTCTTTCTGGCCGCCTTCTTGTTGGCCTCATATTCTCTTTCAGACTTCTTCAAGTCTATACTCTTCACTTTATTGCCCATTGGCAATCCAAATGTCTGGGAGAGACCTTTGATGGATAGGTCTGCATACACTCTCCCGTGCTTCACCACCTGCCTTGTCTGAGGGTTATAATTCTGAGCGCATTCAATGACTAGCTCCGGAGACTCCATGGAGTATGGGAAGCCAGCAGCGTTCCACATACCTGATACAAACACTGCGTCCAGTACTGGACTCTTATCTTATCCATCATTCATCTTGGCTGACCAAGCCTCCAGGTTGGTAATCCCCTGATGGGTATCCGTAATTGCCCCATATTTGAACAGGACCCCTCTCTGGGAAGAGAACATAGGCCTGCTAAATTCCTCCTGATTCTTGACTGAGTGTTTTTTAGCCATGGGTACCTGCAATTAACAACATTTCTTCTCACAATAGGGATATGCATGCATACATATTGCAAATATCATGCCTATTGCATCAATTTCACATTACTTACTTACATGGATACATAACCAGAACTTACAACATCACTTAGAAACAACATGATGAGGGTTTCAGTTCACTTACCTAGTTATGCAGATTCTCTTTATACCAGTATGTCGTCAAGACACTCTTAATTCAACTGCTGATCACTTCCCTCCTTCTATCTGTGAGTTCAAATTGCGCAACGGTAGCTGTTATGCGGATATGGAGGCTGGTGCTCTGTAAAACAATTTTAACGCAGGTAAATGTAATAATGGCGGTTGAATTACCTTTTAACCTCGTAGTTAGGGTAAATTTAGGGCAACTCTGACAAGTTAGATTGCAATCTTTGATCATTCGTGCGAAAACTCAAGATCTCGTCAGGTATTTCATCGGGTTCCGGGGTCAGCGGGAATCACCTACCATATCTGCGCGCATTTAATGATAATGGCGGCAAGAGGAGTGGGGGAATATCCATATGGTGGGATATCATGAGGGCAGGATGATATTTCACAAATATCGGGTTGAGTTTCAATATCATCCTCCCTAGCACTGGAATTATTATCGCTACAAGATTTGGGTGATAACGCACCCCTTGTTTACATTTTAGAACATCAAGAGGATGTTTCGGTTTATTGGGTGATGTTTCAAAATAAAATGATGATGATGAGACAAGCTTGCTCATCTTCCATTCTGAATATCAGGATGACGTCATCATGATATTCGCTCTTTGTATCGGAATGCTTCATGACGTCATCGTCATATTGGGCGAACATGATCATGTTTACAAAATATCCTGTCGAAATGTAAATATGATGATGATGTCATCAGGATGTTTGTTTCTTCGTTTATCGTATTCAGATGATGTCATCAGGATGTTTGTTAAGGGTGATGTTTCGCGTCAGGATGATATTAACAAATATCGGGTTACTTTTCAAAACATGATGTTCGCGATATAAAAGACCGCTTGACAGGAAAGACTTACTACCATTTAAAGTTGACATCAGGATATTTGAACTGCAGGATATTTCGGGGGATGTTTCAAATATGATGATGATCTTTAAACAACATGAATCAGATTATAAAATATGACCCCTCCCCTCTTGCGAATATTAGGTTTGACCAAGACTTTGACTATTCATAACTCTCACATCCTGGTGAATACCAGGGTGACGTAAAAGACAAACCTGCATGAAATTTAATGTTCTTCCAAAATATGAGGTTATAGATACGAAATAGGAATTTTGACAAACTGACCTGATAATGATGACTTACCTCATCCTGACTCAACATGATGATGCACTTGACTAATTTTTACCAAACCGCCAGAAAGCAAGAAAAACAAACCAAGCCAAAAGAAGTTGGGTCCCTGTTTTGCCAAGTCAAAATGGGGCGTGTTGTGTAACCACACAACAACTTGCCACCAAAGAAAATGAACAAATTTCAATGATTCAAGTGATGTGATCACATTTATCTATAGTGCTCTAATTCTGTCTAAAGGGTAAGCATCATGGTCCTTTGAATGATAAATTTTCATTATGGTGATAATGCTAACAAAGGATCAGGTGTGTGCATATGATTAATTATCCTCATCTTGAAAGTAAGTTGAACACGTAAGTAACTAGTGTTAAACTACATAGTTGGAGATCATCCCTCATAGCCAACCTGGATAGAGCCTTGCTGCCAGTAGGCGTCTATAGCCCTGGCAAGGTTATCTATACAATCTCCCTAAGTAGAGCCCCACTACCAGCAGGCGTCCATAGCCCTGGTAGAGTTACTTAGATGGCCTAATTTTATTTCTTTTCTGATTTTCATTTAAAATTTATATCTGATATCATCATGTCAGCTCATTTGTACAAGGTATAGTCACTTGCAGCTTTAGGTTGGAGATTGTACTGGTAGCAAGGGAGTCCCTTTAGATTTTTCACTTAACACCTATACTAGTGTGTTCAACAAACCCAAGGCTGTTAGGTGTTTCATTGTGATGGATTCACTTTGATCAAGAAAAAGCACCCTGATGAAAAGACATCACAAACTTGATCATGAACACTTCTTAGAATGAATCATAACCTATGTTTTAAATGTGATCTCATCACTTGAATCCTAACAATTTAATTGTTTTCTAGGGTGATGAAGTGCATCATCCTGACTTACCAGAACAAGGTCCCAACCAGCCAAACAAAACAGGCACAACAAACGAACTGTACAAACAACTACACAAATATACATTATGGTACACATGACTATCACAAAGTCATTCAGGCCTGGAAATAATGTTTGAGGAATTGTCCATTGACTGGCAATGGAATATCCTCGCCTATCAGGTTCTTAAGCCTATAAGTGTTGTCTCCTAAGATCTCAGAAATCTGAAAGGGACCTATCCATAATCTATCAAACTTACCATGATCACCTTTCTTTTCATGGGCTTTATCCCACATCAGGACTAAGTCAGATATCCTGAAAGCTTTAATTCTGGCTCTCTTGTCAAACCAGCGTTTGACAACAGCCTGATGTTTCGCAAATTGGTCAATCGCTTGACTTCGTTTTTCTTCCAGGTGCATCAACTGAATCAACCTGACTTCGTGCTTATTATCTATGCCTAGATATTCTTGGGCAAACTGTAGAGTAGGAATTTTCAAGTTTACAGGGAGGATAGGATCTACCCCATATACTAGTTGGAAGGGTGAGTTTCCTAATGCAGTTTTTATTCTAGTTCTGTCTACCCATAAGGCATATTTCAGAAATGAGTTCCATTCCCTGGGATTTTTCTCTATCAGTTTTCTTATGATACTCAGTAAATTCTTGTTTGTGGATTCTGCTAATCCATTTCCCTGGGGATAGTAGTTGGATGAAAATTTAAGTATGACCCCATGATCAAAAGCCCAACTTGACAATTTGGTGGAAATGAAGGCAGAACCATTATCACTTACCAATGCATAAGGAGTTCCATACCTGGTGACAATGTTGCTTTCCAGAAACTTGATGACATCATCTGCAGTGCAAGTTTTGCTACTAATAGCCTCAGTCCATCTAGTACAATAGTCAGTAATCGTTAAGACATACCTATGGCCTGAGGAAGACGGAGGATTGATTGGTCCTATGAAGTCCATGCCCCACTGTGCAAATGGGCGCTCTTCCACCACTGGCTGCAACGGTTGCGCAGCATATTTTTCTCTATTGGCAGCAACCTGGCAAACATGACAACATTTAACATGATCAGCTGTGTCCTTAAAAATTGTAGGCCAGTAATATCCTGCTCTAAGGATTGCATGTGTTGTGGCCAACGCAGATCCGTGTGCCATTCCAAACTTGTCATGTAACTCTGTCAAAACTTTATTTGCTTCTGGTTTCTCTAAGCATCTCAGGTATATTCCTTCATAATTCTTCTTAAACAAGGCTCCCCCCTTCATCATATACTTCTGGGATCTTATCTTCAAGGCTCTTCTCTGTGAAGCTTGCATTCTTGAAGGACATCTTCCAGTGATCAGGATGTGCCTGATGTCTGAATACCATTCTCTATTGTCTTTCTCATTGATCACATACTGCTGACTGATGATGTTTGGATCAGTTTCGGATATCATCTGGCTCAGAGCTTTCCCTCTCACCAACTTCATTGGTGTGATCTCCATGTCATATTCTTGTAATACAGTAATCCATTTGGCTCTTTTTTCACCGGGTTCACTCTGCATCAGCAGCATCTTCACTGCTGCATCTGGTACCACAGCAATCATTTTGCTTCTCAGTATATAATGTCTGAACTTCTTTACTACTCTGACTAATGCAAGTGCCTGTCTTTCAACATCTACATATCTTAATTCAGCATCCCTGAAAGGACAGCTCATGAAAGCAATTGGTTTCTCTTCTTTCTCTTCATTTCTTTGAGTTAACACTGCTGCAGAAGTATGTTCTGAGGCAAATGAGTAGATGTAGAAATCTCTTGTATAATCTGGACTAATGAGGACAGGAGCATCTAAAATGGCCTTCTTTATATCTTCAAAAGTAGCCTTGGCTTCTGGTGTCCACTCAATTTGTGCATCCTTTTTCAACATGGCATTTAGTGGTCTGACAATCTCAGCAAAGCCGGTGATGAATTTCCTCACAAAATTTATCTTACCAAAGTAAGACTTAAGTTCCTTTCTGCTTCCTGGAAGTTGTAACTTCATAATAGACTCCACCCTGTCAGGATCAATGATAATTCCATCTTCTATGATCAGGTGGCCTAGTAACTTTCCTGTTGTGACTCCGAATATGCACTTCTTAGGATTCAAAGATATTCCATATTCTTCACATTTCTTCAGCACGCTTCTGAGATCAGCAACATGATTTCCCCTTTCCTTGGAGAAAACTGTCAGGTCATCCATGTAGATGACTATACACTTTCCTATTAAGCCTCTGAAGGCTATGTCCATTGCTCTCTGGAATGTAGCTCCAGCATTTATGAGTCCAAATGGCATACGTCTGTATGCAAATATACCCCACTTTGTGGTGAAGGCAGTTTTCAATCTATCAATTTTATCAACCATCACTTGGTTGTATCCTGAAAAACCATCCAGGAAGGACATCATTTTGGCTCCATTTACGATCTGTAGAACTTCATCCAAGGAGGGCAAAGGATAATTATCCTTTTCTGATGCTCTGTTCAGGATCCTGAAATCTACACATAACCTGATGTCTCCATTCTTCTTTCTGACTGGCACAAGATTTGCCACCCAAGTGGAGTGCCTTACAGGAAATATTATCTGAGCATTTAACAATTTCTTGACTTCCTCAAGGATGATTGGTTCAAGCAGAGCATTGACTGGCCTCTGCTTCTGTCTGAAAGGTTTTGCATCTGGCTTAAGAGGTATAGTATGAGTTATGAAAGAAGTGTCATATGTCTTTAGCTCATCATAAGTCCATGCAATCACATGTATGTAATCTTTAAGGGCCTGAGTTATTCCTTCTAACTCTTCTGGTGTACAAACCTTACCCAATAGGACGTTTCTCTTGTCATCAGCTTGTCCAATATTCACTTGTGAATATTGACCTCCATCTGCCTTAGGCAGATCTTTATGTTTAAGCATATTATCTAGATCAAGGGCTCTTTCTAATTCAATCATACCTTTGGGAATTCTGTTACTAGGAAACTCTAATATCTCATCCTCTTCCTAGACATGATCTTCCATACCATTCTCATCTATGATCTGAGCTTCAAATATGTCTCTGTTTGATATGAAGTCCAGAATGTGCTGATCATCATCAAACACCTGGAGATTAGTCACATTGTCAGGTACTGATGGTACTGACACCAATTCTACTGAAAATCTCTTCAGACCAGATATAGACAGTGGTTCCAACGTACTGGCGGCCTGGGCAAGTGCATCTACCCTCTGGTTCTGTTCTCTTGGTACGTGAATGATATTGAAGGCATCAAAGTCTTCAATCAGGTCCCACACACGATGTCTGTAATTTGATAGTTTTCTGTAGTTACAGGAGTAAATTCCTCTTACTTGCCTCACAACTAGTTCTGAATCCCCAAAGGCATGCAGGATCCTTACTTTTTTCTTATGGGCAAACAACATTCCATGAATCAGGGCTTCATACTCTGCGACATTATTGGTACAGGGGAACTGTAGTCTGTAAGCTGCTAAATAGGATTTTCTTGATGGATCAATGAGATCTATTCCTACCCCAGCACCTTGCTTAGATTTGGATCCATCAAACCTCAGGATCCAAGGTTTATCTTCAGCAGGACACCTATCCTCAGCAGGATATTTATTTGGTCTTCCTTTCTTCTTTGCAGCTCTGGCTGCTGCTCCGCCTGATATCCACTTTAACTTAGAGATGTCATCATCCTCAAGTTTCTTCTTTTCTTTATTTTGTGAACCTGATGACTTTTCTGTTTTCTCTTCCATACCAACAAGAGGATGATGTTCAAGATTTACAGCTGCATGCCTCTTCAAAAGGTGTAAACATAGTGAGCAAGTTGTTTCTGAGTGAGGCGCCTCATGCAGCCTACACCAACCTTTAATTAAAACCTCCTGGGGAGATTTATGCTGTCGTGTCATCTTCTCTATTTCTTTTACCAGAAATTCTTCGAACTTCGTCAGGTCACTACCTTTGTCTTCATCGGACAACTCATAATCTGGTTCCATGAAGCAATCGCTACTAGGAGTGATCTTTTCTTTTTTTGCATCATTTATCTGATTGGACACCAGGATCTCTTCTGCTTCCGGGACACGACCTTCATCAGGATCTGTCAACTCTCCTGTTCCTGCAGAAGACAAATAAGAATTAGTATCGTCATCATCATTAGATGTAGCACTCACCTCAGAATATGATGATGATGCCTCACTGTATGTCTGCTCTAGTATCATCATGTCTAAGCATGTTTCACAAGTCTTTTCTGAGTGTGCTTCACTGTGTAATCTGCACCATCCATCAATCAAAATGTCATTAGCAGGTATATTCAATAATTGGCAACGTTTTACCTGAGTAGATAAATGCATCTCAAAACCTCTGAAGCGATCTATTTCATTCTCATTATCTGGATCTTTGTCAAATTCCATGTTTGAGATGTCTTCATGATAATCATCATCATGATGACGATGGACATCAAGCATCAAGATCTCCTCTATTTTAACAGTCTGCGGCCTAATGCAATAAACTCCAGGTTCTACGTTTACGTACATGATCTCATTCGTTTTGTTGTATTCCGTGATCATATGTTTCATCCTAGGTTCAGCATCAATCCTAATCTGATTAGGTATACCTTTCCATGGCAACCACATGTGACTGAAATCTGTGGACATATATCCATTAAGCGTTTTAGACCAGTCTCGACAAAGCAACATCCCATAAGTATCAGGTATGTCAACTACCTGAATGTCAATGTAATACTGGATCCTAGGATCAGATGCTAGCTGCATGTGAATGTGAGTTAGTTCTCCTACTACACTTACTTCTGTTTTGTCCAGCTGAGTGACCTTCTTTAAGGATTTAGTAGGATGTAGTCCTAATGCGTTACATATTGACAAAGGCATAACATTTGTTGAGGCTCCTGAAACAACCAAACAGTTGTGCAAGTTCTTGCTGAACATTCTTATGGTGAGGAGAAACGGAGGTGATTCAGTTTTATCTCTATACAAGGTCATGTGGGAGGTTTCAGCGGCCTGGACCGTAGACGATACTTTAGGCTTGATAACATTATCTTTAGCAGCATGATCTTTGCCATTGGATTGACTTAAAAGATGACTATCCTCTTTAGGAGCAGGATCATCTAGTGACTTCATGAATGCCCTTTTGATGGCAGGAGTTTTCAGTAACTCCGATAAGGATAGGTTGATCTTGATTTTCTTCATTTCATTAGCCAAATAGCTGACTAACTTGTCAGACTCTTGAGGTGCATTGACGACCTTTGTTACTGTGTTTTGAGGTGACAAGTACTGAGCATTCACCTTGGGAAATCCAGGGTTATTGCTAGCCTTAGGATCAGGAGGTGTGTTGAAGTTGTTTGGAGGCAAAGATGATGTCAATGGACCAGTTGGTCTGTTAGCATTACTTCTCAAGTTATAATTGTGCTTACCAGGATATTGCTGTTGGTATGCATGTACTTCTTCATGCTCTCTGGCAGGTTCATTTTCATCCTCAAAAGGAAAAACGTAATTTGTTTCAAAGGTTAAAGCAGATTCCTCACAGGTCTGATCATAACTCAGATGAGGCTGATTAGTATACGTTTCTAGCACAAAAGCTGAGTCATACCCACAAGGAACTATCTCATTTCCTTCTGCCTGAGGTGGATTTCCAGAAGTGTTGGATACTTCAGTCTGAAAGATGCTGGCAGCAATCCTAAACTGTGGACAATCTAACTCTGCATGTGCATTTGTGTTATGGATCCTACACCAATTGGTAAGGGCTGCCTTAGCAAGATTGACTCTAGTAGTCTGTTTAGCTTCACCTAGAGGCTGATTATCCAGGGGTGATGGTAATGAACTGTTGTTTGGCCTGGAGTTCCATATTCTGGGCTGTCTAGGAGGATTATTGTTAGTTCCACCATTATTGTTGAAGTTATTATTGTTATATCCTCTGTCAGGGTAGTTGGGTCTATCATTGGAATAATTCCTATTCTGACCTGACTGTGTATAAAACCCTTGATTTCTCAAATGTGTTACTTTTGTGGTGAGTTTTCTCAACTGAGCAGAAATTTCTTTGATTTCTTCTTTTTCCTCTTGAGCTTTGGCAACTACATTTTCAGCCTGAGGCTTGAAAAAAGAAAATCCATGGTTATTGTTGGATAAATCGATACCCTGAGGTGTCTGAGCATGTGCAGGATATTGTGGTAGTTGGCTATTTCCATTAGGAGGAGGCATGATGCTCAATGGAGGTACTTGCAAAGGTGTAGGCATGACTACTGGAGGTATCACTGCTCCATTTGGATATTGTGCAGGGTACTGAGGTGAATACGGTGTAGGATATTATGCAAGATATTGTGACTGCATGCCTGGCAAAGTAGGGAATACTAAATTCGGAGTAGGAGCAGGTATCAACTGTTGATTTACCTTGATAGCTTCTTGAAAAGCTCCTGTCAATGTAGTGATCTCTGGATGTGTTCTCCTGATGAACATGGACGTTAATGGATCCAGGGCTGAATAATAGATACTCCTAGCAGTAGCATCAGTTACTACATATGGGGCAACTAACTTGGACAACATTTTCTGGAACCTAGCATTGAAATTAGCAATAGGCTCATTCTCAAATCTTTTGATTGTAGTAAACATGTGATAATTCATAGATGGATCAATAGGGACCTTGAACCTGTCAAGAAAAGCTTTCTCTAAGACGGCCCATGAACCAACAGAGGCTTGGCCTAGACTGATGAACCAATTATAAGCTTCTTCCCCTAAGGAAAAAGGGAATAATCTGCACACCACGTCCTGATGTTCTATTCTGGCTCTGCAGCAGGCTTCTTTAAATGTCCTGATATGATCATCAGCATCTTGATAGGGATGGTATTTTGGGCAAAGTTTGTCTGGATTCTTTGGTAACTCATGATATGCGTTGAAGGTCAAAGGTGACTCTGCGGCAAAGAACAACATTGCGGCCTGAGGGGGCTGAACTGGCGGTGCAGCTGGCTGAGTTTGAACTAAAGGTATACCCTGGGTTTGAATAGGAGGTGTCGCGGATATACCGGAAGGTATTTGCAAACCAACAGGAGTTACAGGAGGAGGTCCCGGTGAAGCTCTAGACGCACTAGACCCTGGGGTATGATGAATGTCCACAGTCCTAGGTCTGAAACCTCTAACAGGCAATTCTTCAAAAATTTCACTAGGTCTGGACCTGGTATTTATCCTGTGAGCCAGGATTTCTCGATTTGGAGGCAAATTGGCTGAAACTTTGCAAATATTGGCTGGATTCCACCGGATGAGGTGATATTTGTGGTCAAATGGCAAATCAGACTGGATATTTATGACATATTTGTGAAGATACTGTAAATATGACAGGATATTGGGGTATCATGACCCGCAGCACGAGATCTCAAGTGTTTAAGGCTCAAATTCTGCGAGACTTGAACAAATTTAAGTACCTTTGGTCAATATTTAGTGAATTTAGGAAGATCTACTGTAAAGCTTGCAATATTTATGTGAGATCTGGAAATCTTTACATAGAATGAACACATACAAACTTCTCACAGCAAATATTTACGTAATTTACTGAAATTCACAGGCGATCTTAGGTTACCTTACTCTATGCGTCATCAAACTTGAAAATAATGATGATGAGCGTGGTTTTCTAGACTCGGCCCTCCTTCTAGCGCCAATTTATGTTGGTCATGATGTTAGTCACAAACAAACATAGAATAAAAGTACACATTAACCTTTATTCATCTTGAAAGATACAGTGAATTCAGAGAATTCATGATCCCAAGTCTCCGGTGATTAGGTCTTAATCGACTGACGTTACTCAATAGTTAATGTGTAATGCTGTTTCCATTTTGGGGCCTTACGTGAAATTGCACCATCATCATGACGTTCCTGCAAAAATTCCTTACAGAGAAGTCAAATTATACAGTTATTTGATGGAAAGATGTAGTAATACCTCGATCTTTGCATGAGATTTTCAATTGTGCATGCTTTTTATTCAAATATGCTAAATATTTGCAATTACCTACAGGATGTCTGCATATTTGCATTATTTGCTTAAGATTATCAATTTTTTGCAATTGTGATGGTGAGATGCTCTAAATTGAAAGAAATTAAAAGAAATACTTCTAATCAAGTTGAACCTTTAGCTTTTGATCCACATACATGCTTGATACTGTCATGAGGAGAAGAAATCAAACCATATGTTCACCAGGACATTCCACAGCTAGACACAGTTGATGCAAACTTCAGAGGATAATGAATGAAAACAATACATGCAACATGATGAGCACTCCAAGGGACGCAGCTAATCAAAACACATATCCAAAATTCAAACACAGATTACTCAGGATTTATGAAGATTTGTAATCGAATACTCTTCTCTTTCATTAAGTATGCAAAAGACATGTACATACATAGCAGCTTTGAAATGAGCCCTGAATATTTCAGCAAACAGATTTCAATTAAGTTTCGAATGAATATCACAAGACACTCCACCACCTTTTATAGAATAAGGTGAGGAATCCGTTACAAAAGATCCATGGATCTGATATGCCAATACAAATCAACGATCATCATTTCATGACTTGTCAATTTTACAAAATAGCACAAGTTGCCAGCTGGCAACTATCTATATTACCTATGTAAAATATTCCCCCTTCATGATGTATCTTCATCATGTTCTTCAGCTGATTCATGCGGATCATCATCATGTGCATCACTTTCTAAACTTTCGCTATCCGGATGATGATGCTGCTGCATATGGGGTTGCATGCTGCTCTGGATCTGTTCGTATGACCGCACAACCTGATCTATTCCTCCACCATCTTGAGTCTTTGCCTTGATAATGGCGTGCTTGTGTGCCTCATACTTATCCTTGCTGTTATCCAGCTTATTTTCTCTGTCCTGCAGTGTCTCATTGTAAGTCTCCATCTTGACCTTGATCCTCATCACCTTATTTATAAACTCTTCTGTCAAGTGGATGAGTGGACCATCATCTTCCATCTGGAAGTTACTGCGCAGAGCCTTAAGGGCAGAATCTTCATCTTGATTCTCTATCTTCCCTTCCACCTTGCCCTCTAACGTTTCTAGCATATCTGCTTCAATGCCCATTAAATCACGTAGCCTCATGCTGATCTCCCTCAGCTTATTATTGCATCTCTTGAGGACTCCGCATTCAAACTGTACATCCTTGTACCAGATATCCACTAACAATGCAGTATTATTATCTAATACCTGCTTACTAATAAGCAGTTGTGGATTTATTTTCCTTATTTCTCCCAACGGGCTGAGGACTTTCTCCAGTTGATAAGACCTTTTCCCGGTCTGCATCTGCAATCTGTCCACCTTGGTTTTGGAGTCACTTAATATGCTCCATCTTTTCAAAGAACCCTTCAATATTTCAATAGCATCATCCAATGTGGATGACATCCATTTCCTTATTACAGAAGCCTCATGTTTCATGAGGTCCAGTTTATTTATCTCCTCTTGAGAAATGGCAGTCAATGGGACTGCAGCTTCACTTGTAGTATCCTCAGGATAGGTCAAGCCTTTAATGTATGCATGCAACTGAGCAATGTGCTCTTTATGTTGCTTATTCTTCTCTTTCTCTCTTTTCACTTTCTGAATTAGAGAGTCTATGATGTCCTTACCTTCTTGACCTTCCTGCTCTTCGTTGGCAAAACCCAAATCAACTGTGCTTATCTAGAATTCATCCAGAGTGATTTTGCCTTTCTCCTTCTCTACCGCAGGTACAGCAATTTGTGCGGTCCTTCTCCCTGTCGTCCGATCTCTCTTGATGGCCGATGTCATTCTGGCCTTTCTCCTGGGCTTCATTATATCCGCGGAGAACAGGGTGGAGACGTCAAACTCTTGAATTTCAAGTTCCTCCTCAACATTTACCTCCTTTTCTAACCATGGAGGCACCTGATCATGCTTTTCGGCATCATGATGATGTTCACCTCTATCTCCCATTTCCACCAACAAGCGTTGTGGAGATGGTGACTTTTCTTTTTCTGGCTCTTGATGCTCACCTTGCTACGGATCCTGTGGTGCCTCCTCCTGTTGAGGAACTTCCTTTTCTGGGGGAGCATCTTCTCTGTGTGGGGAACCTGGCGGTGTACCTGTATGCGGATCATGATGATCATGATCTTTCTCCATCCTTTCTTCACCTGTCCCCAGTTCTTCCGCTTGTGGAGGTTGATCATCCTCCTTTTGCTTCTCTATTTCTGGTGGCATGTCCACCGTATCTGATATCATTGGATCTGCCCGAGGTGATGGCATCTGTTCTACAGCTGTTACTTGTTCTGTGCCTGCTCCATCCACGTCTTGTACCTTATCAGCTGGATCTTTTATTTCTTCCTTCTTCTCATCAGCCTTTATTTCTTAGACCTCCACTATAGCAGGTCCTGCTGATGTATCTTGTGGGCTCGGCTAGCCTGATTCAAGAACATGGCCTTCTGCTTCCGCCATCTCTATCTCCTCTGTTAGGTGGCCCTTATTAGGTGATCCTGCTGGCTTCTCAGGACTTGCATCCTGTTTCTCTGTTAAGTCTACCATTGCAGGACTTGTCACCTCAGTAATCAGTGTATCCAGCCCTATGTCCTGAGCTACCTGTTCTGGGCTTTTCTCTGGTTCCGGGCTCTTTTCTCACTCCGCTTCTGTTTGTTTCATCTCCTCAAGTACCGATTGGACAGATGGAGGCTTGTGAGGAGTCACACTGATGCTAGCAGCCAGTGTTTCCATTTCTTGTGCAGCTACATCCTGCACCACCTCATCATTAGACAAGTTGATTGTCTCATCTAGCGAGACATGCCCTTCCGCTTGTGTCTGAGATGCTTCTTTCTATTGTTCTTCTGCCAGTTCAGTTTTGAACTTGACAATGGTAGGAAGTGGAACGTTATGCTGAAGTTCCTTCTGCACTTCACTACCTGCCTCCTGTAACTGTGCAGGAGGTTGACTTATCTCACCTCTCATGGAGGTCCTTGGTTTCTTGGGTGTGGTGGGAACCAACACCTGCGGAGCTCTCCTCTTTCTTCTTATTATTAGCGGAGCTTCCTCCTCTTCTTCAGGCTCCTCCTCCATGAGGATAGCTTTGCCTGGTTGTTCAGATGACTGACCCACTTCTCGGGTCTCTGTGATTCCAGCCTCTGCTATCTTGGTTTTCTTGGGCTTTGGAGGAGAATCTGATTCTGACCCTGATTTGGCTACCTCTTCCGCTGTGGATACTGCCTGGTCAATTATGACCCTCTTGGGTCCTTTTTCCACCTTCTTGCCCTTTGTGGTCCTTTTGCTAGGCTGCTGCGGTGGAGGGTTCCTCTCTCCCTTAGTCTTCCTCTTCTCCAGCAGGAAGTCATCATATTCATCTACAGTGATGTCCTGCCCCTTCTTCTTGCTATCTATCGTGATGGCCACACCCTTCTTCTTCAATGCCTCTACCTGTGTATCTACCCAAGCTTGGGTCAAGTGTAGGGTCCTGGCAAAGAATGGGTCCAAGGACATATCCTCCTGCATGGTAAGGTCAGGTGCAGATATGGTGTCATTATAAATCTTCTTCTGCTCATATTCATCTGCCATTATCCTGCTGTCATCATTCTTCAGCAGCTGAGGGAGGGATATGCAGTCAAATGTCCTAATCTGGTTCAGAGTCAACCCCTAATACCTCCTCCTCCTGGCCTCTGCTTCATCTTCGCAGTCAGGCCAAAAATCCTCTAGGTGCCTCTGGTGAATAGGCTTTCCTAGGATCTTCTGCATTCGGCCGTAAGGATCATATGGTCTCGTTACTGGGAAGGGCAGTAAATTCATCTTATTGAGGGTGACCATCACCTTCTTTATATTGTCAGAGTTAGGGCACATGTAGTTGCCGATGCTGACTGGGAACAAAATTGGTGGCAGCTTCTTGGCATCCTTATACATCTGTATCATGGTGGAGCCCTGCCTGATAAATTCCATTAACACTACTGCATCAGTAGGATATCTTGGCAGCATCAGGGGATGTCCTTCAAAACCTTCTATCCTAATGTAGGAAAAGGTGGCAAATTGTATGTACCATGCCCCATGCCTGTATACTGCCTCCTGAGCTTCCATGCTCAGTCTTTTAGTTCTGTCATCTTCCATGGTCCTTACCAGATGCATAGAAAATGCATCATTGATCAGTTTGTAATCCTTGATATATTTGGTTCTTTGCAGCTGAGGATGATGATCCCATATATATGCTGCATTTGTGCCCGTTAGTTTTCCATCTGTGACCAGGGTGTCAAAAGTGCCTCTATATGCACAGGAATAAACGATATAGGAAGTCATGTAGAATGCACAGTCTGAACCTCCCAGGTTCATCAGCTGCTCATGCAGAGCATCACTTATTATTTGGCCCCACAGTGGCTTGATGTCTGCATATAGGCACATCATTATTATGCCATACATCCAACCTCTGAAATCACCAGTATCGGGCTAGCCAGTCACCCTATATAGTAGGGCAATCACATACTGATATTCCTCATTGAAGTCAAACTTGAACATGTGCACGGGGAGCTTGGCCACTGCATTGTATGTGCTGTTCTTGGCCCGCCAAGCATACATATTCTTTCTGGCCGCCTTCTTGTTGGCCTCATATTCTCTTTCAGACTTCTTCAAGTCTATACTCTTCACTTTATTGCCCATTGGCAATCCAAATGTCCGGGAGAGACCTTTGATGGATAGGTCTGCATACACTCTCCCGTGCTTCACCACCTGCCTTGTCTGAGGGTTATAATTCCAGGCGCATTCAATGACTAGCTCCGGAGACTCCATCGAGTATGGGAAGCCAGCAGCATTCCACATACCTGATACAAACACTGCGTCTAGTACTGGACTCTTATCTTGTCCATCATTCAGCTTGGCTGACCAAGCCTCCAGGTTTGTAATCCCCTGATGGGTATCTGTAATTGCCCCATATTTGAACAGGACCCCTCTCTGGGAAGAGAACATAGGCCTGCTAAATTCCTCCTGATTCTTGACTGAGCATTTTTCAGCCATGGGTACCTGCAATTAACAACATTTCTTCTCACAACAGGGATATGCATGCATACATATTGCAAATATCATGCCTATTGCATCAATTTCACATTACTTACTTACATGGATACATAACCAGAACTTACAACATCACTTAGAAACAACATGATGAGGGTTTCAGTTCACTTACCTGGTTATGTAGATTCTCTTTATACCAGTATGTCGTCAAGACACTCTTAATTCAACTGCTGATCACTTCCCTCCTTCTATCTGTGAGTTCGAATTGCGCAACGGTAGCTGTTATGCGGATATGGAGGCTGGTGCTCTGTAAAACAATTTTAACGTAGGTAAATGTAATAATGGCGGTTGAATTACCTTTTAATCTCACAGTTAGGGTAAATTTAGGGCAACTCTGACAAGTTAGATTGCAATCTTTGATCATTCGTGTGAAAACTCAAGATCTCGTCAGGTATTTCATCGGGTTCTAGGGTCGGCGGGAATCACCTACCATATATGCGCGCATTTAATGATAATAGCGGCAAGAGGAGCGGGGGAATATCCATATGGTGGGATATCATGAGGGCAGGATGATATTTCACAAATATTGGGTTGAGTTTCAATATCATCCTCCCTAGCACTGGAATTATTATCGCTACAAGATTCGGGTGATAACGCACCCCTTGTTTACATTTTAGAACATCAGGAGGATGTTTCGGTTTATCGGGTGATGTTTCAAAATAAAATGATGACGATGAGACAAGCTTGCTCATCCTCCATTCTGAATATCAGGATGACGTCATCATGATATTCGCTCTTTGTATCGGAATGCTTCATGACATCATCGTCATATTGGGCGAACATGATCATGTTTACAAAATATCCTGTCGAAATGTAAATATGATGATGATGTCATCAGGATGTTTGTTTCTTCATTTATCGTATTCAGATGATGTCATCAGGATGTTTGTTAAGGGTGATGTTTCGCGTCAGGATGATATTAACGAATATCGGTTTACTTTTCAAAACATGATGTTCGCGATATAAAAGACCACTTGACGGGAAAGACTTACTACCATTTAAAGTTGACGTCAGGATATTTGAACTGCAGGATATTTCGGGGGATGTTTCAAATATGATGATGATCTTTAAACAACATGACTCAGATTATAAAATATGACCCCTCCCCTCTTGCGAATATCAGGTTTGACCGAGACTTTGACTGTTCATAACTCTCACATCTTGGTGAATACCAGGGTGACGTAAAAGACAAACCTGCATGAAATTTAATGTTCTTCCAGAATATGAGGTTATAGATACGAAATAGGAATTTTGACAAACTGACCTCATAATGATGACTTACCTCACCCTGACTCAACGTGATGATGCACTTGACTGATTTTTACCAAACCGCCAGAAAGCAAGAAAAACAAACCAAGCCAAAAGAAGTTGGGTCCCTGTTTTGCCAAGTCAAAATGGGGCGTGTTGTGTAACCACACAACAGATACCTCAACTATATGTGTTTGGTCTTTGAATGCAAGGCAAAATTCTTTGCAAGATGAATGGCACTCTGGCTATCCGTAAATAAATAACTATTAGCCTTTTGTTTTCCCAATTCTTCCATGAAATATTGCAGCCATATCATCTCCTTGCTTGCCTCTCTTATAGCTACATACTCTACCTCTGTGGTGGATAAAGCAACCACCTTTTCCAACCTAGAGATCCAACTCACTGCTGTCCCACCTACAGTAAAGACATAACCTGTAGTACTCCACTCGGTATTAATACCCCCTGCCAAATGTAAGTCTACATAACCTGCTAAATCAGTATTAGAGACCTCAAAACATAATTGTTTATTTGATGTACATCTCAAATATCTAAGAATCCATTTTATTGCATTCTAATGCTCCAATCTGAGATGACTTATATACCTGCTTACGACTCCTACAACATGTGCAATATCTAGTCTTGTGCATACTATGGCATACATTAAACTTCCTATAGCTAAAGCATATGGTACCTTGGACATTTTGTCTTCCTCCTCTTGTGTCTTTGGGCACATCTCCTTAGTCAATTTTAAATGATTGGGCAAAGGTGTGCTGACATCTCCATATGGAATCTCTGCAACACCTTTTCAACATAATCAACCTAAGATAGAGTCAATTTTCTATTCTTCCTATCTCTGTAAATTTTCATACAAAGGATTTGTTTTGTTACCCCCAGATCCTTCATACTAAATGATTGTACTAAGTGTTGTTTTAACTCTCTTATGTGATCTAGGTTAGACCGCGCTACAAGCATGTCATCAACATATAAACATAAAATAATGTAGCTATCATTATCCAACCTCTTAAAATAAAAATAATGGTTAGAATTACACTGAATGTAGCCTTGCTCAGCCATAAAACTATCAAATTTCAAATACCATTGCCGATGTGCTTGTTTCAAGCCGTACAAACTCTTCTTCAATCTACACACCAAATTCTCCTTACCTATGACCTCAAATCCTTGGGGTTGTTCCATATATATCTCCTCCTCCAAATCACCATGGAGAAAGGTAGTTTTCACATCTAGCTGTTCCAAATGCAAATCTTTAGCAGCCATAATACTTGAAATAGTACGAATAGAAGTCATCTTAATAACCGAAGAAAAAATCTAATCAAAATTAATGCCCTTTTTCTATGCAAATCCTTTTACAACTAACCTGGCTTTAAATATGCTCTTACCTCCAGCTTCCTCTTTCAGCCTATAAACCTATTTGTTTGGTAAAGCGTTTTTACCTACAAACAACTTATATAATTCCCAAGTCTGATTCTTCAGCAAGGAGACCATTTCTTCTTTCATTGCAAGCTCCCACTAAACCTTTGTATCCACCTGTATAGCTTCATCATACCCTTCTGGTTCACCAACATCTATTAACAAAATAGAATAGAAAGAAGGAGAAAACCTTTTAGAAGGTCTACTTAGCCTTGTTGACCATCTAACATTCATTGGATTTTGTCGTATTTCTTGTTGTTGTTACAAAGCATTAGGAACCACTAAAACATCACTATTTGGAGTATCATCCAACACCACATAATCCTTTGCTTTCTTCTCATGCTGCTGCAACTGACCTTTGTACAACACCTCATTGAATACAACATCCCTGCTTCTCATAATTTTTTGATTTTCAAAATCTTGAAGCCTATAACCAAATTCATCAATTTTATATCTAATGAAGGTATACTTTTTTGATTTTGCATCTAGCTTGGTTCTATTTTTAGAATCTACATGTGCAAATGCTTCACATTTGAAGGTTTTGAGAAAAGAATAACTGACCTACTTACTTGTCCATGCTTCCTCTAGAATACCACAACCCAAGGGAACTAAAGGACCTCTATTAATTAAATATACAACAGTATTGACAGCCTCTACCCACATGTTTAAAGGCAGCCTTGTTGATAACTAAGAGGGGGGGTGAATCAGTTATGTAAATTACTTTAACTTCCTATTCCTCTTTAGCAACTAATGCAACATCAAATCATATAAGCATGTATAACCATGAAAGTAGAAATAAAATCAATACACATAACACAATGATTTTGACATGGAAAACCATGTTAAGGGAAAAACCATGGGGTGATTAATCCAAGATTGTATTCTCTGTTAAAAGAATAAGGTAGTACAAAATGGCACTTGCCAATTAGGGCTCACTGCCCGAGCACACTACGCACAAGAGGCTCACTGCCTACAATAGTTTATAGAAAGAAACCAAGTACTTGAATTGATGAGAAGCATCCACATATGCTAAGGTTCAGTTCTGGTTAAGCTCAATATACTGATCTACTACACTTCATTCTTCCTCTGCCTTAGTGCTGCTATTCTATTACATACCGAACTTGTATATCTATTTCCACACTACTCTCTACTTTTCTTCACACTTCACAACACACCACACACACCTTCTCATCAAAATCCATCTAGTATATATATATGTACTAAGGATTTCAACATCTTTCTAGTCGACATTCGGAATACTTAATATTTTCCCAAACTATGGTCTGTCGGCTGAATCCTTGCTTTGTAAGTGATGCGTATCAAAGAGATACTTATAGAAGTCATTAATCATGTCGGCCAATCATGAATGATCCCTCAAGAAACTTGATTACCATCAATATCTCATCTGGATTAAGGTCTGATGCTCTGCCAATCAGTTCTTCCTCAGTCTTCTCTACCAAACAGGAACCCAACACTTAGGTGTTCATATGTTTTCACTCTTTCATCACCGAAGGCTCAATCTCTGGAATGTATTAGTCATGGTACTCCTCTTGACTTCCCTAAGTCTGCACTTTACTGAGATACTTCCTCTAAGAGATCTGGACTTGATTGTCAGACCTTGCAGTATGCTCTATTCTTGCTTACTGGACCAAAATACTCTTCAGTCTGACTTCTAGTATAGACATACTATATGCTGCAGATGAGTGGGATGGACTTTGTTGCCATCAATGACAACACTCATGAAGCCACATAGTCTCTCTTGCCAACAATCTCCCCCTTTGGCATTGATGGCAACACTTAGTGAAAAATGACTAAGTGTCATACTACACCCCCCCTTAGTTGATGCTCTATCTTATGTACACTTGTACTAGAGCTCCCCCTTAGCTGGATTCCATATTTTTCACTACTCCTCACTCCCCCTTTGACATCAATGGCAAAGGGTAGAATTTGCACACCAAAATTTCAAAAAAATAAGCCTATTCATCGCCGCATAAGTATATATACAAGTTTATACTTACATATACTTAAGTATATCTACAAAAGTTGTTTTCAACTAGACAAATTCAGTTGTCCAACTCTACTTCATCCTGTCAAAAATTGAGATGTGACCACTCAACAAGAATGCAAAAGCTTCTTCCCTCTTTAGATCTGTCAGATCACTAGTCCGGGCTGTGGTCTGAGCATCAGTTAGGGCCTCATGCATGGCCTCTAACTTAGGGATAATTATCCCTCTAAGTTCACCCATCCTACTTATTATATTCTTCCTTTCCTTTTCAAGTTTCTTTAGTTCATTTACAATGGCAATAGTCTGACATTCTTAGTTTATTATGGATGTGGTGAGAGGATCAAAATTCTGAGATAAACTTGATAGTTTAACCTCTTGTTCTTTCACTTTCTTCTCAATATCCTTTGTCACTTTAGACCAAGATAGACAAAATTTATATATTTCTCTACCATCTTTAAGAGCATTTTCTAAGCTCTTTATCCCAATATCCATATTTCTCCTATCATTTGTTATTAGCCCTTGTACTTTGGAGAATCTCTTTCCCAAAAACTCCTTCCAGACCTTTTCTTCTACTAACTTCTCTAAGGAATCAAAATGTGTGCTAACAGTACTAACAAGAGATTTGAGATTACCAGATGAAGAGGCTGAAAGATCCTTCTGGAAGGATGGCATGATCTTCTCCAACACACCAGATGCAATCTCCATCAACTCATAGTCTTCCATGTGAGACTTTAGAAGCTTTTCTTTTTCTTTATCTTGAGCAAAAGATGCTATCTTCATTGTTTTAACCAGAGAGAGGGAGTCAAAATTAAGTGGTCCTTGAAATAAATCTGGTTCATCTATTTCCATCATCTCTTTGTTCAAGAAGTCTTTGACTATTTCTGTAGTGTCTCTTGCCGGAGACAAAGTCTTCTTTTCTTCTGCAGCCTTAGAACTATCATCTGGGGTCTTCTCTGTCTGATCTCCTTCTCTTCCCTTTACCTCTTCTTCTTGACTGATTTTCTCTTCTTTCCTTTCTTCTCCTTCAGTTCTGAAGTTAGTTGGGGGATCTGGAAGAGAGATGTTTGCTTCTTAATGGACTTCCTCTTCCAGAATAGAGGAATCCAAGTCCTTAGTCTTCTCCTCACTTATCTCCTTTGGATCTTCTATATTTTTCTCAGTAGGTTCATCATCTATGTCCTCTATAACAAGGAGATTGAATCTTATGAAGGCATTCCGGAAGATGTCTTCATTTTCTTTTGCCACTTTGTCAGTCTCTCCAAGCATAAGCTAATTCATTCTTACTTTTCTCCAGAACTCATCCTTGAAATTCTTGAAGATCATGTTCATTTATTTTGGAGTGATGGAAGGGTAGAGCTGAATAGCTATCTGTTCCTAGATCTCCAGGTCCTTTGCCTTAGCATTGTTCTTTGTTATTTCAAGCTCCTTCTCTAGGCTTTTGGGAATTAAGGAGATGATTTCAATGAATGCTTTGTTACAGATGTTTAGATACCTGACTGTAGCTTCTTGCAGGATCTTTTGATTAGATTCACTATAATCATCATAAAATTTAGTCATTGTTTCATATTTCCATCCACAGTGACTATCTTGATGACATCATCAATGGAAAGAGCAGGCTTTTGAACAAATTCTTCTACCTTCTCTTCTTCCTTGTTTTTGTCGGCAAATGATTCCACAAAAGTTTTCTTTTTCTTTTTCATTTTATTGATCTCCTCATCTAATTCTGTCTCTTCATCATCCTTCTAACTGGTGTAAGACCTTGTGGCCTTTGTCTTAGTTCTCTTCTCTCCCTTTTCGAATGTCCTGACTTCTAATTTTGATGCTTTTTGACTCTTAGAGCTGGCTAGTGTAGATCTTTTGGAGGATTTGGTCTAGGAGGGGGCTTGCACTGGAGCACTTTCTTTTTCTATTTATTGCATTTCTTTCTCTGCCCTTTCCACCTTCTCTCTGTTGGCATCAACTACCTCCTTTGATATTCCATATCTCTTGGCGACTTCTTCTACTTCCCTTCTCACTTTTCTCTTGATCTCAAGCTGTCTAAGTTCAACATGAACTTTTACACTCAACTCTTGGAAGGTTCCAAACCTTTCTGCCTTAGGGTCCTTAGGCTAACTTAGTAGGTGTTGGATATGCAGTTCCAAAATTTTCTCATCCACCTCATAGCCCATTGGCATGATCCACACTGTTTTTGATTCCACTGCCTCCATTAGGCATTGATCAGTGTCTACCATGAAGCACATTGTATCCTTGTATTTTTCAACTAGAGATTGGGGGATTCTCTCTCTGGCCTGCATCATGCCTTGGAAGATTTTGAAGTAACCCCAGAGAGCTATGCTTTGTGCCTTGGCATCACTAAGCCCATACATATAGTCTCTGATTTGTATGGCAACCGTCTATCATTTTGCCATATCCAACCACTAGATCTAGGTAGCTCATTCATGTAATAGAAGAATAGACATAATATTAAGCCACTGTACTTGAATGAATTCTTCTTATCCTTCTTTATTTTCTACAGGTTCTCTAACAGTTGGTTTAGGAGAAGCTCGCATAGATCATAGTCTACATTTTTCCTTAGCATTTCATATGCAGTATATATAGTAGTTCCGGATACTGAATTTTCCCTGTTGGAGTGATAGATTTGGTAACCAATTATCATAGAGGCAAATTTGATATCCGGATCTATGATGTCTTCTATTGTCATTGCCCTCTTATCAAATTTTGATCCGGTAGCCTCACTCATAGTTTGGTTTTTGACTAATTTGAGAGTAGGCAACTCACCGGATGAGTACAATCCAGTTACCGCCCTAATGGCATCTTTTGTGATCTTAAATGGCCTCAACAACCACATGAAATTGTCATACATTCTACTCAAAACATACTAGACCCATTCATCTTCAGCAAAATAGGGGAAATGGATGCAATGTCCAAAATGCTTATCTCGGATGGCCTTGAATTGGGGTTTAAGTTCAAATGATTCATCTATTAGTTCATTGTGGTAGATAGCCATCAACTTAGATTCCCCAAATTCTTCAATTTTTGTGTGTATGTAGACCCTAACATCTTCTACATGTAGAATCCCATGCGGAATGCTAGAGAATGCACCTAGGGGATCAACTTCCAAGGATTTGTAGGGATGTTTCTTGAACTTAGGGCATGGTCTATCCGTGATTTTAACAACATTTGGAGTAGCCATCTTTCAAAGGATTCAGAGAGAGATTCAAGAGCGAAAAATACCTTTTACGCTTCTAGGGTTCACGATAAGAGCTAAAAAGATCACTGGTTGAGTCAAATTCTGCAGTTGATCCTTGAGAGAAAGTTGAAGCAATCTTGTTGCAGAGCTCTTTCTTCCTTCTTCTCAAATGCAATTGTGCAAATAATGAACAAAAGAACCTTTTTATTTCTGCGCAAACCCTAATTCCATTTTGCAATAAATGCACAACTTAAGTTATTCTGGTTGCCTTATTCTCCTTGTCCTGAGAGATCTTTCTAGATCACTAAGATGCACTTAGATTTATTCTTGATGAATATTGACAATCTATCTGCCTTTCTCCAATCATTCAATTTATCTACAGATCAAGATACCTCAATTTTGAATCATACCGGATCTAACTATGAAAATCCTGCTCTTACCAGATGATTGTTGAACCAGATCAATCTTGGATGATTAACCTCTTCAAAAATTCTTGCAGATCTTCCAAATCTTTACCAAGGCTTATTTAGGTGTTTCTCTAAGAACCTTTTAATCCACAACTTTCCATGTGCCAATTTTAGGCACCAATTGACTGGCTAGGGGATTTTGATTTCCTTTTTTACTCCCCCTAAGCCAGAGCTCATCTATTTAGTTTTTTAAAGGAATATCAGCACCAGATTCTGGTGTGGATCCATCCCCAACATTTTCTATACTTCTCTTTACCCAAATCTTGTTCATTGCGCTTTGAACTTCATCCGCATTCACTTTTCCTTTTCCTTTGTCTTGATTTTGATTATGATGCACCGGACCCTTTTTATCTTGATTCTTACTTCTACAAAATTTGGCAATATGACCGGATCTATTGCAGTTGTAGCAAACAACATTTCTTTGCATATTTGATTGATATCATCTAGATCTGCATTGATTAGCCATATGTCCCATTCTATTGCATGCAAATCATCTACCATTGAATGAATTATTTATTTTCATATTTCTACATTCATGAGATCTGTGACCATACCTTTTGTAGTTAAAACACTGTTCGAAGAAGGATGAATTAGTCTGATTCATTCTTCTTCTACACTGATTTGCTTTATGACCAAAGTTATTGTAACAATGGTAGTATCCATTGAAGGATGGATATCTTTGAGCATTTGGTTGCCTTACCGGAGGTCTTCTAGGCATGTTCCTTGAATTTCTTGATCCAGAGTTCTTCTGATAGGATCCAGAGCTTTCCCCTTTTTCATACCCCAAGCCTTGCTTGTCATCTACCCTCTTTTGGCTTTCAAGAAGAACTTCAAGTTGAGCAAAGCTTATCTTGAATTTCTCTTTGTATTCATTTGTTGTTTGAGGATCCCTTTTAAGAGTGTCTATCTGATTCTCAAGTTGTTCTTCATTGTCTCTAGCTTCTTCAAAATCAGATTCCAGATGCTTGATTATTCTATCCATTTTGTGGTAGTCTTCTGACTTCTCCTTGAGAGATTGTTTTAGATTATCTTCATTTTTTCTCTTCTCTTCAATTTCTTGAGTGAATTTCATAACTCCTGATTCCATTTCATGTCTTACCATAATGACTTTGGTGCAGGAGTACCCCTTCAACAGTCATTGGAGGGAGAGGACTAAACATATTTTGTTTATGCATTCTATTATTGTTAAATAAGGTCTTTTTGACCAAAGCTTGATTGTAATTTGCTACAGTTGACTGTGCAAATCCCTAGGATAAGGTGGTTAGTTTATTATGTTAGCTATTTGGATTTTATCTCCCAGCTGCTGGGAGTCAAATTGGTACTACCATTTTGAGTTGTTAAAATACCCTAGATCGAGTTCTTTTGAAGAGGATCTGATGTTGAACAGTTTTGTATCAGAGAATTGAAGAGTGGAACTATGAACCAAATAGTTGTAACCACTTTCTGCAAGCTAAATAAGAAACCATGTTTTGTGTTATTTTCCTATTTACATTCACTATGAAATTGCCTGGGAGACTGAATGGATTTTCAAACATTCCACCGGTAGATTGCTTCACAATCAGTGGAATGGGTGTAGATAGTAGATTAGGGTTTTGTTCTATTTGTGTAGTTTGTTGCAGGGTCATATGCAGTTTACTATGAAGAACCCTAGCATTTTTGATGTGCTAGGTTGACAGATATTGACTTGATAAAATCTCACCAAGTTTGTTTGTTCAAAGTGAAAACCATTCATTTTGATCGATTTCAAGGAGAAACTGCTAGTATACCACATTTAGATGTGAGGGATGCAGGCTAAAATCCTATTGCTGACCAGATCGGGTACCAAAACCATGTTAAATGCTTGTATTTTTAGTTTTTAGGGTTTATGTACATTCTTTGTGTATATTGCAAGGTGTAAACTCTATGTATATCCTTTTGGTATGTTCCATGCGTATATCACACTTGGTCGTCGCCGTTGATGTAGCATATGTGCTCTGCATAGTGTACAAAGTGGAGACATACATTGGACTCAGAGATAGGAGAAGTCATTGGTGGTCAATGGTATTGGCGAGACGGTGTGTATCGGAGGGAAAAATCTCTCAAGGGCCGATGGTTTGAGTGCTGCCAATAGGCAACCAAAAGTGATAACAACTATATCGCTATGAGAAGGCTATCAGAGGGACTTTTTGTGAAGAGGCTGATGACTAAAGTGTTGCCGATAGGCAACTTAACTGATCTGTAGGTATCAGTAGGAGTTAGGTGATTGGGGGAGAGTAAGTTTGGTTGGTCGATGGATGTTCTTTCACCAATGGGTGAACTAACAATATACATACAAAACTAAATGTATGTCAACGGTGGGTTGACTAATCCCATGCACGTATCTGCAAGCAGCTCTGCATCAGACTTCTTTTGATAACTTCTCACATAACTTGGTATTCTCATTTAGATATTCATTAGTATCATTGGCTTCACTTTGACTTGCTAATTGTTGAAGTAGTTCCTTTTTTTTCTTCATTGAGATACTTAGTTTTTCTTTGAGTTCATTTATGAAATCATCAGCTTGTTTGAGTCTTTCCCTCAGGTTATTGACTTCAAAGTGAGATTGATCAAGATCATCTAAGGTAGACTGAAGTTGTTCTCTCATACCATACATATCCATTGAGATTCCCAGATCTTCCTCAAGCTATTAGGCTCTGTTAGGAGGAACTTAGCTCTGATACCAAATGTTGATAACTGAGAACAAGGGTGAATCAGTTATCTAAATTACTTTAACTTCCTGTTCCTCTTTAGCAACTAGTGCAGCATCAAATCATATAAGCATGTATAACCATGAAAGTAGAAATAAAATCAATACACATAACACAATGATTTTGATGTGGAAAACCATGTTAAGGGAAAAACCACGGGGTGATTAACCCAAGATTGTATTCTCTGTTAAAAGAATAAGGTAGTACAAAATGGCACTTGCCAATTAGGGATCACTGCTCAAGCACACTGCTCACAAGAGGCTCACTCCCTACAATAGTTTATAGAAAGAAACTAGGTACTTGAACTAATGAGAAGCATCCACATATGCTGAGGTTCAGTTCCGGTTAAGCTCGATATACTGATCTACTGCACTTCATTCTTCCTCTGCCTTAGTGCTACTGTTCTATCACATACCGGACCTATATATCTATTTCCACATTACTCTCTGCTTTTCTTCACACTTAACAACACACCACACACACCTTCTCATCTAAATCCATCTGGTATATATATCCATACCAAGGATTTCAACATCTTTCTAGTCAGCATCCAGAATACTCAATATTTTTCAAAACTATGGTCTGTCGGATGAATCCTTGCTTTCTAAGTGATGCGTATCAAAGAGATACTTATAGAAGTCATCAATCATGTCAGCCAATCATGAATGATCCCTCAAGAAACTTGATTACCATCAATATATTATCCAGATTAAGGTCTGATGCTTTGCCGGTCAGTTCTTCCTCAGTCTTCTCTGCCAAACAGGAACCCAACACTTAGGCGTTCATATCTTTTCACTCTTTCATCACCGGAGGCTCAGTCTCTAGAATGTATTAGTCATGGTACTCCTCTTGACTTCCCCAAGTCCATAATTTACTGAGATACTTCCTCTAAGAGATCTGGACCTAATTGTCGGACCTTGATGTATGCTCTGTTCTTGCTTACTGGACCAAAATACTCTTCAATCTGACTTTCGGTATACACATACTATGTGCTACAGATGAGTGGGATGGACTTTGTTGCCATCAATGACAACACTCATGAAGCCACATAGTGTTTCTTGCCAACAAGCCCATCATGCAATCTCATGGTCCTTGCATGCTCCATTATTGTCCTATCCATGCGTTCAGCCACTCCATTTTCCTGTGGAGTCTCTCGAACCATTTTCTTCCTACGAATTCCATTAAAGGAACAATAATCTTCAAATTTTTTTCTGCAATACTTACCACCATTATCAGATCTGAAACATTTTAATCTTTTACCCATCTTATTCTCAACCAAGCTTCTCCATTTCTTAAATATTTCAAATGCATTAGATTTCTGCCTAAGGAAATAAATCCAAACCTTCCTAGTTGCATCATCTATGAATGTAACATAATATCGAGAGCCACTAAGAGAAGATACTTGAGTTAGTCCCCATACATATGTATGCATAAGCTCCAACGTTTCATATTGCTTTTGCTTCTCATCCTTGAGAAAACTGACTCTCTTTTGTTTTCCATACACACAACTTTCACAGAAATCTATATTAATACATTTCAAACCCAGTAAAACTTTCTTAGAATGAAGTACCTTCATATCTTTTTCACTCATATACCTAAGTCTGTTATGCCACAGTGTTGTCTCAGAACCTGCAACAAGTGTTTCAATATCTTCTTGTGAACCCACAGCAACTGTTCCTAAACCTGTTTATATTTTCTCTGCAACAACTAAAGTAGAAGGAACATTATGATATGTACAAAGATATAAGGTGCCTACTTTCTTACCTTTTTGTACTATTAAGGTACCTCTTGTAATCTTTCAATTTTTATCAGTAAATATAACAATGCAACCTTCATCAGCTAGCTGCCCTACTAAAATTAAAATCCTACTCAACCTTTGAACATGTCTTACCTCTTGTAGTAGCCAATGATTCCCATTTTGCAACTTAATCTTGATTCTTCCCTTTCCAAGAATCTAACAAGGCTCGTTATCTCCCAAATCAACTAGTCCAAAATCCCCTTGGACATAATCAAGAAAATAAATTCTATGGGGCATAGCATGAAATGAGGCCCCTAAATCTAAAACCCATGAATCATCAACATTATCTAGGGAAAGAATGAAAGCATCATCTTCAGATTTGTTACTTACCACATTTGCCACCTTATTGCCTTCTTGTTTGTTTCCTTTATTCTTCTGAGACTAGAAATCTTTCTTTAGATGACCTGGTTTCACATAGTACTAGCAATCCTTCTGTCCTCTGGATTGGTGTAATGTCCCCATTTTTAGATTCTCTTGTAGATTACTCAAAGCTGACTTTCTGGGTTGGTGACAACATAATCAAAGGAGTATTTTGATGTCACCAGGGTGTTTGGGTGATCTAGTGGAGCTGGTTGACACTTTTTAGAGAGATTTTAAGCCACTTGTCCATACTTACTATTTATAGTAAGTGCTTGCATGTCGGCAATCTTTCTGGGTTTTTCTAGGTTTGTTCTCTTTGGTCCTTAAGGAACACTGTTATTTTTAGTAACTATTAGATTGGTGCTATTTTGGTGACTTGGCAGTTAGCTGTTGGCTCTCCCAGTCATTGCATTGAACTCAGGGTTCTCAGATGGTTCATGGATCCAGTTGGCACCCTCTGAGTTGCCTCAGTTTGCGTATGGCTGTTACTATTTTTAGTAAGTTCAAAATTAGCACCGAAATAGGATTTTAAGAGTGGGGTTGGATTTGTCTTGTCAAGACCTTTCCAATGAGCTATTTATCATTGGATTCTGACATCATCTTGGCCTCCATTTTAAAGTCCATAAATTAAACATTATTATTTAATATTGGACCTTAGTGCCTAGGCTTGACAACTTAATGTTGTTTTAAAAGAGGGGACTTTAAGGGTGATGTTGAGAAAAGAATTAAAGAGAATTATAATATTTTAAATTCTATTTTCCCTCTCATGTTTTATCCCATATGCAAGAGGATTTTAGAGACTCCAAGATGAAAAAGTATAAAAGGAGGAAATGACTCTTCATTTGATATGCTTGGATTATTATTTTTCTCTCTCGTTGAGATATTCCTGTGAGGGTTTTTGGAGCTTGGCTCCCTAGTTTGGTATTGTCTTGCTGAGATGAAAACCTCTGCAAGATTGGAATTTATCTTTGGCTTGGTGGATGAAAACCTCTGCAAGATAGGATTTTATCTTTGGCTTGGTGGACGAAAACCCACTTGGTCAATTTGTGGAGGCTTCATCTAGAGGTCTCATTTGTGCATTCAATGGATACATTTTGGAGTTGTTTTGAGCACGAAAAGAAGATATCCTTTCAAGGAGTTCTTTATTGTAGACTTGAAGGATGAAGTTTAATGCACACTTTCCCATGCTAGTCGTACTACTCCAGCAGGGTCATACCCTCTATAGACAACATTTTGAAGTGATTTTGGTTGGTTTTGGGGCTGTATTTCTCCTTTAGTCTGATTGATTATAAGTTGTTGTAATGTCATAAAATGTCCCCTTGGGGGCTTTTTTCCTCATTAGGTTTAGCTCCCAGGTCTTTAGAGTGCACTTGGGACATTTTAGTTCATATTTTAGTATCCTGATGGAATGAGCCCTAGGTAACATGACAAATGGGACCTAGGAGGACCCCTTGAGCTGTACCCTACCTAAAATAGGGGGGAGGACTTAGGTGCCCGTGCCCTAGTCCTGCCCTATTTTGGGGTAGCCCTAATTTCTAGGTGTCGGTTTATGACCATTAGGTGGTAATTTTTTCGACATGATAAAGTTTAATTTTTAAATCTTGGTGGGAATGCTTGTATGTGCATATATAAGCATGTGTAGGCATTCATTTGTAAACTAGATTTCAATTAGATGATCATTGTGAACTCTAGGCATTCTCAAGGTGATTCAAGGCTTTCTATTATGTTGCAAGAGTAGACTTGTCTGTTTTGTGCGTTGATATTTGTAGAATTGAGCATCAATCTTCTCATGGCATGAAGAGCATCTTCCTCCATGAGAGCTTCACTACAAGGTAACATATCATTATGTTTTTATCATTGATTCCTTTAGTTTTTGCCTCTGCCTCACAAGGGCACACACTCTTTGTCTAACAATGGTGTTCAAAGACTTAAGTGTCCTTTAGGGCTTGACTGAGGCAAGCCTCTAAACACCACAACCCCCAAACCAAGTCTTGTGATTGTAGGTTACAGGTGTCGCATTTGGGAAAAGTGGAGTTGCGGGAAGGAGTGACAAGCATCAAGGATTCAAGATCTAAAGAAAAGTCAGACAAAGGAGCACTTCTAGGACTAGGGCACCCACAACAGTGTCCTCCATAGACAGATTTCAAGAAATAGAAGTTACAAGGCTGATCAGTGTCGGAAGGAGGTCTAGATTCCCTAAAAAAGTAGGTACCTTGGACTTGGGTGCCCGCACCAGTGTTCCTGACTATTCCACCTTAGAACCCTGAAAACAAGTATTCTATGATTTGTCATTTTACTCCCGTCTGCAAGAGCTTTTTTTGTCTTTCATCAATTTGTTGCCGTATTTGCATAATTAGAGTTTTAATGGTTAATTGGACATAAGAGAAGGAAAATTAATAATTAAATTCCCTAATCCAACGTTCCCTTCATTTGCAAGTGACTCTAGGGTATGATAGTGTTCGCCACTCAACCCTAGATCCTTCAATGTATGGTGAAGAGGAGGATTTAAACATCTAAAATCAAAAGATTAGCAAAATCCAATTTTCCACCTAAACATTTTTTTACATTGAGAAAATTCAAAAAAATTGAAAATTTTGAAAAATACAAAAAAATTGCATTGTTTGGCTTACTAAATTACATCAATTCTTCCTAAATTTTCCTAATTCATGATTTTTACATCAGATCTGATATAAACTACAGAAAATCCAAAAAAAATAGAAATTTACATTGTATTTTCATCATTTAATTGCTAGGGTTTTGTGGAAATTTTGACAATTTTATATAACCTAGTAATTCCAAAATCTAGGGTTTGTAGGCAAAATATTTTATCAGATTTTTCTACTAATTTAAGAGGCTCATTAGAATTTTAATTTTTTTGTAGTGTTGCATTTTAGTTTGAATTTGCATTTAGATTTAAAATATTTTCATTTTTGCATAGAAAATTTCAACAAAACTAGCAATTTTGGTGCATTTTCATTAAATTTGCATGGGCATTTTGTATGTTAAGGTTTGAAAATCATTTTTACATCTAAGAGTAAGTAAATTTCATCATAAATCATAATTCAAATTATTCACATAGAATTTTGTCGCAAGATCTCAAACTTGGGGCTTCAAAAACGATGATTTTCAATAAAATTGGCCTTATCGACTTTCTAAACTTGCACTATATGTGTGTTGTCAAAGATATTTTTGAATTAATTTTCTATTATCAGGGTAATAATTTTTTTCCCCTCATAAAAAGTTTCACAACACCCTTTTATCGGGCTCTTGTAGTGAAAATTTTGCAAAAAACCACACATTTTAGCTATTTTGTCCCTAGGGTTTGACCTAGTTTGCACTCTAAGCATGTTGTGATCAATTTTATGGATTTAGGTGACTGATATTATTGATATTATTCTCTATACCTCCTAAAATTCCTTACAACACCCCTTTTGCTAGGTCTTGGAGTTGAAAAACTGTGAAAAATAGCCTATTTTTGCTATATTTTCACTAGGGTTTTACCTTAAGTGGCACTAAAAGCATGTTGTGCTGGGTATTTTAACACCAAGTGGCTGTTATTACTGATATTATTCACTTTCCACCATCATTTTCCTCACAACACCCTTTTTTATGCTCTTTTGCATTGAATTTTGGCGAAAAAAGTGCCTATTTTGACATATTTTCGCTATATTTTGACTTGGCATTATCTTGGATTTGCATCAAGAGTGTGTTGAGAGTGATTATATTGCTGTTTTGGACTGATATAAAACATATAACTTGCTTCCCTTGATCAAAATCCTTACAACATCTTTTGTTTCATTCATTTGCATTGGAAAAAGTACAAAAAAATCAAGCATTTTAGGCTATTTTTGCATATAGTTTTGCACTTGTCTTTTGCACCAATTTTGAAAAGCTTTCAAAATATTATTTTACATTCATTTGGAGACATATAGAATGGCTACTTCTTTGGAAGAATTATTTTCATACATCATAGACATGGATCATTTCTCTAAATTCACTGATAAACATCGTCAAGTTTTGGAACAAATAGCACACATTCATGATGTTGATCTCTCCATGTGCTCCACATATGAAATCCTTTGTTATATATCTGATTTTGATAGCTTCACAAACTTCATGGGAATATAACCTTGGATATTGGATGATCTCACTAAATTCATTATCAATAGTATATATACTAGTGATGACCTCAAGATGTTAGATGAAGCCTTAGAAGACTTTATTGAACATTCCATTATGACACCTATTGCTAAAACATGTGATGATAACTTTGGTTTACCTTATGATTCTTCTCCCAAAATTTTTCCTCCTCATGAGGACACTTTGGTGCAAGAGGGTGATTTCATTGATACATCCCTCACCATCATACCACCACCTTCCCATTCCATTGCTCTCCCTAGCCAAGATGAAGCATTGGTGAATGAGGAGATTCCTTTAAAAAAGGACATGCCATGGGTCAATAATGATTTTTCATCTAACAACAATAAAAACTCTCTCACTATGATAGTGCATGAAACCTCTACGGATCATCCCATCAACCTTCTTCCTTTAGTTGATTGTTCACAAACCTTGGATTTCACTAAGGAAGAGAAGACCTTTAATGTCCCTCCTTTGTTTGAACATTCAAGTTATTTGAACATCACTAAGGATGTAACCCTAGTGGATGAGAAGTCTCTCACATTAAATCCCTCAAGGATGGATGTTGAGATCACTCAAAATAATTTTCTTCTCCCACCACCTAAGAGGATAGAAAATATGTGTACTAATGAACTTCAACTAGTAAACATTCCACCTAACATTGAGTCAAACCAAGATGCATTTAAGAGTGAACAAAAGAATAATTACAAAGACTTGGCAATAGTACCTTATGTTTGCAAATGGAAAGAGAATGATTTAATTGTTGATGACTTCTAGCATGAAGACCCTACAGGTAAGTATCTCTAACCTTTTATTTCTCTTGTGATGTGCTTCCCCCGTGATGTGTTATGTGTTGTTTAGGCCTCCTGGAATGACCTCGGATTCTCCTGTAAGGTTCAGGATACTAGGAGACCACCTCTGTAGTGACATTCTTCTATTTGTATCATCATTCTTCTATATTGTCTCTCTCTCTCTTTGATTTCATTGTTGTGTGTTGTGTCTTACGGACATAGCATTGTGGTTGGTGACTTGGGGACACCCTCCTATGTGACTGTCCCTAAGACACTTGTTTTCTCCTCTCTTATTTATTGTTTCCCTTCCTCTAGTGTTTCCATCTAGCAGGCGGATGACGACAAACATTTATACTGATGTGGACCTAGTGTCCCTTTCAAGAGAAATCAAAAAATGGACTTAGTTCCTAATATGATGATGGGGTTGTATATTTTATTTGACACTTGGCTAGTGGAAGCACTTGTGGTTTCCGTGTACTGAATTTTATGATGTTTCTATCGCATTTATAAACCTTAACAATACTGTTGCTTCATGCACCTTTGTTTGCCTTTAAATCTGGCCTTGGTGGTACTTGATTTAGAGAGATTCATGATATAGCCCCATGGTTATCCTCAAACTCTGGATTCATTGTATAATCTTGACTCTTTGTGTGGTTAATCATATGCATTGATGTTGTTTATCATGATGTTGTAGACACTAAGATGTTTCTTGCAGGGATGTGTTTGTGGGAACATTTGGCGATCGTAAAGTACATGTCACCTCCAAGGGGCATGGGCTTTGCTAAAGTCAGTGTTCCCTTGTGTGTTTTATTCCTACCTTAACATTCTTGATATTGATAACTGATATCAACCACCTTAAGGTGGGGGCATATATAAGGTAAGTTGTCTGTTATAGATGTTAGCAATGTGCTTGTCCTTAGATGCAGAGACTTGCTCCCCAGAGTAGTGCATTGTGTATCTTGAGTTTGTTTACAATCAATCAATCATGTAATCCCTCTACGAAGGTAGGATATCAAGCATATCCTTTTTCTTAAGCACTCTACAGAGGCAAGGATGATGTATTTCTCAGAGCAGATTGCATCATCTTGTCATTTTCAAAAGTCCTCTACGGAGGTGGGGAGCAGTTCTGTGACTGACTCAACCCTTAAACATGTCTTCAATGATTGTTGTGGCAAAGCCCAATCGTTAGTGTGTGCCTATAATGTGCCTGAGATGGTGTTGGACCTAGAAATAGGTACACTCCATCGCTTGTCTGTCATGTGTGTCTTCAAGTGTGTGTGTTTTAGCGTGCTTATTTTGTGTGGTGTGTTTGTTGTCCCATATGCAGAGACCAGCACCTTTGAGTAGTACTTTGTGCATTTTGGGAGGTTTTACGTGTATTACGTGTGTGTTGCCCCATATACAAAGACCAACACCCCTGAGTAGTGCTTTGTGTATTATGGGAGGTTTGTTTACTTTCCAGTACTTGCATTTGCATTTCATATATATGAGAAAAAGAAAAGAAAAGATATCATTTATGTCTTCCATCCATTAATGTGTCTTCTATGCATTGACTATCTTCGCCGTGTTCTGCGTGACTATAACTGTCTTCTCCGTGTTTTGCGTGCCTATTACTATCTTCTATGTGATTGACGTGTCTTCTCCATGCTTGATGTGTTTGTTGTGTTTGTGACCTTACATTAATGCATGTATTGGCCTTGCGTTTATACATACATTAAAGTGGGGGCTAAATGTAATGTCAGAAAATGTCCCCTTGGGGGCTTTTTCCTCATAAGGTTTAGCTCCTGGGTCTTTAGAGTGCACTTAGGACATTTTAGTTCATATTTTAGCATCTTGATGGAATGAGCCCTAGGTAACATGACAAATAGGATCTAGGAGGACCCCTTTAGCTGTACCCTGCCTAAAATAGGGGGGATGACTTGGGCACCCGCACCCTAGTCCTACCCTATTTTGGGGTAGTCCCAATTTTTGGGTGTCAGTTTATGACCATTAGGTGGTTTTTTTGCCGACACGGTAAAGTTTAATTTTTAAAATCTTGGTGAGAATGCTTGTAGGTGCATATATAAGCATGTGTAGGTATTCATTTGTAAACTAGATTTCAATTAGATGATCATTGTGAACTCTAGGCATTCTCAAGGTGATTCAAGGCTTTCTATTGTGTTGCAAGAGCAGACTTGTATGTTTTGTGTGTTGATATTTGCAAATTTGAGCATCAATCTTCTCATGGCATGAAGAGCATCTTCCTCCAGGTGACATATCATTGTGTTTTTATCATTTATTACTCTAGTTTTTGCCTCTGCCTCACAAGGGCATGCACTCTTTGTCTGACAATGGTGTTTAGAGACTTAAGTGTCCTTCAGGGCTTGACTCAGGTAAGCCTCTAAACACCACAATCCCCAAACCAAGTCTTGTGATTGCAGGTTACAGGTGTTGCATTTGGAAAAAGTGGAGTTGCATGCATCAAGAATTCAGGATCTGAAAAAAAGTCAAGCAAAAGAGCATTTTTAGGACTAGGGTGCCTGCAACAGTGTCCTCCATAGATAGATTTTGGGAAATAGAAGTTACAAGGCTGATCAGTGTTGGAAGGAGGTCCAGATTCCCCAAAATGGTAGGTACCTTGGACTTGGGCACCTGCACCAGTGTCCCTGACGTTTCAACCTCAGAACCTTGAAAACATGTATTATGTGATTTGTCATTTTACTCCTGTCTACAAGAGCTTTTTCTGTCTTTCGTCAATTTGTTGTTGTATTTGCATAATTAGGGTTTTAATGGTTAATTGGACATAAGAGAAGGAAAATTAATAATTAAATTCCATAATCCAAGTTTCCCTTCATTCACAAGTGACTCTAGGGTATGATAGTGCTCATCACTCGACCCTAGATCCTTCAATGTACGCTGGAGAGGAGGATTTAAACATCTAAAATCAAAAGATTAGCAAAATCCAATTTTCCACTTAAACAACTGTAGGAATGACTGATGAAAAACAAAAATAAAAGACAGTGATTAGAGTGAGAATTGGGCTAGTTTATAGCCACAGTAGGGCTGTACAAGTTTGGAGCAAATCATGGGTTTTTATTGACAATAAAAGTTGTCTTTTGGGCTTCATTCTCCTACAATCTAGGTGTCTAGGGATTGATATCAAGTTGCCAATAAGTGTAAAATAATATCTCTTCCATTTCTTGGAGTTGGAGCACATTTTCTATGTCTTGTAGTGTTGGATCTCCATCAGCATTGGTATGAAGTTGTAAAATTCCATATGGGTATGTTATGATAATTCATATTTTGGCTTCCTTCAATCTAGGTCTTTGTTAGTTTATTGATATCTCTTTTAGTTTTTCTAGGTTTTCAGTATATTGCTCACATTCTATGTATTTCATGCAAAATTAAACATGCAAGCAAAACCCACGAAACCTTGAACATCAATCAAGAAGAAAACAAAAAATATACAGAGTGGAAAATATATATACAACAGGGGTGTCTATTACAGTGGTACCAAAGCAGGTGTATCTTGCCAGCCTATTGGGTTACTTCTCATTCATTGCAGATTTTCAAAGTGTGGAACAAATTTCAGCCTACGTGTGGGTGATCAGCACTTACATGTGTGTTCAGTAATTTGATAGTTGAGATATTTTTATCAGTGAATTCATGGCATTCCTCGTGAAGGGTGATCTATAGGAAAAATGTTTTGATGTAGGATGGAAACTAAAATTTTTGCCATGGACAAATGATATTCTTAGCACTTTGGAAGAAATTTAGAAACATTTATCTAAGATCCCTCAAGTACCTTCTAAGTCAATGTGGAGGGCTTTGGTTCCTTCAATGATTTTGTTGTGTAGGCCCGAGTTGTTGAGACATCTAGACAAGAATGTAAGATTAGCTGTTATCACATGCATTAATGAAATCATGAGAATTTTAGCTCCCGAAGGACCCTATAAAGATGACTTAATGAAGGAGATTATACAGTTGATTATTGGAAGTTTTCATGGCTTGAGTGATACTAGAAGCTTATCTTTTAAAAATATTGCTAAAATGTTATAGATTATGGCTCAGGTTAGGTCAGGTCATATGTCTTGTTGATTGATCTTAGGTGTGATAATTTAATTCTTGAAATGTTCCATTGTTTCTTTGACAAAATCAGAACATATCATGCGGATGATGTTAAAGCAACAATACAAACTATCTTGTCTATGATTTTAGATGAAGATACTGATATCTCCAAGTTGTGATTATCTAATTTGCTAAGTATTTGGAGAAAAGAACATGTTTCACCTGCAACACATTGGTTGCCAAAGACATTGGTTGAGCAAAAAATTGAGAAAATTATATATCTCTTGACAGAAGAAGAATGTATTGCTTGTGGTTTACAGGTTACAAGGATGAGCAAGAATCATTTGAGAAGAGAGCCACATTGTTTCACATGCCAAGAAGCTTGGACATCTAGTCATAAATTTGGGAACAACAAAGAATGTGAAAGAGAAACTTCCACTTCCTATTCATTGCAACCAAATAATAATGAGAACAAAGAAGATGACAAAGATGAACTTGAGCCTTTATATGATGAAAACAAGATCATTAATCAAGAGACATGTGAAGGAGAACTTACTGATTTGGGAAAGACTACAACAGAAATTTGTGACACTGGGCCTCACTTTGATGAAGGTCTTGAAGATACTACTTTTGAGAATGAATTAAAAATGATTGATAGATTACTAGAAGGTGACTTTGCAAGTGAGCCTGAGAGCATTGATACTAAAAGTCTTAAGTCATCAAAGGACCAAGGTGAAAAGTATGCAAATAAAGACTTTAAATCAGCCATGGGTGACAAATTTGATGCTACCATAACCTTTGACCAAAGTAATGGAGATGATTCTAAGGATTGTTTGATGGGTGTGCATGCATCTATTTTGATAGGGGAAGTGTGCATTGATATTGGCAATTTAGTAATCTCTAGGATGTTAGTTGAGCCATCCCAGGAGATTCATAACAACAGTACACTTGATGAGGATGTGTATGAAGTTGATAACATACATGAGGATGCTTACCAATCGGTGAGTGATGATGATTCAGCCTCTTACCATAGTGCAAATTTCAAATCAGAAAATTTGGGTGGAGACAATTTATTAGAGGGATCTAATCATTTGGCAAGGCAATTGAAGGTGAATGAAGGCATGATTGACAAGGGTTATTGTACCTCATCATTTAATCATATTTTAGATGTCAAAATCCAGGGCTGTGTCCTCGGTTATCTACAATTAGGGATTCTACAGTTACCAGTTTTCTCTAGCTTATTCTAATGACTTTTACTAATTTAAAGAGATTGATCTATCTTCTTAATAAATGAATTCAAAGAATGTTGGAAATAGGATTGAATAGTAAATTACTCAAATCAAATCTATAAACTGCAACATGCATCTATCTATCAAAATTAGTAAGTATTCTATAAAGCAAAAGTTGAAATAACAAAATAGTGGTACTAGCCTTCTACCTTGGTGGTGAGAGTGGGACCTTGCTTCACACCCTTAGGGCTGAAGACTACAGTAAGGAATCAACACAAAAGAATAAGATCACAACTTAATTCAGTCCAATTTCATTTGCTTTGTATTCAGAGAAATATTGATATCTAAATGAGATTACAGAAAATCTAGAATAAGAGTCACCCTTTTCTGCTACTTCTATAAGTATATATAAAATGAGTGATGACATATCACTTATCTTATCTACCAGTTCTTCTATGAGATGACATCCATCTCTTTATTATACTAGCTATCTAACTATAGAAAATAACCATGCAATAAAAATAGATTGAGTGGAATAGAAGTCCACTCTAAATCTAAGTTTGAGTCTTAATACATTTGGGTAGCGAGGCCCTGAAAATATGGATATTAAATTAGTTTTATCAGTAACTCAAGGAAAAACTAAAAAGAGATAAAAACTCTCAACAGTTAACTAGAGATGGCCCTTAATCACTCTAGTGATGATTTGAGTAATATCAAGGCTATTATGATCACTGCTGAAAGTAACTGATCGATGTTATGTTGGAAATCTACTATGTTCTAAAGAGGCACTGAAAATGTATGTCTCTGTCTGCAGCTCTAGAGATATAATTGTGGCCTTCTTGCTAAGCTCTGGAGATACTCTAGACTTCAGTCCAGCTCCAGAGATGCTTTTCCTCTTTACTTCAAAACTTCTAATGTCATGGTATTCTGGTATGGTCTTCGGAGATCATTAGGACTACCTCCAGAGATGTACAAAATTGCCATCCCGAACATCTACACTTGTTGATTCAAAAAGAGAAGTTTTTCTGCATATTTCCATCAATTCCATGCACATTAGTCCTTTAATCAAAAATCATGATCTTAAGTAATTTATCTCCAATTAATCATTATTTAGAACAATCTTGCTAGCCTATTCAGGTGCAGACATCAAGAAAGATGGGATCAGAAAGGATTAAAAGAGAGATAAAAAGATGTATTTTATGGGTGCTACTTGGCACTCATCATCCCCCCATACCTAAGGTTTAACAAGTCCTCCTACTTCTCACAATCTGGATTTATTTTGGTGGAGTAGCCTATCAGTCAAGCTATAGTATTGTGCATAGGTAGACCAAGTGGTGCGGTTGGTATTACTATTTCCTCTGTACTGATCAACTTGCTTTAACCACTCTTGTAATTTTTCATCTTCCATTTGCTCAGCCCAGACAGGGAGTGGTTCAATAATGAGAGGGGCCCTGAAACGCCAACCTATCCACTCTTGTTTATGTTTATCCATCATTTTGGATATTAACCTTTCCTTCCTCATAAATAACCTTAAGTTTGTAGGGGTTACCACCTCTCTCATTTTCTACTCTGAGTTCAGAATATTCCACCTTTTCTTTGCTATTGCAAGCACTGGATTAGCTGAACTGCTCATAAAAAGACCAAAATCAATGGAACACTCTTGCATATTTTTTAGGTATAATGGCAAAATTTTGTTCTGACTTTTAGGGTGATAGACATATGCCCTGAATTGGACCTCAAAAGATCGACAATTTGGACACTCATTCCTGATGAAAAGATTTGTTTATGTATCCTTCTTGAGGTGAGCCTCCATTCGCTCATTCCAAATCTGATGATTCTTCATCATGGACATGAATGCTTTGAGCTGGTGGTCCCCTACAAAATACTTAAGGATGAAGGTCATATCGTCAACACAGAATCCATGTAGATATAATTCACACATTAAATTTTTGTCTTCATTAGAACTCCTTGTATAGGCTTCCATGAACCCCTCTATTGTTTATGTGTTCTCAAGCAAATCAGACAGAACTAAAGACAACTTTCTTTACAGGACCCTTTCTTGTAAAAACATAGCATAACTGGCACTTGGAGCTCTGTAGGATAAAATCTCAGAAGAAATGGAGGCTATCTGAATGACTCTTTCCTCTAGGGTTTCCACTCTTTTTTTCATGGCAGTAACTGCCCTCTGTAATTGCAACATAGGCTTAGAAGCCTCATATTCTCTACATCTCCTTTCCCAATGAAACAAGGCCTTAGTAATATCAATGGGGATCGGACCCACATATGGATCTATTTGTACCTGTTGTTTACTGGTTTCTCTTGGGCCAACCAACTCTTGAATATACTCCTCTTGTTCATCTATTTTGTTGTTGGCCCAAGTCAATTGCTTATCTTGGCTCTATACTTTCTCAATTAATTCTACAATTACTATGAGACCATTGTCTCTAGCCTTGGTAAGATTAGAGATACTTTGTACTGCCTCTATCTCCTTTTCCTTCATGATTTTAGTTGTCTCTATCTTCTGGGCTTCTAGTTTTGCTTCCCTCTCTTGAATTATTTGGTCTTTACTTTGGAGCTCTATTTGTAGTTTTTCAATTACTTGTTTTTGCTCCATAACTATTTCCATTCTGACCTTCTTGAGGTTAGTGATAATCTAATTTTTCCTCCAAAGTAATCTTTTTAGATTATCAATTTCTTCTAACAGTTGTTGCTCTTTTGAAATCTCAATATCCTCTTGATCAGAGGGATGAGAAAAAGTTCTTGTTTCTGTAGTTGCCCTAATGGCAAAGTATAGAAAGTTGGGAATGTTTATGCTGAATTTAGGGTGTCCATTCCCATGCCTCAAGAAAATCAATATTTTCATTATTGGTCCTAAAACTAAGGAAAATTGACCATCACATGTGAAATATTTCATTAGCCATGTAGCTACAGATTGCCAAGGGTTTGGAAGTGAGGACCTAAGAATTCCTTTAACCTCATTTTTATTTAAATGCAATTATATTGCAGGTTCACCTTCAATAGAGAAATTCCTAATCAAATCAGCATATAAGGTTTTCAGATGATAGAACCTCTGACCTTGTTTAGGCAACCCAAAAATATGACTAATAGTAGTTGTAGAGAGATTGATTTGGACTCCCCTTATAGCTGTCTAATTGTCCCTCAGGTTTCTTAGGAACTCATCAACAATATCTTCTTGAAACCCCTCAAATTTTTCTAGAAATTCCAACTATCCTGCATTCCTCAGAATGTCTGCTGCCGCGTCATCCTGTAAAAGGCCTATAGCACTTTTTGGCTTTGATTTCTTCTTAACCCCCATTTCTAAATTCTTTTCCTATCCTCTATTCTTACAATCCTTCCTCACTCTGTAGGCTCCGGGGAACTATTTCAGCTGACTCTGTTCTTCAGGGTATGTTACAGTTTTGAATGAGGATTATTATGTCAATTTACTTAATGGCTTAGGCTTATGGAGAAAGAACTAAAAATTAGTTAGAGCGTTTATGTGGTCATAAATGAAGTAGAGTGATGGGACACTCCGTAGGCATGGTGATTGATGCAGGAGCATCCAGTGGTGTAAGGGTAATCTTGAATCACCCAAAAAGAAGTTAATTCAAAATCATTGTAGTTGTTTTCATTTCTTTCCATAATTAGTGTTTCTGGTTCCATAATATCCAAAATAATGATGTAGGACTTTTAGTTTTTCCAAAATAGCTAAAAATAGCAACCTGCCTGTTTTGAAAGTGTACCTGCCATTTTAGGAAAGTTTGCATTTGGGTACGGATTGAAGAAAAAACTTACAAAAAGTTACATAACAAAAATATAAGACCTTTGGTGAAGGAATCAGGTAAAGACCATTTGTGAGCTAAAAGATATTAAAGTTTTTGTTTTCTGAAAAGCCCCTAAAAATTTCTAAAACGAGATATGAGGCACTAAAACATCCCATAACATCCTGAAAAGTTGATGAAAATATGTTTATAGATTTTTGACGTGATAGTTCACATCACGAGATTTTTAGCGCTTAAAACAGTTCGTTAATCGGACACCCGGATCAAAAGTTATGCTTCCCAGAAGTTGACTTACTTTTGGAGGGAGTTGCAAATTTCAAAATTTAGCTGGAGGCCACCAAAAAGTGCTATTTATGACTATTTTGGGAACCTTGGGCAGCAGTAGACTTAAGGGGGCAAGTGTGGGGTCAAGAATAGGTAGGAAAATAGAAACCCTAGCTGATTTGGAGTTACAAAAAGTAGAAGATTCTAGAGCCTAGTGAGGTGTAGCTTTAGTGTGTTGCAGCCTATGGAGGATTGATTCCTTAGATTGTAATTGAGCTTCTGTAATGTAATGAGTTTCCCAGATCAATAAATAAATATTCTATTTCCTATATTTTATTTCTATTTTTGTGTGTTTTATGATTTACCCCCTTCATCAAGTGGTATCAGATCAAGGGTTCCTGAGTGTGTAGACAGATCGCTGACTGGGAGGCAATTTGCACCAGGACATGAGGTTGTGGGTTTGCTGTGGAGATCAAGATGCCTCCACGAAGAAATCATATTGGGAGGAATGCTTTGAGGGAAGAGGGTTTTAGAGCCCTACAAAGGCAAATTGATGCATTGCAAGAGGAGCTACGAAGAGGGTTTGACCTGATAACAATAGAAGAAAACAAAGATGAAGCTAAGGAAGAGCTATCTGAGGAAGAACAAGAAGCTGTAGGAGATCCTGTAGAAGTTAGGTTGTTGAGGGTCATTTCAATGATTAGAAAGAGGCCCAGGATCAAAGTTTCTACATATTCTAGAGATTTGAATCCGGAATAGCTTATTGATTGGATCAATGACATGGAGGAGTATTTCAAGTATGAAGATGTGGAGGACCCAGATCGGGTCAAGTTGGCAAAAACAAAGTTAAAGGGCCATGCCAGTATTTGGTGGAAGGAGGTCCAATTAGAGAGGAACAAAAGAGGAAAAGGAAAGATCACCAGATGGGATCAGATGGTGGAGAAACTGAAGAAGAAGTTCATTCTTGTGGACTATGAGATGGAGTTGTTGAAGAAGCTGCAAGGACTAAAGCAAGGTAACAAGTCTGTCAAGGAGTATACAGAAGAGTTTTATAAGATTACTATCAGGACAAGCCATACAGAGCCCAACAAAGAGAAGGTAGCCCGTTACATTAATGGGTTGAGGCCGAGTATTCAAGAGGAGCTGAGCCTAGTCAGAATGACCACCATAGAAGATGCATACCAGTTTTCCCTGAAGGTCGAAGAGAAGCTGAATAAAAGATTTTATAGCAAGCAAAGGGGAAGAGGTCAAGTCAAAAGGATTGGTGGAAGACCCTATGGAGGCCGAAATGAAGATGCAAAGAAAAGTGAAGAAGTTGGCACCAGTCGAAACTAGAGAGGAGATAATACCTACCTCCCTCATGACCAGAACAATGGTGAGCAAAGAGGAAGAGGAAGAGATAGACCTGGGCAAGGAACTGGAAGAGGATGTTTTAGAGGAACCTATTTCCAATGTGGAGAAGAAGGGCATTAAGCATATGAGTGTCTGCAACATCAAGGAAGGATAAATAGAAGACCTGAAGGTAATGCATGAGTTACACATGTAGATGAAGATGCACAATCTAAGCATTTTGAAGATGCTAAAAGGGGAGAAACCCTAGTTGTTAGAAGAGCTTTGCTGAATGAGGAGAAAGAACCCAATCAGAGGAAGAGTTTATTTTGCACAAGGTGCAAATGTGAAGGTAAGTTTGTGGCATTATTATTGACAGTGGAAGTACTAACAATCTTATTTCAGAGGAGATGGTTGACAAGAAGAAAGCATCCACATCCATATCGGATTGCATGGTTGCAAAAGGACCACCGAGCTTTGGTCAATGAGTAATGTTTAGTGAAGTTCAAGATTGGGGACTACCATGATGAGGTGTTGTGTGATATCATACCAATGGATGCATGTCATATGTTGTTGGGGAGGCTGTGGCAGTATGATAGGAGCACTGTCCATGATGGTTGTGCAAACACATATTCCCTAACAATGGATGGAGTTCATCACAAGTTGAAGCCCTTGAAGGAGGTGGAAAAAAAGGTATACAATACTACCAGAATTTGCTTGGTAGATGGTAGAAAATTTATAGAGGGTGTGAAGCATGAGCATCATTGCTTTGCATTGATTCCTAAGATTAGTCAAGAGAAATGTGAAGATGTACCAGCAGAAGTTTTAGATATGTTGGGAGAATTTTAGGACAATATCTTTGATAATGTACCAGAGGGTTTACCACCAGTAAGGAAGATAATTCATCAAATGGATTTGATACCAGGAGCTAGCTTGCTGAATAAGGCAGCCCATAGAATGACTCCAGCTGAGAGTGAAGAGTTGAATAGACAAGTTCAGGAGTTGTTGAGAAAGGGATTGATAAGAGAGATCCTAAGTCCCTGTGCGGTACTTGCAGTACTAGCACCAAAGAAAGATGGAGAGTGGAGAATTTGTATAGATTCTCGATCCATAAATAAGATCATGATCAAGTACAGGTTTCCATTGCCAAGAATGGATGACATAATGGATTGTTTGAGTGGAGCCAAGTACTTCACAAAAATTGACCTGAAGAGTGGGTATCACCAAATCCAAATCAGAGAAGGAGATGAATGGAAGACAACCTTCAAGACATAGGAGGGTTTGTATGATTGGTTAGTCATGCCATTATGGCTAACCAATGCATCAAGCACATTCATGCAGCTCATAAACGAGGTACTGAAAGAATTTTTGGGAAGTTTTGTTATTGTCTATTTAGATGATATTATGATTTTTAGTAAGACTTGGGATGAGCATTTGATGCATATTAGAAGAGTTTTAGAGAAGCTGAGGGAGGAGAAGTTGTTGATTAATCTAAAGAAATGTAGTTTTACAAAGAAGGAGTTGGTATACCTGGGATTTGTTGTCTCAGAGGTAGGTCTAAAGATGGACCCAGAGAAGGTGAGGGCTACCATTGAATGGCCTATGCCAAGGAGTGCTTCTGAGGTAAGATCTTTTCATGGTTTGACAAGTTTTTACAGAAAGTTTACCAGGAATTTTATTAGCATTTGTGCACCCCTAACTGAGACAATGAGATGGGATAGAAAAGAGTTTAGATGGACTAAAGGAGCAGATAAAAGCTTTGATACATTGAAGCAGAAAGTCACAAAGCAACCTATTTTGGCACTTCCATATTTCAATAAGGTATTTCAGGTAGATTGTGATGCTAGTGGTAGTGCTATAGGAGTTGTTCTGAGTCAAGAAGGTAAACCCATTGCCTATTTTAGTGAGAAGCTTAATGATGCCAAGAAAAAGTATTATGTTTATGATCAGGAGTTTTATGCAATAGTTCAGGCTTTGAAGAAATGGAGACATTATTTGTTGCCAAAGGAGTTTGTTTTATATACTAATCATCAGGCTTTGCAGTATCTTAATAGTCAAGGAAAGTTGAACCAAAGGCATTTAAAATGGGTTGAGTATTTGCAGAGCTATACTTTTGTTTTGAAGTACAAGAGTGGGAAGTCCAACAAAGTTGTAGAGGCCTTGAGCAGAAGGCAAAATTTGTTGACAGAAATGAAGATAGAGTTTATTGTGTTCGATGAGCTCAAAAGTTTGTATCCTAAATATCCAGATTTTATAGAGGCCTGGAAAGCTTGTTTGGAACCTGTTACTTTGGACAAGACAAAATGGTTGGATTTCATAATCCAAGATGGCATGTTGTTTAGAGGAAGCCAGTTGTGTATTCCAAGGAGTTTGATGATAGAGAACCTGATTAAGGAGAAGCATAGTGGAGGATTGGCTAGACACTTTGGTTGAGATAAGACCATTGCTATTGTTGGTGAAAATTATTATTGGCCATAGTTATATTAGGATGTGAGGAAATTTGTGCAAAGTTGCCGAGTATGTCAGATGGTGAAAGGAGCAAGTTAGAATATAGGTCTATATCAGCCATTACCTATACCAGAGAAGCCATGGGATGATATTAGTATAGATTTTGTTCTTAGTATACCAAGGACACAGTGAGGACATGATTCCATTTTTGTGGTGGTGGACAGATTCTCAAAGATGGCACATTTTATTCCTTGCAAGAAGACTAATGATGTTGTTCATATTGCAGACTTATTTTTTAGGGAGGTAGTGAGATTACACAGTCTAAAAAAGAGCATATTTTTAGATCGAGATACCAAGTTTGTTGGTTGTTTCTGGAGGACATTATGGAAGAAGTTGAAGACAAATTTGAAGTTCAGTTCTACACACCATCCATAGACTGATGGACAGACAAAAGTGGTGAATAGGAGTTTGGGTAACTTGCTATGATGCTTAGTAGGAGATAAGCCCAAGGGATGGGATTTGATTTTACCACAGGCAAAATTTTCTTACAACAATTTTGTCAATAGGAGTACTGGTAAATCACCATTCCAGATTGTATATGGAAATAGCCTGAGAAATGCTTCTGAGTTAAGGAAGCTGGACAAAGGAGAAAAGACAAGTGCTGAAGCTGAAGACTTTGCAGAACATCTGAAGAATTTGCATGAAGAGGTGAGAAAGCACATTAATAAGATGAATATTCAGTACAAGCCTAAGACAGATTAGAAGAGGAGGTATAGGGAGTTCCAGGTAGGAGATGAAGTGATGGTTCACTTGAGAAAAGAAAGGTTCCAATTGGAACATACAATAAGTTGAAAATGAAGAAATTTGGACCATGTAGAATCCTGAAGAAGCATGATTCAGGAAATGCGTATGAGGTAGAGCTGCCAAGTGGGATCAATATTTCCCCTATTTTCAACATTGCTGATTTATCAGAATATCATGAAGGTGGAATAGAGGATGGACCAACAGAAGTACAGTGGAGTATTCTGGCATCTACTTCAATGGAGGGGATAGAAGAGATCTTGGATAGCCATGTGGGAAGAAGTACTTGGAACAAGCAATATGAAGAATATCTGGTAAAATGGAAAGGAAGGCCTATTGAAGATTCTTCTTGGTTGTCTAAGGTAGAGGTTGACCATTTTGGTTTTCCTCACACAAACATCTGAGACGTGACAGGGTCACTTCTCAAAATTACCCTGGGTGTCTAATGTAGGAGCATCTAATGGTGTACGGGCAATCTTTCATCACCCAAAAATAAGTTAATTCAAAATCACTGTAGTTGTTTTCATTTCTTTCCATAATTAGTGTTTCTGGTTCCATAATATCCAAAATAATGATGTAGGACTTTCAGTTTTTCCAAAACTACTAAAAATAGCAACCTGCCTGTTTTGGAAAGTGTACCTACCATTTTAGGAAAGTTTGCATTTTGGTATGGATTGAAGAAAAAACTTACAGAAAGTTACATAACAAAAATATAAGACCTTTGGCAAAGGAATCAGGCAAAGATCATTTGTGAGCTGAAAGATATTAAAGTTTTTATTTTCCAAAAAGCCCCTAAAATTTTTTGAAATGAGATATGAGGCACTAAAACATCCCATAACATCCTAAAAAGTTGATGGAAATCTGTTTATAGATTTCCAACATGATAGTTCAAATCGTGAGCTTTTCGGCACTTAAAACAGTTCGTCAATCAGACACCCAGATCAAAAGTTGTACTTCCCGAAAGTTGACCTACTTTTGGAGGGACTTGCAAATTTTGAAATTTAGCTGGAGGCCACCAAAAAGTGTTATTTATGACTATTTTGGGAACCCTGGGTAGTAGTAGAGTTAAGGGGGCAAGTGTGGAGTCAAGAATAGGCAGGAAAATAGAAACCCTAGCTGATTTAGGGTTACAAAAAGCAAAAGATTCTAGAGTCTGGTGAGGTGTAGCTGTAGTGTGTTGTAGCCTGTGGAGGATTGATTTCTTGGATTGTAATTGAGCTTCTGTAATATAATGAGTTGCCCAGATCACTAAAGAAATATTCTATTTTCTATATTCTATTTCTGTTGTTGTGTGTTTTATGATTTACTCCCTTCATCAGTGATAGTATAACAAAGATGGCGACATGCATGAATTGGGAAAGGAAAATGATGGCAAGAGGATGTGTCATAATGATGAAACCTAAAAATAGAATGAAAAGATAGTTACTAATTAATGCTTAATTAAGATAGAATTACTTTAACCATTTTTAATGATGAGGTGTGATGTACTTGGCTGAGATGCTACAGTGTTGATAAGACTGGACGCAACGTGGCACCTGAGTAGCTTTTTGTGGCTTGAGATGACGTCAATCACTTTCATTGTCATGCAACCTGTAATCATTCTTGCTGAGTGGTTCAAGAATCCATGTATCCTAGGTGATGTCAGTACAGTCTTTGTAAGTACCTATGCAAACGAGAGTAATGATTTCTCGTGAGATACGTGTTGATTTTTTTTCTCTGCCATAAAATAGAGGATGAGCCATGATGACCTCATCAAATGGCATCTCTAATTTATTGCCTAGAGAGGTGGGTCCCCTCCCACTTATTATGGTTGTAAATAACTCTTTATTGGTGGAGTGTCGGAGGTGCTCCTAAACTGCGAAGCACCAAAGGTGTGTTTGAGTAACTCCTGACACCTGATCACCTCTGTAGCTTGATTATTCTCATCTGACATGAAGAAGGGAACCACCATTTGTTGGTTTTCAATTCCCCTGGTCGAGAAAGACAACCATTTACTGGTTTTCCATCTTCCTCTATTTTTTTTTCTTTTTTTTAGAAGGCCGCCATTTGCTAGTTTTTAACCTTCTCATCTTTTTTTTTAGAAGGCCGCCATTCATTAGTTTTTAACCTTCCCTTTTTTTTAACTACTCCAAAATTGTGATAGAGGAGGTGTCCCCTGTATCAAAGCACAAATCGTTGAGGAACTCTTCTTTAGTGGATGGCCTTTTATAGAGTCTGATTTGGTGGCCATTCACTAAGAATGTGTCTATGCTTCCATCAATAGATTCCAATAGTACTATTCCATTTTCAAAAACTTTCTTTATTTGATAAGGATCCATCCAATGAGTTTGTAATTTCCCTTTGAATTCCTTGAATTTAGAATCATAAAGAAGAACCTAATCACCTTGTTGAAATGTCCTCCTCTAGATGTGTTGGTCATGCCATTGCTTCCTTTGATACTAAACTAGTTATGTTTGTTGAATGGCCTCTGTCTGAATTTCATCCAACTCATTGAGCTAAAGAATTATGTTCTGTTGGGATATGGACAATGGTAGACCAATATCCAATGCAGTTTTAAGTGTCTAGAGTTCAAATTCTATAGACAGAATAGGTTTTTTCCCATAAACTAATTCATATGATGAGAACTTTGTTGTGGACTTCCAAGTGGTATTGTAAGCCCAAACTGCTTCAGGTAATCTATTAGCCCAATCTTTTCTATTCATTTCTACTATCCTTGTCAGAATATTTTCAAGTTCCCTACTAGTGACCTCTACCTGCCCATTGGCTTGAGGATGGTAAGGTGAAGATTTTCTGTGCTTGACTTGATATAAGTCTATGAATGCTCTGATTACCTATGAAGTAAACTGAGTTCCTTTGTCTGAAACTATGGATCTTGGGGCTCCAAACCTCAATAAAATCTTATTATAAAGGAAATCAACAACTTTTTCTTCTCATGCAAATTGCAATGCTTGAACCTCAACCCATTTAGTCACATAGTCTATGCATACTAGAATATACTCCTTGCCTGATGATGGTGGAGAAATTGGTCCCACAAAGTCTAGACCCCACTATTCAAATGGTTCCATCATTACTTGATGCAACAACATCTCCTGGGTGAAGGTTGGCTATCCCATCCTTTCGTACTGGTCACACTACTGCACATACTTCTTAGTATCCTTATGAAGAGAGGGCTAGTAGTAACCAGCTCCTAGGATCTTGTGGATAGTTATGTGGGAAAAGTAATGCCCACCAGAAGGTTCATCATGACATGCTCTCAATACATCAAAAATTTCATCAATTTTCAAACACCTGCGTAAAATGAAATCAGGACCACATTTAAACAGCAATCCATTTAACCATTTGTAAGATAAGCTTTCCTTAACTAAGTAATTTTTTCTATTTTGAGGTAAAATGGGATGGATACAAGCCTATAGCTAAACGATTAGCTATGTCAGTGAACCAAGGTACAGTAGAGGAGATAGCAAAAAGATGTTCATCTGGGAACCTATCCTCCACTAGTTGGTTTTCTCCTCCTGTATGCAATCTTGACAGAAAATTAGCAACCAAATTAAACTTGCTTAGATTATCAACTATGGTAATATCAAATTCCTACAATAGCAATAACCACCTAATGATCCTTGCACCTACTATTGGCTTATTCATTAGGTACTTGATGGCTACATGATCAATGTGTACAAATATTTTATATCCAATGATATAATGCCTAAATTTGTTTATAGCATAGATGACTGCTAAGAATTCTTTTTTAGTTGTGGTGTAATTTCTTTCTACAGAGGTAAGGTTTTTTCTTATGTATTAAATGGCATGCATACTCTCTCCTTCCTCGTTTTGTCCTAAAACTGCCCCAATGGACTCATTTGAAGCATCAATTTGTATGTGAAATGGTAAAGTCCAATTAGGTCCTCTCAAAACTAGTGTGACAATAAGCTTCTCTTTCAAGGTTTCAAATGCTGATTGACAGTCTTCTATCCATAGAAATTTTGTGTCTTTGTTAAGCAGGATAAACAGGGGGGCAACTGTTCTGCTGAAATTTTCTATGAATCTAGTAGCCTGCATGACCCAAAAAACTTCTAACATCTGTCTGATTTTTGGGTGAAGGCAACTGTGTGATCACTTCTATCTTGTTTTGATCCACTTTGATCCCATTTGCTGAAATCTGGTGTCCCAATATACAATTCCTTCTTCTACCATCATGAAGCACTTTTCATGGCTAAGGGATAATTGATTTTTCTCACAGCATTTCAGTACTTTCTCAAGGTTTGTGAGAGCTTTTTCAAAATTATCCCCATACATAGTAAAGTCATCCATATAGACCTCCATGCATTCATTAGCTAGTTTAGTAAAAATGGCTAAAACAAGCCTCTGAAATGTAGTTGGGGCATTACATAGTCCAAATGGAAAAACTTTGTAAGGAAAAGTTCCCCAAGAGTAGGTGAAAGTGGTTTTGTCCTGGTCTTCAGGTGCTACTTGAATTTGGTTATACCCACTGAATCCATCTAGAAAAGAAAAATACTTTCTCCTAGCAAGGTTGTCTAGTACTTGGTCAATGAATGGTAAGGGAAAGTAGTCCTTTTTTGTAGCTTTGTTTAGCTCCCTATAGTCAATACACACCCTCCATTTCCCATTCTTTTTAGGCACTATGACTAGGGGTGAGACCCATTGACTATCTGAGATTTCAGTCTTAACAATGTCTTTTAAAGGAGGATTCAATCTTTTCTGGGGTTGTCTGACAGGTTTAATATCCTCAGTGTATATATGATGGGTATAGATCTTAGGAGCAATTCCCTTCATATCTTGGTATTCCCAAGCAAAATCTATTAAATGACAAATCAAAAGTTGGATAAGTTTTTCTTCCTGATTTGTTGTTAACTGAGTATTGATGTTAAGTGTTTTCCCTGGTAAAATTATGACCTGTTTTGTGATTTGATCCATGGATGTAGTTAATCCATACATTGGAGTCATGGTATTGAGGGGACAAGAATGTGGAAGCAACATGTGGAACATGGCTAAGCCTCTGTAAAAGGTCTCCCCACAAGGAATGATATTTTCTAGGGCACAATGAGTAGAAGTAAGAAGTTCTCTCTTAGAATCTTGGGCAAGTTCTATCACATCCTCATTGATTAGGATGTGGGTAATGTCTTCTATTGTATCATAGTAGATTTCTTATTCCAACTATCCCAAATGTTCCTTGATGGTTACCATAGCTACTGAGGCACTGTTGTCATTGTTATCTGGTTCATCCACCCATATTCTTCCTGTATAATGTATTGATGGTTTGACTGGAGGATAGATAGATATTTTCTTCAAATCTATCCCATTAGAAATGACCATATCCCTAGTTTGACAATCAATAGATGTTGTTGTTGTAGCCAGCCATGGTCTTCCTAAAATTAGTGGATAAGTATTTCTCTGGTTTCTTGGTTCTAATATCAGGAAGTCTACTAGAAATTCTCATGATTCTATCACAATTGGTACATCAGTAATTACTCCTTTTGGGACAGCTACTGACTGGTCAGCAAGTTGAAGGATTGTAGTTGTGGATTGAATTCCTGATAGAGCTAATTTGTCCATTGTATGAACCGTCATCACATTAATTGCTGCTCCCAAGTCAACCAACACATTTGAATTTTCTACCCCTAAGATGAAACTAGTTATGATAGGATCTCCATGGTCTCCATATTTTGGGAGGAGCATTTCTCCCATCAATAGATCTACTACTTTCCCTTCCACATGGATTGTAGAAGGAAAGTTTTTCTTCCTACCCTGTGTTTTGACACAATGTTGTTTAATGAATTGATTTAGTTCTGGTACATCTTTGATTTCTTGAAGGAGAGGAATTTCAATGTTCAGTTGCCTAATTTCTTGTAAAAGTTCTGATTCCAAGTTGGATTGGACTTGTTTTTGTAAGATCTTTTTCTAGGGAACATGTTGTTTGAGCCGTTCTGGGTATGGTGCTAGTTTTTTCATTTCTGGAGCATCTCCGGAGCTTTTATCAGAAGTGTGTCCAGGAATGTTCTCTGGAGTCAGTCTTTTAGGAGTAACTCTAGAGTTATCCAAAGATGATTCTTTTAGCAGTTTTTTGGTAGTAATCTCCTCTGGAAGTTGAGTGGATGAATTTTCAGGTTCCTCATCATTGGTTACTTCAACTATAGTTGGAGGAGATGGTCTTGGGAATGCTTTCCCAGAACACAGCTAGAGATTATTTGGATATATAGAATTAATACCAACCATGTTTTCTTGCTCTGTCATGTAAATAGTTGCTCCCTATTTATTTTGTGGGTTTGGTATAGGTTGAGCTGGTAAGGGTGGTTGGCTAACTGGCTCATTTTGTGACTGACCTTGTGTGTTGGAGGGTCTAGTTAGTAAAGCTTGTTGTTGAGGTTGAAAATGTCTAGGTTGTCCCTGGTATTGTTGATTATATCCCTTTTGAGGACCCTAATAAGGTTGTATGTTTTGTGATCCAAACTATGGTGGCCACTATTGATTTTCCCAATGCTGATTTTGCCAATTTTGGTTTTTCCAATGTTGATTTGGCCAATCCTATTGTCCCCAAGGAGGATTATTCTAAGGCCCATGCCAAGTTGGATTCCATTGATTATTTCCCCAATTAGAAGGACCCCTATAAGAAGGTTGGTTTGGATACTGATTATAAGGAAAATTTCTAGCTTGTTTTTGTCCCACGTAGTTCAATTCTTCTTCTATGACGACATTCTTCTTACTCAACCTTTTTAGGGCTAGAAGATGACTACATTGATTGGTAGGATGTTCCCTATCACAAATCTGACAAATCTCTAATTTGTCTACAGAGCATTCTCTCAACAAATGCTTGTTTCTACACCTAGGACAATAGATGGAGAGTGGTTCAATTGTTCTATTTTGATCAGTTGTTCTAGATTTTACTTGAATCCCATCCAATGTGGTATTTAGTTGGACCAAAATATCTATTTTCATATTTGCAATCTCTTCCATTAGCTATCCTATTTCATTCTTCCCTTTGAAGGTTTTGGATGATCTCACTCCATCTTGGGTTCTAGAATAGTTCCTGCAGAGTTCTTCTATAGTAGGTATATCCATTTTGTTGATATTCTCTTTTCCCATTTGATCCAATGCCTATTTTGATTCTTTATCTAATCCTTTTACAAACAGGGTTCTGGCCAAAGAGTGATTTACTGGGTTACCGCACCTTCTCAAGGTGAAATTAAACATGTCCACATAGTCCTCAAAGGTTTCTTCCTCTCCTTGTTTAATTTTGAACAATTCCTCATTTTTATTACTGACTCTATAGTAATCTTGGTATTTTCCTATAAACTCTGTTTCCATCTAATCCCAAGAATGAATAGAGTTCTGGGGTAAACCCATAAACCATCTCATCGTAGAATCTTTCAGGGTTGAAGGGAATAGTTTGAGTTTTTGGTTATCTGATCCATAATTATAAGTTTGGCATACCACTTTGAATTGAAACAAAAACTAACCTGGATCCTGAGAAGAAACATCTCTGAAATTTGGCAAGTGTGCTGGTGAAATATTTTTCATAGGAGCATTGTCTCCAGCAGCCAGAACAATGGGATGTGCGAAGGTTCTTGGAGCCTAATTTTCCTCCTCTTCATGATTATCATTATTATCATCCATGACTAGTACTTGTTCTTCTCTCTGAGGTTCTAGGAAAGTAGGTTCTATCAAAGGATCTACCTAAAAATTTTGTTGTAATTCTTGGATATAATCAGTGAGTGGAAGATTTGGAGGATCTAAGGGATTATTAATTTGAGGTGTAGCTTCGAAGGTAGGTTCTAGGTTTCTTTCTTCAACAAGATCGTGTACCACCCCACTGCTTTCTCCTATAGTTTGTTGATGGGGTGTCTATTTTATGTATCTTCCTTTTAAATCTCTAGCTCTAACCATACAAATATAACCTAAAAATTATTTATCTAAGTTTCCCTAATTATCACAATATCCCCGGAAATGGCACCAAAAATGATAAGGATCATTGTACCTCATCATTTAATCATATTTCATATGTCAAAATCTAGGGCTGTGTCCTTGACTATCTGCAATTAGGGATTCTATAGTTACCAATTTTCGCTAGCTAATTCTAATGACTTTTACTAATTTAAAGAGATTGATCTATCTGTTTGCTAAATGAATTCAAAGAATGATGGAAACATGATTGAACAGTAAATTACTCAAAGCAAATCTATAAACTGCAACATGCATCTATCTATCAAAATCAGTAAGTATTCTATAATGTAAAAGATGAAACAACAAAATAGTGGTACTAGCCTTCTGCCTTGGTGGTGAGAGTGGGCCCTTGCTCCACACCCTTAGAGATAAAGACTATAGTAAGGAATCAACACAAAAGAATAAGATCACAACTTAATTCAATCCAATTTCATTCACTTTATATTCAAAGAAATATTGATATCTAAATGAGATTACAGAAAATCCAGAATAAAAGTCACCCTTTTCTGCTGCTTCTATAATTATATATAAAATGAGTGATGACATATCACTTATCTTATCTACCAATTCTTCTATGAGGTGACATCCATCTCTTTATTATACTAGCTTTCTAACTACTAAAAACAACCATGCAATAAAAATAGATTGAGTGGAACAGAAGTCCACTCTGAATCTAAGTTTGAGTCTTAATACATTTGGGTAGTGAGGCTCTGAGAATATGGATATTAAATCAGTTTCATTAGTAACTCAAGAAAAAACTAAAAAGAGATAAAAACTCTCACTAGTTAACTAGAGATGGCCCTTAATCACCCAACTAATGATTTGAGTAATATCAAGGGTACTACGATCATTGCTGAAAGTGCTTGACCGACAGCTGTGCTGGAAATCTGCTCTATTCTAAAGAGGCACTAGAAATGTATGTCTTTGTCTGTAGCTCCAAAGATGTCTAGACTTTAGTCCAGCTCTGGAGATGCTTTTCCTCTTTACTTCAAAACTTCTGATGTTGTGGTATTCTAGTATGGTCTCTGAAGATCATTAGGACTACCTCTGGAGATGCACAAAATTGTCATCCCGAACATCTACACCTGTTGATTCAAAAAGAGAAATTTTTCTACATATTTCCATCAATTCCATGCACATTAGTACTTTAATCAGAAATCATGATCTTAAGTAATTTATCTCCAATTAATAATTATTTAGAACAATATTGCTAGCCTATTTGGGTACAAACATCAAGAAAGATGGGATCAGAAAGGAGAAAAAGAGAGGTAAGAAGATGTATTTTATGGGTGCTACTTGGCACTCATCAATGATTACTTTAGCCTTATAACACTTTGATGTTGCTCAGCAGTTGGTGACACACTGTTGTTGGACTACAGGTATATATGAGTACCTTGATAGTGGACTTTCCCTTGCTAAGTTTCAGGCACTCAGAGATGCAGTTGGGATCATGAAGAATAATTACCTATAGCTGTTATCAGATAGAGATCATCTTCTCATGCTCGATGGTATTTATCATGATGCTCTAAGAGGAAATGAAGAGGAGGTTGATGAGCTCAGCTATGAGCTTGAGGTCACCACAAACTCTTTGAAGAGCACTCAATCAGCCCTTCAAGAGTTAAAGCTATGGATAAATGAGCTTACCGTGGAGTTGAGCTTGGCACAGTCTTCACCATCTACAAATACAGTTCAGGTTTCTATGGCAACAATGGGTGAGAAGCATATATCCATGGATTATGGTTGTGAGCAGGTTGAGGATGTGGTTACATCCATTACAATTATAGGTGCAGTTGATATAGATGGGATGGATGTTTTAGTTGAGAGTTACAGAGAACCACATGATGCACCAGGTTCTCCTAAGGTTAGTCCCATGACAGGTGATGTAGAGCAAGTTATTGATGGCTCTTGTGGTGTAGGAGTGAAATTTCTAGATAGTTGTGTGACAGATCACCACACTACATCATTTTCACAGGAGATATGCAGGGCATCATCTAGTGGTGTGATCGGTTCTCATGTTGATTTGTTTCCCTCTCCTAGAACCAAATCAGAGTTTTCATCCTATGCAGGTGATTGTGATAGATAGCTTATTGAGCCATAGGGATGCAGAGATTAGCTAAAGGTTACCGAGGATAAGGTTGTTCAAACCTTAACTCATATTGATAGTACCCACAATTTTGTAGAAGGTCTCTTTTGGATAGCACAATTGGAGGAAAGACAGATGGGGGTAGTAGCAGGCACATCTATATCTAATTTGTGAACTATCTAACATGCCATGGAGTGGATTAAATCAGAATACCTCCAATTGCTTTCAGATAGGGACTTTGCTATTGGGTATGTAGAGAGGACCTATAGAGTATCTACCCAATTAGCCATTCAGGATTAGAGACATGAGCCATCATTTGATTTGAGTTATGAGAGTGATGAGGAGCATGTTTCCCATAACTATGATGGTCAACCATTGACACAGGTAGGTGCTTTTTACCTTGACTTAAGAGTGAGGTGTGCTCATTATTTCTCCTTTAGTCCACACACAGATGACCTAATGATACGTAAGTGTGGATTGGCTCAGGATTTATATCATCCATTGTGGGATGAAAGGTTTCCATATATAGAAGATGGAACTAGAGATTGCAGGTGGTTGAATTAGACACATTCAGAGGATCACTTGCAGGGGAAGATAGCAGAGTACCATCATGGTGATATGTATCAAAAAGAGTTTGTAACTTTGTGGTCTCAAAAATTTCCATTGGAGACATGGCTTCAGAGAGGTGGAAGTGAAAGTAGGCATGATGGCATGTTTAGTTTTTACAGTGGTGGTGAAGGAGAGTTTTGTCATTCCCTCAATTGGAGAGGGGCAGCTTCATATCCTCCAGTACCTATGTTGGATAGTCAATACATCCATAGGAGTTTTACTGAGGATGAAAGGGGATGTTGTGGTTCAGACACTTCAAGATTTACTTACCCCTTCATGATTGTTGGATGTGAGGTTCTGATATGTTGGGATCCAGGTGGTGACATATTTGTCATGTTAGTTCAGTTGGATTTCGTCATGTTGCTTCACTACTCTCTGCATGGTGAAGATTATATCAGAGTAGCATAGTGGAAGTCAATAGGTGATGTGTATGGAAGACTTCCATATTGTTGGGAATTAAGGTGCCTCAACCTTGGTAATTCCTTGCATTATTTTGATTGTATTTATTTATTCATATCCTATGATGTAAATTAATTGTAAATTCCATTTTGTTATTTTGTGGAATGTGGCATGGTGGTGTGTCATCCTACATGGAAGATGACAACTTGTAATTTTGTCCTCATATGAGGAGATAGGTGTCCCACTTTGTGGTAGGAGCATTTTTCCATGTGTCGGCATCTTGGATGTTGTGTAAGGGAATGTTGACTGAAATGGTTATGACAGATTCCTATGAGGAAGTTATGACATGTAAGAGTCAGAAATAGAAGCTTGTAAGATAGGTGAAGACATGTGTCGAAGAGCATCTTTGAAAAAGGCATCTTTGGGTGCCCCAAGGTGGACTATGGCATGTTGTAAGAGAATATGCTATTTATAGCCTATGTATGATAGATTCTCTTATAGCAGTAAGTTGTAACTACTATGATAGATTCTATGACGATTGTAAGAGTCCTAAGAGCATTTGTCATAGCCCATTTTGGAAATAGGTGACCTATTTAGGATGGGAGCTATGGAAAAGTGTCAGAAGCATTCTACAATGTTGACCAAGTGTCCATTGGTGTGGGTTTTGGGCCATGAGTCCAAGTTGGATGCCCATTCCAAGATAGATCCAATTCTACCTTGCATATTCTATATAAACAAGTGCTTTGTTGAGTCATAGTATGAGATTGACAAGTACTATTATGCTGTCGGATTGACTCCAAACACAAGTGTCGAAGAATATTGAAGATTGCATTGCAATTGTATTGTAAACCATATTCAGTTTTGATAATACATTGTGTAGGTTTTTGAGTGTGGGGATTTTCACCCGATAAGGGTTTTCCCCACAATATATCTTGTTTCTCTTCTTCTATCTTCTTTCTACCTCTATGTGTATTGCTGCAATATCTCTGTTAGATGTTTCATGTTGTTGTAATTGTAAAGATTAAATTGAATTTGCATAGATCTCCCCTCATTAGATTAGTATAGGAAGTGATTTCCGCACACCTAGCTTCCTTTCAGTTGGTATCAGAGCTTGATCACCTTTGGTCCTAGTTGTTGGGTAGGGGTTTTTTGAACTGATCTTAAGTTGAGTGGGAGTCTATGTAAAGTATTCTGAATCTTATTGCATCAAGGAGATGGTAAGCACATCCAAAAGGATAGAGGTGGAGAAATTCAATGGCACTAATTTCAAGCTGTGGAAGCTCAAGATGGAAGACATGATTGTTAATCGAGATCTCTGGGAAACTATCAGTGGCACAAAAATAGCTGTAATGTCACAAGATGATTGGGATATCAAGGATCAGAAGGCTAAGGGTCTCATAAGACTTAGTCTTATTGATTCTGTCATGTTAAATGGCCATGAAGAGGCTATTGTAAACTTGCTTTGGAAGAAGTTGGTGTTGGATCTAGGGCATACACCTAAGAGGGGGGGTGAATTAGTTGTATAAAAATCTGCTCTACTTTAAATACTTGATTCTTCTTTGTTAGTTAACAGTATATCAATTAATCATCCATGAAAGCATAACGCACAAACACAAGAGCATATAAACATTAACACATTGAACACCAAGATTTTGACGTGGAAAACCCAGTTAAGGGAAAAACCACGGGGTGATTAACCCAAGGATTATTCTCTGTTAGAAGAATAAGAAAAAGAATGGCACTTGCCAATTAGGGCTCACCGCCTGAGCACACTGCTCACAAAGAGGCCCACTACCTACAAGGAGACACACTATCTACAAAGTGATAAGAATCACAATCTTGAACTAGAGAATGACATCTCTACTATGTTTGGATCAGTTCCATTTAAGCCTAAAACCCCTGCTCTACCTTTCACACTTCTCTTCGCTACACCACACTCATTCACATAATCCACACTACTAAATGAACTCACAAACCTTTATTTATACAAGACATCGACTTAGGAACAATCATCTAAGTCGGCAATCAACCATAAGAATATCCGCAAGATGAATAACACATCCGGTCGGCCATCACAAGAACGTTCGCAGGATGAACAACTCATCTAGTTGGCTAGTCAGAACAAGAACTTCATCTAGAAGAATAACTTCAATTCTGGGCTCTACCATCAATGCAGACCAACAACACAACCTCATCATGATCCAAGAACCTTCACAAGCCTACTTGAATGACCAGGTACATCCGCACTTTCTCTACTCACTAGAATCTCTTCTCTTCCTCATCCGGAACTTCAAGAACATAGTCTGTCGCCACTGTCACAATGCAAAAGGCACTTCCAGACCTCAAAATCATACACAACTCAAGATGACACATCACAAGGACATCCCAAACACTCCTTTCAATCCGCAGATTAGAATTATACAGTTCCAGACCTCACCGGACCTTTCTATGATCCTCTGTCACCTCTGAACACTTGTTGGAACCGGTTCCACACCAACAGCCACAACTCCTTCATATCTTCATGTGGACCTCTAAAATCTTAACTAAAACATCTTAGGACACATATCTACAAACCCTTTGATCCGCATCCTCCAGTTCGCAACCTATACAATACATTTCCCTTCTTCTCATCATTGTTCTTCACTATTCCTGACTGAGGCTAATTTTGTCAATATCCTCAGCATACTGCTCATCCAATCCTTCTTGTCAATGCAGTATGAGTATGTTGACATCAATGACAACACTGGTTCACCTTCATACTTGCAACTATCTCCCCCTTTGTCATTGATGGCAACATATGATGTGAAAAACTATCAAGACAAGAACTTCTCCTTTCTGTCACAGCTCCCCCTATCAGCAACATGTCTTCTCCTCATTTATTGCTCCCCTTTTGATCATCAACCACTTGTTTTTCACATGTCTTCTCTCCCCCTTTGACATCAATGGCAAAGGGCTCATACTTGCAATTCTAACACATTAGAGTCATACCAGCTACTCCCCCTTAGTAGCAGCTCCCCATCATCAATCCGGATCACAAGATATGACTGTGATATCCACCAGATTGATGCACATCAGTGCATCTTAGTTCATTACTGGAGGGGCCATGACCCCTAACTTCTCCCAGAGATATTCAAAAGAGTCCTTGGGAAGAGGTTTAGTAAAAATATCTGCAATCTGATCCTTGGAAGGAACATACTCCAACCTGACTTCTTCCTTGTTCACTTGTTCTCTCAAAAAGTGAAACTTGATAGATATGTGCTTAGTCTTAGAGTGCAATACCAGATTCTTAGAAATATTAATTGCACTTGAATTATCACAGAAAATTAAGATAGGCTCCTCATATTCAACTTTAATGTCTCTTAGCATCTGTTTCATCCATAAGATTTGAGTGCAACTACCTGCTGCTACAATGTATTCTGCTTCAGTTGTGGACAGAGATATTGCATCTTGTTTCTTGCTTAACCAAGAAACCAATCTCTTCCCCAGAAAGAATGCTCCACCACTGGTGCTCTTCCGGTCATCCACATCTCCTGCCCAATCTGTATCTGTGTAAGCATGAAGAGAGAAATCTGGATCTCTAGGGTACCATAGACCATACTCAACTGTTCCTTTCAAGTACCTAAAAATTCTTTTGATTTCCATAACATGAGATTCTCTAGGATCAGCCTGGAATCTTGCCACAAGACCAACAGCCTGCATTATATCTGGTCTAGTCTGAGTGAGATACAACAATCCACCAATCATTGATCTATACTTTGTCTGATCTGCCTTTGGGGAGTCATCATCTTTGCTCAACTTACATCCGGTTGCCATGGGAGTGTTCATTGGCTTTGAATCTTCCATACCGAATTTCCTCAACAATTCTTTCACATATTTGTTTTGAGAAATAAAGATCCCTTTCTTTGTTTGAGTAATTTGTAGACCCAAGAAGAAATTCATTTCACCAAGCATAGACATTTCAAACTCACTTTTCATCTGATTTGCAAAAGTTTTGCACATACTATCTCTTCCTCCAAAAATGATATCATCCACAAACACTTCAACAATCAAAATATTTTCATAATCAATTTTGAAATATAAGTTGCTGTCAGCAGTACCTTTGTTGAATCCAATCTGCACAAGATGCTTATCCAACCTTTCATACCATGCTCTTGGGGCTTGCTTTAATCCATACAAAGCTTTCTTCAACTTGCAGACCATATCATCATTATCAGACAATTGAAATCCATTTGGTTGTTCAATGTAAACTTCTTCTTCCAGATCACCATTTAGGAAGGCAGACTTGACATCCATCTGATATACCTTGAAGTCTTTGAAGGTAGCAAATGCAAGGAGTAATTTGACTGCTTCAATTCTTGCCACCGGAGCAAAGGTTTCTTCAAAATCAATTCCTTCTATTTGAGAGTAGCCTTTGCAGACCAATCTAGCTTTGTTTCTAATTACTTCACCACCTTCATTCAGTTTGTTCCAGAAAACCCATTTGGTTCCAATCACATTCCTATCTCTAGGTCTAGGAACAAGATCCCAAGTATGATTTCTCTCAATTTGCATCAATTCATCTTCCATTGCTTTGGTCTAGTTTTCATCATTACAAGCTTCATTTATTATTTTGGGTTCAATCTTTGAAATCAGACAACATTCATCTTGATTTTGAGCAACATTTCTTCTAGTTTGCACACCTTTGTTTTTGTCACCTATGATCTGATCTTTAGAGTGGTTCTGTATTACATACCTTGGAATTTTGGGAGCATTCTGTACTGCTGCTTCTTGATCAGGCTCATTTAGACCTATCTCTTCTTCTTGATTTACCAGATCATGATGATTCTGACTTACCGGAGAGGATTGAGCTCCTTGAACTTGAACACCATCTTGGTCATCCTCATCAAACTCATAAAACCTTGAAGGCTTCTCAATTCCTTCATCAACTTTCACATTAGTGCTTTCTATCATTTTCCTCAATCTCTTATTGTAACACTGGTATGCTTTACTTTGAGTGGAGTAACCCAAGAAAATTCCTTCATCACTTCTAGCATCAAACTTTCCTAGATATTCATCTCTTTTAATATAACACTTGCTACCAAATACTCTAAAATATTTCACAGTAGGAGTGATGTCAAACCAGAGTTCATAAGGGGTCTTACCGGTGTTGTTTTTGATTTGAACTTGATTGAGAGTGTAGACTGCAGTGCTAATAGCTTCTTTCCAAAACATTTGAGGAACATTTTCTTCCAACATCATTATCCTGGTAGCTTCCTGGATGGTCCAGTTCTTTCTCTCAACTACTCCATTCTGCTGTGGAGTCCTAGGAGCAGACAACTATCTTCTTATACCCTACTTCTCACAAAAGTCAATGAACTCTCCAGATGTAAATTCACCACCTCTATCAGACCTTAGACACTTCAGTTTTAATCCGGTTTGATTCTCTACCATAGCTTTGAAGATTTTGAACTTCTCAAGGGCTTCTGATTTCTCCTTTAGGAAGGTAACCCACATCATCTGGGAATGGTCATCGATTAGCAACATGAAATATCTATCACCTTGTAGACTCTTGATTCTTTTCGGACCACAGAGATCAGTATGTACTAATTCCAACAATCCGGTAGAGGATTGATCTTTGCTTTTGAAAGAGACTCTGCTCTATTTACCTAGCTGACATTCTTTGCACAAACTATTTGTAGGTTTCATCAATTTTGGAAGATCTCTTACAGCCTGAGTATTGCTTATCTTGATGATGTTATCAAAATTTACATGACACATTCTTCTATACCACAACCAACTTTGATCAATTTAAACAAATAAACAACTTTTATTTGAACCAACCAGATGAAAGATATTACCTTTTGTTTGAGTACCGGATGCAATTTTAGTTCCAGAACTTGTAAAGATTCTACATTTTCCATTCTTGAATTAGAGATCATAGCCTTTGTCTACTAACTGACCAACACTGAGAAGATTGTGCTTCAATCCTTCAACATATAGTACATTACCTGTTTTGCTCTTTCCATCAAAGGAAATAGTTCCCCTACCTCTGATTCTGCCAGCAAAATTATCACCAAATTTTACCATTCCTCCTTTATTGTCATCTTCTTCATGAACATAATAGTAGTTCTTTTGAAACCTTTGTCTGTTAGTATTAGTCCTTGCAGATCTTTCCAGACATCTTGAAGCAAAATGACCAATCTTATTGCAGTTGAAGCATTTAAAGGGTAGTTTTCCTTCATACTTACCAGATCCTCTTGGCAGTCTCTTTGCAATGAGGGCTTCAAGTTGAGTTATTTTTGCTTCTTCTTCTTCCATGTCTCTTCTTGCTTGATCATACCATGACATCTTCCTTGAAGAGTTTTCACTCGGATCAAATCTCTGTTTGCCTTTCACATAGGCACTAGCTTTGAAAGTAGATTCAGTCTTGGAAGGATCATCTCCAAACTCGGTCATTTCAAATGTAGCTAGTTTGCCAGCCAATTGTTCTCTTGTGATAGTTGTGTGGGCTCTGAATTCATCAATGGCAGCAACCTTGATTTTGTAGGCAATAGGAAGGGATCTGAGGATTTTGCAAACAATCTCATTTTCATCTAGAGTTCCACCAGCATTTCTAATTCCACATACCAGCTCATTCACTCTTGGCATAAAGGTAGTGATGTTTTCATCATCTCTCATCTTCAATCTTTCAAATTTCCCTTTCAGACTTTGCAACCTTGCACTTTTGACAAACTCATCTCCTTCATACAGAAGTTCCAATTTAGTCAGGATCTCATATGCAGTTGGTAGGTCGATAACATTTGAGAGATCTGAATCGTTTAATGCACTTAGCAGAGCTTCCTTGGTCTGCAGATTGTTTTCAGCATCTGTGATTTCATTCAGAGTTGTCAGACCACCTTGTGGAGGTACATATGGTTTTGAGACCATGGCCAAGTATGCTTTCCCCATACATTCCAAGTGACATTTCATGTGACCTTTCCAGAGAGTGAAGTTGGTTCTGTCGAACTTCGGACTGTCCTTCTTGTATGACAATATCCTAGATCTCCTCAAGTGGTTAAGCTCATTTCAGAGGAACTTGGCTCTGATACCAATTGTTGGATCTAAGGCATACAACTGAGAGGGGGGGTGAATCAGTTGTATAAAAACCTACTCTACTTTAAATACTTGATTCTTCTTTGTTAGTTAACAGTATATCAATTAATCATCCATGAAAGCATAACGCACAAACACAAGAGCAGGTAAACATTAACACATTGAACACCAAGATTTTGACGTGGAAAACCCGGTTAAGGGAAAAACCATGGGGTGATTAACCCCAGGATTATTCTTTGTTAGAAGAATAAGAAAAAGAATGGCACTTGCTAATTAGGGCTCACTGCCCAAGCACACTGCTCACAAAGAGGCCCACTGCCTACAAGGAGACACACTATCTACAAAGTGATAAGAATCACAATCTTGAACTGGAGAATGACATCTCTACTATGTCTGGATCAGTTCCATTTAAGCCTAAAACCCCTGCTCTACCTTTCGCACTTCTCTTCGCTACACCACACTCATTCACACAATCCACACTACTAAATGAACTCACAAACCTTTATTTATACAAGACATCAACTTAGGAACAATCATCTAAGTCGGCAATCAACCATAAGAATATCCACAAGATGAATAACACATCCGATCGGCCATCACAAGAACATTCGCAGGATGAACAACTCATCCGGTCAGCTAGTCAGAACAAGAACTTCATCCGGAAGAATAACTTCAATTCCGGGCTCTACCATCAATGCGGACCAACAACACAACCTCATCATGATCCAAGAACCTTCACAAGCCTACTTGAATGACTAGGTACATCCACACTTTCTTTACTCACTGGAATCTCTTCTCTTCCTCATCCGGAACTTCAAGAACATAGTCTGTCGCCACTGTCACAATGCAAAAGGTACTTTCAGACCTCAAAATCATACACAACTTGAGATGAAACATCACAAGGACATCCCAAACACTCCTTCCAATCCGCAGATTAGAATTATATAGTTCCGGACCTCACCGGACCTTTCTGTGATCCTCTATCACCTCTGAACACTTGCCAGAACTGGTTCCACACCGACAGCCACAACTCCTTCATATCTTCACGTGGACCTCTAAAATCTTAACTGAAACATCTCAGGACACATATCTACAAACCCTTTGATCCGCATCCTCTGGTTTGCAACCTATACAATACATTTCCCTTCTTCTCATCACTGTTCTTCACTGTTCCTGACTGAGGCTAATTTTCTCAATATCCTCAGCATACTGCTCATCCAATCCTTCTTGTCAATGTAGTATGAGTATGTTGACATCAATGACAACACTGGTTCACCTTCATACTTGCAACAGTTGGGAGATGTGTATCAATCCAAATCCCTAGTTAACGATCTTTTTTCTGAGAAAGAAGTTGTATTCTCTTCGGATGGAGGATGGAGGATCTTTTGCAAAACATATAAATTCTTTCAACATGTTGGTTGCACAATTGACATCCATTGGTGTGAAGATGGAAGAGGAGGATTGATGTATGACCTTGCTTTGTTCTTTGCCAGACCCATGGAATCATCTTGTCATGCCTATTGGAAGCACCACATCGACATTCAAAATGGATGAAGTGGTTTCTTCGCTGTTGTCTAAAGAGATGTGAAGAAAGTCTTCTGAGGTAGCCAAAGAGGCTCTTACATTTCATGGAAGACCCAAGGAGAAAGGGAAAAATAAGGACAAGAAAGATGAGAAGGGTAGATCCAAATCTCGTGGAAGATCCAAATCTCTTGGAAAGTCCAAGGCTCTCTATTGGAACTATGGTAAATCTGGGCATTTCTGAAAGGAATGCAAAGAGGAAAAGAAAAAGAAAAAGAACTCAGATTCAGATTCTGACAAGTCACAAGATGATGGTGATGTCTTCATCGCAACCCTGGCAACCAATGCATTTGATGATGTGTGGCTGATTGATTCTGGTGCATCATTCCACATGACCTCGCATCGAGACTGGTTCACTAAGTATGAGGAGTTTGATGGTGGAAGAGTGTACCTCAGTGACGACTCTCATCTGAAGATTGTTGGTCATGGAAGAGTCTCTATCTGATTCCCTGATGGTCAAGTGAAGGGGATCTCTGGGGTTATACACATCCCAAGCTTAGCATGGAACCTGCTTTCTATAAGTATGTTGAATGATGTAGGTGTGCAAGCTGTCTTTTCAAAAGAAGGATACAAGATGACTAGAGGAGCTATGGTGCTTGCTAAGGGTACTAGGAGAGGTACTCTGTTTCAGCTGGAAGCATGCATTTCAGAATGCAATAGTTTTTCTAACTCAAGAAAGTGGGAAGCAGTGACTTCATCCCCACCATCTAAATGAGAAGTGAAGAAATCTGTTGTATCTAGTCCTAAAGGTTGTAATCATGCCTTAGAAGTTAAGCTTCCTACTGAAAAGACAATGTTATGGCACAAGAGATTTGGCCACATTGGTGAGAAGGGTCTTAGAACCCTAAAAAATAAAAACCTCATTGAGGGATTAGATGATTTTAATCTTGAGTTTGACTTTTGCGAACATTGGATATATGGAAAACAAAACCGTGTTTAGTTTTATTCAAGTTCTCATAAGTCTTTTGGTGTGTTGGACCTTGTTCATTCTAATGTATTTGGTCCTGTTAATGTTCCTTGATTATCAAAATCTATATATTTTGTATCTTTCATAGATGACTATAGAAGGACATGGATTTATTTTCTCAGAAGCAAATTTAAAGTCTATAGTAAGTTTAAGGAGTTTAAGGCCTTTGCTGAAAATCAGACTAGTAAAAGGATTAAATGTTTGAGAACCAACAACGGAGGTGAGTTCTATTCTATAGAATTCAATAAATATTGCAAGGAACTTGGGATTGAAAGACATAAGACAACTCCATATACCTCGCAGCAAAATGGAATTGCAGAGAGGATGAACATGACACTGATGGAGAAGGCTAGGAGTATGCTTAGTGGAGTTGGCCTAGAACAAACGTTTTAGGCTGAAGTTGTTGCCACTGCTTGCTATCTGGTAAATAGATCTCCTACATCAACTCTTGTTGGTAAGACACCCATGGAGGTGTGGTCTGGTAGAAATCCTTCAGTAAGGCATCTTCATGTTTTTGGTTGTGAGGCATATGCACATGCACCTAGGGAGAAGCGATCAAAATTGGAGAACAAGGCTGTTAAGTGTTTCTTCATTGGCTATGGTGTTGGTGTTAAAGGATACAAGCTTTGGGATCATGTGGCTGAAAAAGTGTTGTATAACAGAAGTGTCATCTTCAGAGAGCTTACACCTTCTTCCACTTTTTTACAGCCAGAAGAAAAAGAAAAGAAAGAGGATGTTGTTCAGTTTCCTTCTACCCCTGAGAAGATTGAATAGAAATACAATGTTGGACCTAATGATGAGCAGAGCTCTAGAAGCTCTGAAAGCTGAACTTCAACCTCAACCCTTGAGGAGATCCACACAAATAAGAAAGTAACTTGAGAGGTTTGGTTATACATTGCTTGATTCTAGTTGTGCTTATGCTTTGATTACTAATAGTGATGAACCTAGAACTGTATCAAAGGCTATGGAAATGAAAGATGCAGGTTCCTAGAAGGAGGCCATGGAGGATGAGATGGCTTCTTTGGAAAAGAATCAAACTTGGGACTTGGTGCCTTTGCCTGCTGAACAAAAACCTATTGGATGCAAATGGATGTTCAAGAAGAAATTTGGTGGAGATGGCAATGTTGAGAAGTATAAAGCCAGATTGGTTGCGAAGGGGTATTCATAAATGGAGGGTATAGATTATGGTGAAATCTTCTATCTCGTTGCAAAGTTGATATCCATTTGATTCCTATTATCTCTTACAACAGCTTATGACTTAGCTGTGGAGTAGATGGATGTGAAAACAACTTTCCTTCATGGTGATTTCAAGGAATAAATCTACATGTCATAACCAGAGCATTACATGGTGAAAGGTAAAGAAATTTTGGTTTGCAAGTTAAAGAAGTCTTTGTATGGTTTGAAGCAGTCTCCTAGGATGTGGTAATTGAAATTTGATCCATTTGTGTTGTCAATTAGATTTGTGAGATCAAAATCAGATCACTGTGTGTATTATAATTTTGATGGTGATCGTATTCTCATTGCTACACTATATTTTGATGATATGTTGCTCATTGGGAAGGGTAAAAATATGATTTATGATTTTAAATCTTAGTTGTTAGCATAGTTTGAAATGAAAGATTTAGGGACAGCCAGGTACATTCTAGGAATGGAAATTAGAAGAGACAAAGCTAACAGAAAACTTTGGTTAAGCCAAAGTAAGTATGTGAAGACCGTGTTGGATAGGTTCAGCATGGTTGATTGTAGACCATTATGTGTTTCTATTTCTTTGGGGATAAAGTTATCTGTTAATGATTGTCCAAAATCTCCTAGTGAGGTGGAAGACATGAGCAGAGTACCTTATGCTAGTGCTATTGGAAATTTCATGTATGCTATGGTCTGCACAAGACCAGACATTGCCCAAGTAGTGGGAGTCCTTAGTCAATTTATGGCTAATCCTAGATGGGTACATTAGGATGCAGTTAAGAGAGTGTTCAGATATTTGAGGGGTACTTCTGAATGTTCCATATGCTATCATGGTAATGTTACAAGACCTCCACATTCTGTTGATATTTGTGGATTTGTGGATTCAGATTGGACAGGTGACATTTACATCAGGAGATCCACCAGTGCTTGTCTTTACACTGTTTGGTGGTTCTATTAGTTGGATGAGTAAGCGACAACCTGTGGTTGCTTTGACCATGATAGAAGCTGAGTACATGGCAGTAACTCATACTTGTAAGGAAGCCATTTGGCTTAAGAGATTGTCTTTAGATATTGGTGTTGATGTAGGACAGATTACAATTTGTTGTGATAGTTAGAGTGCGATTTGCCTTGCAAAAAATATAACTTTCTGTTGGTCTCTGAATTGATAGAGGGTTTGTGAGTTCCAATGCATAGGTAGATTTGGCCAACAAATATAGGAGGTTGCATGAGCTACCTCCCCTTCACTTCTGGTTCTGCCATACCAAGGGGGGTATCCCCATAGCTAAAGATTTGACATTTGACTCACCCAATAGAAAGATTTAGCTTTACAACAACAGGCAGAATACTCTCATGTTTGGACCAAGATTTGCATGACAAGTCACTAGGCTGGCAACTTTCTTGGACATATCTAACTGGTTATATATGAGAGTATGCACTTGTCCTAATCCTACTCCTACAAACTAATAGGTTGGAAATATGAAAGGATTCATTTCAAAGTTTTGGATGAAAGACAAGGGGTTTTGGATCATAACTACTACACAAGAAGCAGACCAGTGCGTATCTTAGGGCAAGGAGTCAACTAGACGTATACAAAAGAATGATTTGCAACTGGCATTCAAGTTTCAAGGGGTTATGACTGGTATTTGCCTTACAAACACCACCTAAGACCGAGTATTTAGCTACCTCTACTTACAAACATCCTAGCCGACATACATTCTTCTTCATACTTAACCTAAAACAATTTAATCCACTCCTTGAATGGATGTTAAAAGATTAAGCATGTAATACATAAATCTGTATCCTAGAATCTGAGAAACCCTTAGCAACCAGATTCAAAAGAAGGGATGCATGTAGCAAATGGAGACAAACAGCTAAACACATGCAATCAATCATTTTTCATATGAAAACAACATGAAACTGAACATATGTGCAAGGTGCACTCAAATCCAACTCATAAACTCCAAAAGAGACAGAACAGCCAAGAAATGTTCTGAAGATCGTTATTTCCTCCAGAAAAATGTCTAAGTCTTCAACAACCAGAAATGAGTCACACTGTTTGCCTTTTATAGCAAGAATGTGCATTCAGCACTCAGTACAATGTCACTACAAAATTTTGCTAGATACAGCGCACCATCTAAATGGCACCCAAAACATTCAATGCATCAGAGAGAAATAGAGGAAAGAGCAGGTGAAATCGGGAGATGTACTGCCGCCTAGAGATTTTCTTCACAAATTTGGTGGTCGGCTGGTCAATCAAGACCCATAGCTCTGCAATCCTACCATTAATGGCCAACCTACCTGTAGCTTCATGCTTTGCAATGCTTTCCCACCTAGAATGCAGCTGTGAATGCACAAGAAATCCTTCCTGTGAAAAATTGAAACTGGGTCGTCTCTTTCCTCCTTCCTACTGAGATATGCGGCCTCAAAACATGCTAAAAAGTCATCAGCCAATGAGATCACACCTTATAGGTAGCTTTTGCTTCTTTGACTTTTCCATCGCTGACATACATTTTGCCTTTTTCACCCATTTTACCTTTAAAACCTTGTATATGCAAATGCATATACAATTGTATTACATACAAGCCGTAGACCCCAAATCTTTATAAAATAGATTGAAATCGCATTTGGGTCTGGCTTGTATCTACATTCTTTTTATATCGCATTGTATATTGCACATACAATGTGCAATATACAAGCCGTGGACCTCAAACCATTATGAAGCACATTGAATTTTCTATCAGGGCGGGTTTGCATCTTCTCTTTGCACCTTTCATTATATGTCACACATACAATGTGCAATATACAATCCATGGACCCCAAAATTATATAAAACAATTTGAAATTTTAATCAGGTATGGGCATTGTATGTTTTACCTTTGTATATCAGCCTTATATATCGCATATACAATGCAATATACATACAATGCAGATTCTAGATCATTATGAGGCAGATTTGAATAACTTTGAAATCTGGCACTTGTATCTACACCTTGTATGTTTTCTTGTATATTGCATATACAACATGCAATATACATATCACGGACGCCAGCCACTTATCCGCCAGAACATATTTTCCTTTCACGTCTGGGCCTTGCATCTCTCATTTGTATGTTTGATTGTACATTGGGAACATACAATCCCAATATACAACGCGGATCTCACCTTTTTTCAAAAATGCAGCTTATTCCTTGGCTACGTCCACTTTGTACCTGCCTACTTGTATGTCTCCTTTGTATATTCGATTGCATGTGCAAACATACAATTGCCTTTGTATGCAATTTGTGGGCCCCACCATTTGGATTTATCCTTGCATGTATCTTTTCCATTGTACATTGACCTTTGCACATTGCCTTTGTATGTTTCCTTTGTATGTGTGCTTTGTATATCTGACATACATTTACCTTTGTATATCATCGGCCATCGAAATGACTATTTGTTGAGTTGCCGATGCATATTGTTTTGCTGATGAAACCTTTGTATGTGGCGAATGTATGTCGGCCTTGCATATCTGCCTTGTACATTCAAACTCTGATTTACAATAGCAGAATATTTTGGGAATGTATGTGAATGCCACATACAAATCCGATATGCATACAAAGATGCATACAACCATTTTTGCACTTTTTGAAGATGATTGAACTTCTTTTTCGGGTCCACCAATGTACATATGCACTTGCACATTCAAATGTACATACAAACAGCAATGCATATACAAAGATATATGTATGTAACTCAAGAGGCCGAGGGACTTAGAATTTTTCTAGGTTTTTTTAATGAAAGTGTCTATGAATGAATAATTGAAACCCAAATGTTGAAGCAAGCACCAACATTGGCTCTGTCTGGGGACGCATGCCTCTTGTAGGCATGGCAAGAACTTCAGATCACTGGGATGCAGACCAGTCCCTTATCCATTAGGCACATAGAGTCAAACATTGCACCAACCTGCATCACAAATCACACTTTTTAAAATTTACTTGGTGGCCCAGGGCTACCAAAAAGGAAAAAATAGAATTTTCCTTTATCAAAAACCCTGTTTTCATCTGATTTCTTCAAATGAAGCCTCAAAACATTCAACTGCCTACAGCACCCTACTTTGCAATTTATTGTGCTACTGCCCATTTCTCTTTCTTTGACAAATCTACAACAAGCTTGATCACCATACACTTGTTGCAAGTATGAGGTGAGCCAGTGTTGTCATTGATGGCAACATACTCATATTGCATTGACAAGAAGGATTTGATGAGCTGTGTGCTGAGGATATTGAGAAAATTAGACTCAGTCAGGAACAGTGAAGAACAGTGATAAGAAGAAGGTAAATGTACTGTATAGGATGAGAACCGGAGGATGCGGATCAAAGGGTTAGTAGATACGAGTCTTGAGATGCTACAGTTAAGATTTCAGAGGTCCGCATGAAGATCTGAAGAAGTTGTGGCTGCCGGTATAGAACCGGGTCTGGCAAGTATCCGGAGGTGACAGAGGATCACAAAAAGGTCCGGTGAGGTCCGGAATTGTATTATCCTAATCTGCGGATTGGAAGGAGTGTTTGGGATGTCCTTGTGATGTATCATCCTGATTTGTGTATGATTTGGAGGTCCGGAAGTACCTCCTGCATTATGACAGTGGCGACAGACTGTGTTCTTAAAAGTTCCGGATGAGGAAGACAAGAGATCCCAGTAAGCAGAGGAAGTGCGGATGTATCTGGACATTCAGACAGGCTTGTGAAGGTTCTTGGATCATGTTTAGGTTGTGTTGTTGGTCCGCATTGATGGTAGAGCCCGGAATTGAAGTTATTCTTCCGGATGAAGTTCTTGCTCTGTGTAGCCGACCGGATGAGTTGTTCATCCTGCGAATGTTCTTGAGATGGCCGACCGGATGTGTTATTCATCTTGCAGATACTCCTATGGTTGTTTTCCGACTTAGATGCTTGTTCCTAAGTCGATATCTTGTATAAATAATGACTTGTGAGTTCATTTCAGTGTGTGGTGTGTGGATGAGTATGGCATAGCGAAGAAACGTGCGAAAGGCAGAGCAGAGACTGTTGGGCTTAATTGGAACTGATCCGGACATGTTAGAGATGTCATTCTCCAGTTCAAGACTGTGATTTTCATCACTTTGTAGACAGTGTGTCTCCTTGTAGGCAGTGGGCCTCTTTGTGAGCAGTGTGCTCGGGCAGTGAGCCCTTATTGGCATGTACCATTCATTTTTCTTTATTCTTCTAACAGAGAATAATTCTTGGGTTAATCACCCCGTGGTTTTTCCCTTAACCGGGTTTTCCACGTCAAAATCTTGGTGTTCAATGTGTTGATGCTTATCTGCTCTTATATTTATGTATTATGCTTCCATGAATGATTATTTGATATGCTGCTAACTAACAACAGAGAATTAAGTGTTTGAAATAGAAGAAGTTCTATACAACTGATTCACCCCCCCCCCTCTCAGTTGTATGCCCTAGATCCAACAATTGGTATCAGAGCCAAGTTCCTCTGACAAGAGCTTAACCGCTTGAGGAGATCCAGGATGTCGTCTTACAAGAAGGATAGTCCGAAGTTCGATGGAACCAACTTTACTCTCTGGAAAGGTCGCATGAAGTGTCACTTGGAATGCATGGGAAAAGCATATCTGGGTATGATTTCAAAACCATATGTACCTCCACAAGGTGGTCCGACAACTCTGAATGAAATCACAGAAGCTGAAAACAATCTGCGGACCAAGGAAGCTCTTCTAAGTGCATTGAATGACTCAGATCTCTCGAATGTCATTGACCTACCCACTGCATATGAGATCCTAACTAAACTGGAACTTCTGTATGAAGGAGATGAGTTTGTCAAAAGTGCAAGGTTGCAAAGTCTGAAAGGGAAATTTGAAAGATTGAAAATGAGAGATGATGAAAACATTACTACCTTTATGCCAAGAGTAAATGAGCTGGTATGTGGAATCAGAAATGCTGGTGGAACTTTAGATGAAAATGAGATTGTCTGCAAAATCCTAAGATCCCTTCCTGCTGCCTACAAAATCAAAGTTGCTGCCATTGATGAATTCAGAGCCCACACAACTGTCACAAGAGAACAACTGGCTGGCAAACTAGCTGCATTTGAAATGACCGAGTTTGGAGATGATCCTCCCAAGACTGAATCTGCTTTCAAAGCCAGTGCCTATGTGAAAGGCAAACAGAGATTTGATCCGGGTGAAAACTCATCAAGGAAAATGTCATGGTATGATCAAGCAAGAAGAGACATGGAAGAAGAAGAAGCAGAAACAGCTCAACTTGAAGCCCTCATTGCAAAAAGACTGCCAAGAGGATCCGGTAAGTATGAAGGAAAACTACCCTTTAAGTGTTTTAACTGCAATAAGATTGGTCATTTTGCCTCAAGATGTCCAGAGAGATCTGCAAGATCTAATACTCACAGACAAAGGTTTCAAAAGAATTGCTATTATGTTCATGAAGAAGATGACAATGAAGGAGTAACAGATGATGAATCAGATCCAGGAAGCAAATCCGGAAATGAGTGGGTGTTTATAGCCATCAAGGAAGAAGATTCCTTGCTCTCTGAATCTGTCAATCACAAAGTTGTTGAAAAAGCCTTGGCTGCTCAAGTGGAAGAAAAGGATGATTGGGTTATTGACAGTGGATGTTCTCACCATATGACTGGTGACAAGAATAAGTTCTTAGACTTGGAAAGATATGAAGGAGGAATGGTAAAGTTTGGTGACAATTCTGCTGGTAGAATCAGAGGTAGGGGAACTATTTCCTTTGATGGTAAGAGCAAAACAGGTAATGTACTGTATGTTGAAGGATTGAAGCACAATATTCTCAGTGTTGGTCAGTTAGTGGACAAAGGCTATGATCTCCGGTTCAAGAATGGAAAATGCAGAATCTTTACAAGCTCCGGAACTGAAATTGCATCCGGTACTCAGACAAGAGGTAACATCTTTCATCTGGTTGGTTCAAATAAAAGTTGTTTGTTTGTTCAAATTGATCAGAGTTGGTTATGGCATAGAAGAATGTGTCATGTAAATTTTGATAACATCATCAAGATAAGCAATACTCAGGCTGTGAGAGATCTTCCAAAGTTGATAAAACCTACAAATAGTGTGTGTAAAGAATGTCAGTTAGGCAAACAAAGCAGAGTCTCTTTTAAAAGCAAAGATCAGTCTTCTACCGGATTATTGGAATTAGTACATACTGATCTATGTGGTCCGACAAGAATCAAGAGTCTGCAAGGTGATAGATATTTCATGTTGTTAATTGATGATCATTCCCGGATGATGTGGGTTACCTTTCTAAAAGAAAAATCAGAAGCCTTTGAGAAGTTCAAAATCTTCAAAGCTATGGTGGAGAATCAAACCGGATTGAAACTAAAGTGTCTAAGGTCTGATAGAGGTGGTGAATTTACATCTGGTGAATTCATTGACTTTTGTGAGAAACAGGGTATAAGGAGACAGTTGTCTGCTCCTAAGACTCCACAGCAGAATGGAGTAGTTGAGAGAAAGAACCGGACCATCCAGGAAGCTGCTAGGACAATGATGTTGGAAGCAAATGTTCCTCAAATGTTTTGGAAAGAAGCTATCAGCACTGCAGTCTACACACTCAATCGAGTTCAAATCAGAAACAACACCGGTAAGACCCCCTATGAACTCTGGTTTGGCATCACTCCTACTGTGAAATATTTTAGAGTATTTGGTAGCAAGTGCTATATTAAAAGAGATGAAGATCTAGGAAAGTTTGATGCTAGAAGTGATGAAGGAATTTTCTTGGGATACTCCACTCAAAGCAAAGCATACCGGTGTTACAATAAGAGATTGAGGAAGATGATAGAAAGCACCAATGTAAAGGTTGATGAAGGAATTGAGAAGCCTTCAAGATTTTATGAGTTTGATGAAGATGATCAAGACAGTGTTCAAGGACCTCAATCCTCTCCGGTGAGACAGAGTCAGCCTGATCCGGTAAATCAGGAAGAAGAGTTAGGTTTGAATGAGCCTGATCAAGAAACAGCAGTACTGGATACTCCCAAAATTCCAAGGTATGTAAGACTGAATCACTCTGAAGATCAGATCATAGGTGACAGAAGCAAAGGTGTACAAACTAGAAGGAATATTGCTCAAGATCAGAATGAATGTTGTCTGATTTCAAAGATTGAACCTAAAACAATAAATGAAGCCTGCAATGATGAAAACTGGACCAAAGCAATGGAAGATGAACTGATGCAAATTGAGAAAAATCACACTTGGGATCTTGTTCCCAGACCTAGAGACAGGAATGTAATTGGAACCAAGTGGGTCTTCCGGAACAAACTAAATGAAGCTGGTGAAGTAATCAGAAACAAAGCTAGATTGGTCTGCAAAGGCTACTCTCAAATAGAAGGAATTGACTTTGAAGAGACTTTTGCTCCGGTAGCAAGAATTGAAGCAGTCAGATTACTTCTCGCATTTGCTGCCTTCAAAGACTTCAAGGTATATCAGATGGATGTCAAGTCTGCCTTCCTAAATGGTGATCTGGAAGAAGAAGTCTACATTGAACAACCGGATGGATTTCAATTGTCTGATAATAATGATATGGTCTGCAAGTTGAAGAAAGCTTTGTATGGATTGAAGCAAGCCCCAAGAGCATGGTATGAAAGGTTGGATAAGCATCTTGTGCAGATTGGATTCAACAAAGGTACTGCTGACAGCAACTTATATTTCAAAATTGATCATGAGAACATTCTGATTGTTGAAGTGTTTGTGGATGATATCATTTTTGGAGGAAGAGATAGTATGTGTAAAACTTTTGCAAATCAGATGAAAAGTGAGTTTGAAATGTCTATGCTTGGTGAAATGAATTTCTTCTTGGGTCTGCAAATTACTCAAACAAAAGAAGGGATCTTCATTTCTCAGACCAAATATGTGAAAGAATTGTTAAAGAAATTTGGTATGGAAGACTCAAAGCCTATGAACACTCCTATGGCAACCGGATGTAAGTTAAGCAAAGATGATGATTCTCCAAAGGCAGATCAGACAAAGTATAGATCAATGATTGGTGGATTGTTGTATCTCACTCAAACTAGACCTGATATAATGCAGGCTGTTGGCCTTGTGGCAAGATTCCAGGCTGATCCTAGAGAATCTCATGTTATGGCAATCAAAAGAATTTTTAGATACTTGAAAGGGACAGTTGAGTATGGTCTATGGTATCCTAGAGATCCGGATTTCTCTCTTCATGCTTACACAGATGCAGATTGGGCAGGAGATGTGGATGACCGGAAGAGCACTAGTGGTGGAGCATTCTTTTTGGGGAAGAGATTGGTTTCTTGGCTAAGCAAGAAACAAGATGCAATATCACTGTCTACAACTGAAGCAGAATACATTGCAGCAGCAGGTAGTTGCACTCAAATCTTATGGATGAAGCAGATGCTAAGAGACATCAAAGTTGAATATGAGGAGCCTATCACAATTTTCTGTGATAATTCAAGTGCAATTAATATTTCCAAGAATCCGGTATTGCATTCTAAGACTAAGCACATATCTATCAAATTTCACTTTTTGAGAGAACAAGTAAACAAGGAAGAAGTCAGATTGGAGTATGTTCCCTCCAAGGATCAGATTGCAGACATCTTTACAAAACCTCTTCCCAAGGACTCTTTTGAATATCTCCGGGAGAAGTTAGGGGTCATGGCCCCTCCGGTAATGAACTAAGATGCACTGTTGTGCATCAGTCCGGTGGCTATCACAGTCATATCTTGTGATCTGGACTAATGGGGAGCTGCAACTAAGGGGGAGCAGCTGGTATTATTCTGATGCATGAGAGTTGCAAGTATGAGCCCTTTGCCATTGATGTCAAAGGGGGAGAGAAGACATGTGAAAAACAAGTGGTTTATGATCAAAGGGGGAGCAGCAAAGGAAGACATGTGAAGAGTTGTTGTTGATAGGGGGAGCTGTGACAGAAAAGAGAAGTTCTTGTCTTGATGGTTTTTCACATCATATGTTGCCATCAATGACAAAGGGGGAGATTGTTGCAAGTATGAGGTGAGCCAGTGTTGTCATTGATGGCAACATACTCATATTGCATTGACAAGAAGGATTTGATGAGCTGTGTGCTGAGGATATTGAGAAAATTAGACTCAGTCAGGAACAGTGAAGAACAGTGATAAGAAGAAGGTAAATGTACTGTATAGGATGAGAACCGGAGGATGCGGATCAAAGGGTTAGTAGATACGAGTCTTGAGATGCTACAGTTAAGATTTCAGAGGTCCGCATGAAGATCTGAAGAAGTTGTGGCTGCCGGTATAGAACTGGGTCTGGCAAGTATCCGGAGGTGACAGAGGATCACAAAAAGGTCCGGTGAGGTCTGGAATTGTATTATCCTAATCTACGGATTGGAAGGAGTGTTTGGGATGTCCTTGTGATGTATCATCCTGATTTGTGTATGATTTGGAGGTCCGGAAGTACCTCCTGCATTATGACAGTGGCGACAGACTGTGTTCTTAAAAGTTTCGGATGAGGAAGACAAGAGATCCCAGTAAGCAGAGGAAGTGCGGATGTATCCGGACATTCAGACAGGCTTGTGAAGGTTCTTGGATCATGTTTAGGTTGTGTTGTTGGTCCGCATTGATGGTAGAGCCCGGAATTGAAGTTATTCTTCCGGATGAAGTTCTTGCTCTGTGTAGCCGACCGGATGAGTTGTTCATCCTGCGAATGTTCTTGAGATGGCCGACCGGATGTGTTATTCATCTTGCGGATACTCCTATGGTTGTTTGCCGACTTAGATGCTTGTTCCTAAGTCGATATCTTGTATAAATAATGACTTGTGAGTTCATTTCAGTGTGTGGTGTGTGGATGAGTATGGCATAGCGAAGAAACGTGCGAAAGGCAGAGCAGAGACTGTTGGGCTTAATTGGAACTGATCCGGACATGTTAGAGATGTCATTCTCCAGTTCAAGACTGTGATTTTCATCACTTTGTAGACAGTGTGTCTCCTTGTAGGCAGTGGGCCTCTTTGTGAGCAGTGTGCTCGGGCAGTGAGCCCTTATTGGCATGTACCATTCATTTTTCTTTATTCTTCTAACAGAGAATAATTCTTGGGTTAATCACCCCGTGGTTTTTCCCTTAACCGGGTTTTCCACGTCAAAATCTTGGTGTTCAATGTGTTGATGCTTATCTGCTCTTATGTTTATGTATTATGCTTCCATGAATGATTATTTGATATGCTGCTAACTAACAACAGAGAATTAAGTGTTTGAAATAGAAGAAGTTCTATACAACTGATTCACCCCCCCCCCCTCTCAGTTGTATGCCCTAGATCCAACAACACTATCATCAACTGTAGAATGTCATCATCATATGAGTCACCAATGTTGCTTGGAAAAATAACAGACTCATATGAAACAAATGAATCCACATCAAAATTTTGCCCTTCTTAAAAAAATAAGAGCTCCTCTATATTAAACATGCAATATTCAAGCACAAGAAACATCTCATAATCATATTCATTTTTATAAACATTTAGATATCCATCATCATTGTGCTCAGTAGTTTTATCATTAAGGTCCACCTGGAATGCCTCAAGAGAAGGCACAAAGAACTCAGAGTGCAACCCCTAACTAAAAGCTTTGTAGTCACCCATGCAACCAACACTATCCCCATCTGCATGAGCATGAACATTTGTAACTCTTCCATTCACATCTGAATAATGACCCTGTTTTTCCTCTTCACCAATGCACTGATAATCAAAAGTAAATTTTTTAACTTCTGCATTGTAAAGGTGGTCAGAATCTTCAAGGAAACACTCATATTCAGCATCCATATATATTTCATTATCTGAAAGGCTCACATATGCATCTGAATGTTGACAATCACTAACATATTCATTGCCATCCCTTGAAACAACATCTTCTATATTCAGAGTGAAGCTCTACATATCCACCTTGTACAAATAATCAGGAATAATTGGGATATACCTATTGTTGCAAGACACAACCTCATGTATATCTTTCATTTGATCATTTGAGGGGCATTTTACATTTGCAGGCTTCTGTTCTAGAGGCTGAGAATAATTTATGTCTTCACCATTATAGGATGTGCTTACATTTCTACAACATCTTCTTCATGTTTATGCATCACATCATGACTACACACATTGTTCTGAAATATATTTCCCTCTACAAAATCATCTCTCAATGGACACAATGGGAAAGGTGAAATATATTCACTTTGAAAACTATCTTGAAAACTTATAGTCATGAAACCTATTGGCATTCCATATTTCTAATTGTTTTCAATATCCATAGCAAATTTGTAGGCTTGGTGAAGTGTAGCTGGTCCTTTATCTCTCAATAAATAACTCATTTTCTTATCAAATGTAGCCAAATAAATTGTCAAGCACAATGCATCATTGGGTCTCATATATCTAGGAATCTGCTTGACCAACTTAATAAATCTAAGATTAAAGGCTAGAGCTAGTTCCTCATCTTCCTTTTGGATGTTCATGAAATGTATGATCAATGAGGCCAAATCAAATCTTTCACCAAACTGCTCTAGGAATGCAATTTCTAAATCTACCCATGAAGAAACTGAACACATAGGCAGGTCTGAAAACCAAACCCTAACATCATTCTCTAATGATTGAACAAAAAGTCTCATTACTACATCTTCAGCCTCTACCTCATAATCTTCCAGTAAATTACAAAATTTGTGTAGATGTTTGTTTACAGACTCAGAATTTGATCCACCATATTTTGGCAAACATTTTCTAATCTTACTAGGAATAACATTTGGGTAACCACTTATTCCTTTGAAATTCAAGACTTTATATCTTTCAATAAAGAATGGTCTTCTTTGAGAGCACAACCAGGATTGTTGCTCTATACTCATTATTTCTTGAATCAAAAGATGAATACCTAGAAATATGTTGTAGCATTGATAGGTTCAATCAACAGAGTCGCCACCTCTCACAGAAAGGACAGAATATCCACAAGGCACTTTTATTTTCTGGATTCATCACGCTAGTAGAGCACCACATGGTCATTCTTTGGTATTGCTGCAACAACTTCACTGGAAACTAGATCTTCTAGCCTTTTAAATTATTCAACTCTCCCCAGCAAAAAGATAGCACTTTTACCAGTCCCCAGCAGAGTCGCCATTTTTGTTGGTCTCTGAATTGGAAGAGGGTTTTCCAGTTCTAATGCACAGGCAAATTTGGCCAACAAATACATGAGGTTGCATGAGCTACCTCCCCTTCACTTCTGGTTTTGCCACACCAAGGGGGGTATCCCCATAGCTAAAGATTTGACATTTGACTCACCCAATAGAAAGATTTAACTTTACAACAACAGGCAGAATATTCTCATGTTTGGACCAAGATTTGCATGATAAGTCACTAGGCTGGCAACTTTCTTGGACATATCTAACTGGTTATAGATAAGAGTATGCAGGGGTCCTAATCCTACTCCTACAAACTAACAGGTTGGAAATATAAAAGGATTTGTTTCAAAGTTTTGGATGCAAGACAGGGGGTTTTGGATCATAAGTACTACACAAGAAGCAGACCAGTGCCTATCTCATGATAAGGAGTCAACTAGATGTATACAAAAGAATGATTTGCAACTGGCATTCAAGTTTCAAGGGGTTAGGACTGGTATTTGCCTTACAAACATCCTGGCTGACATACATTCTTCTTCATACTTAACCTAAAACAATTTAATCCACTCCTTGAATGGAAGGGATTAAGCATGTAATACAGAAATCTATATCCTAGAATTTGAGAAACCCTTAGCAACCAGATTCAAAAGAAGGGATGCATGCAGCAAATGGAGACAAACAGCTAAACACATGCAATCAAGCATTTTTCATATGAAAACAACATGAAACTAAACATATGTGCAATGTGCACTCAAATGCAACTCATAAACTCTAAAAGAGATAGAACAGCCAAGAAATGCTCTGATCTTCTTTATTTCCTCTAAAAAAATGCCCAAGTCTTCAACAACCAGAAATGAGTAACACAGTTTGCCTTTTATAGCAAGAATGTGCACTCAGTACTCAGTACAATGTCACTAGAAAATTTTGCCAAATACAGCACACCATCTAAATGGCATCCAAAACATTCAATGCATCAGAGAGAAATAGAGGAAAGAGCAGGTGAAATCGAGAGATGTGCTTCCGCCTAGAGATTTTCTTCACAAATTTGGTGGTCGGCTGGTCAATTAAGACCCATACCTCCGCAATCCTACCATTAATGGCCAACCTACCTGCAGCTTCATGCTTTGCAATGCTTTCCCGCCTGGAATACAGTTGTGAATGCATAGGAAATCCTTCCTATGAAAAATTAAAACTGGGCCGTTGATTTCCTCCTTCCCGCTAAGATCTGTGGCCTCAAAACATGCTAAAAAGTCATCGACCAATGAGATCATGCCACGTAGGCAGATTTTGCTTCTTTGACTTTTCCATTGCTGACATACATTTTGCCTTCTTCACCCATTTTGCCTTTAAAACCTTGTATATGCAAATGCATATACAACTGTATTACATACAAGCCACGGACCCCAAATCTTTATAAAATAGATTGAAATCGCATTCGGGTTTAGCTTGTATCTGCATTCTTTGTATATCGTATTGTATATTACACATACAATGCGCAACATACAAGCTGTGGACCTCAAACCATTATGAAGCACATTGAATTTTCTATCGGGTCCGGCTTGCATCTTCTCTTTGCACCTTTCATTGTATGTTGCACATACAATGTGCAATATACAATCCGCAGACCCCAAAACTGTATAAAACAATTTGAAATTTTAATTGGGTCCAGGCATTGTATGTTTTACCTTTGTATATTGGCCTTGTATATCGCATATACAATGCAATATACATACAATGTGGATTCCAACTCATTATGAGGCAAATTTGAATAACTTTGAAATCTGGCACTTGTATCTACACCTTGTATGTTTCCTTGTATATTGCATATACAACATGCAATATACATACCATAGACGCCAGTCACTTATCCACCAGAACATATTTTCCTTTCATGTCTAGGCCTTGCATCTCTCATTTGTATGTTTGATTGTACATTGGGAACATACGATCCCAATATACAATGCGGATCTCACCTTTTTTCAAAAATGCAGCTTATTCCTTAGTCGCGTCCACTTTGCACCTGCCTTCTTGTATGTCTCCTTTGTATATTCGATTGCATGTGCAAACATACAATCGCCTTTGTATGCAATTTGTGGGCCCCACCATTTGGATTTTGCCTTGCATGTATCTTTTCCATTGTACATTGACCTTTGCACATTGCCTTTGTATGTTTCCTTTGTATGTGCACTTTGTATATCTAACATACATTTACCTTTGTATATCATCGGCCATCGAAATGATTGTTTGTTGAGTTGCCGATGCATATTGTTTCACCGATGAAACCTTTGTATGTGGCGAATGTATGTCAGCCTTGCATATTTTCTTTGTACATTCGAACATACAAACTCTAATATACAACAGTGGAATATTCCAAGAATGTATGCAAATGCCACATACAAACCCGATATGCATACAAAGATGCATACAACCATTTTTGCAATTTTTGAAGCTGATTGAACTTCTTTTTCGGGTCCACCAATGTACATACAAACAACAATGCATATACAAATATATATGTATGTAACTCAAGAGGCCGAGGGACTTAGAATTTTTCTGGGTTTTTTTATGAAAGTGCCTGTGAATGAATAATTGAAACCCAAATGTTGAAGTAGGCACCAACACTTTCCATGCCAGAACAGAGCATATTGATGTATAGTTTTACTTCATACGAGATATGGTAGAGGATGAGAAGGTAAATTTGGAGAAGGTAGATACTTTGAAGAATGTTGCAGATGCATTAACGAAACCAATTAGCACAGAGAAGTTCAGATGGTGGTCGAAGTCTATGGGCCTCTTGGCCTATAGCAATTAAATCCTATTTTCCTATTGGCTCTTACAAGGTGTTCAACAAGTGGGAGAATGTTGGGAATTAAGGTGTCTCAACCTTGGTAATTCCTTGCATTATTTTGATTGTATTTATTTATTCATATCCTATGATCTAAATTAATTTTAAATTCCATATTGTCATTTTGTGGAATGTGGCACAGTGATGTGTCATCCTACATGGAAGATGACAACTTGTAATTTTGTCTTTATATGAGGAGATAGGCATCCCACTTTATGGTAGGAGCATTTTTCCATGTGTCGGCATCTTGGAAGTTGTGTAAGGGAATGTTGACCGAAACGGTTATGATGGATTCCTATGACGAAGTTATGACATGTAAGAGTTGGAAATAGAAGCTTGTAAGATAGGTGAAGACATGTGTCAAAGAGCATCTTTGAAAAAGGCATCTTTGGGTGCCCCAATGTGGACTGTAACATGTTGTAAGAGAAAATACTATTTATAGCTTGTGTATGATAGATTCTCTTATAGTTGTAAGTTGTAACTGCTATGACAGATTCTATGACGGTCATAAGAGTCGTAAGAGCATCTATCATAGCCCATTTTGGAAATATGTGACCTCTTTGGGATGGGAGCTATGGACAAGTGTTAAAAGCATTCTACAATGTTGACCAAGTGTCCATAGGCGTGGGTTTTGGGCCATGAGGCCAAGTTGGATGCCCATTCCAAGATAGAGCCAATTTTGTCTTGTATATTCTATATAAACAGGTGCTTTGAGGAGGAGTCGTAGTATGAGATTGACAGGTACTATTATACTACCAAATTGACTCTAGATATGAGTGTCAAAGACTATTGAAGTTTGCATTACAAGTGTGTTGTAAACCATATCCATTTTTGATAATACATTGTGTAGGTTTCTAAGTGGGGTTTTTCACCCGATAAGGGTTTTTCCCACGATATATCTTGTCTCTCTTCTTCTGTCTTCTTTCTGGTTCTATGTGTATTGCTGCAATATCTCTATTATATGTTTCATGTTTTTGTAATTGTAAAGATTAAACTAAATTTGCATAGCTCTCCCCTCATTTTATTAGTGTAGGAAGCAATTTCTGCACACCTAGTTTCCTTTCACATATTGGCTTTGGGACCCAGGGGTTCCTATGTCTAGCAGATTGCTCTACACTTGGATAGCTACTCACATTGATGTTGAGAATGGTCTTACCTCTACCTAGCAAATGTAGTGGAGATGTTGTTGTACATTCTTCAGACTAATTTGGGATCTTGGTGTCCAGCTTTGGTATGTAGGTGTAGATTGCTTGAGGACAAGCAATCTTTGGGAAGGGTGGACTGTAATGCCCCCATTTTTAGATTCTCTTGCAGATCAGTCAGAGCTAACTTTATGTGTTGGTGACAGCATAATTAGAGGAGTATTTTGATATCACCAGGGTGTTTGGGTGTTACAGTGGAGCTGTTTGACACTTTCTCGAGAGATTTTGGACCATGTGTCCGTACTTACTATTTATAGTAAGTGCTTGCATGTCGGCAATCTTTCTGGGTTTTACTAGGTTTGTTCTCTTTGGTCCTCAGGGAACACTGTTATTTTTAGTAAGTGTTAGTTTGGTAAAATTTTGGTGATTTGACAGTCAGTTTTTGGCTCTCCCAGTCGTTGCATTGAACTTAGGGTTATCAGATGGTTTGTGGAGCCAGTTGGCACCCTCCAAGTTGGCTCAATTTGCTTATGGCCATTACTATTTTTAGTAAGTTTAGGATTGGCATTAGAATGGGATTCTGAGAGTGGGGTTGGATTTGTCTTGTCAAGACCTTTCCAATGAGCTATAGATCATTGGATTCTGACATCATCTTAGCCTCCATTTTAAAGTCCATAAATTAAACATTATTATTTAATATTGGACCTTGGTGCCTAGGCTCGACAACTTAATGTTGTTTTAAAAGAGGGGACTTTAAGGGTGATGTTGAGAAAAGAATTAAGAGAATTATAATATTTTAAAATGTATTTTCCCTCTCATGTTTTATCCCATAAGCAAGAGGATTTTAGAGACTCCCAGATGAAAAAGTATAAAAGAAGGAAAAGGCTCTTCATTTGATATGCTTGGATTATTATTTTTCTCACTTGTTGAGATATTCTCATGAGGGTTTTTGGAGGTTGGCTCCCTGGTTTGGTATTGTCTTGCTAAGATGAAAACCTCTGCAAGATAGGATTTTATCTTTAGCTTGGTGGACGAAGACCCACTTGATCAATTTGTGGAGGCTTCATCTAGAGGTCTCATTTGTGCATTTAGTGGATACATTTTGGAGTTGTTTTGAGCATGGAAAGAAGATATTCTTTTGAGGAGTTCTTTATTGAAGACTTGAAGGATGGAGTTTAATGCAGATTTTTGAGGTTTGAAGGTTCTTTGTTGGCTATGCACACTTTCCCATGCTGGTCGTACTACTCCAGCATCAACGTACCCTCTATAGACAGCATTTTGAAGTGATTTTGGTTGGTTTTGGGGCTGTATTTCTCCTTTAGTTTGATCAACTATAAGCTACAGGCATGACTAATGAAAAATAGAAATAAAAGTCAATGATTAGAGTTAATATTGGGTTGATTTATAGCCACAGCAAGGCCGTACAAGTCTAGAACAGATCGTGGGTTTTCATCGACAACAAAAGTTATCTTTTGGGCTTCATTTCTCCTACAATCTAGGCATCTACAGATTGATATCAAGTTGTCAATAAGTGTAAAACAATATCTCTTTCATTTCTTGGAGTTGGAACACATTTTCTATGACTTGTAGTGTTGGCTCTCTGTCAACATTGGTATGAAGTTATAAAACTCCATATGGGTATGTTATGATAATTCATATTTTGGCTTCCTTCAATATAGGTCTTTGTTAGTTTATTGATATCTCTTTTAGTTTTTCTAGCTTTTCAGTATATTGTACCTATTCTATGTATTTCATGCAAAATTAAACATGGAATCAAAACCCACAAAACCTTGAACATCAATCAAGCAGAAAACAAAAAATATACAAAGTGGAAAATATATATACAACAGGGGTGTCTATTACAATTGGGACCTCTTGTCCTTTGATTTTCCTTGTGACTTCCCATGACCTCCATAACCTTTTCATCTCTCCTTTGATCTGCCCCTGCTTTCTGCATTCAAAACACTACCTGATGTGGACCCTCCTGAGCTTTTCCATTGCATTTCCGCACTAAGGATAACACCAACAACAACATCAAATGTCAAAGTATTTGAACCTGAGATAGAGTTACTTATAGCCATTACCAAGCTATTACAGCTTTCTGGCAAAGAACATAAAACCAAGAGAGCCCTCACCTCTTCATAAAATTTCACTTTTATAGAAGTTAACTGATTGGTAATTGTATTAAACTCATTTAAATGATCTATCATAGATCCACCTTCAATCATTTTCAGATTAAACAAATGCTTCATGAGAAATACCTTATTTGAGGCTAAGGGTTTTTCATACAATTTAGCCAAAGCTTTCATTAGTTCATTTGTTATCTTTGCTTCTGTTAGATTGATTTCCACAGATGGTGCCAGGCACAACCAAATGGTTTCCAATGCCTTTCTGTCTAGAAGTTCGCAATCCTCATCAATCATTATTGCCAGTTTCTTGGCTATTCCTTCCAACGGCCTCCATAAATCCTTATGATAGAGGTAATCCTCCATATGTATCTTCCATAACTGATCGTTCTGCCCATTGAATTTATCAACCTTCAATTTACCCTCATCTGCCATTGCTCCCACTCAACCGTGAGACTCCCACTCAGCCGTGAGACTCCCACTCAACTGTGAGACCTTCCTATAGATGATAATCGAATAGAACCCACTCTGATACCACTTGTTAGGGTTAGCTAGCAAAAAATATCAATTAAATGCAAATAAAGATTAAAGAGAGGAATGAAAATACACAAAAAATAATAACAGCGAGAGACAATTTTAATGTGGTTCACCCAAACTCGGGCTACATCCACCAACAGAGAGTCCAATATTATTATCCAATAAATCAAATTGATTACAACCAACAATCCTTGCAATTCAATACCATTGCAAAATACTACAATACATCAACAGAAGCCCTAACGGTTAGCTTCTTTTATCAAGCCTTATGTCAGTTACAAAAATAGGGTTTTTTTATGTCAGCCAATAGAAAAAATAAGTCCTGACACCTTTATAAAATAATAAAAATAATTTGAGGTAAATTTAACCTCCCCTTGATGTCGTTAAATAATTTGGGGGGAAACCTTACTGATAAAAGGGGTAAATTTAACCTTCGAGTCTGATTAGGCTCCATATAACAACAAAATTGGTGTAGATAGAGAAGAATCAGACTTGGGATCTTGTTCCTAGACTAGTAGATAAGAATGTAATTGGCACAAAGTGGGTCTTCAAAAACAAGATGAATGAGAATGGTGAAGTGGTAAGAAACAAAGCAAGGTTGGTATGCGAAGGATAGGCTCAAGTTGAAGGAATAGACTTTGAAGAAACTTTTGCTCCAATGGCAAGGATTGAAGCAATAAGGATGCTTTTGGCCTTTGTAGCTTACAAAGATTTCAAGGTTCACCAAATGGATGTGAAGTCTACTTTCTTAAATGGAGAGTTGGAAGAAGAAGTCTATATTGAACAACTGGAAGGATTTCAGTCATCAGATCAAGGTGACATGGTATGCAGATTGAAGAAAGCTTTGTATGGATTAAAACAAGCCCCTAGGTTAATGGTATGCATGGTTGGACATGTATATGATATAGATAGGGTTTAGTAGAGGTACTACAGACAACAATCTCTACTTCAAGATCAATGATGAACAAATCCTGATTGTTACAGTGTTTGTTGATGATATTATTTTTAGAGGCAATGAAGGTATGTGCTTAGTTTTTACTAGAGAAATGCAAAGTGAATTTGAAATGTCCATGTTTGGAGAGATGAACTTCTTTTTAGGTCTACAAATAAGTCAATCAGATAAAGGCATCTTCATTTCTCAGTCTAAGTATGTGAAAGAATTGTTAAAGAAATTTGGGATGGAAGACTCTAAACCAGAAAGAATGATAACTCACCCATGGCAGACCATAAAAGGTATAGATCTATTATTGGAGGATTACCTTATCTGACTCAAACCAGACCTGACATAATACATGCGGTATGTCTTGTGGGAGGATTTCAAGCAGAACCAAAGGAATCACATGTGATGGTAGTCAAGAGAATTATGAGATATTTAAAAGGTACAATGGATTCTAGTTTGTGGTACCCTAAAGATAGTGACTTTACTCTCAGTGCATATACTGATGTAGATTGGGCTGAAGATGTGGATGATAGAAAAGGTACAAGTGGAGGTGCATTCTTCTTGGGAAAAAAGGTTAGAATCTTGGTTGAACAAGAAGCAGGATTCAATATCACTATCTACTGCAGAAGTAGAATACATTGTAGCAGCATGCAGTTGCACTCAAGTGTTATGGATGAAGAAGAATTTGAAGGGCATCAGGGTTGTGTATGAGGATCCAATTGCAATCTTTTGTGATGACACAAGTGCCATAAACATATCAAAGAGTCTAATAATGCATTCAAGGACAAAGCACATATCCATTAGGTATCATTTTCTAAGAGAAAAGGTGATAGAGAATGAAGTCAAGTTGGAGTATGTTTCTATCAAAGATCAGATTGCAGATATTTTTACCATGCCTCTGCCTAAGGATACCTTTGAGTATCTCAGAGAAAAGTTAGGAGTTATCACCTCTCATGCTCTAAACTAAGATGCACAATAGTGCATCAATCCAGAGGTGCTCAGAGATTTGGATTGATGGTTTTCAAGGCTACTTCTTAGGGGGAGTAGTTAGAGAGTTCAAAAAAGATATTAGATTAGAGTAGAAGAGTGCAAGTATGTGCCCTTTGCCATTGATGTCAAAGGGGGAGATAAGTCATGTGAAAAACTTAGATAGAAAAAGAGTGCAGATGTGTAAAGAGAAAGGGGGAGAATCTTGGAGAAAGAAAGAGTGCAGGTGTGTAAAGAGAAAGAGGGAGTATCTTGTCTTGATAATTGTTGCAGTTTTTCACATCATATGTTGCCATCAATCACAAATGGGGAGATTGTTGCAAGTATGTACTTAATCGGTGTTGTCATTGATGTCAACATATATTTGTTCTCATTGGTGTCAATTGTATCTTATTCTATTACTTGTTTAGAAGCTTTTTATGTTGAGGATATTGAGAAAATTAGCCTATCCAGAAGAAACAAGTGAGTTACAGTAAAGTGCAATATAGACAGTGAATTATATGTTGAAAGAACAGTCTGGTAGATTGATCCACATTTCTTTCTGGATGAATGGTGCAGGGGCACCTAGATACTTTAATTAATTTCATGTTCATTTTGATGTTTTGGTGTTGTATAAGGTCCAAGCGACCAATTGTAAGGCCTAGTGCCATGTGTGAGTCTGAGTGGAATAAATCTAGGACAAGTCGTATTGTCTGGTAGTTGAAGAGAAAATGCATTGTAATTGAATGGGTTGATAGTTGTAGAATGGTTGGCATTCCCACCGATGCAAACTGTCAGGAACAGAACATGTATAAATAGTTCAATGAATAGGAAATAAGTAGAGTAAGAGAGTAGTATAGTAATTGGATGGTGATTTGTGGTAGAACAACAGTAAGAAGATAGAAGAGTTATTTCATGCAGAAGTTCCCAAAAGTAAATAAAAGATCCTATTTTGTTTTGTGTTCTTTCACCATGTCACTATAGTTAGTTTCTATTTTGTCATTCAAATGGATTACTGAGCCATTCCACTGACGAGATTTCTTCAAAATTAGTGGAATGGATCAGTCTATATAGTTTGTGTTTTTTTTGTTTTTGTTTATGCTCTCTGTCCGGATCGAGCGTGGGATGTGCTAGTTGAGCCTAGCATCTCTATGTGCTAGGGTTTTGAGAAGAGAGAAAGTATCTACATTACAGAGTTTGTTATCGGCAGGACAATAACTGTCAGAGAGAGCCAGACGATGGTTGTCTGGCCAGAAAAACAAGAAGTGCTAAGTCCTATGTTAGAGAGACTTGAGCGTCGAAGTGATAAGTTCTTATGAGGCTGATGATAATTGTCTTACCAGAAGTTGAAGAGTGGTCGAAGTGACGAGTACATCGGTGTAACATAAGCCTATCGGCTGATAAAAGTTTTAGTTTCCCAATGGTTGAAGTCATGCTGAAGAAAAGAGGTCCCACCAAATGCATATCATCAATGTATATTGAGATTGTATGTGGCGAAACATACAACTGGTGACTGGGTGTAATGGTGAATTGGTGCATATGAAACATTAGCCCACCAGTTATAACAAGTTGAGCAAAGTATATACAAGTTGGTATATCAGTGTATCAGGAAGACATATAAAGTGCTCACCGACGAAGGAAGTCACTCTGACAGGTTGAAGTCCATCGGCGTATCGGCTGAGGTTCTTAAGGGTTTTCCAATGAACAAAGTCTTACTGATAGGCACAGAAAAGTAGAGTCTCCATCGGGGAGAAAAGTCTAGGATTTCACCGATGGGAATGGTCTCGTTGGTAAGGACACACCAACCGATGCGAAAATCATCTCATCGGAGTATCGGTAGGAGGTTTAAAGCTACCACCGATAGAGGAAGTCTCTCTAAAGACAAGGTGAAGTTGACTATTAGGAAGAGTTGATAGATTGGTCAGAAAAATAGCAAGGTGGCCGATAGGATATGTTTGGCCGACAAGGTTTGGTCACCAAGACATAGGTCACATCTCACCGATCAATTTATTGATAAGTTTTAAACACTTCCTCTGTGCGCTCTGCATCATATTGGTATCAGAGCCCAAAAAAGATTTGGGTAGCAAGTCAAACTGAGGATTTACAGGAGTGTTTGCATTTGGGTGCTGTCTGTGAACAATATATGTTAGCAGAGGAGATAGAAACTGAGGCTAGCACAATGCCTCCCAAGTCTAGGAGCAAAGACGCCATTAAGAGAATGGTAGAGGAGATGCTCAAAGAAAGGTTGAAAGACGAGAGGTCCAAAGGTAAGAGTAAAGAGGATGGAAGTACTTATGAGACAGAAGAAGAAGAAGAAGAGGCAGAGGAGAGACCTCAAGGACAAGGTATGTCTACAGACCAAAAGGCATTCTTGAATGCACTCAAAGGTGCTCATGGAGATAGTGGCGATCCAAAGATGGATGTCCCTACATTCAATGGGAAACTAGATGGAGATGTCCTCATGGATTGGATTGAAACCATGTGCAACTATTTTGACTTCAAGGAGTATAGTGACAGCAAGAAAGTCAAGTTTGCTAAGACAAGATTGAGAGGTTCTGCCCTAGTTTGGTGGAACTATATGGAAGGTGAAAGAGAGAAAGTTGGAAAGAACCCTATCACCAAATGGAGTAGAATGGTGGCCATACTAAGAGACAAGTTCATGCCATTTGATTATGAGTTGCAGACCATTATGAAGTTTAATCATCTCAGACAAAAAGATATGGATGCGGCTACATATACTGAAGAATTTCATAGATTGAGCATGAGAGCCAATCACAAGGAGGAGGAGAAAGAGATGGTGGCCAGATATCTCGATGGCTTGAGGTATAACATACAAGATGAATTCAATATGGTGGTCCCTAAAACAGTGGATGAGTGTTTTCAACTAGCCTCTAGGGCTGAGGGGAAGTTGAAAAGAAAGAGTGATTAAAACACTAGGGGAAGAGGTGACAGAAATTTTTGAGATAGAGGTAGTTTTGGAGGAAGAAGTCCTAACGAGAGGTCTAATGATGAGTCTATCCAAGAAGAGGAAGCTGGAGACTCAAGTAGCAAAGGAGGCTACCAAGGAAGAAGGCCTAATGGGAAAGGTTGGACAGAAGGATCAAAGAGAGGGTCCAAGTTCTCCAATATGAGATGTTATAACTGCAATCAGATAGGGCACCCATTTTAGAAGTGTCCAGAGAAGACCTCTACTTCTCATGGTGGTGATAGAAGAACCACTTTGACCCAAGAAGATGCTGAAAGTGTGATATCTCCTGAGGTGAATCTAACTTCAGAAATAGGAGAAAATCTAATGATCAAGAAGACATCACTCAAGGAACCAATGCAGACTAAACCACCTCAAAGAAGGGCTTTGTTCTAAATCAACTATAAGAATCAAGGTAAGGGTTGTAAAGTGATTGTAGATTCTGGTTCCACTGATAACATTGTATCCTTGGAAGCTGTGAATAAGTTGCAATTAAAGAGGATACCCCATAGATGTCCATAGAAGATGAATTGGTTGAATAAGGGGCAGCACATACTCATAAATGAACAAACATGGGTAGAATTCAGTATTGGGGGTATAGAGATGAAATTTTGTGTGACATCCTTCCAATGGATGCTTGCCATCTTTTGCTAGGTAGACCATGGAAGTTTGACAGAAAGGCTCATCATGATGGTGAAAAGAATGTTTATTCATTCAAGAAGGATGGTGTGACGTATAGGATACAGTCTTTGATATATGAGATACAACATGTGGAAACTAGTCTGATAATGGTGAGGGACAGAGCATTCTCAAAGGAGAAGGAAATAGATTTGGCTATGAAACCTAAGGAGGAAAGGAGTGAGGATGTGAATGGAGTGAAACCTAAGGAGATCAGTGCATTGCCACAGAAACACAAGGAAGTGGTCAAGACAGACAAGCCTAATTCCCTACCATCTGTTGGAGATACAGAGAAAACTGGCAAAGAAGAAGAAACTGATTTGTGGACATAATTTTTAGCCATTGTGGATGAGTGGAAAGACAATGGTGGAGCTGTGGAAGAAGATGATATGCAAGTTGAGACTGTTGTTTGTAGTCAGGAAATGGTTGTGCTAGTTGAGGATGATTCAGTAGACAAGGATGACAATGTGATTGTCATAAACAGAGTAGTTGATGACCCTACACATGGGGGTAATACGATTTTGATTTCTAACTAGTTGTGTGCAGGTTTGCAAGGATTTCCTATAGGTGTTTAGGTAGATGTGAAGATATCTGTTGCAGTCTTGGAGTTTTGGAACCCAGAGTAGGAACAATAGTTGAATGAAGAATAGCTTGTGAAGTTGGTCACAAGGGGAGAACCAAGTTTTCTTGGAGGAGTCAAACATAATGCACAGAAGAACTGGAAGACCAGAAAGAAAAGTGAGAACTAATTCAAGGGGACTTGAATTCTATCAGCCCTAGGAGTATGGTACAAGGGTACCTAGATACTTTAATTAATTTCATGTTCATTTTGATGTTTTGGTGTTGTATAAGGTCCAAGTGACCAATTGTAAGGCCTAGTGTCATGTGTGAGTCTGAGTGGAATAAATCTAGGACAAGTCGTATTGTCTGGTAGTTGAAGAGCAAACACATTGTAACTGAATGGGTTGACAGTTGTAGAATAGTTGGCATTCCCACCGATGCAAACTGTCACGAACAAAACATGTATAAATAGTTCAGTGAACATGAAAGAAGTAGAGTAAGAGAGTAGTATAGTAAGTGGGTGGTGATTTGTGGTAGAACAACAGTAAGAAGATAGAAGAGTTGTTTCAGTGTATAAGTTCCCAAAAGTAAATAAAAGATCCTATTTTTTTTGTGTTCTTTCACTGTGTAGTTAGTTTCTATTTTGTCATTTAGATGGATTACTGAGCCATTCCACCAACGAGATTTCTTCAAAATCAGTGGAATGGATCAGTCTGTACAGTTTGTGTTTTTTTTTTGTTTATGCTCCGTGTCCGGATCGAGCGTGGGATGTGCTAGTTGAGCCTAGCATCTCTATGTGCTAGGGTTCTGAGAAGAGAGAAAGTGTCTACGTTGCAGAGTTTGTTATTGGCAGGACAATAACCATCAGAGAGAGCCTAGACGATGGTTGTCTGGCTAGAAAAGAAAGAAGTGCTAAGTCCTATGTCAGAGAGACTTGAGTGTCAGAGTGATAAGTTCTTACGAGGCCAATGATAATTGTCTCACTGAAAGTTGAAGAGTGGTCGAAGTGACAAGTACATCAGCATAACATCGGCCTATCGGCCGATAGAAGTTTTAGTTCACCGACGGTTGAAGTCAAGCCGAAGAAAGGAGGTCCCACCAAATGCATATCATCAATGTATATTGATATTGTATGTGGTGAAACATACAACTGGTGACTGGTGTAATGGTGAATTGGTGCATATGAAACATTAGCCCACCGGTTATAACAAGTCAAGCAAAGTATATACAAGTTGGTATATCAGCGTATCAGAAAGACATACAAAGTGCTCGCAGATGAAGGAAGTCACTCTGACAGGTTGAAGTCCATTGGTGTATCGGCTGAGGTTCTTAAGGGTTTGCCAATGAACAAAGTCTTACCGATAGGCGTGGAAAAGTAGGGTCTCCATCGGGGAGAAAAGTCTGGGAGTTCACCGATGGGAATGGTCTCATTGGTAAGGACACACTAACCGATGCAAAAATTGTCTGATTGGAGTATCGGCAGGAGGTTTGAAGATGCCACCGATAGAGGAAGTCTCTCTGAAGACAAGGCAAAGTTGACTATCATGAAGAGTTGATAGATTGGTCAAAGAAATAGCAAGGTGGACGATGGGATATGTTTGGCCGACAAGGTTTGATCACCAAGACATAGGTCACATCTCACCGATCAGTTTATTGATAAGCTTTGAACACTTCCTCTATGCGTTCTGCATCAATGAAGATCTTGGTCTATAGATTGGAAGTTACTTAAAGGAATGTCTAAAGATTCTAAATCCTGAGTTTGAGCCTCCAATGTGAAGAATTGAGAGAGTTTCATTCACTAGAGTAAAACCTACTTTTTTTGTAAGTTTAGTTGGGACAGGGAGAAAGTATTCTGCTCCACATTCCTCTACAATAAAGTATTTTTCTATGTGGTTCTAGAGGGAAGTTTGGGATGATGATAAGTGCCTACAGTTGCAATGGTTCATGGTTTGGTGGTCTGTAAGCTATCTTTCCTTCATGACAGTTGAAGACATTGAAGTTCATGTGTTTCGGTGTGAAGATTCTTATGGGTAAAGTGGTTAAAGGTTGTGTGGTTGCTCTTGATGATTACAATGTGCTTGTGGATGTCTCTTGATTATGTTCCTATCTTGACATTGGTCCGCATAAAGGAATTGAGGTCATATTTGAAGATTGTTCCCAGATAATGTAGCGTGTAACCAGTCTTAGCCGACTTGGTTAGCTCCAGTTAATTATGGAGATCCCTTAAAGATCATGGAAGCATGTTGAAGCATGGAAGATCATGTTTAAGTCCCAACTAAGGCATTGTGTGATTCACATACATCTTTACTTCATTTTCTTTGCATAATGTTGTAATAGGTCAAGACCTATTTTGTAAATGTTTGTAATGCCGACCTTGGAGATTGTTCCAATGGTTGATGATTGTAATGCCTACCTTGATGATAATTCCAAGGCTTTTGAAATTTTTAAATACTTGTAGTTGAGTTGTGGAAAAGGTTTCCTTGATTGAAGATGGAAAAATAATAAGAAAGGTCAAAAAAGGCAGAGCAGAGAAGAGGCAGAGCAGAGTAGAGATAGAGTAGAGTAGAGGAATTGTTATACTTCAATCACAAACATAAAATGGTGTTGATCATGGCAGTGAGCCTAGCAGTGAGCCACTAGTAGGGTTTAATATCCCTTATTATAATCTTGCTAGGATTAGGGTTGAGGCAGTGAGCCTGCTAAACCTAGTTGTTCTTCATGGGAGTGAGCCTGTATCTTTAGGCCCATGGAGTGACCAAGCCTGAACATCATTATTTCAAGATTGCAATATATATTGAGAGCTAATCCTCTCTATGGTTTTTCCCCATGTTGGGGTTTTCCACATAAAATCTAGTTTCTCTTATGTTTGATGTTGTATTTGTGGTTAAGTTTCTGATTTCATGCATTCATTGTTAAATCATAATAATTGTGGATAAGTGATTAATGTTTAATTGCAAAAAGTGTTTAAGTTTTTGAGATAACTGATTCACCCCCCCTCTTAGTTATCTAGTACATATCAACAACCCTCTATGCCACAACCAACTTTCATCATTCTGAGCCAACAAATAATATTCATTAGTCCCTTTCAAATGATAAATGTTACATCTTGTCTTCTTACCAATTGCAATCACTGTTCTGGAGCTTTCCAAGATCTTACATCCATTGTACTTGAATTTGATATCATAACCTTTGCCACACATCTGACCAACACTCAAAATATTGTGCTTTAATCTCTTCACATATAAGACATCACCACTATTACGTTTGCCATCAAAATAAATAGATCCTCTTCCACAAATCTTACTAGTTGTATCATCACCAAACCTAACCAGTCCACCATCATATCTTTCCAAACCTATGAACCTACTTTTGTCACCAGTCATGTGATGACAACATCTGCTATCAATAACCCATTCATCTTTGTCTTGTACAACCTGAACAACCAAGACACTTTCCTCCACTGGTTTTGCTAGTAGGATTAGTAAACATAGGTTCTTCTTTACTAACAATGAACAAGCATTCATTTCCAATAGTACTACCATTATCTAATTCATCATTTGTTACTCCTTCATCATCAAAATATGTAACATAATAACATTTCTTTGGAATCCTAGGTCTATTCTCAGACCTTTTTGGAACTCTCTCAGGACATTTAGAGGCATAATGATGAATTTTACCACAAGTAAAACATTTGAAAGGTAATTTTCCTTTGTACTTACTAGTACCTCTGGGCAGAGTGCTGACAAAATTTGCCTCCATTTCTTCAAGCTCATAATCTGGTTCCACCTTGTACTTATCAAGTTTGGAAGGCCTTTGTGAAGTGTTGGCCTTGAAAGCAAACTCTATCTTAGGAAGTCAATCACTAAGTTCCCTCATCTCAAAAGTTGTTAGCTTCCCAAGCAACTCATCTTTTGTAATTGTTGTTACTGTCATTATTTCTTCAATTGCAACCACCTTATGACAATAGGATTTAGGCAATGATCTCAGATTTTTATTCACAATTTCGGGTTCTTCAATCTTACCTCCCACACTTTTGATACCACATACAATCTCATCAATCTTTTGCATATAGGATGAAATGTTCTTATCTTCACTCATATTCAAACTTTCATATTTTGCCTTCAATCTTTGCAACTTGGTACTTTTCACAAATTCATCTCCTTCATATAGGTTCTTCAACTTCTCCCACATTTCATGAGCAATATCTAGCTCAATGATCTTTGTCATGTCTATGTTAGATAGGGAATTCAATAGTGTATCCTTAGGTTTGATATTAAACTCATAATCCTTGATCTCATCTTCAAATTTAGGACCATCCTCTAGTACTTCATACTTTGATTGTATTATTTTCCATACATCAAAACCTAGACAGATGAGATGCATTTGCATGAGGATCTTCTAGATGGAATGATTTGTTCCATCAACCTGTGGACTTTCCTTCTTGCTAGACATCCTCGATCTACCTCAAGCAGTTAAGCTTTCCTCTGATGAACCTGGCTCTAATACCAATTGTTGAAATGAACTTGACAACTGAGAGGGGGGTGAATCCATTGTCTCAAATCTTTAACTAATTTTGCACCTTAAAACATTAAACACTTGTCCACTCTTTGTTATGATTAAATCATGCAAGCATAGACTCAAAAACATAAACACAATTGCAAGAACATACATAAGAGACACCAAATTTTTACATGGAAAACCCTATTAAGGGAAAAACCATGGTGGATGTTAATCTACAAGATATATAAGTTATAACAATACCAAAAATTAGAGGCTCACTACCAATAGGGCTCACTACCCAGAAAAAGGCTCACTACCAATAGGTGGCTCATTGCCAAGGGTTTTGAACTGAGATAATGGCATCTACTCCATGCCTGAATTCAATTCCATTGAAGTGCAATACTCTTCCTCTGCTCTGCTCTGCCTTCTACACTTCTTCACTTAACTTCGCATCTTCATACAAGGACACGTTTTCCATGACCAAATTACAAGTATATATATCTGTAACATTGGAAAATATCCCCTTTGGGTCTTTTCCCTCCTAAGGTTTAGCTCTTGGGTCTTTTATATGCATTTAGGACATCTTGCATCATATTTTGGCATCCCAATGAGATGAACCCTAAGTTTCATGATGAATGGGACCTAGGGGGATTCCTTGAGCTAAGCCCTACCCAAAATAGGGAGGGAGGACTTGGGCACCTATGCCCTAGTCCTGCCCTATTTTGGGTTAGGCCCAAATTTTAAGTGTTGATTTATTATCATTATTTGGTTCCTAGGCTGACACGGTAAGTTTGAATTACAAAATTCTTAGCGGGATTGTTTGTAGTTGCATGTATAAGCATGATTAGGTATTCATTTGTAGACTAGATGATAATTAGATGATTATTGTGATCTTTATGCATTCTAAAGGTGATTCAAGGAATTCATTGTATGGAAGAGAAGATTTTGTGTTGTTTATGTGTTTGTATTTGCAGATTTGAGCATCCATCTCCTCATGGCATGAAAGGCTTCTTCCATCCATGATATGTTCACAACAAGGTGATATCATTTGTGTTTTCAAGTATTTATCATTTGGTTTTTGCCTCTGCCTTAGAAGGGAATGCACTCTCTCTCTGAAAATAGTGTTCAAAAGACTTGAATGTCTCTCTGAGGCTTGACTGAGGCAAGCCTCTAAACACCACAACCCCCTCCCCATTTTTCTATGATTACAGGTTACAAGTTGAAGAAGCAGGAAAAGTGGATTTGCAGGAGAGTGTTACAGAGTGTTAGAAGTGTAGATTAGAGTTGAAATTAGGGCCCTAGTTATGTAGGGCAAGGATTCACATTCTTCTACTTGCCATTATCTTGGCATAAATTAGATTCACAAAACTGAAACACTCTCTTAATGAGGCATGACTTCAAGGTTCCCAATATGCATATTGGACTCAAAACACTCATGCTTGTTTAGGCATATAATAAGATTAACACAACTGACCAAACACAAATTGATCACCCAAAATGGTCAACAACAATGCTCTAAAGACAAACAACTCAAAACTACCTCATAGCCTTGTAACCCTTCCTCTTGGAGCAACCTATCATATCTTTTGATACATGAATCATATCAGGACTATGAAAATAGTTTTAGATACCCATTTCCAATTTTTCAAACATATCCCAAAATCATCATGGACTCCTTTGAACTAAACCCTCCAAAAATGGACTGTGCATGTTCCTTGACTAGGCCTAATTAGGCAATTATGCATGTAAATGAAAGAAATAGTCACCTATAACTTTCACAAATCAATCAATTAAGCCAATCCCTCTAGTGAGACTAAGGAGGACCTTATTGTAGACCTTTCCTCAAGGTTTTATCAAAATGCTTCAGTGGAAATAGAAGTTATGCCATTTTTCCCAAAACTAGTAATCCTAGGACAAATTCAGGCGAGTTTTAGTAGATAATTTGCAATAACTTTCAAAATATTCAATGAAAAGGCACCAAACCAAATGAAAATGAAATTTAGTTCATCCCTCTATAAAAACAAAGAATCTTAGGACCATAATAATCCATACCAGTCTGTACCATGCAATGGAGCAACAATTTTGCAGTCAGATTACACAGAAAAATGCATAGAAAAATATGTCTAATTAGTATCTTATTCCTCCAAACTGCACTCCCACCTCTTGGGTCATGTTTAAAACATGTATTTATGAGTTCCCAATGGTTTATAACCAAACTTTCACATTACAACTGTCCAAATTCTCACTTTGTGCAACATTGACCCTTCACATTCCATATTGTGCAATTTGACAACATTTGCAACATTTACAATACTAACTTACACCTAATCACTCAAAATAGACTCAAAAAAACATGAAATGGTCTCAGAAGACCTTATTACATGGACCATACAAAAACTAAAACAAAATTTACAAAATGGCCTCATGGAGGCATAAACTCAACCAGGTACTCCTCCACCACCTAGACTCGGGCACCCGCTCATTGGTCCTTCAAATTCTGCAATAGAGAAATCTCTAAGATACAAGGAATAGGTTGCAGACCAACTTTCCAGATCTCAACAAAAATTAAGAAATTGGACTAAGGCATGCACTCATTAGTCCCTGACTGTTCTACTTCCCAAACTTCAAAAACTAGTACACATTCATCTGTGATTTTGCATCTTTCTGTAGAAACATTTTCAGTAATTTGTTTGTTTACTTCTGTATTTGTATAATTAGGGTTTTGAGCACAATTGAGGATAATTGGTAATTAAATCACATAAATCCAAGTTTCTCTACATTTCTAAGTGACCAAGGGCCTGATGGTAGATCTCTAATCGACCCACAGTCCTTGAATGTATTCAAGTGAAAGGAGGATACACACACAAACTAATCAAAACCAACTATCTAAATTTTACCCAAAACATTTTGGTGAACCTATGTTTTTCATGAATTTTACACCTTTTTGAGTGTTTTTCTTCAGATTTACATTGATTTTATTTATTCATATCATCATTCATCTTATTGCATTGGAAAAATTACAAAAAAATTGAAAAAATTGAAAGATTTGGAAACAAATTGCATTCTAGGGTTTCTATTTTGCATAAATTAATTTGAATATCATAAAATTTATGATTTTTTCATTAGATCTGAGTCAAATTGTAGAAAATTACAAAAATTCAATCAATTGCATTGCATTTTCATCATAAAATTGCTAAGGTTTTGTTAGAAATTTTGAATTTTGCATATAACCTAGTAATTTCAAGAACTAGGGTTTGTAGGTAAAATCTTGTTTCAAATTTTACTACTGATCTTAGACACTCATTCAAATTTTTATTTGACTATAGTGTTACATTTTAGTGTGAATTTGCATTTAGATCTCAAAAATTTGCATTTTTACATAGAAAATTTCAACAAAAACTAGCATTTTTGATTGATTTTTCATTAGATTTGCACTTGCATATGCATTATAGGGTTTTAAAATCATTTTCAGATCTGAAGAAAACTAATTTTCATCATAATTCATATTTCAAGACATTCATATAGCATTTTTCATTAAGATCTCATACCTAGGGCTTGAAAAATGTTGATTTTCACTAGATTTGGCCTTATCGACTCTCTATATTTGCACTATAGGCATGTTGTAAAGAATATTTTTGAACTAATTGGATTTTATTAGGGTTATTATCTACTTCCCCTCCTAAAATTCTTTAAAACACCTTTTTATTGGGCTCTTGTATTGAAAATTTGGTGAAAGTTTGTACATTTTTGCTATATTTGCCTTAGGGTTTGACCTAGATTCGCACTCCAAGTGTGTTGTAAAAAAATTTATGATTTTAGGTGACTGATATCATTGCTATGAATTTCTAAAACTCCTAAAATTCCTTACAACACCTCTTTCATTAGGTCTTGGAATTGAAATATTGTGAAAAATTGCATATTTTAGGGAATTTTCACTAGATTTAGACTTGTCATCATTGTAGATTTGCATCAAAAGTGTGTTGTGAAGGATTTTATTGCTTTATTGGACTGAAAATAGACATATTTTTTTCTTCCCCTGATCAAAATATTTACAACACCTTTTCTTTCATATATTTGCATTGAAAAAGTACAACAAATCAAGCATTTTAGGTCATTTTTTTGCGCATAGTTTTACATGTGTTGTTTGCATAACTTTTGAAAAACCTTTAAAATATGATTTTACTTTGATTTGAAAACATATATCATGGATACTCCTTTTTTTTCATCTTTGGAAACATTGTGTGCATCTTTTAATAGTGATGACTTCAATATGTTAGACGAAGCACTAGATGACTTTATCTCTATTGGACATTCCACTATGACACCTTTTGCTAAAACATGTGATGATGTCATAGAAAATGATTCCTCCTATTAAGATATACTAACACAAGAGGATGAAATCATTGACACATTCTTAAACATTACCCTACCCTTTTTGGAAAATGAAACACCAGTGGATAAAGGGCTCCCTCTCAAGAAGGATTCTTCATGGGTGAAAAAAGACTATTCACCTAACAATCATTTGGTACATGAGAGTTCTATGGATAATCCATTAGACCTTCCACCTCTAATTGAAAACTCAAGAACCTTAGATGAGAATACTACAGATAGCTCTACTAATGATACAACATCTTGCCTTCCTAACAATATAGTACCTTCCTCTCATCCCAGCGCTCTCCCTAGCCAAGATGTAGCATTAGTGGTTGAGAAAAGGTCTACCACATTAAATCCTTTAGGGATGGATGTTGGGTACAATCAAGAGGGATACAGTGTTAATTCAATATTCATTAATAGATTTTGTAGCAATATTCCTAGGATGATTGTCTGAGGGGCACCTAGTGCACCCTCTTTGTTAAAGCCAGTGATTACTATTCATGGTGGACCCTCAGATCACTTCTACAAATGTGCACAACAAATTGCTCAACTGAGTCAAGGTGTTCAAAATGTGTTACAAAAACCACACCATAATGTGATTTCTCACACATACAACACCTGTAATAACAAGCAAAGTAAGAAAGCACCACATGTGCCTATCTCTCTTCCATGTTCTCAACCTATGCTCCCTCCACCACCTCATCTTACTCATAAAAGTGGTCAAGAGTATGATCTTGTCGAACAGCTTCACGTTACTCTGGATAAGATCTCTCTTTGGGATTTAATACAAACATTACCTACATACCATGGAATGCTCCAAGTAGCTTTACAAAAGGTGATTGTCCCACCTACTATTAAGCCGAATGATGTAGTAGCTCTATTAGATTCTATGCATGCGACAAAAATGGATATTCTCTTTCAATCACATGAATTACCAACAATTGAAGTTCAAAACCAATATGATCCACTTATAATCTTTGTCACTATAAACAAAATATTGGTAAAATGAGTTATGATTGATAATGGATCAATTCTAAATGTTTGTGGTATAGATTTGTTTTTTATTAGATAAGTGGCAAAAAAGGGTGCCGATCCCAAGACAAAATGGCCAACAGAGGTTCACCAAAACCTGAACAGTTTAAAGAAAACCATTAAAGTTTTTGCATCATAACAAACAAACTAAAGATCTAGGAATTAAACAAAAGACATAGGAAAATGGACACAACAAAAATAGTAGATCAACCACAGACTGACAACAGAGTAGAACCAAGCCTCCAAAAGCTATGCAAACATCTTGTCCCAATCATCGACAAGAAACTGGAGCACATCCTCATACTCCATCTTTTTTTCTATCTTTTCTTTCCCCTTAGGGACCACCTTCTGGAGAGCCAGCAATGTCATGGCAGACCTGTGCATAACTTTGGTCAAAAATTTGGCCAGTGTGTTAAACTTATGCTCCAGATGAGTCATCCTAGCCTCCAGAGTTTATTTAGCCTTGTCTTTTTTTGTTTTTAGCACCTTTTTTCTTCTTACCAGTCCCTTTTTTCTTTTTCTCCAAGCTATCAGTATCCAAACCCTACACATTATAATTAGGGAAATTGTTGGGGCCCTCTTCACCAACTTCTAGCACCTTAATCTTGTTACCTTTTCTAACCAAAATATCACCACCCATCTGATCAGTCTTTGCCATCACCGTGTTTGTCTTGATGTTGGCCTCAGACCCTGACCCCTACAGCTTAGCCAAACCTTCTTGTTATCATCCTCAGAGTCTTCTTCTTCCTACATTTCCACAACAACCCCTTTGTTCTTCTCCATAGGCTAGTCCTCTTCTTGCATCTCCTCGACATCCTCCTTCACCATCACAGAAGCTTTACCCTTGGGCGTAGAGGCCATTTTAGCGGCAAGCCTAGATGACCTCTTGGTAGTAGGCATTCATGTTTTAATATTAGTGGGGGTGTAGACCTCATCCTCAACATTATCTGAATCCCTAGTATCTTCATCAGTGCTAACCTCCTCAACCACCAGGGTATTATTCACACTGACAGTGTCATAATCTTCTTGTAGGGTTCCTCTCTTCTTCTTACTGGGTAGGGAAGGTCTACCATGGAGGATTTTTATTTTGGCCGGGGTCATAGTTGGAGAAATGGGAGTGAGATCTTTGATGGTGGGTTCGGGGCTTTTGGACACCGAGGGTTTTTTCTTTCCTTTTTTCAAGGACTTGGCATAGGATTCAGGTGTAACTTCAGTAATAATGACCGGGCCCTTTATCACCAGGGAAGGATTATACGACTGAGACTCAATCTTGATAGGAGTGGGGGATTTTGGGGGACAGAGTGCAAGATGGAACTTATACAGTCTCATGATTAGGCCCTAATGAAGTGGAAGCGGCTTACTGAGGTCAAGGGCATGTTGCTCTTTAGCAGCTGCAATGGAGGTTTCCAAGGAAGAGAGCAGATAGAAGGGGAAACTGATATGCTTACTATGCCTAAAGTGATTTAGAAGAGTGAAATGATAATGAAGGAACCTCCTGAACCTCCCCTCTAAGGTAAAATACTTCATAATCATGTAACATACCTAATCCCATGGTAGAGGTAAGAGTTAATGGTCAAAACCCCCTTGCTGGCTGTTCAGAACCTCCCCTTTATTGAGAAAAAGCTTCATTCCTTCAAAATCTAACATCTTTCTCTTCTTGGGGTGCTTTGTTCCATCAGTAGACAACCTAGTAGCCAACCCAATCACTTCCTCTCAAATCTCAAGCACCACATTGCCAACTTTAACCTTTCTGCCATCATAAGACCGTAGAAACTGAGCTAAGATATTTTCATCGTAGATGTAGACATTCAAGGTACGAGGTGACAACACCCTCATGGAAGATGTGCCATAGAGTCTCATTCTTTTTGAACTCCTCACAATTCTCTAGTCCAGTGCATGACCTATAACCACCCATTTTCCTAAGTTCAAATGGGTAGAAAATGCAGGCAGCAGACAAAGCAAACTCAATTCAGCAAATAGTAGATGCGATGTAACCCTTAAATATCACCATGCTAATGGCTAAACACACTTTAGAGTTTAAGCTGATTGCAATGATGTTTCCATCCTTTCCCATGCTGAAGGTGGTGTACCTACTATTATTCTGCATGTGGGAACATTTAATCCCTTTCATATCATTATTAAGGAGCCTTATAAGATCATCATTAAATCTTATGTTGAGAATCTTTGAGATGTCAAGACAGGAATTCACATGGCTAGGAATGTGAGAAACCCCTCAAGACACCATCTCATCATGTTAGAAATGCAACCGCTTATGAAAAGACAAGTCCAAGCATTATCAATTTGGTACTTAACCTTTGTGGCCTCTAATAACCGATACCAGAAGACTAGCTGGTTGAAGGTACTAGATCTCTGGTGGCCCCCTGATCCCCCCAAATATTATGATATGACCTCATGAGGGACCAAGAGCTGGGTTTAGCTCCTCCTTAATGAGGGTTTGAATTTGATGTAGGAGATTATTATCTACCCTCCAACATCGCCACGTGTCTAGGCTTTGACCCAAATTAGCCATCACATCTACCACTTTATTGCCCTCCTGATAAACATGACCGATAACCATCTAATTGAAACTGGATAGTAAGCTGATGATGGCTTTGATTAAACTCTTCATTCTCCAACCACTATTAGACCTCCCCATGGCCGCATCTATCACTAACTTAGAATCTCCTTCCACTTGCAAGTTGTCAATTCCCAAGAAGTAGACAATCTTGAGACCTTTTAGAAGTGCCATGTCTTCAGCAACATTATCAGATTGTTGACCGATGCCCCCAACATAAGCAACAATGGAGGCTCCAAGATAGTCTTTGAAGATCCCTCCCCCACTAGCAAGACTAGTATTCTTTTTTTCCGCCCCATCAAAGTTAAGTTTGATCTAGCCACTGGGGGGCAATTTCCAACGGGTGTTAAGTTTGACCATCTTTTTAGAGATGTCCACCTTGTTCATATCCTCCTTTAGGCACTAGTTCTTGGCAATTTGAATTTCAATAAGAGAAGGGGGATACTATGCAACTTGTAGGGTATAGGTAGAGGTGTTTTCCGCAACCTCTCTGCAAAAGGAAAAGAAAACCTCATCAGTATTATGAGTAATTTTTCTGAAAATGTGGTTATTTCTTTCTTTCCACACACTCCATCTAGGTGAGGGGGAATCTATCTCCAGAGTTCTCTTATCCTAGGGTGAGTGAAAGGGGAGGTCCAACTTTGGGAAAAATCCTCCAAGTTTTCCTATAAAACCCACTCTAGATTGAGCTTTTGCAGAGTTTTCTCCCAAATTTGTTTAGGGAACTCACAATGAAGGAGCAAGTGTTGTATGGACTCTTGTTCTTTACAACATATTACACATCTATTACCAATTGGAAACCCCTCTTATTAAGGTTATCAATGGAGAGAATTTTTTTGTGTGCCATGGCCCACTAGAAAAAGTTGACTTTAGGTAATAACTTTCTATTCTAGACTTTCTTCTAGAGCTAATTTGGCTGACCTATGTTAGTCAGCATATGGTAAGCTAACTTGACCATGAACTTACCTTTTTGGTCTTGACCCCACAACATCTCATCTTCCCTTTTTCTAACTCCTATTGTAGAGACTGATATTCCTACATCTCAGGTTGATTGATGCAATAGTCAGATAAGTTCTTCCACCTTCTTGTCTATAGAGATGGATAGTAATATAGTTTCTCACCTTGGTATCGAAAAAGGTCACTGCCCTTTCCATAATAGAATTGCTTCCTTTTCCCAGGGGATCCTCCCTCAGCCAATTATCCTCCTAGAACCTAATTTTATCTCCTCTTCTCATTTTCCATTTGATGCCTTGTGAGAGAGAGTTCCTGGTTTTGGTCATTTTGTTCCAAGTGATAGAGCCTTTGGGAAGGGAGTCTCTAACCAGAATATTAGAATTGGATTCACTCTATAGGTATTTGGCTTTCATGATTTGAACCTAGTCCTTCTCCTCTTTAAGGAAAGTCCCAACCAATTTTAGTTAGCAAGGCTTTATTCATACCTTGAATTTTTCTAATCCCTAGACCCCCATTAGCCTTGGGCTGATATACTCTATCCCATCCCACCAGCAAGATCCTCTTCTTTTCCTCCACTCCAGTCCATAGGAAGGTTCTCTGGATCCTTTCTAATTTTTCTACCATATATCTAGGAATTTTAAACTGAGAGAGGAAATAGGTAGGAATGCCTTGTAGGGAGGCCTTCAAAAGTTGATGCTTACCTACTTGGCTAAGGAGTTTACTTTTCCAGCCCTCTATTTTCTTATGGATGCACTCAAGAACCATGTTCCAAAAAGTCTAGGTTACATCTTTGACTATGAGAGATAGACCCAGGTAGGTGGCTGGGAGGGCCTCCTGATTGCATAAGAGAATATTTCTAACCTTAACTTGCAGATCTATCTTAGTGTTAAAGAAAAACACATTACTCTTTTCATAGTTGATGCATTGACCTGACACCTCTATATACATGTTGAGCATATTTTTCCATTTCATGGCCTCCACAACAGAAGTTGCCCCAAACAACATGGTATCGTCCACAAATTGTTGGACAGCCGATGGTCTTAGGGTGGATGATGCTTTAACACCAGAAAGGGAATGTCTATCCAGGTGGGCCAAAATATTTCTACCCAAGACTTTGACCATCATAATGAATAAGGGGACATGGGGTCCTCCTACCTTAACCCCCTGCCAGCCTCAAAAAACCCCCTGTATTGTGCCATTAACCAACACCGAGTACTTGACAATAGTGACACACTCCTTTATCAGTTTGAAAATTCTATCATTGAAGCCCAACTTCTTGAGAACCTTAAATAGGAAGTCCCAAGAGACTCCGTCGTAAGCTTTTGATATGTCCAATTTTAGGGCCATACTCAAACTATTGTTTTTATCCATAGAGTGAATGATCTTATGAGTTGAGATAGCCACATCTAGAATCTATCTCCCAAGGAAAAAGACTTTCTGGCTATCAGAAATAAGGCTATCCAGAAGCAGTTAGATTCTAAGGACCAGCATTTTGGTAATGATTTTATACACAGTATTGAACAAACTAATGGGGTGGAAGTTAGCCATGACTTCCATGTTGTTTTTCTTAGGAATTGGTGCAATGAACATGGTATTAATCTACCTGGGGAACTTCCCCATCCTAAAGAAGTCTTTAACATCATTCATAACATCATAGCCCACTATATCCCAGAATTCCTAGAAAAAAGTAGGGGGGAACCCATCCATACCTGGTCCTTTGAAAGCCTCCATTGAGAACACAACTACCCTGACTTCTTCTTCTATAATAGGCTTCAGTAAGCCTTCATTGTTTTCCTCAGATAGGACTAGAGGAATAAAATCTAGAAGAATGTTTTCTTTTGCACTGTCAGTTCTGTTATTTTTCTCTGCCAAGAAATTTTTGAAGTAATTAGGGACCAGTCTACCAAGTTCCCTATCATCCTTCACTTCTCTGTTCTGCTCATTCAGGAGTTTGGTGATACTATTCCTCTTTCTGTGTTTCATGGCTGGTTGATGAAAAAAGGTTGTGTTCCTATCTCCCTCTTTCAGCCATTGAACCCTTGACTTCTGCTTCTAGAAGATTTCTTCCTTACTATTTATGTCCTTCAGATTCTTGACTAATTCCTCCTTGACTTTATACATGCTCTCACTCCCATCTCCATTGGCCATTTTTTCTTGAACCTCTAGGAGATTAGCTGAGAGGTGTTTCTTGGTGTTCATCACATTACCAAAGAAAAATTTATTCCATCCCTTGACTTTGTTTTTGACATGTATCAGTTTTTGGGTGAGCCTGTACATAGGAGATCTGTGAATCGAGACTTTCCACCCATCAGCAATGCAATTTTTAAAATCTAGGTGGGAGGCCCACATGATTTCATACCTGAATGGGAAGGGGCCCTTATATTAATTTTTAGTCCAGACTAGAAGAAGGGCATTGTGGTTGGATATGGTGCAAGGTAGAGTAGATAAATTAGCATACTGAATCATATCCCAATTAGAAGAAACTAACAATCTATCTAACTTTAGCTGGATCAACTATTCTCCCTTTCTCCTATTAGTCCAAGAAAATTGTTGATTGATGAATTCCTGGTCCATTAGTCTAGTTTGACTCAGGAAGTCCGTGAGGTCCACCATGCTATCTGAATAGTCCATATTACCCCCAAATTTTTCCAAGGGGTAAAGAGGGGTGTTGAAGTCTCCCCCAACAATCCACAAAGTTCTTCTATCCTCATTGATTTTGGAGCTCAGCCCATCCCAAAATTACTTCCTGGCATTTTTAGTGTTGGGGGCATAAATGTTGAGCATCTTCCAGGTTTTGTTATTCATCTTACAGTTGATTTCCAGACTCTTCTTACTGTGTGAGTAGTAGCTTCCCTGAAGAATTGTACTTATTCCACATGGTGACAAGCCCCTCGGAAGCTCCAGTCGAGGGGCTGATGATGAAGTCCACCATAGGCCAGATATCATTAGCTATTTTTCTAAAGTTTTCCTTAGACATTTTAACTTCTTGGATGAGGATGAAATCAATCTTATTGTCATAAATGCAGCTCCTAATTATGAGTTGTTTTTGTGGGCTATTGAGCCCTCTCACATTCCATGTGATAATCTTCATTTGCATGATTTTTTGGAGAGGGCCTCCAGTGTACTTTGTCTCCCATATGCAATCTCCTTGGTTGCTTGCCTGGATCTAATTTCTCTCTCAGAAGGCCTCCCTGCTCTTCCTTCAGTCCCCACATTAGCTACTTTCTTATTATGTCCTCTCCCTTTTCTCTTGGGTGTGATCCATCCTCCTTGGTTACTGGTACTAGCCCCCAAGGAAAGAACTCTGATGGGAGAAATCATAGACTTCTCTATGTTTCCCAGGCCCCCTATTAGTGGACCTATTGAAGTTGAGTTTTCCAACACTCCCAACTAGTCTCAATTATCCCTTTCCTCTCCAAATTTTAGTACACCAGTCTTCTCCAAAAGGGAGGAGTAGGATTTCTCCTTCTTCTATTGCATCCGAATCAAGGGGAAAATCTATAGACTACTCTTGACCACCACCTACTAGATCTAGCTATAGCTCAACAGTGGGGAAGGAACAAGAATCTCCTCAGATGGATTACTCTGTACTTGATCTCCAACCAGTGCCTGGGACTTGTTTGGAGACTTTATTAAGTCTAACAAATCCTCTTTGAATGGGTATTCTTCTACTATGTTTTCTACTTCCAGGGCCTGCTTATCTTTAGGATCCTCAGCTTTTTTACACTCACTGATTAGGTGCCCCTTTTTTCTATAGTTTTGGCAATAGGCAGTGGAGTTTTCATACAATATTTGTTGCTGCCAGTAGCCATATTTGGACTTTAACTTAACAATATTAGGTAGAGTCTTATAAACGTCTATGCTAACATAGAATCTAGCAAAAACCAACCTGGTTTTATTTTTTGTGGTGTTGTCTAGAGTGATGAAGTGTTTAAAGGAGTTTCCAATCCATGTGAATATCTCCTCATCCCAGTACTCGAGAGGGAGCCTATGTAGTCTGACCCACACAGGAGTTGACCTGCTAATTTCCATTGCTACGTCAAAGCCTGGCTTTCAGCGCCCTAAGCTAAGATTATGCTTCCCATACATCCAAGGTCCTCCTACCAAGACCTCTACAAAGTCCTCCCTAGCTGTGAAATTGAAAAGGAAAAGGCCACCTGACATCGCACTAGTCAACACACTACCTTTAAGGTTCCATCTAACAGTTACCCAACATCTAACCATGTCGATGTTGGACCTAAGGGCTTGGAACTTTCCTACCAGGGAGAGTTCCAAGGAGGAGGTTATTTTATCCATCATTCTGTTTGGGATCTATAAGTCCATCAAAATCTTCCACAGGCCTACTAGACTCCCCTAGCAGGGCCTATTTCCAAACCTCAGGGTCTAAGCCTGAGGTAGGGGGAGAGGTCTCTTCAGTACTAAATAAGGCAGTACTAACATCAGCAGGGAACTCCTATGGGCCCAGAGGGGGACAGGGCCCCCTGGGCAGATGACCTCCATGACTGAAGTAGGTTCAAACACTTATCAGAGAGGGAGAGTTGCAGAGAAAGAAAGTTACAGAGAAAGAAAGTTGTAGAGCCATTTTTCCTACATGTTATAAGTTAGTTGGTTAGGTATGATAGATTTGGTTCATTCTTTTTTGTGGTATGGATTTGTTACATAAGATTATGGCTGACACACCTTTAATCAAACCTGATAGCATTAGCATTTGTGGCTTTGATAATGTTGAACGACAATCCGTAGGCACTATAACTCTACCTATACAAGTAGGACCTTGTATTGTGCCTACCCTGATTCATGTCATGCCTTGTTCCTTATCTTACAACATGATTCTTGGTAGACCATGGATTCATGCATTGGGGGCAGTTCCTTCCACCCTACATTGCTTAATCAAATTTATATTCAAAGGTAAAATTCATAGAATTCATGCTGATCCTGAACCAAATAATTGTTTACATATTAAAATGCAAAAACTATTAGATTCAGGATAGACAACTGAGAGGGGGGGTGAATCAGTTGTCAAAAACTTTCTTCCAAATAAACACTTAAATCCACTTTGTGATTTAGCAGTACATTAATAAATCAATCATGTTGTAAATCTTTTCCCAAAAGTATTTAGAAATATATGATTATTTAGGTCAAAATATGGATGATGTACATGTGCATGGTATAGTAAAAAAAAGTGACTTTTAAACAATAGTTTTTAGAAAGGACTATTGAAAATAAATTTGTATCATCTGGGTATTCAAATAAATTACATATTTGGAAACTAGACTCTGAGTACTACATTTTATAATTAGTGACTTTTTTCAAGATTCCATCTCTAAGTGCTTCAAATTTTAAGGTCAAATGTGACAAATTCTAAAAATCGGGGAAAACACTTCCACTTTTTGGCCAAAAACTAGACTCAACTTCTTGTACACACCCTTATGTCTTGTCATGTCTCTAGATTACTATTTCATGTTGAGTCCTTAAAAATACATGTTGGATCATGGAACACTCTACCTAATTTGTTTGGAAAATAGGAAGTAATGCATGGACATCTCTTAGAAAATGAAGTCATAAGTCTTAATCCCTACAATTTTGACACAATTCAAGACTTTTTTACCCATTTCAAAAGCCTCAAAACACAATCAAAGTAGTATGGGATAGAGAAAGAAGACACATAGATGTATCTTTTATTTCTATCTAATTTGGGTTCTAATTAATCTATTTTTCCCTCTACTTTTCATGCTATTAAAGGTGCTCTTGGTACAGCATTTAAAATTCCCAACTTTGATGACTTTGTTGTCTCTCACACCATGGAGAAAGACAAACTCATTTATATGGGAGCCCATAAGTATTCTAATTCATATGCCTTGTTATTACTCTAGGATACAAAATAACAAAAGAATTTGCAAGCAATAAAGAGCCAAAGTAGAAACATTAGGACAAGAAAGATGATCATAATGGTAAGATCCAAAAATCTTCCAATTATCCAAAAATGGATTCATCCTATTTAAAGGTGACATGTCTAATAAAGAGAAATGTTCTTATTGCAAGAGGCCCAAGCATGATGAATGTGAAAGTGTGTGAAGCAAATTGATCACCTCACCCCTCTTCTTGAAAAGAACAACATTGGGGTAATTTTAATTCACTCCAATAGATTTCATCATAGGAGGAGCCTTCTAAAAAACAACACTAAGTGGAAAGTAAATGGAAAAGCTCTTGTTTCTATTGTATCTACACATTCCACATGATTTTTTGACTTAGGTGCTTTGTACTATATGGCTTAAAATTAGAATGATTTTACATCTTTAAATCCAAGTCCCATGTTGCATATTCTAATGGGTGATGATACTCCATTTGAGATTTATGGGATAGGGTCTATTAATGTATGTGATGACACATTATAGGATGTTCTCTATGTACCATCTTTGTTAACTAATCCCTTGGCAATCTACTAGTTCACACACATAGGTCTAGGAAAATGAGTTAAGTTCACTCTAGATTTTATGGGTATTAATGAGTTGTATAGTGGCTCCATAGTAGCACTTGGGAAGGTAGATCATTAGTCTTAGCTATATGATTTTTAAATTTTTTTTGTTGAATCTCCTTCCACCAAACTACTTGTTTTGATGAAACAAGTTGTGGCATGAGTGGTTTGGTCATTTGAACTATTACTACTTACTACAACTCAACTAGTAGGTCATGGTTATAGGGTTGCCTTTTGTTCACTTTTTTGATAGGGTTTTTCAAGGATTCACTCTTGTTAAACACCTTCAAGAGAAATTTGACAAATGGAAATCATGGAGAGCTACTCAAATTCTGGATCTAGTTCATAGTGATTTGTGTGGACCATTTCCTATGTCTTCTTTCAACAAGTCTAGATATGTTCTTACCTTCATTGATGATTTTTTTAATTTACTTGGGTGTAATTTCTTTGGCAAAAAGTAGAGGTAAGCACTTTTAGGTATTCAAAGCACTTGTATATAAATGATTTGGGAACATCATAAAACTCTTGTGCGTTGATAATGGTGGTGAATATGTCAACAATAATTTTGAGCAATTTTGTACTTTAGAGGGTATTGATTTGCAACATATAGTTTCATGCAATCTTTAGTAGAACAACATGGCATAATGTAAGAATGGATTTTTGAAGCAAATGAAGAATTATATGGTCCACTTTAGATCCCTTGCACCACAATTCTAGGAAAAATTAGATAACTATGCTAATCATATCTAGAATTATGTTCCTCACAAACCCTTAAAAGGAGTATTCAATGTAAATATACATCTCCAATCATCAATAGAATACCCATACCTTTATGGTGGTTATCTATGCCTTGTAAATCTTCTAACAAGATGAGGTGGAGTTCTTCCTCCTCTCCTAAATATTTAGAGCCTGATGAGCGCTCCTCAACTTCTTCTCAATATTTTATCTTTGATTCAATTTTCTCATGTGTAGAAGGAAGCTAAATCACATCTTTCTTTTATTCTATTTTTTCTGGCTGCAATACAATGGAAGAAGGCTTAGTTTCTCTAAAAATTAAACTTTTATTATATATTACCTTTTGTACAACAAGATTCCAAAGCTTGTAACCTTTCACACTATAATCATAACCAATGAAGATACATTTTATAGCCTTGTGTAACGTCGTAAAATGTCCCCTTGGGGGCTTTTCCCTCATAAGGTTTAGCTCCCAGGTCTTTAGAGTGCATTTAGGACATTTCAGTTCATATTTTAGCATATCGATGGAATGAGACCTAGGTTCCATGACAAATAGGACCTAGGTAGACCCCTTGAGCTATACCCTATCCAAAATAGGGGGAGGGCTTGGGCGCCTACACCCTTGTCTTGCCATATTTTAGGGTAGGCCCAATTTTTGGGTGTTGGTTTATGACCGTTAGGAGGTTATTTTGCCAACATAGTAAAGTTTGATTTTTAATATCTTGGTGGGAATGCTTGTAGGTGCATATATAAGCATGTGTACGCATTCATTTGTAAACTAGATAATTACTAGCAAGCTATTGTGTTCTTAAGGTGATTCAAGGCTTTCTATTGTGTTGCAAGAGTAGACTTGTATATTTTGTGTGTTGATATTTACAAATTTGAGCTTCAATCTCCTCATGGCATGAAGAGCATCTTCCTCCATGAGAACTTCACTACAAGGTAACATATCATTGTATTTTTATCATTGATTCCTTTGGTTTTGGCCTCTGCCTCACAAAGGCATGCTCTCTTTATCTAACAATGGTGTTTGCAGACTTAAGTGTCCTCTGGGCTTTGACTAAGGCAAACCTCTAAACACTAGAACCCCCAAACCAAGTCTTGTGATTGTAGGTTACAAGTGTCACATTTGAAAAAAGTGGAGTTGCAAGGAGGCTTGGCAGACATCAAGGATTTAGGATCTAAAGAAAAGTCAAACAAAGGAGCATTTCTAGGACTTGGGTGCTCACTCCAGTGTCCTCTGTAGATAGATCTCAAGAAATAGAAGTTACAGGGCTGATCAGTGTCGGAAGGAGGTCCAGATTACCTGAAAAAGTAGGTACCTTGGACTTGGGCGCCTGTTCCAGTGTCCCTGACTATTCCGCTTTGGAACCCCAAAAATAGGTATTTTGTAATTCAGTATTTTACTCTCGTCTACAAGAGCCTTTTCCATTATTTGTCAATTTGTGGTCGTATTTACATAATTAGGGTTTTAATGGTTAATTGGACATAAGAGAAGGAAAAATTGATAATTAATTCCCTAATCAAAGTTTCTTTTCATTTACAAGTGACCTAGTGTATGATGGTTCTCACTACTCGACCCTAGATCCTTCAATGTTAGGGTGAAAGCAGGATTCAAACATCTAAACAACAAAGATTAACAAAATCCAATTTTCCCCTAAACATTTTGGTGAACCCATGTTTTTGGACTTAAATTGCAACTTGTTGAGTGTTCGTCTTCAGATTTGGTGTGGTTTCATTCATTCATTTGGTCATTTATTTTATTGCATTGAGAAAAATTAAAAAAAAATTGGAAATTTGGAAAAATACAAAAAAATTACATTGTTTGGCTTACTAAATTGTATCTTTTTTTCTAAATTTTCCTAATTCATGATTTTTGCATTAGATCTGATATAAACTACAGAAAAATACAAAAAATCAGAAATCTACCTTGCATTTTCATCATTTAATTGCTAGGGTTTGTGGAAGTTTTGACAATTTTATATAACCTAGTAATTCCAAAATCTAAGGTTTGTAGGAAAAATATTATATCAGATTTTCCTACTGATTTTAGAGGCTCATTAAAATTTTAATTTTTATTTAGTCTTTCATTTTAGTGTGAATTTGTATTTAGATTTAAAATATTTGTATTTTTACATAGAAAATTTCAACAAAAACTAACAATTTTGATGCATTTTCATTAAATTTGCATGGGCATTTGGCATGTTAAGGCTTGAAAATAATTTTCAGATCTGAGATTAAGTCAATTTCATCATAAATAATACTTCAAAGCATTCACATAAAATTTTATTCCAAGATCTCTAACCTAGGGCTTCAAAAATAATAATTTTCGCTAAATTTGGCCTTATCGGCTCTCCAAACATACACCGTAGGTGTGTTTTGAAAGATATTTTTGCATAAATTTGATGTTATTAGGGTATTAATTTTCTTCCTCTCATAAAAATCTTCACAACACCCTTTTAATGGGCTCTTGTAGTGAAAATTCGGTGAAACACTACACATTTTGGCTATTTTTGCCCTAGGGTTTGGCCTAGTTTGAACTCCACGTGTGTTGTGATCAATTTTGTGGATTGAGGTGACTGATATTACTAATATTATTCACTTTACCTCCTCAAATTCCTTACAACACCCCTTTTTCTAGGTCTTGGAGTTGAAAAACCGTGAAAAATTGCATATTTTGCTATATTTTCACTAGGGTTTTACCTTAAGTGGCGCTACAATCATGTTGTGTTGGGTATTTTTGCATCAAGTGGATGTTATTGCTGATATTATTTTTTTTTCATCAACATTTTTCTCACAACACCCTTTGTTATGCTTTTTTGCATTGAATTTTGGTGAAAAAGTGCTTATTTTTACATATTTTCACTATATTTTGACTTGGCATTATCATGGATTTGCATCAAGAGTGTGTTGAGAGTGATTAGATTTCTATTTTGGACTGATATCAAACCTATAACTTTCTTTCCTCAATCAAAATCCTTTCAACATCCTTTGTGTCATTCATTAGCATCGAAAAAGTATAAAAAAATCAAGCATTTTAGGCTATTTTTGCTCTTATCTTTTGCACCAATTTTGAAAAGCTTTGAAAATCTGATTTTGCATTGGTTTGAGAAATAAACATGGACTCTAATCATAACAAAAACAATAGGTTCCCTCCTAGACCTTACATAAAAAGAAAGGCTCCTGAACCTAAAATTGTCTTCACTCCTCATGATAGAACAACTGGAGGAAAAGGACCTCTTTACATTACTGTGAAAATAATGGGAAACCTCGTGAATGGAACTCTTATCAATCGTAATTGCATGAATAATGTTTCCACTAAAGAGTTCCTCTTTTTACATTAATTAATGCAAGGTTCTTATGACCTCTCGAGCATGATGATCAAGACGCATAAGGGAACCTTTATCAAGCCTTTGGGTAAGATATCTTTGTTAGTAACATTATCTGAAAAACATGTCAAACAATGGTTTAATGTTGTCCCATTTCTGACCTCTTTCACATTAAATTGGGACATCCATGGCTAAAAGAAATGAAAGCTATCCCCTCAATAATACACCATTGTCTAAAATTCCCTCTAGATGGCTATATAATCATCATCCCTCGAAACAAGTATAAACCTTTGGTTCAGCAAAAACATTACAAGTTGAATTACTTCTGGGATAAAACTAAAATACCTAGTCCTCCTACAAAAGAAATGACAAAAGATAAGCAACTTGCATGTGAAGAGAACTTTAGACCAAAAGGACAAGGTCCCTATGCTAAGGCTCCTCCTCCAAAATCTTTACAAGGATTGGGAGGTCATTGTCAACAACCAAGTGTCATGCCCACATTTTGTATGTGGTCACAACACGCATACATGCGTGTTATGTCCACATATGTCCTGTAGACATGATATGAACTATCAAAAATTTTCCCTTCTATACTTTAAGTTTCACCTTGCACGCATAGGCGTGCTCAGTCACGTAAATTTAAGTCGACAATGGTGCAATTGATAGCGGAATGTTATACTCCTGGGTGCAAACCTATCTACTTGACTTGCTATTTTGCTTGACGACATTCTCCATGCTTACATTTGAGTTGTTTGTTAAATTTCACTCGATCGTCAACGATACCGATACTAACATAATAATAACCTTACGTGCACCCTCACTATGTTGGGACCCACTAGTTGCTGGATGATATTCACTTGATTTTCAAACTCTGCATTTAATTTACTGAACAAAGGGTTGACCCTAATGGGTTTTCTCATTGCAATAGTGATAACCTCCTCTTCATGTTGGTTCGATTATTATCACATACATATGTTTACTTATTTATTTAGTAGCTTAATTAAATTTGCCAAGATAATTTTGTGCTCAATACTCTGATTATTTCATTAAGCGTTTAATAACTACAACTTATTGCTTATCTATTTACTCAAAAATTATCTAATTATGAACCAATACAATGATTTGATATATTGTCAAATCCAATTATCCACTCTATTAATACCTGTAATTATCAAAGTACAAATGACTACGTTTTATTTACATATGAATAGCTAGATCATGGACTTTCAAATTAAGTAATTCATTGTTGTTTATAAATATTAAATCTATTCAAACTCCATTTACTTATTTTATTTTATCATAACCTACTTTTTCTCTCTTATTCTAAAGTTGTCCATGTTTAATACTTCATGTTCATCTCATTGTATGTATGCATAACTGTGGTAGTGGTGGTAGTTGTGTTTCCCATTACAAGGAAAAAGATTAAATAAATGTTTGTATACCTATCTAAATTGCTATATATTTAATCTTTTACAACTACACCTATTTATTTAACAATATGAATAGAGTAGTGCTAATAAAAAATATTTAGAACTTTATTTATAAACCATAGGGTATAGAAAACCCTAACATCTATTGTTTAAGACCACTTTCTTTTTTTTTTTGAAGCAAGAAAGAAGAAAGTCGACGGCGGTGCAGGAGTTTGTGTGAAGGTCGATTTGCAGGGGCAGCGAGTAGAGGGAGGCCGTGGTTTCGGGGAGTGGCCGCAGAGGGATTTGTGATGGTAGAGAGAGAGGTTAGGTGTCAGTACTAGCCGTGGGGTGCACGGCAGAGGTGGTGTGTGAGGCGTCAGATGGTGGCAGGATGTCCGGAGAAGGCTGCGCGGGCGGATGCAGAGGAGGTGCTCGCGAGGGTTTGGGAGCCTGTGGCTCACGATGGTAAGAGGAAAGGGGATGTGTGGAGGGCGGAGCCCCACCCACATCCCACATGGTGGGGTCTAGGTGGGGCTCCGCCCCTCCCCACACCCATAGTAGCAAACAAACGGTGGGGGTTAGAACCCCCACCACAGCATATCCAACACATTTCATTTCACTGTGTAAAACCTGCAATCTTTAAATCACATTTCTTGATTCTTTCAAATTTTCAATAACATATAATATATATATATATATATATATCATTTTCTCGATTAGACTCCATTTTATACGATTTAAAATATACATATATAAAAATATATATAAATAAATATATATATATATATATATATATATTTGTATATATTTATATATATATATTTGTATATATTTATACATTCACAAATGTAACCATAGCTTCAATTTCTCAAATTCATATTAAAGAAATAACAATAAATAAATAACTAAAAATATATATATTTCAGTTTCACAATCTCTTTCACTAATGAAAATATAAATATAGTTTTAACCATTTCCACAACTAAATTTCAAGTAGAATAAATATATATTCCCATTTATAAAATGATAACTCATGGCAAAATTCCTTTTCACATTATTTTCAACCTTACAAATTGAATCAACAATTCAATCACAGATTAGAGCATTTAATCATTTAAATTTGTAATTTCTATTTGTCATTTTATCAAGCATTTTGTAGAAAGTGCATGATTTATTATGATGGTTTTCTGGTTGAATTTCAAAATTCTGAAGCAAATGATATTTATGGAAGCTGCAAGGAAGTGCCAATAACAGAGGAGGACTTAAATGTTGATGATCAGGAGTGTAAGATGAGTAAAATCCATACTCTAAGAACACAACCAGAGATCTGTAAGGAGTGCATAGAGGACAGAGAAAGCTATGAATTTATGCGTAAATTGGAATATAGAAATGAGGAGATTCGTACACATCTTTTCTTTTTGTTTAATTTTGAAATTTCAAGACAAATCTTATAACATGCATAATACAGGAAAGTTAACTTTTTCACTAAATAAAATGAGAGATAATTGTAAACCCTTGATACAAACCAACAACATTCACATCACTTTACATTTTGATAAATCAACAGATGACCATCTACTGTAATAGTTCCACAATGCTAATACACTCTAAGGGAGGTAAGATCTTTCCTCTCCCACATACAAATGATGTTTTGTAACAACCAAGTAAAAATCACAACTATTAACAAAATCAGAGAGGCTATTTCCTTCACTCCGAAGGTAATAATATTTACAACAATAACAAGAGAGATGTTCACTCTTTAATTCTTACATAAAGAACAATGATGATCAACCTTCTTGTTACAAATAATAATATAGGACATTTTCTTGGACAAGGGAAAACTTCTCCAAGGCTATCTACAAGCTCCAACAGTAACCTACAAAACCGCAAGGGAAAACAACAACCAACATCTAGCTCTCCTCCCTACCTTTGACCTGCAAGAGGGTCACCCCTAAGCTAGGGAGACCATCCTCATATCCAAGGTAAGATAGACTAACCACATCACAAACATAGAGCAACAACCAAGCAACGATCCACACACCCACAAGGTTGACACACATAACAAAGTCTCAGCTTAGGTGAGTACATGAAGGGTAGGGGAGTAGACAATCTCTACCTCTAGGTGCCATCCTTTCACAATTAATCACAAGGCCTCAAGCCAACAATATAATTTTTCCACAAGGCCTCAAGCCTTCCAATGAAGCAAGTAACCAAGGATATCCAAACAGGCTCTCAAAGCCAATAAGCCCTCAAGGCTAAAAACAGTACCGAATTTGCCCTCAAAGCATATCATGTAACCAGAACCAGGATGACACCCGAGGAGGGTCACACCTCCCCTCCCTAAACACGATGAGCATTGCCTTCCAACTGGAAGGAGCTCTCTCTACACCCCAAACAAATCCCATAAACAAACAGAAAAGCTCAAGAAGACATTGCAAGACTCTTTCAACAACCAAGATACAAACATGCATATCAACATTAGATCACACAAGAGATTAGATTAGTACACCAACCTTCTAGAGCCAAATATGGAAGAAAACTCATGATGAGCTCCTTTCTCCTCCCTTCTCAAAAACTCTCTTTCCTTCCCCAAAATCTCCTTCCTTTTTCCTCCAAGATTCAACAACCCTTACTCTCCTCCTCCTCTTCTTTTTAAAACTAATTTCTCTATTTTTTTCTAATTTCCCAAGTAGGAATAAAACAACTCAACCCCCCACTTCCTCCATTAAACTAGTGATCATAAAACAATGTACCCCCACTCAATAGGTTCCCCATTAAAACCCACTTGAAGAATAAAATAAAAATGAGAAAACTTAAAATAACATAGAGTGGGTGACACAACACCCTCATAAAAGGGAACCCCACCAAAAGGAGGCACATGGAGACAAGCCCTCCATAAAGAGGGGAATCATGGAGTGCTCCATGACTTGGAAGTGGGCATGAGTGGGGATTCCACTCATCCCATGTCCCCCAAGCTTCCAATTTTCGTCACTTTACCTCACCCCAAAGTTGAGGTGACCCTAAGGAAGTTAACCCAAGGTTAACCTAGTCAAAAAGGTCCCTAAACCTAAGGGATACAACCTAGGGTTGTTTTTAAACCTAGTTAGACTCCCAGAGTCAAATAAAACACATGAAAAGGGTCAAAAAGAATGAAAGTTAAAACAAGATTCAAAACATCAACTTATAACACTTATCATAATAAAAGTAATTCAGATAAAAGCCCTTATTCCCTTAACCTCATGCAAAATAACACATTACCACATTTTTCCAAAACAAGAGGTTGATCTCAGTTCCTCATGGAACTAGATCAACTCACAAGGGAAACGACTTAGGATATGGGAATGGTCTCCTATATATGTGGTTTCATTAGTAATACTTGCACACTCAAACTCGAAGTCAATAACTCATAGAGATATCATAGCTGAAGTAATTCAAATACATGAATAACTAAACATGCTACCTTATAACATACTGAAATCATAATACAGTTCCATATCCATTCATCATTTTCTTTCAAACAACATCTAATATCATTGCACAATTATTTTCTTAAAATCACATAGGTTCAATAATCTAGAATTCAGAAATCCATAGTCTCTCAACATAAAATAATAACAAAAGCACTACAAATAGTCTCATGAATAGTAGTGCAAAAAGTAGCCCTCACACCAAGTGTTCCACCACAACAAATGAGGTTTGATCTCGGTGCTTCATCTTCTAATTTGCAAAAGCCTATGAAAGAGGATAGCCCTATCTTACAAAAGATAAGCAGTAAAACAAAAAGAAATAGAAAAGTAAGAGAAAGAAGAAAAAGAAGACAAGAATATGCTATAAACCTTACCTCTCAACAAGAAAACATCGATCCTAACATTCAACCAAACAAAGATGATCCTAATGATGAACAAGATACGAATTTGGCTATGGTACCATATGTCCCACTATCCTCCAACATTAGGGAGTGGGAAGATGATGACAATGATTTTCTTGTAGACAACTTCTAGCCCGAAAGGGGCCCTACAAGTAAGTATCTATAAATTTTTATTTCTACCATAATGTACTTCCCTCGTGATGTGTTGTGTGTTGTTTAGGCCTCCTGGAATGACCTCGTATTCTCCCCTAAGGTTTGGGATACTAGGAGACCACCTCTGTTGTGATCTTCTTCTATTTGTATCATCATTCTTCTAAATTGCTCTCTCTCTAATTTAATTGTTGTGTGTTGTGTCTTACAAACATAGCATCATGGTTGGTGACTTGGGGGAACCCTCCTACGTGACTATCCCTAAGACACTTGTTTCCTCCTCTCTTATTTATTGTTTCGCTTCCTCTAGTGTTTCCATCTAGTAGGTGGATGATGACAAACATTTATACTGATGTGGACCTAGTGTCCCTTTTGAGAGTAATCAAAAAATTGACTTAGTTCCTAACATGACGATGGGGTTGTATAATTTATCTAATGCTTGGCTAGTGGAAGCACTTGTGCTTTCTGCATAGTGAATTTAATGATATTTCTATTGCATTTACAAACCTTAACAATATTACTACTTCATGCACCTTTTCTTACCTTTGAATCTAGCCTTGGTGGTACTTGATTTAGAGAGTGTCATGTTATAGCCCGTGGTTATCCTCAAACTCTGAATTCATTGTATAACCTTGGCTCTTTGTGTGGTTAATCATATGCATTGATGTTGTTGTTTATCATGAATATGTAGATACTAACATGTTTCTTGCAGTGACGTGTTTGTGGGAATATTTGGCGATCATAGAGTACATGTCACCTCTGGGGGACATGGGCATTGCAAAAGTCAGTGTTCCCTTGTGTGTTATCTTCCTACCTTAATGTGCTTGATATCGATAACTGATATCAACGACCTTAAGGTGGAGGCATATAAGGTAAGCTATCTGTTATAGATGTTAGCAATGTGTTTGACCTCAGATGCAAAGACTTGTGCCCTAGAGTAGTGCATCGTGCATCCTAAGCTTGTTTGCAAATAATCAATCAATCATGTAAGCCCTCTGCAGAGGTAGAATATCGAGCATATCCTTTTTCTTAAGCCCTCTGCGAAGGCAGGGATGGTGTATTTCTTGGAGCAGATTGCATCATCCTGTCATTTTCAAAAGTCCTATGCAGAGGTAGGGAGCAGTTCTATGACTAACTCAACCCTTAAGTGTGTCTTCGGTGATTGTTGTGGTGAAGCCCAATCATCGGTGTGTGCCTATAATGTGCCTAAGATGGTGATGAGCCTAGAAATAGGGAACACACCATCACTTGTATGCCGTGTTTTCTTCGTGTCTTCAAGTGTGTGTGTTTTGGTGTGCTTGTTTTGTATGGCATGTTTGTTGCCCCATATGTAGAGACCAGCGCCTTTGAGTAGTTCTTCATGCATTTTGGGAGGTTTTGCATGTATTGTGTGTGTGTTGCCTCATATATACTAAGACCTGTGCCTTAAGGTAGTGCATCCAGTATTATGGGAGGTTTGTTTACTTTCTAGTACTTGCATTTGCATTTCATATATATGAGAAAAAGAAAAGAAAAGATATCATTTATTTCTTCCATGCATTAATGTGTCTTCTATGCATTGACTATCTACTTCGTGTTCTGTGTGACTGTTACTATCTTCTCTATGTTTTACGTGCCTGTTATTGTCTTTTATGTGGTTGTGTGTCTTCTCTATGCTTGGTGTGTTTACTATGTTTGTGACCTTACTTTAATTCATATTTGGGCCTTGTGTTCATACATACATTAAAGTGGGGGCTAAATGTAATGTCCAAAAATGTCCCCTTGGGGGCTTTTCCCTCATAAGGTTTAGCTCCTGGGTCTTTAGAATGCATTTAGGACATTTTAGTTCATATTTTAGCATCCTGATGGAATGAGACCTAGGTTCCATGACAAATAGGACCTAGGTGGACCCCTTGAGTTGTACCCTACCCAAAATAGGGTAGGACTTGGGTGCCCCCTTGGGGGCTTTTCCCTCATAAGGTTTAGCTCCCAGGTTTTTAGAATGCATTTAGGACATTTTAGTTCATATTTTAGCATCTTGATGGAATGAGACCTAGGTTCCATGACAAATAGGACCTAGGTGGACCCCTTGAGTTGTACCCTACCTAAAATAGGGGGAGGACTTGGGTTCCTATGCCCTAGTCCTACCCTATTTTGGGGTAGCCCCAATTTTCGAGTGTAGGTTTATGACCATTAGGAGGTTATTTTGCCGACACGGTAAAGTTTGATTTTTAATATCTTGGTGGGAATGCTTGTAGGTGCATACATAAGCATGTGTAGGCATTCATTTGTAAACTAGATGATTACTAGCAAGCTATTGTGTTCTCAAGGTGATTCAAGGCTTTCTATTGTGTTGCAAGAGCAAACTTGTATGTTTTGTGTTGATATTTGCAGATTTGAGCTTCAATCTCCTCATGGCATGAAGAGCATCTTCCTCCATGAGAGATTCACTACAAGGTGACATATCATTGTGTTTTTATCATTGATTCCTTTGGTTTTGGCCTTTCTCTCACAAGGGCATGCCCTCTTTATCTGACAATGGTGTTCGAAGACTTAAGTGTCCTCCAAGGTTTGACTGAGGCAAACCTCTAAACACCACAACCCCCAAACCAAGTCTTGTGATTGCAAGTTACCGGTGTCGCATCTAGAAAAAGTGGAGTTGTAGGGAGGCTTGGTAGACGTCAGGGATTCAAGATCTGAATAAAATTTGAACAAAGGAGCACTTCCAGGACTTCGGCGCTTGCTCTAGTGTCCTCCACAGACAAATCTTAGGAAACAGAAGTTATAGGGCTGATCAGTGTCAAAAGGACGTCCAGATTCCCTAAAAAAGTAAGTACCTTGGACTTGGGCACGTGCTCCAGTGTCCCCGACTATTCCGCTTCGGAACCCCAAAAATAGGTATTCTATAATTTAATATTTTACTCCCGTTTGCAAGATCTTTTTCCGTTATTTATCAATTTTTTGTCGTATCTGCATAATTAGGGTTTTAATGGTTAATTAGACATAAGAGAAGGAAAAATTGATAATTAATTCCCTAATCCAAGTTTCCCCTCATTTGCAAGCAACCTAGGGTACGATAGTGCTCGCCACTTGACCCTAGATCCTTAAATGTTAGGGTGAAAGGAGGATTCAAACATCTAAACAACAAAGATTAACAAAATCCAATTTTACCCTAAACACCTTGTTCTCCACTTTTTTTGCTTCTCCCTTGGTACATGTGAATATGTCTCACAACCAAAAACTCTAAGATGTCTCAATGAAAGCTTGTGACCCATCCATTCCTCCATAGCCATTTTATCCACAAGAGTTGATATAGGAGACATATTTAATAGATAGAAAGCAATATCTATAGATTCATCCCAAATATTTTTTTAAATCAGCACCAATAAGCATACTCCTAGCCTTCTCCATCAATATTCTATTCATTATTTCTACAACTTCATCTTTTTGAGGAGATTATAGAGTTGTCTTCTATCTCTATATGCCACAATATTTAAATAATTTATCAGAATTATTAGAGAAATATTCACCACCATTGTCAATTGTTAAACATTTTTATTTTCTTTCTAGTCTACAAATCAACCATTGCTTTAAATTCTTTGAATAGATATTGAAACTTCAGATTTACTCTTTAGAAAATAAACGCATGTCCTTTTGCTATAATCATCAATAAATGAAACATATAAATAGAATTAACAATGGAAGGAATAGTAATAGGAACAAACATTGTAGACATGATATTTCCACAGTCCATGATATAATAGTAGAGCTTCTGGTTCCACTGTGTGTTGCTTTATTTTGCATCAACGTTTCAGATCACACTCCATGATCCATCATCAGGATGAGAAGAAGAGAATGTGAAATAAACTGTAGAAGTGGTCTAATAAAAAGAGAGAGATGGGTGGGTAAGGCCTCTCTTTAACTAGAGTCAATGTGACAAAAAATAAAATAAAAATAAAATAATAACTAGTTAAAAATAGGGGATGAGTTAATAGATAAAAGAAGAATAAATGAATAAAAATAGGGGCTAAAAAATATAAAAGGAGAAAATATATTAACAAGCGAAAATATAAATAAAAAGTTAGGATTAAAGAATTATAGAGAAAGAGAATAAAGAGACAGAAAAAAGAGAAAAGAAGAAAAAAAGAAAAAAATATATAAAAATATAAAAATAAATTAAAGAAAGATAGGAAAGATAGAGTAAGACAAAGTAAAAAATGAAAAAAGGAAGATGATATTAAAAGGAAACAAACAATAAAATAGAGAGAAAATTAAACAAATTAAAGTAAAATACCATAAAATTAAACAAATTATCATTTACTATTTTCTGGTATTTTACTTTAATTTGTTTAATTTTCTCTCTATTTTATTGTTTCTTTCCTTTTAATATCATCTTCCTTTTTTCATTTTTTACTGTCTTACTCTATCTTTCCTATCTTTCTTTAATATATATATATATATATATATAGATATATATATATATATATATATATATATATTTTTTTTTTTCTTTTTTCTTTTTTTCTCTCTTTTTTCTTTGTTTCTTTATTCTCTTTCTCTATAATTCTTTAATCCTAACTTTTTATTTATATTTTCTCTTGTTATTATATTTTCTCCTTTTATATTTTTAGCCCCTATTTTTATTCATTTATTCTTCTTTTATCTATTAACTCATCCCTTATTTTTAACTAGTTATTATTTTATTTTTATTTTTATTTTTATTTTATTTTTTGTCACATTGACTCTGGTCAAAGAGAGGCCTTACCCGCCCATCTCTCTCTTTTTATTAGACCACTTCTGTAGTTTATTTCACATTCTCTTCTTCTCATCCTGATGATGGATCATGGAGTGTGATCTGAAATGTTGATGCAAAATAAAGCAACACACAGTGGAACCAGAAGCTCTACTATTAGGAACAAACATGTCAGAATGAATAAGATCCAAAATACCACAAGATTTTTGAGAATTCAAGTTAAATTGAATGTGGTTTGTTTTTCACAAATACAATTCTTATAGAAATAAAATTCAAGATTACAATCTAAAAGACCTTCAACAAAGTTCTTATTTTTTAAGGTCTTTAGACCCTTGCCTGCTTTGTGGCCCAATCTTTGGTTCCATAACACAGTCTTCTCCATAGGTAATTTAGAATTAGTACAAAGAGCACCCCTAGGTACCCAAAATCCATGACCATCCACTGAAGAGGAAACCAAATCTTTTTCCTACAAAGTAGCCATAGACTTTCTTTTTACATAATTACAATTGCACTCAATAGTTCATGCATCAAGTTGAAGCAAAGTTCCCATCCTACTACCATGAGAAATCATCATAACATCCCTCACCATTTTAATACTTACTTCATAAAACTAAACATGCACATCCACATCTATTCTAGTTTTCTTATAGATAATAGATTATATGTGCTAATCCTAGGATATGTAAGACACCAACAAATCTTCTAACTCTACCATCAAATTTTTAAATTTAACTACTACCACAAACAACAATATTTAAATAGGAATTATCACCCAATTACACCTTAGGTCACATTTGTATTTTTCATACTTACTGAACCAATGTCTATTAGAGGTCATGTTGAAAGATGCACCTAAGTTAGTCAATCGTGCATTCTCACTTACACAAGTGGCCAAGGATGTAATGAATGCTTCACCATTTCTTCCTTCTTTGACTCAAAATCAAAATCAACTTTCTTATTCTTCTTTTTCTTCTCTTCTTTACAGTCCTTGTGAAAGTAACCATGCTTACTACTATTCCAGAAAATAACCTTGGAGTTACTAGGATATTTTGATCTTCCCTTAAACTTAGATTTATCACACTACTTATCATTCTTCTTGCATATATATTTTGGTCTTCCTCAAACACTCAAGACCTCTTTGGCATTCAGAGAGACCTTCCTTCTCATTTCTTTAGAAAGCAAAGAACCAACAACATCCTCTACTTTCAAAACAATAGAAGTCCTCCCAATAGCCATGACAAGTCTGTCCCATGAGTCTAAAAATGAACACAATGAAGTTTCACATCTTTCTTCCTCATACATCTTTACATCGACATAGTTCAACTAAGCCACCACCATGCTAAATGTTTCCATGTGGTTTTCAATTCATCAACCTTCTTCCATCCTCAAGGAATAAATATTCTTCCACAAGAATATCTTGTTTACTAAAGATTTGGCTCAATAGATTTCACCCAACTTATTCCATCACTACTTCAAAGTGGGATCTTCATGGACATTAATTAGAACTGAATCTACAAGACACAATCTAATTAGACATTTGGCTTTCTAGTCCATAACATCATATTGAGAAATCAAAGTAGAATCTATAGATCTTTGAACTTTTGAATCAATAGCATCCCATAGATTAAAAATTATTAACAGATCTTCCATGTTCATCTTCCAGATCTTAAAATTCATGCCTAAAAAATTTTCCACCTCAATCCTCCCTAATGTGTTTTCCATATTTACTTACCAAAATAAAGATCACAAAGTTATCCTTCTTCACAATCTTCCACTCAAATTGGACTAGCTCAAAAAACCCTCTGCTCAACAACTAGAACCAAAATTGGTTAGGCTATGATACCACTTGTAAGAAAACAAGCTACATAGAAACAAATTTCTATGCTAATCTATGAGAAGAGTTTTATGTAAATAACTTCAAATATGATCTAAACTTATTACAAAAAATAGACAAAAACATAGAAAAAAACAATATGCAATAAACCATAACATAGTGATTTATGTGGGGAAAACTCTTTCAGGGTAAAAATCCTCATACTCCAAAACCTGTATAATGTATTATCAAATATGAAACAAGATTACAATACACTTGCAATGCAAGTCTTTAGAGGAGTAATACACTGGCATTCAAATACAGAGTAATTTCAATAGCATTTTAGTAGCACCTATCTATTTGCAAACTCTCATAATATAAAATACTCCTCAAGCTCTCAAATTATAGACATCTAGAAACTTGAAAACCATTAGTGGTTTACAAAACCATGTGCAAAACCTCCTATGAGTTGTGGTGCCCAATATAGGCAAGATTCCTATCTAAAATTAGGCTCTTATAAATGCATCTTACAACATCTTATAGTTGGTCAAGATTCCTATTAACTCACTTTAAATATGACTCTTACATGCCTTAGAATCTATCATAGGATCCCACAAAAGTAGGGGGTTCCATTTTGCTAAAGATATTGTAAAAATAAAATATTAATATTCCATCGCTACAAGGCATCAGTGTTTGGCATGAATACCACATCAAATTCCAACAACTTAATTTGTGTTGGAGATAAATATAAAATAACAACAATAATATGTAATTAATTGTGGGAAAATATTAAATGATAAATAAGTAATAACAGGAAATTTTCAAGCTTAAGGCACCTAATTTCCCAACATTCTCTCACTTTCCAAATATCTTGCAAGAGCCATAGAGAAACATATCATTAAGAATCAATTGCTAGGGGTAAAAGGCCCATAGACTTCGAACACCATCTAATTTTTTTGTGTTCATGGGCTTAGTTAATGCATCTGCAACATTCATCAAAATCTCTACCTTTTCTAACTTCACCCTACTACCCTACACTATATCTCTCACAAAATGATACACATCAATACTCTTGGTCTTGGCATGAAATGTTGGGTTCTTTCATAGGTAGATTGCACTCTGACTATCAAAATCTAATCCAAGTAAATGATCCTAAAACCAGTCACTAGATAAAATACTTATCCTAGAAATTGTAAAGTAATAATCAACAAATTTTTTACTTAAACATCTATAGCATAAATTAAAGCTAATCTCATGAATAATAAGAAGATGGACAAAATTGATCATGACTTATTTTCATTCATTTGATTGTGCATAATTACAAAAGTGTACATCACTAAAACATTAGTATGAGATATATTAGCATGAGCATACCTAGAGCATTGTAACATCATGGTTGAGCATATTTTTCTTATTTATACAAAACAAAAAAAATAAAACTAGAAAACTAAATAGAGAGTGGACAATTAATGCCTTAGCTATGCGGTGAATTGCATATAAATTTTCTGGGTGAAATCTTGCACATGAACTAGCTCTTTAATTTTATGCATAAAAACCCACCATTTTGATTTGAAGTGGAGGAGTGAATGTGTGCCTTAATTGTATCTTTAATATCATATATGATGATTGAGAAAACACTTGAATGTCAAAACCATGGTAGCTGATGTTTGTAGATATTGATTATTACTTGATCAAGAGGTGGAAAGCATAGTGGTAACCTCATAAAATTGCGTACACAAATCTAGGCCATTTGAGTGAAATACACAAAATGCTTGGCATACTCCAACTTTGACATCTTTTGAGAGAAGGTAATTATATTGTACAAACAATTGGATTTTCTAATTCAACCTTATATTGGATGACAATTTTTTCCCATAGAAAACTCCAAAATGAGTATGCCTTCTTGAGATCAAAACTAGTAGAAAATGCAAGCCTATCTCCACAAAATGCTTTCTATAACCAATAGTTCAACAACCCACTATATAATCTACTGACAATATCTTGAAGATGCATGATTTTGCCACATAGCATTTGTGATGTCATTAATGTCTTACCTTTTCCTTTTATTAACATGCAAGTGAGAGAGAATGGGCCCATCAAATATTGCAACCCTATACAACTTACTACCCAATAGCACAACAAAAAGAACTAATGACCATCTATCACCTTTTGGAGATGTATTGACTATTGTATGATGACATGATTAGACGACTGTTGCATCATATTGTAGATGCCTAAAATTATCCACTCTTCATCTTATCCCTAAACATCCCTAATTCATTTGTATTCATCCCTAAACCATCACTAATCATCTCTAGACAGACCTAAACTACATTTTCTCCATAATTAACAATTAACACATGTTTATATGGTTAATTGATCAAATCCCCTTCAATCTATGATTTTAAAATATTTTATTGTCAAAATCACTATTGTAGACATCAAATTTCTATAGTCCATGATATTATGAGTTCTGTGCTTCAGGGTTTGACTGTGTGATCAATTTTTTGTCCCAAAAAAAATGTTTCAGATCACACTCCATGATCCATCATCAGGAGAGAAGATAGCAAGAGAATAAAAAGTAAGTTTTGCAGACCAAGCAGGCTAGATAAAGGAGACAAATGGATGGCGTGAGAAGCAAGAGACCATATGAGAAATAATAGAATAAGAAAACAACTAGTCAAACAACAACCTACAATACTAAAACATCCAAACACATAAACACCAAATTATAAAAGTAAAAATATTAACATAATGAAATATACACACACATAAGTCTATATCTATAATCACTATTCACACACTATTCACTATTCATCTGTACCTGCATTGGTACCTGCATCGATACCTAGCCCTAGCCAAAATGATTTATTAATCATTTATTTATCCTTGCCTATAGTCCAAACATTAGATAAATTTAATTTATCTATTGTCGCTTTATCCCATCCCATGAATTAAATAAATATTTCTATTTATTTAATTCCTTATTTTCTACACTTTTGATTAGGTCACCAAACCTACTAACTAACCTAATCCCCCATTTTCACAACCTAAATCCTAATATAACCTTGGTCAAATCCTCTCCATTCCCCCAAATGTACAAAGGCATGGCCTCTTATACATGTCCACATGGCCTTCTTACAAGAGGCATGGTCAAGGACCCATGTACAAAGGTTCTTTTGTCCTCCATCCCCTATTCCTCCAATTTTAAATTGGGAATGTACCCATGCTTCCAATTTAAAATTCAAATCTAAGCCAACTCATCCTTTTTCCTTTGATTTTAAATTGGCCATGTGCCCATGCTCACCAATTTAAAATTCCAATCAAATCCAACCCATCTACCAAGACAATATCATCTATCCAATCTTCCCAAAGCCTAACCTTTACCATCCATTCCTCCTTGATCCAAGGACATATCCTCTCATCAAATCTCATCATGACACTTAGTGAGCTCTCAAGCATCCTCATCCATTGATATTTTAATCCAATCTTAACCATCCAATTGAGTCTCCAAAAATCTATAAATTGGAGCTTACCCCTTCACAAAACACATCACTTCTTCATGCAACTAAATGCTACCTCTTTTTCTCCAAAGACCCCATCAGAAGCAAGGTTATTTTTCCCATACGAGGAGTCACCTACATCGAATATCAAAGGAGAACATCACAAAATCAAGGTTTGCATATAGTTAGCTTATTTAACTTCATATGTTTGCATTCTTTTTCTCAATCTGAGGTATATTAGGACTTGCATGAAATAGGTTATGGTTTTATCTTGTTTCTTGTGTACATTTTCTAGTGTATACACATCTAATCCATTAAGATATGATAATATTTTAGACTTGTAGGAGCTTGACAAGCGTATTTATGGATATCACCCCTTGAAAAGATCAATGCTTAAACAAATAAAAGGGTGACGAGCCTACCACAAGATGACATAGAACCTTGTAACTAATGACACATCAATGTTTAACCTTATAATTGACAAATCCTTTGTAATGCACAAATTGTATGATCAAAACCAATAAAACAGTTGGTGCTTCTCTATACTAACACTATGTCTTGACAAATTTTGAGAATGCATTTCAAACCATTTGACTCAAAACAGATCAGTGATGTGGGTCTCTTCTACTAAAAGAGGGATCCACATGCATGAGATGAAATAACAACAATTGAATAGTGAAGCAACAAATGGCAAAAGCCTAGAGGAAAAATAAATACCAAAACAAAGACTAGCCATGACAACTGACCCATAGAAAAATACTTATTAAAATAAGATGATCCCATAAATGGAGAGCTGAATCTCTACAATAACTCTTAAAAAGGATCTTGACCTCTAAAATCAAAGGTCAACTAGTCAACCAAGGCTTCTATTCCTTGATTAAGAAATTGAACATATATGTCATTTTTAAGGGAAGATGCCAAACACTATGTTGAACTGCTATATGCAATGAATAATGAATCAACGATCTAAACATCAAGATCTTCTTGTGTTATTTAAACATATCATTTGTTATGTCAGAAAAAGTACAACCTTGGGGGGATTTTTCCTATTAAGGTTTAGCTCCCAGGTCCTGTAATTACAGTTAGAGCATCTTGCATGTTATTTCTAACTCCCGATGAGAAAACCCTTGGGTCTTGTGACAAATAGGACCTAGGGGGCTGGACTTTAATGAAATCTGAGCAAACATGGCAGGGTGGACTTGGGCGCTAACACCCTAGTCCATCCATATTTTGGGTTTGCCCTAATTTTAAATGTTGGTTTTATGACTGTTAATTAGGTCCTATGCCGACATCCAAAGTTTGAATTACAAAATTCTTAGTGAGAATATTTGTAGTTGCATATATAAGAATGATTAGGTTTCATTTGCAAACTATATGGACACTAGATGGAAACTAGATGGACATTTTGATTGACAAGCTTTTGTAAAAGTGATTCAAGGAATTCATTGTGTTGCAAAGCAGTACTTTATTGTTATTGTGTTTGTATTTGCATATTTAGCATCCATCTCCTCATGGCATGAAGATCATCTTCCTTCCATGAGATCTTCACTACAAGGTGATATCTATTGTGTTTTCAATCATTTATCATTTAGATTTTTGCCTCTATCCCACTAGGGTACACACTCTCATCTGACAACGGTGTTCAGAAGACTTGAATGTCTCTCTAGGGCTTGACCAAGGCAAGCCTCTAAACACCACAAGTCCCATTGACACTCCTTGTGATTGCAAGTTATAGGTGTCAAGTCCCATGGAGTGGAGTTTTAGGAAGAAGTAGGATGCTGGTGCTTTTCCTCGAATAGGGTGCTAGTCCTCATGTCCTCCACATTGGAATTTCTAAAAACTAAAGTTACAATGTAGATTAGTGTCGGAAGGAGCTTAGAACCCCTCAAAGAAATTGGTACCTTGAACTTGGGCGCGAGTCCTCATGTCCCCAACTTCTCTACCTTCTAAACTTCAAAAAATAGTAAGTTAACTATCTCTTTCCTTTGTTCCAGTCTGAAAGGATTTGTCGTAATTTGATAATTTGCTTATTGATTTGCATAATTAGGATTTCTACACATATTTGAACATTAGATAGAGACATTGTTTGACACATCCAAGAGTCCACAACTTCCCAAGTGGCTGCCCAACATGATAGGTGACTGCTCTCGCTTAGTGGAGACTCAACTCGATTGATAAGCCATGAGAATGTTTGTTGGGAAAGGAGGATTACACATAAAAAACTAAAACCACACCTCACACATTCACCCATCTTTTCCCACCTAAACATCATTAAAGGGTTAAGTTGAGGGAAAATGTTCTATTATGGAGAAACCATTTGATCTAGTTCCATTATGTTGCTAATACTTGTATACCACCAATGTTATGTGTTAATGGGATTATATGGGTTATTATTTAGTACTTTATTAGGTTTTCCTACCTTTGTGTGATATGTTTAAGTGGTGTATAAAAAGAAGCTATCGCTATCACTAATGCAATCCATCCAATTTATATTTTATTGTTATATAATATATTTTCTTCCAATTCATATCTTTGCATATTAGTTTCATTTATTATTTGTTAAGTCACAGCTATATGTTAATAATATTATTTGTTCAATCAATGATTATTTAGTAACTTACATAATGGCCAGCTCATTGACTGGTACTCCCTAAGTGATAAATATAACATACCTCAATCTAACTGGAGAACATACACTATTCTAAGAGAAGGTAGTAAAGGCTTTCAATTTCCTCTTGAGTACATTCAAGATAAGGAATAGTTTAAAAGATTTAAATGGGTTAATGGGACTTCTTTGTGCAATATTAAAGTAAAATGTATTTATAAATAGTGAGCTAACAATGACAATATTCCTAAGTGCCTTAATAGCAAATGGAATTTCTGTTGGCCATATGTGTTGTCATTGATGTCAACATAGCAGCATACATTAATGCCAACATAGCATACACTGATGTCTTGACACTATCATAAGAGTAAGAGACTATTCATGGTTGGATGTCAACACTATCATAATCTTTTTGATGTTTATTAACGATTTTTCATAGAATTTGTCCAATAATTTTATTTGAAGCTTCTGCTTGGCCATTTGATTGTGGATAATATGGTGTAGAGAAGCAATGTTGAATATCATATTTTTCAAGGAATTTCTTCACATCCTTATTTTAAATGGTGTACCATTGTTAGAAACTATGGAGGAAGGATTGTAAAATCATGAGATTATACTATCTTGTATGAAGTAGAAGATTACCTCAGTGGTTGTGGATTATAATGGGATAGCTTCAACCCACTTCGTAAAGTAATTAGTGGTGGTAATGATGAAAGTGTGTCCTTTATAGGAAAGGGGAGATATCTTTCCGATTAGATCCAAGCCCCATACAGAAAATGGCCAAGGTGAAACCTGGGCTTGATGTTCTTGGGTAGGAGTTCAAATTAAACCACTGTGTTGTTGACATTTTGGGCACTTCTTGATGAACACAAAGGAGTCTTGCTCCATACTTTTCTAATAAAACCCCATACGCAATAATTTTTGTACCAAGGATTTTCCTCGAAAATGCCTTCACAGGCACCGAAGTGAGCCTCTTCTAGTGCAATTGGAGTTTCTGATTTATTAAGAAAATGAAGAAGAACGCCATTATAGCTTCTTTAATAAAACACATTGGACAAGATAATATAGCGTGTTGCGAGTTTGTGTATGCGAACTCTTGTTTTTTTAGATGCCAAGTTGGGAAGGGTACCATCACACAAATATTAAAATATATGGAAGTACCATTCATCAGAATTTGTGTTACAACATGTAAGTCAGTTTCCAATGGTGTGACCTTGGCTACCGCTAGTGATTTGAGATTGTGAATGATGAATTGATATTCTTCAAGTGAATCTTCATGGGATATAAGGGAAGTTGTACTTGCCATTGCATGCACATGTTGATTGTCTTTCTTTGGAATTGTGTCAATTGTAAAGGATGAAAATTGTTTTAATAACAAGGCAAGATCATGATATTGAGATAGTTTATCTTGCTTTGTAGTGCCCCTCCAGTTTCACCTTAGATGTACAGGTGGTCAAACTAAGGAGGGTGAAGATGAATGTAAATAATCAGAATACTTAGGTTAGTATATTTTATCAATGAACCTTGTTGCAATACTAATAATTCACATGCTCTGACATTGCTTTGCATTCAGGTGATTATGATGTTGATTTTGTTATGATTGTCATATGTTAAAATTGAGTTTTATGCGACTAATTCTGTATCATAGGAGGTTATGATGTTTTGTGTGGATCAATCATATTATGAGTATCATGCGACTATCTAATGATGGTTCTTACTTATTCATTCAGTAACTGATTGATATGTGTGTTATGATTACATGTTTGATGTGTGGGTGAAAGGAATAATGTCGCATTACTCATGTACGAGTACACTGCTATACTGTGACTTCCTTTCACTGTGTGTATGACTACATGATTGCATATATATACATGTTCAACCATGTTGTTTGCTATAGGCTACAAGTACTAGGCATCGACTCCATTTGAATTAATAGGTTTGAGCGTGCCTTAACCAATGGAACTGTTGAATGGAGATAACATATGGTCCCCTAGCTTAGCCATCCGGTTGTGCACCCTGTCAGTGTTATTGGTTTGGTCATGATAGTCATTCATTGTTGTGGTGGTTTTTCTTTCTGATCCTGCATAGTAGTCAGGTGGTTTGGCAGTTGGGTTATTTTGTTGGTATTGTTTTGGTTATTGTTGCCATAAAATAAAATAATTAGTTATGAAGCTTTTTGTTAAATAAATAAATATATAAATGTCCTTAAGTAAATTTAGTTTATGAAAAATATATTATTCTAGAAGTTAAGTTAATAAATAATAATAATAGTAATAGTAATAGTAATAAATGTAATTCCAACTAGAGATAAATAAATTAATTAATATAATTAAATGTGTGTTAATGTCAATAAAATAGATAATATTTGCAAGTTGTCATATGTATATATATATATATATATATATATATATAGAAACTATTAAAGTAGATAAAATCATAAATGAATCTTGTCTAGTTGTAAATGAAATAAATAGCAAATTCTAAAATAAATAGAATCAGCGAGAAATTATTGTTTGGTTAAAATAGCAAATTGTAAGATAGTAATAAAGGAGAATCTTCTAGAAGATTTTAGGGGATTTCTTTCAATAAAAATAGGGAGTTTTTGGGTTGTATTTGGCGGGGGGGATTTCTCTCTCATAAGGATCTTCAGCAGATGGAACTTTTGGGGGGAGACTGGTTTGTGGCTACAGCAGTTGAACCCGACATCAAATCTTCAACCCAGTCAAGCAAGAGAAATCAAGTTCCTTTGGTTCTAATTTCTATCTCATTTTTCTGTTGAAGCAAATGTTTGATTTATAATTTTTCTTGTTGATGGTAATTTGCTTGAGAGCTTAGAAGCCTTGTTATCAGATCCAATTGTGCATGTCTATATCATTGCATTTTTGGGAATCACCGATTAATGTGACTGTCTATCTCTCACCCATTTCATCTCTATTTTTACATTCCATTGTCTTAGCCATAACTTTATGTTTACAAACTGGGTTCCTCTTAAATTTTTATACATGGTGGATCATCTAGTTTACTAAATCATATCTAAAACTCCTCTATACCCAGTTTGTTGTTTTGGAGATATGAATGTTTTGTTACTGTCTACCTCTTAGCCATTTCGTCTCTATTTTAGCAGTCTATTTCATTAGCCATAACTTTAGTTTTACAAACTAGGTTCCTGTAACTTTATGATATATGGTAGACAACCTAGCTACCTAAATCATATCCAAAAATTGTCCATACCTAGTTTTTCGTTTCAGAGATATGAATGTTTTGTGACTATCTACCTCTTAGTCATTTCGTCTTTGTTTTAGCAGTTTGTTGCATTAGCTATAACTTTAGTTTTATGAATTAGGTTCCTCTATGTTATTGATATATGGTGCATGATCTAGTTGTCTAAATCATATACGAAAATTGTCCATGCCTAGTTTGTTGTTTTGGAGATATGAATATTTTGTGATTGTCTACCTTTCACCTGTTTCATCTCTGTTAAAATGGTTAGATGTGTCACCAATAACTCTATAATATCAAATTGGGTTTCTCTGAAATTTTTATATAAGATTCAGCTCTTACCTATGAAAACTATATCCAAAAGAGTTAGCATTACCTAGTTTGTCAATTCAGAGATATGTATCAATTAGTGATAGACATTCCTATGCCATCTTGATTGTTGTTATTAAATCTATAAATCCATTCTATGCATATCCTTTAATCATTGCATTCCATAATTTGACATCTCTTTGAGGCAATTTGTTGAACAGTTATTGCATTTTGTCTGAGCTCTCACTTTTGCATACATGTCTACTAGAGCATTTCCTTTTCGAAGTCTCTTATCATTATCAAAATAGTCTATATCTATATTCTTTCTGATATAGTATATGTTCTTGCATATCTTAATTGATCATATTAGCATGTTTCTTTCTTAGTGGTTTATTTTAGTTCTTTACTATTTAAAATTGTTCAATGGTGATATGTTGAGTTAATTTTAAATATGGTCTTGCTTGAAATTCCATTGTTAATTATTAGCATCAAGTAGTAATGATATAATTAGTTTATTATATTATTCTTTGGTTTTGAGTCATATTGTTCTAATGGAATGTAATAGTCATTTAAATCCTCATTTTTCCATATCGGGAAATAGGTGTAGTAATAGTGGTATTGTGTTTCAATTTACCGACTCCAAAGGTTGGCTACTTGGGTTCTAGTTTAACATTAAGTCATGTCATTTTAAATGTTTTAATTGATTTGAGATTTTGAAGTAGATAAGGCAAAGTTTTGTGGTTTGAGGTTTTGGATTTAAAATTATCTATGTAATGTATTGGTTTGCAAAAAAGATAGATGTCTTACAATCCCTTGTCCATGCATGATATTAGTTTGATTTCTGGATGTTGGTCAGGGGTTGCTAGTTGCATGTAGGAGAGTGGATTTCATGATGGGGCCAGTGCCCAAAGTGGCTGCCTAGATAACCCCATGGAACTTGTAATCAAGTGATAACTTAATAATTTATCTAGGTGGGTTGGGTAGTAACTCACATAACAAGATAAGTGTGATGCATCACCCATGCCTTGAGTGCTCTCACAGGCTAAGGATGGGATGAGAAGGCCTAGTTGGCAAGGTCGACCTCCTTGTCTCCATGAGAGGATGTGCCAGCTCCGCATGTGTCACCCTATGGGGCTGGTGCCTAGAGAGAGGCTGTCAGGGTAACCATAGATGGGGGCCAATTTCTAGATAGAGATAGCTTGGATAACCCATGCTAGGACCATGCAATGACACTCTCCCTGTTGCAGTCTAGTTACTTTATCTTTTGTTGTTGCCTCTTAAGTAATATCTTGTCTTGATGATTTGTGTAGTCTTGATAATCTGTAGTGTCTGTGTCAAATTTGTATCTACCTACTTGTATCCCCTGACTTAGTGGAACCTCATTGTTATCTCCTAGCTCGGGGGGTGGACCTCAGGGTTCCACATGGTTGGGTGGAAGAGCTTAATCCATTAGTTTTTTCTTGATTGTCCTGATTCGTGATCACTGTAGAAGTGTTCCAGTTCTAGATTGTATTGCATCCTCAGAGCTGTGCTATACTTCTAGAATTGTATAATCTTGTTGTATATTGTAAACCGATGTAATCGATCATAAATATTGTAATCATGTTATCTTGCATTGAAACCTTTGTAACTATTCATATTTGCAAATGAATGATGCAATCCTCTTCTGTCGTATCATAATGCATATTACTTGTATTGTTATAGATTTATACTTATCTGATACAGTTATGTTCCCTAGAGGTGTTAGCTATTCATTTTATTTAAATGTTGTGAATAGTGTCAACTTTATTTAATGTTAATGCATTTACTTGCTTCAAAAAAAAAATATTTTGTAATTTTAGCATCCGTTAGCCTAACTCTCTAGGGTTGCATGGTGGGGCATTACATTTGGTATCAAAGCCTAGGTTGCAACACTAGGATCTCTAGATTATTGTTGTTGCTCAAGGTTAAGCATTTATCTCCTTGTGGCGTGTTGGTAATAATACCTCTCACCTATGTGCCTTAGTATGATGTTAGAAAGTTGATAATTTATGTAGACTTGTTCTTTGACTCTGGGAGAAATAAATTCTTTATACCTTGTTTTACTTATGTGTCTTCTATGTGTTCTCTCTCCTTTTCTAAAAAAGTGATGTTATATCTAACAATATGTGTTTCCTGAATGTTAGTGCTTGCTGATTTGTTGAGGCCTTGAATCCCTCTTGTGGTCTCTAGTGCTTTAGAAGAAAGAAGCATGATTACTGTTAGTGCATGTGATTAGGAGTGTGGTATATGCCCACTCTAGTGATGTGAATATCTTGTACCCATTCTGTATAGGGTGATGTAAAAGGCCAGTGGTGTTTTGTGTTCCCTTGTTTGGTGAAGTAATCATACTTGGGGGTTATGTTTAGCTATGGGTGTAGAAGCACCATACCGTCTTTATGTTAATTGCATTGTTTTTGTATATGTGTAAGTATTGGAATGATTTAATTATTCAGTGGCATCATGCATCGCGAGTCATGTGGTTAGGTGGTGTTGGTGTGTGTGGGGTATCTTTACATGGTTGATTGATAATCTGATATCTATCTCCTTGTTGGTCATGACCTCATGTGGAAGTTTTGTTGTGGAAGTTATCATTGTGTATGCCTATGTAAGAAACGTATGTAGGAGATCAAATTGGAGCCTCTGTTGGACCCAAGAGATCATGAATGTGATATTATAAGTCAATTAGAATTTTGAATTATTCTTGTGTGTGACATCATACATTTCCTCTGTAAGTATTTTTTGCATATGAAAGTAATTGTATATGTTCATAGTTTGGTAAACAGGAATTGTGTTGCATTGAAGATAAAAAAATTTTGTAAATAAGTAGTGACTGTGTTGCCTTAAATCCTTGTATAAAAGTTTCTTAGATAAGAAGATGTAGAAAACTTAGTTGTCTGTGTGTTTGGTGTACATTCTCTAACGCATTCTGGACTTTGAGTCCTGAGGTGTTGTGTAGTGGATACTCCCTTTTGTGGCTAAAATTAGTCACACCATGATGTGGATTTGTTTGTAATATTGGTTGTTTTAAAATTTTTGATAGTTGCTTCATGTGTTGTTGGTGGGTTAATAGTGAATTTGTTTTCTTTGAACTCTCTTATGATAGGAGTGGTCACCAAAACTCTTTTCTTTATACTTGATTTATTGTTGAAATTTGCCAGCATTTTGTGACTTAAGATTAATTTGATTATTTCCCCACTTGGGTTTGCATTTTTAAAATTTCTATGGTGGTTATTCTGAATGTTTGTTTCTATTGGCTCTATTTTGTGTTAAGTGTTGTTTCTATCATGTTCATTTCAAACCTTTGATAGTATGTTCAAGGGAGGACTCTACGGAGAATTGTACTTGCATGGTTGGTAATTAGTGAAAATAAGAGATGAGATGTATTTTTCCTTGTTAATATGTGAATGCAATTCTCTAAATCATATGAAATTCTCAAAATATGTGTGATTGTTTATAAATAGCTCACATGATATGCCTTAAGGGTAAGGAATTTATGTTATCTTTATTGAATGATTGTACTTGTCTTATGAACAACTGCTTAATATGGAGGCATATATTGATAATAGAAAATTGCAATACTAATATGTTATGTTTTCACCCTAGTCTGTGACTTCCAGGAGTAAGTCAAGTTTTAGGGGGGGGGATGTAGTGCCCCTCTTATTTCACCTTGGATGTATAGGTGGTCGAACTAAGGAGCATGAAGATGAATGTAAATAATCAGAATACTTAGGTTAGTATATTTTATCAATGAACCTTGTTGCAATACTGATAATTCATAGCTCTGACATTGCTTTGCATTCAGGTGATTATGATGTTGATTTTACTATGATTGTCATATGTTAAAATTGAGTTTTATGCAACTGATTTTGTATCATAGGAGGTTATGATGTTTTGTGTGTATCAATCGTATTATGAGTATCATGCGACTATCTGATGATGGTTCTTAGTCATTTAGTAACTGATTGATATGTGTATTGTGATTACATGTTTGATGTGTGGGTGAAAGGAACAATGTTGCATTACTCATGCATGAGTACCCTGCTACATTGCAACTTCCTTTCACTATGTGTATGACTACATGATTGCATATATATACATGTTCAACCATGTTGTTTGTTGTAGGCTACAGGTACCAGGCATCAACTCCACTTGAATTAACAGGTCTGAGCGTGCCTTAACCAATGGAACTATTGAATGGAGATAACATATGGTCCCCTAGCTTTGCCATTATCCTTGAAGAGGATGAGTATCTAGTTGTGCACCTTGTCAGTGTTGTTGGTTTGGTCATGATAGTCAGTCATTGTTGTGGTGGTCTTGCTTTCTGATCTTGCATAGTAGTCAAATGGTTTGGTAGTTGGGTTATTTTGTTGGTATTGTTTTGGTTATTGTTGCCTTAAAGTAAAATAATTAGTTATGAAGCTTTTTGTTAAATAAATAAATATATAAATGTCCTTAAGTAAATTTAGTTTATGAAAAATATATTATTCTAGAAGTTAAGTTAATAAATAATAATAATAATAGTAATAAATGTAATTCCAACTAGAGATAAATAAATAAATTAATATAATTTAATGTTGTGTTGATGGCAATAAAATAGATAATATTTGCAAGTTGTCATATATATATATAGAAAATAGTAAAGTAGATAAAATCATAAATGAATCTTCTCTAGCTGTAAATAAAATAAATATCAAATTCTAAAATAAATAGAATCAGAGAGAAATTATTGTTTGGTTAAAATAGCAAATTGTAAGATAGTAATAAAGGAGAATCTTCTGGAAGATTATAGGAGATTTCTTTCGCTAAAATAGGGAGTTTTTGGGTTGTATTTAGGGGGAGATTTCTCTCTCATAAGGATCTTCAGTAGATGCAACTTTTGGGGGGAGACTGGCTTGTGGCTATAGCAGTTGAACCCGACACCGAATCTTTAGCCCAGTCAAGCAAGCGAAATCAGGTTCCTTTGGTTCTAATTTTTGTCTCATTTTTCTATTGAAGAAAATGTTTGATTTATAATTTTTCCTCTTGATGGTAATTTTATTGAGAGGTTAGAAGCCTTGTTATTAGATCCAATTGTGCATGTATGTATCATTGCATTTCTGGTAATCACCGATTGATGTGACTATCTATCTCTCACCTATTTCATCTCTATTTTTATAGTCTATTGCATTAGCTGTAACTTTCATTTTACGAATTGGGTTCCTCTACATTTTTGCTATATGGTGTATGACCTAGGTACCTAAATCATATCCAAAACTTGTTCATACCCAGTTTTTTGTTTTGGAGATACGAATGTTTTGTGACTATCTACCTCTCAACCAATTCTTTTTTATTTTAGCAATCTATTACGTTAGCCATAACTATCATTTTACGAAGTGGGTTCCTCTAAATTTGTAATATATAGTGCATGACCTATTTACCTAAATCATATCTAAAAATAGTACATACCCAGTTTGTCAGTTTGGATATATGAATGTTTTGTTACTGTCTACCTCCCAACCATTTCATCTTTGTTTTAGCAGTCTATTGCATTAGCCATAACTTTAGTTTTATGAATTGGGTTCCTGTAAGTTTTGATATATGGTGCACTACCTAGTTGTCTAAATAATATCCAAAAATTGTCCATACCTAGTTTGTTGTTGTGGAGATATGAATATTTTGTGACTATCTACCTTTCACTCATTTCATCTCTGTTAAAACGGTTAGTTGCGTCACCAATAACTCTATATTTTCAAATTGGGTTTCTCTAAAATTTTTATATAAGATTCAACTCTTACCTATGAAAACTATATCCAAAAGAGTTAGCATTACCTAGTTTGTCAATTCAGAGATATGTATCAATTAGTGACAGACATTCCTATGCCATCTTGATTGTTTTTATTAAATCTAAAAATCCATTCTATGCATATCGTTTAATCATTGCATTCCATAATTTGACATCTCTTTGAGGTAATTTGTTGAATAGTTAATGCACTTTGTCTGAGCTCTCACTTTTGCATACATGTCTACTAGAGCATTTCCTTTTCGAAGTCTCTTATCGTTATCAAAACATTCTATATCTATATTCTTTCTAATATAGTAGTTGTTCTTGCATATCTTAATCGATCATATTAGCATGTTTCTTTCTTAGTGGTTTATTTTAGTGCTTTCTGGTTTAAAATTGTTCAATGGTGATATGTTGAGTTAATTTTAAATATGGTCTTGCTTGAAATTCCATTGTTAGTTATTAGCATCAAGTAGTAATGATGTAATTGGTTTATTATATTATTCTTTGGTTCTGAGTCATATTGTTCTAATGGAATGTAATAGTCATTTAAATCCTCATTTTTCCATATCGGGAAATGGATGTAGTAATAGTGGTATTTTGTTTCAATTTATCGACTCTAGAGGTTGGCTACTTGGGTTCTAGTTTAACATTAAGTCATGTCATTTTAAATGTTTTAATTGATTTGAGATTTTGAAGTGGATAAGGGAAAGTTTTGTGGTTTGAGGTTTTGGATTTAAAATTATCTATGTAATGTATTGGTTCACAAAAAGATAGATGCCTTACAATCCCTTATCCATGCATGATATTAGTTTGGTTTCTGGATGTTGGTCAGGGGTTGCTAGTTGCATGTAGGAGAGTGGCTTTCATGGTGGGGCCGGTGCCCAAAGTGGCTGCTTGGATAAACCCATGGAAGTTGTAATTAAGTGATAACTTAATAATTTATCTAGGTGGGTTGGGTAGTAACTCACATAACAAGATAAGTGTGATGCCTCACCCATGCCTTGAGTGCTCTCATAGGCTAAGGATGGGATGAGAAGGCTTGGTTGGCAAGGTTGACCTCCTTGTCTCCATGAGAGGATGTGTCGGCTCTGCATTTGTCACCTTGTGATGCTGGTGCCTAGAGAGATGCTGGCAGGGTAACCATAGATGGGGGCCGGTTTCTAGAGGGAGATAGCCTAGATAACCCATGCTAGGACCATGCGATGACACTCTCCCTACTGCAGTCTAGTTACTTTATCTTTATCTTTTGTTGTTGCCTCTAGAGTACTATCTTGTCTTGATGATTTGTGTAGTCTTGATAATCTGTAGTGTCTACGTCAAATTTGTATCTACGTACTTGTATCCCCTGACTTAGTGGAACCTCATTGTTATCTCCTAGCTCGAAGGGTGGACCTTAGGGTTCCACATGGTTGGGTGGAAGAGCTTAATCCATTGATTTTTTCTTGATCGTCCTGATTCATGATCACTGCAGAAGTGTTCCAGTTCTAGATTATATTACATCCTCAAAGCTGTGCTATACTTTCAGAATTGTATAATCTTGTTGTATATTGTAAACTGATGTAATTGGTCATAAATCTTGTAATCATGTAATCTTGCATTGAAACCTTTGTAACTATTCATATTTGTAAATGAATGATGTAATCCTCTTCTATCGTATCATAATGTAAATTACTTGTATTGTTATAGATTTATGTTTATCTGATGTAGTTATGTTCCCTAGAGGTGTTAGCTATTCATTTTATTTAAATTTTTTGAATAGTGTCAATTTTATTTAATGTTAATGCATTTACTTACTTTAAAAAAGAATTATTATGTAATTTTAGCATCTATTAGTGTAACTCTCTAGGGTTGCATGGCGGGGCATTACATGCTTTGCTTGATAAGATCCAGTGACCTATCTTATGATTAATTGTAAATCACCATAAATAGTTATGTGTTTGATATTTAGAGACAAAGTGAGACGAAGTCCTGCAATGAGGGCTTCATACTCAATGTTGTTATTCATGCATTAGAGATTTAATGGTAAGAAAGAGGAATTGACTTACCTGAAGGAGGTACTAGTATTATACTAGCACCGAAGCTAGTTCTACATCTTGAACCATCAAAATATAATTTCTATGTGTCATCTTTATCTAAAGTTAAAATTTAGTCATCAGGAAATTCATTATTATCTTGAATAGAAAAAGGTGAAGGTGATTCAACTAAATTATCAGTTAACGCTTGTCCTTTTATCACTTTTTGAGAGATAAACTTGAGATCAAATTATGTTAACAACATAACCCATTTAGCTAGGCAACCTGAGAGATCTATTTTAGCAAAGAGATGCTTCAAAGGGTCAAATTTTACCATGACATGAATCTCAACAATGATGTTTAGGAGATAGTATCTTAACTTTTGTGTTGCAAATACAAGAGCTAAGCACTCTTTCAAAATGATATTATATCACACTTCATAATCAAGTAAAGTTTGGGTTATATAATATACAACATGTTCTTTTCCTTCACTATCATGTTGTGGTAATAATACTGCAAGAGAATCAGTAGAAGCTGATGTATAAAGAGTAAAGGGCTTTTTTGCAATTGCTAGTTGTAAAACATGAGGATTAGATAAGTAGCTTTTTAAATCTTTGAAAGATTTTTGACAATTAGAATTCCATTAGAATTTTGATTATTTCTTCAGTAATTGAGTGAAAGGGTGAGTCCTATCCATGAGTTGTGATACAAATTGATGGATGGCCTATATCTTCCCTTGTAAAATATGAAGTTGAGATATATTTTGAGGAGATGGCATTTTAAAAATCCCATCAATTTTCTTTGTGTCTACTTCAATACATTGATATGAAACTATAAATCCCAATAGTTTACCACTGTCTATGCCAAAGATGCATTTATAGGGATTCAAATGCATGTATTTTCATATCCTCTCAAATATTTGACAGAGGATTATGATGTGATCCTCATGATGAATAGACTTTGCAAGAATATCATCAACATAATCCTCTAAGATGTTATGCATGTAATCATGAAAGATAAGTGTCATGGCACATTGATAAGTTGCTCCAGCATTCTTTAATCCAAACAGCATGACCACACAACAAAATGTTCCCCACAGGGTGATAAAGGTTGTCTTGTATTGATCTTGAGGGTTGATAAAGATTTGATTATAACCCGAAAAACCATCCATGAAGGAAAGTAATTCATGGCCAACTATTGAATCAACAATCATATCAATGTTTGGAAGAGGGAAATCATATTTCAAAGAAGTAAGATTTGAATATCTAAAGTCAATGCAAATTCAAACATGATTGTCAGGTTTAGCAATAGCCACGATATTCAAAATACAAGGTGAATAGTCAATAGGGCGGATAAAACCAGCTTGTAAAATCTTTTCTATCTCAGCTTTGACTAATAATTCAACCTTAGGATTCATCTTATGAATTTTTTGTTTAATTGTCTTAGCATTAGGTTGTAATACAATATTATGTGTTACAATTTTAGGATCGATGTCATGCATGTCTGAATAATTCCAATCAAATAATTTAGGAAAATCATGCAAAAGTTTTATCATATCTTCTTTTTCTTCTTTGTTTAAACAATCTCCTATAGGGATAACTTAAATTCAGGGTTATCATTCTCCATCAAGACATCAACAGTCTTTCCATTAAGTAAAGTACTGCGGTCTAGGAGGCTAGGTGATTGTGATGTTTTCATGGATTCTTCATTAGGTTCTAGAGTGACATTTATTGAGCAAGTGGTTTTCCCAAAGTTTGCATCAACATTTAAATAATAGGGAAATCCACAATTATGATGATAACAAGGAAAATGGTCATAAGTTCCCATAAATTCAATTAATGCTTCATCTATAGAAAAATTTTCCAATAGGATATCTCCTGGTGGACAATTTATGTCTATCATCTCAGGATATATCAGATTGAGTGTTGATATAGTGTTAACATTAATATGAGGATGCTTGTAAGCTTTAGTGGGCTTCAAAGAGTGGTATCCAATACCATCCATGTAGTTGATTACAGAAGCTTGTAAAGGTACTTTGAGTCCTTGTTGATTTTTACCACAACCATTACCTACATAGTCACAATTTTTATAAAGTATTTTAAATCCTTAACCATAAAGGGAAGCCATTTCTTTAGAAGATGGTGGAGCCTCATAGGTCTCATATTTTGTAGTGTAATTAAGAGTGTTGTCCTAATTGTTCACTAAAGAAGCTTTAGGTTCTTTAGGTATTTCCACAAATTGTTTAGATGATATCAATGCAACGTTTGATGTTTCAATGTTATTGAGTTTAAATTCTCCTATAAAGGTAGGAGTAAAATCTAGTGAACCCCAATCATGACCAAGAAATGCATTTGACAATGGTTGAGAATCTTGCTCAACATTATCTATGGAAAGAGTTATTAATGAATCAATTTTTAAATTATTTAGAATTTTATGATTGGCAACTTGTTTTTGTGTTTCAATATGTAAACAACTATCTAGTTTTGGATCGGCTTCAATGGTTTGAAGTTTATTTGCATAAATAAACTTTATTGATTGATGAAGAGTAGATGGAACTGCCCCCATAGTATGAATCCATAGTCTTCAAAGAATCATATTATATGAAAGTGCACTAGGCATGACATGAAAAAGGGTAGATAATGTCATGTGTCCAACCTTTGTGGATAAAGATATGGTACCCAAGGATTGTCTACCTACATTATCAAAGCCATGAATGTTAAACTTATCTGGTTTAATCAAATTTGTATCAATGTTGATTTTATGTAGCAAATTAACATCACAAATATTAAGAGTCGATCCATTGTCAACCATAACTCACTTTATCAACTTTTTTTATTCTGATAAAGATTATAAGAGGATCATATTGTTTTTGAACTTCAATTGATGGTAAATCATGTTGTTGAAATAGAATGTCTATTTTTGTCACATGCGTACAATCTAACAAAGCTACTACATCATTAAGATTAACAATAGATGGTACTATCACCTTTTGTAAAGCTTCTTGGAGCATTCCATGGTATGTAGGCAATGTTTGTATGAGTTACCATAAAGAGGTCTTAGCAGGAGTAGCATGAAGTGATGCAAGAAGATCTAAGCAGACTAGCAATCGGCATTAACTAAAAATAAATTAGAGGTTTGGTTTTTAATTTTGGTGTGATTTGGCTTTCTTTTGGCTTCTCATGGCTTTTGAAGTATGTGGCATGTTAGAGATTGTAAGTTTTAGTTTTTCCACACTTTGGGTGTCAACGCACAACAAGCTTCTTTCACAAAAATAATTATTTTGGAAGATTGGTGAGGTTTCATGGCAAATCCACTTACAGGTCTATTGTTGGATGTATTTTAATAATTACGGTGAAACTTTGATGGTCAAATTGTTCCTTGTTTTGGAGAAATTAAAATTTTTGGTTCAGTGCTGGTGATTGGGCAAAAGTTTAAAATTTTGCATTTCATGAAGTTTGAGGTAAAATGGTGTGGTGGAGGCCTTAGGAATGCTAAGATTCTTATCCCTATCAATTTTTGTGAGGTTTTGAGAAGTGATTTTTCAGCCTTGCACCCGTCACAGTGACACAATTAAAGTTCTTTAGACCCATAAGGTATGTTTTGGATTGACATTGGTTATTATGATGTCTTTTTAATAGAAAGAGCTTATGATTTGAAAGGATGAGTCAAATAGCAATGAACAACTTCAATGCCTATTCGGAATGGCATTCACCCTGAAATTTAATGTAATTTTCATTATGGATAAAAGTCATTTTCAAATTTCATTTAATTATGCAGGTTTTAACAACATCTTTGAGAACTATCTATTAAGGTGATAAAATTAAAAGAGACTTCCCTAAAAGTCAACATGGGAACATGGTAAGGAATAGTGCCTTTATTAAGGCTATCGTTATGATTTAAATCATAGATTTTAAAACCTGTGTAGCAAGTTAAAGGAGGCACATAAGAAAGAAGGTAACACCTTTTTAAGATAGATTTTTGGCTATTTATTAAGTGACTAATTAGGAACATAAAGGCCATACCTTAGAAGATTTGAAATGCCCTTTGAGGCTTATTATGAAAGTAGTTTGTAGCACTAAAGAGGGAAGAGATGTTGGAATTAGGACTGACAACTAAGAGGGGGGGTGAATCAGTTGTCTTAAAACATTAATACTTACTACAGTTAATTCTTCTTTACCACTTCTTAATAGATTGATGATATAATCATGAAAATAAAAAATCAATAACACATGAGAACAAACACTGATAACACACTTGACACCAAGATTTTTAATGTGGAAACCCAGTTAAGGGAAAAACCATGGTGGGGGTTAAGCCACAAAGATTATATTCTATTAAAAGTATTACAAAAGGGAAGGCACATGCCTTCGAGCTTACTGCCCAGAGCTCACTACTCAAAAGAGGCTCACTACCTACAAAAATGATTACAAAAGGATTACAGATTATTTGAACTTAAGAGTCACATCTGCCAATGCAAGAATTCAATTCTGGTTAAGCACTGAATACTGATCTTACACACTTCATCTTCACTCTATCCTATTTACTATTTTTCCATAATCCAGACATTAGATCTTTTCTCTTTTGCACTTCAATCTGCCTTTTTCGCACTTACTCCATTATTACATATATCTCTCACACACAAAACACTCAAATCCATCAACTATATATATCCGCTACAAGAGATCTAATCACTTTTCTATCGGCCTTATGAAGAATTTAACAAACAATACAAGTACTCTATTCTATCGGCTGAATCCATACATCAATATTGATGTGTACCATAAATAGCACTTGCAGGTCACCATACATGTCAGCCACTAACATTATATCCCATTTGCAACTCACCAAAACACTTCTACTATATCCGCATAAGGATCTAGCACAAGTCGACCTATTCTTCATAGAATTGTTCTACCATATTAGGACTCGGTACTCAAATACTCATAACTTTTAATCCCTTTGTCATCGTAAGATGAAATATTGGATTTAGATGGTCCTAACATTCCTCTACACTCCCTCAGATTTGTAACACACAATGATTAACTGGAGAGATCTGCTGACCAAAATATTGAACTATGCCATATACCATGTTCCTGTCTATCCAGACTTGGCAAATCTTGGAACTGACTTCCGGTATGATCTAAACTGCACTGTAGATGTGTGGAATGGACATAGTTGCCATCAATGACAACACATGACATGCCTTGTAGTGTCTCTTGCCAACAATCTCCCCCTTTGGTATTGATGGCAACACTTAGTGAAAAATGACTAAGTGTCATGACTGACTCCCGCTACTGTGTACACTTATATATTCTTCCACTGCCCCCCTTTGATGGATTCTTCATTTTCTTTCATTTTTCACTATCTCTCACTCCCCCTTTGACATCAATGCAAAGGGTGGGATCTACAAACCAAAATGTTCACAAGAAATCTGTATATAAGGTCACATATGTACAAATAATCCATGCATTATATTTACATGAAATTGTGGATATCTACAAAACTATTTTTCAACTGCACAAGTTCAGAGGCCCAACTAATTTTCATGCCATCCAAAATTGATCTTTGTTCTCTTAGTATGAGTACCTGTGTTTCTGCTTTCTTTAGATCTGAAGGATCACCTGTTCGAACTACAACTTGGGCTTCTGATAAAGTAGTAAACATTATTTCTAACTTGGGGGAAATCAATCCTTGCAGCTCACACACTCTCCACAATATTGCTCTTTTCTTTAACAAGCTTATTTATTTCATCAGTCAAGTTGATTGCTTGACACTCCTGACTTATCAGAGAAATTGTTAGAGGATCAAAATTTTGAGATAGATTTAACAAACTTTGTTCCTACTCCTTTATCTTCTTCTCAATATCCTTAATAACTTTGGGCCAAGATAGACAAAATTTGTATACATCACTTCCATCATTGAGAGCATTTTGAATACTCTTTATACTGATATCAAGTATTTTTCTATCATTCCCTATTAGGACCTTTAGTTCACTAAATCTCTTATCCAAAAATTCATTCCAGATTTTAATCTCTGTAAACTTCTCAAAGGACTCAAAGTGTGTACTTACATAATTTACAAGGTTCTTCAGATTATTGGAGGGAGAATCAGATGGATTCTTCTAGAAGGTTGGCATTATATCTTCTTCAATATACCAGATGTAAGGCCTAATATCTCACTATCCTCTATGTGGGATTTCAATATCTTTTCACTTGCCTTAGCTTGTGTGAAATATGTTATCTTCATCATTTGGATTGCAGAGAGAGTATCCAGGTTGATTGGTCCTCGAATCAGTTTTGGTTCATCAAACTCTAGCATCTCTTTACTTAGGAAACTCTTCACTGCATATGCAGTGTCTTTTGCCACAATTTCTGGGCCATCTTCCTTTCCTCAAGTTTTCTCAGTTTTAGTATCAGGACTATTTTGTTTGGGTGCATCAATATTTGCACCATCTTCTTCTACTTTATCTTCCTTACCTTTGACTTCTTCTTCTTCTTTTTATTGTGAGCCAACTTCAGTGGGAATTTTTGTTTCCATGTTTGCTTTTGTGTTAACTCCATCTATTTGATCTTTGGTATCCTTTTTGCCTTCATCCTCTTCTATCTTCTGATCCTTGGTCTTCTTAGAGTCATCTTGAGTAGGACTTAGTGTCTCCACATAGGTTTGCTCTAGAGGATCATTTCACCTTATAGTCTCTTCTTCAACTTGTTCCTTTGAAACAACATAATATTTATCTTAGTCTAGGGTCTTCCTCAAAATTTCCTCTGTTTCCTTTACAACTTCCTTAGTTTTACCAAGCATTAGCTTGTTCATCCAGATCTTGCTTAAAAATTCCACCTTTACTTCCTTGAGTATTTTATTTGCTTCCCTTCTAGTTATTACTGGACACAGGGTGGAGAGGACATGTTCTCTGAGTTCTAGTTCTTTATCCTTGGCAACTTCCTTCCTCATCTCTAGTATATTCCTTAAACTTTTAGGAATTTCTTACAAAATTTCCAGTAGGGCTCTATTGAATTTATTCAAGTACAAGATGGTGGCATCCTCCAAGATTTTCTTATTTTCTTTATCAAAATTATCATAATATTCTCTCATAGGCCTTAGATTTCCGTGAAGAGTAATTGTTTTTACAATTTCATCAACTATCATAGCAACCTTACCAGTTTCTTACTTTTTACTTGTCTTTTTGCTTCCAAAAGGATGGTCCTCAAAATCCTTTGAAGTCTTGGCTCTCTTAGATCTTATTTCTTAAACTTATTCATCTGTCTCCATCTCTTCATCATCTTTTGTGTGTATATACATTCTTGTGGCTTTTGTTTTCTTTCTTTGTGTACCTTCATCGGATGATATGTCTTCTAGTTTCTTAGGATTGGCAGACTTTAGGGGAATAGGGGTAGCAACAGAGCTCCTAGTAGTCCTTAGAGTAGAGGATGATTCTTCTAAAGTACTGCCTTGTTTCTTGTCTTGTTTCTCCTTCTCTGCCTTTTCAGTTCTTTCCCTGAATTGTCTCACAACTTCCTTTGTGAGGCCTAGATTCTCCACGAACTGCTCAACTTATATTCTTACTTTCCTTTTGGTTTCAAGTTTTCTAAGCTCATCATGGAGTTTTACACTTAGTTCCTCATATGTCCCAAATATTTCAACTATTGTGTCTTTTGGCTTGCTCAAAAGGTGTTGAGCATACATATTCAAAATTTTCTCATCCACTTCATACCCCATAGGCATGATCCAAATAGTTTTGGGTTCTACTACTTCCATTAAGCATTGATCAGTGTCTACCATGAAACATATTTCATTCTTGTACTTCTCAACAATTGTTTTAGGCATTCTTTCCCTTGAATGCATCATACTCTGAAAGTTCTTGAAGTATCCCCAGATTGTAATTTTCTGTGCTTTATAGTCACCAATGCTGTGTAGGTGATCTTTGATCTGAATAGCAATTGGCTCATCATTAGTCCAGTACACACCCTTTAGTCAAGGTACTTCATTCATATAGTAGAAGAACAAACATAGAACCAATGTACCATATTTAAAAGTATTTTTTAATCTTTCTTGATTTTGTTCAAGTTCTCAATCAGCTGGTTCTGTAATAGCTCACATAGGTCATAATTTGCATTCTCCTTCAAAATTTGATATGATGCATATATGGTAGTTCCAAAGATAGAATTCTCCCTACTGGAATGATAAATTTTGTAGCCAATCACCATGGAAGCAAACTTAACATCTGGTTCTATAATGTCATTGATGGTCATTGCCCTCTTGTCAAACTTTGCACCAGTTGCATCAGTAACAGTTTGGTTTTTCACAGATTTCAACACATGGGTAATCCACCATTTGAATTTAACCTAGTCACAATTCTAATAACAGCCTTGGTAATCTTGAATGGTTTTAATAGCTATATGAATTCATCATGCATCTGAGTCAAAACATACTAGACCTACTCATCTTCATTGAATGTTGGAAACCCCATAATATGAATAAAATGTTGATCATGCAGTGCCTTATACTCAGGTTTAAGATTGTGATTTTCATCCATTAGATGACTCTAAAACAAATCTACAAACCTTGAGTCCCCAAATTCATCTATGCTTGCATGAATATAAACCCTAATATCTTCAATATGCAACACACCATACGAAACACTTGAAAATGCACCTAATGGGTTGACTTCTATTGATTTGTGTGGATGTTTCTTAAATTTGGGTTGGGCCTTTCAATAATATCAACAACCAAAGGTGTAGCCATTGAAAAAAGATTACAAGTTCAAAGCTTCGTAGATAAATACCTTTTTCATGAAATTAGGGTTGATGGATAAATTTGTCAGTCACAAGTCAATTCCTTGTAATCTTGGCTCAGGCACTATTCTTCTTTCTCTCTTCGAATGCAAAGTGATTCAAATGAAGAGTGAACACCTTTTTATGCTCCACAAAACCTAATTTGCTTTTCTAATAAATGCTCTACCCTAACACATTTGGTTACAATGTTTCTACATGCAGTCAGTCCTCAATTGCTCTGTAATTAGTCACATTTGCTTCTTTTCTTTTGGAAGTCTCTTCGAAAGTTATGTAATAAGCTTCTCAAGCTTCATTCATTGTGCCAGGTTTAGGCACCTACTTAGTGGCTAGGGAAATTTGATCTTCAATGCAGCTCCCCCTGAGCCAGAGCTCCTGATTTAATTCTTGGAGGAATTGTCAGCACCGGATTCCGATGCAGACCTATGGTCAACATTCATTTCACTTTTCTTTACACATGTTTTATTCATCTCATTTTGGATCTTTTTCACATCAATTTTGCCCTTTCCTTTATCTTATTCTGCTCATCTAGTTTTCTATTTACCGGACCTCTTCTTTCATTCTTCCTACTTCTGTAGAATCTTGCAATATGACTAGATCTATTACAATTAAAGCACACAAAATTTCTTTCCTTATATTCTTGATTTTCTCTTGATCTGCACTGATTAGCCATGTGTCCAAATCTATTGCAAGTAAAATAGTAGCCATTGAAAGAGTTTCCATTTGCTCTATTGTTAGAGTTAATTCATTATCACACTTTTGCATTCATTTGATCTATGACCATACCTCTTACAATTGAAGCATTGACCAGAGAGGGATGGACCATTTTGATTTGCTCTGCTTCTGCACTGAGTAGCTCTATGACCAAATTTATTGCAATTGAAACAATTATCATTAAAGGATGGATATCTTTGAGCATTAGGTTGTCTTACTGGAGGTCTTCTAGGTCTCTTTCTCCCATTCCTTGGTTGAAAATTTCTTTGTCCAGATCTAGAGCTTTCACCTTTCTCATATCCAAGACCATGTTTGTCATCAGCATTTTTCTGATTTTCAAGCAATGCTTCAATTTTAGCTGAGCTTATCTTGAACTTCTCCTTGTATTCATTTGCAACTTCTAGGTCATGTCTAAGAATGATAATTTGCCTCTCAAGTTCTCTCTCATTGTCTTTGCTTTCTTGTAAATTAGACTCTAGGAGGCCAACTATTCCATCTAATCTACAACATTCTTTAGTTCTTTCTTTTAGATATTGATTCAGGTCATCTTCAGTTTTCTTCCTATCTTCAATTTCCTTAGTTATCCTCATCACCCTGGATTCCATCTCATGTTTTAGTACAACAACTTCTTTAGCTAACTTCTCACATTCCTTTGTCTTCTCTTTCAAGGCCTTATCCTTGTTATTGTCTTCATTATGATTTCCTAGTTGAAGAAGTTGCTCCTTTCTCTTTTCATTGGATTTGCTCAATTTTTCTTTTAAAGTCTCAATGAAGTCTTCAGCATCTTTTAGGTTCTCTTGCAGTTCTCTGACTTCTGTTCTAGACTGATCAAGATCTTCTAAAGTGAGTTTAAGTTGTTCCTAGAGATTGTATTCATCCATTTTATTGCCCTCCCAAATCTTCCTCAAGCTGTCAAAATTTTTCAAAGGAACCTCGCTCTGATACTAATTGATAGAATTAGGACTAATAACTGAGGGGGGTGAATCAGTTGTCTTAAAACTTTAATACTTACTACAGTTAATTCTTCTTTACCACTTCTTAATAGATTGATGATATATTCATGAAAAGCAAAAATCAATAACACATGAGTAGAAACATTGATAACACACTTGACACCAAGATTTTTAATGTGCAAACCTGGTTAAGGAAAAAACCATAGCGAGGGATAACCCACAAAGATTATACTCTGTTAAAAATATTACAAAAGGGAAGGTGCATGAGAGGAACCTCCTACAACAATATAATGAAAAATACATGAAATAATAGAAATAGCAGAACATAGAAGGAATTTATTGATCACAGGCCACTTCGAGGGGGTAACCTCCTTTGAGAAAGCTCAATACAGTAAACTCATGGATGCCTTCATTGGCCTCAACACGTACTTATATACTAAGTCTAATCTAAACAACTATTACTTCCCATGAATGTGGGATAATACAATATACTCACAGGATGACTTACAAATCATATGCGTCCAAATGTAATATACTAACAAAGTAAAGAGAAGGGTTAAACATGGGTTCCTAACATCCCCTTCTTCTTAGAAAAGCTTTGTCCTCAAAGCGTAAGATGTGGAAATTGTCGCTGAATCTAAAGGAGTGGTTCCCCTATAGCAATCTCTAGGTGCATTCCATGCCACTGAATTAATACCTCTGTGATGGAGTGGGAGTAAAGAGGATGAGTGCCCCTATCGAGGATTACCTCTAGCACCAAAAGGATGGAGCCTCCATTATCCAATTGTGGTAAAATAGTTTGTGCTATGTCGTTGGCGCCAAGAAATTTCTTTAGACAAGAGACATGAAATATTAGATGAACGCGGGAAGAAGGAGCCATCTTATGATCCCCAATCTGATCCTGGGTGTGGAGGACCATGTCGACTGCCTGAACTCGTGAACTACTAGGGGAGTATGGAAGGAGCGTTGGCGGTGCCTGACCATAGACTGCTTCATATGGAGTCATGTTAGATGCAGTGTGGTAGGAGGTATTGTACTACCATTTAGTGAGAGGGAGCCACTTTGCCCACTGATGTTGTTGTTTTGAGGTATCACATACATACACAATCTGTTGAATTGCCTTATTCATTCCCTTCCAAAAGAAGTGACACCATGCCCTCTCATAAGTTTTAAGGAACCCAGAGTGCCCTACCGATGGAGAAACATAGAGTTCATAGAAGATAGCTTACGGGACAGATTCTAACCAATTTGGAACAAACATAGAAATAGATGAAAGAGAAGCTTGTTCATCACATGTGCGAGAAAGAGAATCTGCCACAATATTGTCCTTACCCTTCTTGTAAGTGATCTCATAGTCATAACCCATGAGTTTGCTGATCCATTTCTATTGTACTGGGGAGGAGACCCATTGTTCCAAGAAATATTTCAAGCTTTGGTAAGCCATCCTGATGCAAAAATGATTTCCTAATAGGTATGACTGCCACTTTTGTACTGCATGCAAAATAGGCATCATTCATTGTAGAGCTGGAGTAGTGGAGACCACAGATGGTTCCATCTAAATGGAGTGAAGCTGAGTGATGACACCATGTGAACTATTTTTAAGAAGATTTTCTAGGTGATGTGAACTTATGATGCTAAGAGACCCCAGTTGTAAGCCCTTCAATGTGTGTTTGTACCCATTGTCTGAAAATTGCATCCAAAGTTTAGCAAAATCTCATAAGATGAATCCAAGTGTGCGTAACCATTGGGTACCCAAAACCACATCACATCTGCCTAAGGGCAAGGCAAACATGTCGAAGCGTAGGTTATAATCTTCAATAGAGATATGCACATTGTGACACTTCCCTTTGCAAGGTAATGTGCCCCCATTGGCAATCATGACTTCAAAGTTTGAGCAAGGATGATCAAAACAATCAGCCTGTTTGGCTATGCGAGGGTCAATGAAGTTATGAGTACTACCAGAATCAATGAGTATTGTAAGAGGGAGCTTCTTGAAGTAACCCTTGACCCATATGGTTTGTGGAGTGGTGATTCCTACTACGGCATGGAGAGAGATCTTTGGGTGGTCTTCTTGAGAAGTAGGGTCAACAGGCAACTGCTAAGTTTCAACCTGATCAGCTACTGTATCCTAAGCATCTGCATAAACTTTAGTTTCAGGTAGAGAATCCACATCCAAGAGATAGAGCTTTTTCTCAACACATCTATGTCCCCGAGTGAATTTGTCATCACAATTATAACAAAGCCCTTTTTCTCTACATGCCCACATCTCTGCTTCATTCAAATGCTTGATAGGAGTTGTTATATGAGCTGGCATTATTTGAGGGCTTTGGGGATCCATATTTTTTAATGGAACAAAATTGGATTTGAAGCCTTGTTGAGTTGTGATCTTATCCTCCACCAACTTAGCCAACCCTAAGGCTTCCATCATTGTGCTTGGGTAGAACATTTTAACCTCAGAGTGAATTGCATCCTTCAAACCACTGACAAAACAACTCTTGAAGAATTCATCAGACAATCCCTCTGTGTGATTGGATAGTTTTTCAAATTCTATCTGATATTCTCTCACAATGCCTGTTTGCCACAGTTTTGTGAGTGCTCCTATGAAGTCATCAAAAGCACTAGTGCCAAATGTTGCAAAATGAGTTTGCAAAAATCTGTCCATTTTGGCTCTTCATGAGCTTTGATGTACCAACAGAACCATTGAAGGGCTTCATGTTCCAAATGAAAGGAGGCAAGTGGGACTTTGTTGACATCAAAAGTATTATGCAGATTGAAATATTGTTCTGCCTGGTATATCCATCCAGTCAGATCATCACCATTGAAGCAAGGAAAATCAAGCTTCGGTCCACAAAAATTGCTGGAAGAAGAAAACCCTATATCTTCAGAAGACTCTGGCTGCCGTCTATTGTTCATGGCTGAATGCTGAAGATTGAGCCCAAAAATTTTTTCATCTAGATCTTGGAGTTTGGTCTTGATGGCTACAAGTTCCTCCTCCATGTTTTTTGCTCCTGCGTAGGTGACAACCATAACCAAGATTTTTTTTTGGAATGGGTAGAAAAACAAAAATAGAAACTTTTTTAGTAAAGGAAAATTTGAATTTGGGAAAAACTTTGATGGGTAATTGGGGTTTAACTAGGTTTTGGACACTTTCTGAGGGACAGGGAAGCAGAAAATGGGGATTTTAGAAGCAGGGTGAAAGAATAGGAAAATTTGTCCAAGAGGGACAAAGGAGTAGAAATAGGAAATGAACACTATGGCAAAATTAGAAGGCGATTGGGTGAGAATCAAAGAAGTTATGGAAAACCCTAAAAATAGACAAATGTGGGATTTTTGGCTTTGATAAGTGGAATTTGGGATATGGTCCTCAAGGAAGGAAATATGCAGAATGGAATTTCAGGGGTTCGAGTGAATTTTCAGAGGAAATGGAGCAAAAGCAAGGAAGATATGGCGAAAAATAGATTTTTTTTTTTTCTGGAAATGATCTGCAACGGGATCTTCAACAGATTTGGATAGATTCAATCAGTGATTTGTCAGCTGGTAATAGATATGGACCCCAGGTAAGTTCAGCTTCCTAAAGGTTTAGGGGATTCACTCAAATACCAATGTTGTCTAACATCTTGCGTATTGAGGCAGTACACCTCACTCCATGGCTTAGGTAAAACTGATAACCGCTTTGCCACAAATGATAGCTCTTGGTTTACCTCACGGATGGGAACTAGTCAATCAAGTAAGGGTCGTTGCCCTTTTTGCTGGCAGGTCCTCTCAATGGGCTAGCTACTTTGGGGTTCTTGTGGTACTCCTCACAATGAGTTTTAGGGCTATGCCTAAGCACTTCCCATAGTTAAGAGGATAGGGATTATTCCCTAATCTGAACCTGCAATTGAAATGAACAATATAGATGCAAAGGAAAAATAACTACTGCAATAATCACAGTGCCTGGAGGCCACTACAAAAAAAATTAGCAGAAATTCCACCCGGCGAGCCCAAGAAAGCGCTCTGATACCAAATGAGAGGAACCTCCTACAACAATATAATGAAAAATGCATGAAATAATAGAAATAGCAGAACACGGTAGGAATTTTTTGATCGTAGGTCACTTCGAGGGGGCAACCTCCTTTGAGCAAGCTCAATACAATAAACTCATGGATGCCTTCATTGGCCTCAACACGTACTTATATACTAAGTCTAATCTAAACAACTATTACTTCCCATGAATGTGGGATAATACAATATACTCATGGGACGACTTACAAAGCATATGCGTCCAAATGTAATATACTAACAAATTAAAGAGAAGGGTTAAATACGGGTTCCTAACAGCACATGCCTTCGGGCTCACTGCCCAGAGCTCATTGCTTAAAAGAGGCTCACTACCTACAAGAATGATTACAAAAGGATTACAAATTGTCTAAATTGAAGAGTAGCATCTGCCAATGCAAGAATTCAGTTCTGATTAAGCACTAAATACTGATCTTACACACTTCATCATCACTCTACCCTATTTACTATTTTTAGATAATCCAAACCTTAGATCTTTTCTCTTTTGCACTTCAATCTACCTTTTTCGCACTTACTCCATCATTACATACATCTCTCACACACAAAACACTCGAATCCATCGATGATATATATCTGCTACAAGAGATTTAATCACTTTTCTGTCAGCCTTATGAAGAATTTAATAAACAATACAAGTACTCTATTCTGTCAGTTGAATCCATACATCAATATTGATGCGTACCAGAAATAGCACTTGCAGGTCACCATACATGTCAGCCACTAACATTATATCCCATTCGCAACTCACCAAAACACTTCTACTAGATCCGCATAAGGATCTAGCACAAGTTGGCCTATTCTTCACAGAACTGTTCTATCATATTAGGATCCAGTACTAAGATACTCATAACTTTTAATCCCTTTGTCACCGTAGGATGAAATCTTGGATTTAGATTGTTCTAACATTCCTTTACACTCCCTCAAATTTGCAACACACAATGACTAAGTGGAGAGATCCACTGACCAAAATACTGAACTCTGCCATATACCATGTTCCTATCTATCCAGACCTGACAAATCTTGAAATTGACTTCCAGTATGATCTGATATTGCACTATGGATGTGTGGAATGGACTTAGTTGCCATCAATGACAACACATGGCATGCCTTGCAGTGTCTCTTGCCAACAAGAGAGAGTGTCAATTACGAGGTTTTCTAATGCCTCTCTTGGAGGCTCTTATGATTATGAACAACCATTGTCATTGGGGAAGGGGACGCCTCAGGTAGAGGCCAATAATTGTAGAAAAAAAAAGAAAAAAATTAAAGGTATGCATTGGAAGAACACAAATTTACTTAGAAGGAAATAAAAGAAGAGGTGGAAGGGGATATTAGAGGGGAATAAGGGAAACATAGAAGAGAAAAATGAGTTGCTTCTAAAGGGAACAAAGGAAGTTGCGAGGTTAAGCAAGCAGAGAGAAGATAGTGGCTTAGATATAAATGAGTTGTAAGGCCATGAAGGCCATAATGTAAGTAATTGATGAGTAGTATTTGTATTTATGTTTTGAATAAATAAAATTTATGAGAAAACTACGTTATGTTGCAATATGGTTTTATGAGGTTTGGTTTTGTGCTTAAGTGAATGCTTATGTGATAGGGGGGTGAGGTTTATCTTCATTATATGGTATTAGAGCTAGCAATCCTGAGTGTGGAGAGGATCCACCAGAACCTGCGAGTAGAGTAGAGGAAGTGTAGTGAAGAAGAGCTCAAAAGATTGTTGCAGCTAGAGAGGAGTCCTGAGCAAGTGAGAGCAAGGAAGCCATGGAGAGGATTTTGTTTGCAAATTGCAGAGATGAGATGTGGGTTGCAGAAGATTACAATAGTAGATTGAGATGAGATTGTAACAATGAGATAAGATGGGGATATTAGTGAGGAAGATGGCCATGATAGGGGATGGCTAGAGATAATATCAAGAGAGGAAGATTTTGGTGATGATGGTTGATATAAACATTAGATTGGATTGATTGGAAGCCTAGAAACATGATAAATTGGTCAAGCATGATGTGGAAGATGAAGAATTTTGTGCAACAACAGTTGAATATGAAGGGATGGGTAGTGAGAAGGAAGAGGATGAAGATAGAGGGATAGAATATGAAGAGGTTGCAACAGTAGAGTGTGGCGTCAGATGATTTGTTAACACAAATGTTGGCAATTGAAGAAGAGTGGATATCAAATCTTGTTGTTGTGGTGAAGGGAGAAAAATGGAAAGTTACAACTGACGAGAATGTGGAAGATGTGGTAGTGAAAATTGATGTTGCAGCTATGAATGAAGATGAAGTAAATTTGTTTCATGATGATGATATTTTATTTTTAGATAAAATGGTAGAAGAGGAGAAGAATAGAGAACAAAAGTATGTTGTAGATGTTGCATATTTTTTTGTAGAGATTATGGAGGATTATGCAAGTGGATTTTGGTAGAGGTGGTCATTTAATGGTGGGATGAATCCCATGAAGGAGGAGAGGAGAGTAGAAAGAATTTGGTGGAGGAGGACAACACATGGTGGATGTGAATCTATGAGAGGAGAGAGAGATGGTGAATGGAGTTGTGGAAGCGGGATGACACTTGTGCCAGGGAGATGTTGGAAGAAGAGGAAGAAGAATTGACCTTGTGCACATTTCACAGTGATGGCATTCGTTGTAGGTTGTTTACAACCTAAAAGAGTAGTTCTATTACCCAACTCCATTTTGTGTGTCCTACTCACAAAATTTTCCTATCTGGCGTGTCTAATGTAGCAGCATCCTGGAAGACTCGAAATTAGCATTAACCAAAAATAAATTAGAGGTTTGGTGTTTAGTTTTGGTGTGTTTTGGCTTTCTTTTGGTTTCTCATGAGTTTTGGAGTATGTGGCATGTCAGAGATTGCAAGTTTCAATTTTTCTACACATTGGGTGTCGATACACAACAAGTTACTTTCATGAAAACAATTATTATGGAATATTGGTGAGGTTTCATGGAAAATCCTCTTACAACTCTATTTTTGGATGTATTTTGATAATTATGGTGAAGTTTTCATGGTCAAATTCTCCATGGTTTTGGTGAAATTAAAATTTTTAGTTTAGTGTTGGTGATTTGGTGAAAGTTTATAATTTCACATTCCATGAAGTTTGAGGTAAAATGGTTTAGTGGAGGCCTTAGGAATGCTAATATGCTTATCCCTATCAATTTTCATGAGGTTTCAAGCTTCTGACAAAAAATTATGGTGGAAGTGAGTTTTCAGCCTTGCACCCGTAGCAACACAATTAAAGTTCTTCAAATCCATAAGGTATGATTTGGATTAAAATTGGTTATTTGTTGTCTTTCCAACAACAAGAGCTTGTGATTTGAAATGTTGATTCAAATTGCAACGAACAACTTCGATGTCAATCCGAAATGGCATTCATGCTGAAATTCAATGTAATTTTCATTATGGATAAAAGTCTTTTTCAAATTTCATTTAATTATTCAGGTTTTAAAATTAGCATCTCTGAGAACTATTTATTAAGGTGATACAAATTAAAAGAGACTTCCCTAAAAGTCTACGTGGGAACATGGTAAGGAATAGTGCCTTTATTAAGGCTACCATTATGATTTAAATTATAGATTTTATAACTTGCGTAGCAAGTAAAAGGAGGCACATAAGAAAGAAGGTAACACCTTTTTAAGACATATTTTTGGTTATTTATTAAGTGACTAACTAGCAACATAAATGTCATACCTTAGTAGATTTGAAACGCCTCTTTGAGGCTTATCATGAAAGTAGTTTGCATTGCTAAAGTAGGAAGAGAGAGTGCCAATTTGGAGGATTTCTAATGCCTCTCTTGGAGGATTTAATGAATATGAATAGCCATTGTCATTGGGGAAGGGAATGCCTCAGGTAGAGGCCAATAATTGCATAAAACAAAGAAAAAAATTAGAGGTATGCATTGGAAGAACATAGATTTACTTAGAAGGAAATAAAAGAAGAGGTGGAAGGGGACATCAAAGGGGAGTAAGGGAACCATAGGAAAGAAAAATGAGTTGTTGCTAAAGGGAACAAAGGAAGTTCATAGGTTAAGCAAGAAAAGAGAAGATAGCGTGGTTTAGATATGAATGGGATGTGAGCCCATGAAGGCCATAATGTAAATAATTGATGAGTGGTATTGGTATTTCTATTTTGAATATATAAAATTTATGAGCAAACTATGTTATGTTGCAATCTAGTTTTATGAGTTTTAGTTTTGTGCTAAAGTGAATGCTTGCGTGAGAGAGGGGTGAGGTTTGTCTTCATTACGAAGCTGCTCAACAAGATCATAATCTTGACCAACTTTATGTGTTAAACAAGTTGGTTGAGGAACCATAGTTTGAGAAGTTGGTAAAGATATCGAAATGTTTTATTGATGTTTACATTGTTTATTATTCCAGGTATTGTATGTATGAGCAACCACATTGTGGTTGGAAAGTTGTGATCCATCTTGATATGGTTGATTTTGACTTGTTACTTGTTTAGCATAGTTATAGATGCAATTAGGAGGTTGAGAAGAATCTACAAAACCTCTTACAATGAGCACTTGTTTCATCTATGTTTGAGGCACATCAATTTCACAGGTTCTTCTTGAGATTTAGGAACATAAATTGCATTTACTAATCTTTGAAATAATGACAGTTTATGAGTCATAGTGGAATATTCAATAGAGATAAAGTCATCTAAGGTTTCATCTAACATATTGTAGTCATCACAACTAAACAGCTCATCATATGCATCAAAGTATTGTAAAAAAAAATCTGACATTTCCACATAATCTAATGTATCCAAGACTTAATGTGAAACAAGATATCATATACTTTGCAAGAATGAAACAAGATATCACTATGCAAGTAACAAAATTTCAATTTATGCTCTTTCAATGAAAAGATAGATATATCACTCAAAATGCAATGCATGTACTTTTCATGAAAGAGAATTTGGAATCTAAATCTGATTTAGTACAACAAATGTAATTAGTTATAATACTAAAGGATGCAAATTCTTTAAATACAGCTTCACTAAAGTGTTTAGTGTGGAAAAGACAGAGAATGATTAGCATGCTCAACTAGGTAAAACCTTTCTTTTCATGCACTAACATTCATAATATGAACTAAGCTCAATCACTATGAGAGTGTTAAGCTACAGGTATCCTATTCCTCTATTATTGTACATGAAAAGATGTCTCCACTAGATTTTTGTAAACCCTAACTAGCTATTAATAAGCTAACCCCTAGTTATAAGATATTCATGAATAGGAAGATTCTGGGAATAGAAACCTACAGGACGAATACATAAATGTAGATTGGAGATCACAGTGACTATGCACCTAAAATCTAGGGGATTTTAAGACTAGGGCACCCATGAAATAGTCCTACAAGTTCTCCATCTCTAGAATTATTTGTACTAGATGACTATAAGTTTGTAAAGGATCCCAAATCCTAGACCTTAGGTCTTGAAAGACTTGGGTGCCCATGAAATCATCCTATGAGTATTTGGAATATGAATCTATAACTACCATGACGATTGTGATTGTAACACCTGCTTCCTCTTCACTCCTTTCAATCAAATCTTCCCAAATCTGACTTTCACAAATAAAAGAAGGAGAAGGAAAGTTGTGGCTATATAGGATTTTGCCTCAGTCAAACACCATCTTTGGTATTTCTACCTCAATGATAGCCAATGTCAAAGTATGCAGATGTGTGTGATCATAAACTAAATTTGTAATCATTAACAAATGTAAGATCCTAAATGACTCAAGCATCAAGGATATATCCACACAATGTTTCACTCAAGGAAACAACAACTTCACCTCAAGGAGATGACATCAATGAAGACTTGTAGAACAAGAAGGCAAGGCAGCCATATCCATGAAAGATTCCAAAACTCAAGTTGGAGGCTTCAACACTTCTCATGATCATACAAAAGGCTTCACAAACCCTAGGAAGAGTAAGATAGATTCAATATCTTGATTTCTAATCTTCACAACATATCTCCAAGATTGAAAAGATTAAATTCTTCAATGAGCTTCAACACTTTGCAAACCTTAATTAGCACTTGTGGTAGAATTTCAGCATAGTAAGCTTGCATGTGAGTTGTGTGTGATAAAATGATTTTGAATTCTCTTTAAATACCTAACCTTAGAAATTAAATAAACCAAAATAATATGTCGACATTGCGTGAAAACAAAATTTTGAATTCGGAATCCTAAAGCACACGACATAAGCTGAGACTGAAATAAAATTTGGAATCTAGAGATTTAGGGTAGGACTAGGGCACGAGCACCCAAGTCCAACCCCCAAATTTTACTCCAGATCAGGCTTAAGGGTGCCCTAAATGTATGGAATCCATAGTTTCTTTCTGGATTTTGTCGGTAACTACTTCAAAATGTGACATTTCCTCTATAAGGTAAACATCAATTAGGGTTTAGATAGGTCCAATAATGAAAGGCGTTAAGGGACACTAAAAGGTAGGAGCTAAAGTTAGTGAAATTTTTCTAACCTAAACACGAGCACAATTTATGACATAACATAAAGTAAACACATTACTGAATGTTGTAGATTCACTAACCAAGTTGTTAAACGTTGAGAAGTGTCATTAGTATAGATTGGTTGTGGGTATCTCTACCCCTAGCTATTAAACTAATGTATTTTTTGTTCTTCCCTTTTGTTCTATTATGATATATATAAACTTGTGGGAGATTTTTAGGCTATGTCATGTACCTAGTGTTGGCTAGAGACACTGCTAGGATTCATAAGTGTTGTCATTGATGGCAAAAAAGTTTATCCCAAACATTCGCAATGCATAAATTACACATACTGAAAGTCATATTGAAGATAGGTTGATCCAGTAGTCAAGAACAGAGCATATGATAGGGTCCGACAAATTGGGTTCGGAACTCACTGATGGTGAAACCCAGCATGTTGCGGATTTGGGTGAGTAGTAAGGAGTATCTGAACTATTGTATCCTAGAGATTTAGCCTCCGGTGACTAAGCATATGAAAGATATGAGCATCTAAGTATCAAACTTCTGTTAGACAGTGTAGACAGAGGAAGAACCGGTCAACAGGGTATCAAACCTCAATCTGAATGTGTAGAAGGTGTTGATCAAGCAACTTGAGGTGTTATATGATTTTGGCCAACTTAGGTAATGATTTCTATGCCTAAGAGTTTGGTGCGCATCATCTATCAAGTATTAATTCAACTGACAAAATGGTATCTTGCAAATATCCTAAGTGTTCTTGTTGCCGACTAGAAAGTTGATTGAAATCCTTGATGCGGATGTATATACCCAATGGATTCAAGATTGTAAGAAAGGAGTAGTGATATGTGTATCGATTAAGTGTGAAGAAAAGTAGAGAGAAGTGTGAAGGTAGTTGGTGCAGGTGCACCTCACCCATAGTGGCCTCCTTAAGGCATTTAGTTGTTTTATGTTTATTTTTTTGTTTTCAATAAGGTCCTAAATGACCCTTCAATGTAATAAGGTCAATTTGACCAATGCTTACTATTTTTAGGTTGTTAGTTAAGAGTTTGTTAGTCAGTTAGATCTCCCAGCTGATTGGAAGTGTCTCCCAGCTGCTGGGAACCAAGTCTATACTACTGAGGGTAAGTAGATAAATACCCCCAGATGATCGAATGAACACAGTGTGGTCGTCAGTTGTAGTTCAATTCAGTGGTGAAAGTGTAAACAAAGCATTTGTAAACATTTCTGAAAGCATAAATAAAATCCTATTTTGAGTTTATACATCTCTCTGCCATCAAGTTTTTCTAAACAAACCATTTTGCTATCCTGAGACCGAGATGGATTCCCTAATCCATTCCACTGGTTGATTTCTGTGAAATTGGTGGAATGGTTGTATATATTAGTTTAGGGTTTTGTTTTGTTTTTCTATTTTTCCATGTTAACACTTGCATGATTGGGCAAGGAAATGCATTGAAGGATTCTAGCATGGCTGTATGCTAGATTATCAAAGTGCAAAAAGCTGCATGTTTGAAGGTGGAATAGTTTGAAGCAATCGTTGTGCAAAAAGTAGATCAAAACAGTGAAAATCCGCATGGGTTGGAAAGACATACAAATTGTGTGTATATCACTTTTGCATGAAGGATATACAATCTGTGAATATATTGCTATCACATGTTCTAAGTATATCGCTTTTGATCCATCGCTATTGTATGGGAGAAACATACAAGTCTATCACAGATACAAAGGAGAGAGAAAGTCCAAGATTCCAGTCGACATACAAGGAAGTCAAAGTTTGGTCAAATGCATAATTAGAAATCCATGTTATGAATATATAAGGTTAAGTATATTAGGTTATACAATTTATGAGTATATGTCTTTTGTATGTCGAAGATAGTCTATGTGTATCCGTCAGTTGTATTTCACGGTTGTATGTTATGAAGATACAATGAAATTATACATCGCCAAATAATGAAAAAGGGTGATTGGCCGAGGTGGTAGCCAGAATGTATGTTGGAAGGGGTTTGGTTTGCGGATACAAGAGTTGACTGACAGTCGTAGGTAAGGGCACCAGAAGAACAGGTTAAGATTTGTATGTATGAGTGAATATGCAGTGCACCCATACATTGTCTTGATACAAGCGGTGACCAATAAGAATGGTGGAGGTAACCGGCGCCAATGGGTTGAGTGTTGTATGTCTGAGTGTTTAGCGTGAAGCGATGCAAATGGATCACGGGTGCAGCAGGTAAATGTTTGTATGTACAAATGAGGAATGTATCTTGAAATAGATACAAGTGCTACAGTGATCGGGATGAAGGTATTTTGATAAGCCGATGGTATTTAGGTGTTGTGATAGGCGAGAGAAGGGAAATTATATAAAATAGAGAATGTATGGATATTTAATAATGCATAGACATACATTAGTGAGTGTATGTTAAGGTTTTTGGTGGATGCTCTGCATCAATAGTAATCCAAGCCTGGAATGTGACAAGAGAGTGATACTAAGTAGGGGAAGAATGAAATTTGCTAGATCAGTATACTGAGCCTAACCAGAATGGAACTCTTGCATATGTGGATGTTGTTCATTAGTTCAAACACATTGTTGTCATTTGTAAGTCTCTAGTAGGCAATGAGCCTCTTGTGAGTAGTGTGCTTTGGCAATGAGCCCTAACTGGAAAGTGCCATTTTGTACTTCTTTATTCTTTTAATAGAGAATACAATCTTGGGTTAATTACCTCATGGTTTTCCCCTTAATAGGGTTTCCACGTAAAAATCCTTGTGTTATATGTGTTGATTTCATTTCACTTCTTATGATTGCTTATTCTTTCATGCTTTGATATATCATTGAATGTTAAGACAAGAAAAGGAAGTAAAAGTAAGAAAGTTTTGAGATAATTGATTCACCCCCCTCTCAGTTATCTACCTTGTTTCCATCAATTGGTATCAGAGCTAAGTTCCTTAGAAAAAGCCTAATAGCTTAAGGAGGATCTAGGAATTTCAATGGATATATATGGTATGAAAGAGTAACTACAGTCTGCCTTAGATGATCTTAAACAATCCCAGTCTGAATTCAATGATTTGAGAGAGTGACTTAAGAAGGCTGATGATTTCATTAATGAGCTAAAAGAAAAACTCAGTAATTCTATGAAAAAGAGAAAGGAACTACTTCAGAAGTTAGCAAATTAGAATGAAACCAATAGTACTGATAAAGACCTAAATGAGAAAACAAAGCTATGCGAAAAGATGTCAAAAGAAGTTGTTATGATAAGACATGAAATGGAATTAGGGGTTATGAAATTCACCCAAGAAATTGAAGAGAAGAGAAAGATTGAAGATAACTTAAATCAATCCCTTAAGGAGAAAATAGAAGATTGCCACAAAACGGATAGAATAATCAGACATCTTGAGTCTAATCTTGAAGAAGCCAGATACAATGAAGAACAACTTGAGAGCCAGATTGACACTCTTAAACAAGATCTTCAAACTGCAAATGAATACAAAGAAAAATTCAAGATAAGCTGAACCCAACTTGAAGTTATTATTTAAAGTCAAAAGAGGGTAGATGATAAGCGTGGCTTGGGATATGAGAAAGGTGAAAGCTTTGGATCTGGTCAAAAGAAATTTGGATCAAGAAGACAAAGAAACAAGCCTAGAAGACCTCCAGTAAGGCAACCAAATGCTCAAATATATCCATCTTTCAATGGAAACTGCTTCAATTGCAACAAATTTAGTCATAAAGAAACTCAGTGCAAGAACAGAATGAATCAGAATAATCCATCCTTCTCCAATCAATGTTTTAGTTGCAAAAGGTATGGTCACAAATCTCATGAATGCAGAAATATGCAAATGAACAATTCTTTCAATGGTAGATGCTTTACATGCAATAGAATGGGGCATATGGATAATCAGTGCAGATCAAGAGGATATCAATCAAATAAGAAAGGAAATATTGTGTGTTACAATTGCAATAAATCTGGTCATATAGCTAGATTTCGCAGGAGCAGAAATTATGATGGAAAAGATCCAGCGAAACACGATCAGAAACAAGACAAAGGTAAAGGTAAAATGAATGCAAATGAGATTTAGAAGGAGATGAGCAAGACTTGGGTAAAGAAGAGTGTGATGAACATTGGTGATGAGTCCGCACCGGAATTCGGTGCTGGTAACCCTTCTAAAAATTAAAAGGTGAGCTCTGGCTCAGGGGGAGCTGCAAAGAAGATCAAAATTCACCTAGCTAGCTAGTAAGTGCCTAAATTTGGCACATTAAGTAAGAATTAGAGGTTGTGGATTAAAGGGATTTTTGGAGGTTCATCTGAAATTCATTCAGTTAAGAGTTGAGAAATCCTCTTATAGATTTGTGAGTAGGTCTGGTTCTGACAGCTATCCGGTAAAAATAAAATTACACAAACAGATCCGGTATGATCTAAAAATGCAATTTTATGATATGTGGATTTAGAGGCATGTTTTGAAAGGCTAAAGTTATGTTGTCAACTCACTTAGATGATAATTTGAAGATCTGCACAATGAGTCATGAGAAATTCACTCAAAACAGGGTAACCAGATGACTTAAAATGTGCATTTATTGCAACAAGGAATTAGGTTTTTGTGCAAGGATGAAAGGCTTTTCATTCATCATTTTCAACACTTTGCACTCATGAAGAAGATAGAAGATCTCTAAGAAGAGATCCTATAGATTATTAAAGTTGAAGCTGAAGATCAAAATAAAGCAAAAATTTGCTTTGGCAGTTGCAACAAACCCTAAGGCAAAAAAGGTATTTCTTCTCTGCAAATTTCTCTAAATTTTATTGCTAGAATGGCTACTCCCATGGTTGTGAATGCCACTGAGAGGCCGAGACCTAAATTCAAGAAACATCTTCACAAATCTAGATAGAAGTTGATCCCTTGGGTGTGTTTTCCCAAATCCTGTATGGTGTTCTGCATGTAGAAGATATTAGGTTTTACATTCATGCAAACATTGAAGACTTTGGAGACCTAGAATTGATGGAAATATACCGCAAACAGTTAAGAGATGAAAATTTTGATCTCAAACTAGAATTCAAGGCCCTAAAAGATAAACACTTTGCACATTGCATACATTTCCCATCATTTGAAGAGGATGAATGGGTCCGGTATGTGTTAAGTGGGATGCATAATAACTTTATGTGGTTAATGAGTCCATTCAAGATAACCAAAGATGCCATCAAAGATGTAACTGGATTGCACTCAACTGATGGGTTGCCTGCACTCAAATCTATGAAAAATTAAACCATAACAGATGCCATCGGATCAAAATATGACAAGAGGGAAATTGATACAGCACAACTAAGAAAAATTCCTTCAAGTATGGCAATCTAGTGTTGTGTCTGTTATTCTATTACATGAATAAGTTACAGAGATCAAAAGGTCTGATTTGGGCAAATGATAGACTTGTTGCAATTCAAATCAGAGATTATTTGTATGGTCTTGGTGATGCACAAGCCCCAAAGATAGCTCTCTGGGGTTACTTCAAGAATTTCTAGAGCATGATGCATCCAAGAGAAAGAATACCAAAATCAATTGTGGAAAAATACAAGGACACAATTTGACATAGATCAATGCCTAATGGAGGCAGTCAAGCCAAGAACTGTATGGATAATGCCCATGGACTATGAAGTTAATGAAAACATATTGGAGGTACATGTTCAACACTTTCTAAGCCAACCCAAGGACACTGAGGCAGAGAGGTTTGGCACCTTTGATGAGCTAAACATAAAATACATGTTGAATTAAGGAAGCCTGAGTCAAAAAGAAAAGTGAGGAAGGAGGTTGAAGAAATTGCTAAGAGGTTTGGCTTAACAAAGGAGGCAATAGATGCTAATAGAGAAAGAATAGAGAAAATTGAAAGGGAAAGGGAAGAAGTAAATAAAGAAAGCATCCTGATGGAAGCCTCTACCCAGACAAGATCTACCAGGAGTTCTGCCCCTGTTTCTCCTAAAAGCTCAAAGACTGCAAAACCAGTAACCAAACCATCTATTATAGGAGAAAAGAGAAAGAAGTCTAAGGCTACAAGAACATATGTGATCCTTAAGGATGATGAGGAGACAAAATCAGATGTAGAGATAAGAGATTTGAAGAATCCAACAACAAACCTTCCAAGACTGATAGGACTGATGAGCAAAAGACAGAAGAGTTTGTTGAAAGACCCACTCTCTCTATTGAAGACATCATTAAGGTAGTCATTGTGGATGGAAACCTACAGCTGGTAATAGAAATATATGATGAGTACAATGATGCAGACAAGAGAATTCTTGAGGAAGCAACAGTAAGGTACCTGAACATTTATAACAAAGCTTTCATTGAAATAATTTCCTTGATTCCTAAGAGATTAGAAGAAGTTTTGGAGTCAAGAAAAGAAAGTGCAAAAGCAAAAGACATGGAGATCCAGGAACATATAGTGATATAGTTATGTCCATATATCACTCGAAAACAAATGAACATGGTTTTCAAGGATGCCAAAGAATAATTCTGGAGCAAGTCTAGAATGAATAAGCTCATGCCTGGAGAAACTGACCAAGTAGCTGATGAGACAACAAAAATTCTCTAGTGTGTCTTGAAAAGGTTCAATCTTCCCATTGTAGAGGAAGCAAATGAAGAGCCTTCTACCATGGATGTTGAAGGATTAAAGGAAATTGATGAAGAGTCCTCTGACATGGATGTCAAAGGATTAAAGAAAGGTGGTGAAGAACAATTTGAGGCCCTAGACTCCTCTATTCTGGAAGAGGAAGTGCAAAAAGAAGAAACAAATTTTGTTGGTGGCAATAAGCAAATCAGTCTAGATGTCCCCAAAGAAAAGGAAGTTGAGAATACAAGAGACACTGTAGAAGTAGTACATAGTTTCTTGGACAAGGAAGTTGTGGAATTAGGTGAACCAGAGTTGATACAAGGATCACTGAATCTGGACTCCCTTTCCCCAATTCAGATAATGAAGATAACATCTTTTCCTTAGGCCAAAGCCAAAGAAAAACTCTTGAAATCTCATATGGAGGACTGTGAGCTACTGAATATTGCATCTGGAGTATTGGAGAAGATAATTCCCTCTTATTAGAAGGATCCATCTGACTCTCCATCCCGTAACTTGAAGAACTTAGTTAGTTCTGTCAATACACACTTTGAGTCTTTAGAAAAATCAATAGAACCTAAGGTCCAGAATGAGTTCTTGGGAAAAAGATTTAGTGACGTACAAGGTCTAATTGCTAATAATAGAAAAACCCTAGACATTGGCATAAATAGCATTGAAAATGCTCTTAAGGATGGTGGAGACATATATAAATTTTGTTTTTCCTGGCCCAAAGTTGCAGAGAACATTGAGAAGAAAATGAAAGAACAAGAAGGAAAATTAACAAATCTATCTCAAAATTTTAATCCTCTCACTGTCTCTCTAGTAAGTCAAGAATACCAAGCAGTTGTTATAATAAATGAAATAAAGAAACTAGGTAATGAGAAGAAGAATATAATGGATAGAATGGGTGAACTTAGAGGGATAATCATTCCTAAGTTAGAGGCAATGCATGATGCCTTAGCAGATGCTCTAAGTATAGCTCAGACCAATGATCCAACAGATTTAAAGAGGGCAGAAGCATATGCATTTTTGTTAAATGGACACATCTCCATTTTGGATAGGATGAAGAGAAGTTGGGCCACAGAACTTGTACAGTTGAAGACTACATTTGCAGATATACTTAAGTATATGTAAGTTTATCCTATGGATTGTATGTACATATACAACCTTATATAATAAATTTTGCACATTTTTGTTGGCGGATCCCACCCTTTTCCATTGATGTCAAAGGGGGAGTAAAGAATAGTGAAAAATAAGGAATCTAGTAGTAAGGGATCATCGGTAAGCAGTGTGGAGAAATGGAGCACAAGAAAAGGGGGAGTTACATCAACACTTAGTCATTTTTCACTAAGTGTTGCCATCAATGCCAAAGGGGGAGATTGTTGGCAAGAAACACTACTATGATTCATAAGTGTTATCATTGATGGCAAAAACGTTTATCCCACACATTCATAGTGCATAAATTACTCATACCGGAAGTCAGATTGAAGATAAGTTGATCCGATAGTCAAGAATAGAGCATACGATAGGGTCAGACAGATTGGGTCCAGAACTTTCTGATGGTGAAACCTAGTATGTTACGGATTTGGGTGAGTAGTAAGGAATATCTAAGCTATTGTATCCCAGAGATTTAGCCTCCGATGACTAAGCATATGAAAGATATGAGCATCTAAGAATCAGACTTCTGTTAGACAGTGCAGACAGAGGAAGAATCGGTCAACAAGGTATTAGACCTCAATCCGAATGTGCAGAAGGTGTTGATCAAGCAACTTGAGGTGTTATATGATTTTGGCTGACTTAGGTAATGATTTCTATGCCTAAGAGTTTTGTGTGCATCATCTATCAAGTATGAAATCAGCTGATAGAATAGTATCTTGCAAATATCCTAAGTGTTCTTGTTGCCAACTAGAAAGTTGATTGAAATCCTTGATGCGGATATATATACCTGATGGATTAAAGCTTGTAATAAAGGAGTAGTGATATGTGTATGGATTAAGTGCAAAGAAAAATAGAGAGAAGTGTGAAGGCAGTAATCCAAACCCACAATGTGACAAGAGAGTGATACTAAGCAGGGGAAGAATGAAATGTGCTAGATTAGTATACTGAGCCTAACTGGAACTGAACTCTTGAAAATGTGGATGATGTTCATCAATTCAAACACATTTTTGTCATCTGTAAGTCTCTAGTAGGCAGTGAGCCTCTTGTGAGTAGTGTGCTCAGGTAGTGATCCCTAACTAGCAAGTGCCATTTTGTACTTCTTTATTCTTTTAACAAAGAATACAATCTTGGGTTAATCACCCTGTGGTTTTTCCCTTAATAGGGTTTCCACATAAAAATCCTTGTGTTATATGTGTTGATTTCATTTCAATTCTTATGATTGCTTATTCTTTCATGCTTTGATAAATCACTGAATGTTAAGACAAGAAAAGGATGTAAAGGTAAGAAAGTTTTGAGATAACTGATTCACCCCCCCTCTCAGTTATCTACCTTGTTTCCAACACCTAGGGATATGATATTATAATGTATTAGGTAGTAATACATAAAGGCATGGGTGTATATACATTGGTGGTCATTCCACTAACTAATTTTAAAATAGAAGTATTTATCACACATGTGGATAAGTGGTAGTGGTAGGTAGTGGAGTATTGTATATTTTAAACATGAGAGTCATGTGAGATATGTGTGAAGTGTATTCTGTGTTTGGATCTCTTATTAAGATAGAGTGTTGAGTGACTTTGTCCAGTAAGGAGTATTATATTGTGTTTCCCTAACTTAAAAGTTTATTCTATTTATAAATATAAATGAGTATTTCTATTATTTCATGTAAGGTTCTTAATATGATAGGTGTATTGTAAGCCTTATAAATGGTCTATGTAAATTGGCTCGTTATGGAATGTGATGCCACCTTGGAATCAATTTCAAGATTAGTTGTATGACACATCCCACCACTTGAATTGTGTTCTAATAAAATTATATAAGAAACCATTGATATTGGGAGTTATAAGTAGACTAGATGGAGCATCTTTGGCTGACTAAGTATAGTTTCATGTAAGAATGTATTACAAAATCTCTTGGGTAGACTCTTTGACCTTCTTGATTGTAACATCCCAGGGCCTCTTTGGGAGTTACATTCTATGTTTGAGGGTTATAATGATGAGGTGGGTCACATGGATTCAATTAGGTCATTTCTATAGATTTGAGCTCATGGTTTGATCCCATTGTTTTAGAAACCACTTTCCTATACATGTTAGTTTGAAAAGAGTTATTCTCTAACTAGTTACCTTCTTAGTTCTTTTTTTCACCTAGTTATTTAAGTTAACTTAGTGCATTCACTTTTGTGTCTCAAGTCATAAGATTAAGACACTTGCCATAATCTTATATGTCATAGGTTTCACTCTTGCCTATATAAGCAAGGATCTTATACTTAATTTAGTTCATTATTGGTAGAATATATCTTTTTATTTTTTTTTTCTATTTTATGGAAGGTTATTTGGTTTTCTAAGGATCCTTAGCTCTTGTGATACCTTTTAGGGACTTTCACATGGTATCAAAGCTCTAGATCTACAAACCCCTTCTCTTGTTTGGGAGATTTTTTGCTATCCCTTTCATACAATGCATCTTAGAGAAAAATAGACCTTACTATTCATCCTAGAAGGCCCCAAAACATATGAATCAATAGTAAACTCAATAGGGTTTTCTCATTGTGCCTAATAGAGGCCTCTTTGAGGGGGATTCAATGGTGACTAAACAAAATTTTGCATAGTCCATACAATCTATGTACCATTGTATAGTCACCATACTATACCTACATCATCATGTTGTACCTATGTCTACTTCCATTAGATCTGCTTGCATCTTACTGGCATTTTTGATATGAATTTTTAAAAAATTTAAGGTTTTTTTTTAATTTTTAAAAATATTTTTTGGAATAGCCCTACATAGGCACTACATCAACGTATTATTCTAGTCATAGGACATACATTATACCTAAGGATAGGGGTCTAAGACTGGTCAAATCTAGTCTAGAGCTACTAAACATTGGGCTATGACTACACCTCCTCAAATGACGCAATCTACCAACACTCACCCACTTAGAGCCACTACAATGCTCAACTATGGCTGCATTGTTGACCACACCACCACTACTACAATATTTAGGTAGCTCCACTAGTGAAAACAACCCTCCAACCTCCTCCAATGGTTTCTAATGTATAAACAATGGTTTTGTATTTGGCAATAGTAATTTTCAAGTCACAAGGGAAATGTTCAAGATTATAATGGTTTGGGAATATTCCTAAGATTTTAAGAATATTCTATCCATAGAAGATTATTTTGGTGATGACATCATTAGGCCATTTGTGGTTTTTTTGGCTCCTACATGGTTGAATTTCTCTATTTTGTAGTTAAACATCAAATGCCCTTATCTTACTCATATGATGTCCATTTACTAAGAAATATTTTTTGAAATAGGGCAATTTTTCATGTACTTTACAATATTACAACTGGTTTTCTATTTGGACTTCTACTTTTTTCAAAATTTCTATTTTCTAAATGATCTTACTACATATTTTGCATTTTAGAAACTTTGAAGGGTCATACTTTCTATGTATGCAATCCATCTTGGGCCTATTTTTTTTGAAAGTGTATATTTTCTACATACTTTGAAATAATACCTTTTTTTCTTCATATCTTGTAGTAGAATTATACTTTTAACATATGGTCCTTTTTTGTCATTGTAAGAATCTATTATATGCACTTTTAGATTTGTAGACATACTAAAAAGTAAATTGACACACTTATACTTGTGTTTTTTAAGATCTTGCATGTCATGTTGTGTCATTCTTGTACTCACACTATTTATAAAGTGTCATGTGGTGTGTTTTTGTGTGTGCTTTGATTTAGCCATCACAACCTCATCTACATTCATGTGAGTGTCTTCTATGAGCACACCTCAAGTTTTAGTTGTAGGTACATCATTTTGGTCATTCTAATTTTTCTTCTTTGCCTTTTTACACTATATTGTGACACAATTTTAGTGGTTCCTCCACACCTCTCCCTTCTCAGCTATATTGTGACACATAGTTTCAAGTGCACCAGAGTTATCTACCCTTTGCATTATTTATTATCAAATTGTTGGCTTTTAGCCATCCAAGCATTGTTTGAGTAGTGTCATTGGTGTCACTCATGCAAATTTATGCCTCTTTGATCCTAATCTTCATCTTGATTTCAACATAGTTTCATTAATATAACAATTGTTCTTCATCAATTGTTTGTAGTTTCTTCATGTTCCTAATTTGTCAGGGGTCCATCTTTTTAGGAAACTTCTTAGTCTTTTTCATGTGTTCACTTTCAGAGAGGAGTTTTTTCCCTATGTGTTTTCTCCTTTTCTAAGAAATCTTTTGTACATGGTTACCTCATCAATCCTAGTTGTTGGGACCCATCTTTGCATCTTTTTGTTTGTGTATTCCTTCCTACATTGCACTTAAGGGGGTGTTAGTGTGAAAAGGGCTATTCTCTAACTAGTTACCCTGTTGAATCCTTTTGACAACTAGTTATTTAAGTTAACTTAGGGAATTCATCTTTTTATGTGTCAAGTCATAAGATTAAGACACTTAAGGACATGATATTTCTACAGTCCATGACATGAATTGAAAAGCTTCTAGTTAAAACTGTGTATAGCATTTTTTGCATCGACATCTTGGATCACACTCTGTGAGTCTCTTTCTCTTCCTGATGATGGATCACAAAGTGTGATCTGAAACATCAATGCAAAAAAGCCTATACACAATTTTAACCAAAAGCTTCTCAATTCATTAAGACACTTGTCATACTCTTATGTGTCATGGGTTTCACCCTTACCTATATAAGCAAGGCTCTTGTACACAATTCTTTTTTTTATTCAACAGGGGTAAACGCTTTTGACTAGATCTATGAACCAAGTACAATATCAAGTGGGTAGGGGGGAGACTGGACCTTGTGACCTCGTGCCTACCACAAGAAACTCTCACCAATCAAGCCAGGGCCCCTACCCTCTTGTACTCAATTCAATTCATTATTAGCAATATAGTTTTTTTAATTTTTCTTCTCTCCTTTGTGGAAGGTTATTTTGTTTTACAAGGATTTTTGGCTCCTATGAGCCCTTTTAGGGACTTTCACAATAAATCCAACACTCACCTAATGAAGTTATATATATAGTTTTTTTGACAGATATATGTTGTCAGAATTGCTCCAAACATAGGGTTGAAGATCTCCTACAACAAAGATTCATCTCTATTCTATTGTAAACTTTATATTGTTCTTGTAATTAGTGTGGTATTATTGTTTGTTAGGTTTTTTCCATAAAAAAAATCTAAGGGTAAGTATTGCATTGGGTCATTATTATGTAAACCTTCTAACCTAGTCCCTCTAATTAAATTAGCCATACTTCTTTCAAGATTTTAGATATTTGATGTAAATCATAGTCAAATCAATCTCATTTCTTATGTCAAAATATGCATCTAGATTTTATTTTTACTTTGGTTCCAAATATAAATATAAATATAGATTCAAGTCTTCTATTTGCATTAATTACATTAATTAATATTTTAACTTAAATAGTTTGAAAATTTAAGTTTTTTTTAAATAATCAAACTCATCCTTAAGATCATAAAATTGAAATAAATGAATAAATGTAAAATAAAAACATTCAATTCCTTGAGGTGAACACTAAGTTCTATACAATTTGTATGTATTACAATTGTACCTATTGCCATGCTTAAGACATCCATTTTACATGCTTTACATAGTATATTTTTCAACACGTGGTTATGTAAGAAATTCATGATTCAAACCCGTGACCGATTTTAAATTGTTAGGGCATGCAACAACCAGCTATGCTACATGGGCAATGATGCCTATAACTATAGTGACTCACATTTATTTGATAATTAATTATATTTTGACTTTTTTCGACCAATCATAAATAATATGGATGCATGCATGATGACCATAAATATGAGCATAGGTATGTTTTATATGAAGCTTAGCTTTTCCCATTTCTTTCTAAGTTTTGGAAATAGAAAAGAAAATATATATGGATAATTATAAGAAACCTTAAAAATTTAATTGATATATTTATTAAAAAATAAAAAACGTAATGTGAAAATACCGACTCAATTCCATTTACCTGCTTTATCAGAATAGATCAGCTTTGATATAGGAGGATAGGTTGGAATCTGTGTCGGAGTCTCTATGGCAGTGGTCAACAGGAGATCTAGATAAAGTTCTTATTCTTCTCCGAAGACTGCTTAAAGTTTCAGAGTTCACCGAAGTTTTTACAAACTTGCTACATAAAAATAAAAGCCTCGTCATAGGTTCTATGTTTATTTCAAACATTTAACCAATTTAAATAACATAGAAATAGGACAACATTGCATTGAAACCGTACATAAACTAGCTGGAAGTAATTGTTGTGACCTAAAAAGCTTCTTAGAATGTAATTGACAAGCATAGGTTATTGATTCTTTAATTATCACTTGAATGGCATTTCTAAATTTTTCCTCCTCTTGTGGGATCATGTGATTCAATCTTCAAAGATGCTCAGCAAGATTAATCAAATAACCTAAGAGTTCTAAACAGTTATTTTGATTTTTTTGACATTTTATCTATTCTAAATAGGAAATATGCTATCATCCATAACCCTCCCACAATACAATGTGTTTCTCCTAGACATTGAAGCAATTCCATGGCAACTTTTGTCGCTTCATCCAAGTCTTCCTGTAAAGGAAAGAAAAGAGAGCGGTTCAAATGAAGAAGTATAGATAAAAAAGGCCTAATAGAGAATCTTAACATTAGCAATAAGTCATAATCTTGTTGGAGGAAAAAGAGTAGAATAATAAAACAAAGCTAACAGCTTTATGAAGAAGAAATTATAATAGAAATTTTTATGCAATAATCAATATAGCTTTTTTTTTAGGAATATATCTATTATTCTATATAATAAATAAAAAAGTACAATATCCACAAAAAGGGATGGGTGGATTAATATGATTATTTATTTTTTCCTTTATTCTCTATATATTAATTATAATATTAATTATCATAACATAGTTAAATAAAATAATGTATTAAATATTATAGATCCAAATATTAATTTATTATATTGTCTTTTATGGGGAAGAATATATTAATTATTATAACATAGTAAATAAAATAATGTATTAAATATTATAGTTCCAAATATTAATTTATTATATTGTCTATTATGGGTGATCTCTAGTGCAGGAGCACCTTGGCAAATTAATGTTGCCCTAGTCAAATCTTTGATTTTGATTAAATTTGTAATGATTCATCATTGTATAAGGTTAATCAAGTCATTTTTATGTGTTTAGGTCAATAGGAGTTTCAAATATGCAAAATATTGCAAACCATGTAAGGGTTGTCAATGTAAAGTCGGAAAACAAAATGTAGAATGAGGGAAGGTGAAGAGTCATTTGGCTCTTGGTTCGTTCCAAGTAGTTGGAAACTGAAAGGTCATTTGTAATACCTTTAAAAAGGCCTTGTATGCCTTTGAAAACTCGTGGGTGATCGAAGACTTGATAATGGAATGACAAAAGGCACTATTTTCTATATTCTTCTTAAAAAATTTGTTGTTTTTAGTTGTTGTACAGCCCTATACGGACTAGGATTCATGCCAAATTGATTGTAAGTGATAGTTCGATCAATCAACCTCCATATCCTTTTTGTTTCATGCAGATTGATCGAGTTTTGAATAAGATATGTCAATTCTTGTAAAAACTGTCAAAACCCTCTGTTAGGGTAAACAGTGTGCATTGAAAATTGTGTTTCTCCAAATGTATCCGATGGAAAAAGCTAAAAAATTGTGAAAAGGTATTTATTTATATGTTTTCTCAGATTCCAAAGGTGCAGTGTGTATTAATGAAGTTTGTTCATATTTATGCTATGCCCTAGTGCTATCCTGCCCTGTCACAGACTGATAAAGGGCAAAAATTGGTGTGATTTTGATGTTTTGTTATGGATTGAACATCTCTTATGGTGGTTATAGTTTGGAAAGGGTGTGGATTGAATTTTTTCATATTCCACTAGTTAGAAGTGACAAAAGAATGACCACTTATACCACCAAGTAATTATGTTCTGTCAAGACTGAGTATGGCAGTCACAGTTATGACTGAGTAAAAGGCATTTGTGTGTGTCAATAATGTTTGTAAACCCTAGAAGAGGGTCAAGTAAGGTGTTTTGAATGTTTTCAACTTGTAATGAAGGTTGTAGATTCCCTGTATTGGGATAATACCAAGAATGACACAATGGTGATAGTTTGGAAGCCTATTTAGGCCTAGTTGGTATGGTGGCAGTCTTTTGTTTAGTAATACTTTCCAAAGTAAGCTATGTTGATCTTTTGGTATGTTGACAATAAGGTTAATGGGTATCTCAAAAGTCTTAGACAGTCTTTAATGGAGACATCCACTAAAAGTTATGAGTGACTGTCCTTCAAAATAGGGCTACAAGATGTTATGACAGTAAACAAAGGAATTGTTGCATGTATGTTGGGATAGTCCTTGGTAATTGTTGTTTTGAGTAAGTTAAGGGATATGAAGACATGGTGAAACCTTGTGTGGGTTAGAGGTGTTGAAAATCCAAATATGCTTGAATAGAAACCATTGCATAGTGAAGTTCTCTTGTAAACTTGAAGCCTCAAATGGATTGAAACCTATTATTATGCAATATGATAGTATGGAGTTGAGTTAATCATTTTCCTCGGCATTAATCTCTTCCCATCAAGGTCTCCATCCCTAATGGGCATTAACACCCTTTGGTCAATCCTACTTGTTGGCCCTGGGAGGGTTTGAACTTTAGTAGCTACCACCACAACCAAGTGACTTGACCACCGAACCACACCTTTATCGGCATGATATATATATTAATTCATATATAATATAATTTTTTTATATTCTTATGTGCATTTAAAGGGTTTTAGGACCATTTAAAACCTATATTATGCCTTTTTAATAAAAATAATTCAATTATATAAAGTAAACTATCAAGTCAGGAATTTAGAGAGATATCTTATTTTGCACTATAATATCTCATATTTCTCTGTAGATTTAATTAATTTATGTTGTGTAATATTCATATTAATATAATATTGATATTAATATGATTTTTTTTTCATTCATTGTATATATATTAATTATAATATCAATTATTATAACATAGTAAAATGAAATATTGATACATATTTGTCTATAAATATTAAATATTAATATATTATAGTGATTCAAATATTAATTTATTGTAACAACTCTCACCTTGCCATACGATGGCCTTTGGGGGAAGAAGTTGGTGGGAGAGTAAATGAAGATGACAATTACAGACATTAGGAGGATTGAGTTTTAATTTTGATATGATTGTTTGTCATAGCACAGCAGGTAGATCTAGATTGTAGGGTCAATGTAGATTTGTGGGTACATCCTCTATCAATCATCTTTTATTAGACTTTCATCAATTCTTCTTATAAATGGAAAAAGCAACCCTACATTCCTCACTCCTTGTTGTCATCTCTATTCTACAAATAGCTTTCAATGGCATTGTGGGTTCTGGATATCCGCGTCCACCTGCCATTAGTCAAAGGGGAGCTAGTCTATCATGATGCCATGAATACTATTTTCATCCATCAAATCTTTGATGTGGAGTGCAATAGCATTCAATTTGAAGTAAGGCAAGTGAGCGAAAATATCTCTGGGGTGTAGGTGAGTGTTGGGATAAGGATGGATTTGGGCAGATGAAACCAGGAGTTAGATGAAAAAGAGGTGCCAGAGAACTGTATATCATGGGGATCTTGTCATTTACTATGGCTAGCGATGCCTGCAGACTCACAGCAGTCTCCAAACTTTTTAGATCTGCAGCCCTCTCAGACTCTCTTTGGCACAAATGGCTTCCTCCCCCATTACCCCCTAAATCCTTGTTGACTCAGTTTCTCCCATTGCCTTCGCTTCAAAGAAACAACTCTACTTTTTCCAGAGTCAATCAAGCATGGCAAGAGAGTGCGATCAGATGCTGAGGTGAGCATATCAACTTGCAAGATCTAAGGTGAGCTGGGGGGAGTGCGATTTAATAGCAGAAATCTACTTTCCATTATGCCTTTACTGGATATCCATTCCATGTTCCATCGCTCCCATTTTGGCATGAGTAGTAAGGATGTTGGCTAAGGTTGTGGCGTCTAGCTTTACAACCACCAATTGCATTGCTTCAAAGTTTCTAAAGCCATTTCAAACAAATCCATTTTGTGCATCTCTTGCAATCGTTGTAGTTCATGAGGTCACATATATTTTAGGCATTCTATGAAATAGTTGTGTGCCTTGTCTCTACTTCCACTTCTTGCATACATGTTGACCAGAGAATTTCCAATTCAAAGAGCTAAGGTGAGCTGAAGGGGAGCATGAATAGAAAACAAGAAAATCATCTTTTGAGGATTATATCCAAGGCCGTCAAGGAAATCTTCTTTTTTAAAGGTATTTGCATCAAATCTTTATTTTTCTAGCACAAAATGTAAAATCGGTTTGCTACAATGTCTCAACTACAGAAAGAAAATAAAAAAAATTGAAACCCCATTTTTGTCTTTAAACAAAAAAACAAACATATATGTTGCGGTTGTTTGCTAATGTGATGATCTAAAATAATAATCAAGATCTGAATTCTTATTGCTGATTCAAGGGTTTGGAACTGTTTTTTATGATTTGAATTGCAATTAACAAATATTGTTGTCTATTAGGGATGTGGTGATTGAAGATTTAAATAAAATTGCAATTAATATATATCTACTAACTGTTATTTTATGTCCACGATCTAAAACTAGTAAATTGAATCTGAGTTTTATAGTTGCAGATTAAATCATCTAAATATTTGTAGTCTAGAATGAATTTCTGTAGGAGGTCAAAATGTAGTCATAGGGTATTCCATTGTCTATAGTGGTCTTAAGAAAAATATATCCTTCTGGAATTTCAAAAATGATAATATGATAATATATCAAGATTTTGTGATGAGGAAAGTGTTAGCAAAAAGATCATACATCTATGGATACATTCATCCATCCATACATGGTTGCAAAACCTAATGTGTCCTTTGCAAGGAGTTTGATTAAAAGAGCTTACTTGTAACTCATAAGTAGAAGAGAAAAATGTAACTTTATGTGTCTATTAGTAAAAAGCTAGTGCCAGCTGACTAGATATGTCAAGGTAATTTTTACTTGGATTAAAGATAGGTAAAGAAACATGTGAAATATATATATCTACTAAGCATAGGAACACATTTGTCAAGCGGACCTGCTCAGTATTTAATGGAGACTACCTAGCGGACGAATTGCACCACATTATTGGAGCAAACTAGCCTCAAATGTGTGATGGATTACCAATTTATATGGTGCATGTTTTCCTTAGGTAATCTTTACATGAGCAATCGTGATATGGTGTTTTCAATGATTTTACATGAATGTAACATATCTACAATATATCAGTGGAGGCATAACTTTGTTTAGATTTGTTTTGGATCGTGGTTTTATTACACAACTGACCTAACTGACAAAGGGTTGTTTTCAATAAAATTTCACTGTTATCGAAAGCTTTTGGCTTGTAGATCACTTTTTTTGCAATTTTGTGTTTAATATAAAAAACATATTGTGTTTCCGTTGAGTTAGATGTGGTGTCCTTGTGACACATCCCCTACCCTCTATGGCTATTCTAAATACTTTGGGGATGCAGATGGGACACTCACTGTGTCACCTATTTTTATTGGATTGTTTTAATTGGGTTTTGTATGCCTCGTTTGGTTAAACAAGATGAGGCTAGGTCTAGGATATTGGGTCCTCATGCATGGCCTTGAGCACTTGTAAAGGCTAAGGATGCACATGAGAAGGCCTATCCATCTATAGGGCATCGAGTTATCTGCTTGCGAGGGGTTGATTTGGGCATGTTTGAGTCTCCTCATCTGATTGAGTAGTGTACTTAATTCCAGGTGGTGCCATCCATTTGAGCATGCATGATGACTCCCCATCCAATTTGCACTCTAGTGTCTAGTGGCTTGGTAGTCGTGAGTAGTACCCAACATTCTATTTGATGAGCATCTCTATATTATGACTGTGGTGTTATGCATTGTTTTCCATGTCTACTCTATGATCGATGTGAGTGTTGGCCATCCTGTATACCCCTTGCCTAATCACTTCTGTTTGGACCTTGTGTCTATCTCTGAGCATGGTGGGGTGGTCTCTTACAAGTCCACATGGTTGGGAGGTGTTGCCACTGCCATTGGGGATTGATGTATAGGTTTTGGAGTACCAATTGGAGATGTTGTCTCTCTCCATTACTCTTTTAGTTATTGTATCATATTCATGGTTATGCCATTGCACTGTATATTCTTTTATGTAATTGTGCTCTCTTAAGAGAGAAGATGTAGATTTCATACAAGTTAATGAGAAGAAATGAGATGTTTCCTATTTGGTTCACGGATTCTGGTGTGGGTATTGGATCTTCTTGTTCTATGATGCTTTTGGATTCGTGTTTATATTAGATATGGCATTAGGAACATTTGATTTGGTGTTTAAAATGAATGTATTTTATTAATGTTTTTATGGAGAGTGATTTAGTCCTCTCTTGTGGGTTGTGCATTTGGCCATAGTTGGCCATGAATATTGTCGATCTATCAAATCGACAACTTTATTTGGGTATGTTTTTTTCTTATGTCAAAAAAACATTATCTTGTCCTCTTTTGGCCCTTACCCTTCAGGGTTTGCGGGGCGGGATGTTACATCTGGTATCAGAGCCCATGTTCACACACTAGGAGCTCTGACATACTTGAGCCTTCTATGTTTCACTATGTTTGGTGTGTTTGGCGTGAGCTTATTATATTGTTTTTATAGTCTTGATTGCTTTCATGCCTTAGCATGACATTAGTGGGTTATGTTACGACCCCATGCTTAGAGATTGTGGAAGAAATAGCCTCCTTGGCCTTACCTTACTCAATGGGACTAGAGTGCTAACCTTGGTAGAGAGTCTCCCATGTTATAAGATGAGGGTAGGAATGTTCTTCCTTGTGTGTTTGTGGGTTGAATGTAACTTGGGTTACCTAATTAGCTTGCTTGGACATGCTCTTCTTGTGTCTCCCTTTATGTTGCTAGTGAATGAAATGACCCTAATTGTTCATGAATTGCTCTTGTAATTCCTTCTTGTATTGTAGATGTAAAGGATGATAGGATGTAGCTATTTGTGGATGTGGATAGATTAGTTTGATTGCTCCATGCTCTCTTGTAAGTGTTGGATGAGTGCTGATTTTTCTTATAACCTCTTAATGTGCTTGAGTTGCTACAATTTATCATCCTTGATAACATGTTGAAGTCATTGGAATACTAATGGTGCCTTAAAATTTCCCTTAGTAAAATTTGCAGATTTGTATAATGAATATTGGGTGGCATGTAATGTCTTGATTGAGGAGAAATTTATTTGTCTATCCTTACTTAGTTGTCAATGGTTGTGTAATTAAGGTTGTTAGTGCTTACTTTATGTAACACTTGCTTTTTCAGGTCAAGATGTTAGATTGATGACTTATGAATTTAATTAGCATGTGAAAGATGCAATAAGTAAAAGAATTAGTGAAGAGTAAATTATGTTTGTTATGGTTATGCAATTGAAAATGGTTACATGTTTATTAGTACCTCCTTACTTTGAGTTTACATGAGAATGGTAATTGCTTAGTGGGTATATCTTGTTGATGAAATTTGATCTCCTTTATTTCATTGTGGTTTTAATGAGATCATATAGATGAAAACTTGTACTTTAATGCAACTGCAAATACTTAATGTAGGGTAATAGGAATGTTGCATATCTTGCTTTATGAGCAATTGCATGCCATTGACATGACCATGGTTACTTAAGCTAATATGTATGGATGCGAATGTGGGGAAATGATTAGAGTTCCTCAAACAAAACTCATTCCATTATGTTATTAGCATCTGATTCTCTTGTGAATGAATGGTATTCTTGTGATTGGTGACATGATGTCACATTATGTGTCATTATGAGATGTATATCATTATGTGATTATAGAAGTGACTGTAATAATGATTGTGAAAAATGTTAGTTATGTTTATGCATTGATGTAAAAGTGATAGTGATGATGCAATACATGTTCATACACTATTGTGCTATGGTGCTAGAATTGCAAAGTGAAATTATGATGTTATGGGTAAATGAGTTTCCCTTGTGGAAAGAGAAAATTGGTATGGATGTTTGGGAATACTTATTTTGGGTAAAGTTGTATTTTTTACATCATGTTGCTTAGTTATGTGTGGGCTATGGTTACACCTAGGTAAGAGAAATTGTGATTGTATTATCCTTGTTGTGAACATCCATTGATGTATTCCTATTGAGGGTTGTGATTAACCAGTGCTTGGGATGTGTGTCTATGGGATGGTGGTACTGCGTACCCATCCATGGAGTATATGTATGGATTATGTGTATGGGGAAAAACCATACCATCTATGTGTTTTATGTTGTCACCCTATTAATTGCCAACCCAAGGGTTGTTGATAGGTCAATATGTGGAAGGGTAGTAGCAGCAAGAAAGTTCCTTGAGAGGGAATTGCATGGTGTACGTATAGTGGTGGGGTGACATGACAATGATCATTTCAACCTACCAAGAAAGTACTCACTACTTCCCTTTATTAATGGACCACATACTCAGTTCATACAGTGTTAGCCTAATCCCCTTAGTTCTTGAGGATGATATTAGGTATTGTATGAGCACCTGTGACAGCTATGACCTTACCCTGATGTGATTATTTTAGATACGATGCCACCCCCCACTAGTGTTCTAACATAGTGCTGGTGAGGATGCAATGTCACTGATGGTAGTGAACTGAGCTCGAGGACACGATGCCACATACATAGATGTGTGAAGGAGTAGTATATATATATGTGGTGTTCCTACTTGTGCTGAGAGGAGTGGTTGCTTGCACAGAGTAGAAGGTTCAGTCAAGAGGGCCTCGATTATGATCAGTTGTTATGCAAGTGGAACCTAGCCATGTGCACCTCTGGCTCAGTGTGTTTCTACATGTGCTTTCTCTGTGGGTACACACTATGTGGGATGTTCCTATGAGTAGGACATTCCCATGTGGTATTTAGCCATTGCGTGCTTTCTTTGCTTGGCGTATACCATGAGCAGTCACGTTGCATGAGGTATGTGACCTGGGAGTTTTGGAACAATACCTTTCCATGTGAGTGTTACATGAGTTGGCCACATCCACATTAAGGACTATGAAGATAGTCACGCTTGTTTTCCTCCTTCCTCGTGTGGTGACTAGCAATAGTCATGTAGTGTTGTAATGTGTATATTTCAAAGATTGTGAATCTTCTTTTCAATCATTGGTGACTTTTACTTTGCTTGTGTGGACCAGCACTTTGGTTATCTTGTTTGTATTGGTTTAGCCATGGATGGTTTTCTTGGCATGTAACTCTTGCAGTTACATTTGATTTATTGTTGAGATTATGCACATTTTTCTTATCTTATTATTGGAATTGAGATTTATTTCCCTTTATTTACATTCTTGGTGGCTAAACTAATTGACTTTTCTATTTTGGAATGTTGGTTTTGTGTTGTGATGTGATTCCTCATCGGGTATGGTGAGATCCACCCATTTGAGAGTATACGAGGAAGTAGACATAGGGAAACCCTTGAGGATGGGGGTATGTGTGAGTTGTTCTAAGCTCTAATTCACTACCTTCCTATTGTTTTACTATCTCTTGGAGGCTAAAATCCTTACACAAACAAGAGATATGTCATTGTGGCTTGTATGGAAGGGCTCACTAGGTGGGTCAATGCCATCAAGACACATGGATATGGACATTGGACACGGTTATTGGTTTTGGACTCATGGATATAATTGGATATGGATGGTACTATGACATCCACGTGAACCCCTAATATAGCCTTGTGATGTGGATGAGTATGTATGTCTATGTGGGTTGTACAATTGTCATGTATGTAGTTGTTCATATTAAAATATAGAAGAGAAAAAAATTTGCATCATTATGCCTTGAAAAGTGACAAACTATTGCATTATATGTAAAGAGATGTCATGCATGTTGTGAAATCAGAGGTTGAGATTATTTATATGTGTGTATGTGTGCTCTATTTTATGGATATCTACATATAAAGTTAAAGAATTGAAAATTTTGTCTTGAAAGTGCATTTTGCTGCAAATTATGAGAAAATTGTATGGTTTATGTTGGTATATATGTGCAAATTGATGGTTGTTTCTTTTCCTTGATGGATTCTGATATTATTATGATATTGACATGATTGGTTATCATGATGGGTTACATGCTTACTATTGCTTTAGCTATGATGTATGTTATATGCACATGTGCTTTGATGTGTGATCGGAGTGATGCAAGTATTGGGTATCAACTCTACCTGGACTCACAGGCCTGAGCATACTCTTATTATCCCCAATGGTGGGTACTAGAGATAGTAATAGGCCCTATTCCCTACCCTAGCCATTGTACCTTGCTAGTGTAGTGTTCTCATGTTATTGTCTTATCATCCAGTTACCTAACAGTAATATCTGAATTGCCCCTTATGGTCATGTGTAGTTTGCCGGTGTGGTGGTTGAGGCTTTTCTCCTTGGTTTTCGTTGATTGTTTGATGTGACTTCCTTGACATAATTCCTTATTTTGATTGGGGAAAATTGTTTTATGCTAATGTATATTTTATAGGAATGAGTGCCTTGCTTATTCCTTACCCATGTTCCGGGACCGATTGCATGTATTCGTGCATGTGATAACCTGAGTTTATAATTTTATCAAGTTTCATGGACTAGTGTGTGCTTTGGATGCATCTTAGCATTTGTAGGCTTCCAAGAGTAAGCCTAGTCCTAGGGGGTAGGATGTACCAACTCTCACCTTGCCATACGATGGCCTTTGGGGGAAGCAATTGGTGCGAGAGTAAATGCAGATGAGATTCAAAGATGTTAGGAGGATTGAGTTTTAATTTTTATATGATGGCTCATCATAGCAAAGTAGGTAAATCCAGATTGTAGGGTCAATGTAGATTTGTGGGCACATCCTCAATTAGTCATCTTTTAGTAGACTTTTGTTTGTTCTTCGTATAAATGGAGAAAAGCAACCCTACATTCCTCACTCCTTCGTGTTGTCATCTCTATTCTACAAATAGGTTTTAATGGCATTGTGGGTTCTGGATATCCACGTCCACTTGCCACCAGTCGAAGGGGAGCTAGTCTATCATGATGCCATGCATACTATTTCCATCCATCAAATCTTTGATGTGAAGTGCAATAGCATTGAGTTTGAAGTAAGGCAAGTGAGTGAATGGATGGAGAGAGAAAATATCTCTAGGGAGTAGGTGAGTGTTGGGATAAGGATGGATTTGGGTAGATGAAACTGGGAGTTAAATGAAAAAGAGGTGCCAGAGAACTATATATTGAGGGATCTTGTTATTTACTACGGTTAGTGATGCCTGCAGAATCACAGCAGTCTCCAAACTTTTTAGATTTGTAGCCCTCTCAGACTCTCTCTAGCACAAATGGCTTCCTCCCCATTAACCAACAAATCCTCACTAACTTAGTTTCTCCCATCACCTTCTCTTCAAAGAAACAAATCTAGTTTTCCCTGAGTCAGTCAAACGTGGCAGGAGAGTGTGATTGGATGCTGAGGTGATCATATCAATGTGCAAGATTTGAGGCGAGCTGGGGGGAGTGTGATTTAATAGCAAAAATCTGCTTTCCATTATTCCTTTACTAGATATCCATACCCTGTTCCATCGCTCACATTTTGGCACGAGTAGTGACGATGCTAGCTAAGGTTGTGCCATCTAGTTTTACAGCCACCAGCTGCATCGCTTCAAAGTTTCTAAAGCCATTTCAAACAAATCCATTTTGTGCATCTCCTGCAATCGTTGCAGTTCATGAGGCGGCATATGTTTTAGGCATTTTGTGAAATGGTTGTGTGCCTTGTCTCTACTTCCACTTCTTGCATACATGTTGACCAGAGCATTTCCAATTGAGAGATCTGAGGTGAGCTGAAGGGGAGCATGGACAGAAAACAAGAGTCATCTTCCTAGGGATAGATCCAAGGCCGTGGAGGAAATCAACTTTTTTAAAGATATTTGCATCACTTCTTTGTTTTTCTAGCACAAAAACTAAAATCACTTTGCTTAAATTTCTCAACTACAGAAAGAAAACAAATAAAATTGAAACCCCATTTCTGTCTTTAAACAAAAAAACAAAGATATGTGTTGTGGCTATTTGCTGATGTGAGATCTGAAATAATAATCAAGATCTAAATTCTTATTACTGATTCAAGAGTTTGAAACTGTTGTTTATGATTTGAATTGCAATTAACAAATATTGTTGTATGTTAGGGATGTGGTGATTGAGGTTTTAAATCAGATTGCAATTAATATATATCTGCTAACTGTTATTTAATACCCGTGATCTGAAACTAGTAAATTAAGTCTGAGTTTGATAGCTACAGATTAAATCATCTAAATATTTGTAGTCTAGAATGAATTTCTATAGGAGGTCAAAACATAGTCATAGGATATTCCATTGTCAATAGTGGTGTTAAGAAAAATATATATTACTGGAATTCTAAAAATGATAATATGATAATATATCAAGATTTTGTGATGAGGAAAGTGTTAGCAAAAGAATCATACATCTATGGATACATTCATCCATCCATACATGGTTGCAAAACCTAGTGTGTCCTTTGCAAGGAATTTGACTAAAAGATCTTACTTGTAACTTGTAAGCAGAAGAGAAAAATGTAACTTTAAGTGGATGTTAGTAAAAAGCTAGTGCCAACTAACTAGATATGTCAAGGTAATTTTTACGTGGATTAAAGATAGGTGAAAAAACATATATATATATATATACATACTAAGCATAGGAACACATTTGTCAAGCGAACCTGCTCATCATTTAATGGAGACTACCTAGCAAAATAATTGCACCACATTATTGGAGCAAACTTGCCTCAAATGTGTGATGGATTACCAATTTCTATGGTGCATGTTTTCCTTGGGTAATCTTCACATGAGCAATTGTGATATGGTGTTTTCAATCATTTTAGATGAATCCAACATATCTACAATAAAAAAGTGGAGGCATCACTTTATTTGGATTTGTTTTGGATCGTGGTTTTAATACACAACTGACCTAACTAACAAAGGGTCATTTTCAATAAAATTTCACTATCATCGAAAGCTTTTGGCTTGTAGATCACATTATTTGCAATTTTGTGTTTAATATTTAAAAACATATTGTGTTTCTGCTAAGTTAGATGTGGTGTCCTTGGGACACATCCCCTGACCTCTATGGCTATTCTAAATACTTTGGGGATGTAGATGGGACACTCACCATGTCACCTATTTTTATTGGATTGTTTTAATTGGGTGTTGTATGCCTCATTTGGTTAAATGAGATGAGCTTAGGTCTAGGATATTGGGTCCTCATGCATGGTCTTAAGCACTTGTAAAGGTTAAGGATGCACATGAGAAGGCCTATTCATCTGTGGGGCATCAAGTATTCTGCCTGTGGGGCTTTGATTTGGGCATGTTTGAGTCTCCTCATCTCATTGAGTAGTGTACTTGATTCCGTGTGGTGAGATCCCTTTGAGCACACATGATGACTCCTCATCCAATCTGCACTCTAGTATCTAGTGCCTTGGTAGTCGTGAGTAGTACTCGACGTTCTATTTGATGAGCATCTCTATGTTATGACTGTGGCGTTATACATTATTTTTTGTGTCTACTCTGTGATTGAGGTGAGTGTTGGCCATACTGTATACCCCTTGCCTGGTCACTTCTGTTTGGGCCTTGTGACTATATCTAAGCACGACGGGGTTGTCTCTTATGAGTCCACATGGTTGGGAGGCATTGCCACTGCCATTGGGGACCAATGTATAGGTTTTGGAGTACTAGTTGGAGATGTTCTCTCTCTCCATTACTCTTTCAATTATTGTACTCTTTCAGTTATTATATCATATTAATGGCTATGCCATTGCATTGTATATTCTTTTATGTAATTGTACTCTCTTAAGAGAGAAGATGTAATCATGCAAGTTAATGAGAAGAAATGAGATGTTTCCTATTTGGTTTATGGATTCCGGTGTGGGTATCGGATCAGCTTTTTCTATGATGCTTTTGGATTCATGTTTATATTAGATATGAGATTAGAAACATTTGATTTGGTGTTTAAAATGAATTTAGTTTATTAATGATTTTTTGGAGAGTGATTAGTCCTCTCCTTTGGGTTGTGCATTCGGCCATACTTGGCCATGAATGTTGTCAATCTATCGAATTGACAACCGTATCTGGGTATGTTTTCTTCTTATGTAAAAAAAAATATCTTTTCCTATTTTGGCCATTACCCTTCAGGGTTCATGGGGTGGGATGTTACATTTATTATATTCGCTAATATTCATCATGACTTTAAGTGAGTTAGTGACCTCATGTGGAGGTGAATAAAACATACCTATTACAAGTGATAGAAGAAGTGCAATAATCATATATCTCATTGCTAGGATAAACATTACAAATATATATTGTAAAAGCAACAAGTATATCACTAAAGATGAGTGAAGGTGGATCATCATCATATATGGTTAAGGTATGATGTGTATCTATATCACATGTCCATAGGTTTAAAATGAGATAAAAATGATCATTATATACACTATCAACTATAAAAGAAGTTAATGCATTCAAAGAACATGAATCTATGGAGACAATCTAGCATGACATATAAAAGATGTATCATTAAAATTTGTAATCATTTCATGCATAGGTGAAGGAGGTAAAACTATATTTTCTATGTCCCTCCTACAAGATGTGCCATAATGTATATCCTCATTAGTTATGTACTCAACTCTAACAATCCATATGATCATCATTATGTTAATGCATAAATTACATAAGTGTATCTGATAGGTATGGATGAGCACTAATCAACTCCATGAAGGAAGGAAAAGATAAGAAATGATAAAATAACACATCTATAGAAGACATATCCCTAGCCTTAACATAACATGTCTTAAGAATATCTATTATTGAAATACCATAAAATAATTGAACTATCAAGTAGGGAATTTAGAGAGATTTTTTATTTTTCACTCCAATATCTCATATTTCTTTGTAGATTTATTTCAAGTTATGTTGTGTAATATTCATATTAATATAATATTGATATTTATATGATTATTTATGTCATCCTTTATTGTATATATATTAATTATAATATTATATTTACAATGAAGAAAAATTAAATTTGAATATAAATATGTTCATATTTAATACTTATACAAAAATATATATCAATATTTTATTTTACTATAATATAACATAAATATAAATATATTATAATGATAATATTTATTTGTGTAATCAATAATTTAATTTAAATATTATCATTAATATATTATGAATTATATTATTCTATTGATATTTAAAATATGAATTTTATATTTAATATATACAAATACATTGATATTTGTATTAGTATTAAATCTCAATATTTAATATTTATATTAATAATAAAATGTATATTAATTCATATTTAATATATTTTTTAATATTCTTATATGCCTTTAAAGGATTTTAGGATCCCTTCAAAACCTATATTAAGTTTTTTAATAATAAACAATAAAATTACATAAAATAAGTAAACTATAAGTAAGGAATTTAGAAAGATATCTTGTTATGCACTCCAATAATAATAAAATTTATAGTAATTGATATTTAATATGTTTTTTGTTATTAAAGTGCAAAAAAAATTACTATAAAATAACATACATATAAATACATTATAAATTTGTATAAAAAATAATTTAATATAATTTTATTAGTAATAATATATAATAAATAAAATATTAAATAATTTTCATAAGGCTAAATATTGATGCAAGGACTTCCGAAGGTCATAACTTTTGATTCGGATGTGGTTTTTCTACGAAATTATATAGGTGGATGCATTATGAGGTTGGACCCCGTCTTGGCACTTTTTCGGGGCCTAAAACTTTCATCTTGGCCCTCAAAATAGCAATTTAGTGTTTTTTTATAGATTTTTAAAAAGTTGCTTTTGTAATAACTCAAAACTCATGTTTCGAATTTAGAATATTAGTTGGCCTTTTGTCCTACCTTAGTTTTAGGAATCTTTTGGGAAAAAACTAGATTCTCAAGATATGATTGTAAAATTACCTAAAATGGCAAAATCTGACAATTGTCGAAATCTGCCAAAAAAGGTAATTTTTGGTTTTTTTGTTTTCTTGGATATAAGAGAGTTTTCTCTCATTGTAGTGGGAGAATTGATGAATAGAAGTTTTTTTTATGTTCCAGCTTCCAAATCTTTGGCTCTCATATGTTTAATGGCACAATTCTATTGAGTGTATGTTGTGCGCTGCATCATATATTAATATAAATATTACACAATAAAAATACATTAATATTTAGATCACATCTAAATATTAATTTATTTTATTGTGTAATATTTATATTAATATATATCAATATTTCGCAGGTTTGGTGGTCGTGCTTTGGGGACTGGTCTTAGTTATAAAGCCATGGGAAGAGATTCCTCGTGTAGAGTAAAAATGTGAGTACATATTTAAAATATCAATATTATAATTACTAGACTAAAAAGCTGAGTACATATTAAAAATATCAATATTATAATTACAATGAAAAAAATAATAAAATTTATTATAACATACTAAATAAAATATTCGTATATATAATCAAACCCATAATGTTTTTGGTTTTATGAATTAATCAGCACTCAAACTAAGAAAACCAACATGAACTTCATATGGATGAGTATACTAACTTCAACATAGTGGAGTTTTCTTGCACTAAAGGGCATGCATGCCTATTATCACATAGAAAATTACTTTTTCTAATGAAAATTTTAAATCTTGAAAATATGAAATATTTATGCAATCTAAATATTAATTTATTTTATTGTGTAATATTTATATTAATATATATCAATATTTATCAAGTTTGGTGGTCGTGCTTTGGGGACTGGTCTTAGCTATAAAGCCATGGGAAGAGATTCCCCGTGTAGAGTAAAAATGTGAGTACATATTTAAAATATCAATATTATAATTACTAGACCAAAAAGCTAAGTACATATTAAAAATATCAATATTATAATTACAATGAAAAATAATAATAAAATTTATTATAACATACTAAATAAAATATTCGTATATATAATCAAACCCATAATGTTTCTGGTTTTATGAATTAATCGGTACTCAAACTAAGTAAACCAACATGAACTTCATATGGATGAGTATACTAACTTCAACATAGGGGAGTTTTCTTGCACTAAAGGGCATGCATGCCTATTATCACATAGAAAATTACTTTTTCTAATGAAAATTTTAAATCTTGAAAAATATGGAATATTTATGCAATGAAATAGTTAAATCTTGAACCATGTGGAATATTTATCGGATAAGTATATTATGAAATCTGTCACACAATGTTGGAAAAGGAACAAAAATGGGATAAGTATATTATGAAATCTATCACACAATGTTGAAAAAGGAACACAATAATGTATGCCCTATGAGTTTTCACTAAATTGTTTTACTTATTATTCAATTTTATTTTTAATATAATATAACATAAATATAAATACATTATATTATATTATTCTATTGATATTTAAAATAAGAATTTTGTAATTAATTTATACAATTTAAATATTAATATAAATATTATATTAATATGAATATTACTAAATATAATATATTAATATTTAGATCAATATAATATTTCAATATTTAATATTTATACATATATATATTAATATTTCATTTTACTATAATATAACATAAATACATTATAATGATAATTCTACTAATTTGTATAATCAATAATTTAATTTATATTATATTATTAATATATAATTAATTATAATATTTCATTAATATTTAAAATATCAAATTTACAAATTATATATATTGAATCAAAAGTAAATAATCACATTAATATGATTATTATATTATGATGCAGGTGCACCTCGATCGGTGTAGTACCCCTCAACTTATCGTCTTTTGGACTGATGGTTGCGTAGTAGTATTGGACATTTTGACAGTATTTTTAGATCGTTGATGATGGATTTCTAGTTATTTTGCTATTTCAGTATGAACTTAATTGTTATGATATCAGATGTTGATGTTGGATTATGTCATTATGCTTTACAATTTGATAAACGAACTGATGTTTTAGATGCTTTGATGTTATTCATTATATGGGATTGGAAGTTAGCTGATCATTTTATGTCGTAGATTAGTAATCTGATATCTTGTTCAATGTAGTGATTATTATTTTAAAACATGAATGGAACAGTGTTGTATTACTCGTTCACGAGTACCCTACCTCACTGCGATTTCCATTCACGATAGGACTGCATGTGATGTATATGTATATCTTGTTACGGTTAACTGTGCGTTGCTACAGGATGCAGGTACTTGGCATCGACTCCACCTGATTACAGGTCTGAGCGTGCCTTCGCCAATGGATTAGTTGGTTGGAGTTAACAGGAGGTCCCTAGTCAGTGTTCCGTCGTCGTCAGTTTACCCTTGTGGTTATTGGTTGTCATTCGCCCATGTCTCACTGTCAGGTAATATTGTATTTTGGAGTCAAACCAAGTTCAAAGGTGTTTAAGTATGTGCGGTAATGTTGTGCTTTAATTAGAAATATTCTACGGAAGGGTTTAGTGTTGTTAAATAGGCATATTGTCGTTAGTTGTCGATCTTAGTTATAAATAAATTATTATTTTAATAGAAGTGTTGTTGATAAATAAGTTGTAAGGAGTTTGTATTATTCGATATAATATTATTTATAATAAATATTTAAATAAATAAATAATTATAGCCATGCTTGTAAATTGTGTTTCACAACTGGATTAATAAAATAAATTATGGGATAGTACAAAAATATGGATAGTTGAAATAGTACTACTCTATTAATGAAAATATTTTGGGGTCGTTTATAAAGAAAATAATAATAAAATAAAGTGCCTAATAATTGGGAATCATTATATTAAATTAAAAAAAAATACATATTCTTAAAAAGAAGTTTCTCGGAATCTTGTGTGAAGCCCTAGGAGAAGAGAGAGAGACTGAGTTATAAAAAGAGTTGTCGGTGCATCAAGGATCACATCACAGGGGTAAGGAAAGAAGCAGCTGGAACTGCAACAATTGGAGCGGGTTCGTCGCGGTGATTGCGAAATCAGGTTCCGTCGAATGCCTTATCTCTGAACTTCCTTTCAATCTGAAATGTTTTTATAGTTTGTTTGATCCCGCATAGTTCGGCAGTCTGTCCTTTCTGTGTGTGAACAGCAACCTCTCTTAGGGTTTAAATCCATCGGTACTGCCCAAGGATTCTGTAAGCCACCTTGTATTCACTTGATTTCCCTGGCTGTGTACCTTTTTAATCTGCCCTCACATCTACAAATGAAGCTCCTTCGTTCGAATAGACCTGGTTAGGGTTTTTGGGTCTGAGAATCCTCTTGTTCCTGTTGGCCTTATTTACCCGCCTACTGATCACAGGAATCGCTGCAAGTTGCAATGCTAGGACGTAACCGGAATCGCACTGTTATTGCCGTATTGTTATTTGACTTGGCTGAAAATCTCTGAAACCTTGCTGTCACGCCACTCCTTGCATATCGTTTTGCTGAGGTTGTTTTTATAAGGTAGTTGCTGTCAGAATATCAAGCGTGGTGATCAAAAAACCGGAAGCCTTGATAAACCGTCTTTCATCTAGGGTCATGAAACGATACCTTATGTTTACGGTCTTGTGTGTATTGGCATCATTCCGTCTGTGGACCGCTGATGATAGGTAGTCCGCTGCTGGATGTCACTCGGCTGTAATGAAAGGCCGAACCCTTTCTGTTCTCTTAGCCTTTGGCTTAGTATCATACCATGTCCAAGTGACTATCCCACTCCATAGCCGGTTGATCGAATCCCGTTCGTTTTCGAATTGGGAAGTTCTCCGTCTAATGCTGCACTCGTCCTAGGTAGATTGCTAGTCGTATGGGGGCTAGGCGTGTATCTACCAGGGGCAGAAAACTGTTCGTTGCTGTTTCCTTGGTCTATGAGGGCGTATTCCTTCAACCTCTAGTGGGCGCAGGTGTTAGTTTAGGTGTTATTTCTAATGGCACGTCACTGCTAGTGTCTGGAACAGCGTTGCAACCTCTTCCTGATCAGAAATCTGCCTGTGGTCGATGGACCCAAGAGATTTCGCCCTTGCTGTTGCGTTCTGCCTTGCTGTTATTCGCATATTCTAAGTGTTATGCTGTGCTCATTGCTTAACTCACTCCATAGCTGGAGTTATCGAGCCATGGTGGGCGTGACACGAAATGGTGTAGCATTTCCTATTATTGAAAGCGCACACCCTAATTTGCAATAGAGGCGGCTCACAAGACTTCTGCTAGGTGGATTATGAATCATTGTTACTGTCCGTCTCCCAGTGGAAGTTATGCAAACTGATGGTTTGTCGCCTTCTAAGGCCGAGAGGATGAGTTATCCATCGCTTGGTCAGTAAACACCCTAAGCTGCTCCGTACGGAAAAGTATATTGGCGTGGTATGTTTGGCGCTGGTCCATATCTTCTTCGCTGTCAATGATGTTTGTTATGCTTCAGGGAGGTCACTGTTGGCTGACAGGTATTCTTTCGTGGTAAGAAGATAGTGGTTAGGTAGTCAATCAGGTTGGTGACATTATTAGATCATCAATGCTATTGGATGTTCATGAAACATACGCAACAATTCCTTCAACCTGATAGGACGGGCCTCTTCACTCGCTTGAAGGAAGATAGAATCCCATATCACTCGCGTTTCTGCCTTGTATCATCCGTCTATCTCAAGGGACTACGCCCATACAACCTGCACAAGTTCATTTCTCAACCGTGAGTTAACACCTCGTCTGTGATTTTGTCTGAGAACCTATAGTAACGGATATTGGCAGGTTATCGCTAAATTGTAATTATTAGGGCGCCAAATGGAGCTGGTTATTCTGGTAGTTTCGCTGCCGGTTGTGTATTGCCTACCGCCTTGGGTGAAAGAGACTGAAGCTGCTTAAACGTATCCTTCCTAGAGGTCTTCGTCACTCAGCAAATGATGGCGAGATGTTTCCCTTGACTAGTTGTCATTGTAGTTTGGAATGCCATGACTTTGCTGGCCCACAGCAGTTGTTTACCTTTGAGCTGGGCGAATTTTATCAACCGCAGAAGATGAAAGTGGCTGAGCGGTGCTCCAATTGTTAATTGCACCAACATCGTCTGGCTGGGATAATAAGATTTACGTTCCTGTAAATAGATAGAGTTTAAAATCTAAATTTTAGTCAATTTGATTGGGCAGATCGCTCCAGTATGACTGGGCGCTCTTCTGAAAGTAAAATTCATGACATAGAACGCTGCTTTGACAGCTACCTTGTTTTGCATATATTCTGCAATCCTTTCTACTTCGTATAGATCATTGTCTCTGTCAGTAGCTGCACCTTACTCGAGAAGTTTAATCCCTTTTTATTAACCAAAACCAGCGACTCTGACATTTCATTGGAACTTACCGTATATGTATACACCTGGTTAGTAACTTGCAATCTATTTATCTTCTGATACAGCTGAGAGGTTCCTCTCTGTCCTTGCACCTTTGCCTTAACTTAACGGAATGTAACACAGTCCACCTAGCTGGCACAGGCTTGACAGATATTTCATTGATAGAATTGGCGCCTTTCTGAAGGGCAGTGCAGCGAGAAAGTTCAACTGAGTACCTACAGAAATTAACTGTCGAATCTTACAAAATGAATCAGCGGCAATAGTAATCAGAACGCCATGAAGATAAACATAACGGCATATGTATGGCAATTCTGATCTTCTGTTTGGGCAGACGTAAATCATTTCGTTTTAGCATTTCTGAGTCACCATTACGGCGAAACCATGTCATAAAACCATTACACCGTCTTTGACAATTTTTCCTAGATATGAACGTCATGCAGTAATATGGTGTTATTGTTCATTTCACTACTCGATAGGTTAAGGTCAATTGGACAAGATTAAAGGAAGTATATGAGATCATATCATTTGAAAGTGTCGAACGGTAAACAGAAATCAAGTGGTTCTTATGTCAATTGTTATAATGATTTAGTTAATCAATTTAGTTATCGTTAGAAGCAAAATAAAGATTAGTTAGAGATTTTGATGCAAGTGTTATAATATCATGTTGATCTTATTTCAGAAGTTGTTTGCATTAAACTGAGAATGAGCTGTAGTATTTTACCTCCTGAATCTGAATTGTGTTGATTTGTATGAGTGTTGTAATGAGTCATATCGAGGTTGTCAAACTCGTATCCCAGAGGCTAAGTTGTCGTTGTTAAGGATTGGCAACTTGTGTATTGCTGTTTTATGATTGTGATGTAATGGCGTTTATATGTATCAAACAAAGTGTGTAGTATAATGAGGTACTGTCACGGTTGAATGTTGTGTCTTGTAAAGTAATAATCTCGGGATGAGATATCAATCCTCTTGTGACCTTATTGTACTGTTTTGTCGTAAGGAGAGACCTGAAATCTGTAAAAGAATAAAGTTATGTAATGTTAAAAGTATTGGATCACAATTGATGTTATGATTCTATTTTGATGCAAGAGGGTTTATGCCTTGCAGTGTTCATTTACGTGTATTGTTATAAGCCTTGCATGATGTTTTAAGGTTTACTAGGTGTTAGGAAGGAGAGTGGCTTTCAACGTGGGGCCGGCGCCCAAAGTGGCAGTCAGGATAACCCGTTGGAAGTAGATTAATCAAGTGATAACCTAAAAATTAACTAGGGGGTTAAGGGTAGATCTCACATTAATAAGATTAATGGATTCCTCTCCCATGGCCTGTAGTGCTTGTTTAGACTAAGGATGGGTAGAGAAGGCCTGGTCGGCATCATTGACTTCCTTGTCCTCATGAAAGGAAGGTCGATTCCGCATGTGTCACCCTATGGGGCCGGCGCCTAGTGAGAGGCTGTCAGGATAACCATAGATGGGGGCCGGCGCCTAGTGAGAGGCTGTCAGGATAACCCATGTTAGGACCATGCGATGACACTCTCCCTACTACAACCTAGCATCCCTTGTTCAGTCTCTCCTCGTTTGTTTTGTGTCGCCTCTGGAAATGAAGTGAAAGTTAAGTTATGTGGTGTTGTATTGTTATAGCCATGTGTTGTATTGGCATTGGTCGTCCTTTGTTCTTGTTTGTCTTTCGTCTACCTGACTGTCAGTGTTTGGGACCTCATGTTAACTCCTAGCTCGGGGGGTGGACCTTAGGGTTCCACATGGTCGGGTGGAAGAGCTACTTTATCCATTGGTTCTCTTGTCAGGATCTTATGCAGAAAAGGATTTGTTTCAGTTGTACTTGTTTCAATGATGATGATGTAAGTGTACAACCTTGTACCAGATTTATGTAACAGAATATTCTTTATGTATGTGACTTTAGACGTAGACTAAAAGTGGCATTGTAATGATGTTTTGATGTACTTATATAAAAGCATTTCAGTGACGTATCTTATCATGCTGATTCCGTTATCTGATGTTTGCAATGAATGTGAATGAGTTATTTATTGAAAAAGAATTTGGATCAATTACTGATGTATGTTAATTTTATGTTAGTTGATTGGTTAAGTGATGCAGCCTTGGTCCCTTAGAGAATATGTTGTAATTAGTTGTGTAACTTACTTTATCAGTTTTAAAAAAAAAAATTTCCTGTTTTATATTGCACACATGTGTATTCTTTAAGGCGTTCAAGGCGGGCGTTACAATCGGCATCAACTATATATATATATATATATATATATATATATATATATATATATATATAATTGCAAGTTTAATTTTTAGTTTTGTTTGTTTGGGTTTTCATTGGCATCTTGTTGTAGTAGAAGTATTTGGCACCTTGGACTTTCCATTGGTTGATCTTGAAGCAAGTTCTCAGGCTTTCACAAGGTATTCAAGTCTTCATCACCCGTGGAGCTGACTGAATGTTGTGAAACATATTTATTCTAATCTTAGAATGGTAGCAGTTTGATATAACCTGACAGTGCAAAGGAAGTCGTGCGGCCTATGTAGAGAATTCAGATATTTCACAAGTGGTAAATGTTGAGAAATACACTAAAATCTTTGCAAGCATTTCATATTAAGATGTATTCTTGAAGATGTTCAAATAACATTTGCTATGGGAAATCTAGAAGAGAACCATAACATTGACATTAATGTCATTGTTTTTGAGGCTCATGAAGACAAGCAATAGCAACTCTATGAAGGTGTCACTTATTCAATCCAACATTAAGAAGGGTTGGGATTTTGAAACTATGGGTAGTTTCAGAATGAGCATGTGCCAATTAAGATGACTCTAACGCCATCGCTATAGAGGTGAGGCTGAACAATATAATAGAAGATGCAATCTGGAGCAAGGACATATATAATGTTGAAGTGTGGGCGGGATTTCATGGACTAAGTTCTGTTTAATAAGTTCAAAGAAGTATGAATAGAATTGTTTAGTTGCGAAATTTGAAAGTATCATATTTTACCAAATTTCAACACATCTTTAGAGGCAAAAATGGAAGAAGATAAGGAGTCACATTTGGAAAAAATACTCTAACATACTTAAATTTTCATCGCCTCTATTAGAAGCAAAATACAATAGGAAAGGAACTGAAGTCAGTGTGAATTGGAATGCCTTATAAGAGAGATGAAACATCTTGAATATAAAGAAGGAGAATTGAAAGGGTGGGCGATGCCTTGATTTGGTTTTGCATTTCATAAGAAATGAAATGCCATAGGTAAAGAAGAGACAACAACTTGATAAAATGGAGAGGTCGATTTGGGGAGGAATAGCCAAGAGGAGAGGCTCAATCCATGGAGAAGGAGAGTTTTACAAATTGGTTGCAGATGAGTGCGGAAGCCATGAAGGCTATATTATAAATACGTTGCAGATTTTTTTAATAAAGTAGAAATTCTTGTTTAAAATCTGTATTGTGTTGTGGTGTGTGTTTTAACAGTGACAGGGAGTGTCTCTTTGCATCAAGTGGTATCAGATCCAAGTTGTTCCAGAGCCTAGAGAGTATCCACAAGGACCTGTGGAGCAATAGAAAGGTAGTTGAGAGAGCTCAAAAGGATTGTTGCAGGTGTGTGAACTCCTAATCAATTGAGAGTTTGAAGCTGTGAAGATGAGAGTGAAGATGTGTGAAAGGTTGTAGCAGTAAAATATCTGATAGAAGCTTGAAAGCCTAGGGTAGGTACAGAGGTTTCCTACAATAGTGAAAGTGTGAGGAGACATTACTATGAAGAGAATAAGAACAAGAGGAAAAAGTAAAGTTTTGTGATTGGTTGGGTGTTGACAATTCCTGTGTTGAAAAAGGGAAGAAAGAAAAGATTGATGGCTATAGTTGAAAGAGAGGCACAAAGATTTTGAGAAGAACTAAGACAAGAGATGAAGGACAACATTAGAGAAATCATTGCGGAGGAGAAAGTGGGTAGGAAGGTGTCCCATGTTTCTTCTGACAAGTGTTTGTTTGCAGGTGAGTGTATATGTGTAGAAGGTGATGAGAAAGTTGTAGCAGTAGTGGATGGAAGTCCTTTGGAGGACAAGAATATAGTAGTAGATGAGAGTATGGTTGAAGAAGATGAGAAGGTGAAAGAACTAGAGGTTGGAGCAAATAAGAAAGATTGAGATGATCTATTGTCAAATATTTTAGCAGTGGAAGAGGAATGGCTTGAAAAGATTAAAGATGGAGGTCTAAAGACAAACATTGTAGCTAAAGATGAGAGTAAAGAAGATGTTGGAATGGCAAAGGAGAATGAGGTAAACCATGAAAAACCTGAGATTAATTTACCTTTATTTGCAACGGTTAAGGTTGGAGAGGATGTAGTTGCAAATTTGCATGTGGATGTTGGATGTTTGTGTGTAGAGCATGTAGAGGATGTGACAGGAGAGATTTGGTGGAGGTGGTTAGTCTATGGTGGATGTCAGTCCACAAGAGGAAGGAGGAATAATGTGCACATTTTGTGGAGGAGGACGATAAGTGTCCCAGCTAAGTGTTGGAAGAGGTGGAAGAAAAAATTTTTTAGTCTAATTCAGCGATGGAGTTCTCTGTAGGTTGTTTACAACCTAAAAGTGTGATTCTATCACTCCACTCCACTTTTGTGAGCCTATTCTCACAAACATTTTACCTATCATGTATGATGTAGATGCACCCTGGGCAAACTGGCGATCTGCATCAACACACACACACACACACACACACACACACACACACACACACACATATATATATATATAAAATTACAAGTTTAATATTTAGTTTTTTTTGTTTGGGTTTTCATTGGCATCTTGCTATAGTGGAAGTATTTGGCACCTTGGACTTTCCATTGGTTGATCTTGAAGCAAGTTATCAAGCTTTGGCAAGGTATTCAAGTCTTCATCACTCATGGAGATGACTAAATGTTGTGAAACATATGTATTCTAATCTTAGAATGGTAGCAATTTGATATAACCTGATAGTGCAAAGGAAGTCGTGTGGCCTATGTAGAGAATTCAGATATTTCACTTGTTAAATGCTAAGAAATACACTAAAATCTTCAAGTATTTCATATTAAGATGTATTCTTGAAGATGTTCGAATAGCATTTTCTATGGGAAATTCAGAAGAGAATCGTAACATTGACATTGATGTCATTATTTCTAAGGCTCATGAAGAAAAGCAATAGTAGCTCTATTTGCTGAGTCAATAGCTCTATGAAGGTGTTGCTTATTCAATCAAACATTAAGAAGGGTTGGGATTTTGAAACTATGGGTAGTTTCAGAATGAGCATGTACTAGCTAAGATGACTCTTACGCCATCGCCATAGAGGTGAGGCCAAACAATATAATAGAAGATGCAATCTGGAGCAAGGATGTATATAATGTTGAAGTGTACACGGGAATTGATGGACTAAGTTTAGTTTAATAAGTTCAGAGAAGTATGAATAGAATTGTTTACTTTGGAAATTTAAAATATCATTTTTTTACCAATTTCAACGCCTCGTTAGAGGTAAAAATGGAAGAAGATAAGGAGTCATGTTTGGAAAAAAATACTCCAACATACTTAAATTTTCATCGCCTCTATTAGAAGCAAAACACAATGGGAAAGGAACTGAAGTCAATGTGAATTGGAATGCCTTATAAGGTAGATGAAACATCCTGAATATAAAGGAGAATTGAAAGGGTGGGTGATGCCTTGATTTGGTTTTGCATTCCATAAGAAATGAAATGCCACAGGTAAAGAAGAGACAGTAGCTTGATAAAATGGAGAGGTTGATTTGGGGAGGAGAACCTGAGAGGAGAGGCTTAATCCATAGAGAAGGAGAGCTTTGCAAATTGGTTGCAGATCAGTGCCGAAGCCATGAAGGCTATATTGTAAATATGTTGCAGATTTTTTTAATAAAGTAGAAATTCTTGTTTATAATCTGTATTGTGTTGTGGTGTGTGTTTTAACAGCGTGAGGAAGTACCTCTTTGCATCATATTAATATAAATATTATAATTTTTGTTATGATATTTACATAGACTTTAGAAAAATTATTTGCCTAACATTAAAAATTTATTATTTGTTTAATTCTACTTGATTTCATTGTGTTTGTTTTACATAAAATAGTATTTCTGGCAAAATCCATCCTTTAAGAGGTCAAATAGTACTACCTTCAGTACTAATAATATATAGAAAAGAATACAATGAATATACAATGAGCAAAATTAAATATTTAATAAGTTTAGAGAGGTATGAAGAGAATTGTTTAGTTGGGAAATTTAAAAGTATCATTTTTTTTTACCAAATTTGAATGCCTCTTTAGAGGTAAAAATGGAAGAAGATAAGGAGTCACGTTTGAAAAAAAAAAAAACTCTAGAATACTTAAATTTTCATCGCCTCTATTAGAAACAAAACATAAGAGGAAAGGAACCAAAGTCAATGTGAATTGGAATGCCTTATAAGGCAGATGAAACATCCTAAATATAAGGAAGGAGAATTGAAAGGGTGGGTGATGCCTCGATTTGGTTTTGCATTTAAGAAATGAATGCCACATGTAAGGAAGAGACACAACAACTTGATAAAATGGAAAGGTTGATTTGGGGAGGAGTAGCTGAGAGGAGAGGCTCAATCCATAGAGAAGGAGAGTTTTGCCAATTGGTTGCAAACGAGTTCCAAAGCCATGAAGGCTATATTGTAAATATGTTGCGCATTTTTTTAATAAAGTAGAAATTCTTGTTTGTAATCTATATTGTGTTGTCATGTGTGTTTTAACAGCGAGAGGGAGTACCTCTTTGCATCATATTAATATAAATATTACCATTTTTTTTATGATATTACATAGACTTTAAAAAAATATGTGGCTAACATTAAAAACATATTATTTGTTTAATAACTAAATTTGTGGCAAGAACATGTTTAATAATTAAATTTGTGGCAACAATTCAGCCACTCAGAATTACATTAGAAACACATTATTTGTTTAATAACTAAATTTGTTGCAAGAACATGTTTAATAATTAAATTTGTGGCAAGAATTTAGCCACTCAAAATTTAATTAAACAAGTTAATTTGTTCCTCAAAAATCTATCTTTGAAGAGGTCAAATAGTACTACTACCTTTAGTACTAATAATATATTAATATCTAGATCACTACAATATTTTATTTTTTAATATTTATACATAAAAGAATACAATTACTATACAATGAGAAAAATTGAAGATTTATATTAAATAATGACATTAATATGAATGTGAATGTTATATTAATAAAAATATTAATATTTTTGTTATAATATTTGCATAACCAAAAATTATTTGTTTAATAACCAAATTCAGCGCAAGAATTTAGTGACTCATAATTTAATTAAACAACTTAATTCCTACCAATTTTTCTATGTTTGTTTCACATTAATATTTAGATCACTACAATATTTTAATTTTTTTGTTTAATAACCATAAAATATTTGTTTAATAACCAAATTCCTAGCAAGAATTTAGTCACTCATAATTTAATTAAATTAGTTAATTTCTTAGTGTTAAGGGAAAATTGGATCCAAATGAATAATCAATATAATAATATCAATGATACCCAAAACTCAATGAAATAATGAACAAAAGAGATCAATCAAACAATGAACAATACAAAGCAAACCTCCTTTAATTCTCAGCTTCCATTGATTGCCTATCACAAATGATCTTGTCTATGAATATGGTCCTCAGAAGGTGCACTTCCTTGCTATGATTCCAAGATGTCAATTGGGAATGACTATGATAGTTTCGCCATGAAGAGGAGCTTCACAACAATGATAGTAGTGTGTAGTAACAAGTGTGATCGCAAACAATGAAGGAATTGGTGCCAAAGGCGCATTGTAATTCCTGCAGAGTAACAATACTAAAAACTTGGATGAATGAAATGGAAGAACAGGGTTCAATTTATAGACTTGAGAAAGAGAAGAGATCAATGGTTGAGAAGAAATGAGAAGATCAAGGGTTGGGAATAGTTGAGGAATGTGCACGAATAAGAAGAAGACATGTGTCTTGCTATATTTTGCATGAGAGGAATTAATAAAATAGAAGAATGAGTTAACTGAAGAGATTAAATCAATTAAAAGAATAGATTAATTAGTTAAGAGAACAGAACTAGAGAATGGAAATTGCATGAGGATGAGAAGATATTTTAGCTCAATTAAATATTTAGAATATTCAATTGCAAGTGCACAAGGATTGAATTATATTTAGAGATAACTCAATTTAGAAGAGATGGACAACTTAAATAAATATTTAATTTATTTAAATTTAGAGAAGATATTATTGGAAGAAACAACAAAATAATCTATTTTATTTAATTTAGAATGAATTTGGAAGAACTAATTAAATAATTGATATTATTTAATTTGTTGGAGGAATTAGAAGAATTTAGGAATTTTAATTAAATAAATTGATTTTATTTAATTGTTGGGAGAATATGAATCAAATAAATAAATTTGTTTATTTATTTATTGATAGAGGAATTAGACTTAAATAAATATTAAGAATATTTATTTGGATAGAGTCATGCCAATTTTAGGCATATACATTTGGCCCCTCTTTGATGCAATGCGTTTTATCACGTTGTTTCAAAGAATAAATTTTTTTGATAATGATACATGTCTCAGTCTACCCCTAGTATAGGTTTAACAATGGTAGGATGCTCCCTCAGGAGATTGGACAGGAAGAAGGAATAAGGCGTGAGATGGACAATCTCTCAAAGACGAAGGGAAAACTTGGTTAGGATTGAAGAAAATAGGATGTGTTTTTGAGAAACAGGAAGAAAATAGGAAGAAACGGGTGCAGGAAGTAGTCATAGTCACCACATAGCCAGTTTAGAGTTGGCATGTTATATATAGGAGTTGGGTCCACAAGACAAGTCATTTGCACACTTGGCTTTTGTTGATTGTCTTTGAGAGCTTAGGAGAGTACAGAGCACAGAGCAGTCAACACTAGGATGGATATTCCACGCGAGGAGCACTGCTTTGAGCGAGTCTGATGATTTGACTGGCTAGTAGATGCAGGACCCCCAGTATGTATCTCAAAAAATTTCACCTAGGGTCGATTTTGAGTGTATTAAATGCTAGGTAAATTAGGCAAAACAAATGCGCAAGATCGCAGTTCGGCGCATCTGACATGTGAAACTATACATCTGTCAATCTGCGGTGCATGTAGGATATAAAGCGGCGCACGCATGAAAGCTGTACATGCATAAGGAAGGTCAGCAGATGCATTATTTGGTGGCACATGCAAGGTATGAGTCAACGCATGTACTTAGGCAGCGCATGTACTTGGGCAGTGCATATATAGTATGGGACGGCTCATTTATGAAATGTTGTGGTGCATATGATAGAAGTGGCACATTTACTGAGAAATGATGCATGTACCTTCTATTTTGGCACATATGATATAGATAGTCAATTTACTTAACAAAATTGACTCGATTGGCATCTTGTTTGATGCGTCAATCGATAAGCTATCTCCAAGATTGCAGGAATCTAGTCAAGAGATGTGTGTTGTTTTGATCAATTTGATACGTTAAGTTAGTTGATATAATTCTATAGATATATTGAGCATGGTACTTGCAGCTTTAGGTTGACGCCTTGCTTTGCGTGCTTATAAGAGGACATACGAGATACACTAATGTCAAGGGAGCAGTTTCCCTTGCCGATGTTGCAGTGCCACATGTTGACAGAGATAGATCAAGAGGCGCTCGGTGTGATGAGATTAGATTATGTGTGCTTTATGCCTGAGGTTCGAGCGAACCATGGTTTACTAACTGCAGCAATGGAGAGGTTTCACAGCGAGGATGGGACCTTTCACTTCCCGACTAGTGAGATGACGGTGACTCTGGAGGATGTATATAGGATACTACACTTGCCGATTTAGGGAGAGCTCGTGGAGTATGATCCACAGTGGGATGCAGGACTCACAGAGTGTAGGCAGGTATTTGACAACCCTGAGCTGGACTGTCAGGTTATCTCCTAGCAGGATATACATGATTACTATGACTACTTCCCTGGTATAGTTGTAGGATTGATCAGAGGCATTGTATGCCCCGATACGAGATCGCATGGGTTCCTGATTGGATGGGGATGGATTATGGAGAGGATTCTCACAGAGGATACCTAATATGCTTGGGGTGTCTGTGTTTTGGCACACCTATACCACGATATGCATCATGTGGTATACCACAGGGGTGCTAGTTTATCAGTAGGTGTCTCACTATTACAGTTTTAGTTGTGGGAGCATATTGCCATTACCAGACTGATATGTGTGTTCTCGAGACAAAGGGGAGAGCCCTATAGCTATGGATACATGATAATGATTTCCTAGCATAGGCTAGGGAAGCTAGAGTATTGAAGGTATGCACTAGATGGGGTAGATGTGGTCGTCTGGCGACCATATCTATACTGTGAACCTTGGGATGATGAGGTAGACGAGCTGCCATACTTCTATTAGACTTGGTGGCTTATAGGTAGGATGTGGTTCATCTTGGAGAGACAGATTGTCAACAGGGTTCGGAGGTAGTTTGGGAGGAGATAGGGCATGCCACAGGAGTAGGCTCTATTTGCACAGACACATGCAGAGAGGTTTAGATGGGGCTCAGTGGCATCCTACAAGGAGGTAGTGGCAGAGTTTCGACAGATTCCCTATATTGCATGGCCTATGAGGAGAGAGATAGCAGATGCAGGGATGACTCCAGATTATGAGGAGTGGTTTGCTACTCACCCTTTTCTGAGGTACTCAGGGCCTAGAGAACTGGTTCCTCGCATAGACGAGGCAGATTCAGATGATGAAGGTAGGGTTGGTAGGAGGAGGAGGACAGAGAGATGGTGGAGATGGAGGAGATGGAGAAGGAGGTGGAGGAGGAGGCGGAGGAGATGGTGGAGATGGAGGAGGAGGCAGAGGAGATAGTGGAGATGAGGAAGATGGAGGCAGACTCTGGCAAAGGAGGAGATCTGGGGAGGGATCCTCCCATGCTCAACAAGTAGTGCAGATGCAGGTTGCACAACAGGTTGCATAACAAGGATAGATACTGCCACCACAGCAGTTGACATAGCAGTAGGTGCCCCAGCCACAGGGGCAGGGACAGGGCCAGGCCTCCCAAGATCTAGCATAGCCAGATGTCTAGGAGAGAGCCATGGCTATGCTGAGAGGACAAATCAGGTAGCTTAGGGCACAACTTAGGATGGTCGAGGCTCGGCAGGAGACTAACGTAGGCATTATCTTAGGGCTCACTAGGGAGCGAGATGCAGTTGAGGCTAGGATATAGGCTATCTGAGTGGAGAGAGATGTAGCAGTAGAAGCCCTTGGGACAAACAAGATGAGCACATTTCTGGTTGGGTGGGTTCAGCAAGCACAGGCACAGCTTGCCCAGGCTTAGGCATAGTTGCCACAGGTGCAGCAGCAGTAAGCGTAGGTACATGGTGAGCTTGCCAAAGCGTAGGCTCAGACACAGTACTACTAGGGATTATACCATGGTGTTGTTCCCATTGATCAGAGGGCTCTGAGCTATAGGAGCCAGTCCATGGCTTCGTAGAGAGTAGGTGGATCGTAGTCAGGAGCCTCTGTGATGGGCCCACAACAGTTTGGGGCCAGCAGAGGAGGGGACACAGAGGATAGTGCTAGGAGTAGAGGTTCACCACAACAAGGTTAGGTGACACTTGGATAGATTTTGGCTCCCACATACATACTTTTTGATGGATCAGATAGCCGGACACATATATGTACCACTTTTGTATTTTGAGACATGTATCATTATCTTTAAGATGTATACACTGTATATGACATTGACTCAGAGATGTACCTTTTGATATTGTATAGTTGGACATATTTTTTATATCTATATGATGATGCAGCTATATTTGATGATCTTTATATGCAGTCATGTATTCTATATGTTATGGATACATTTTTACTATATGATGTGATGCACATGTTTATCTAATGTAGACTTAGATGTTTATATGATGCTATGTGATCTTATCTAATGCAGACATAGATGCTTATGATACTATGTGACCTAATGCAGATTTAGATGTGCTTATGAGGCTATGTAATCTAATGCAGACTTAGATGTTTTACTTGATATGCCACTAATGTGTAAATGCAAATGGTATCTATATGATTATGCAGTTTATGTGATGCACTTATCTATGTTTTTGATTTTTTCTGTTGACACTATGTGATGATTGCAAAAATGTATATGGATAATCTGATGCACTTAGTATGTATGCAACTAATTTAATCATGTAAATGACTATCTCATGTGATATGATATGTAACTATATGCTATGTTTTTGTGATGTCCAAATGTACTGTATCGACACAGAGATGACATAATGATAGATAGAAGATTGAGTGAAAGAATGACTCGATAGAAAGACTCACAAGCTTCAATTTGTATTGATGCTTTGCATTGTTTGGATCTTTTATTGCATGGTATATGGATGTGTGGATGTATAATGGATGTATGATGGATGCTTTTCTTTTTACATCTTGATGGTACAAGTATTTTGAAGTGCTTGTTTCATCATTGGGCAATTTTTTTGGTACTTTTCTGAATGTTGTAAGTTAATACAAGCATCTAGGTATAATTGAACCGAGATGACATGAGTATCACTTACATGGATTTTGATTTAGCAAGTTAATACAAGCATCAAGGTATAATTAAACCAAGATGACCTAAGTATTTCTTGCATATCAATAGACATGGATTGCCCCCTTTCATGTTAGACCTTTTATGTCCTCGATGATCTTTTGCCAATCATGTCTTTAGACAAGGGTTCACATTACAAAAGTTTAATCCACAAACAAAAAACAAAGAAAATAATCATGCCCCCATCATAGCATCTCTAGCTTTAGGGATCCTTGAGTAGCATAGAAAGACATGATAAAAAAATCAAGACACTGTAATCTAACCTTGATCACAACCACAAAACATTTTTGCATATAGATGTGTTTGTTTCTTGCCATAACTTAGGTAAGATCATTTAGAGTGCTTTAGGTGCTTGCTTTCTTTGCTTTGGATAGGTTTGAGGTGCGTGCATCAAAATTTCTGCTTAAGAGCGAGATTTGTGTGCACTTGCTTTCCTTGCAAAAGGTTCCACAATTCTTGTTGGTAAGACAGACCATAAGGGACTGTCCTAGTGCCTCCTAGTGCCTCGGGGGCTCATTGCTAAATGGCCTTGCCTACGTGATGACGTAGAGGCAATGTAGTTCGGGGTAAACCCTAATGGACCTAAGACCTAGGTGATAGGAAGTGGACATAGAGGATAGAAGGACTAGACACGTGACAGATGGGATAGTGGAGCCTCGGGGGCTTATTTGAATAATGGCCTTGCCTACATGACAACGTAGAGGCAACATAGTTCATGGACTTGGACCATGTGGATACCAATGACAGACACTATGTAAGGCTAACACTGTGGATAGGATACTGGATAAGACCTTGGTTGACAAGTCAACAAAGAGATAGAGTATCAAGCCATGATAGGTTATCGCTAGGTATTTTTATTATGGAATAGATATGGATCAAATGAGACATGAGTGAAGGAAGAATGGACACTAGGTGATTGGTTTCCCAACAATGGAGGAAGCGGTTTATCACAAGTAACACCTATTTACCAAGTTTTCACCACTTGCTTTTATTTGTACAAAAGCTAAAAAGTATACATGACACCCATTTGCTAGGTTTTCATCATGATACCTATCCAAGGCGCCTATTTGCCAAGTTTTGACTAAAGGATGATTTTTTTGTATTTTTCTAATTTTTTGATTTTTTTGTATTTTTCTGATTTTTTGATTTTTTTGTATTTTGTGCCCCACTTACATTGGGGTTCTCTTAGGTATAGAACCGGCGAAGATGCATGTTGTTGATTGTGTCATCAAACAACTCACCTTTTGATGTTGCTAACTGATATGCCCTCGATCCATAAGCAACTACGATCACATAAGGCCTGAGCCATTGGGTTCAAATTTGTCTTTCTTTTCCCAATCCTATTAATTATAGGGGTTTTCTTTAAGTACTAGAACTCCAACTTGAAAGACTCTTGGGCGGACTCTGTGGTTGTAGATTCATGACATCATCTATTGATATGCCTTGAGATGATCAAAGGCTTTATGTCTCCTTTCCTCTAGCAACTCTAGTTCTTACAATCTAGAAACTCTGTATTCTTCATCTATTATGAAACCTTTCAATGACACTCTTAGGGAGGGTAATTTGACCTCAATGGCCAAGATAGCTTTTGAGCCATAGACAAGGGCGTAAGGGGTAGCACCTGTGGGAGTGCATATACTAGTTCTGTAGGCCCACAGAGCAGGATTGAGTTGGATGTGTCAATCACGGCCAGCATTGTTGACTATTTTCTTGAGGAGTTTCAAGATGGTCTTGTTGGATGTTTCTGCTTGGCCATTGCCTTAGGGGTAATAGGGTGTGGAGAAATGGTGTTGTATTTTGAATCGGTCACAAAGTTCTTGGACATCCTAGTTTTTGAAGGGTCTTTTGTTATCCGTGATAATAGATGAGGGAATTCCGTATTTGCAGATGAGGTAAGTAAGGATGAATGAGGAGATTTGTTTACCTGTGATGGTGGTGAGGGGGACAACTTCAATCCACTTGGTAAAGTACTCAGTGGTGGTTATTATGAATTTGTGGTTGTTGGATGAGGGCAGGTAGATTTTGCCTACAAGGTCGAGTCCCCATTGACAAAAGGGCCAAGGTGTCATTAAAGGTCTCAACTCTTGAGCTGGTACATGTATTAGGTTCCTGTGTATCTGGCACTACTTGCACTTCTTCACAAATTGATATGAATTTGTTTCCATGTTCAACCAATAATAACCCAAACGCATGAATTTCTTAGCTAAGGAAGGACCACTAGAGTGTGTTCTGTAGATCCCTTCGTGTATGTCTTGTAAGGCAGTTTGGGATTCTTCTCATTCTAAACAATGGAGTAAAGTACCATCTAGACCATGTCGGTATAGGGTGTCGGCAATAATGGTATAACGAGAGGTTTGTCGTATAAAGGTTCGTCATTGGTTTGAAGATAATTTAGGTGGGAGGGTGTTGTCCTTGAGGTAAGTGTAAACCTTACAATACCAAGGTGAATCAAATCCAACTAATAGGCATATGGAGTGGGTTTCAGGAAGATCATAAGCTAGTTGCCGAATTGATTCCACTAAGAACTCGTACTGTGACTCATTCTCTGGGATTTTGAGGAGAGAGGCAATGTTTTCCATGGCATATGCTACTTTGTTTTCAATGCGAGGTATTTGCTCAAAAGAGATGATCACAAATTATTCCTTAAAGTCCTCGATCATCCATTTGTATGGGACAAGCTTCTCATCTTTGGTCTAGTAATTGTCATTGACCTAATTGATTACTAGTTTAGAATCACCATAGACATGTAGCTCTTTGATTTTCCACTTTGTTACCATTTTGAGACCAATGACTAAGGCCTCATACTCTGCTATGTTGTTTGTGCATGGGAATAATAGACGATAAGACTTCAGTATGGTGTCGCCATGAGGAGTTACGAACAAGATTCCTGCCCCTGATCCATGGTTTGTGTAGGACCTATCAAAGTAGAGTTTCAAGGAATCTGTTGATATATTGAATAAAGATTCATTTGGAAACTCAAATTGCATTGGTGTGGTGTCCTGTAGTGGTTAATCTGCTAACTGATCAGCAATCACTTGCCCCTTGATAGCCTTTCTATCTACATACTCAATGTCGTATTCACTTAGGAGCATTACCCCCTTGGCTAGGTGACCTGTTAGAGCTACTTTGCTTAGTAGGTACTTTAGTGGATCTAGTTTTGCAATAAGTTTGACTAGATGTGCTAGCATATAATGTCAGAGTTTTTGGGAAGCAAAAACTACCACAAGGCATGATCTTTCTATCTGAGAGTATTGCAACTCATAGCCCACCAATGTGTGACTGATGTAGTAGACGGCTTTTTCTTTACCTTCATAATCTTGTTGTGCTAGAATGGCCCCAAGAGCCGTTGGTGTAGCAGATATGTATAGTAACAATGGCTTCCCTTGGATAGGAGGCATGAGAATAGGTGAATTCATAAGATACTCTTTCAGTTTGTCGAATGCCTCTTCATATTTCTCATCCCACCTAAATGGAATGTTCTTATGTAGGAGATGACTGAAGGGTTAACACTTGTCTGCCAATTGTGATATGAACCTACAAATTTCTTGTAGCTTTCCTTGTAGAGATCTTAGTTGAGTAAGATTCTTGGGTGGTGGCATGTCCATAATAGCCTTGACTTTGGCAGGATCCACCTCTATTCCATTTGTCAATATAATGAAGCCTAAGAGTTTGCCTGAGATGACTCCAAACACACATTTCTTTGGGTTCAACCTGACTTTGAATTGTTCTAGTCTCTGAAAGACTTTCTCTAACACATCTAGGTGTGATTCTCTTGTGAGTGACTTTGCATGGATATCATCTACATAATCTTCCATTGTGATGTGCATCATATCATGGAATATAGTGGTCATAGCACGTTGATATGTGGCTCCTACATTCTTTAGCCCAAATGGCATGACATTCCAGCAGAAAGTGCCCCATGGACAAGTAAAATCTATCTTATGCTAGTCTTTTGGTGCTATCCTGATCTGATTGTATCCCAAGAAGCCATCCATGAGAGATAACATGGTATGTCATATTGTTAAGTCAACTATCATATCTATATTTGGTAATGGAAAATCATCCTTGCCGCAAGCTTTGTTTAGATCTCTGAAATCATTGCATAGTCTGACTCGACCATCAGGTTTGGATACTGGTACTATGTTGGAGACCCATTCTAGATAGTCTATAGCTCTAATGAACCCTACATCCAATGGTTTCTTGAGTTCCTCTTTTACTAGCAGTGCAATGTGTGGATGCATCTTTATAAGCTTTTGTTTCCTTGGTTTCACTCCTAGATCTAGTGAAAGATGATGTAGAATCAAATCTAGATCTAACCCCAACATATCTGCATATGACCAAGCAAAATTGACTTGCTTTTTCTTGAAGACTGGTACAAACTTAGTCTTTTCTGGTGGGGTTAGAAACTTAGCAAAGTGAATGATCTTAGGTTGTTCCTCTCTTCCAATGTTAATAGGTTCTGTATGTTCCACAACAATCTGAGACTTGTCCTGGTGTATGTCATTGGGGAGAGTGTCAAGCCTTCCATCGTCAGGTGCCATAGTAGGGTTTTCACCATCAGATGTGTCCTTTCTTTTTGCTATTTTGGGATCTGACACTACCACCGAGCAATTTTCACCATCAGATCTAATTTTTATTTTGATATTTTTGCCACTAGAAGGCTTGGCACCCTCTCCAAAATAAGCCATGGTATTAAGTTCAATGGTGAAGCCAGCTTTATGATCTCCTTTAGGTAGGTGGTCCCTAAGTTCCATTTAGTCAATATAGGCATCATCATTTTGGAACATATCTAGTTGTGGGGTTCCTTGTAGATCCTAGTCAATAAGCTCAGGATGCACAAGGGGGAGGGAGTCGGAGGATAGATCTGATTTTTTGATAGTTTGAATAGATATGCTAGGAGTATTGGTAGGGAGAGTGTTCGGGATGGTACTTTCCTCCAAATTTTTTATTGCCATAGAACTCAAACCTTCCTCGAAAGTTGTATTCTCAGGGATAGGCAAATCAAACTCTAATGGTCTATGCAGTAGTATTTGTCCCTCACAGTAGGGGCTATAAGTTTGAACGGTGTCAACCTCTTTGTCGTCATAGGAATGCTCTGTCAGCTCATCCAACTCATACTCATTGGAATCTACATCACTGTCCTCTTGAAGGGTATGGATCATTTCCACAAGACAAGCATTTGCTTTAGCTTTGCCCTTATCCTTATATCCTAGACCTTTTGTAGTTCTAGCTAATGAGGACGAAGAGGGTTGAATGGGTTCTATAATTCCTTCTTTTCTTAGGCCAATGGGGGCTTGTCCTTCATAACCCATTCTATGTAAGATAGACTCACCTCACCCATAGATTTTCATTGGGAGCCTAGGTGGTTCTTGTTGTGTATTCTCTTCTTCTTTTATGTAGAGCCATTGTAAGATATCTCTTTCCTTTGTTTCATCTGATAGGGTCCCCCATTTTACAAAGGGAGCTATGGGAGGAGCAGGAGGAGCAGATGGCTTTGGAAAATGCTTGGGTCACCCAAAGGATCTAGGAGATAAAGGCATTTTGGCCAAGTTGAGGCTATGCTCGTGGAGTATTCCCCTACTCATGTTTCTTTGATGGTAATTTTCTACTCTTTGGGCTTGGATAAGGAAGCTTCGGAGGTAGAATCATGCTATGGGGTAGGGAATGTAGATACTCTATTGTTGGGTATGATGCAGTCAGGTTTTGAGAGGACAGAGTTGCAATGCTGAAAGGGGTTGGGATCACCTTGGATGGTGACTTGCTTGCTGTTATGAGGGAATTTTATGCATTGGTGATATGTAGAAGGCACAAATTTCATGGCATGAATCCATGGTCTACCTAGGAGAATATTATAGGCTAGCTCCCTATCTAGGACTTGGCACACGTCTTTTATCACCGGTCCCACTTGTATGGGTAATACCACTATTCCTTTGGTAGTTATCTCCTCTTCATCATAGGCTTTGATAGTAATCTTCTTCCTTGGATCAACTACATTTTCAAAGAACCCCAATGTAAGGACTAGCTTGAGCATGCAAATATTTAAACCGGCTCCCCCATCAATGAGAGCCCTCTTGATGTAGTGCTTATGGATGAAGGTGACGATATGTAAGGGGGTGTTATGAGGCTGAGACACTGAGAGGTCATCTTGTTCAGTTAATGATATGGTACTAGAGGAAGTGAGACTTCCTACCATGGCTTGAAACTTCTCTTGGGCCAAGTTAGTGGGTACAGTTGTTTCCACCAAGGCTTTATCGAGAATCTCTTTGTGGGAAGGAGATAAATGCAACAACTCTAAGATAGAAATGTGGGTAGGAGTCTTCCGTAGTTGGTCTACGACACTATACTGATGGGAGTTGGACTGAGAAGGTAATGACCTTGGAGGAAGGGTACTCAACATGACCTTACCATTGTGGGTGATGATGTTGCAATCAATTTTTTTGGGTCCTAATTGTTGGTTAGATGTAGTCACATTGATTTGTGGGATATGCTCTGATATGCAATTGATGGTATAATCTAATGGTACATTGTGTAATTGGCATTACTATTCCCATTATTCTAATTTTGCTTATTGCGGTTGTTGTTGTTGTTTTTGTTGTTGTTGTTATTATACGACTTGTCGTGATTGAGAAGTGGATCTTTGTAAGCCACATGCGTCTCATTAGAAGTATGTTGTTGAGCACCTCCTTGATTTTGATCAAGTATGTCTTGAATAACATGTTTGAGATAGATACAATTGTTGGTTGTATGTCCTCTTCCTCTATGATACTCACAAAAGTCAGTGTCTTTCCAATAGTGAGGTTTTATTTGAGGTTCATAATTGCTTGTTGGTGGTAGAGTGATTTAATTGTTGGCCAATAGCTTCCTTAATGCAAATTCTTGGGACTCACCCAGCGATGTTGATGCAGCACTCAACATTCACTCAACAGAATTGTGCCATTAAACATGAGAGACAAAAATTTGGAAGCTGAAACATAACCAAATTTCTATTCCTCAACTCTGCCGCTACAATGAGAGAAAAACTCTCTTATATCTAAGAAAACAAAAAAACAAAAAATTACCTTTTTTGGCAGATTTCGACAATTGTCAGATTTTGCCATTTTAGGTAATTTTACAATCATATCTTGAGAATCCAGTTTTTTCCCAAAAAGCGCATAAAGCTAAGGTAGGACGAAAAACCAACTAACATCCTAAATTTGAAACATGAGTTTCGAGTTATTAAAAAAAGCAACTTTTAAAAAACTAGAAAAAAACACTAATTTGCTATTTTGAGGGCCAAGATGAAAGTTTGAAGCCCCGAAAAAGTGCCAAGACGAGGTCCAACCCGCTAGGGCAGGTTGGGAAACCACTGGCCACCTCATAACACATCCACCTGTAAAATTTCGTAGAAAACCCACATCCGAGTCAAAAGTTATGACCTCCGGAAGTCCCTGCATCATTCTCCTCTGGTTGAAAAGAACGCAGCTCCTGCAAGTGAGTGTCTTCAAACTGCTGCCATTGGACAGGATCTAACCTCTGCATTTCCCACTCTGTAATCCATGTGCTATCTGTTGGTGGCAATCCTTCCCACTGTACTAAATACTTGTTGTAACGCCCGTGCCGAGTGGAGATAGTGTTCTTATCAAGAATCTGTGCAATCTTATCTTTCTTCTTATGGGGAATGTGGTTGTGCCATGACACCTCTGGTTGACTATCTTCAGCATCATCCTCACCATGGAAGGCATATAAATCAGAAATATTAAACACGGGAGAAATAGCGAGATTATCTGGTAAACTGACCTCATATGCATTATCATTGATCTTCTTTGTAATTCTGCAAGGACCAATTTTCTTGTACTTCAACTTGTGATATGTTCCAGTAGGAAACCGCTCTTTTCTCAAATATACCATCACTAAGTCACCTTCACTGAATGTCTGATGTCGCCGACTAGGATCCACTGAATTCTTATACCTCTCATTACTGTCCTGCAACTTCTGTCTCACTGCTTGCTGCAACTGTTGAAGGTGTTCTGCAAATGCTTCCCCATCATCACTGACCCAATCTTTCATTGGTAGCTGTACCAAATCTAGAACACCCTGAGGATTCCTACCATACACAATCTGGAAAGGGGACTTTCCTGTTGATCGGTTAACAGAACTATTATAGGCAAATTCGGCCTGGGGTAATGCCAAATCCCATTGTTTTGGCTTTTCTCCAACAATACACCTCAGCAAATTTCCCAGACTCTGATTAACTACCTCTATTTGCCCATCTGTTTGAGGATGATAGGCACTACTAAACTGTAACTTGGTCCCCATTTTCTTCCATAAAGTCCTCCAGAAATGACTGAGGAATTTGGTATCCCTGTCAGAGGTAATAGTCTTTGGAACACCATGTAGTCTAACAACTTCTGAGAAAAATAACTCTGCTACCCTCGTTGCATCATTAGTCTTCTTACAGGAAATAAAATGAACCATCTTGGAGAACCTATCAACAACTACAAAAATGGAATCATTACCTCGTTGAGTATGTGGAAGTCCCAACACAAAGTCCATGCTCAAATCTGTCCATGGTGCAACTGGTACTGGTAAGGGCATATACAATCCTGTATTCTGTGAATGTCCCTTAGCCACTTGGCAGATTCTACACCTTGTTACATACTTAGTTATATCCCTTTTCATCTTTGGCCAGTAATATTTATCTTCTATCAAGGCTATTGTCTTGTCCTTGCCAAAATGTCCAGCCAACCCACTACTATGAAATTCTCTGATAATGTTGTCCCTCATAGAGTGAGCCGGTATGCATAGTTGTTTTCCTTTAAATAGATACCCATCTTGCATAAAATATTCACCCCTAAAGTGATCCAAGTTACCAGATATTGGTGCCTTCAATTGTTCCACAATCTCCCAAAAATCATCATCAGACTCATACAAATTTTTGATGGCATCAAAACCAACCACCTCAGCTTCCATTGTGGTCAAAAGTGCAACACGCCTACTTAACGCATCTGCAACCTGATTTTGTTTTCCAGACTTATGCTTCAACACAAAGTTGTAACCCTGCAAGAAAGAGACCCACTTGGCATGCCTACTATTCAACTTTTTCTGTGTGTTCAAGTACCTCAGTGCAATATGATCTGTAAACAATACAAACTCCTGGGGAACTAGATAATGTCGCCAATGCCTCAATGCTTGGACAATTGCATAAAATTCCAAATCATAAGTAGAATAATTCTTTCTCACTGCATTCAGCTTTTCACTAAAGAAAGCTATAGGTTTGCTAGCTTAGCTAAGTACGGCACCTATTCCTACATGGGAGGCATCACATTCTACTTCAAATACTTTATCAAAATTTGGCAATGCAAGTATAGGTGCTTCTGTTACCTTTTTCTTCAAGTACTTAAAGCTCTCCTCAGCATCCTTGGTCCATACAAACTCCCTCCCTTTGGTGCAATCTGTTATAGGAGCTACAATACTACTGAAATTGCGAATGAACTTTTGATAGAAAGTGGCCAAGCCATGAAAACTTTTTACCACTGTGATGCTGCTTGGACTAGGCCATTCTAGGATTGCCCTGACCTTTTCTGGATCCATTCTGACACCATCTTTAGAAATGACAAAGCCTAAAAAAACCAAACTATCCTGCATGAACCTACACTTTTTCAAATTGGCATAGAGCTTCTCCTTCCTTAACACACCAAAGATGATCCTCAAGTGTTGTAGATGCTCTTCTCTGCTGTTACTAAATACCAAAATATCATCAAAATAAACTACCACAAACTTACCAATGTAAGGGCGTAGTATAGTGTTCATCAATCTCATAAATGTGCTAGGTGCATTTGATAACCCGAATGGCATAACCATCCACTCATATAATCCATCTCCAGTCTTAAAGGCTGTCTTCCACTCATCCCCTTCTCGAATCCGAATTTGGTGGTAGCCGCTTCGTAGGTCGATCTTGCTGAAATATTTAGCCCCTGCAAGGACATCCATCATGTCCTCCATACGAGGTATAGGAAACCGATACTTGATGGTAATCTTATTAATTGCTTTGCTATCAGTGCACATCCTCCATGTTCCATCTTTTTTTGGGGTTAACAATGCAGGTACAGCACATGGGCTCATGCTCTCTCTCACCACACCTTTACTTAGGAGTTCTGTTACTTGCTTATTCATCTCTGCATGTTGTGTTGGATTCATCCTATAAGCTGCTTGGTTGGGTAGAGTTGCTTCTGGAATCAAATCAATATGATGCTGAATATCTCTCTTTGGCGGTAGACCATCAGGCAATTCATTAGGTAAAACATCAACAAATTCTTTCAATAGCTCGGCTACTTCTGGGGGAACTGAAATGTCTTCCTCTTCACCTTTTTTCACTACTAATGCATAGCAACACCCTGTCACCTTCATTTCTTTAACAAGATCTCTTTCAGACAACATGGTCTCACCTTTTCCTTCATCCTTGAGAGGCAATAAAATCACCTTAGCGCCATCTTTCCAAAAGGTGTATGTGTTTTTCTCTCCATCATGCATAACTTTCCTATCATACTGCCATGGCCTTCCCAATAACACATGACAGGCATCCATTAGGACAACATCACACCATATCTCATCTTGATAGATCTTCCCTATGCTAAACTTAATTAGGCATCTTTTATCAACAGTGACTTCATTTCCCTTTTTAAACCATGCAATGCGATACGGATGAGGATGTTTTTCACAGTGTAAATTCAATTTGTCTACCATTTCTTTAGAAACCATATTTTCACAACTACCTCCATCAACAATGACTTGACATACCTTGCCACCCGAAGTGCATCTGGTTCTGAAGATATTGGTTCGAAGCCATGAACCATCAGAGCTTTTGGCTTGTGTTTTCTCCTTCTCTGGAATCACCATTGCTCTTCTCATCATGAGACTTTCTCCCACATCTGGTGGAACCTCCAGTTCTGTCCCTTCCACTTCATGCTGCATTTGAATCATGTTCATCCTAGGTTGTCCTCCTTGATTTCTTTCTTGCATGTTATAATTGGAGCATTCAAATGCCCTATGACCTTCTTCTCCACATCTGAAACAAGTGAAAGGCCTTCTCTGGTTTTCCCATCCTCTACCACTACCATAACCTCTACCTCTTTGAAATCCCCTTCCTCGTTCTTGATTCAGAGGATCTTGCCGAGTGTCTCCTTGTTTTTCCACACCATGGGATGACTCTCCCCTGCCATAATTTGAACCTCCTCGAAATGGGGTTGATGTACCCCTTCTTCCTCCTCTATTCCTCTGATGATACTGTCTGTTTTGTTTTTCTTCAGCCTTTAGAGCCAATTGGTAAGCGTCTTCCATATTGTTGAGTCGATGCATGCTCAATTCATCTTGAATAGAAAATTTCAGGCCATTCACATATCTAGCAGCCATTTGTGCATCAGTTTCTTGATGCTCTATACGTATAGACAGTGTATAAAACTCATTTGTATAATCTTGCACAGAAGAGAGGTTCTGCTTTAAATTTTGAAACCTACGAAAAAGGGTTTGCGCATAATCTATGGGCAAAAAATTTTCTCTCAACTTCTTCTCCATTTTATTCCATGTCCTGATCTTATCCTTACCTTTCCTTGTTCGTTCCTTTTGAAGATGATCCCACCAAATCATTGCATGACCCTTTAATTTGGTGCATGCAAATTTTACCTTCTTCTCCTCTGTCATGGATTTCTATTCAAAAAATTTTCTCATGCCATTCAACCAGTCTATCAACTCCTCTGGTTTAAGACTACCTGCATAATCTGACACATCTACCTTGATCCCTTCATTTTTCCCTTCTAAGGCCCTGAGCATCCTCTCTTCAAAACTCATGCCTTCTAATTCTTCTTCTTCATGTTCTGTATCTTGATTTGTAGCTCCTTGACCTATCTCTTCATCAGATTCGTCTCCTCCTCTACCCAGTCTTTGGGTTTCCATCCGTGTTGTAAGTTCTGCTATTTGCCTTTGCAGATTTTGCATTTCTCTATGCATCTGGGCAAGACCGCCTCTTCCTCTTCCTCTCCCAGCCATCTTCCTGCTCTGATACCAAATGATGCAGCACTCAACATTCACTCAACAGAATTGTGCCATTAAACATGAGAGACAAAAATTTGGAAGCTGAAACATAACCAAATTTCTATTCCTCATCTCTGCCGCTACAATGAGAGAAAAACTCTCTTATATCTAAGAAAACAAAAAAAACAAAAAATTACCTTTTTTGGTAGATTTCGACAATTGTCAGATTTTGCCATTTTAAGTAATTTTACAATCATATCTTGAGAATCCAGTTTTTTCCCAAAAAGCGCATAAAGCTAAGGTAGGACGAAAAACCAACTAACATCCTAAATTCGAAACATGAGTTTCGAGTTATTAAAAAAAGCAACTTTTAAAAAACTAGAAAAAAACACTAATTTGCTATTTTGAGGGCCAAGATGAAAGTTTGAAGCCCCGAAAAAGTGCCAAGACGAGGTCCAACCCGCTAGGGCGGTTGGGAAACCACTGGCCACCTCATAACGCATCCACCTGTAAAATTTCGTAGAAAACCCACATCCGAGTCAAAAGTTATGACCTCCAGAAGTCCCTGCATCAGATGTGAACTTTCACCTTGTATTGGAGTTGTACTATGGTCTTGGCTCCCAAGAGAATGTTTTGTTGGGCGTAACATTGCTTGTCTCTCCTTTGAGAGTGAATATCGATTGTTGTTTGGGAGCCGCCACCTTGGCATCAACTACTCCATCATTGATGACATTTTTATTCTTATTCTAAAACTTTGATTTGTCGGTCATGTAGTTGGAGGTAGGTGTGTCCTTGTATAACTTAATTGGCCCCTTGGCAATCATAGCTTTCTCGATGAACAATCTCATTTCAATGACCTTCGAAAATGAGGTAGGGCATTGAATTTGTATTTGGTAGCTTAGATCAAAGTTGAGGTTGTGGACAAACATCTCCATTAATTGCTTCTCAGGTACATCATATGAGCATTTGCTTGCTAGTTGTCTTCACCTTTGTAGGAAGGAGGTGAATGATTTGCCACTCTTTTGCTTGGTATTGCATAAGTCAAGAATGGAGACTTCGTGTTCAATGTTGTACGAGAAGTGCATGATGAATTTGTTGACTAACTCATCAAAAGTTTTAATGCCTGGTGGGAGCCGTGAGAACTACTCCATGGCTTGACTACCTAGAGATCTAAGGAATAGCCTCATTAAAAGTCTCATTGTGAGCTACTTCCATACATGTGGCATTGAATTCCCTAATGTGATCTTTAAGGTCCCCTTTTCCTTTCTATTTGTCAAACTTAGGAACTTTGAATCGAAAGGGGAATGGTACCATGTTCAAACTTTTATCAAAGGGGTACGATGCAATATCTTCCAAGGAGTATGTTTTAGTGTTTGTACCCATCTTAAGATCCATCATTTGTTGCGTTAGACCCTTGATTTGTTTCCTCATTTCTTCCATAGGTGTGTTTGGGTCTATGAGCTTCTTTCCTTTGTCCTCACCAGTGTGGTGTTCATGATTATCCTCTACGGTCTCTTTGAGTTTGCTAAGATCGAAATCAGCAGGGAGCTTAAGTCCAAGATTTGCAATATGAATAAAATACTTGTGAGGGTCCTCATGGAGGACTTTCTCTAGAAAGCATTGGAATTTCTATTCTTGGAGGTGTCCTTGATAATCTTCGTGAGAGATTTCCTCATCAATATCATTAGGGGTTACAATACAGTTAGATGACCTAGCCATTTCAAGTTGCTTTTGGTATTGAGATCTAGTAAGAACCATGCAAGGTGACATGGGATGCGGTGGGATGAAACTAGAGATTTTGGTAAGATGCTAGTGGAGACTGCTGAGGATAGGATACTTATGACAAGATTTGGACAAGGGACTCTCTTGATCAATGATTCCAAGTAAGACGACCGATACAAGATGATAGCCACTAGTAAGGGTACTTGATACCTATCTTATTGTGTAGGGACTAGACATGCACCAAGACCACTAGCAAAGTATTGTGACTTACTAGGGTTACTTGAATCCAAAATGATCCGAAAAAGGGGCCTATGCTAATTTGATATGGGATACTTTGACTTTGCCTAGGAAGACATGGTAGAAGGTGGATGAGATGACTGACGAAAGAGAGGGTATGCTATGGAGTGGATGGGAAAAAGTGACTGCAAGGTGAAATTTGATCTCAGAATCCTGAACAAGATTGATGGGTACCCAAAAATGGCAAAATTTTCCTCTCAAAGACTATGGAAGTACTCACTATTGTGCATGCACTAGAACAAATGCATAGCATAAACTGGTAAATGCATGAAAAGTTGGTACAGATGCACAATACTGGTAAATTTCAAATGCACAGTAACATGTGGTAAAAGTGCAATAGGTCAGCACAGATGTGCAGCAAGTCGGTACAAATGCGCAGTAAAAAAAGATAAATGCGCCACTCTAGTTTTTCAGTGTTTTTGCAATTTTTTTGGCAATTTTTCTGATGTTTTTTGTATCTTTGGCTGTAAGAAGGTCTTTTTGATCTGATTTTCTTTTAGTTATGGCAAGAAGACACAGCAAGCACAAATAATGTTTTCATGGTTTTTTTAATTTTTTTGTGATTTTTTTGACTCTTTTTTGGACTAAAAGAAAGCAAGGACAATCCTAGGTTTCAAAGGAAAATATAAAACCAAATTCTCACTATCTCTAGTGAAGTATCTTCGGGAGGTGATAATCGCCCTTCCCTGCACTGACTTACAGGGGTTTTTGGCCACTAAGACAAAGGTGTTTAATAAAGGCAACCATTTGAGTGGTTATACATGCAGAAGCACTACTCTCCATTATGAAGTCTCCTAGCCTACAAGGGTTGCGCCTTGGAGGGTTTTGGGGGAGGTTGGTTGTCAATATAACACAACTACACTCATTGTTTGAAGATTTCACTCCAAACACAATTTATTTATAGTGGATTGGTAGGGCTTGGCATCTAGCCTGTTACCACTTAGGGTCGTTCCTACTTGGATGAACGGTATCCAAGAGCAGGCCCCTCTAAAGGAAAAATACATGCGAAAATGATATGTCTAGTATTTTGGTCACCCAAGATAGGGGAGAGCATAGGCCTTGTATCATTCCCAAAACATAGAAGATGGTGGTTCTTTTCCCCTAGCTAAAATGAGAAAACTAGATGAGCTATCTACTTGGGCAAGCATAGAAATTTGTTAACTTTGAAGTGATAACAAGATAGCAATGGTTCAATTTTACCCAAATAGCAATGATGTGTTCAATTTTACCCAGATAGCAGTGATTTGTTAACTTTGAAGTGATAACAAGATAGAAATGGTCTAATTTTACCAAGATAGCAATGAGTTGTTAACTTTGAAGGATAGCAATATAGCAATGATTCAATGATATGCAAGATAGGAATGATTCAATTACTGCCTTCCTAGTTAAGACTATGTGAGATTTGCATGAACATCCATTTTACTTTCCTGTAAGAAATCAAAGTGTGATTTAACAAGTGCAACTATATGATTCTAAGCCAGTACCTAGCATGCAAATAGATCAAGAGTGTTCCTGCAAAAAGATGTTAGTGTTAGCAAAAACTTCAAGGAAAACCCTAAAAATCACTGCCTAGATTAGATGCGCAACTTCAGATCTTGAATGTGCAGAAACAGATCTCAGAAGTGCCGTAGTACATATGTGCTAAGACAGAGGTCAAAAGTGCAAGAAAATAATATATATGTGCCAAACTGACAGATGCATCGTATTAGAGGGTATATGCACCAGAACAAAGTCTGTATGTGTTGAAAGAATGTATGTGCTGGAATAGATAGTAGATGCATGTTAGGATGTGTCATATGCATGGTTTCCTCCTGTGTATGGCTTTCTAAAACACAAAAACTTAGTTTTTGGGTTAAAAATTGCAGCTAGGCCCCACGGTGGGCACCAAAAATGTTAAGGGAAAATTGGATCCAAATGAATAATCAATATCAATTATACCCAAAACTCAATGAAATAATAAACAAAAGAGATCAATCAAACAATGAACAATACAAAGCAAACCTCCTTTAATTCTCATCTTCCATTGATCGCCTATCACAAATGATCTTATCTATGAATATGGCCCTCAGAAGGTGCACTTCCTTGCTATGATTCCAAGATGTCAATTGGGAATGGTTATGATAGTTTCACCATGAAGAGGAGCTTCATAGTAATGATAGTAGTGTGTAGTAACAAGTGTGATCACAAGCAATGAAGGAATTGGTGCCAAAGGCACACTGTTATTCCTGCAGAGTAACAATACTAAAAGCTTGGATGAATGAAATGGAAGAACATGGTTCAATTTATAGACTTGAGAAAGAGAAGAGATCAATGGTTGAGAAGAAATGAGAAGATCAACGGTTGAGAACAGTTGAGGAATGTGTGTGAATAAGAAGAAGACATGTGTCTTGCTATATTTTGCATGAGAGGAATTAATAAAATAGAAGAATGAGTTAATTGAAGAGATTAAATCAATTAAAAGACTATATTAATTAGTTAAGAGAATAGAACTAGAGAATGGAAATTGCATGAGGATGAGAAGATATTTTAGCTCAATTAAATATTTAGAATATTCAATTGCATGTGCACAAGGATTGAATTATATTTAAAGATAACTCAATTTAGAAGAGATGGACAACTTAAATAAATATTTGATTTATTTAAATTTAGAGAAGATATTATTGGAAGAAACAATTAAATAATTGATATTATTTAATTTAGAATGAATTTGGAAGAACTAATTAAATAATTGGTATTATTTAAATTGTTGGAGGAATTAGAAGAATTTAGGAATTTTAATTAAATAAATTGATTTTATTTAATTGTTGGGAGAATATGAATCAAATAAATAAATTTGTTTATTTATTTATTGATAGAGGAATTAGACTTAAATAAATATTAAGAATATTTATTTGGACAGAGTCGTGCCAATTTTAGCCATATACACTTAGTATTGCCACCTCTTCTCACTAGACTTTAGATTTTAGAGATAAATCATTTTCCCAATAGTTTTTGTTAAAATTTTCTCATATAGACTTAGGAAAAACTAAAATTTGTCCAACATGAAAAATAATACTTTGTTTTGATTGATTTACTAGAGATAGATTAATCACTGGATAAAAAACTCAATACAATAGTACTGCCAAAGGCAAGTACTAATAAACATGTTTGGATATTTAACTGTCCACTATTTACTTTTTAAGTGTTAATTACATTGTCTATTATTTTTATCCTCTTCCTTGTGATGGTCAATGCAAAAAATCTTTGTACAAATTTTTCCAAAAAAAAAATTATATTTATTAGATTGACTGTAGAAATAACATGTCTTTAATTAGACTGTCATCAATTTTGAGAGACTTACAGAGGATGGAAAATGATTAATGTTACCCTTTTAACAATTTTCTCCAGCTGCTTATTCAAAAAATTTAGGAATTTGGACCCGCTCTTTCTAAAGGTTGTCAACGCGCTTCCCTCTTCATCTAGTTTCTGAGGTACCTAAGAAGATGCGCTGGCATTTTCAAGCTAGTTAGACTACAAATGATAACAACAAACATAGGCTAAAGACTTTTTTAAAGCACGGAAAGCCAAAGGTAAGTTTCATTTGAATCTTTGAAGTCGTTATAGAACTCTGGCGTCTCGACCTCATCATGCACAACTATTGGTGTTGGAGGTGGCGATAGCTCTTGAATAGTTGAAACTTGATCACCGCAACCCACTTCTAGGGATACTTCAGTTGCATGTGGAAATACTTCATTTCCCACCTCCAAAATGTCAGAAATAGTTATTTCACCACTCATGGTGTATTCAAAGATTCAAGGCTACAACGGGGGAAATTAGAAAAATGTCTAATGGAAATGAAGCTGAACTTAAGGATTTAAATAACTTCATTATACTGAAAGATTAATAAAAATAGGATAAATATTTATTAGTTTTTGTTGTGATTATTATTGACTATTTGATTATTGAAATAAATGATATTTAAGTACAACAAAATAAATTTAAATTTGTATTAACAACAAGAATTTAATAAATCTCTTTAAATTTGCTAATTGAATTTAAGGGCTTTGGATTCTTTCATACTAACATGACACATAAGTGAAACAAAAATGAAAATAAAGTGGGAGCATTGAGATTACAATCATTCATTTTGGTCCATGTGTCTTTCATGGAAATTTCAAAAAAGCCAAAAGTTCACTGTTGCGGGAAATAAATTGGGCATATAAGCCATACTTCTAGAAAGTCTGACTAGTTGATGGGTTTGTACACAGTGCTTTGTTTGTGGAAACTTTCATCTCTATTTAAAACATTTTATTTTATTTTTTTACTTTCATCTCTATTTAGACCTTTTATTTTTATTTTTTTAAGTTTTGTTTGCATATTAAATTGGTTTGTAAGGGAGAGGGCCTAGTTGTCACCCATGTCCCAATACCCTCTATGTTTTTATGCACCCTACCCCCCAATAATTTTTAAAAAAGAACCATTACATGTAAAAAGAATACCTATTAAATTACCACAAATGCACCAATACATGTTCACAACTCCATGTGTAGTTTACCATTGCAAAAAACCAACACACATGCTCTTCCGCTTGTATTTACAAGCCAGCTTGATGCAAATTGGAGAACTTCCAATTTAAACATATACTTGTATACGCCTAAAAATGACACAAATCATCCTAAATAAATATTCTAAATATTTATTCCATTCTTCTATTAATTAAATAAATATTCCAAATTTATTTAATCAATTCACTATCTCACAATTAAATAAATTCTATTTATTTAATTAAAATTCTTCTAATTGTCCTACACAATTAAATAATCATAAATTATTTAATTAATCCAAATTCCTCTATCCTAAGTTCTAAATTCAAAAATCCACCTCACCTTGTCCACCTCATCAGGTTGCACATGTAATTAAATATATTTAATATTTAATTGCCTTATTTTCCCTCACCCACATGGCCTATTTCTTCTCCAATCAGAGGTCAGTTAACCAATCAATCAAATCTATTAACTAACCTGTCAGTTGAGTCAAATCCTCAATCAATCTAGTCAGTTCCACAATCCACTCTTCTAACTGATCAATCAAGTCTGTTAACAGACCAGTCAATGGAGTTAACTCTCCAATCAGTTTTGTCACATCCCACCTTTCATGATGGAGCTGGGACACTTGTCACATTTCCACTGGTTGCACATTCCTCAACCATTCTCAGCCGTCGATCTTCACATCTCCTCTCAACTGTTGATTCCTATTGTTCCAAGTCTATAAATGAAGCTTCATCCCTCCATTCTAATCATCCAGGCTTTTGACATCGTTACTCTGCAGAAATATCACCAGCACGCCTTTGGCACCCACTTGTCATCTACAAGCTTGAGATCACCATTGTTGCATTGGAGCTCACCTTCATTGCATATCACACCATAGCCATTCACCATCGACTTCCTCAAACAGCTTTAAAATATTGCACTCTCTGAGGGCTCATCTCATCTGCGAAAGGACGATTCGTGATAGGCGAACAACAGAAGTTTTGAAACGGAAGAGGTTTACTGTGTTTGTTCATTGCTTTGTTTATTTGGATCTTCTTTGTTTCTCCATTCTGTTGATGTTTGGGTCATCTATTATTCATTTGATTGATCACTATTTTACCCTCACATTTTTGGCACCCACCGTGGGGCCGTTGCCCCTTTATTTCACCATTTTTGAGCCTTTTTGAAGGCAGGTTCCATACAGGTCCCGCAGAGTCACGCACAGATTAGTTCGGCGCATCTGTTCATTTTTACGGTGCTTTTGAAGACTGTTAAGGCGCTTTTGAAAATCCTACGCATCTGTGCATTCTTGCTGCGCTTTTACAGACTGTTACGGCGCTTTTGTTAAAACTGCGCATTTGTTAACTGTTACTGCGCTTTCATATAATATCGCTGCGCATATGTTATAACTGCGCATCTATTGACTGTTACGGTGCTTCTGAAGATTGTTGCTGCGCATACATTAAAACTGCGCATTTATTCATTTTAACGGCGCATACGTTCAAAACTATGGTGCATTCGTTAATACTGCGCTTCTGTTGATCACTTCTGCGCATCTGATCAATGAAGCTGCGCATTTGTAACTAGCTCAGGTTTTAGTACTTTTCTAGAGGATTTCGCTAACGCTAACCCTTTTGCAGGTGTTTGCTGGAGCGGTTTTGCAGGATAGGCTCAGGTTTAGTTACATGTAGTTGCATCTAACTAGCTCACATTTCATTCTCTGGGAAAGAGTAAAATGGTTGTTCATTACAAATCTTCATCTAGTCTTAATTAGGGAGGAAGTAACTGGTTTATTTCATGCTTGCATTGCAAACAAATTCCAAGTTATTGCTATCTAAGATTTAAAATTGAACTCATCACTGATCTTGCAGTTAAAATGAACCATTGCTATATCGTGAGACCTGAATTTCAAAGTTAACAATCTCGTGCAACGTGGACTTAAAATTGAACTCACAACTGCTTTTTGAAGTTAAAATGAACCATTGCTATATCATGAGACCTGAATTTCAAAGTTAACAATCTCGTGCAACGTGGACTTAAAATTGAACTCACAACTGCTTTTCTGGGATTTAAAATTGAACCACTGCAATATTGTTGAAATCACTTCAAAGTTCTGTTTGAGTAGCTTAGCCCATTTAGTTTTTATCTTTTAACTAGGGTGGATCAATCAGTGTATTCTGTGCTTGCGAATGACAATAGGCTTATGCTCTCCCCTCTTCTGGGTGATCAGAGTGCCAGACTTCTCATTCTATTTGTTTAAACTTTAGGAGGGGCCTGTCCTTGGATGCACGCTTGTCCAAGCGGGAACGACCCTGAGTGGTAACAGGCTAACGCCAAGCCCTACCGAGCCACTTAAAATAAATTGTGCTTGAGGTGAAAACCTCCTGCAATGAGTGCTGTTATGTTACACCGACGGCCAACCTCCCCCAAAACCCTCTCAGGCGTAACCCTTTGAGGCTGGGAGACTCCATAACGGAGAGTAGCGCCACCGCACGTGTAACCACTTGAACGGTTGCCCGAATTAAATACCTCTTGTTTTAGTGGCCCAAATCCCTTATAATCCATTTCTCGCCTAGGATTTTGTGCTTGCTTTTGTCCAAAATAGAGTCGAAAAAACTACAAAAACAATGGAAAACTACAAAACATTCTTTGTGCTTGTCATGTTTTCTTGCTAAATTTATTCATAATATCAGATCAGGAAGACCTTTTCCAGCCAAAGAATACCAAAAACAGAGAAAAATCCTAAAAATTTGCAAAAAAATACCAGAACTACACATATATCCGTTTCTGCGGCGCATATACAGCGACTTGCTGCGCTTTTGCACCGACTGGCTGCGCATACATACCTTTCTGCTGCGCATATACACATTTTTGCTACGCTTTTACAGCGACTTGCTGCGCATATACACCGACTTGCTGCGCATATACTTTTCTGCTGCGCATTTACACACTGTTGCTGCGCATACATACTTCACCAGAGCGGCGCATATACAGTGACTTCCGGCGCATTTGCCCATTCTTGCTGTGCATCTGTTTCTGCGCATGTGTGATAGTGAGCACCTGCCCTATTTTTGAGAAATTTTCGTCAACTGTTCAGAGTACCCATTTCAGCCTAGTTTCATTTTCTGAGGTCAGAATCAACCTTGCAGTCAATTTTCATCCATTTCACCCATTTCTCTCTCTTTCGACGGTCGTCCCAGTCACCTTCTGTCCTAGTCACTCTTGCCCCAACGTCATTCTGTCCCATACCGATTCGACATAGGTCCTTCTTTGTTTCATTAGTGAATTCACGTAAGCCTAGTAGGTCACAGTACCTTTTGCTAGTAGTCTTGTTGAACGACTAAGCCCTACACAGTGAGACTGGTATCGACTACCCTTGCTAGTGGCTAGAGTCTTGTGTCAACCGTCTTACCTGAAGTCATTGAGCGAGAGAACCCTTTGTCCAAGTCTTGTCCTAGATATCCCATTCATTACAGTCTTAGTCGACACCTTGCCAAAATTTCTAATCCTAGTCCATTTCATCCCACCCCACCTTGCATGGTTCTTACTCGATCCCAGTACAACAAGCTAACTGAAATGGCTGACTCTTCCGATCACATCGCCCCACCACGCGATGACGATAAAGAAATTTATCGTGAAGAATTAGTGGCACACATGCAAGATAGCAAATTCCAACGCCTAGTGGAGAAAGTGCTCCTTGAGGACCCCACCAAATATTTCCATCATCTTGCTAGTCTCGGAATCAAACTCCCCGCAGACTTTGACATTAGCTCCATCATGGAAAATGCAGACAATGAATGTGAGAGGGACACAAATGACACAGTCCCAAATGCACATGAGAGAGGCACAAATGACACGGTCCCCCAGGCCAATGAGAGAGGAAAACAACCCATTGACCAAAATGCTCCTATGGCGGATGTGAGACAACAAATTGAGAATCTAAAGCTAGAAATCTCCAACCTTAAGATCGGCACAAGTTCCAAGAACTACTCCTTGGAAGATATAGCACCATACCCCTTTGACAGAAGTTTGGTCATGAAACCATTCCCCTTTCAGTTCGGAATCCCGAAATTTGACAAATACAAAGGGAAGGGGGACCCTAGAGATCATATCCGGGAATTCACTGCATCATGTTTAGAAGTAGCTCACAACGAGACCTACTTAATGAGACTATTCCCAAGATCTTTAGGAGGTCAAGCTATGGAGTGGTTCTCGCGCCTTCCACTAGGAATCAAAACTTTTGATGAACTTGTCAATAAATTCATAACGCACTTCTCTTACAACATAGAACACGAAGTATCTATGCTAGACCTATGCAACACCAAACAAAAAGGTGGTGAGTCTTTCGCCACCTTCTTACAACGATGGAGACAGCTAGCTAGTAAGTGTTCTTACGACATGCCTGAGAAACAACTATTGGAAATGTTTGTCCACAATTTGAATCCCGATCTTAGCTATCAGATTCAGATACAATGCCCTACCTCATTCACCAAAGTCATTGAAATGGGGCTATTCATTGAGAAAGCTATGATCGCTAAAGGAACTCTCAAGCTCTACAAGGACACACCTCCTTCCAATTACACAACTGACAAGTCAAAGTTTTGGACCAAGAACAAGAATGTGGTCAACGATGGAGTAGTGGATGCCAAGGCGGCAGCCCCTAAACAACAACCCATATTCACTCTTAAGGAAGAAGCAAATAATGGTGCACTCAACAAGCCACCCCCTTGGGAATCTAGACCTTGGTTCAATTCAAATCCAAGGAGAAAATTCACGCCGTTAGGAGAATCTCAAGAGTCTGCTCTCAGGAAGTTGTTGGCTAACAATGAAATTTCTCTACCGCCAACAAGTGACTATGAGCCTATAGTCAAACCTCCCTATTGGAAGGACACAGACTATTGCGAGTATCATCGAGGAAGGGGGCACACAACCAATAATTGCATCCGTCTTAAGAACGTCATACAGGATATACTGGATCAGAATCAGGGAGGGACACAACAGCATACCTCCAATGAATCTCATGTGGCCTACCGGGATCCTCTCCTAAACCACAACCGGCCGTATAACAACAATCACAACAGTGGTCACCACAACAATGGTCACAATGGCAACAACTCCAATGGCCATAACAATAATGACAACAATCGCAACAGGCCAAACCAGAATAGTGGATCGAGTAATGCTAACTATGCAAGCGTTCCCTTTGAGTACACCATTAACTGCATTTTTGAGCATGTTCCGCAAGTCAACGTCATATCCCCCAACCAACAACCAGGACCTAACGGAACTGGTTGTAGTATAATTACCCGCAGTGGTAGAGTCACGATCAACACCACTCCTCCAAGGTCATCGCCATCTCCGTCTAACTCCCGCCCATATAATGTCATCGACCAATTGCAAAAGACTCCGGCTCACATTTCTATATTGGAGCTCTTGCGTCTATCTCCTTCTCATAAGGAGATTCTTGAGAAAGCCTTAGTGGAAACTACTATCCCCACTAACCTAGCCCAAGAAAAGTTTCAAACCATGGTGGGTAATTTGACATCCTCCACTTCCATCTTGTTTACAGAACAAGATGACCTTTCCATGTCTCAACCCCACAACACTCCTCTACACATTGTCGCATTCGTACACAGGCACCGCATCAAGAGGGTTCTCATTGATGGGGGTGCCGGTTTGAATATTTGCACTTTGAAGCTAGTCCTTGCATTGGGGTTCTCTGAACAGGCAGTAGATCCAAGACGGAAAATTACTATCAAAGCCTATGACGAGGAGGAACGAACCACAAAGGGCACGGTTGTCCTACCCATTCAAGTGGGACCTGTAATTAAAGATGTGGTGTGCCAAGTCCTTGATTGGGAGCTTGCTTACAATATTCTACTAGGGAGACCATGGATCCACGCCATGAAAGATGTCCCCTCCACCTACCATCAATGCATAAAGTTCCCACACGATGGCAAGCAGGTCACCATACACGGCGACCCCGACCCCTACCAACATTGCAAGCAAAACTGAAATGTGTCATACCCAACAATCGAGCCCATATCTCCCCTACTCCGCCACAAGACCATACTGCCGAAGCTTCCTCCTCACGGCCCAAACCAATGAAAATCACCATAAAAGAAAATGGCGTAGGGGAATACCAGATTGAGCACAGCCTCAACCTTGCAAAAATGCCCTTGTCTCCTCGCTCCTTTGGCCAGCCCAAGCATCAACCCAGGCATTTTCCAAAGCCCTCTGCTCCTCCTATCACTCCCGCAAACCCCTTTGTAAAATGGGGGACCTTATCTGATGAATCAGAGGAGCGAGATCTCTTGCAATGGCTTTATGCCGAAGAAGAAAACACACCCCAAGAGCCACCTAGACTCCCTACAGAACTCTATGGACTGGGTGAAACCATCTTGCATAGGATGGGATATGAAGGACAAGGCCCTATCGGCCTCAGAAAAGAAGGGATCATCGAACCTATACAACCTTCTTCCTCCTCTTCGGCTAGAAACACGACTGGCTTGGGATACAAAGGCAAGGGCAAAGCCAAAGAAAATGTCTGCCTAGTGGAGACAATTCAAACACTCCAAGAGGATAGTGACGTAGATTCGGATGATTCCAATCAGTATGAGTGGGACGAGCTAACAGAGCACTCCTACGATGACAAAGAGATTGACACCATCCAAACTCTTAGCCCATATCATGAGAGACAAACGCAACGGGACAGACCACTGGAGTCTGATTTGCCCCTCCCTGAGGTTATGGCTTTCGAGGAAAGTATAGATTCCATTGCGATAAACAACCTGGAAGAAAGTACCACCCAGAACACTACCCCCACCTGTGCTCCTAATATTTCCATCCACACTATCAATGAATCAGGTCTTTCATCCAACTCCCTTCCCCTCTTACACCCTGAGCTTATTGACTGGGACCTGCAAGGGACCCCTCAATTAGATATGTTCCAGAACGATGATGCCTACATTGACTATATGGGACTTCGAGATCACTTACCAAAAGGAGATCATAAAGCCAGTTTTTCTATCGAACTCAATACTGTAGCTTACTTCAGGGAGGGTGCCAAGCCTTCTAGTCGCAAAAATGTAAAGATCAAAAAGGGATCTGATGGTGAAAACCACCATGCGGCAGTGTCAGATCATAAAATAGTAAAAAGAAAGGACGTATCTGAAGGTGAAAACCCAACTGTGGCACCTGACGATGGATTGCTTGACACCCTCCCAAGTGATATGTATCAAGAAAGGTCACAGATCGTGGTAGAGCCAACAGAGCCAATAAACATTGGAACCGAAGAGCAGCCTCAGATTATCCACTTTGCAAAATCTCTCACGCCGCCTGAGAAAACCAAGTTTGTACCATTCTTTAAAAAGAAGAGAGGCAGCTTTGCTTGGTCATATGCCAACATGCTAGGTTTGGACCCAAACCTGATTCTACATCACTTGCCATTGGATCCAGGGGTGAAGCCCGTAAAGCAAAAACTGAGAAAGATGCATCCCCATATAGCCCTACTGGTCAAGGAAGAACTCAAGAAATTGTTAGATGTGGGGTTCATCAGAGCCATAGATTACCCTGAATGGATATCTAATATTGTGCCAGTGTCTAAACCAGATGGCAGGGTTCGACTATGCAACGATTTTAGAGATTTAAAAAAAGCATGCCGAAAAGATGACTTTCCCTTGCCTAACATCGATATCATAGTCGACCTCACGGCAGGACATACAATGCTGTCACTTATGGATGGATTCTCAAGGTACAACCAGATCAAAATAGCACCAGAGGATCAGCACAAAACCGCTTTCACTTGTCCATGGGGTACCTTTTGCTGGAATGTCATGCCATTTGGGTTGAAAAACGCAGGTGCTACATATCAGCGGGCCATGACAACTATATTTCACGACATGATGCATGTGACCATGGAAGATTATGTTGACGACATCTTGGCAAAATCACTCACCAGGGACTCACACCTGGACACATTAGAGAAAGTCTTCCAACAGCTGGACCAATTCCAAGTAAAATTGAACCCGAAGAAATGTGTGTTTGGGGTAACATCGGGCAAGCTGCTAGGCTTCATCGTGTCAGCAAACGGCATAGAGGTAGACCCGGCCAAGGTCAAAGCAATCATGGACATGCCTCCGCCCAAAACTCTAACACAGTTGAGATCCTTATAGGGAAAGCTACAGGCCATCCACAAGTTCATCTCACAGCTGGCAGACAAGTGCCCTCCTTTCAGCCATCTCCTACATAAGAACGTTCCATTTAAATGGGATGAGCAGTGCGAAGAGGCATTCAACAAGCTCAAGGAGTACCTCATGAATCCTCCTATACTCATGCCTCTGATCCAAGGAAAACCTTTGATTCTCTACATATCTACTACACCTACTGCTCTTGGGGCTCTCCTAGCGCAGCAAGACTATGAGAACAAGGAAAGAGCTGTGTACTATATCAGTCGAACCTTAGAGGGCTACGAGTTGCAGTACTCATAGGTGGAACGTTCATGCATTGCAGTGGTTTTTGCCTCACAAAAACTCTGACACTACATGTTGGCACATCCTGTCAAACTCATTGCCAAGATTGACCCACTAAAATATCTTCTCAGCAAAGCAGGTCTCACAGGTCGACTAGCCAAATGGGTTATGCTTCTTAGCAAATATGATATAGAGTATGTGGATAGAAAAGCCATCAAGGGGCAAATCATCGTTGACCAACTAGCTGAGGCACCATTACAGGACACTTCACCAATGCAGTTTGAGTTCCCCGATGAATCTTTATTCACTCTGTCAACATCTCCTTGGAAACTCTACTTCGACGGGTCTTACACCAACCATGGATCAGGGGTAGGTATCTTGATCATCACTGCCCAAGGCGACACAATTTCAAAGTCCTACAGGTTGTTATTTCCATGCACTAACAATATAGCGGAGTATGAGGCTTTGGTAATTGGTCTCAAGATGGCCACAGTGGAAAATCCAAGCACTATGTGTCTACAGTGATTCTCAGCTTGTCATAAACCAGGTCAACGACGAGTATCAGACTAAAGATGAGAAGCTCATCCCATACAAGCGAATGGTCGACGACCTCAAAAAACATTTTGGGACCATCTCGTTTGAGCAAATACCCAGGATAGAGAACAAAGCAGCCGATGCAATGGCGACCATAGCCTCTCTTCTTGAGATACCTGAACATGAGTCACGGTATGAGTTCTTAGTAGAAATAATTCGACAGCCAGCTTATGATCTCCTCGAAACCCATTCCATTTGCCACCTAGTAGGATCTGATTCACCTTGGTACGATAAGACCTACACTTACCTCAAGGACAATGTCCTTCCTTTGGACCTCTCTTCCAACCAAAAACAAACTTTCATCTGACAAACCTCCCGTTACACCATTATCGCCAATACCCTTTACCGACGTGGTCTGGATGGTACTTTACTCCGTTGTCTAGAACAAGAAGAATCTGTAACTGCCTTGCGAGACGTGCACGAAGGGATCTGCGGAACACACTCCAGCGGTCCTTCCTTAGCTAAGAAACTCATGCGTTTGGGTTATTACTGGCCCAATATGGAAATGGATTCATATCAGTTCGTCAAAAAGTGCAAACAGTGCCAGATACATGGGAACCTGATTCATGCACCTGCTCAGGAGTTGAGACCTCTAACGACACCCTGGCCCTTTTGCCAGTGGGGACTTGACCTCATGGGAAAGATTCATCCGCCCTCTTCCAACGGCCATAAATTCATCATAACCGCCACTGAGTACTTTACAAAGTGGATTGAAGCCATTCCCTTATCAACTGTCACAGGAAAGCAAATTTCCTCTTTCATTCCGAATTACATTATCTGCCGATATGGCATCCCTTCATCCATCATAACGGATAACGGGAGACCCTTCAAAAATCAGGATGTCCAGGAACTTTGTGAATGTTTCAAGATCCAACATCGCTTCTCCACTCCATATTACCGCTAAGGTAACGGCCAAGCTGAGGCATCGAACAAAACCATTCTGAAAATCCTAAAGAAGACTGTCAATGAAGCTGGTCGCGATTGGCATGTCCAACTCAATCCCGCTCTGTGGGCCTATCGAACCAGCATACGCACTCCCACAGGTGCTACACCCTATGCCCTCGTCTATGGTTCCGAAGCCATCCTTCCCATTGAGGTCGAACTCCCATCCCTTCGGGTGTCGTTTGAAGGTCTCATATCAGACGAAGAGTACAGAGTCTCCAGACTACAAGAGCTAGAACTGCTAGAGGAAAGGCACTAGAAAGCTTTTGACCATCTCAAAGCCTATCAACAGATGATGTCAAGAAGCTACAACCACAAGGTTAGACCAAGATGCTTCAAGGTTGGGGACCTCGTCCTAAAAGAGAACCCTCGCAATCAGCAGGACAGAGAAAAGAAAGGTAAGTTCGAGCCTAACTGGCTTGGACCCTATGTAATTGTAGTGGCTTACGGATCGGGGGCATATTAGTTGGCCACATCAGAAGGTGAGTTGTTTGACGATCCAATCAACAGCATGCACCTTCGCTAGTTCTATACCTAAGAGAACCCCAGTGCAAGGGGGTGCAATAAAATCAAAAAAAAAAAAAAAAAATCAAAAAAGTTACAAAGAGAAAATACAAAAAAAAAAAAAAATCAGAAAAAATAGAAAGCATACAAAAAAAAAAAAAAATCATCCTTTGGTGAAAACCTGGCAAACAGGTGCCTTGGATAGGTATCATGATGAAAACCTGGCAATCAGGCGTCATGTTACTTTCTGGCTTCTCGTGCAAATAAAAGCAAGTGATGAAAACCTGGTAAACAGGCGTTACTTGTGACAAACCGCATTCTCCATCTTTGGGAATCCAATCACCTTGAGCCCATTCTCCCTCTATTTTCCTCATTTGACCCATATCCATCACACAATAAACACTTGACAGTTACCTATCATGGCTTGATACTCACCTTGTGGCCTTGTCAACCAAGGTTTTGTCCCATACCGTCTCCTCAATGTAAGCCTAGTGTAGTGTCTCTCGTCAGTGTCTGTGGTCCGAATCTGTGAACTACGTTGCCTCTGCGTCGTCACGTAGGCAAGGCCATTATTCTAATGCGCCCCCGAGGCTTCCATCTCTCCCAAGGTCCCATTCGTCTCCTTTCTTGTCTTCATTCTTGTCGTCTTTCTTCTAGTCCATCCATGGTCCATTAGGGTTTACCCTGAACTACATTGCCTCTGTGTCGTCACGTAGGCAAGGCCATTTAGCAATGAGCCCCCGAGGCACTAGGTCAGTCCCTTAGGGTCCGTCTTCTCAATAAGGATTGTGCAACCTTCTCATCAAGCAAGCAAACGCAAGCAAACCCCGCGCTTCAAGCAGAAGTCTTGACAATATGCATCTTAACCTCTCCATTGCAAAGCAAATACCCAAGGTCTTCTAAATGATTTTATGCAAATTAAGGCAAGAAATAAACACATATCAACGCAAATATACTTTGTAGACCAGAAACAGGGTTAAGTTACAGAGTCTTGATTTTTGCTATCATACCCTCCTATGCTACTCAAGGATTCCAAAAGCTAGAGATGCTATGATGGGGGCATGATTATTTTCTTTGTTTGCTATTTGGGGATTAAACTTTAGTAATGTGAAGCCTTGTCTTAGGACGTGATCGGAAAAAGATCATCGAGGACATCAAAGGTCTAACATGAACGGGGGCAATCCTTGCTTGTTGAAACGCAAGAGGTACTCAAGTCATCTAGATTCAATTTTGACTAGATGCTTGTATTAACTTGCTCAATCACACTCCATGTAAGCGATACTCAAGTCATCTCGGTTCAATTATACCTAGATGCTTGTATTCACTTACAACATTTCAGAAAAGTACCAAAAACAAAATGCCCAATGATGAAATAAAGCAATCTAAAAGCAAAGCATCCGTCCTATATCCATATACACATCCATGCATCTGTATCCCATACAATCCTCATTATCCCAACTATGCAGAGTAACGATATCAAGAAAAGTTCCTAAGTCATTCTTTCGCGACCATTCTTCTATCCATCATGTCATTCTTGTGTCGATAGAGTACATTTGGACTTCACAAAAGCAAAGCATATAGGAGCATATCATATCACTCGTAGGACTAGTCATGCACATGATTAGGTTAGTCAAGACCACCATCCAATGCATTAGGTCACCAATACATTTGCATCACATCTTAATCTTAAAAGCACAGAAAATCAAAACAAAAAACATATCCACGTGCATCATATATCTCTACTACATCACCTAGAAATCAGGTTCCATACATATACATTTGCATTAGATCATATAGACATCACATACGCAGTTACATCATAACATAGAAATCATGTTTCATATACATACGTTTGCATCATCACATAGACATCATATTACATTTTGCATTCATTTGTCACATTAGATCATATAGACATCATATAGCAGCATATCAAAGTATTTCTCATATAGCATCATATAGACCATCTAACTATGCAATAGAATCACATCATACAATAGAAGTAAAATCATCATCTCATAACGCATACAATAGATACACAAAGCTGCATCATCATCCATACTATCATATACAAAGAGGTCCAAATGTACAATATCACCATCTCTCTCAAAATCAAAGTGTCATATACAATATGCGTCTAAATAGACGGTGATACATGTCCCAAAATGTACAAAATCTGGTCTATGTCTACCCCTGCTGCTGTGGGCCACCACTGCCAGCTCCTGACTGCTGAGGTCCCATCACGGATGCCCCTGACTGGGATGGACCTGCTCTGTGAGCCACCCCAGACTGACTCCTGAAACTCCCTGCCCTCTGGCTCGACACCACGGCACCGTGGTACAAGCCTCGGTAATACTGGGCCTGTGACTGTGCTCTGGCTAGGTCTGTCTGTGCCTGTGCGAACTACGTCTGTAACTGGCCTACCTGTGCCTATGCCTGCTGCACCTGCCCAACCAAAAATGTACTCGCTGCGTCTGTGCCCATGGCAGCCACTGCTGTGTCCCTCTCTACACGGATCAAGCGTACCCGTGCGTCTGCCATGTCTCGCTCGCGAGTCAACCCAGCGATCACCGCTGCGTCTGTGTCTCGCCTCCTCTCCACTCTCCTCAGCTGTGCCTGCAGCTCTCGCACCTGTCCCCTCAGGCTAGCTATGGTCCTATCATGTGCCTCACCCTGCACTGGCCCCTGTGCTGCCTCTGCCTATCCTAGCCCCTGCTGCTGGGGCACTTGCTGCTGTGGCACCTGCTGCTGTGGCACCTGCTGCTATGGTACCTGCTGCTGTGGTACCTGCTGGGGTGGTGGCATTTGTACCTGCTGCTGTGCCTCTCCCTGTCCTGGCACTGCCTGCCCAGCCCGATCTATCCTCCTCCGTTGCCTCGGCCTCTCTGCAGCTTGGCCACCCCGTCGTCCTCGTCCTCCTCTAGCGCCCCTCCGCCCTGGGCCAGCCTCTCCCTCCTCATCCTCTGAGTCCGCCTCGTCAATACGAGGCACTAGCATGCCAGGTCCTGAATATCTCAGGAATGGATGTGTGGTAATCCAATCCTCATACTCCTGTGTAACCCCCGCATCTGCTATCTCTCGCCTCATGTCCCATGCCACGTAAGGCAACTGCTGGAACTCTGCCAGGGCCTCCTCATAAGAAGCCATCGGCCCCCATCGGACCCTCTCTGCATGTGTCCGTGCAAACATGGCCTGTCCCTGCGGCATGCCCTGTCTCCTGCCGAACTGTCTCAGCACTCGGCCCACCATCTGCCTCTCCAAGATGTGCCATGTCCGGCCTATCAACCACCTGGTCTGGAAGCAGTAGGGTAGCTCATCTCCCTCGTCATCCCAAGGCTCGCAATCCAGATATGGCCGCCAGACGACCACATCTACCCCATCCAAGGTATGCCGCCAGTACTCTAGCTTCCCCAACCTGTGCTGGGAAATCACTCCTGCATAGCCATAGTTGTATGGCTCTCCTTGCTGCCTAGCAAAGACGCATATCGGCCTGGTCACCGCTATGTGCTCCCACAGCCAAAACTATAATAGCAACACCCCGGCCGATAAACTCGTGCTGCGGTGGTACACCACCTGATGCATGTCATGATATAGGTGGGCTAGCACGCAGGGTCCCCATGCATATCGGGTGCCCTCGGTCAGCATCTACTCCATGATCCTGCCCCATCCAATGGGGAACCCGTGCAATCTCCTATCCGGGCATACAACGCCCGCAATCAGTCCAGCCACAATCCCAGGGAAGTAGTCATAACAGTCATAGATATCCTGCCATGGGATGACCTGTCCCACCAGCTCGGGATCGTCAAATACTCGCTGACACTCGGCAAGTCCCGCGTCCCACTGTGCGTCATACTCCACTAACTCGCCTACCACGGGCAAGTGCAGTATCCTGTAGATGTCCTCCAGCATCACCGTCATCTCTCCAGTAGGGAAGTGGAAGGTCCCGTCCTCGCTGTGGAATCTCTCCACAGCAGCTGTCAATAGTCCTCGGTTCGCCCGCACCTCGGGCATAAAGCAAACGTAATCTAAACCCATGGCACCAAGAGCCACTCTGTCAGCCTCCGTCAGCATGTATCTCTGCAATAACGGCATAGGGAATGTCTCCCTCGACTGTAGAGTCTCTCGTATCTCCTCCTGCAAGCACGCAAAACAAGGCGTCAGTCTCAAGCTGCATATACCATACTCAACATATCTATTGAACTATATCAACTAAACTTAGCATTTCAAATTGATCAAAACAGCACACTACATCTCTTGACTAGATTCCTGCAATCTCGAAGATAGCTCATCAATTCCTGCGTCAAACAAGACGCTAATCGAATCAATTTGGCTAAGTAATTTGCTCTCTCGAGCAAATGCGCCACTACAGGTGGTAAAAGTGTCGTTTCTGGTATATGCGCCGTAATAATCAACATATGCGCCGCAAAATTGCATATGCGCCGCTACAGGGCACATATGCGCTGTTCTAACGCATGCGCCGCAGAAATCCACGTATACGCCACGAAATTACGGATGCGCCGCAGGAAGTCACATATGCGCAACTTTATCAAATGCGCTGCTACATTTCACATATGCACGGCAAAAATACAAAAGCACCGCCAAATTGCACATGCGCAGCTAGAATGCACAAAAGTGCAGCTTTAACGCATGCACCGCCGAAACAGACATATGCGCCCTGAAAAAGCAAATGTGCAGCTTCGCGAGGCATATGCGCCGTTCTACGTTTCGGCGCATCTATTTCACCTATTTTCTACATGCATTTATGACGCCTAAAATTGACCCTAGGAGAAATTTTTCGAAGCACATACCGGGGGTCCTGCCTCTGCTGGCCGCCCGAATCGTCGGACTCGCTCGAATCGGTGCTCCTCGCGTGGTATATCTGCTGCTCTGGCCGCCATGCTGCTCTAAATTTGCTCTGAGCTCTCTTTCTCCAATCCAGATCAACCAAGTGTGCAAATGACTATCCTTGTGGACCCAGCTCCTATTTATAGCCTCCAAACCCTAATTCTGGCTAGGTGATGACTGTGACTACTTCCCGTGTCTGTTTTTTCTCCCGTTTTCTTCCCACATCCCTGACCGCGTCCCTTTTCCTCCAACCTATCCTAACCCCTTCCTCGTCGTGAGATCGTCCGTCTCCAAAACTTTCACAGTTTTTCTCGTCCAATCTCTCGAGGGGGCATCCTATCGTCATTTAACCTGTACCAGGGGCAAACTGGGGCATGTATCATCATTCAGACTATCAATTTCTTTGAAGCAACGCTATAAACTGCATTGCATCAAAGAGGGGCAAAATGTATACGCCTAAAAATGACACAAATCATCCTAAATAAATATTCTAAATATTTATTCCATTCTTCTATTAATTAAATAAATATTCCAAATTTATTTAATCAATTCACTATCTCACAATTAAATAAATTCTATTTATTTAATTAAAATTCTTCTAATTGTCCTACACAATTAAATAATCATAAATTATTTAATTAATCCAAATTCCTCTATCCTAAGTTCTAAATTCAAAAATCCACCTCACCTTGTCCACCTCATCAGGTTGCACATGTAATTAAATATATTTAATATTTAATTGCCTTATTTTCCCTCACCCACATGGCCTATTTCTTCTCCAATCAGAGGTCAGTTAACCAATCAATCAAATCTGTTAACTAACCTGTCAGTTGAGTCAAATCCTCAATCAATCCAGTCAGTTCCACAATCCACTCTTCTAACTGATCAATCAAGTCTGTTAACAGACCAGTCAATGGAGTTAACTCTCCAATCAGTTTTCTCACATCCCACCTTTCATGATGGAGCTGGGACACTTGTCACATTTCCACTGGTTGCACATTCCTCAACCATTCTCAGCTGTCGATCTTCACATCTCCTCTCAACCGTTGATTCCTATTCTTCCAAGTCTATAAATGAAGCTTCATCCCTCCATTCTAATCATCCAGGCTTTTGACATCGTTACTCTGCAGAAATATCACCAGCACGCCTTTGGCACCCACTTGTCATCTACAAGCTTGAGATCACCATTGTTGCATTGGAGCTCACCTTCATTGCATATCACACCATAGCCGTTCACCATCGACTTCCTCAAACAGCTTTAAAAGATTGCACTCTCTGAGGGCTCATCTCATCTGGGAAAGGACGATTCGTGATAGGCGAACAACAGAAGTTTCGAAATGGAAGAGGTTTGCTGTGTTTGTTCATTGCTTTGTTTATTTGGATCTTCTTTGTTTCTCCATTCTGTTGATGTTTGGGTCATCTATTATTCATTTGATTGATCACTATTTTACCCTCACAATACTTTATTGTTTTTATTACTATAGGCCATGTTTATAAAAAACCACCCATTTGGACATTAAATAAAGTCAAACTGGTCACATTCACATAATTTTTTGCACAACTATTGGTACCTAAGCTACCATAAACACACAACACTCCAATCCCAAAGGGTTGTCAATCACACATTCTCCCATACTTGCTATCACATTCACTTACACCTACACAAACACAAAATGGTGTCAGGGTCCCCAACCAGACATAAATTAAATAAAAAACAAAATTAAACCAATTTAATTAAGATTTATATGAAAAAATGTGAGATTTATAAATCACATCATCGAATACAATAGCTTCTATGCATTTAATCAAATTCAAACTCAACAACCAAATTCAATTCTATGTATTATATCATCGAATACAATAGCTTCTACACACTTATTCAAATTCAAACTCACCAACCAAATTCAATGCATTCCTTTCTCAAATTTCAATCCATTATAAGACGAACATTATGCAGCGTAGAGATTGTTTTAAGCATAAATTTCTTGAAGGAGCGTTACAAACCCTATCTGCTACTAAGAGGAATTTTGCAGACTTCCATAATTAGGTTCAGGTTGGTACATCACCTTCTTATATTCCTTCCTCTTTATGCTATGTTTCCTTTATTTTTTTTTGTCTTTTACTCCCTCTTTATGCTATGTTTCCTTTATTTTTTTTGTATTTTACTTCCTCTTTATGCATATGTTTCTATTCATGTTAAATGTATATTGATGTTCATGCATATGATTTATTTTTTGTGTCTTTTACTTCATGTTTATGCATATGTTTCTGGTCATGTTAAATCTATATTAAATTTCATGCATATGATTGTGTTCATGTTTACTTTCTTTGTCTTTTACTTCCTCTTTATGCATGTGTCATCTATATTAATGTTACATTTGTTCACATGAAGAAAATGTAATACTTGTTCATATGCCATCATTAAATATGTTAATATGAAGTAAATGTATCTATTACTATTAATGTTAAATCTATAACTTATAACTTTTAATATGAAATAAATGTATGTGTTAATATTAATGTTAAATCTATATGTTTTAAATATAAACTAAGGGTTTCCATATAAATATGTTTTAAATTTAAACCAAGGGTTTCCAGATATACATTTATATTTTATGATCCTTCAATATATACTTACTGCACTATACACATCTACAGTAAAATTAAACCTATATATTACAATTGTTAGCATACTATACTAACCAAGAGTAATATTGATATAGAGTTTACATATCTCTATGTGTTTAAAAATATATTAAGGGTTTCAGTATATATACATAGCTTCAACCCCTCTATATATTTTTAACCCCATACATAAATATATTAATATTACTGTTGGTTAATTTAGTGAAACCAAAATTATATAGGTTTATTTTTTAGCGTTCTGATACATTTTTAGAAGCATTAGAAACAGTTTCCACAACATTACGAACCAGTTTGACTATAGTTTCTAAAACAGTTTGAGTATATATATATATATATATATATATATTATATATATAGCTTCAACCCCTTTATATATTTATAACCCCATAAATGAAATAGGTTTAAATTTAATTTAGATGTATACATAGGTTTAAACTTTACTATAGATGTCTAATTAGGTTTAGTGTACTAAGCTTCTGAAAGACCGCATTGTTGAAGATAAAGATTTTCTTTATAGAAAATATATTCTCACAGCCTCCAAAATATGGACTTGACATTTCAGTCTTCTTTGATATTGGAGATCTTGACAAATTGAATTGGAGCCCATGAACCAACTGCCTTTTCATCCTATAAAATCCCTTGGATAGGATGAACTCTCCAAACACACAAAACAATGGAGGTGGCCAGTGGATGTGCTTGCCTGCAACAACAACACAAGACCCAAATCAATCAGTTTTTCAATGCTGGTTCAGACCAATTGGTCACTGCAATCCAGCAAGTTGTAAGAATGCAACACTTCTAGGGAGGTCATATATGCGACTATGTGATCTATGAAAAATTCTTCTCCACAACACTTCAAATCCTACACAACAAAAGTCACGAAAACAACTTGGCCCACTATATAGGAGAAAAATTTGAAATAATAGTCAAAGACAAAGATTTGTAGAAGTGTGTGCAAACCTAACAATGTGTATGTAGAAATATCAAACCCTAGATGTCTCAATCAAGGGAAGATCAACAACTTTCTTTGCATCAATAAACACATACAACTTCACCTCAAGAAGTTGAAATGAATGAAGACTTGCATGAACATGAAGGCGAATCAGCAATGTTTGCAGATGATCTCCAAGCTCGATGTTGGAGGCTTCAACACTTCTCCCAGTCATACAAAGAGTGTATAAACCCTAGGAAGAGCAAGATAGTCTCAAGATCTTGATTCCTAATCTCCATCCATTATCTTCATGATAGAAAATATATAATACTTTCAAGAGCTTCAACAAGTCACTGATTTTCAATGGCAATTTTCATAGAGTTTTGGCATTAAGCTTGCATAAGAATTGTGTGTTTTAAAATGATTTTCAAATGTCTTTTTATATCTAGCTTTAGAGAAATTCAAATTTTGAAATAACGTCTTGATATCACGTGAAAACTGAGAATTTGAAAATAGAATCCTAAGGCACTTGGCGGGAGCCAACATCTCACCAAAATTTAAAATCCTAGGAAATAAGGGAGGACTAAGACATGGGAGCCCAAGTCCAAGTCCCCTATTTCCACTCAGATATGCTTTTGGGGGGTCCTAGGGACCTATAATCCAAATTCCCTTTTTGGGTTCCATCAAAAGGTTACCTCAAAAAGTGAATATTTTGCAACTAGACCTAGTCAATTAGGGTTTCAGGAAGGTCAGAAAGATAAAGGTTTGAGAGGTCACCAAAGCAAGGAGCTAAACTGAGGTAAATTGTACCATTCCATAGAGGAGGACAACTTCTAATGATATATATATAGATCTACTTTTGGGGGGTCCTAGGGACCTGTAATCCAAATTCCTTTTTTGGGTTCCATCAAAAGGTTACCTCAAAAAGTGAATATTTTGCAACTAGACCTAGTCAATTAGGGTTTTGGGAAGGTCAGAAAGAAAAAGGTTTGAGAGGTCACCAAAGCGAGGAGTTAAACTAAGGTAAATTGTACCATTCCATAGAGGAGGACAATTTTTTATGAATATATATATATATATAAGGGTATATATTTTCGAAGGTTCATTGTCAATGGTTAAGAGTTTCATCATATCACTGTCAATAGTTACGGGTTTCATTATATCATGGTTTTGAATGTTTTGAATCCTACAACCTTGTCTCCTTAGTAATTTTATAGTCAGATTCTTCCCAATTTTGACCAAATACTATTTATTAATTATTGTTACATTAAATATTTACAATTTTTTTTTTATGTTTTAATATAATATATTGAGGGTTTCATTTTATATAATCTATCCAGGGTTTATATAAAAAGATTCTACATATATTCGGATTAGACTGTTAATGTACTATATATATACATGTCTATCTATATACATATGTCTATATATAGACATATGTATACATTTCTGTATACATATCTAGATATCTGTATACATATCTGTATATCTATAGACATATGTAGATCTATAGACATGTGTATATTGATATACATATCTATATCTATAGACATATGCAGTGTATACAATGGAAACATTTCAGGCTAGTACAAGTTAACATTTCAGTATTTTACAATTCTAGAAATACCTATTGGGAAGTTTAGTCCAATCTATTTGTTGAAATTTGCTACATCTTTTTCAGTTGTTTGCTACATGGGTAGGTTCATTGAATTGATTAAATCATGTTTGTTAGTATACTGAATATATAATGGAACATAGAATGATGAAACCCTCAAATGTTGATAATGCAAAGTCTAAAATGGAACAACACAATGGAACATTATAAAATGGAACATGTTATGTTTTCCATCCATGCCACTGCAATATTGATGCCTCAATCTATTTTCAATCATTGCACTAAGGATGTCATTATTTCTACAAATCACTCCTGGGAGTGATTATGTTTGCATTTCTTGGAGGTGTATTGATACTTTTCTCTCAAGGTAAAAAGGGGAGGAGAACTTCTCGAAGGAGGACAATTAGAGTACCTCAGGAGGTCAAGTTTCTTGATGTGGTGTCTAGGGACAAAGATACACATACCACATAACCAGATCAGACTGATGTGGAATGTATATTTCCCTCCATGCAAATAGAGGATTTGGAAACCAATATAGATTGCTTTCAAACTACTGATTTGCAAATAGATTCTTCAACATTGAATAGAAGTATATGGACAAACAATGACATCGAGAGTGCTATGGCTAATGTCGAGGATAAACATATGTCAATCTGAGTAGCTGCAAAGAAGTGGAGAGTGTCTCCTAGCAGTTTGAGGGCCTGGTTGCTAGGTATCATGAACACCAAATGTAGGGGGCCACCAACCACCCTGACTGATGAGGATGAGGCAGAAATAGTTCAATGATGCAAGGACATGGCTGACATAGGCCATGGGATTGAAATTTCATAGTTAAAATCTACTATGGAAAAGGTCATTCAGTCTAGGCCAAATCCTTTCACAGATGGGATGCTAGGGAGGTCATGGTGGGAGGGATTTAGGAAAAGACATCTAGATATAACTATTTGCACTACACATGGTGTAGACATCGATAGAGCCATTATGCTAAGGCCAAGAATAGTAAATTCATTCTAAGACAATCTAAAAAATCTTTACAAGACACATTAGTATGGGTCCAACAGAATATGGAACTGCGACAAAATTGGGGTACAAGCTTGCAGGAACTGTGGAATACGGGTAATAGCAAAATTGGGATCCTGATGTGTGCCCCACCTCATCTTGAAAAGTAGGTAGTGGATTACTATTTTGGCATGTGTTAGTGCATTGGGTTACAATATACCTAGTTTTTATCTATTTAAATCCAAAAGGCATCTCAAAAACTACATAGCAAACTATGAGTTGGGTGCATGCATGGCAACTCAAGAACATGCGTGGATGATAAAAGAACTATTTCTGAATTGGCTATAGCATTTTGTTGCGTCTATCCCCGGAGGGGTTTCACCAACCAACAGAGCTCTTCTGATATTTGATGGTTGTGACAGTTGTTGGTTATTTTCCCAGACTAGATGCTTATTCCTAGTTATCCCTACAAGGTAGCCATCATTGATAAATAGGATTCCCAAGCCAAGGGCCAACAGTATAGGAGATAGACTCTATAGATATCTCCTCTTCTTCTTTAGGCTCTGTAGAACCAAGGGGGGTATTCCCTATTCAACATCTTATGAAGTGCATCTATATATTAGCTGGGATGTTGACACAAAGTAGATAAATCCTCTCATATGCAGGCCAAAACTGTGAGATAAGTGCAAAGGGGCTAGCTTTGGGCCTATATTCAGTTGTAGATAGAGGATTTTGGTCCTAAAACTACTTCTAATGTCCTAAAAGGTTTGTATTTGAAGTTTGAATTTGATTTATATTTGGAAGCAAAACTAGAACCTTGGTTGTACCCTCAAGACAAAACTAGATTGGTTCCTATCTAGGGCTCGGAGTCAATAGACATACACATGTGAATGATCAGCATAAACATACACCAAAGACTGGATTTCAAGGGGGTTTGTTTAGTACCTGCCTCACAGATACTTCCCAAGACTGAGTATTCAGTTATCTTTGCTTACAAACATCCTTACTGTAGTACATTCCTCCCAACACTTGATCTAAAACATTTAATCTACTCCTTGAGCAGAAGTAAGAAATCAAGCATTCAATATATTCCAGAATCATGAACACCCCTTAGATGCTTAGATTCAGAAGAAGAACACACTCAATTTGGAGACAGATAATAGAACACATGCAATATAGCATTATTCATTTAAATCAACATGAGACCAGTAAATTTATGCATGAAACATACAACATGAGACTCATAAACTCACAAGACATCCAGAACAGGGCCACCAATGAAGTTGTATCTTATCACAGCACCAAAATTCATCCAGTTTTCAACAATAACAAATGAGTAACATAGTTTGCTTATACAATAAGAGAGTGTACTCAGCATTAATTACAAGGCAAAAATCAAAAATCTGTAAGATACCGTGCACCACAAAAATGGTGCTCAAAACATTAATGCAGCAGGCAGAAGGAATGGTGTCGAGGAGTTGAAATCGAGCCCTGTGCTGCCGTTTGGGGATGGTCCTCATAAAACTGGTAGTTGGCCCGTCACTCAATCCATCGTGCCTCTGCAAGTAGCCAATAATGGCTCACCAACCTGCGGGATGCAGCAGTGAACACATCTGAAGTTTTCCCACTCAAAACAAGTCTGAGGAAGCAAGGAAGACCAACTCTGCAACTTTAAAACCTAGCCATCGATCAATTCCCATTGCTTGAAATCCACGGCACAAAATCTATGCTGAAAAGTTGCCTACTTGTGATTACGTGCCATGTAGGCACTCAATGTTCCTATCGCTGACTTCTCACCCTGTTCATTTTGCCAGTTCGCCCTTGTATATGCAAGAACAGATGCATATACAATCACCACTATTCCCCTTTCAAAATCCCTTGTATATGCAAAATGCATATACATGCAATAGCTTAATATACAAAGCGGACTCCATGCCAATTTTGAATGAATTAAAAAACTACTCAGGTCCATCTTGCACCTCATTCCTTTGTATATCCGCGATATACAACACACACATACATACAAGCCGTGGACTTCAAATCATTATGCATCAGAATGCACCACCTTTTGAAGTCTGGCTTGTATCCTTTCATTGCACATCGGCTTGTACATCGGGATATAAAAGTGCTTTATACAACCCGCGGACCTCAAATTTCATTCAATGCATTTCATTCCTCCATCGCATATGGGTCTTGTATATATGTGCTTGTACATTTCCCTGCATATCGCATCATACCAACGTGATATACATACAACGGACCTCTACCATTTATCCATTAGATTTGAAAAACTTTCAAATCTAGGCTTTGTATATCTGCGAGCCCCACCCCTTTGTATATCGGCCCCTTCATATGCATACAATTGCCTTTTAAACAAGGTGGATCCCAAACTATTCATGAAGCAAATTGAAATCAATTTCGAGTTCAGCCTTGCATCTTTGGAATGCATGTTCAAATGTATATCCGAACATACATTCACCCTTGCATACAAATAGCGAATCTTTCCTGGAATATGCCTGCAAAGTATCTTTTCCTTGCATGTTGATATTGTATCTTATCATTGTATGTCTGAACATACAAACCAAATATACTTGCAGACCCGATATACAAGCAACGAATATTCCGGGGGATCTGCGATGTATATTCCATCCTTGTATATTTTTCCTTGTAAGCCCGATATGCATTTGGAAATGCATACAACTGTAGAATATACCTAGGAATCTGTGATAGATTCCCCCTTTGCATATACAACCCGATATGCATCTAAAGTGTATATAACTCAATTCCTTATCATTTTTTGGAGGCTGACTAAGATTTCACAAGCCCGCCAACATACAATTCACCTTTGCATATATAGAATTCAGCATTTTTCTCAAGTGCGACAGGAAAAAGCAGTGAAACATTGCGTGGGGGTTGGTTAACCTTCAAACACTAAAGCGTGAGGATGAGGCTTACTAATCAAGAACCCACCACAGAAGGCCAACATTAGAATAGACAAAACAATGCAAGATCCCATGACTCAGAAAATTCAGGGTTTGAATGAGAAAACCTGTAAACATTCAAGCTTAAAACCCTAAACATAAATGATTACCAACAGCAGCCATGTTGCCTTCAAGACCATAGAGGAAGTGTGGCATTTAGGGATTGACCTCGTCACCCTCCCAGCACATACAAGCCACAGATTGTAGCCACTAGATGTGAGTATTTTTTCACCATTCAAAAACTATTTCAAAAAGAAAAGGTCTGCATGGATGGAAAGCCACCCGCAAATAGAAATTGGAAGAGAAGAGTTGGCCACTCTTTCTACCAAGGTATTCAAGAAGGCCTTGACCCCATGCAATATAATTAGTGGGTTCAGAAGGATAGGCATTTGGTCATTGAATAGGTCTGTGCTTCAAGAAGACATGAGGCCAAGTGATGGCTTCCAAGTATCAAATGAAGACAATCAAGAACCTATGGCCACTACAGTAGAGAATCAGGCCTTTGCAGTTGCAACCTTTTTGCAATTCACTTGATATATAGATGCACAAGTTCAAGAATTCATTTGCACATACAATAAAAGTGGAAGTGAATAGAATCCAATGGAAGTACAAGAAGAATGCACTGAAACGCTAGGAAGTCAAACAATTTCTAATGTTGCTGAAACTATTTCTAATGTTGTTATAGTTCCTAATGTTGGTGATACTATTTCTAATGTTGATACAGTTTCTAATGCTGCTGATAGATTTCCTAATGCTGCTGATACAGTTTGTAATATGGATGGTCTTAGTTTTCTAACTCAAGTTACCCAACCAGAATGGATGGCTGAAGCTACTAGAAACATAGGGATGGAAACAAATTTTAGTCAGGTGGATGTTAGCCTTTCATTGCCTTAACCTCCAAATCATGATCCAGCTGACATTATACACTATTTCACTACTGCATCAAATTGGGATCCACAAATCGAGGACATTGCAAAAGAAGAAGAATACATTGGTGATTTGAAAGAAGATTATGTGCCTTGCACCCAAGATAGTGAGTTGGAGGCACATCCAGTTAGTTGATTTCTCAAGCTCCTAGCTTGAAGGGTGTAGGCAAGGGGTGGTAAGAATAGGACTGCAATACTATGTTTAAGTAGGCAGTCTCAGATCGTAACATCCGATACATATATTGAAATGCTCAATGAATAGGAGAGGGAAAAATTTTGTCAGGAAGAGTTGCAGCTGAGGAAAAAGGAACAGATGTTGGAGAGGAAAGCTAAAAAAGAAGTCTAGCAAAAAGATAAAGAGAAAAAAATTGGAAAAACTGTTAAAAAAACAAAGAGTAGCAGAGGAAAAATGGGAGAAGGAAATTCAGCGTGAGTAGGAAAGAGAGCTCGGGGGACGAAGACACAAAAAAGAAAGGGAAGCAATCAGTAAATGACAGACCATTAAGTACCCCAAATTCTCATCTACTAGGGTAACATCCTATTCTAATGGACATGTTCATCATCTTGATCCCATCCTTTGCAGTTCTAAGCAATCTGCAGGCAAGGTCTAGCTCTGGAAGGTCAAATGAGTTGCTTGTAAATGCAAATCCTAATCAAGCTTTGCTTGCCTAGATTGCTGCATGACTACAGACTATAACTGAGCCACTTAGTTTAACTCAGACTGCAAATGATTGTGTTGCTACAGAACCTGATGAGCCTATTCCTTTTCCTAGATTTATGGAGAATTGAAGAAGAAGGTTTTATTTTGGATGGAGATACTTGACATTTGTGAAATATCTATGTGTACATCTCATTTTGTCATCTCAATTTATAATATTTTATGAAAAAGCAATAGATTGATGTCATGTTTATATGTTTGTATGTTTGTAATTTTTTGGAAAAAAAGCAAGAGCTCAATGGTTATTTCTAAAATATTTATATGTTGATCTCATGTTTCTATATTTTGTATGTTTGTAACTGTTTTGGAAAAAAAGAAAGAGTTCAACGGTTATTTCTAAAATATCTATGTGTTGATCTCATGTTTCTATGTTTGTATGACTGTAGCTGGTTTTGGAAAAAAAATAAGACTTGACTGGTTAAATTAGCATGGTACTACAAGTTCTCTACATAATTTCCTTGTAGTAGCATGTTGTTTTAGCATTTTGTTCACATAATTCTACCTTAATTGAAATCATTAAAGCATCCAAGTAAATGTAGTTCTATTTAAGCAACAAGGAAATTTAAACTATTGAAAGGATCCTAAATTAAAGTATTGTAAATTGATTGATTGATTAAAAGTAAAGGAAAATGATTGAAAAGAACCTAAAATTAAAGTAAAGTAAATTGATTGATTGATTAAAAGTAAGGAAAATGATTGAAAAGAACCTAAAATTAAAGTAAAGTAAATTGATTGATTGATTAAAAGTAAAGTAAAGGAAAATGATTGAAAAGAACCTTAAACCACTATGAAGAAAAACCTAAAGCCTAGTGGGTTAATGCCCGAGTAAAGTCTTATAAGACTTTACCTGAATTGATTTCTCCCAATTGAAGGTGTTGTAGAAAGCAATGACCATGGTTGTATGCCTGCAAACATATGAATGGTAATCAGGGTAGTAACGAACATACATCATAACTAAAATCATTAAATTGAACTGCAAGTGCAGCTATCTATATTTAAATACACACACACACACACACACACACATATATATATATATACATTTGTGTATATATATATATATATACACACATACATATTACATATATATATATGTAGATTATTATAAACAGATAAGATTGAAAATATAAACTGCATTCAGTCATTTTAATTTTAATATCACACCAAAATGAAAATGCATTGTTCCTTTACACATTCATATTATCGTCTTGCATTTAAATCCATTAATAATAAATGTTTTTTAATCTGGGCATAATATTCATTTGTCCATCAGTATCCTTTTCCTTTTAAATCAAAATGAACTAAAATGCATTGTTCAATTTATATTAGACATTGACATACATATACATATATTACATATACACATATGTTATGTACATGTATATATAGATATATGTATATAGATAGACATATACATATAGATATACATGTATAGATATATATAATGCAAACATATAAATGATAATCGGGGCAGTAATGAACATACATCATAACCGAAATCATTAAATTGAACTGCAAGTGCATCTATCTATATTTAAATACACACACACATATACATTTGTATATATATACATACATATTACATATATATGTTGATGCAGGGACTTCCAGAGGTCATAACTTTTGATTCGGATGTGGGTTTTCTACGAAATTTTATAGGTGGATACGTTATGAGGTGGCCAGTGGTTTCCCAACCGACCCTAGTCGGTTGGACCTCATCTTGGCACATTTTCAAGGCTTGAAACTTTCATCTTGGCCCTCAAAATGGTAATTTAGTGTTTTTTTCTAGTTTTTTAAAAGTTGATTTTTTTAATAACTCGAAACTCATGTTTCGAATTTAGGATGTTAGTTAGTTTTTTGTCCTACCTTAGCTTTAGGAAGTTTTGGGAAAAAATTGGATTCTCAAGATATGATTGTAAAATTACCTAAAATGGCAAAATCTGACAATTGTCGAAATCTGCCAAAAAAGGTAATTTTTTTATTTTTTGTTTTCTTGGATATAAGAGAGTTTTCTCTCATTGTAGTAGTAGAGTTGATGAATAGAAGTTTTTTAATGTTCGAGTCTTCAAATCTTTGGCTCTCACATGATTAATGGCAAAATTGTATTGAGTGTATGTTGTGTGCTGCATCATCTGGTATCAGAGCAGGAAGATGGCTAGGAGAGGAAGAGGAAGAGGCGGTCTTGCCCAGATGCATAGAGAAATGCAAAATCTACAAAGTTAAATAGTAGAACTTACAACACGGATGGAAAACCAAAGACTGGCTAGAGGGGGAGATGAATCTGATGAAGAGATAGGTCGAGGAGGTGTACATCAAGATACAGAACATGAAGAAGAAGAATTAGAATGCATGAGTTTTGAAGAGAAGATGCTTAGGGCCTTAGAAGGGAAAAATAAAGGGATCAAGGTAGATGTTTTAGATTATGTAGATAGTCTTAAACTAGAGGAGTTGATAGACTAGTTGAATGACATGAGAAAATTTTTTGAATGGAAATCCATGATAGAGGAAAAGAAGGTGAAATTCGCATGCACCAAATTAAAGGGTCATGCAATGATTTGGTGGGATCATCTTCAAAAGGAACAAACAAGGAAAGGAAAGGATAAGATCAGGACATGGAATAAAATGGAGAAGTTGAGAGAAAATTTTTTGCCCATAGATTATGCACAAACCCTTTTTTGTAGGTTTCAAAATTTAAAGCAGAACCTCTCTTCTGTGCAAGATTATACAAATAAGTTTTATATGTTGTCTATACATATAGAGCATCAAGAAACTGATGAACAGATGGCTGCTAGATATGTGAATGGCCTAAAATTCTCTATTCAAGATGAATTGAGCATGCATCAACTCAACAGTATGGAAGAGGCTTACCAATTGGCTCTAAAGGCTGAAGAAAAACAAAACAGACAATACCATCAGAGGAATAGAGGAGGAAGAAGGGGTACATCAACCCCATTTCGAGGAGGTTCAAATTATGGCAGGGGAGATTCATCCCATGGATTGGAAAAACATGTAGACACTCGACAAGATCCTCCGAATCAAGAATGAGGAAGGGTATTTCAAAGAGGTAGAGGTTATGGTAGCGGTAAAGGATGGGAAAACCAGAGAAAGCCTTTCACTTGTTTCAGATGTGGAGAAGAAGGTCATAGGGCATTTGAATGCTCAAATTATAACATGCAAGAAAGAAATCAAGGAGGACAACCTAGGGTGAACCTGATTCAAATGCAGCATGAAGTGGAAGGGATGGAACTAGAGGTTCCACCAGATGTGGGAGAAAGTCTCATGATGAGAAGAGCAATGGTGATTCCAGAGAAGGAGAAAACACAAGCCAAAAGATTTAATGGTTCATGGCTTCAAACCAATATCTTCAGAACTAGATGCACTTCAGGTGGTAAAGTATATCAAGTTATTGTTGATGGAGGTAGTTGTGAAAATATGGTTTCTAAAGAAATGGTAGAAAAATTGAATTTACACTGTGAAAAACATCCTCATCCGTACTGTATTGCATGGTTTAAAAAGGGAAATGAAGTCACTGTTGATAAAAGATGCCTAATTAAGTTTAGCATAGGGAAGATCTATCAAGATGAGATGTGGTGTGATGTTGTCCCAATGGATGCCTATCATGTGTTATTGGGAAGGCCATGGCAGTATGATAGAAAAGTTATGCATGATGGAGAGAAAAACACATACACCTTTTGGAAAGATGGCTCTAAGGTGATTTTATTGCCTCTCAAGGATGAAAGAAAAGGTGAGACCATGTTGTCTGAAATAAATCTTGTTAAAAAAATGAAGGTGACAGGGTGTTGCTACGCATCAGTAGTGAAAAAAGGTGAAGAGGAAGACATTTCAGTTCCCTCAGAAGTAGTAGAGCTATTGGAAGAATTTGTTGATGTTTTGCCTGATGAATTTCCTGATGGTCTACCGCCAAAGAGAGATATTTAGCATTATATTGATTTGATTCCAGGAGCAACTCTACCCAACCAAGCAGCTTATAGGATGAATCCAACACAACATGCAGAGATGAATAAGCAAGTAACAGAACTCATAAGTAAAGGGGTGGTGAGAGAGAGCATGAGCCCATGTGATGTACTTGCATTGTTGACCCCCAAAAAAGATGGAACATGGAGGATGTGCACTGATAGTAGAGCAATTAATAAGATTACCATCAAGTATTGGTTTCCTATACCTCGTATGGAGGACATGATGGATGTTCTTATAGGGTCCAAATATTTTAGGAAGATCAACCTACAAAGTGGCTACCACCAAATCTAGATCCGAGAAGGGGATGAGTGGAAGATAGCCTTTAAGACTGGAGATGGATTATATGAGTGGATGGTTATGCCATTCAGGTTATCAAATGCACCTAGCACATTTATGAGATTGATGAACACTATACTACGACCTTACATTGGTAAGTTTGTGGTAGTTTATTTTGATGATATTTTGGTATTTAGTAATGGCAAAAAAGAGCACCTACAACACTTGAGGATCATCTTTGGTGTGTTAAGGAAGGAGAAGCTCTTTGCCAATTTGAAGAAGTGTAGGTTCATGTAGGACAGTTTGGTTTTTTTAGGCTTTGTCATTTCTAAAGATGGTGTCAGAATGGATCCAAAAAAGGTCAGGCCAATTTTAGAATAGCCTAGTCCAAGCAGCATCATAGAGGTAAAACATTTTCATGGCTTGGCCACTTTCTATCGAAAGTTCATTTGAAATTTCAGTAGTATTGTAGCTCCTATAACAGATTGCACCAAAGGAAGGGAGTTTGTATGGACCAAGGATGCTGAGGAGAGCTTTAAGTACTTGAAGCAAAAGGTAACAGAAGCACCTATACTTGCATTGCCAAATTTTGATAAGGTATTTGAAGTAGAATGTGATGCCCCCCATGTGGGAATAGGTGCTGTGCTTAGCCAAGCTGGAAAACCTATAGCTTTCTTTAGCGAAAAGTTGAATGACGTGAGAAAGAATTATTCTACTTATGATTTGGAATTTTATGTAATTGTTAAAGAATTGAGGCATTGGAGACATTATCTAGTTCCCCAAGAGTTTGTATTGTTTACAGATCATATTGCACTAAGATACTTGAACACAGAAAAAGTTGAATAGTAGGCATGCCAATTGGGTCTCTTTCTTGGAGGGTTACAATTTTGTGTTGAAACATAAGTCTAGAAAACAAAATCAGGTTGCAGATGTGTTAAGTAGGCATGTTGCACCTTTGACCACAATGGAAATTGAGGTGATTGGTTTTGATGCCATCAAAAATTTGTATGAGTCTGATGATGATTTTTGGGAGATTGTGGAACAATTGAAGGCACTAGTATCTAGTAACTTGGATCACTTTAGAGGTGAATATTTTATGCAAGATGGGTATCTATTTAAAGTAAAACAACTATGCATACCAGCTGGCTCTATGAGGGAAAACATTATCAGATAATTACATAGCAGTGGGTTAGCTGGACATTTTGGCAAGGACAAGACAATAGCCTTGATAGAAGATAAATATTATTGGCCAAAGATGAAAAGGGATATAACTAAGTATGTAACAAGGTGTAGAACCTGCCAAGTGGCTAAAGGACATTCACAAAATACAGGGTTGTATATGCCATTACCAGTACCAACTGCACCATGGACAAATTTGAGCATGGACTTTGTGTTGGGACTTCCACATACTCAACGAGGTAATGACTCCATTTTTGTAGTTGTTGATAGGTTCTCCAAGATGGTTCATTTTATTTCCTATAACAAAACTAATGATGCAACGAGGGTAGTAGAGTTATTTTTTTTAGAAGTTGTTCGACTACATGGTGTTCCAAAGACTATTACCTCTAATAGGGATACCAAATTCCTTAGTCATTTCTGGAGGACTTTATGGAAGAAGATGGGGACTAAGTTACAGTTTAGTAATGCTTATCATCCTCAAATGGATGGGCAAATAGAGGTAGTCGATCAGAGTCTGGGAAATTTGTTGAGGTGTATTGTTGGAGAAAAGCCAAAACAATGGGACGTGGCATTACTCCACGTCAAATTTGCTTATAATAGTTTTGTTAACAAATCAACGGGAAAGTCCCCTTTCTAGATTATGTATGGCAGGAATCCTCAGGGTGTTCCAGATTTGGTATAGCTACCAATGAAAGATAGGGTCAGTGATGATGGGGAATCATTTGCAGAACACCTTCAACAGTTACAAAAAGAAGTGAGACAGAAGTTGCAAGACAGTAATGAGAGGTACAAGAATATAGTGGATACTAGTAGGTGACATCAGACATTTAGTGAAGGTGACTTAGTGATGGTATATTTGAGAAAAGAGCAGTTTCCTACTGGAACATACCACAAGTTGAAGTACATGAAAATTGGTCCTCGCAGAATTACAAAGAAGATCAATGATAATGCATATGAGGTTAGTTTACCAAATGATCTCGATATTTCTCCTATGTTTAATATTTCTAATTTATATGCATTCCATGGCAAGGATGATGCTAAATATTGTCAACCATAAGTGGCATGGCACCACCACATTCCCCCTAAGAAGAAGGAAAAGATTGCATAGATTCTTGATAAGAAAACTATCTACACTCGGCAAGGGCATTACAACAAGTATTTAGTACAGTGGGAAGGATTGCCACCAATAGATAGCACATGGATTATAGAGTGGGAAGTGTAGAGGTTAGATCCAGTCAAATGGAAGCAATTTGAAGACACTCACTTGTAGGAGTTGCGTTGTTTTCAACCAGAGGAGAATGATGCAGGGACTTCTGGAGGTCATAACTTTTGACTCGGATGTGGGTTTTCTACGAAATTTTATAGGTGGATGCATTATGAGGTGGCCAGTGGTTTCCCAACCCACCCTAGTTAGTTGGATCTCATCTTGGCACTTTTTTAGGGCTTGAAACTTTCATCTTGGCCCTCAAAATGGCAATTTAGTGTTTTATTCTAGTTTTTTAAAAGTTGCTTTTTTAATAACTCAAAACTCATGTTTCGAAATTAGGATGTTAGTTGGCTTTTCGTCCTACCTTATCTTTAGGAATTTTTTGAAAAATTTTTGGATTCTCAAGATATGATTGTAAAATTACCTAAAATGGCAAAATCTGACAATTGTCAAAATCTGCCAAAAAAGGTAATTTTTTGATTTTTTTGTTTTCTTGGATATAAGAGAGTTTTCTCTTATTGTAGCAGCAGAGTTGATGAATAGAAGTTTTTTTTATGTTCCAGTCTTCAAATCTTTGGCTCTCACATGATTAATGGCAAAATTGTATTGAGTGTATGTTGTGTGCTGCATCATATGCATATTATTGTAAATAGATAAGATTGAAAATATAAACTGCATTCAGTCATTTTAATTTTAATATCACACCAAAAGGAAAATGCATTGTTCAATTTATATTAGACATTGGCATACATATAGATATATTACATATACACATATGTTATATATATATATACCTGGTTTGTATCTATTGAAAAACACATATACATGAATTCATTAAATGATATCGAGGAATTTAAACTTTAAATTGACTAAAAAAGATAAATTCAATGTGCAATTTATATTACTTGTTCACATATGTATACATTCACTTTCACTTAATTAAAGAGATTAAATAATCACACGTAATAATTGTAAAAGAAGAGAATATATAATATTGCATAAAAAAAAATATTCCATCGGAGCCATCAAAGAAAAATATTCCATGAGTAGTAGTGTGCTAACAAACACAATTGCATAGTACAATTTGTCAACTAGTGTTTTAAGTAAAGTCTTATAAGACATTACCTTCATGGAGTGCTCACAATGCAAGGTGCTCTACAAACCTCTCACATGCCTGCAATCATAGAAATTAAAAGTTGGGTAGTCATCCGGGTAGTAACAAACAAACATCAAATCATCCAAATAATCTCATGCATTTGCAAAATAAAATATAAACTACATTCATGCATTTTAATTTAAATAATTACATGCAATTGCAAAAGAAGACTATATAATATTGTATGAGAGAAAAATATTCCATCAGAGCCATTAGGGAAAAATATTCCATGAGTAGTGGTGTGTTAACAAACACAAATGCATAGTACAATCATCAAGTAGTGATGTAAGTAAAGTGTAGTGCCCCTCATCTCGTCGTCCATCAGATTGATGTTTGCTTAGACTTTATGATAGTGTCTTAGACCGTAGATGATGGATCTCTTGTTATCTTGTTACTTCATTATGGACCTAATCAGTATAGTAACAATTGTTGATGTTGGATTCTATTATTTTATGCTTTAGAATTTGATAAATGAACTAGATGTTACAGTTGTTTTGATGTTATTCACTATATGGGATTGAGAGATAGTTGATCATTTTATGTTGATGACTAGTAATCAGATACCTTGTTCAACATAGTTAATTGTTTATTCATAAACGTGAATGGAACAGTGTCGTATTACTCGCTCTCGAGTACCCTACCCCACTGCGATTTCCATTCACTATAGGACTGTATGTGGATATATATCTTGAATGTTTAATCGTGCGTTGTTGTAAGAATGTAGGTACTAGGCATCGACTCCACCTGATTACCAGGTCTGAGCGTGCCTTTGCCAATGGATTATGTTGTTTGATTTGTCAAGTAATGCTCCCATGTTATCTTAGAGTAACAAGTTGATAGTTTAATGATGTATAATGCTGTGTTAAACATTACTTTATTACTTTATTTAGTTAAAAAAAATGGCAATTCTGATGTAGTCTGAAAATGGCAATGTAATAATGTACTTATGCAAGGAAAGTATTTCCATTATGTATTTAATCTTGTAGATTAGAATATACGATGTCATGCAATGAATAAGATTATGTTATTTAATTGTGCATTGGATTCAGATCAGTTACTGATGTACGTTAAATTATGTTAGTTGGTTTGTAAAGTAATGCAGCCTTGAATCCTTAGAGAATATGTCGTAATTAGTTATGTTAACGTTACTTAATCATTTTTTAAAAAAAATTTCCTGTTTCATGTAGCATAAATGTGAATTTCTCTAAGGTGTTCAGGGCAGGGCGTTACATAAAGTCTTATAAGACTTTACCTTCATGGAGTGCTCACAATGCAAGGTGCTCTACAAACCTCTCACATGCCTACAATCATAGAAATTATATGTCGAGTAGTCATCCGAGTAGTAACGAACAAACATCAAATCATCCAAATAGATTCAAGCAGTGCAATGATACAACTATATATTACAGGCATAAATAGTGATACATATACATATATGTATACATAATAAAAATATACATGTATCCATATATATGTATATATCATCTATATCCACTCCACTAAAAAGTAGCACAGTTAATCCCTTTTGTAGTTACAGTAGGTTTAAAATACATTTATTAACACTCCACCATAAATCAAGTTGGTGGAGCCTTGGAACTTACCCACCCCTTTCTTGACACCCCTTTGATGCGTTTAATAACATATTTGTAAATTAAACCAACACCTTTGTTTTTGTTCATCCATGATAATTTGAATGTGGTGGCATGGACGACAAACATAACATGTTCAAATTTATATAATTTATGCACACACATATAGAAATACATGTATTATATATATATATATATATATATATATATATATATATATATATATATATATATATTTATATATATATATATATATATATATATATATATATATATATATATATATATATATATATATATATATACATATATGTATATGGCATATGTATTCATTTTTTAGGGTGCATTAGAAACATTTGAGGGTTTCATCATTTTGTAGAAAACAACTTGAAAAGATATAGCAAAGTTCAACAAACAAATTGGACTAAAATTCCCTATAGACTTTGAATTGGAGATGTATTTCTATAATTGTAAAATGCTGAAATGTGAAGTACCAAATTGAAATCTTAACATTTTCTACACTGTATATGTCTATAGATATACATGTGTATATATATACATATATGTACAGATAGATATACATATGTACATAAAGATATACATATGTATATAGCTATACGTGTATACATATATGTATATACAGTACATTGACTGACATGATTTAATCAATTGAATGGAGGTACAAAGTTTAGTTCAAACAAATTGGACTAAAATTGAATATAGATGTATGCAACTATAAAATTCTTAAATGTTAAGTACCAAACAGGGTTTGCAGCACTCCTTCAGGAAATTTATGCTAAAAATAATCTCTACGTTGCATAATATTCCTCTTATAATGGATCCAAATTTGAAAAAGGAATGCATTGAATTTGGTTGTTGAGTTTGAATTTGATTAAATGCATAGAAGCTATTGTATTCGATGATATGATAAGCAGAATTAAATTTGATTGTTGAGTTTGAATGCTGAAATATTAAGTACCAGCCTGAAATGTTAACACTGTCTAGGCTGCATATATCTATAAATATACATATATCTATAGATATACATGTATACACACACAGATGCACACACGCACACACACACATGTGTCTATCAATATACATATGTCTATCAATAGATATACTTATGTATATCAATATACATATGTCTATCTATAGATATACATATGTATATCAATATACATATGTCTATAGATCTACATATGTCTATAGATGTAGTGCCCCTCCATTCTCACCTTGGATGAGCAGGTGGTCAGGCTAAGGAGCATGAAGATGAAGGTAAGATACTCAGAATACTTAGGGTATGTTAGACATGTTGATGGTAGGTTTACCATTTTGATATAGTTGAGGACACTCATTGATGTTTACTATGATGACACTGTTGATGTTTATGATTAGTACATTATGCTTTTTATATGATCAGTTATGGGTTAATTGATTATGTGGATTAGTTTTATTATGTTTCATGCGATTATCTAATGATGTGTTATTTAGTTGATTAGTTAATGATGTACTTGTGTATTGTGGATATTTGTGATGTGTAGATTGTGAAGGGATAGTGTAGTATTACTATATATATATATATATATATATATATATATATATATATATATATATATATATATGTTGTAAATGACACTTTGGTTTGCTGCAGGATTGTAGGTACCAGGCATCAACTCCACCTGAATTGGCAAGTCTGAGCATGCCTTCATGCCAATGGATGTTGTGGAAGGGAGATAGCATGAGGTTCCCTAGTTGTTATTATTGAAAATGGTTGAGCAAACACAAAGATAGTTATTCAACCCATGAATGCACAACAAAACATAAAGTAATATATATATTAATGTCTTTGATTAATGTTGCAATACAATTCAATAGGTTTTTAAAGCCTTATTATTCCCGTCTATAACTTCTTACGAGAAAGTAACTTCCCAAAACCTAACATATAAACTAACATTTATTTAATATGCATAAACTAACAATGTAATACTATATTCCTATTATGCCAACATTTCCCCCCTTATTACATTGTTCCTGCAAAAGTACCAGGGGACCCCCCTGAATGCTAACATACTCAACAAAGATGATTACATAATTAATATGAATACATATTTTATAGAAGATCTTCTCCCAATGAACAAATCCTAAACCAAGCGGGGCTCCATCATGCTGTCTCATCTACCCTTAGAAAGGCATAGCTTCGAGTTGTGTTCTTGAGCTTTTTAGTGCCAAGCTCTCAAATCACAAAGTATTCAATTATTTGACAATGAACCCTAAGAGATACGATAGATCTCTACCATTATTTAGTGACCGCAAAAGGGTATAATTCTTGATCATATACTCTTTGAAACTCGCTGGACAACAATCCATATTGAGCTCAACACCAAATCCCAAACCTGTCTCCAAAACAAAATCTTCACAAAACATACATTCTTCAAATCCGTCAACATCAACAAAGAAAAGCAAAACAACCAAAACCAAAAATGTTTCTCATGCAAAGCATCATCTCAAAGCGAGAAGCTAACTTGAGATGATGGAAAATCCTCCATCCTCTGATGCTGCTGCCTCCAATATGACCCTATTACACTTTAACCAACTGGTGTCTTGTGGTGCAGGAGCACCTACCTGACAGCTGGCCTTCATGAGGCAGTTAGTAGTTTTAGGTCTTGTTTATGTTTTCAAGAAGGTCTGATAAGACCAAATGCATGTAATAAGGTCATGCTGATCATGATAAGATCATGCTGACTATGCTTTTACTATTTTTAGGTAGTTTGTTAGAACAGTTGTCATGATGTATGTTTGGTTGGATCTCCCAGCCGCCTGGAGAGTTCCCAGCCGCTTGGAGTCGGGTCAGTAGTACTCGCAGGAAAATCTATTTAAGCATGAGGATCGGTTGATATTGGATATAGATCATCGATCAGACTTTGCGAGAGGAGAGACTGAATATTGTAATAGCATCTTTTGAAATCGAATAAGAGATCCTGTTCTATTCAACTTCTGTTTGGTCTCTATTGTCTAATCAATTTACTGCATCTGGGTGGGTTTCATGGATTCGCTGATCCATTCCACCGGTTGATTTGTCTGATCGGTGGAATGGTTATGTACAGTAGGGTAGATGTTAGTTTGTTTGTTCGCATGCAGGTGTGCAGGATCGCGGCTGAAAGGTGTTGAAGACCCTAGCATGGGCATGTGCTAGGTCGAGCTGAGAGAGTTTGGAAGATCACCCTGTGAGTGGATCGGGTCATCCCAGGAGGATCGGCGAAGTGAAATTTCGCTAAGGTTGAAAAGTTGTTAAAACGGCATCATCAGGATATTTCTGCAAATATCCTGCAGTCGCTTCAGACATCGTCATCCGGATAAGTGGAAATGCGCATGATGCTTTTGAGTGCATGAAGTGCAAGTGCGTCGGGGTGATCATCATCAGGAGAGCCGAGGAGGAGCGTATCGGTATCAGGTTGAAGATCGGGTTGATCGCGGGCCGAAAAAGCTAAGTTTGGCCAACAGCAGGATATGACGTCATCATCATCAGGATATACGTCATCAGGATATTTCAGAGCAGCAGGATATTGAGGAGCTGCGGGTGACATCATCGTCATCAGGATATACGTCATCAGGATATCGGGTGACGTCAGCATCGGAAGGGATGGTGCGAGAAGTGAAGGTTGGTCATCATCAGGATAAATGGAGGGAACCGGATGTTCTTTATCCTGTTGATTATCATGATGTTGAATATCATGATGCTGAAGATAGTGAAGGCGGAAGTTGTCGCTGAAGTGAACAGTGGACGTCAGGAGGATGTTCGCTCTGGTCGAACATGATGATGCTGTCGATAATCGAATAAGGTGATGCTGTTGACATGTGAACGGGCGAGGGCTTGTCATCAGGAGGATATCGGTCGGCAGGTGAAATATGATGATGATGCTGACAGTGTGAAGTCAAATATGATGATGATGATGATGGAGGGTTGCAGACATCCATGCTGTATGTTAAGGTTATAGTGTGGGTGCCTCTGCATCATAGTGGTATCAGAGCTCAGCAAAAGGTCTGGGCTGTTGTGTGTTGATTCTGTCACCGAAAGGGCAGAGGTAGAGTTGATTGTGTGTTGTGTGTTGATTGAGAGGTTGACAAAATGCCTCCGAAAGGTAGTGGGACTGCAAGGGAATTGCAGGAGATGAAGGAGAAACATGCCAGAGAGATGAGGAAGATGAAGGAGCTTGCTGAAGCACTTCAAGCCAGGCTTACAGCCCTGGAAAAGAACAAAAAGAGGGAAGTGGCAGACAGTGAGTCTGAAGAAGATGAAGATACTGTTGAAGAGTATGAAGAGGTAGCTGAAGATCTGGATGCTGAAGACCAGAGACTTGCAAAACTGTTAAAGGCAGTACAGAGTGATAAACCTAAGGTAAAGGTTGATGTTTCCAAGTATACTGGAAGTTTGAATGAGGATGAGTTGTTAGATTGGATTGCTGCACTGGATAATCACTTTGAATGTGAAGATATTGCTGAGGATCAGAAGGTAAAGATTGCAAAGACCAAGTTAGGAGGTCATGCTTTGGTATGGTGGGATTATGTCCAATCTGAGAGAAGGAAACAAGGGAAGTCAAAGATCACTTCATGGGATAAGATGGTAGCAAGGATAAAAGGTAAATTCTTGCTAAGGGATTATGAAATTCAGATGTTTAAGAAGCTGCAATTTTTAAAGCAGAAGGAAAGGGATGTGAAGGCCTATACTGAGGAGTTTTATAAGTTAAGTATGAGATCTGGTCATCATGAGAATGAGGTAGAAAAGGTGGCTAGGTACTTGGCTGGTTTGAGATTTAACATACAGGATGAGTTAGTTTTAGCTAACCCTAAGAATGTGGAGGATTGTTACCAAATGGCAATCAGGATTGAAGAAAAGATGAATAGAGGACATGATAAGTCCATGAGAGGAAGAGGAAACAATATGAGAGGAAGAGGATCAGCCCCTACACAAAAACAAACCAATGAGGGTCAAGAAGACACTGGTAAAGGACAGGGACAGTCTGATTTCAGAGGTGGATGGAAAGGTAATAGAGGAAGATTTGGAGGTGGTAGAGGTTCTACTACATTTTCAGGAAAATGTTACACCTGTGGTGAGTTTGGTCATCCATCCTTCAAATGTCCAGAAAACAAAGGTTCATCATCCAAAAATGATAGAACTAGTGACAAGAGGGTACAACTTGTACAAGAAGAGACAGTAGAGCAAAGTGTGCAGAGTTCAAACACTTATCAAAAGGATAAGGAGCCTGATAATTATGCATATCCAGAGAGTGGAGAGTCTCTGCTGATGAGAAGAACAGTGACTACCATGAAGGTACATGACAAAGAATCCCCACAAAGAAGAGCTCTTTTCAAGACCATCTGCAAGAGCAAAGGTAAAAAATGTAAGGTTGTCATTGACACTGGTTCAACAGACAACATGGTATCTCAGGAAATGGTGGATAAACTGAATTTGGAAAGGATTCCACGTCCACACCCTTACAAGGCATCTTGGGTGAGTGATAGTCAATCACTTTTTGTCTCTGAACAGGCATATGTGGATTTTCAGATTGGAGCATATCAGGATAGAATTTTGTGTGATATTTTGCCCATGGAATGTTGTCACCTACTGTTGGGTAGACCATGGCAATTTGATAGAAGGGTACTGTATGATGGGTACGCTAATACCTACACCCTCAGGAAAGATGGGAAGACTATGAAGTTGATGCCATTGCAGGCAGATGCTGCAGCACAGGGGGCAGCCAAAATCATTTTAATGGGAAAGAAAGAGTCTATGCAGATGCCTAGAGGAGCAGGCATAAAGGCAGTTAAGGACACTGCAGGGAAAGGAGTTGTTCAGGACAACAGGTTGAAGAAAGTTTTAGTTTTGACTGACCGAGGTCAGCAGCAGGTGCAGAAACAGGTTTGCAAACAGCAATCAGTTGAGAGGAATGACAAGGATGTTGTCATAGTTGGGACTATTGCTTGTCCTATACAGGTTGACAGGAAGATAGGGTTGAACATTGCAGAAGTTCAAGAGGCAGTTCAGACAGAGGTTCTGGTCAGACAACCTGAGAAAGGCCTATATTGACAGGCATGAGGATTTACTTGCCAGAAAGCAAGTTACAGTTCAGAAGTCTTGGAGCAGCCAAGAGCTAGCAGAGGACAAAGCTAGAACAGATCAGCATATTGCAAAGGCAAAGTGTAGAGGTGGAGGACTTCCACATACTAAACTCATGGGACATGAGTTCTTTTCTGTTGGGGAGTATGGTGTAGGAGCACCTACCTGACAGCTGGCCTTCATGAGGCAGTTAGTAGTTTTAGGTCTTGTTTATGTTTTCAAGAAGGTCTGATAAGACCAAATGCATGTAATAAGGTCATGCTGATCATGATAAGATCATGCTGACTATGCTTTTACTATTTTTAGGTAGTTTGTTAGAACAGTTGTCATGATGTATGTTCGGTTGGATCTCCCAGCCGCCTGGAGAGTTCCCAGCCGCTTGGAGTCGGGTCAGTAGTACTCGTAGGAAAATCTATTTAAGCATGAGGATCGGTTGATATTGGATATAGATCATCGATCAGACTTTGCGAGAGGAGAGACTGAATATTGTAATAGCATCTTTTGAAATCGAATAAGAGATCCTGTTCTGTTCAACTTCTATTTGGTCTCTATTGTCTAATCGATTTACTGCATCTGGGTGGGTTTCATGGATTCGCTGATCCATTCCACCGGTTGATTTGTCTGATCGGTGGAATGGTTATGTACAGTAGGGTAGATGTTAGTTTGTTTGTTCGCATGCAGGTGTGCAGGATCGCGGCTGAAAGGTGTTGAAGACCCTAGCATGGGCATGTGCTAGGTCGAGCTGAGAGAGTTTGGAAGATCACCCTGTGAGTGGATTGGGTCATCCCAGGAGGATCGGCGAAGTGAAATTTTGCTAAGGTTGAAAAGTTGTTAAAACAGCATCATCAGGATATTTCTGCAAATATCCTGCAGTTGCTTCGAACATCGTCATCCGGATAAGTGGAAATGCGCATGATGCTTTTGAGTGCATGAAGTGCAAGTGCGTCGGGGTGATCATCATCAGGAGAGCCGAGGAGGAGCGTATCGGCATCAGGTTGAAGATCGGGTTGATCGCGGGCCGAAAAAGCTAAATTTGGCCAACAGCAGGATATGACGTCATCATCATCAGGATATACGTCATCAGGATATTTCGGAGCAGCAGGATATTGAGGAGCTGCGGGTGACGTCACCGTCATCAGGATATACGTCATTAGGATATCGGGTGACGTCAGCATCGGAAGGGACGGTGCGAGAAGTGAAGGTTGGTCATCATCAGGATAAATGGAGGGAACCAGATGTTCTTTATCCTGTTGATTATCATGATGTTGAATATCATGATGCTGAAGATAGTGAAGGCGGAAGTTGTCGCTGAAGTGAACAGTGGACGTCAGGAGGATGTTCACTCTGGTCAAACATGATGATGCTGTCGATAATCGAATAAGGTGATGCTGTTGACATGCGAACGGGCGAGGGCTTGTCATCAGGAGGATGTCGGTCGGCAGGTGAAATATGATGATGATGCTGACAGTGTGAAGTCAAATATGATGATGATGATGATGGAGGGTTGCAGACATCCATGGTGTATGTTAAGGTTATAGTGTGGGTGCCTCTGCATCATCTTGGATGAGTCTTTGGAGGCCTCATCAGGTGCAGTATAAATGGCCCGAGAGCACAAGCAATGTTTGATGTAGCCACGATAAAATAAAATAAACAAGGTGTCAGATTCCACCAAAAGTACACCTTTTACAATATAGTGTAAACACAAATATATCCTTATAACTCCAATGTTTTCCACCTTATTACTCCAAAAGCAAAAACATACCCTTATCTCTCCTACAAATAAAATCGTAGCATTCCAAATAGTTCTTAGCACAAAAATAATGCTCTTACATCATTGTGAGTTTTGAACCAAGAACCTTATAACTCTCCTCTTTAATAATGAACTTTTAAACCAACTATGCTAGTTATAAACATTAATGTTTATGTAAGTAATAGCAATGCTTAAAATCAACATCCTAAAATGCATACCTCCCTTAAACCCTAATTAATTTCACCGTATTGAGCAGCCACCTCCTCTAAGATACCGTTTGCTCTGCTCTTTTCTAGTCAATGGAGGCGTGAAGATTGCATTTAGAGAAATGTGCTTATGGATTATGTATGCTGAAATGATAATATTCTATGAGATGTCTCACAGATCATGCAAATCTTCTCTCTATGCAAACTTATTCTCCTATCGTATTCAACCTTTACTCCTCAATGATTTCATTCCTTGTTCATATGGACTTCAATAACATACTTCTTGATCACGACCATAACAAGTCCATGGTCTGCATCTAATATACTTGTGCCAATAACAAATGAGTTCTATGCACAGCAAAAGAATTCACATGCCTATTCACAAACTTGAGTGAAATTTAAGTTTTATTTACAAACTTCTTTCTACATGCAACAAGATTAAGGCTTTTCCAAATGAATCAAAGATTAAGGCTTTCCTAAATGAATCAAAGATTAAGGCTACTTCCACAAATTAAAATTCCTCCAGCATTCAGTGCCCACATCAAAATGAAACATATTTTTGTACTATTCTTTCAAATAGCCATTACATGAAATTCTCCAAACTCACATACAAGTGTGAAGTTGTTCTTCCAATTTGTCTCCACATGGACTTTCACCAAAAATTCTAATGACTACACCTAAGGGTCAATGCATGGCGCCTCCAGTGTAATTGTGTTGAGTGACTTTTCATATATTCATGGCATGTGTAGAGTCTTCTCTATTATTATCTAAGACACCTCTCTATAGATCTACATGCCTGGAAATGGAATTTGGAACGACTCTAGATAGAATCAATTTAGTGCCCAACCAACTATTTGCACAACTCATTTTCATACGCTTATTCAATCATTCTTCCTTAAACACATTATCAAATCTATAGATTTTACACACAGGCACAAAAATAATAGCGCTCTGATACCATATTGAAAATGGTTGAGCAAACATAAAGACAGTTATTCAAACCATGAATGCAAAGCAAAAAATAAAATAATATATATTAATGTCTTCGAATGATGTTGCAATACAATTCAATGGCTTTTTAAAGCCTTATTATTCTTGTATATAACTTCTTACAGGAAAGTAACTTCCCAAAACCTAACTTATAAAATAACATTTATTTAATATGCATAAACTAACAATGTAATACTATATTATTATTATGCCAACAATTATCATCCTCGATGTTCCGTTAGTGTGATGCCCTGTCATGCAACAATATTGAACTGAAAACCAAGAAGCCACACCTCTGGAGTTAGGTAAATTAAACACAATACCAATGTTAAAGTAACCAACTCCCAACATGGACAACACTTATGCGTCTTGACACAAAGAATCAAGGCATCTCTCTAGATACTCCACTTCACACTTAGCCAAAGCACAATTGTAAAAATCAACCCAATTTAAACATAATGATATGAAGATACAAGGAACAAAATCAAGTATTTGAGATTCAACATACTCTTAACATGAAAATAAATATGAAGTTCTAACTTTCTTTCAAAGACATTTTAGCTTACAAAAGAATAACTTCTATACAACTCCAAATCTAAATTTCCTATATAATATTCTAATAACTAATTTTCTAATAAAAACAAACTATAACTATATACATATGTTTACTAAAAGCACAAACTTCCATTAATGTTTTACCAACTATAATTTCTAAGGAAACAACTATAAATATACATATTTTCCTATAAGCAAGAACTTCCCATTTATAATGCTAAGAATACAATTAGAACTTAAATATATAAATAATCTTCTAATATACAATTGACTTAAACCTTTTCATCCATATTCTAATTAAATTCACCATCTAGTAATACTATTCACATCTAAGAACTATACTCTAAATTCATGTCCTTACCTATTTTAAATATGGACAGTAGTTAAAAGACAATAAGCTTATTAAATGAATCACTATCTATAAATTGGAAATCAAATTACATCTAACATACGTAGAAACATATATTATTAATAGCATTAAAGGATGCTCTAACCTGTGGAGCGATTTTCTTGAGGCAAGATTCTAAAAAAAAACTACGAGAATAACACAATAAGGATTCATTACTTCTAGAAGAAATAGAAACTGTTAAAAGGTATGAAATCATTATTTCTAATAGCCATCGTCAATAAGAACAGAAAATATGACTGACAACAATAATGAAAGAGTGAGAAAATAGAACCATAAAGATTTACAGAGGTGTGAATTGCGTTCTGAGAGAGGTCGTAGGTAACAATAATTAGAAACATCATGAAGTATGTAAGAGACAGTGATTAAAGAATAGAAGACTTCAATGTACATGGTGGACCACTCACCAGGAGAGGAGTCGAACTAGCATAAAAGCCTCAAAATGCACGATACACAGCAAAAATGACATTAATGAAAGTTTAGCGGCAAGCATAAGGCTAGACTAGCACATGATCTAGCCATGGACACACACAGAAAGTGGATCGACAGACGTTGCTTAAACAAAAATGTTTGACAGGAACTTCAAAGGCCACGCCTTAGGAATGGGATGATGGAAGGTTAAGCATGTCACAAGGATGGCACAAGGGGCGCTCTCCTACTCTTTAAATGATGATGCACAAAGAACATAACCTAACAATGTGGGAGACACAATACAAGGAAAACCAATGCTAGAGACAATGAATAACAATATCAATTGCCAAAACATCTGGCTAGAAACAATAAGTAACAACATCATTGCCAAAATGTCTGGCTAGAACAATGAATAACAACATCCTAACCCTGATCTGTCGTTGGGAAAACAGATAGGCAGAGAGCTAACAACAAAACATCTGTAAGTGGATGGGAAAGCTCTGGATAACACAAATGGTAGCATTCACACATAGGTTCGATGAAAGACATAGAAACTTTCTATGTAGACAAAAATGAGATCTAATGTTTTGCACCATAAACTGGCAATACTATCTGCAAGGTAGAAATCCCAAAGATCATTCAAAAATAATCACAGGGTACGTATAGAATGGATTGGAAGCAACAATATCGATTGCACAATAAACATGAATAGATTTGTTGAAAATCTCTCTTAAATGTCCCAAAATATTAGGTTTTTATGCATTAGGATAATTGAAGGAAAGGCATAGAATAAAAAGTTAGAAAGACTTCCCATGCACTTAGACAAAATGCAAATAGATAGGCAACAATGGGTGCGATGAAATAGGATGTGAACAATCATCAAGCAAAAGAAGAGAAATGATTATTCATCAAATGTAATAGTTATAGATGCCTTGGAGCCAAAACATACAAGTGCAGAAGCAAGCACAATAATGGCATCAAGTCCAAAACCCAAAAGGAAAATACATTAAATTCGGCAATAGCTACAGATATAGGCCCAAATGGATTTTGAGAATGATTAAAAGTAAGGATATCATTATACCATACAAACTACTCAGAACTAATTCATTCAGGATAAAATCTGATACAAAACATGACCCAAAGATAATTTCATTCCCACAAATAAAGAAAACATACCAGATTGAAGCTATTTCCAATACTCCTCTTTTCCTTGCTTCCTCTAGATGAATCCTCTTTCTTCTACCAATTCCTCTTCTTTTCCCCAATTTTTTTTTCTCTTTCCAACTCCCCTCTCCAAAAGAAATCCCCCAATATAAAAATGGCTCCTCTCATAAATTATCACAGTCATGCATCAGTTACCCAGAATCCCACTCCTTCGAGAATTTAGAATTTTCCTAATAATAGAGATTCCCCAAATCTTGAAATTTCACAATTGACAACTCATGACATTAATTTACTACCTAATATTATTCTTTTAAATAACAACATAATAATTAACCATACTAAAACTTACGATGCTAAATCAAACATTAAAAAAATTAATTTAATCAGTAATAGATTTTAACTTAGCATTATTCCAAATTTTACGACTACACAAAACACTATTAATTTTAACATATTGAGGTATTACCAAGACAAACACATAGACATAAATTAACAAAACTCAACAATACTTCATAACACATGTTGACCAACAACATGAGATGAGGGTCAAATGTCACATCCTGACACATGACCACAATAGAAGATTGGGACTATCCTAGCAAAATAAACCTCGTGTTATCTCCCATCACTAATATCCATTGGTGCAAGAGACCGCTCAAACCTACTATATAAGGTGGAGTTGAGGCTTGGTACCTGCAACCTGCATCCAAACAATTAGTTGTATACGATCAAATATATATATGTCAACACACACACAGAGTCAGAGAATCACGGCGTAGTAGGGTGCTCGAAGTGAGTAGTACTACACAGTCCCTGCTCTTAAAATTAGACTATAACCACTTTTATTTGAATTTAGATATCAATAGATTGAATAAAACATGCTAATATTAAACCATTACTAATAATGCCAACTCATCATAACTAGAATAATAATAATGTCATCATGAACATAATAACACATGTCTAAACTATATCAGTCGAACATAGTCCATCAAGATCAAAATAAACATAAACCATAACCTACTAATCCTAATGTCTCAGAACTGTCTAAATGCAATGAAAGACTAGCAACTGTCTCAGACTAACAAAGAGCAATGTAAAACTACCACTATCACAAGCCAAAAATGAGGGGGCACTACATCCTCCCCCCTAGAGTCAGGCTTACTCCTAGAAGCCTACAAAAAAGTAAGGGTATGACTCTCTCACCCTAGAAGCATCCTCCCGAGTAGCAGAAGTCTCATCACTAGGGTCCCACTGGACCCTGACCTACTCCACATCTCTGCCCCTGAGAGTTTACTCCCGATGTTGAAGCTCGCACATGATCACCAGAGAAGGCTACCTATCCTCTACCTACGGTCTCCAAAGTTGTCCCCTGATACTCAATCACTACAAACACTCTATGAGACCTCCCTACGTCACCTACGATTAGCTCTAAAGCTGCTGGTCTCTAACCAAAACCTGAAGCATTCCTTTGTGGACATTGTCGGGCTATATGGCCCTACTGTCCACAAGAGAAACATCCTAAACCTCTACCGAAACAACCGCCACCTTGAAAAACACTAGACTACTGGAAACTACCCTTGCTCACTGCAGACTGAGTGGGTTGATCAACATGATCTTGTCTAGCACACTGCCAATTCTAGTTCTTATTTTGAAATCTGTTACCCTGCTAAGGTTGAGTGTTCTTTGGTTGTGATTGAGAACACTGCTATTGCTACCGCTCACCATTGTCGGGTGCATGATGGTCTCTTGAAGGGTCGGCTACATAAGACTAACCACCAACACCTATAGAAGGCACACTACTAATGTGCACACTTGTATGCCCACCGAGTGCCATAGCCAAATTCTCCTCCACTAACTGGGATTTCTCCACGGCCACCTCCATAGACTTAGGTTCAAATACATGAACCCCTCCACTAATCTTGGCATTCAATCCCCTGATAAAATGTTGTACTAAGATAGACTCATCATCTCTGAGACCTGCATACTATTTGAGCTCATAGAATCTATGTTCATACTGCTCAACTGACATGGCCATCTACCTCAGGTCATGAAACTCATCTGTGCGGTGCTGCCTCCAATGATTAGAAAGGAAACAGGCTCTGAACCTCTCTAAAAACAACTCCCAAGAGATTGTACTAATGTCCAAATGCAGCTTCTACTCCTCTAGCCACCACCAAGTCGAAGCAAACCCTTAGAGATGCAAAATAGCACATCTAGCTTTAGTGTTGCTACCATAAGGATGGATGGTGAAACACCTGCCTATATCCAATAACCAAGTCTCTACCTCAAGACCACTACCAGCTCCATCAAAGGTGGGAGGGCGTACCCTCAGTAAATCTCTCATATGGCTGGCTAGTGTGGCCTCCTGCTCAGTTGTCAACTCTCTTCGCCTAGGAGATCTCTCTCTCTCTAGGATCTGGCTAATCTACCTCCTGACCCCCTATAGGCTGCTCAACCTCCTGTCTAGGGCCTAAATGGGAAAGGGCCTCTTCAAGAAGCTCTCTCAACTGGGCTCCCTTAGGCTGACCTTGACCCTCCATATTCTGACCCCCACCTTCATGGGCACTCTCATGAGGAGAGTTGCGAGGAGTTGTACCGTTGCCACCTCTCCCACGACCCCTACCTCTAGGCATCTACCAACAACGATAAAGGATAATTTATTACATAGAGAGAGGAACCAACAGGGGTGAAGTTAATCTACAGAGTTTAAGCACTAGGTCACATAATGGGCTCAATTGTAACCAGAGTACCCAGTGTTTAAACTTGGATCTAATACCAAATGTGATGCCCCATCATGCAACAATATTGAACTGAAAACCAAGAAGCCAATCCTCTGGAGTTAGGTAAATTGAACACAATACAAATGTTAAAGTAACCAACTCCCAACATGGACAACACTTACGCATCTTGACGCAAAGAATCAAGGCATCTCTCTAGATACTCCACTTCACACTTAGCCAAAGCACAATTGTAAAACTCAAACCAATTTGGTAAAATGACCCAATTTAAACATAATGATACGAAGATACAAGGAAGAAAATCAAGTATTTGAGATTTAACAAACTCTTAACATGAAAATAAATATGAAGTTCTAACTTTCTTTTAAAGACATTTTAGCTTACAAAAGAATAACTTCTATACAACTCCAAATCTAAATTTCCTATACAATATTCTAATAACTGATTTTCTGATAAAAAAAACTATAACTATATACATATGTTTACTAAAAGCATAAACTTCCATTAATGTTTTACCAACTATAATTTCTAAGGAAACAAATATAAATATACATATTTTCCTATAAGCAACAACTTCCCATTTAATATGCTAAGAATACAATTAGAACTTAAATATATAAATAATCTTCTAATATACAATTGACTTAAACCTTTTCATCCATATTCTAATTAAATTCACCATCCAGTAATACTATTCACATCTAAGAACTATACTCTAAATTCATGTCCTTACCTATTTTAAATATGGATGGTAGTTAAAGGACAATAAGCTTATTAAATGAATCACTATCTATAAATTGGAAATCAAATTACATCTAATAGACATAGAAACATATTATTAATAGCATTAAAGGATGCTCTAACCGTGGAGCGATTTTCTTGAGGCAAGATTCTAAAAAAAAACTACGAGAATAACACAATAAGGATTCATTACTTCCAGAAGAAATAGAAACTATTAAAAGGTATGAAATCATTATTTCTAATAGCCATTGTCAATAAGAATAGAAAATATGACTGACAACAATAATGAAAGAGTGAGAAAATGGAACCGTAAAGATTTACTGAGGTGCAAATTGCGTTCTGAGGGAGGTCGTAGGTAACAATAATTAGAAACATCATGAAGTATGTAAGAGACAGTGATTAAAGAATAGTATACTTCAATGTACACGGTAGATCACATGCCAGGAGAGGAGTTGAGCCAGCATAAAAGCCTCAAAATGCACGATACATAGCAAAAATGACATTAATGAAAGGTTAGCGGCAAGCATAAGGCTAGACTAGCACACGATCTGGCCACGGACACACACAGAAAGTGGAATGGTAGATGTTTCTTAAACAAAAACATTTGATAGGAACTTCAAGGGCCACGCCTCAAGAATGGGATGATGGAAGGTTAAGCATGTCACAAGGATGGCACAAGGGGTGCTCTCCTACTCTTCAAATGATGATGCACAAAGAACATAACCTAACACTATGTGAGACACAATACAAGGAAACCCAATGTTGGAGACAATCAATAACAATATCAATTGCCAAAACATCTAGCTAGAAACAATAAGTAATAGTATCATTGCCAAAACGTATGGCTGGAACAATGAATAATAGCATCTTAACCCCGATCTATCATTGGGAAAACAAATAGGCAGAGAGCTAACAACAAAATGTTTGTAAGTGGATGGGAAAGCTCTGGAGAACACAAATGGTAGAATTCACACATAGGTTCGATGAAGGACATAGAAACTTTCTATGTAGACAAAAATGAGATCTAATGTTTTGCACCATAAAATGGCAATACTATCTGCAAGGTAGAAAGCCCAAAGATCGTTCAAAAGCAATCACAGGGTACGCATAGAATGGATTGGAAGAAAAAATATCGATTGCACAATAAACACGAATAAATTTATTGAAAATCTCTCTTAAATGTCCTAAAATATTAGGTTTTTATGGATTAGGATAATTGAAGGAAAGGCACAGAATAAAAAGTTAGAAAGACTTCCCATGCTCTCAGACAAAATGCAAATAGATAGGCAACAATGGGTGCGATGAAATAGGATGTGAACAATCATCAAGCAAAAGAAGAGAAATGATTATTCATCAAATGTAATAGTTATAGATGCCTTGGAGCCAAAACATACAAGTGTAGAAGCAAGCACAATAACCACATCAAGTCCAAAACCCAGAAGGAAAATACATTGAATTCGACAATAGCTACAGATATAGGCCCAAATGGATTTTGAGAATGATTAAAAGTAAGGATATCATTATACCATACAAACTACTCAGAACTAATTCATTCAGGGTAAAATCTAATACAAAACATGACCTGAAGATAATTGCATTCCCACAAACAAAGAAAACATACCAGATTGAAGATATTTCCAATACTCCTCTTTTCCTTTCTTCCTCTAGATGAATCCTCTTTCTTCTACCAATTCCTCTTCTTTTCCCCAATTTTCTATATTCTCTTTCCAACTCCCCTCTCCAAAAGAAACCCCCCAATATAAAAATGGCTCCTCTCATAAATTATCACAGTCATGCATCGGTTACCCAGAATCCCACTCCTCTGAGAATTTAAAATTTTGCTAATAATAGAGATTCCCCAAATCTTGAAATTTCACAATTGACAACTCATGACATTAATTTACTACCTAATATTATTCTTTTAAATAACAACATAATAATTAACCATACTAAAACTTACGACACTAAATCAAACATTAAAATAGTTAATTTAATCAGTAATAGATTTTAACTTAGCATTATTCCAAATTTTACTACACAAAACACTATTAATTTTAACATATTGAGGTATTGCCAAGACAAACACATAGACATAACTTAACAAAACTTGACAATACTTCACAACACATGTTGACCAACAACATGAGACAAGGGTCAAACGTCACATCCTGACACATGACTACAATAGAAGACTGGGACTGTCCTATCAAAATAAACTTCGTGTTATCTTCCATCACTGATATCCATTGGCACAAGAGCCCGCTCAAACCTGCTATATCAGGTGGAGTCTAAGCTCGGTACCTGCAGCCTGCATCTGAAAAATTGGTTTTATATGATCATATATATATATATATATCAACACACACATAGAGTCAGAGAATCATGGCATAGTAGGGTGCTCGAAGCGAGTAGTACTACACCGTCCCTGCTCTTAAAACAAGACTATAACCACTTTTATTTGAATTCAGATATCAACATATTGAATAAAACATGCTAATATTAAACCATTACTAATCATGTCAACTCATCATAACTGGAATAATAATAATGTCATCATGAACATAATAACACATGTCTAAACTATATCAATCGAACATAGTCCATCAAGATCAAAATAAACATAAACCATAACTTACTAATCCAAATGTCTCAGAACTGTATAAATGCAATGAAAGACTAGCAACTGTCTCAGACTGACAAAGAGTAATGCAAAACTACCACTATCACAAGCCAAAAACGAGGGGGCACTATAGTTAGTTTAGTTGGTTTGGTGCTTGATTGTGAGTCTTTGTTATTCTATGGTATGTTATCATCGGTAAATGATTGGTATGTAGTCCCTAAGTTGTTTTGTTGGTCTATTGTTTTCATCAAATAGATTATTAATCTATTTTGTAAATAAATAATATTAACTTTAAAATATATTAAATATTTGTCTATGTTGTTAAATAAATAATGTTAATTTTTGAGGTATAGGAATTAAATTAATAATTTTTAATAGTTAATAATAATAAAAATAATAATAATAACAATTAAATTATAAGTATTTAATATTATTTATTTGAAAGATATTATTTTATATTATTTATTAATTTATTTGAATTTAGTGAGTTGTCATGAATGGTGTAAATAATAAATTGCCAGATTGGAAAATCTTCCTGTAAGTGGAGATTTATTGCAATTATTTTTGGGAGAATCTCTCGAATAATGGGAAAATTAATATATTTAATTTTGGGTGTGAGTGGATTCCTGTAATGGAAAATCGTGGTGTGGGAATTTATTGAATTTGTCTATTTTTATGAAAGGAGGGATATTTGAGGGGTTTTGGGTCTGTAATTTTGGGAAAAAAAGGTCTTGTAGAAGAAGATTTGGGGAAAGAGAGTAATTTAATGGGAGGAGATTCTAAAGATTGAAGATTATATCTCGGTATGTCAATATTGTTTGAAATGGGGAATCTATGTGTATGATACTTTAGTCTATCTCACTCTCAAATTGAATGCATTTCTTTTTACTCTCTAAGTCTTCTCTGCAATGTCATTCAAATTTATAATGCAAGAATTTGCCTCTGCAAAATAAATGCAATCTTTCAATAGTTTTCTTCTATCAACAACCCTGCCTATTCCATATCTGATAAATAATTCCAACTTTTGCTTGTAACTTGCAATCGTTCCCTCTGGTGAGGCAAATGAAAAGTTCTTTGTAGTCATTTTCTTCAGTTGAAACTTGGTAGACGACCTCCTTGGAAGCATTTTTTTTTATATTCTATTCATACACCCCCTTCAACACTCCTCAAGTTTGGCAATTTAATATATTCGCTTGAGATATTTTTCCTATACCCTTGCCTAAATTAATTTCTTGTAGCCATTTTTGTAGTAGGGAGCATCTGACGTTTTAGCTTTCAATTGATTCTTCTTTCCCTTGAAACCTATTAGAGATAATTTGAGAATTTTATTGATCTTGTACTTGTTTTTTCTTCTAGATTTGAATACATTCATACTCCCTAAAAGAATTCTCAATAATAATTATTAAACTACAATTCTTTTTCCATGTAGACGTCTTGGCGGAAAAAAGACAGATTTATTTAATTGTTTCTCTGCAATCTTTCTCCTACATCTGTAGTACGGCCTCATCTGAAGCATTTTAACAAGTAACTTCAATTTCTTTAGATTTCCCTACGTGATACTACTAAATTCATGAAATATTATTTATTCTTTCAACTAGATATATATATAAGCAATCCTTCTGCTACATTAATATTTTTAAAAGAAATTCAACAAGCTATTAGCATTTATTTACCTTTAGCTAGCAATCCATTTTGTGCCCCCTGCTATTAGCATTTATCTCAATCTTGCCAGAAAATCTTCCATTTCTCAATCCATAATGGAATTGAATTAAACTTCTTAGCTGAGTTAGTGTTTATTCCACAACTCTTAAATTTCAGCATATGGCTTCTCATATTTGCATTCTAATCAATTTCCTCAATCCTTTGAAAAGCTTTCATAATGAATAGAAGTGAATAAATGAATAGCTTTGATAATGAATAGAAGGGAATGAATGAATCTCTTTTTGCATAATTAATTTTAACCTTGATAGAAAATAGGAATAGTAAGTTTTTAGTGAAATAGTAATTAGCTTTTAAAGGTTAGTTGAATAGGAAGTGGAATAGATAGTTTCCTTATTACACTCATGTGTAACTAAATTTTAGATAGGGATATTAGAAAACACTTTTCTTTTAAATTTTTTTAATTATAAATAATATTGTTTTTTGCATTTAAATAATATATATCCCATAAGGAGTAATGTGATGGCATTTATCTTAGGAAGTTATTATCTCATAAAAGTAGCTCATGTATTACCAATAATTCATTTGGAAGCTATGTAATTATTTATTTATTATTATAATAGAATGGAGTTTCTTACATTGGAGTCTTGCTTTTTTTTCATTATTACTTTTATTATTATGCTTGTAGGAAGAGATGTTTTATTATTGTCAAGTTTTTTTTTAAAGAGTATAATGTTTCTTTCTTTTTGATTTTCTATTTATTAATAAACTTAAGTTTGTCATTCTTTTTTGGAAACACACTTCCTTTATTTTAGGAAGAGTAAGTTATATTTTTGGAAGGGGAATCTTAGATATTTTAAAGGAATATATATATATATATCCCTAAAAATACATTTTAATAATAAGTAAAGATTCAAAATATATATATATATTGAATCTTTACTTATTATTAAAATGTATTTTTAGGGAATAGATGTCTAAATTGTAAAATATTTAATTGTTGGTTGATTAGAGGTTTTTAACCAAAATATTTAGTTAAGCTCAATTTCCATTATTATTATTCAATTCTATTTAATTTAGTGTAAATGGTTGTATCATTATTATTGAAATAGTAATAAATGGTCAAGAAAGTATTATTTAATTGGAAATTTTGTAGTTAGAAATGATTTTTATATTTCTATGTTCTGTGAAGACTATGTATTTAATATCCTTTGACCTTGATTGTAAATATAATACTTATGATGGTTATTTCATTAGTATGTAGTAAAATCTAGATATTAGGATTTAATCTAGTTCAAATACAGTATAAATATGATACTTAATTGTTAATTAAAATTAGTAAATTTATTATTAAAGAAGTAGGAAAATAGGTATTTAGTCATGTTACCTATTTATAAAGAAAATATTTATTCATTAATAATTTGCACTAGAATATTTATTAACTTAAATCTTAGTTAAATGTTTTAATGATGATGTTCTGAAAAGATCGTTAGTTTTGTTTAAAAATAGGATAAGGGATAAAATAGTTCCTTAAAATTGTTGTTGTATTAATGTAATTTGTCATCATGTTAATCTAATGTTGTTTAACTATTATTCTTTCATGATTATGTCTTTAGTTTAGGAAGTCCGCTCATTTAGTGTCTTTTCAAATTATGGGTATTGTAAATTCTATCAGTAGTTCATATTGTCGAAAATACAAGCCTATAGAAGTAAGTAGGAATGATTTAGAAATGAGTTGTAATGTTTGTATTAACCTTTACATTTTAGTGGTTTTCTCCAAAGGCTTAGGGTGCTTTTGATCCTTTATGTTTTGTTATACAATTGTTTTGAATAGAAATCACAAAGTTATCTAGAATTTTAATAAGACCCACATTAGTGTAGAAAGAGGTTGTCTAATAATGGGTAGTATCTTGTTTGATTGAATTTTTTGTTATAGAATAATTGGTAACCCTTTCAAGTTATTATTGTTCTGCATTATTGGGATAGAGTTACTTTATATTGTTAGATGATTGATCATGCTTGGAATAATGTTACATTCTTTAAGACCATTATTAGTGCATCAGATCATATGTTACATTTGTGGTTTTGTTATTGAATTATGGATCTTGGTTTATGATGTGCTTTGGAAAGTGAATGTGATGTATGACCATTGTGTTTTAATGGTGTCATGTGTTTGTGTTATTTGGGGAAAGTGGTTTCCAGAGGCCTAGGAGGGTGTGATTATGTGAGGGTTGGCTATGTGTGCATCTTGTCAGTCGAATGAAATGCATTCTTGAAATAGGGTTTATTGTTCATGTTGGAATGACACATGTGCAAGATGGAGAATGCCTTGCTCAGTGTACTTATTCGTGTGATTATGATGAGCATGCAAGATGGAAATACCTTGCTTGTGTAATGTGAAATGATGTATGTTTTGAAGAATGTGATAGTTCATGCTTGGTTTATGGTATGGGTTGTGAGAATCTAGATGTAGTGAAGGGGGGGTGGCTTCCAATGTGGGGCCGATGCCCAAAGTGGCTACCCAGGGTAACCCATTGGGAGTTTTGTAATCAAGTGATAACCTAATAAATCTAGGGGTTGGGTAGTTTTCACACTAATTAAGATAATTGGATTCCTCACCCATGCATGTAGTGCTCGTTCAGGCTAAGGATGGGATGAGAAGTCCTGGTTGGCAAGATCAATATCCTTATCCTCACGAAAGGAATGTTGGTTCCGCATGTGTCACCCTATGGGGCCGACGTCTAGTAAGAGACTGTCAGGGTAACCATAGATGGGGGCTAGTGCCTAGAGAAAGATTGTTAGGGTAACCCAAGGATGGGGGCCGACATCTAGATAGAGACTGTCAGGGTAACTCATGTTAGGACCATGCGATGACACTCATCCCTACTGTAGTCTAACATTCCCTAATTTTTTTTCTCCATTCATTATGTGATTGCCTCTAGAAGTGTTGTTGAGTTATTTGTGATAGTTACTTATGTTGTGATGGAGTCATGTGTAGTTCTTGTTCCTTTTAGACTATTGTCTACCTATCTATCTATTGTCATGGAACCTCATTGTTATCTCCTAGCACGAGGGGTGGACCTCAGGGTTCCACATGGTCAGGTGGTTGTGCTTTATTCCATTGGTTCATTGGCATCGAGGCTCGTGTGTGTAGAGGACGTGTCTCTCATGTTTCTAATTTTTTATTTGTATCTGAGGACAAACATTTGTACTACTTGCACCTGGATTTTTGTATCAATGGAGATCATTTTGTAAATTGATGTATTCAGGAAAGAGCTTATGTATCATTAAAATTATGTAACTCCTTTTATAGAATACCCTATTTGTACTTGTAATTATTATTAAAAGGATGATGTATCTATCCGATGATGTAACAAAAGTTGTTAGTTAACTCTTTGACTTATTTGAATAAGTTATGTATGTTATTGAATATTGTGTTGTATCAATAATGCAACTATGTAATCCCTAGAGATGTTAGTTTAACTTTATTGTGAATAGTATATGTTATGTTTTGTTATCGTTTCTTCTATTTAAAAAAAAATTATGCCTTTTTATTGCTTTAGTTGAACTTATCTCTAGGGTTGCATGGTGGGGCTTTACAATAGATATACAGATATGCATATAGATATGTATACAGATATACAGATATCTAGATATGTTTAGATATGTATACATATATGTAAAGATATACAGATATGTATATAGATATGTATACAGACATATAGATATGTATACAAATATGTATACAGAAATGTATACATGTGTATATAGATATACATATGTCTATAGATATACATATGCATATAGATCGACATGTATATATATAGTACATTAATAGTCTAATCTGAATATATGTAGAAGCTTTTTATATAAACCCTGGATAGATTATATAAAATGAAATCCTCAATATATTATATTAGAACATAGGAAAACAATTGTAAATATTTACTGTAACAATAATTAATAAATAGTATTTAGTCAAAATTGGGAAGAATCTGGCTGTAAAATTATTAAGGAGACAAAGTTGTAGGATTCAAAACATTTGAAACCCTGATATAATGAAACCCTTAATCATTGACAATGATATGATGAAACTCTTAACTGTTGACAATGAACCTTTGAAAATATATACCTTTCAATATATATATATATATATATATATATATAGATAGATAGATAGATAGAATAGGTAAGAATACAACTATAAAATATATACCCTTAAAAATAAACGAAACCATTCTAAAATAGAAAAGTATAATTAAGGTATAATTATGTGAACAGAAAGCTAAAACATAATTTGATAAAAAATGGGAAGAATTATGTGAACAGAATGTAAAATAACATGCTAAATATAAACCATTATAAGCTTTTTATGTAAACCAGGAATAGACTATATAAAATGAAACCCTCAATATATTATTTGGTCAAAACTGGGAAGAATCCAACTATAAAATTATTATGGAGACAAATCCATAGGATTCAAAATATTCGAAGACCTGATATAATGAAACCTTTAATCATTGGCAATGACATGTTGAATCCAGGTTGTAATGATGAAACCCTTAACCATTAAGAATGATATGATGAAACCATGCTATGATGAACCCTTAACCATTCACAATGAACCCTCAAAAATATATACCCTTAAAAATCTAATAACCCATTTGTATGTATATACTTTTTATATAAACCCTGAATAGATTATATAAAATGAAACCCTTGTTGTATTATACTAAAACATAGGAAAACAATTGTTAATATTTAATGTAACAATAATTAAAAAATAGTATTCGGTCAAAATTGGGAAGAATCTGATTGTAAAATTATTGTGGAGACAAAGCCATAGGAATCAAAACTATCAGTGTTGAAATCACATGAAACCAAAACAAAGGAGTGAAAGCAGTGCTGAAATCACATGGAGAAATGATGTTAAATCATTACCTACATGGAGAGGGAACTACATGGAGGGCAACAGTCGGTGGACATAGACAAACCCTCATCTTTCCATCACACTATGGAGAGTAGTCAGTAAAATGATTAGGTTTTTGGTGCTTAGTTGAATATGTATTCAGACCCGAACAAGCATTAAAATGATTTCATGATGTTTCATGTCTGCACCACCATAAACACCTTAGCATGGACATGTCAATACTTATGGCATATGTGTATTTTTTAAACATGTAAGGGAATGCATGAAGGGGTTTCGGGTGGTTTAGGAAATGGGCGGGTAAGTTTGAAGGCCCCACCAACTTGATTTATGGTGGGGTGTTAATAAACGTATTTTTAATTACCCTAACTACAAAATGGATCAAGTGTGTTACCTTTTTAGTGGACGGGTGTATTTTTTGGGGGATCATGGCGATCGATTACTAGCACGTCAGTGTGGATGTATGGGGTGACATGTTGAAATGACCATTTTTCAACCCATGTGCACATAATGCGTCCTATAGGAAAATAAATAAGTGCCCAGAAGCTGAAAGAATAGCTTTAAGCACTTCGGTTGCATACCGAAAAACCTAAAAAAATCATTAAAATTTGATATGTCTAGCTATGTGTTTGACATGTGCGAAGTTAGAGTGAGAGGCTACTGGCCCCTCTCCCTTATCAAGTGGAGAGTTTCATTTGTTTTATTAAATTAGTTTTTGTTTGTCTTATTAAATTGGTTTGTATTGAATGATTTAGTAGTGGGAAGTTTGTTTATTTTATTAAATTGGTTTGTACTTAGTGATTTGGTAGTGGGAAGTTTGTTTGTCTTATCAAATTGGCTTGTACTAGTGATTTGGTAGTGGGAAGTTTCATTTCTCATGTCTTAAAAAATTATTTTTTTTAATTTTTGAAGTTAAGGATTCTCTTCAAGGAAAAACCTATTTTTAAAAATTTAAGTGAGAAATGTTTAAAGAAAAATGTTTTTAGTTTAATTTATTCAAAATAAAAAAAATTGATGAATAAGTGTCTTACATTATTTACATAAAACTAGTATATTACATATGCTTACAAAAACAAGAGGGACGGAAGAAGTCACATCCAAAATTTCAAATGAAGCCTAGCATGAATCGTCAAAATAAAGTTGTTAAGTAACATGAGCTATACCATTAAGAGGTGAAGTCAGGTCAAGGTCATCAAGTTTTCCCCTTACTTCAACAAGGTCCAGGTTATCATAAATAGGTTCACAACCAGTAATCACACCCTTTTCATTTTCTTCCTCTACAAGCAGCTATGTATCACAAACAAGAGAAATGGTCAATGCAAGTTGAAGGAACTTACCAAAATATGACCATGTAAAAGCCCCTCGATCATGAGGTTGAAGAAGAGGCTAAAAGTGCATAGGAGGGTTGAGACCAACCATGAGAAGATCGATCCTTGACTCTTCTTAATGGGGATTGGAAAGCACATGACTAATAAACATGACCTCATTTACCAATTTGATTACATCCACATTGGCATCCACAAGGTGAGGAGTGACCCTTACTAAAGGCTAGAGTTGATAGAACTCTAGAAACCATACACAAGGCATTACCCTAGTGATCTAAAAGCATCTATAGATGTGCCACCTCAAGTGCAGCTATGTTAGCTTGCCTCTTTACCTACATGAGAACATTAGAACAAATCATAACCTTAGTAAAGAAGCAAGAAGTGGATATCAATAAAACAAGTGGACATAGAAAATTTCTATTTTTCCAAATGCTAAAAATAATTTTCACCCTAAAAGCATGCCAAATCTAGTGAGTTTAGCAAGAATTTTGAGCCAATCTCCTAATAATACCATATTGCATTAGAGAGGCTCATCCCAAAAGGCTTGAAAAATTCATGAATAAAATTCCAATATTCCTAAGCTCTAGAAAAAAAAACTAGAAAAGTTGTTTGAGAGTCTCATATTGTCCACAAAATGGACAATGAGTATTAACACGTCTCAAATGAGTTAATTTGGTACTAATGGAAAGGACATGTTAAAGAAGACACCATGAAAGATGGATAAGCATTGGTTTAAAACTAGCCAACCAAATAGTCTGAAATATACATTACCAATCTGAGCCTGGAGAAAATTAAAGAAGCCATATGTGGTTCAATTTAGACACCATGTGAAGATGTAAATAAATCCAAGAGTAACCCTTGTGGGGTCTCTAGTTGAAAAATGGTGTGTTTGGGTACCATTTCTCATCTTTCCACCAAGGTTTGATACTTCTAATGCTAATTTTATGAAGCATATTGGAGCGACTAAATCATTAACTATCTAGTAAGTCTCCATATCCTGTTGAAAAGTTGTTATTTCAATTTGGACTCACACAAAGAGAGAAAAATATTAGTAGGCTTCAAAAAAATATCAAGCAAAGTCTTGATTCCCCTATTGTAGAATTTCAAATTATCAACCCTTGGTACCTTAGCAAGTGGGAGGTCTTGACAAGAAAGAATAGGAGACCACCAATTAATAGATTTTTGATTGATAGATAACTCCTTATAGAAATAATTACCATCCCATATGAGTCATGGTTTAATGGCCTCTCAGGCTTTCCATAGGCATTTAATAACAAAAATATCATGTATTTGAATATGTTCTTTTATAATAAGAACAATATGAAGACCAGGAGCCTCCCAAGTGTGATGCTCATAAAACACTCTAGTAGAAAATGTGATGTCTAATCAACACCTTCCAAGCTTCATTTCATTCAAGGACTATGATTATCCATTTAACACATAATGCTAATCCTTAGTGTTGGATCAAATTCAACCCTAGGCCCCCAGAATCATGAGGGAGGTAACATAACTCCCAAACCACACAATGGACTCCTCTAACTTAGTATCAAAGGAGGCCCATAAAAATCCTAATGGATATTTTCAACCTTCAAGTAGGAAGCTTTGGAAGGAACCTAACAATAAGCATAATAGACATGCATAACAAATCAAATTTTGGAATACACCTAGAATTTTCCTACCAAAGAAAAGGCTTAGTAATCCAATAGGATAATTTCTTCTTAATTTTGGCAATAACAACTTGCCACAAGGTAGATGGAGAGACTTAAAAGGAAAAAGGAATGCCAAGGAATTTGAAAATTTCCCCATGATTAATCTATTTCTAACCATAATAACTTAACCAGTTAGGCTTAGTTGTTATAGATTATCTATAACATTGAGTTTTTATCATCGAATACTCAATCCAGAAGCCTTACAAAAACATCCAAGCATTGCAGGGCCTGATGGATATTATTTTCTTCCTTCAAAAGGGTAAGAAAAGAGTCATATACAAAGTGCCCATTTACTAGTGATATGGAATTGGGCAAAGATATTACTTTAAATAGGTGAACTATGAAATAGTATTAGCTAAACGATAGCCAAGTCCTTCTATTACAAGAACATGGGGGCAGAGCCAAATGATAGCCTTGGTGGATGGACCAAAAATCCCAAAAGGTTTAGATTGATGGCCATTAATGGTAATGAAAATAGAAGCATCAATAAAGAGCATTTTGGATAAGTGCACAAATCGGTTTCCAAATCATAAATCTTGAAGCATAGTAAGGATAAATGGCCATTCAATGCAATCATAAGCTTTTGTGAAGTCAATCTTGATGAACTTGTCTTGTTGTTGAGAATGTCTCACCCATTCCATTCCTTCCCAGACAACAATGATATTATCAAGAGTATAACTAAATTTTATGAAGCCAATTTATTGAAGACAAATAATTTGAGGAAGAAATGGTGCAACTTTATAGAAAGTGCCTTGGCAATGATTTTGGAGGAAATTTTGAGAAAGGCAATCGATCTCCAATTACAAATTTTCATTGAATCTCTAGACTTAGGTATGAGCTTTATATTTCCTTTTTAAAAAGATTTCCTAATGAATTAGAATGAAATGCTTCAAGATAAACTTTATGAATATTTTCACCAACCAATTCCTAGAAAACTTTATAGAAGTCATAGGGAAATCCATCACAAATTTGGGCCTTATAATTAGCCATAGAAAAGATAGCCCCCAAAGGTCCTCTTTGGTGAGAAGTTGGTCATATAAGACTTATTGGGATTGTAAAAATTGGCAAGGAACAACACTGAAGCATTGATACAAAGACTTACATGTTTTTTGGTTGATGTAAGATTGCCTTTCGACCTAGGATGCTTCTGCATCAAAGAGATGGATTTTTGAAAAGTGAGTCCCTCACTTTTCTGGGGCTAGAGAAAAACCAATGTGGTCTAGCTCCACCTGAGAAATCCATGATGAGTCTTCTTTTAGTCTTCCTTTCCACTTAACCAGGTAATCCTTGTACTTCTTGCCTCTGGTGCTATGCCCAACTCTGTTATCCATATTTTTTTCTATCTGCTCTTATTGTTGATGTGGTGTCTTATCTTCCAAACAATCTCCTATGGTGATGTCACTTGATTATCCTTCATGATACTAATTTAGGTTTACAATATTGAATATTGGTGATATGCCAAGTGCTTCAAGTAACTCCACTTTATATGCATTTCCTAAGTCAAACTTCCTGAGAATTTTACATGGTCCAAACTTCTTCATCTTCATCTTGTTGTATATCCCTACTGGAAATCTTTCCTTTTTGAGATATGCCATGACTTCACCCCCAACAGAAAATTCATTGTGTCTCCTCTTCGCATCTTCTTGTTCTTTATACTTGCTGTTCATCTCTTCCAAATGTTTCTAGACCTAAGTGTGTACTATATCCATGTATCCTTCAAATTATTTTGCTTTCGCACTCCTTTTTTTCTCCATACTAATGTCTCTAAGTTATCCAACTCCTCTAGGTTGTACTCCAATCACAATTTGAAATGGTGTCTTCCCTATACTTCTGCTCACTGAATTATTGTATGCAAACTCTACTTGCGGTAGAATTATATCCCAATTTCCTACCTTATCTCCTACCAAACATCTCAACAAGTTGGCCAAACTCCTATTTACGACTTCTATTTGTCCACCTGGCTTTGGGTGAAATGTTAAACTGAACTTTATATTTGTCTTCATCTTCTTCCACAATGTCCTCTAGAAATATCCTATGAACTTTGTATCCTTGTCTAAAACTATACTCTTCGGTCATCCATGCAATCTTACAATCTCCCTGAAAAATAGGTCACCAACATGTACAACATCATTTGTCTTCTTACAAGGAATGAAATGTGCCATCTTTGGAAATTTTTCCACTACTACAAATATAGAATCATGTCCCCTTTGTGTTCTTGGTAACCCTAATATGAAATCCATGCTTATATCTTCCCAAGGTCTTTCTAGTACTATTAAAGGTTTATACAATCCAGTATTTTGAATACTCCCTTTTGCAACTTGACAAGTTTTGCCACCATGAACAAACTTCCTTAGATCCTTATATATTTGAGGACAAAAATAATGTTCATTCACCAAAGCTACTATTTTATCAATACCAAAATGTCCTATTAATTCACCACTATGCTTCTCCTTGATCAAATTCTCTCTCATTGAGATCCATGGAATACACAAGTGATTCCCTTTGAACAACATATCATATTGAATGAAGTAATCCAACCACTTGCTTCTATTTCTCACAACTAGTTCTCTACATGTTTTCCATGCTTCCACAAAATCAAGATCATCCTCATACACGTGCTTGAGTTCTTCAAAACCTAGTACTTCTACCCTCATTTTTGTCAAAAAATTTCTTCTTCTTCTCAATGTATCTACAACTTTATTTAACTTTCCACTCCATTGTTTCAACACAAATGTATAACTCCATGAATTCTACCCACCTCATGTGTCTTTGATTCAACTTACCCTGACTGTTCAAACACTGCAAAGCCTAATGGTCAGTGTACTACACAAATCCTTTTGGTAACAAATAATGTCTCTACTTCTTCAATGCTTGAATTATGGCATAGAACTCTTGAACATATACTGAATATCTCCTCTTTGCATCATTCAACTTCTCACTAAAATATGCTACTAGTCTCCCTTCTTGGCATAATATTGCTCCTATTGCATTTCCACTAGCATCACAATCAACCTGAAATACTTTGTCAAAATCTAGTAATGCTAACACTGGTTGCTCTATCACCTTTTGCTTCAACATTTCAAAACTCCTATGTGCTCCAGATGTCCACTTAAAATCCTTCCGGTCTGCTCTCATTACCTCTATCATTTGTGTGCATATGGTAATAAAATTTCTAATGTACTTCCTATAGAAACATTCCAATCCATGAAAAGATCTTACCTCTCCAATATTCATATGTGTTGGCCATTCAACAATTGCTCTTACTTTTTCTGAATCCATCTTCAATCCTTCTGCAGAAATGACAAATCCCAAATATACTAGTTTTGTCTTCATGAAACTACGTTTCTTGATGTTTATCAGCAATTTCTCTTCTCTCAGCCTCTGAAATACTTGTCTAATATGCCACCATTGTTCTTCTTTGGTCATACTAAAAATTAGAATATCATCCAAGTAGACAATAAAAGACTTACCCAATAATTTCTTTAGTACTCGTTCGTCAATCTCATGACTATACTTGGTGCATTAGTTAATCCAAAAGGAATGACTAACAAATCATACAATCCTTCATTTGTCTTGAATGTAGTCTTCCATTCATCTCCTTCTCTGATTCTAATCTGATGGTATCCACCCTTTAGGTCTATCTTTGTGAAATATTTTACTCTGCTCAAACAATCCATAATGTCATCCATCCTTGGCAATGGATATCTATACTTGATTGTGATCTTATTGATTGCTCTTGAATCTATACACATCCTCCATTCTCCATCTTTCTTCAGTGCTAACACTACTGATACTACACATGGGATTAAACTTAAACTCTAATCAATCCCTTCCTCAATAGCTCATGTATCTCTCTATTTAGCTCTGCATTTTCTATTGGTGTCATCCTATGCACTTCTTTGTTTGGTAAAATGGCTCCAAGTATGAGATCCATATATGATGATAAATACTCTAGACTGGCAGTAATCCTTCTGGCACATTATCTGATACAATATCTTGATATTCTATCAACAATTTTTCTACTTCCTTCTATAGTGGTTCTTCTCCTTTTGTTGTGGTATTTTTTAAACTTTGGGTGCCACACTTCTTTGGAATCAATGCAAAGCACATGTTCTCATGTCTCAATCCACCCAAAAATTTCCTTCCATCTACTAAACATATTCTAATGTTACCGCATACTTCACTCTTGTTCTCTTCTTCCAAAGGTATCAAGATATGTCTTTTCCAATTTGATGTTACAGTATAAGTATTCTTCCTCCCATCATGTATTGTCTTTCTATCATACTACCATGGTCTTCCCAACAATATATGGCATACATCCATCAATATAATATCATGTACAATACTTCATCTTTATAAGATCATATATGAAATCTCACCAAACATTGTTCACTCACCAATATCTTGTGTTCATCTTGAATCCATGTTATCTTGTAGGGTTTTAGATGTTCCAACCTCTTTAGATTTATCTTCCTTACCATATCTTCTGAAGCCAAATTATCGATACTACCACTATCAATGATAACTTTTCAACACTTACCTACTGACTTGCATCTTGTCCTGAACAAACCTTTCCTTTGTGGTGGCTCCTCAGATGTTTCTACTTGCAACAAAGCTCTCCTCATAACCAATGATTCACTCATTTTTGTTTTCCCTACTGTACTTGGTGATCGAACTGGTTCTTCCTCTACATATGTTTCCCTTGCACTATTCTATGTCCATTTGTTAGTACTTCCTTGATGGTATTCAAATGCTCAATGTCCTTCACCTCCATAATTGAAACAGGTTCCTTTAAATGATCTTCTGTCAAATCCTCTTTCATCTCTTTGGTATCCTTCATTGCGGTAAGAATTATGACTTCCTCTACTATTGTAGTAGAAACTATTGTCATCTCTTCCTCAATGATATGAATTGTTGTCTAGATATCTTCTTTGTGGTATGGATTACTCTCCTTGTTTTTCTCTAGATATGATATTTCTTCATTGCATTGTGTTCTACCTCTTTGGAATCTTCCTCCTCTACCTCTTTGTCTATGCTCAAATATTTTATTCAACTTTTCTTCAACCTTCAGCGCAAGTTGATATGCCTCTTCTAATGTTGTCATCCTTACCAAGCTTAGTTTTTCTTAGATGTTTGTTCTCAATCCATTCATGTACCACACCACTTTCTCCTTTCTTGCTTCACTATGTCCAATCCTAATGATCATTCTATGAAATTCTTCAATACATTCTTTCACTTTTTTCTCCTTTTGCCTTAGGTTTAGCAATCTCTTTAGCAATTCTAGTTCATAATCAGTAGGTATGAATTGATTCTTTAATTTTGTCACCATACTATCCCACTTTGTGATTTTTTCTTTTCCTCTCTTATTCCTATCCAACTAAATTTCTTTCCACAAAATAGTAGCATGTCCTTTCAATTTAATTTTTGCAAATCTCAATCTTTATGGATCTTCAATTTTTTCATACTCAAAGTATTCTTCCATGTCATTTATCTAGTCAATCAACTCCTCAGGGTTCAAATTACCTGCATAGTTTGAAATCTCTATTTTAGGTCTCTTACCAATCTTAGAAATATCTTTCAACATTTTTACATGATCTGACTCTTCTTCTTCTAGGGTTTCCTCATTTTGATCTACAATTTGAACTCCTAATTCATCCTCATCACTCTCATCCTCATGTCTAGGGTTTATGCCTCTCTTTCTATCCTCTTCTACAACATCTAATCAGAATTTCATTATTCTCATCATTTCTAACATTTCTTCCATTCTTCCAGAAACATTAGCCATATCAAGAATCATCATTAGTGGCATATTTTCCTTGGATCTACTAAAACTGCCTCAATTCAATGATCTGGCTACAAGGTTGTACCTCCCTCACAATTGGTGTTGTGTTGAAAAATAATTGCAGGATGCCTCAAGTCAGTGATTTGTTCACCCTAGGATCTATCAGAATGTCTTTTCTCCCAAAGGATTCAAAAAAATTCTCTAATACCACTTGGTGCAGTCATGGATGGAGGATCCACTAAAGGAATAATCCAGTTGTGCAGCCTTAGAGTTAACACATCAAAATAAGCATATATAACAAGTAAATGGTTTGGAATTTCATTAATTCAATATCACAACCAAGTACAATATACCTCACAGGCTGACCGTAGCAGTATTACTGGTGCAAGTATGGGCCTAATTGATGTTGTCATTGATGTCAACATACTCATGTTGCATTGATGACAAGGATTGGATGAGTTGTATGCTGAGGATATTGAGAAAATTAGTCCTATTAGGAACAGAGAAGAACAATGAAGACAATGAAGTGAAGATCCTAGCAAAGATGAAGATTAGAGGATGCACAACAAAGGGTTTTTAGATATGTGTCTAAAGGTGATCCAGTAAAGATTTGAGAGGTTTGCATGAAGATTTGAAGAAGTTATGGCCATTTGGGTGAAACCGGTTCTAACAGGTGTTCAGAGATGACAGAGTGACACAAATCGGTCTGATGAGATCTGGAAATGCAATACCTTGTTCTACGGATTTGGTGGAGTGTTTAGAAAGTTAATGAGAATTGACAACTCAATTGGTTCATGGTCTGGAGGTCTGCAAGCATCTATTCCAATATGACAGTGATGACAAACTATGTTCTTGAGGTTCTAGATGAAGGAGAGAATGATTTCAGTAAGCAGAAGTAGTGTGGATGTTCTTGGTGATTCAGGCAATCTTGTGGGGGTGTCTGGATTGTGTCAAGTTTGTGTTGGTAGTTCACATTGAAGATTGAGCTCGTAATTGAAGAATTACTTCCGAATGATGATGTTCTTCCTAAGTTTGGTTGACCGGATGAGTTACACATCTTGTGGATGATCTCGAAGATGTTCTACGAAGCATGGCGTGTTCCTCAAAGAAGATTGAAGTCTCATAGCTATCTGGCTGACAGTGTGATGATCCGCATGAAGTCTTTTGTAATTAGTCAAGTTGTATTTGTGTATTTGCTCTGTAAAGTATACCGACTTGGATGATTATCCCAAAGTCAATGTCTTGTATAGATAAGAAGTTGTGAAGTTATTTCAGAAGCATCTTGGCAGAGATGAGAGTGTGGTAGAGAGGAGACAAGTGAAAAGTAGAGTAGAAGTGTTGGGCTTAAATGGAACTAACTCAAGCATGGTGAAGATGCTATTCTTCAGTTCAAGTATGTAATATTTATCATTCTATAGACAGTGTGTCTCTTGTAGGTAGTGGGCCTCTTGTGAGCAGTGTGCTCAAGTAGGGAGCCCTAATTGGCATGTGCCATTTTGTTCTTATTCTTTTAATAGAGAATACAATCTTGGGTTAGTCACCTTGTGGTTTTTCCCTTAACTAGGTTTTCCACATTAAAATCTTGGTGTCATATGTATTAATGTATTTCTGCTCTTGAATTGTTGCATTGTGTTTCCATGATTGATTAATTATTATGCTAAAGGATTTAAGTGGTTAATAAAGAAATTTTTGGGACAACTGATTCACCCCCCCTCTCAGTTGTCTATCTTGAAACTAATAATTGGTATCAGAGCTAAGTTCTTCTAAAAGATCTTAATCACTTGAGGAGATCCAGGATGTCTTCCTACAAGAAGGATAGTCTGAGGTTTGATGGAACCAACTACACTCTTTGGAAAAGCCACATGGAATGCCCCCTGCAATGTATGGGAATGCAATATTGGATCATGGCCTCAAAGAAGTATGTCCCTCCAAAGAATGGTCCAAAAATTGTAGATGAAATAAAAGATGCTGAAGACAACCTTCGAGCTAAAGAAGCTCTACTAAGTGCCTTATCTGATTCAGAGCTGATAAATGTTATAGATTTAAAAACTGCATATGAGATTTGGGAAAAATAGGAACTTATGCATGAAGGAGACAAATATGTTAAATGTGCCAAGCTACAAAGTCTAAAAGGAAAATTTAAAAACCTGAAGATGAATGAAGATGAGAATATCACTACTTTTATGCCAAAAGTAAATGAGCTTGTTTGTGGCATTAGGTGTGCTGGTGGAATCTTGGATGAAGATGAGACTGTTACCAAAGTTTTTAGATCCCTACCTCCTTACAAATACAAGGTTGCTGCTATTGAAGAATTCAGATCTTTTTCAAATATCACAAGAGATCAATTAGTTGGAAAATTAGCTGCATTTGAATTGGCTAAGTTTGGAGATGCACCCCCCAAGACTGAATCTACATTCAAAGCTAGTGCCTCTGTAAAAGGCAAACAAAAGTTTGATCCAAGAGAGAATTCCTCAAAGAAACTTTTATGGTATGAAAAAGCAAGAAAAGATTTGGAAGAAGATGAAGTAGAAGCTACTCAACTTGAAGCCCTTGTTGCAAAAAGACTGCCAAGAGGATCCAGTAAGTATGAAGGAAAATTGCCCTTCAAATGTTTCAACTGCAATAAGATTGGTCATTTTGCCTCAAGGTGTCTAGAAAGATTTTCAAGGGCAAATCCAAACATATCAAGATTCCAAAAGAAATGTTACTATGTTCATGAAGATGATGATGATGAAGGAGGAACAGATGATGAATCAGAGATGGGAAACAAATATGAAAGTGACTGGGTGTTTATTGCCATCAAGGAAGAAGATCCAATGCCCTCTGAATCTGTCAATCATAAAATGATAGAAAGAGCTCTGGTTGCCCAAGTTGAAGAAAAGGATGATTGGGTCATTGACAGTGGATGCTCCCACCATATGATAGGTGACAAAAATAAGTTTATAGATTTGGAAACATATGAAGGAGGAGTTGTAAAATTTGGTGATAATTCTGTTGGCAGAATCAGAGGTAGAGGAACTATTTCTTTTGATGGAAAGAACAAAACCAGTAATGTATTGTATGTTGAAGGACTAAAGCACAATCTTCTCAGTGTTGGACAGTTGGTGGAGAAAGGCTATGATCTCTGATTCAAAAATAGAAAATGCAAGATCTTTGAAAGTTCTGGAACAGAGATTGCATCCAATACTCAAACAAAAGGTAACATCTTCCACTTGGTTGGTACTGGCAAAAGTTGTTTATTTGTTCAAATTGATCAGAGTTGGTTGTGGCATAGGAGAATGTGTCATGTCAATTTTGATAATATCATCAAGATAAGAAACACTCAGGTTGTAAGAGATCTTCCAAGACTAGTGAAACCTACTAATAGTTTGTGCAAAGAATGTCAGTTGGGTAAGCAGAGCAGAGTCACATTTAAAAGTAAGGAACAATCTTCTACCAGATTGTTGGACTTAGTTCATACTGATCTATGTGGACCGACAAGAATCAGGAGTTTGCAAGGTGATAGATACTTCATGTTATTAATTGATGATCACTCTCGGATGATGTGGGTAACTTTCCTGAAAGAGAAAGCTAAGGCTCTAGAGAAATTCAAAATATTCAAGGCTATGGTAGAGAATGAAAATAGATTAAACATAAAATGTCTCAGGTCTAATAGAGGTGGAGAATTCACATTTGGAGAGTTCATAGAATTCTGTGAGAAGCATGGGATAAAAAGACAGTTATCTGCTCCAAGGACTCCATAGCAGAATGGAGTAGTGGAGAGAAAGAACCAGACCATCTAGGAAGCATCTAGAACCATGATGATGGAAGAAAATGTTCCTCAGATCTATTGGAGAGAAGCTATAAGCACTGTTGTCTATACTCTTAATCGATTACAAATTAGAAGCAATACTGGTAAGACCCCTTATGAACTCTGGTTTGGCATCACTCCCACTGTGAAGTATTTCAGAGTCTTTGGTAGAAAATGTTATATTAAAAGAGATGAAGACCTTGGCAAATTTGATGCTAGAAGTGATGAAGGAATATTCTTGGGTTATTCTACTCAAAGCAAAGCATACAGGTGTTATAACAAGAGATTGAGAAAGATTATAGAAAGTATAAATGTGAAGGTTGATGAAGGTATTGAAAAACCCTCAAGGTTTTATGAATATAATGAAGATGATCAGAATGATGTTTTGGTCCAAGAAGTCTAAGCCCCTTATAAAATTTAGATCCAGACTGATCCAGAGAATCAGGAAGAAGAGATAAGTTTAGATGAACCTGTTCAAGAAATAGAAGTGCAAGAAATTCCCAAAACTCCTAGGTATGTAAGACTGAATCACTCTGAAGATTAGATCATAGGTGATAAAAGCAAAGGTTTTCAAACAAGAAGAAAGATTGCTCAAGACTCAGAAAAATATTGTCTGATTTCAAAGTTTGAACCAAAAACTATGAGTGAAGTATGCAATGATAAAAGATGGACTAAAGCAATGAAGGAAGAGCTGATGCAAATTGAGAAAAATCACACTTGGGATCTTGTTCCCAAACCTAGAAACAAGAATGTGATTGGAACCAAATGGGTCATTCGGAATAAACTGAATAAAGATGGTGAAGTAGTCAAAAACAAAGCCAAATTGGTCTGCAAGGGTTATTCTCAAGTAGAAGGAGTTGATTTTGAAGAAACTTTTGCTCCGGTGGCAAGAATTGAAGCATTTAGATTATTTCTTGCATTTGCTACCTTCAAGGACTTCAAAGTATATCAGATGGATGTCAAGTCTGCCTTCCTAAATGGTGACTTGGAAGAAGAAGTATACATTGAGCAACCGGATGGATTTCAATTTTCTGATCATGGTGGTCTGCAAGTTGAAGAAAGCACTATATGGACTCAAAAAAGCCCCAAGAGCCTGGTATGAAAGATTGGATAAGCATCTTTTGAATATTGGTTTCAACAAAGGTACTGCTGATAGTAACTTGTACTTCAAAATTGATCATGAAAATATCTTGATTATTGAAGTATTTGTTGATGATATTATTTTTGGAGGAAGAGATAGTATGTGCAAAACTTTTGTAAATCAAATGAAAAGTGAATTTGAGATGTCCATGTTTGGGGAAATGAATTTCTTCTTGGATCTGCAAATCATTCAAACAAAGAAAGGAATCTTCATTTTATAGACCAAATACGTGAAAGAATTGTTGAAGAAATTTGGGATGGAAGACTCAAAACCAATGAGTACTCCCATGGAAACCAAATGTAAATTAAGTAAAGATGATGACTCTCCTAAAGTTGATTAGAAAAATTACAGGTCAATGATTGGAGGACTATTGTATCTTACTCAAACTAGACCTGACATTATGAATGCTATTGGTCTTGTTGCTAGATTCCAAGCTAATCATAGAGAATCTCATGTCATGACAATCAAGAGGATTCTTAGATATCTAAAAGGAACATTTGAGTATGGTTTATGGTGTCCTAGAGATCATGATTTCTCTCTTCATGCATATATAGATGCGGATTGGGTAGGAGATGTGATGACCAGAAGAGTACCAGTGGTGGACCATTCTTTTTAGGGAAAAGATTGGTTTCTTGGCTGAGCAAGAAACAAGAGGCAATATCTCTGTCCACTGCAGAAGCAAAATACATTGCAGCAGCAAGAAGTTGCACTCAAGTTTTGTGGATGAAGCAAATGCTAAGATACATCAGAGTGGAGTATGAGGAACCTATCACAATCTTCTGTGATAATTCAAGTGCAATAAATATATCAAAAAATCTAGTGTTGCATTCAAAGACAAAACATATATCCATCAAGTTTCACTTTTTGAGAGAGCAGGTGAACAAGAATGAAGTCAGATTAGAGTTTGTGCCCTCCAAGGATCAGATTGTAGACATTTTCACTAAACCTCTACCTAACGACTCTTTTAAATATCTCAAGGAGAAGTTAGGGGTTATTACCCCTTTGGTTCTTAATTAAGGTGCACTGATGTGCATCCATCTGGTGGATCTCACAGTCATATCTTGTGGTCTGGATTGATGATGGGAAGTTACTACTCAGGGGGAACAGTTGGTATGATTCTGAGTGATGCAAGTATGTGCCTTTTGCCATTGATGTCAAAGGGGGAGAGAAGACATGTGAAAAACAAAAAGTGATTGTTGATCAAAGGGGGAGCAGTAAAGGAAGAGAAGACATGTGAATGGTTGTTGGTGATAGGGGGAGTTATGTCAGTCAGTGAGGAGAAGTTCTTGTCTTGATGGTTAAAATAGTTTTTCACATCATATGTTGCCATCAATGACAAAGGGGGAGATTGTTACAAGTATGGGCCTAATCGGTGTTCTCATTGATGTCAACATACTCCTGTTGCATTGATGACAAGGATTGGATGAGTTGTATGTTGAGGATATTGATAAAATTAGTCCTATCAAGAACAAAGAAGAATAGTGAAGACAATGAAGTGAAGATCCCAATAAAGACGAAGATCAGAGGATGCACATCAAAGGGTTTGTAGATATGTGTCTAAAGGTGATCCAATAAATATTTGAGAGGTCTGCATGAAGATTTGAAGAAGTTATGGCCATTTGAGTGAAACTGGTTCTAATAGGTGTTCAGAGATGACAGAGTGACACAAATCAGTCTGGTGAGATCCAGAAATGTAATACCTTGTTCTATGGATTAGGTGGAGTGTTTAGGAAGTCAATGAGAATTGACAACTCAATTGGTTCATGGTCTGGAGGTCCCTAAGAATCTATTCCAATATGATAGTGATGACAGACTATGTTCTTGAGGTTATGGATGAAGGAGAGAATGATTTCAGTAAGCAGAAGTAGTGTGGATGTTCTTGGTGATTCAAGCAAGCTTGTGGGGGTCTCTAGATTGTGTCCAATTCATGTTGGCAGTCCACATTGAAGATTGAGCTCGTAATTGAAGAATTACTCTGGATGATGATGTTCTTCCTAAGTTTGGCCAATTGGATGAGTTACACATCCTACGAATGATCTTGAAGATGTTCTGTGAAGTATGGTGTGTTCCTTAAAGAAGATTAAAGTCTCATATCTATGTGGCCAACAGTGTGATGATCCACATGAAGTCTTTTGTAATTAGTCAAGTTGTATTTGTGAATTTTCTCTGTAAAGTTTACCAACTTGGATGATTATCCCAAAGTTAATGTCTTGTATAAATAAGAAGTTGTGAAGTCATTTCAAAAGCACCTTGGCAGAGATGAGAGTGTGGTAGAGAGGAGAAGAAAGAAAAGCAGAGGAGAAGTGTTGGGCTTAAATGGAACTAACTCAAGCATGGTAAAGATGCTATTCTTCAGTTCAAGTATGTAATATTTATCATTCTGTAGACAGTTTGTCTCTTGTAAGTAGTGGGCCTCTTGTGAACAGTGTGCTTGGGTAGTAAGCCCTAATTGGCATGTGCCATTTTGTTCTTATTCTTTTAACAAAGAATACAATCTTGGGTTAGTCACCCCGTGGTTTTTCCCTTAACTGGTTTTTCCACGTTAAAATCTTGGTGTCATATGTGTTAATGTATTTCTGCTCTTGAATTGTTGCATTGTGTTTCCATGATTGATTTATTATTATGCTGAAGGATTTAATTGGTTAATAAAAGAAATTTTTGGGACAACTGATTCACCCCCCCTCTCAGTTGTCTATCTTGAAACTAACAATTACAACCTTACATGCAGAGATATAGAATTGGAGCGGCTTTGCAAAAATACAATTCTAACTCTATTATGAATCTACTAAATGTTATCTAACTAAACACCTGATGCAGAGGGTAAGGTAAGAGTATTTTAAGTTCACTCATTGAACTTAAGTCACTCAACTTTCTCTAAGAAGTTTACAAAAGTGTTTGTGTTGACAAAGCCTACATAAGGCTATCTCTAAGTTTGATCTAGCCTAGGACCACTATCTAGTGTCCTCCTCACAGGCTGCCCTTCCCTCACCTTAGAGAGTTACTGTTCAATCCAACCTATCTACACAATCCACCTTTTAAGAACTCCCAACTTCCTACCCACACATCTACCAACCATGTCCATCTATAACTATTAACACTTACTTGTCAAGGATTCATGACTGTCATGAGGTCTCTGACCAAAAGACTAATTTTTGCATTCTCTAGGGCAATGGACAGCAACAGTAGTATGACTGTTCTAGGACAGTGTTTGGAATAAGGCTTAACCCTTATAGAATTGATTCAACCAACAATAACATCTCAAATCTTCAAAGGACCATCAATACTCCATGCATACTAAACACTAGATGTGAAAGAGCAACCATCTACTCAGATATAGGCTCACACTATGTTAAAGGGGCAGAGGACAGCAAATTGAAGTTTGACTGTCCTATGACAGTCTTAAAGTGACAGCTTCTTCCTTATAGACTTTGTGAAAACTAAACCTACAACAACTCCTCTCAAACAAGGATCTAAACACCTCAAACTCTTACCAATGACAGGATCAACTTGAGGTCTTTGAACCAACACCTTGCCTCTGTACTTGTTCTGACAAAATTAGTAAACTGTTTGACTGTCTTCAAGAAAACAGTGTTAGAAGAGTTTAAACCTTGTAAGCAAGGAGAAGTTTAACACCATACTAATCATTCACAAACCTCAAATGACCTTCACCACTTGGTGCATGAACCAAATACCTATATTAAAATGTTTATCATTCCTTAAACCTTCAAACCGTACTGTACCCACGTGCATAACAACAAATTATATTTTCTGTCAACAATTGTTGTTTTTCTTCTAAAGGATAGTCTAGCTTGAGATCAAGGGAAACATGTGTATCAAGGATCCCTTGTCTGGATAGTAGGGTTCTTCTAAAGGCTTGTCTTCCTTCGAAAACACAAAGATCAACTCCATTTGATCAAGCCTATGATTATTTTCTTACCCTCTTGCTGTCCTATGCCTTTTCTTCACTAACTAGTCATTGTTAGACTAGAAAGTCATCATACCAAACACCCTGGAGAGGAGCATGCAACCTGCACAACCATGGAAAACATAAAACCTAGTCTATCTTCCTCCATCCCACCAAGAAATGGCGATCACCTTTAGAGGATAGAGGAAGAAAATTGCATTTTGCACAAAACCCTTGCTATGGAGGGTTTAAGACTAGTTTATCTAAAATGAAATGAAACTTCCTTCACAAATAACATCAAGAACTCTAATTAGATGCACATGAAAGATATTTTACAACCCTAGCAAATTTCATAAATTTTGGCTTATGAGCAATCTGTACCAGGTCGTACCAGCTAACTGTCTACTGCAAAAAATCAAAAAATCACTATTTTTTCTCTTAAAAACTCCTCTCCTTCATATATCTTTGGCATATTTTACAAACTAATGTTTATAGGAAACTTTCCAAACATTTTCCCTTCCTCACAGTCCGTACAACTACCCAAGAAAGGTAGGGAACCAATGGAAAAGGTTGTTTTCTCTCAAAAAACAAATTTCTAAAAGAGAACCTCCTATAAAATAGGCCTAAGTTCACTCCATTTTAGACTAGTCAATCAAATGACTAAGTCTTTATTATAAAACAAGAAAATGGCTTTCAAAACCTTAGGAAAGACCAAAATTAACAAGGTCACAAAATGTTATAGTCAAAAAAATCACTAAACTGGAGCTCCTGCACCATACTCCCCCTATGGGAAAAACTCAAGTCCCTTGAGTTGCCAATTGTTGAAGTGTCATGCCATGCTTCAGAATATCTGCTTCAGTCATCCAGGTGGCCTCTGAATTAGGAAGATCCTTCCATTTCACCAAGTAGTCCTTATAGACACCTCTCTGAGTCTTCTTGATAACTTTGGAATCCAGAATGCACTCCAAATGTAAAGGTTTGCTTGGAGGCAAATCCTTGATCCAATCAACATCTTCAGCCACCACATCTGATCCACTTTCATTAGGCAATGGAGGTCTGAAAGGAAAAAGATCACAAACATTGAAAATTGGAGAGATACCCAGGCCATCTGGTAGCTCAATCTCATATGCATTTGGACCGAATTTGTGCACTATTCTACATGGTCCAATCTTCTTCATCAAGAGTTTAGTTGGCTGACCCTTTGGTAACCTTTCTTTCCTCAGATATGCCATGACTAAGTCACCAACTTTGAACTGTACTTCTTTTTTCTTCAAATTTGCCTTTTCTTTGTACTTTGTGACTAATTTTTCTAGTTGCAACTTGACTTGATCATGAACTATTTTCATGCAGGCAGCAAACTCTTCACAAAGTGCACTCCTTCTATCCCAACCTTGGAGATCCTTCAGCTCAAGTGGCCCTCTTGGATGAAAACCATAAACAATTTCAAAAGGACTTTTACCACTGCTCCTATTCCTTGAATCATTGTAGGCATATTCAGCCTGACTGATAACCAAGTCCCATCCTAAGCCATGTTGCTTTGTAAGGCACCTTAGAAGGTTTCCAAGTGATCTATTAACCACTTTAGTCTAACCATCAGTTTGTGGATGGTAGGCTAATGAAAAGGACAACTGTGTGCCCAGCTTCTTCCACAAGGTCCTCTAGAAGTGACCTACAAACTTAGAATCTCTGTTAGTTACAATGGACAATGGTAAACCATGCATCCTTACTACCTCTCTGAAAATTAGACCTACAACATGAGATGCATCATTTGTGCATTTACATGGCACAAAATGAGCTATCTTGCTGAACCTATCAACAATGACAAACACACTATCCACCCCTCTGGATGTCCTGGGTAACCCAAGCACAAAATCCATGCTGATACTTTCCCAAGGTCTGTTGGGAATGGGAAGGGGCTGGTATAGACCTACATTTGAAGACACACCTTTGGCTCTTTGACAGATTGCACAACTAGCTACATACTTCCTCACATCTGATTACACCTTTGGCCAAAAATAGAACCTTGTGACTTGTTCTAGTGTCTTGTCTAAACCAAAATGGCCTCCTAAAGAACCATTACGCTTTTCCTTGATAATGTTGTCCTGCATGGAGCACTTAGGGACACACAGCAAATTGCCCTTAAACAAGAGGCCTTCCTGCAAAACAAAATCTGCATACTCTCCATGAAATGTGTTACCCAAGTTCACACAAACATCATAAGCCTCTTTGAAATCAGAATCTTCTTTGTACAGCTCTTTTAGATAGTCAATACCCATGCTTTCTAACTAAATTTCATGAATAAGAAGCAACCTCCTACTCAATGCATCAGCCACCTTATTAGACACACCTCTTTTGTGCTTAATTGTGAAAGTATACACTTGTAGTTGTTCCATCCATTTAACATGTCTATGGTTCAATTTTTCTTGACTGTTAAGAAAGCTTAAAGCATGATTGTTAGTAAACACAATAAATTCTTTGGGCAGAAAATAATATCTCCATTTCTTAAGAGATTGCACCATTGCATAGAGTTCTAAGTCATAGGTAGAATACCTTTGCTTGGCTTCATTCAACTTTTCTGAAAAGAATGCCACTGGATGTCCTTCTTGGCTGAGAATAGCACCAATAGCTTGCTGACTTGCATCACACTCAAAAACAAATACCTTATCAAAATCAGGGAGTACTAAGGTAGGTAACTCAGCCACCTCTATTTTCAACAACTCAAAACTATCATCAGCTTCCTTTGTCCACTAGAATCTACATTTGACTCCACCCTTGATGGTGTTGAGGATGGGAGCACTAATGCGACTGAAACCTCTGATAAACTTCCTATAGAAAGTCACCAATCCATGGAAACTTCTCACATCTCCCACTATTTTTGGGGTAGGCCAACTGAGAATAGCCTCAACCTTAGAGGGATCCATCTTCAAACAGCCATTAGAAATGACAAATCCCAAGTATACAAGTTTAGTTTTCATGAACTCACATTTGTCTAAGTTGATCATCAACTTGTGTTCATGTAGCTTCTCCAACACCTGACCAACATGCTTCACATGGTCTTATCTTGTCCTGCTGAAGATTAGTATGTCATCAAGACAAACAATAACAAATTTACCAATGAATTCAACTAATACCTCATTCATCAGGTGCATAAATGTACTTGGCGCATTGCTAAGACCAAATGGCATAACAAGCCATTCATAAAGACCTTCATTGGTCTTGAAAGCAGTCTTCCATTCATCTCCCTGTCTGATCCAGATTTGATGATATCTAGATTTCAAATCAATCTTTGAGTAATAGCATGATCCTCCCAGGTAATCCAAGAGATCTTCAATCCTTGGCATTGGAAATTTGTATCTTATGGTGATCTTGTTTATGGCCCTGGAATCTGTGCATAGCCTCCACTTTCCATCCTTCTTAGGAGCAAGTACACTTGGAACTGCACAAGGACTTAGACTCTTCCTAATCAGCCCTTTCTCTAGGAGATCTTGAATTTGCCTTGCCACCTCTTCATTTTGCTATGGAGTTAGCTTGTATGCAGCCTTGTTAGGCAATGAAGCACCCAGTATTAAGTCAATTTGATGACTAATATCCCTCATGGGTGGTAAGGAGTTGGGAACTTCCTCTACCACAAGGTCTTGATATTTATCCAGAAGTTGTTGTACTTCCAATGGAATCTCCTTCTATTTTTGATCTTGCTGATCTGATCCACTCTTGGGCTTCATGACCAAGGCATACCCCTGGTTGTCATTCTCCTTCAAGATGTTTAGGAACTCATTTCCATTCACCAACATGACATTGCTATTATTTTCCTTTCCCCTGGGCTGCTCCAACAAAGGATCCATTTTGAATGGTCTTCCATTCTTGGTGATGACATAAGTGTTCTTCTCACCATCATGCTGAGCTTTAACATCATACTGCCATGGATGGCCAAGAAGCAGGTGACATGCATCCATAGGTATGATTTCACATAGCACTTTGTCCTTGTAGTCACCAATTCCAAATTCAACCCAAGTTTGTTCCTCCACCATGAAACTTTGGTTCTTGTTTAACCAAGAAATCTTGTGAGGACTGATATGAGGTAGCCTCTTCAACTTGCACTTCTCAACCATCTCAGTGGATACCACATTCTTAGTAGATCTTGAATCCACTATGATTTTGCAAAGTTTCCCATAGGCTAGGCCTTGGGTTCTGAAAAGATTCTTTCTCTGAGGGGGCTCTTGCTTCAATGCTATTTTCAACATAGACCTTTTTATCATCATGCTCTCTCCATCTAGAATAGGTGCAGCACTTCCCATTGGTGAATTCACACTCTCACAGTCATCATCTTTCACTAACTGATTTCTCTTCCCACTGTCATGAGAGCTGTTGGCTTTCCCTAGACATTTGTTCATTGTATTGCCAACTTGGTTGTAGCCATAACATCTTCCAGTGAAGACTCCTGGTCCTCTACCTCCTCCACCATTTCTGCCTCTGCCATTATGACTTCTACCACCTCTAAAACCTCCTCTATGCTCTGTTGCTGATTGTGTTTCTTGCTGACTGTTATTTTCAGTTTTGTTGAACTGTCCATGACCAAAATTGCCTCTACCTCTTTGGTTTCGGCCACCTCTACCTCTGGCACTTTGTTCACCCTTCCTTCTTAGCTTTTCCTCTACTCTGGAGGCCAATAAGAAACATTCATCCACTGTCTTTGGTAACACCAAACTTATCTCATCTTGCAGATTGTATTTCAATCCATTTAGGTACCTAACCACCATCCCTTTTTCATCTTCATTATGATTTGCCCTCATACTGAGTCTATGAAATTCTTCTGTGTAGGCAGCCACATCCATTTCTTTTTGTCTCAAATTCTGAAATCTCCTTATGATTTGAATCTCATAGTCAGGTGGCATGAACTTGCTTCTGAGCATAGCCACCATTCTGCTCCATTTAGTGATGGGACTCTTCCCAATCTTCTCCCTCTCACTCTGCATATAGTTCCACCATACAAGTACAGAACCTCTTAGCCTTGTCTTAGCAAACTTAACCTTTTGCTGTCATTAAACTCCTTGTAATCAAAGAAGTTGCACATAGCTTCTATCCATTCGGTGAGAACATCTCCATCCAACTTGCCATGGAAGGTAGGCACCTCCATCTTGGGATCACCACTGTCCCCATGAGCACCCCTAAGTGCATTCAAAAAGGCTTTCTGATCTGCAGACATATCCTGCTCCAGAGGATCCTCTTCTACCTCTATTTCTTCATTTGTGTCTGAAGAACTTCCCTCTTCTTTGGTCTTGCCCTTAGACTTCTTCTCTTCCTACAATTTTGCTTCTTGCAATCTTGCTTCTTGTAGTCTTGCTTCAACCATCTCTTCCACCAACTTCTTGATGGCATCTTGACTCATTGTCTTGGGAGGCATTGTACTAGCCTCTGTTTCAATTTCCTCTTCTGACATACACTTGCTTCCAATCAGAATATTGGGTCTGATACCAATATGATGCAGAGGGTAAGGTAAGAGTATTTGAAGTTCACTCAATGAACTTAAGTTACTCAACTTTCTCCAAGAAGTTTACAAAAGTGTTTGTGTTTACAAAGCCTACACAAGACTATCTCTGAGATTGATCTAGCCTAGGACCACTATCTAGTGTCCTCCTCACAGGCTACCCTTCCCTCACCTTGGAGAGTTATTGTTCAATCCCACCTATCTACACAATCCACCTTTTAAGAACTCCCAACTTCCTACCCACACCTCTACCAACAATGTCCATCTATAACTATTAACACTTACTTGTCAAGGAATCATGACTGTCATGAGGTCTCTGACCAGAAGACTAATTTTTGCATTATCTAGGGCAGTGGACAACAACAGTAGTATGACTGTTCTAGGATAGTGTTTGGAATAAGGCTTAACCCTTATAGAATTGATTCAACCAACAATAACATCTCAAATCTTCAAAGGACCATCAATACTCCATGCATACTAAACACTAGATGTGAAAGAGCAACCATCTACTCACATACAGGCTCACACTATGTTAAAGGGGCAGAGGATGGCAAATTGAAGTTTAACTATCCTATGGCAGTCTTAAAGTGACAGCTTCTTCCTTATAGCCTTTGTGAAAACTAAACCTGCAACAACTCTCAAACAAGGATCTAAACACCTCAAACTCTTACCAATGACAAGATCAACTTGAGATCTTTGAACCAACACCTTGCCTCTATACTTGTTCTGACAGAATTAGTAAACTGTTGGACTATCTTCAAGAAAACAGTGTTAGAAGAGGTTAAACCTTGTAAGCAAGGAGAAGTTTAACACCATACTAATCATTCACAAACCTCAAATGACCTTCACCACTTGGTGCATGAACCAAATACCTATATTAAAATGTTTATCATTCCTTGAACCTTCAGACCGTACTGTACCCACGTGCATAACAGCAAACTGTATTTTCTGTCAGCAATTGTTGTTTTTCTTCTAAAGGATAGTCTAGCTTGAGATCAAGGGAAAGATGTGTATCAAGGATCCCTTGTCTGGATAGTAGGGTTCTTGTGTAGGCTTGTCTTCCTTCTAAAACACAAAGATCAACTCCATTTGATCAAGCCTATGACTGTTTTCATACCCTCTTGCTATCCTATGCCTTTTCTTCACTAACTAGTCACTGTTAGACTAGAATGTCATCATACTAAACACCTTGGAGAGGAGCATGCAACCTACACAACCATGGAAAACATAAAACCTAGTCTATCTTCCTCGATCCCACCAAGAAATGGTGATCACCTTCAGAGGACAGAGGAAGAAAATTGCATTTTGCACAAAACCCTTGCTATGGAGGGTTTAAGACCAGTTTATCTAAAATGATATGAAACTTCCTTCACAAATAACATCAAGAACTCTAATTAGATGCACATGAAAGATATTTTACAACCCTAGCAAATTTCATAAATTTTGTCTTATGAGCAATCCGTACCAGGCCGTACCAGCTGACTGTCTATAGCAAAAAGTCAAAAAATCACTATTTTTTCTCTTAAAAACTCCTCTCCTTAATATATCTTTGGCATGTTTTACAAACTAATGTTTATAGGAAACTTTCCAAACATTTTCCCTTACTCACAGTCTGTACAACTGCCCAAGAAAGGCAGGGAACCGATGGAAAAGGTTGTTTTCTTTCAAAAAACAAATTTCTAAAAGAGAACCTCCTATAAAATAGGCCTAAGTTCACTCCATTTTAGACTAGTCAATCAAATGACTAAGTCTTTATTAAAAAACAAGAAAATGGCTTTCAAAGCGTTAGGAAAGACCAAAATTAACAAGGTCACAAAATGTTATAGTCGAAAAAATGACTAAACTGGAGCTCCTGCACCAACACCCTTCTAATGCATCTAAGAGATGATTATATAGCAATCCCTAGCTCTAGGGATGATCTATGTTAGCCACAAGGATTTCCAAATCTTAATGCCTTTATGAAACTTGTATGTCGGCCCCAAATCAAATGGTGATGGTCCAAATGTTGAAGAAACATGTGGTTCTGAATGAAGGTGCCTCTTATCCCATACTACCTTCTAGGATGTTCCAATTGGTGCTGCAACCATGGGAAGGTGTTGCAAATTATCTATACCAAACTAAATGATTTTTACTCTATATTGTGTAATTGGATGATGTTTTGTCATTGATAACTTCCCGTGTGTTAATGCAAAACTCCTAGAATTTGGATATGATGTGCATGAGCCATTGTATAATTGTTATTCTTGTGCCACAAGATGTGAAATGGTCATATGGTAAAATATGGTGCAAGGTACTGAAACTGAACTGATTGAGATGCAAGAAAATAAAAGAACAAAATGCTTTTTGGTTGATGCAACATTGCCTTTCACCTAGGATGCTCCTGCATCAATTTAGGATTTGGAATCCAATTTATGTACTTATCCAAAATGCTCTTTGTTGATGCTTCTATTTGCATTACCATTAATGGCCATCAATGTAATCCTTTGGGGAGTTTTGGGTCCATCCAACAAGGCTATCCTTTGGCTCTGCCCTCCCTATGCTTGTTATAGAAAGACTTGGCTATCTTTTCACTAATGCTATCTCATATAACCTATTTAAAATAAGTTATTTTCCCAATTCCAATGCAGTAGTAAATGGTCAATTTGTAGATGACTCTTTTCATACCCTTTTGAAGGAATAAAATAATATCAGTCATGCCCTACAATGCTTAGATGTTTTTTTGAGGCTTCTAGGTTGAGTATTCAATGGTAAAAAACTCAATGTTATAGATAATATATATCAACTAAGCCTAATTGGTTAAATTATTATATTTAGAAATGAATTAATCATGGGGAAAATTTCAAATTCTTTAGTATTCTTTTTTCCTTTTAAGTCTCTCCTTGTACGTTGTGGCAAGTTGTTATTTCTAGAATTAAGAAGAAATTATCCTGTTGGATTACTAAGCCTTTTCTTTGGTAGGAAAATTCCAGGTGTATTCCAAAATTTTAGTTGTTATGCATGTCTATTATTCATATTGTTGGCTTCTTTCCAAAGCTTTGTACTTCAAGGTTGAAAAAATCCATTAGGATTTTTATGGGCCTCCTTTGATACTAAGTTAGAGGATTCCATTGTGTGGTTTGGGAGTTATGTTGCCTCCCTCATGATTATGGAGGCCTAGGGTTGATTTTGATCCAACACTAAGGATTAGCATTGTGTGTTAAATGGATAATCATAGTTCTGTAAGGAAATGAAGCTTGGAAGGTGTTGATTAGACATCACATTTTCTACTAGAGTGTTTTATGAGCATCACACTTGGGAGGTTCCTAGTCTTCATACTATTCTTATTACTGTTGTCAATTCAAGTATACACCCTTGTTAAGCTTTGAGAAAACTTAACTACTTGTTGAAACATGGAATCATTCTTGGATGTGGGTCTCCTTTCTTGAAAATGAATCTCCAGAGTGAGCTAGTTCTCTTATAATTTCTAAACTATGACTTGGGGGGAAAAGGGATAGAAAGATGTAACTGAAATGCAAACTGATTCTAGAATCTAAAACTAGATGAAGTTCTATCATTCACAAACAGATCATCTAACATAAATCCTCACAACTTCATTGATAGTTACTCCTTAAGTGATTTGCAACAAGGTTTGATGTCAAACACAAACTGCAACCAGGAAGAACTAAATTTTAGTAGTATTGAGACAAAATAAAGGATTGAAATAGTCACAATATAACATCAGATCAAGACTGCAAAAATGTATGTGAAATAAGATGATTTACTAGTAGAACTGAAAGCAATACAATGGATGAAAAATAAATGACTGAGCCGACTATTGTATACAACTCTGTAAGAGAGAAGAAACTGATGCTAACTGACTGAGAAAAACTAAGTTTTTCTCCTATAAATGTCTCCAAATGTTCCTGTGAAGAAACCTGAAAAAGCTCCTAAAAATAGATCTACAATCCATTTTTGAGCTTCAAAAAAAAGCTACCAAAAATAGCCTTAAACTGCCTCAAAACTACAAAATAAAACTACAAACTTGATCCTCTAGGTGGTCCCCACCAAATATGCATCCAAATCTCTCCAATCTGCCTCATAAAAGAAATTTTTTTGTCCTTTTATACTCAATTTCACCCAAGGGATTCAAAATGCTTTAACTGCCTAAAAATAGTTATACTTTAAAAGTAATTCATAATTTCATTGCTTTAAAGTTAACTTTACATGACTTGGTAGTTTTAATCGATATCCTATAGATATGATATTTTGTAAAAAATAAAATGATATTTGGTTTATAATTTCACCAAGATATTTACAAGATATCATTAATGATTTTCTATCAAAATCATAAAAATATGAACTATTACACATGTTTGCAAAAAATAAATAAAAGCCTTAAAAGGCTTGACACCATGGACTCCAAGTGTCAATACTCTACCACCTCACCATCATCCATATGGCTTGAAAAAATGCCAACTTCCTGCATCTATAATGCCATCATGTCGTATTGACCCCCTTTGACCATATTTTCATCTAGCATATTCTTCACATTCTCAAGGTTTTGGTTTGATCTTATGCATACATTGAAATATGTGAAGGAATAATAAATAAAATGCATATATGGGAGGTCAAAGACACTCGACCACATGCATTATAATGTCTTGACTCCAATGTGAGTCGACCACCAATGATGTTAAGACCTTACAGATTCTAAAGGTACATTTTTCCACTTATGATAATGTCTTCATTTGACTTAACACATCAAGCCATATTCTATATGTTGTTGGCCACCTCTGCTTATGATTGCTAAACACTTATCAACACAAAGTGTTGACCCCAACCGCATTTGGATAAAAATGATTAAAATGTTACATGGTCAAAAATGTGGAAGGGATGTTGAAAAAAAAGCAAATGAGAACCCTAAAATGTTGGTCATTTCATTTTGCTGTTGTTGGCATTGAGTTGGCTCTGCAACTATCACCGCTGACATGGGGTTTCATGCTCCTATGTGTACTCTTGCTCCATTTGATGGTCTTCTGTGGTCGAAAACTATGCACTTCTTTGGCCAAAATGATAGGCCGCCTCTGGTAAGTTTGAAACTAAACTTTAAAATGGCATTCGTTGTGTTTTGTTGGCTTACTTTTTGTTGATGTATAAAATTGCACAGGTTCCAACACCAACATGGGAAGTTTCAGGAATGTGGGACTTGCTACCTGAAACAACCTCTAAATTTTAAAGAAGCTGGCTCTTCTCTATCTTAAATGGGTTTTGAGGAAAAGGGTAAGAGGCTAACAGGATTACAGATACAATTTAAGCAAATCTAACTATGGTGATGCACCTGAATGAAAGTACCTCCTTCAAATTAAGCACAGTGAAAACTATCCTTAAGATTCAGCTATATTAAAGAGCAAGTACTGCATGATTAACATAAACAAATGCAATGAATATAATCAAAGGCTTACAATCAGACACTTTGCAATAACACAGGTAATATCAACCAAGGCACATAACAGAGTTCTTCTCATTAATTTTCCAGCAATATAGAAGGCACAGATCCATGCACAGGTACAGTAACCTTCTAATCAAGAATAAAAAAATAAAGGCAAAATGACATCAACTGGTCACAACAAAGTCTCCAACTTCTCTCTTAAAAGTTTGACAGAAAAATATCTCTATCTGTATTCTCTATATGTCTCAAAAACTACCAATCTATTACAAATGTTACATATTTATAGCCTAAGATCTGACTCTAGATTGTTTGTAACAACCGAATCCCAATGGCCCAACAGAACTAAAGATAAATGGAAGTCTTAGGCGGTTATGATCTCACAAATCTGCAATAGTCTTTTCCTTCCTACAAGCTCATTGGTTGGGGCAAAATATGTGGCACACCTCCTTCCATAAAGGGACAGACACTTGGCGAGACCCGTGCACTAGAAACTGGAAACCCTATGACAGATGGTAGCATCTGCAGCATAACGAGAAACTCCTTTGTCACTCAGGAATGAACAAGAAGTTGACACTTGTCGCGCTCCGTAGCATTTAGAAATATCTACGTGTCTTCCTCTGCATCAACTCTTAAAACTGTGTCATTATGCTCAAGTGAACTCCGCTGTTGACAACTGTCGCAACCTGCATCACTTCTAATGAAACATATTAATACTGGGACCCATAGCCTTAACACTCGCTATCTTTCAAAAGGAGACAAGTTGGGATAGGTAGCATCTTCTGTGCACACAATAACTAATAGATGGTAGCACTCGCATCACTACTTGAAACATTAGAAACTTTTGAAACTCCTGCGGAAGCTGACACTTGGCAGGTTCTGCATTACTTCTGAAACTTTAAGTTATTCACCAAAAAAGGGGCATAGACAAAACAACATCACCTCCACATCCACCATGTGGCATACTCCATTGCTTTGAAACTTATAATCACTGTGGCCCACCATCTTCTTTAAGTGATAACATGATGCGAAAAGCAACACACGGTGACCTCCATGTTACTTAGAAGGGACACACGGCACACTCCGCACAAAATTTGAGACTTTAAAGGAGCTGCCTCCACTTATGACACGTGGTGACCTCCGCAGCAAAGAAAAACTTGAAACATATTGAAACTAACTACTATGTGGTGCGCTCCACACATAATCTAATATTACAAACAAAAACATGACTTTAACTAGGGCTTAACACTTGGCGGCTTCCACATTAAGCATAAGAAACCTATGCAATAATATTTGAAACATGCATAGAGACAACAAGAAACCTGTGGACTTGCCACAACTGATACAAAATGTAGAGTTTTGACACTCTATAGTTCTTGGCGACTAAGAGGACTTCTGAGCCTGCTCGAAAAGAACTCAAAACTAGCAAAAAATATATATATTGAGACATAACCCAAAGTCACAAATTCTATAATGCCATTTGATAAACAAACCATTCTAAATCAGAGAGTCCCTTTCTACTATGTAAATCTTGAAAAGCAAAATTAACATTAATTATATCCTTGTGGGAAAATGTTTGCAAAATTTGGACCACGGCTTTTAACTGAAACTCCAGCTAGGCCACAAGTATCAACACAGCTTCCACTTCCTTGACTGATGAAGAATCACTCAAACCCTGGAAAACTATCTGATCATTTTGCCTGGTCAAGAGCAGGGCCTTGATGTCATCAATCATTAGCACCTTGTTATTGTCTGGAAATGGTGAAGGAAGCCCTAGTTGCACTAGTTCCTCTATATGTTCCTTCATTTCCTTCACTGTATCTAGGAGTTCTTAGCAATTTGTTGCTGCAGAGTTACAACTCAGAACCTCATTTACCTTTTTAGCAGCGACCATTCTGTCATTGATTCCTGCTGCTGACAGAGTCTCTTCTGTGGTGTCATATAATTTTTTCAACAAAAGTTGAGAGTCTGAAACTCTCAAAGAAACAGTTGACAAGGTGGCTTGCACCGAAGTTTCAACTTTCTCACACAGCTGCTGAGCATTTAACAAAAATGTTAAAGATGGCCTTAGCTGAATAATCTCCTCAGAGATTCTTTCCCAAACTGAAACATAAAACTCTTTCACCAGATTCAAAACTCCAGCATTATGTGGCCTATTAGCTAACTCAATTGTTAGCTATTTTGTTCTTTGTTGCTCTGCCAGGAGTTGTGCCTAAATTGCAACATTGGCATTCTGCTCACTTAACAATTTCTGCTGAAATTGTGTGGCCTGCTGCAACTTCTCTTGATACTTCTTCTCCAAAGTGGATTTCTCTTGTCTCAAAATAGTCACTGCAGCCTTTTCCTGTGCTAGCTCAAACTTAAGAGAAGCATTCTGGGCCTGAGTAGCCTGATGTATCTGACAAGAAACAGTATTTTGTAATTATTTGTTTAGACTCTCAATTTCATTCTTCTTTGTTTGAACTTCCCAAGCAAGGTTGCTACTATTCATTTTCTCTTGAGCTAAATCAGTCTCTACTTTCTACAACCTCCTAGACACTTTCAAATAATCAGCTGCAACAGTAGATGTAGTCTCATTTAGTAGCTCGACCCTGTCTTGAGGGCTGAAAAGAGACATATACATAGCTACAGCATTCATTGAATAATCTTGGGGCTGCATTTGTTCATTAGGTTTCACCACATTTGGGGACAAATGTGTGACTGTCAGTTGTTGTTGAATGGGGTCAAACCGTGACCTCATGTGTGGCACAACAGGGCTCTTGTTTTCCTTCTTTCTCTTCTTGTCCATTCTAGCCTCTCTAGCCCTTTTTGTTGCATCTGCTTGGGCTTGGAATGTAGGAGGTGATGCAATATAGCCTCCAGCAAAGGGATGACCTTGAGGTAGGCCATAGGGAATAGCTAATCATTGTTGGCTAGGAGAGACTTGAGGAGGGACTTTATTTGGTACAGATGGAGAAAAAAGTGGTAATGAAATGGCCTGTGAACTAGCAATTGGGGCAAGGGCTGATGTAAGCACAACAGAAGTGGCAGGGGGTATAAATGTTTGGCTAATTGGGATTGCCACTCCTAAAGTAGAAGATAGAGACATAGGAGAAAAGGGAGAAGAGACACTTACTTGAGCAATAGAAGATGTGACTGGCATTTGTTGTAGCAGTGGTTCTGCTTCTTCCTCAGACTCCTCTCGCAGGTGCAACTTCCTATGTTTCCTAGGTCTCTCTCTTGTTTCTTCCTATGACTCTTCTTTCTCTGCCACATTTACCACCATTGGTGGTTGCAAAGGAACAAAACTAGAACCCCCAGAAGCTAAAGCTGCTAGAGTCCCTATGGTTGGTGATGACACCACACCTTTCTGCTTTTCTAATGTGCTGAGGGATTGGGTCCATGAGGATGCAGGAGCAACCGATGAGGCATGTCCTATCTCTTGCATAGTGTGGGGTGACTCTTCTTCCTCCTCTTCTTCCTCACCCTTCCTCTAAATTTTACTTGTGTCAGGGCTAGAGACTGGGGAGGGATGCCACTCATCCCAAATTGACTCCCATTTTTCATCAGTGTCAACATTCCCAAAAGAATGTGTTAATTCTGAAATTTTTTTCCTATACTTCCAATAGGCTTCAATCTTCTCTGGCTTCCAATCTTGGGCCTTCAATGAATTCTTCAAACCAATAGACATTCTTATCTTAGGGTCATAAACTTTCTCTTTAACCTAAAAATTCTCCCATGGCCTAGGCCCTTCATAGGGCAAATCAGCTAGTTCCACATATAGGTCTGGGCTGTCTTCTTTTGGGTTTCTCCTATCTTCCCAGAATGGGTGACCCTCATGTACCATTTTAGCACAAACTTTATTATTCCTAATCCAAGAGTCCAGAAAGCTGTCTGGGTCATACTTCCATTTATCTTCAATGATGAAGAAACCGAGGGCAGCTAGCTTTCTTAGCAAAAGGTGCTCTGCATCTCTAACCTCTAGTGCCATATTTTTCCTGACCCATGGGATGTCATACATCTTCCTTTTCTTTTTCTTGGTGCCAAACTCATTATCAACCATAGACACCTACCGGGTTACTTCTAAGAACATGACCCTGGGGGTCAATATTTTAGGTAATAGCACGGGCTCTTCATTGAAACCATGGACTTTGATGATAGTATTGTGTACCCCAAAGAAATAATCACAGGGAATTGGGTAGTTGGTCATAAATCCCCTTATACCCTATGTCAATCTATGCTCTACAGGCTCAGGGCTTAATTGGCAAAAAGCAGGGGCCATAAAAATTCCCAAAACTCATAAGGGTTGGATGCCTCAGATAACACGTGTCCATGCAGACACTAGGATAGTTTTGTTTTGGCCAAAATCTGGGTCATACATGTTTAAATGCATATATGGTGCAAAAAGACTATGGTTTTGATATAGCATTAGATGGAAAAGATAAGCAAAATACCTGAAGACTCGCTTGGACTTGAAATTCACGAGCTGATCAATCATGGTGTTAGCAATTTGCTTTGAGAAATCCAGCCAGTATTCTTGTGATTTGTCTATATTCTTTAATCTAAAAATGATAGCTATTTGCTAGTCATAGACTGTGTTGTCTTCTTTCATCCCAAAACTGAAAGTTATAATTGACAGTGCCTCCTAAACATTTTGACTGAATTGTGCCCTCCCAGTGGGTAGTGTGCGCATCTGGGTGTTAGCATCTCCTAACTGCATCTCTGAATTGAGGAACCTAATTTTTCTGTTTACATTTGCCCATGTGTTTTACATTTTAGCAACTGTTGGAAATGTGGCCATTCTATCGTGTTGCAAGGCCAGCATGTCCCTTATGGCCTTGGGCATAATATGCACAATGAAAGGGCCCTGTTGTATGGTATTTGATGGTGCATGAAAAAGCTCTGTGCATAACTCAATTAGCTCAGGACACAGGTGCACACTCGGAACTAGGAACTGTGCCAACTACGAGGTCCATATTCTCATACCAAAAGTTTTGGACTGCCAATTTTTTGCCTTTTGAATACACCTCTGATGTGCCCCTTCCCGAAGAGTCTTAGTAGTCTTTTGAAGGGTTGTGTCAAGAATGTCATCTATGTAATCCTTCACCTTTGCTAGCTCAACTGAATACCCTACCTCAGGGACCCTTGTTCTTGGATAGGCTCTCTTTGGTTGCACGGGTGCTGAAGCATATGATTTGTTGCTCAACAGTCTGTCAATTGACTCGTAAATTCCTAGTCCCTCCTGTGGTGACTATGTCTCAAACATAGCTATATCTGTGAGGAGAATGCGGGAAGCTTTAACATAGGAAAGACTAAAACTGCGTAATAAGAGTGACACTTAGCTAGAAAGCACTTGCTAGGGACACACTTGGATGCAATAGTGATTCAAAGCAGAGAGATAGAAACAAATGAGAGCTATAGTTAGGATTTAATACTAATTCATTGGGGCTTTAATGACACATCTTATCTTATAAATGGCATTAATGCTGAGAAACAGTTAGTGTATCTTTTTGAAATCCACATGGAACGAAGTGTCAGATATGTTACGAGAGTGGCTATCTTTTCTGAAAAGTGTGTACTTCTAGGAGATTTGGGGATTGCAAAACAACCTTAATAAATACAAGACCAAAAGAGAAGGGGCTATGCACTGCAGACATGTGTTCACCGAACACTTATTGGAAGGGAAAGCGGGAACAAAAAGTGGGAAAAGTAGGAAAGTAAGAAAAGGGAAGAAACTAACTAACTATGATACACAAGAGCCCCTGCTTAATTGAAATGTTTCAGATAGATCCCATTTACAGGAATCTCTTTAGGTTCACCATCCATAGTCTCCAATTCAAAAGAATTTTTTTGCTTGCAGGAATGAATTTTTTAAGGACCAGTCCACAATGATTCAAATTTGCTATGTCGACCTAGCTTAGCAGCTCTTTCATGCCATTTTAATACCAGTGAGCCAACCTCAAAAAAGGGATTTGAAGTCTTCTTATCAAAACAGTCCTTAACTATTTTCTGATGTTTCATCAGTGACTCATGTGCTTTTTCTCTTTTCTCTTGTACCTCCAATAGTTCAGTAATTCTAACTTGCATAGGGCCATTCTCTTCAATTTCTATCTGCTTTAACAATTGCAAAGTAGGGATCTCCAAGCTCAGTGGTATTACTGCTGGTTTACCATAAACTAATTCATAGGGAGACATTTTAGTCACTTGCTTTGGTGTGATCCTATCAGCCCATAGTGTTGTATTAAGTAGTTGATGCCACTCTTTGTGATAATTGGTCCCTATCCTTTTTATGAGTCTGATGAGGTTCTTGTTAGTGGACTTTGCCAAACCATTACCTTGAGGGTAATAATTTGAAGAAGTTTTCAAATAAATCCCATTCCTCAATGCAAACTCAGATAGTTTGGTTCCCAAAAATGCTTTAGCATTATCTGATATAATGGTACGAGGAGGGCCAAACCGAATAGTTATGCCTTCTAGAAACTCTAGTATAGTCTTTTATGTTGCCTCTTTTAGTGGTACTGCTTCACTCCATCTGGTAGACTAATCTGTGGCTATGAGGATCTATTTGTGTCCCATACTTGACACTGGATTGATCATACCAATAAAATCTAGACCCCATTGAGCAAAGGGTTCATCCACAACTATGGGGCTCAGAGGCATTACTGCATTTCTCCTTTTGCCTGTACAAAACTGACAAGCCTGGTATTCTTTAACCAGTTGATAGCAATATGAAAATAGAGTGGGCCAAAAATATCCTACTTGAGTCACTTTTATTGTAGTGGTCCTTGCTGAAAAGTGTCCACCTGAGGCTCCATGGTGTAATTCATGTAGTATTCTTTAAGCTTCATCTTTCTCTATACATCTCAAAAGTATACCATCAACATTTCTTCTAAATAGAATATGGTCAATTAGTACAAAATGGGCCCCTTGCTGCCTATAGTATCTTCTCTTATCATGGGAGAGCTCATTTGGGAAAATCCCATGCTTTATAAATTGTGTTCTGTCTTTGACCCAAGAGTCTTGATCAACTTCTTGGATTTTCAATACATTTTCACTTTATGTTTCTTCAGTCATCATTCTCTCCATGTCTTGAGTCATATATTGGCACAATCCTTTTCCCCTGACTAACTTGGTGGGTCTTACTTCTACATCATATTCCAGGATCTTTGTGATCCAATTGGCTCTTTTCTCAGTTATCTCACCCTCCATAATATACTCTCTTACACTAGGATGAGCCACTGATATTAGGATTTTATTTCCTGTTACCATATGTCTAAATTTTTTAAGAGCTTTTACCATGGCATATGCTTGCTTCTCCACAAAATTGTATCTAGCCTCATATTCCCTGAGAGTCCTAGACAAAAAGGCTATTGGATGTTCTCCTTCTTGTTGATCATCCTTCCGAGTTAAAACAACAGCAACACTGAATTCTCCCCCATACACATACATTATGAAAGATTTAGAAAAATCTGGGTTTCTGAGTACTGGGGCTGTTGAAATGGCTTTCTTGACTTCTTCAAAAGCATGTCTTCCTTTTGTAGTCCATTTGAAAACTAGATCCTTTTTAAGAAACAGTGTCATTGGTCCAATTAGACCTGCAAAATTAGATATGAACTGGCTAACAAAGTTAATTTTGCCTAGAAAGGATTGAACTGCTTTCTTATTATCTGGCAGAGATGGGTTCATTATGGTAGTGACTCTTTCTAGATCAATAGAGACTCCTTCCTTTGACACTATATGCCCTAAAAGTTTACCCTAAGGTACTGCAAAGATACATTTCTTGGGATTCAGAGATATCCCAAACTCTTGACATTTCTTAAAAAAATCTCTAAATGGTCAAAATGATCCATAGCATTCTTAGAAAAAATAGTGAGGTCATCTAGATAGATCAGAATAACTTTATTTATAAGTTCCCCAAATGCTACATCTATTGCTCGCTGAAAGGTAGCTCTAGCATTTGAAAGGCCAAAAGGCATTTTAGCATATGCAAATGTTCCCCACTTTGTAGTAAATGCAGTCTTATGCTGATCTTCATTTGCTAACCAGATCTGATTATATCCAAAGAAACCATCCAGTAAGGAAAATCTTTCTGACCCAGCCACAATCTATAAAATATGTTCCATAGAGGGCAGGGGATAATGATCTTTCAAAGATGCTCTATTCAAATCCTTGAAATCTACACAGAGTCTTATGTCACCATTCTTCTTTCTTATTGGGACTAGGTTTGATACCCAGGTTGAGTGTTTAATTGGAAAAATAATCTTTGATTCTAGGAGCTTTTGTAGCTCATCCACCATTAAAGGTTCAATTCTAGGATTCACTAGCCTTTGCTTCTATCTGACTGGTTTAGATCCTTCAGTAAGCTCTATGGTGTGTTGGATGATATCTCTATTATAGCCATACAGGTCTTCATAGGTCCAGGCAATCACCCTATCATATTTTTCACACAAATCAATCAACCTTTCCCTTTCTTGCTGGGTTGTACAATTTCCAATTTTCAATCTTTTTCCTTCACTGACTTGGATTTCAGAATAATCTTCCTTATTTTCCTAAAACCTCCTCTTCTCTAGGTTTACATCCTCTGGGTCAAACAAGTTTTCTAAAGTGATCAGCCCTTTAGGGAGTTTATTTGACTTCAGCTATATAATTTGGTCACCATATGCTTCTTCAATTTTGGGATGTAATTGATCAACAAATTCACCTGATTGTTGTAAGAATGAGAGTACTTGGAAATCATTATCAACAACTTGCCAATTTTGGTCATTATCTGGAATAGTTGGTCTCACTATAACTTTGACTGACTCATTGTTAACTAACAGATCATTTATTGGGTCAAACTGTGAACCAATCTATGGCATTCTATCTGGCTCAGAATTTTGGGCTCTGGGGACTACCTTAATATTGAAAGCCTCAAAACCATATATCAGGTCCCAAATTCTATGCCTATAGGATCTCATTCTTACATTTTTGGTTGTTTCCTTTTCTCTGATTTGTTTCACTACCAGTTCTGAATCTCCTCTTACTATCAGATTCTTTATTCCTTTTTTCTTTGCCAACATGAGTCCATGTACCAAAGATTCATATTCAACATCATTATTGGTACAGGCAAACTGAAAGCGAATGGCTCTTAAAATGTTTTCACCATTTGGGGTAGTATGGGAAATTCCTGCTCCAGCACCATTTTACTCCTAGCCCCATCAAAATTTAGGGTCCAGATTTCTGAGTCTCTTTCAGATTCTTGACTCTATGATGCTTCTTTCCTTAAAACATTTGGGATCTCTTGGTCTTCTTCAAATATGACATAAGTGCCTAGACCTGTAGAGTCATAATTTCCATAGGGATCACTCTGCATCATAGTCAATAATTGATTATTCTCTTCTTCCTGTTGGTCATGTTTAGTCCAGTCACCTAACTCTTCAACAAAGATTCTCTCCTCTTTATTCAGCATAGCATGGAATTTTCTAATTTTGGGGTTGGCTCATTTGTGATATGGTCTTTAGATAATGGCTCAGACAGTATTTTCATCTTTGTCCCATATTTAGTTCTCAGGATGAGGTGTGACCAATCTAGTGACATGTAACCTCCTATTTTGGCTGTGAAATCTCTGGACAAGCATAAACCAAATACAGGGGGAATATTTATGACTACCATGTCCTAATTTACAATTATATTAGGGCAAGTACATAGTTGCAATGGAAGTTGTTTAATTTTCCCTATTGTTTGCACAGATTTCCCATCCAACTGCATGACCCCTCTTGTAAGTGGCTCATATTTTATCTTCAAAGCATCTACTATTTGCTTTGGCATTACTATAGTACTGGCCCCAAAGTCTATCATTGCATTATGCAGTAATTTCTTCCCAACTATTAGAGTCAAATAAAAGGGATCTGGTTTAGATTTACCTACCTCAGGTGCATTGTTCAACAGAGCTGGTGTCTGCAGAGGTATGGTATCTTTGAGTTGAAGCTTCTCTTTGTCACTAGCTCCTCCCTTAGTACTAGTATGTTTAGGGTTTTCTTAACCTTGTAGAGCTTCCTACAATAGAGTCTTCTGCTTAGGGATAGCCAACATATCCCAAATTGATACATGTCCTAGAGTTCTTTTCAGCTGGTCCACCACATTCACAGGTCCTAATGCTTGGGTCTTTGAATAATAAGGGTACCTTGTCTTTTCTAGGATTTGTCCTGAGGCTACTTGATTCCACACAGGCTGAGGCATTTCTTGCCTAGAGACTGTGTTCTGATGATTTTGAAATGGAGGAGCTCCCATGATCTCATTATTTGTGACTTTAGGTTGCTCCATCATTCTCCTTTTTGATCTGGTATAATAGTCTAACTACACCAATGGTTTCTTTGAAGTGGATGCCTCATTCAAGAATACTGAATCTTCTTCTTCAATCCATGAAAATAGAGCATGCTCAAGAGCTATTTCATCTTCCTATTGTATGGACATCCCTTGCATCTGGGCCACCATGACTTCATTTTGTACACTAGGAGACTGATATGGTGGAGTGTTAGAAATTGCAAATTGTCCTTCTAACCCTCTCTGTTCGGCTATCTTTTGCTATAAATTTCCTCTGGGATAGTCTCTGGGCATATGAGCATTGTTGCAGGGAAAGCACCAAGCATTTGTGCCATCTGCATAATTATTTTGCCCTGGAATGATTTCTCTGTTGGGATTAGGAGGAACAGTTTGTAAAGGTGTAGGGACTGTAACCAACTGGTTTGAACGCTGAGGATTAGCTTGCCTTTGAGGGCCTTGATATTGATTTGTCTGAAAGGGAGGTATTTTTCCTTGGTAACCTTGATAAGGGGGCTTTGGATAGGGATTTTGTTGTCTCTTTAGATTAATTATCTCATTTGAGAAGGTCCTTAAAATGTTCTTGACATCATCCATTTTAGATGGTTGAACAGGGGTGGTTACCTTAGCAAGTTGTTGAGGAAATGAATACATAGACACAGGTGGAGCTGTAAGATTAGGAGCTTCTTGTGGTAAAGGTAAGGTAATTTCTGGGAACATGGGCATAGGAGGCCTTGGGGGCAATTTTCTAGAATCTATTAAGTTATTTTCAACCTTGACTGCCAACTCATATGCTTTTGGTAGTGTCTGAACTCCAAGAGACTGAATCGTCATTGATATATCTGAATTTAAAGCTTTAAGGTAAAACACAATAGCCATACCTAGTAATGGTCTTGCTATAGCAGGAATTCTCTCCCAAGTCTTTTGAAATCTTAAGTTGAAATCAGTCATGGCTTCCTATGGTGCCCTTTTGATAGTGATCAATTGTTGTAGCAAGGAAGATTTATCACCTTTCTCCTTAAATCTTGCAAAGAAGGCATCCCCAAGCTGATCCCATGTAGATATTGTGTTTGGAGTGAGAGATCTATACCAATCCAAAGCCTTCCCTTTGAAAGAGGCTGCTAACAATCTTATGGTGCATTCTATTGAGTGATAACATGTACTGCACACACATCAAGTACATCTTGCAGATGCTCTTCAAGTGTCTTAAAATCTTCCCCATTGAATTTAGGTAGAGCCTTCAGAGCATTGGTTGGAATAGCATCCCAAGTTGCTGGTGGTACTAGGAGAATTAGAGGACTACTAGTGTTCCAATTTGCATAGTTCCTTGGGGCTACAGGTGCTCCCATATTTACTATTTGTGCTGCTGCAAACTGATTCACTCTTCTCCTTGGAGTAGCTAGTAACGGTGGCAAAAGAATCCCTAGATTAACAGTAGACTGATAGGTCCACGGCTCTGGGTCCTTGTGGCTCTCTGGCTCATAAGATCTTGATAGAAACTTTAAGAAAGGTCCCACCGGGCGTGCCAAAAATTATTGATGTATAAAATTGCGCAGGTTCCAACACCAACAAAGGAAGTTTTAGGAATGTGGGACTTGCTACCTGAAACAACCTCCAAATTTTAAAGAAGCTGGCTCTTCTCTATCTTAAATGGGTTTTGAGGAAAAGGGTAAGAGGCTAATAGGATTACAGATACAATTTAAGAAAATCTAACTATGGCGATGCACCTGAATGAAAGTACCTCCTTCAAATTAAGCACAGTGAAAACTATCCTCAAGATTCAGTTATATTAAAGAGAAGATACTGCATGATTAACATAAACAGATGCAATCAATATAATCAAAGGCTCACAATCAGACACTTTGCAATAACATAGGTAATATCAACCAAGGCATAGAACAGAGTTCTTCTCATTAATTTTCTAGCAATATAAAAGGCACAGGTACATTAACCTTCTAATCAAGAATAACAAAATAAATGCAAAATGACATCAACTAGTCACAGCAAAGTCTCCAACTTCTCTCTTAAATCTCTGACAGAAAAATATCTCTATCTATATTCTCTATATGTCTCAAAAACTATCGATCTATTACAAATGTTACATATTTATAGCCTAAGATCTAACTCTAGACTGTCTGTAACAACTGAATCCCAATGGCCCAACAGAACTAAAGATAACTGGAAGTCTCAGGTGGTTACGATCTCACAAATCTGCAACAATCTTTTCCTTCCTACAAGCTCATTGGTTGGGGCAAAATATGTGGCACACCTCCTTCCATAAAGGGACAGACAGTTGGTGTGACCCATGCACTAGAAATTGGAAACCCTATGACAGATGGCAGCATCTGCAGCATAATGAGAAACTCCTTTGTCACTTAGGAATGAACAGGAAGTTGACACTTGTCACGCTCTGCAGCATTTAGAACCATCTACGTGTCTTCCTCCATATCAATCCTTAAAACTATGTCTTTATGTTCGGGTGAACTCCGCTGTTGACAATTGTCGCAACTCGCATCACTTCTAATGAAACATATTAATACTGGGACCCATAGCCTTAGTGCTCGCTATCTTTCAAAAGGACACAAGCTGGGATAGGTGGCATCTTCTGTGTGCACAATAACTAACAGATGGCGGCACTCGCATCACTACTTGAAACATTAGAAACTTTTGAAACTCCCATGGAAGCTGACACTTGGCAGGTTCTGCATTACTTCTAAAACTTTAAGTTATTCACTAAAAAAGGGGCATAGACAAAACAACTTCACCTCTGCATCCACCACGTGGCATTCTCTGCTGCTTTGAAACTTATAATCACTGTGGCCCACCATCTTCTTTAAGCGATAACATGATGTAGAAAGCAACACTCAGTGACCTCCGCGTTACTTAGAAGGGACACATGGCACACTCCACACAAAACTTGAGACTTTAAAGGATCTAGCTCCACTTATGACACATGGTGACCTCTGCAGCAAAGTAAAACTTGAAACATATTGAAACTAACTACTACATGGTGCGCTCTACACAAAAGCTAATATTACAAACAAAAACATGGCTTTAACTAGGGCTTGACACTTGGTGGCTTCTGCATTAAGCATAAGAAACCCACACAGCAATATTTGAAACATGTACAGAGACAACAAGAAACCCGTCGACTCACCACAACTGATACAAAATGTAGAGTTTCGACACTCTACACTTTCTTTCAAATGGCCGCGGCCATTAGCTGCTTCTTCAGTCTCTTAGTTTTGATGTGCCTTTGTTTAGTTTTTCTATGTGTTCAACTTGTGAAAAATGGCAAAATGATAAGAGCCTTGTTCAACTGACTGTCGACTATTACCCTTCTCTTAGCTATATTGTATGGTAAGGCCACTATTCCTCTTTGTCAATACTTGCATTGTGAACTCTTTATCTCTGCATAGCTAAAACTGTGAAAAGGGTTTCATTTTGTCAACTGGGTGTGTGAAATATCTCTTCATAAGGTATGACCACTCCTTGTAATGCATTTTGTAGCTTCACCTTTGTATTTTGATGTAAAAATGTGAAGTTTCTTGCGTTGTCAATGAGGATTTCATTTTTATTTGGCATAGAACCTTCTTTCTATGCACGGCCATGTCTACACAGAAGCTTCTTTTACATTGTTTGACTGAAAGTAAAATGAAAAGACTCCTTTTTGAAACCCGATAAGGGTTACATTTTTTTTAACCACACAGAACTCTTTCCTCACCACGGCCATGTCTTCAAAACTCCATTTTGACTTTGCTCGACTATGAAAAGAAAGAAGACATTCTTACTCGACAAGGGTTTCATTTCCTTTGTTCTGTATAAACAATAATCTCATTTCAGCTTGTCTAGACAGTTTATAATATCATTTCTCTTTCTCTTAACACTCCAAAATGTATTGGTTCTAAAATTTGATGTGGGTGTTTGAAAAGCTGAGTGCATAAAGCACTATATGCCTTAGCCTTACTTATGAATGTATTTGCATTTTCCTTTCACTGTATACACTCAGATTTGAAAACTGAAGCCATGTTTGTTCTTTTCTAAGAATAGAAGCTTCTTTATGTAGAATGCATGGCATATGGAATGATACTGTCTCTTGAACGGCTCCATTGTAGCAGTAAATATGTCTTTATTCATGTATCTTTTACTTGTCCATTCAGTGGACTGTGCATACACACTTTTCATGCATGATGATGACCTAGATGTATCATGATATGTTGGCATTGTAACACATGAAGGCAACACTTTCTTGTTCTATATCAACTGTAACATATGATGAACCTCTTCTATTCTTTTATACTATATTTTATCTTATCAATTGCATCATATGAGATGTCTTGTAGGACATGATCAGGTCCACTATGTCTGCTATCCAGTTTTGGCAAACCACTTCTTATAATTTAACTTCATTTGAACTCAGTTAACCATAGATGCAACCATACACTTATTTATTTCATTTGTCATAACATGATATCCTGATAGCATAAGGATGATGATCATACCAGTTTAACTGCTCCTATCACATGATGATGATACTCTATTACACACATGTAAGGAAATTTTCTTTTTGATCCTTTTGGAGTTTGTCAAAGACAAAAGATGAGCCATCTGGATTGGTTGTCTTGTATTTTCTGCTACAAATATGTCTTTGCAATTTGCTTACTGATTTATAATGAACACTCCAATTGGACTGCTAATGTGAATGAGTAAACAATCATTAGATAATTCATACTTGTGAACACTTACTCCTTTATTAGTCTAATGATTACAAATGTATTGTGTACTCTTGATTATTATGATGCTTGAGAATGTCATTTCATAACAGTTGGAATAGTGTATAGGCTGTCAAATGCATTGAATCTTGTCCTCCAACTGTTCATGTCATGCTCTTATTTACATTTCATACTTTGAAGTGAAATCATGGTCATGTCCTGAAATGGGACTGATGCATATGATTTTCGTGTTACTCTTTCTACTTGTCATGTGAATGTCATCAATGATCTTCTTCTTCTATTCATCCCTTTTGAGAACAAGGGGCTGCAGCATGCTGGGCTCTACCCTTGTGGGAGCCCATTTGACACCATGTGCTAAATGTCTTCAATCAGCTTCATGATTTGTCCTATACATGAAACAAACAGATTAGAATAAAACAATGATGCTCTTATGTTTGCTTCTCTTCAGTTCCTTCTGCATATGGATGTTCTTATTTGATCAATGCATTACAACTAAAATATTATGTCTCTCTTGATTGATGAAGGATTTTCATAACCAAAGCTTCTAATGGGACCTTCCCACAATTTTTCAGGTACATGTCAAGGTTGGGAGTGAGAACTGGAGGCTTCTACGAAGATCAACCCAAACAAGGCAATGATGGTTATGTCTTTCCCTCTTCTTCATTAGATGCATAGTGTTTTACTTGTATTTGTATGAGTTCAACTATAACCCACAGCTTGTGTGGGACATTTGATATGTCTTAGTTTCCTTCAATGTAATGTTTGTTCTCTTATGTATTCAAAATTTTAAATGAACAATCACTGTAGTGAATCAATACTTATCTCTTTTACTACTCTGCAGTCTGAACAATTGAACTACACTTGTCATAACAACTATGTAACTAACACATAACAGAAATAAATCAAACCACATTCAAAAATGATAAGTGATAAATCTATTGAGCCAATTTTTTGAGTTGGGGTCAAAAAATGGTAACATTTGTGGGACTTCTTCTATATGCTTGCTTGTTAAGCATCTGACTAGTTGCCTTGTCATCCATTGGGCATAGAGTCATACTCCAGGTCCTTCTCAGAAACTTAGAAAACACTGTACTTTATCTCTCCAACAATTCAAATAGCAAATCAAAAACAACTGTACTAAAAGCAAACTAACAAGCCCTAATGGCCAAAGCAAACTACTGAAACAAATGTGCATGAGCACTTATTTACTACAAAACTACTCTACTATATACAAAAGAACTCTCTTATCCTCAGAGGCAATGCTTGAGGTGGATCCCATTAACTGGGATAGGCAACACCTCTCCACTCAACTTGGATAGCTGAAATGCATTATTTTCTTTGCACTCTATGATAACATAAGGCCCATCCCAAATGACATCAAATTTAGAATGCTTACCTGGTCTGCTCCTTAGTTCATTCCACTTAAACACCAGATCTCCAACAATAAAACTCCTTGGTCTTGCTCTCTTATAAAATGCATTCTTCATTTGGGCTTGATGTATATCAAGATTTCTTAAGGCCTCTTTTCTTGTCTCTTCTAGCTCCATGAGCTGAGCAAATCTGATCACAAGAGGCTACTCCTCTAGCAGCTCAAGCTCTTTGATAAAGGCCAATGTAGGTAATTCAATTTAAATAGGTAACTGAGCCTCTTTTCCATAAGTAAGCACATATGGGGAACAACTAGTAGCCCTCTTAGGTGTGATTCTATCACCAATAGAGCTAACTTTAACATTTCATGCCAAGTTTTCTGATTGTCTTGAATAGTCTTCTTAATTGTAACGCCCGCCTTGTACACCTCAAGAAATACACTTATGCTACATGAAACAGGAACATTTTTTTTTTTTTTTTCTTTTAATGTTTAAGACAACAAATAATGTTAACATAACTAACTACGACATATTCTCTAAGGATACAAGGCTGCATTACTTTACAAACCAACTAACATAATTTAACATTCATCAGTAACTGATCTAAATCCAATGCATAATTGAATAACTGATTCATATTCATTACATACCGTCAGATAATACAATCTACATGATCAAAACATAACTGAAATGCTTTTGTCACACATAAGTACATCATGACATCATTACATTATCATTTTCAGACTACATCAGAATCACATACATTATGATTGATCTGTTACACAAATCTGGTACAAGGTTATACACATATATCTTCATCAACTGGTACAAGTACAATTGTCTGAAAACTGGAATAAATCTCTTTTGTACATGAGCTTCAACAAGAATAACCAATGGATAAAATAGCTCTTCCACCCGACCATGTGGAACCCTAAGGTCCACCCCCCAAGCTAGGAGTTAACATGAGGTCCCAAACAATAACAGTCAGGTAGACAGAACTAACATGAACAAAGGACGACCAAACGCCAATACAACACATGGCAATAACAATACAACACAACTTATCTTCCAGAGGCGAAACATAACATAAGTGGAGAGACCAAACAAGGAATGCTAGGTTGTAGCAGGGAGAGTGTCATCGCATGGTCCTAGCATGGGTTATCCTGACAGCCTCTCACTAGGCGCTGGCCCCCATCTATGGTTATCCTGACAGCCTCTCACTAGGCGCCGGCCCCATAGGGTGACGCATGCGGAATCGACCTTCCTTTCATGAGGACAAGGAAGTCAATCATGCCAACCAGGCCTTCTCTACCCATCCTTAATCTATACAAGCACTACAGGCCATGGGAGAGGAATCCATTAATCTTGTTTAGTGTGAAATCTACCCTTAACCCCCTAGTTCATTTTAGGTTATCACTTGATTAATCTACTTTCAACGGGTTATCCTGACTGCCACTTTGGGCGCCGGCCCCACGTTGAAAGCCACTCTCCTTCCTAACACCTAGTAAACCTTAACCATCATACAAGGCATTATAGCAATACACATACGTGTTCATCGCAAGGCATAAACCCTCTTGCATTACAAACAGAATCATAACACCAATTGTTATCTGTCGCCTATAGCATTACAACATTTTACACTTTTACAGATACCAGGTCTCTCCAAACAACAATTACAACAAAACGGATACAAGATAGTCACAACTGGTTAAATATCTCATCCAGAGAATATTATATCACAAAACACATAATCAACTTAGTCAATACTCCATTATACTTCATACTAAATTTGAATCACATAATCATTATAACATCACAAATACAAAAACATCCATCCACACTACGACAAACTAAGCCTCTGGAATTTCGAGTATGACCACTCTCAATTCGACTCTTTAAGACAATAGAAATACTTAACTCACACAGTACAATTCAGATTCTAGAAATTAAACACTAAAATTCCTTCTTGGCTCATCATAAATAACTTTGTAATGAAATCAACGATGGATTACATTATCTCTTTAAATCAAACTAATTGATTTCACAATAAATACAACAATTATACTAATACATTACAATTAAACTATTTAAATATTCTACATTTGTTTCTAAAGATAGATTATAAAACACAAGTATAACAAATTTTACCCTGATTAACTTACCTTTCCAACGTTGGATTAAGTACTAAAATAATACCTTATAACTATACGGCAATACAACGAGGACAAAGGTCCTACCATCAACAATGAACATCAATGTTTTCCTTTTCCTCTAAGTTCTACCCTAATACGGTCCTTCAGATATTCTTGACCTCAATCAGATAACAGTTTACTATGCTTGGATTTCTTCGTCATAACGATGTCTTTGAAATGTTTTAATCAAAAATGATTTAAATCTGTCTAAGAAGAAGGTTGGGACTAGACATTCTCACGCCGTCAAAACTTAATAGATGTATCAACTATACTCGTTCCCAAGGCATTACAGTTTTCTGGTAAAAGCTTCTACTATATCTGTTTCAAGTGTAATAACCTATTGAATTGTAACCACTGATCACAGAGATGGTGTGAAATTGTTATTGATCGCTTAACCATTGAAATGGATGATATTAGTTTAGTCTAATAACTTCTGGTAGCGTCCATCTAACTCCTTCAAACTTGCAATTGATATAATTGGCGATAACACTATACTTGGAAACAAATCACGTTATCCTATGCCTCGGACTGACACCCAAACAACTTGCACAGCGGACCCCATTACCACCAATAATCTCATTACAATGATAATAAATCCACTATCAAGACTAATTAATCAAGCTTCAATTAACAACACCTTCATAATGATGTTGTAATAAGATCGTTACCAAGCTTAATCGACACTAACAGTTTAAATTAAACTATTAACTACATTTCCTTATAGTTCGATAAATTAAATCTATTAACTTAACTTAAATATTAATCTACTTTTGATTTTGGCACTCTTAAAACTAACAACCATATAATTTATACAATCTCCCATTAGACTTCCTAGAGTCTTGAGTTTTTGAACTATGGATCAAACTTCCCAAGATCACATTCTGGTGCCTTGAGCCATATTTATCAAATTCATCTGTCATTTTATAATTTCAGCCACTGCTTTCTTATGCTCTTGGAAACCATAACCATTCCTGTCTATTACTGGAACAAAGTAGACTTGTTTTGATTGATATTAATGATCGTAATCCCATTTTTCCCAGCATTTGTAGCACAGCATTGTTTTTCAAGTATGTTTTATTTTCATCTTAACTATTCTTTAGGAGGTTAGACCTTGAAGATTGAATTGCCTTGGCTTTGTTACTTGACCCTTAAGCCTATAACAGCATATGCATTGGTATCTAAACAATAAAGCTCTATTTTTAAGTTGAGGAATTTTACAGCTATTTGGATTCTTAAATGTAATTTAATGATGGTATGCAGGTATCCCAATTTAAGTGGAGTGTCTGATGTCAACATATTATGGAGGTGCCATAACATATAAGTTCGTGGTGCTCCAAATTCTTCTTACTGAAAAATAGCTTTTTATGCTTTGCCTGAAGAGGAAACAAACTTCATTTCACAGGTTATACTTCTTTTCTATGCACTATCACAGAAGGAACATTACCAGCTACCAGACCTATAGTCATGTTTATCATGACAGGAACATTACCAGTTAGACTTTCATATCCAGGTCTTGAAAGGCAGAGATCTTCTCAAGCATGTTCCTATGCACTCTACTTAAACATCATCCAGTTTAATGGTCAGACAGTCAATAACAGTTTTACGTCTCATCCATATCAAAATGTAACCATTTGCCCTATTTTTATTGGTCAAAATTAAGCTTTGACTGTTGAACTGGATGATATTTAAGAATGGCAGTTTCTATGTTTCTGTGTCTTTGAACCAAGAGTTTCATTCCAAGTGTTATTGAAATGGTGTGCATAAGAATTACTTGTAGCAGATGATAAAGTGGAGGAAGGAACAAAGGAACAATCTAATGACAAGCCATTGGCTGCATGGTTTGTTGAAATGTCTCTGTACATCACAGCAGCTGGGAGTGCATTATTACCACTATTGAAGCCCATGAGATTGTACCAAAGTTGGCTGCTGGGTGTCATAATGGATTGCAGCTGAAGATATTTCTCATAACTGGCAAGGTGCAATTGCCTTGGAAAATTCAAGATGTGGGTCTCATTTGCCTCTGCAGGCAACTGTCCTCTTTCTTGATATGATGTGATCCATGGATTTTCCAGTTGTTGATGTATACAGTGCCTTTCAATAGAAGCTCTGAATGCAGCTGCAGCATTACCAGAGAGAGTTGACTCTGCCTGTGAGCTCAGGGTGCTTTCATCATCACTTGAGGCCCATCTACAGAAATTTCACCAGATTTCTCCTATAGGCAGTGGGTTGTCGATAATTTTTGTACATCATATCTATTGATGTCAAAGTTTGTGACTGTAGTTTGGCCTCTGTATTTTATGGTAGCTATGTCATAAGCCTCTGCTGCCTCTTCCTGTGTGTCTGTAGATTTAAATAGCCAAACAGTTTATGAGAAAATCTATTATTTTTATGCTAGTTTGATTACTCAATGCCTTACAATATCAATTCTCAATTAATCCATCTGTTAAGATGTAATTTGCCCTAACATTTTAAAGTGTTCGATTACCATATGTTCCGAGGTAGAGATCTTTGTTGCCAGCAACTCTTCCAATTCGAGCCTGCCATCTTCCATTTGATGGTGCCTTGTTACCCCACGGTAAACAGATGCTCCCCTAGTAAAACCACTACTACTCCTTCTCAGCATATTGACTTATTCGCATTTGCTTTTAAATCTCATCTCTTCTAACTCTTTCTCATAATCTGTAACCGGAAAATTGGTGAGAGTTGAACCACCCCAGAACTTAAGAGATGCCATATCATAAGCTCTAGCTGCTTTCTCTTCAGAGTCATAGCCACCCAAATACACTTGCCGGCCCTTACTGGATTGGCCAGCCCTTTTCTGACTGTTGTCCCAAAGATGGGCTTCATATCTTCCAGTCCACTTATGTTTGGTTACTCCGCGGTAGTGTGAGGTTCGCTAGCCAAATCCAACAGGCGGGTTTCTTGCTGTGGTTTCCTCTGGAACAATTTCTTGGTCTAAGACTAGACTACGTTTCTTGCTGCTTTTGCAAATTAAGGGATACTAAGGACGCTGGGATAGTAGACACAATGATTTACCATTTAAGAATGAGACAATATTTCTTGAAATAGGTCGATTGCATGATACTGGCTTTTAAATGTGATTACGCAAGTACAGATTACAACACTCGATCCATGCATTGCTGCCATTTCCAAATCAATTGCTAATGATGGCAGTGCCGAATGGATGCTGACAGAACAGTTAATTGTCTGAGAGAACACGGAATTTGCAGAAAACAATACATAATTGAATCTGTGCAAGAAGTTTACCAAGAGAGGTCTGAGAGGTCTTAAGGAAACGTTATCTTATATCTTCAAACCCTACCAATCATACGCCGGACTGAGATTGCATAAAGAAGAAATTGCCGACATACATCCTCAATGATATGAAGAAGACCGTCGAAATGAATGATTGCTGGGATGACAGAATCATTCGGCAAATACAGAGGAAGGAAGACAGTTGAACAATGAATTCCTTGAGCAGAAATGATTTAAACCCTAAGAGATGTTATGTTTTAAATGTAGAGAGGGCAACCTACAAACATGATCATCCGGGTTTAAGATTTGACGACTAAAACTCAGAATACAGACCGATTGCAGATTGGATCAAATCTTTAAGCATAAATTTAGCCCAAACAAATCATTTGGAAGATTAAACAACCAACAACATTTGCAGATTCAGAAAGAGAAGCAGAGGAGTAAATTAAAATTTTAATGGAACCTAGCTGTGATGCCGATTCGACGATTCGGGTTCAACTGCTGCAGTCCAAGCCTTTTTCCCTGATCTTCTTCACTTTTTTCTCTACCTGCAATGCTATCTTTGCCTCAACAAGCCTTTTCTTTTTATAACACAGCCCCTTCCTTCTTCCAAGGGACTCGGCACGTGATCCCGTGCATCTCCCTCCTCTACTAATATTTTTATTTAATTTAATAGTCCCAAAGAAGTTCTTTATTTATTTTATTGTATTTCTTTTTAAATGAAAACACATAATTCCCGACAACACTTAATGACTTTATAGCCGACCAAGCATATTTTATTTAATAAAGTTATAATATTACAACTATCTATAATAGTACAACTAAATATATTTTAATTTATTTTATTAATTTAGTTGTAAATCACTAATTACAACATAACTTACAACTATTTTATTTATTTAAATATTTATTGTAAATAATATTATATTAAATAATACAAAACCTCTTACAATCTTTATTTAACAACTATACTTCTAATAAAATAATAATTTATTTACAACAATAATCAACAATTATCGACATTATACTTTCCGTAATATGATTCTAATTAACGCACAATGACACCTTACACATTCAGACACTTTCTAACCTAGTTAGACTCCAAGGTGCAATATTACTTGTCCGCAAATCATGATCGAATGACAGACAATGACCAAGAGTATGAACTGACAACCAGACCACGCTGACATGGGACCTCACGTTAACTCCAACAACTAATCCATTGGCGAAGGCACGCTCAGACCTGTAATCAGGTGGAGTCGATGCCTAGTACCTGCATTCCTGCAACAACGCACGGTTAAACATTCAAGATATATATCCACATACAGTCCTATAGTGAATGGAAATCGCAGTGGTGTAGGGTACTCGAAAGCGAGTAATACAACACTGTTCCATTCACGTTATGTATAAACAATTAACTACGTTGAACAAGGTATCTGATATTAATCAACAACATAAAACATTCAATCCAATATCGCAATTAACATCAAAACATCTGTAACATCTAGTTCATTTATCAAATTCTAAAACATAAAATGATAAAATCCAACATCAACAACTGTTATCATAACAATCAGGTTCACAATGAAGTAACAAGGTAACAAGAGATCCATCATCTACGGTCCAGGACACTATAAAGTTTAAGCAAACATCAATCTGATGGACGACAAGATGAGGGGCACTACATTAATGATCGTTATCAGATTTTTGTTGGTAGATTCAGCCTACCCATTACCCTGTGGGTAATAGTTAGATGAAGTATTCAAATAGATATTATTTCTGATAGACCAATCTAAAATTCTTAATCCTAAAAAGGCTAGACCATTATCAGAGATGATTGAATCTGGTGTACCTAATCTTGACACTAAGTCTTGATAAAAACTTAGCACATCAGATTCATTTGCTTCTTTTAAGGCAACAGCCTCAGCCCACTTGGTAAAATAATCTATGGCAGTCAAAATACACTTGTGGCCTACACTTGAAGGTGGATTTATTGGTCCTATGAAATCCAATCCCCACCTTGCAAATGGTTGTTCAACTTTAACATGATGTAAGGGTAAGGCAACAAGTCTTTGCTTACCTGCAAATAGGGAACATTTCTCACATCTTCTCACAAATCTTTAAACAAATTAGGCCAGTAATAACCAACCTGTATAATCTTCAAGGTGGTTGTTCTAGCTGTAAAGTGACCTTCTGAAGGTCCATTGTGAAACTCTTCTAATAGTCTATCAACTTGATTAGCTCCAACACACCTCAGAAATACACCATTAAAGTCTCTCCTATATAGAATACCATCAATAATAGCATAAGGAGTAGCTTGCAATCAAAAATACCTTCTTCCTTCCCTGTCTAAACTAATTGGGCACTCACTAGTCTGCAAATAATACATCATCTAATGCACCTAGCTATTTGTTTGAGCTGGTGTATTGGCTAGTTCATTATTATTCAGCACCATTTTAGTGTCTTCTTGTTGTTTTTGCTCAAACTCCTCACTTTCAGCAAGTTTCTCGCATAAACCTTTACCTCTAATCAGCTTGGTTACTTGGATGTCAACATCAGACTCCATAACCTTGGTTATCCCACCAACTCTCTTGTCATTTATATCTCTGTTTAATAAAAAACTCTTGACAGTGGGATGAGCAACCTTTAAGTGAATTTTATTACTAGACAACATGTGTCTAAATTTCTCAAGGCTTCTTACAACAGTAAAAACATGTTTTTCAACAAAAGAGTACTTTACCTCATACTCGTGCAGCACTTGGCTGAAAAATGTAATTGGTTGCTCTAATCCTTCATCGTTTTGCTAACATAACATTGCAGAAATAGTGTCAGTTCCTCCAAAAGCATATAAAATGAAATCTTTCTCATAATTAGGATTGACGAGGGTAGGGGAAACAATGAGGGATTCTTTTATCTGCTCGAAGCTTCCTTTTCCCTCCTTAGTCTAGTTGAATGGCACATTCTTCTTCAACATGGCAGTAAGAGGTTGTAACAAAGCTGCAATATTTGGAATAAACCTCCTAACAAAATTAATTCTGCTAAGAAAACTCTGCACACCTTTCTTATGTGCAGGCAATGATAGATCTAAAATAGCTAAAACTCTTTCAAGGTCAATAGTAATACCTTCTCTTGAAACAATGTGACCGAGGAGTCTTCCTTCATGTACTGAGAATATACATTTTTTGGGGTTCAATGAAACTCCAAACTCCCTACACATCTAAAAAATCTGCTTCAAGTGGTTAAAATGATCATTAGAATCTTTTGAAAAAATAGTTATATCATCTAAATAGACCAACACTATTTTGTTAATAAGGCCATGGAAGCCCATATCCATTGCCCTCTGAAAGGTTGCCCCTGCATTAGACAAACCAAATGGCATTTTCTGATAGGCCATGGTACCCCACTTAGTCATGAATATAGTTTTGTATTGGTCCTGTTCTTTGACTAGAATTTGACTATATCTAGAGTATCCATCTAACAAAGAGTACCTATCAAAACCTAAAACAGCTTGCAGTATTTGCTCAATAGAAGGGAGAGGGTAATGGTCTTTTAATGAGGCCTGATTTAGATCACGGAAGTCAACACAAAGTTAGATTTCACCATTCTTCTTCCTAACTGGGACCAAATTGGAAACCCAGGAGGTATGTTTTATTGGGAAAATGATACTACTCTCAATCAGTTTATTTAGCTCAGCCTTCATTAAGTGTTCAATTTTGGGATTGAGGGGTCTTTTCTTTTGCCTAATGGGCTTGGCATTAGGCTCTAACTCTATGGTGTGCTAGGCCAAACCAGGATCAAAACCTCTCAAGTCCTTATACTCCCATGCAAAGACATCAGAAAAACTTGACATAATTGAATAAAAGACTATTGTTCTTCTCTAGTACATACCTTTCCAAGCTTCAACAGTTTATCCTTGAAAATTTATATGGTTTGATAATGTTCTTGCTTCACTGTCATGCTACATTTATCTTTTCTGAACTGATCATCAATGTTGAACACTAATTCTAAGGTGACTAATCCTTTGGGCAACTTGTTGGTCCTCAACTGAACAATCTGATCTTCAAATTGTTGCTAATATTATGTTGATTATCTGTTGAAAATTTAGCTTCTGCACTTAAAAAACTCAAGATTTGTTCATCACTGTTAAACGCTTGCCATGAAACACTAGTGTCAGGTACAGAAGGCCTAACAACTACCTTAACATATAGTTGTACCTCAACATTCTGAATCTGATCAGGAATCTCAAATTGAGATCCCAAGGCTACCAACCTATCTGCATACTTATTTTGATCCCTGGGAACTGAAATCAAATTAAAAGCATCAAAAAATTCAATTGAATCCAACACTCTATGCTTGTACATTTTGAGCAGATCATTTTTAGCAACATTTAGATTTCTAACTTGGTTAACGATCAACTCAAAATCCCCATAAACTTGAATAGATTTGATACCTTTTTTCTGAGCCCATTCTAAACCATGGATTAGGGCCTCATACTTAGCCACATTATTTGTGCAACTGAAGGTAAATATTAAGGGAAGATAGTACTTATCTTCTTGAGGTGAAATTAACATATTACCTCCACCGGCACCCATCTTGGCCCTTGATCCATAAAAGTATAGCTTTCACAGCTGATCTTCTTGCTATTCTAACTAATTTTGATCCTTAATTAGATTAGGAATCACTACATCCAGTTCTTGTATCATATAGATGCCTAATCCTACCTCATCAGTGTGATGGAAAGGGTCACTTTCATGATCTTCAACTGCCCCATCATCTAAACTTTTGTCTTCTATAGGTGCATTGGGATTTGGGCTCATGGGTTCATCCTACTACCCATGGGTGATGTATAGATTAGCATTTATTGGGCTGGGAACATAGGGTTCAATGTGGTCTTTTGCAAGTGGTTCAAATTGTATAGTTACTTTTGTACCATATCTCATTCTAAAGAACAAGTGAGTCTAGTCAGATGAAATAAACCCATCCAATTTGGCTGTGAACTCCCTAGAAAGGAAGATTTCAAAACTAGGTGGAAGGTCAATGATGTAGATATCCTGATGGATGGCAAAATTATGACAAGCATGCAATGTGAGTGGCATATTTTTTATTATCCCTGCAGTACTAAATGTAGACCCGTCTAACTGTACTACTCCTTTGGCAAGGGGCTCATAAACCAATCCTAATGAATCAACTACACTCTTGAGCATAACTGAACTACTTGCCCCTGAGTCTCCCATACAGTTATGAACCAATTTATCACCAATAATGAGACATAGATAGAAAGGGGATGGTTTTACCTCATATGCTTGTTGTCCACTTTTGATCTCAGAACTGTTGGCAAGTAAAACCTTGGCCTTCTCTTGACTAGAACACTCAGAAAGTGAGAGTTCAACCAATGCTTCTTGCAACAAATTTTTCTAACCAAGGATGTGTAAAGTATCCATAACTAACATGATCACTGTTGCTTTCTTAAGATGATCAACTATATTAAAAGCAACAGGATTTACCTTATGTTGTCCTCTTGTTGCAAATGCATCAATCTGACCTTGTGAAGACTGTTGTTGCATTTTGGATTGTTCCTTCACTTGTACTGTTTGGTCCCTTTGCAGAATTTGTACTTTTTGTTGTGGTATAGGAGTAGTCTGTGATGGATAAACTTGGTTTTTATCCCTTATAGCCTATTGTTGTACTACAGTAGCTTGCTGATTTACATTTGTAGCCCTTAATTTTGACCTCATGTTGGCTGAAATAGGTGTACTTTGCTAATTCTGACCTTGGAAATCATTTACACCACAAAAATTAGATTCTTCCCAATTCATTAAGACCACATCAGCCTTATTCTGCTAAGTTGAAGCTTCACCATTAACCCCCTCCGAACTTGCATAGCTGTTCTGAACCATGATTGTCTGATTTCTCACTCCATTCATGCAGGTAGCTTGATTATGTGGCTGGTGACATGGATAACACCAGTCACTGTCCTAAACCAAATTATTCTATGTGGGTACAAGCTCTCTTGAGGTACTAGTAGTATTTGGATTATAATCTTGAAAAGGCTGAGGGTTATAGCTCTTTCTTTGTCCCTGAGGATCAGCCTGAAAGGGTAGTCTATATTACTGATTGGGCTAATATTGGGTACTTTGTTGATTAGGCTGATACTGATTTTGATAGGGCAAACGTTTCTCCATATTCACTAGCTTATTTGTAATTGTCCTTAAAGTATTTTCCAACTTTAGGGTACTTTGTGTTTGAACTAGGACAACAGCTTTTTGAGCTGTTTGATATCCTATTGCTGGAATAGGTGGGACAACAACTAGAGGAGGCACTGCCATAGGCATTGATGGCTAGATTTTAGGAAAAATGGGTAAAGGGGGCCTAGGGGCTATCTTCCCTACCTAGATAAGGTAGTTTTCTACTCTAACAGTGGTCTCAAAAGAATCTGGAAGGGTGGTCCCTCCCATAGACTGTATCATTACTAAAATTTCACTATTCAAAGCTTTGTGATAAAATAGAAAAGCATGCCTTGGAAAAGGTTTTACCTTTGTGGGAATCCTATCCCAAGTTCTCTGAAAATCGGTAGTTGAAATCAACCATGTGTTCGTGGAGTGCCCTTTTGATGGTGCTCAATTGCTCCAGCAGTGAGCGATGATCTGACTTGTCCTTGAAGTGTTTGTGTAATCCATCTCCCCATAAGTCCCACCATGTTATTTAATTTTCAGCAAGTCCTCTAAACCACTATAAGGCCTTCCCTTTTAACAAAGCAGCTAAAAGCCTGATTGCCAAGTTTTCTTGCATGACATTGTGCATGGAACATGAGGTTGCTACATCTTGAATATGTTCAACAGTAATAGTGTGATCCTCTCCAATGAAATAAGGCAGGTTTTTAAGGGCTACCATTGGAATATCATCTATTTGGGCAAGTTGTAATGGGCTACCTCCATTGAAAGCAGTGAATGCATACTGTCTAGCCATTATAGGTATCTGAACTATCAGCACTAGACTTCTACTTCTTTTGACTGGGCTTGTAGATCTGAATCGTGAAGGTGTTGACTTTCATCTTCTTGATGACTCAACTATTCTTCTTGTTGATTTATCTCTCCTTCTAGGTGTAGACAGCTATAAGTAGTCAAATTGGTCTAGATTAGACCTAGTTTTCATAAACTGCAAGCACTAATCCACATCCAAACCAAAAAAAATTAAGTCGCCAAGTATATTGAAAGCCTCCAAAGGCTGGTAAAATTGCTGCATATACCAGAACAGTAGCTATGAGGGTACAAATCTCTCTGAAATTACTTCTAGAGTCCCACCAGGCGTGCCAACAACTGTTGTCAATTCAAGTATGCACCCTTGTTAAGCTTTGCGAAAACTTAACTACTTGTCGAAACATAGAATCATTCTCGGATGTGGGTCTCCTTTCTTGATAACAAATCTCCAAAGTGAGCTGGTTCTCTTATAATTTCTAAACTATGACTTGAGGGGAAAAGGGATAGAAAGATGTAATTGAAATGCAAACTATTTCTGGAATCTAAAACTAGATGACGTTCTATCATTCACAAACAGATCCTCTAAGATAAATCCTCACAACTTCACTGATAGTTACTCCTTAAGTGATTTACAACAAGGTTTGATGTCAAACACAAACTACAACCAGGAAGAACTAAATTTTAATAGTATTGAGACAAAATAAAGGACTGAAATAGTCACAATATAACATTAGATCAAGACTGCAAAAATGTATGTGAAACAAGATGATTTTCTATTAGAACTGAAAGGAATACAATGCATGAAAAATAAATGAGTGAGCCAACTGTTGTATACAACTCTATAAGAGAGAAGAAACTGATGCTAATTGACTGAGAAAAAACTAAGTATTTCTCCTAAAAATGTCTCCAAATGATCCTGTGAAGAAAGTTGAAAAAGCTCCTAAAAATAGATCTACAATCCATTTTTGAGCTTCAGAAAAAAGCTGCCAAAAATAGCCTCAAACTACCTCCAAACTGTAAAATAAAACTACCAACTTGATACTCTAGGTGGTCCCCACCAAATCTGCATCCAAATCTGTCCAATCTGCCTCATAAAAGCAATTTTTTTTTCCTTTTATGCTCAATTTCGTCCAAGGGAATCAAAATGCTTTAACTGCCTAAAAATAGTTAAACTTTAAAAGCAATTCATAATTTCATTGCTTTAAAGTTAACTTTACATGACTTGGTAGTTTTAATCGATATCCTATTGATATGATTTTTTGTAAACAATAAAATGATATCTGGTTTATAATTTCACTAAGATATTTACAAGATATCATTAACGATTTTCTATAAAAATCATAAAAAATATGAACTATTACACATGTTTGCAAAAAATAAATAAAAGGCTTGACACCATGGACTCCAAATGTCAATGTTCTACCACCTCACCATCATCCATATGGCTTAAAAAATGCCAACTTCCTACCTCTATAATGCCATCATGTCGTATTGACCCCCTTTGACCATATTTTCATCTAGCATAGTCTTCACATTCTCAAGGTTTTGGTTTGATCTTATGCATACATTGAAATATGTGAAGGAATAATAAATAAAATGCATATGTGGGAAGTCAAAGACACTCAACCACATGCATTATAATGTCTTGACTCAAATGTGAGTCAACCACCAATGATGTTAAGACCTTACAGATTCTAAAGGCACATTTTTCCACTTATGATAATGTCTTCATTTGACTTAACACATCGAGCCATATTCTATATGCTATCAGCCACCTCTGCTTATGATTGCTAGACACTTATCAACACAAAGTGTTGACCCCGACCCCATTTGGATAAAAATGATTAAAATGTTGCATGGTCAAAAATGTGGAAGGGACGTTGAAAAAAAAGCCAATGAGAACCCTAAAATGTCAATCATTTCATTTTTCTATTGTTGGCATTGAGTTGGCTCTGCAACTGTGGCCACCGACTTGGGGTTTCATGCTCCTATGTGTTCTCTTGCTCCATTTGATGGTCTTCTGTGGTCAAAAACTATGCACTTCTTTGGCCAAAATGATAGGCCGCCTTTGGAAACTTTGAAACTAAACTTTAAAATGGCATTCATTGTGTTTTGTTAGCTTACTTTCTTTCAAACAGCCGCAGCCATTAACTGCTTCTTCAATCTCTTAGTTTTGATGTGCCTTTGTTTGGTTTTTCTGTGTGTTGAACTTGTGAAAAATGGCAAAATGATAAGAGCCTTGTTCAATTCGCCACCGACTATTATCCTTCTCTCAGCTACATTATATGGTAAGTCCACTGTTCCTCTTTGTCAATACTTGCATTGTGAACTCTTTACCTTTGCATATCTGAAATTGTGAAAAGGGTTTCATTTTGTCAACTGGGTGTGTGAAATATCTCTTCATAAGGCACGGCCGCTCCTTGTAATGCATTTTGTAGCTTCACCTTTGAATTTTGATGTAAAAATGTGAAGTTTCTTGTGTTGTCAATGAGGGTTTAATTTTTATTTGGCACATAACCTTCTTTCTATGTGGGGCCATGTCTACACAGAAGCTTCTTTTACATTGTTTGACTGAAAGTAAAAAGAAAAGACTCCTTTTTGAAACCCTATAAGGGTTACATTTTTTTTTAACCACACAAAACTCTTTCCTCACCACGACAATGTCTTCAAAATGCCATTTTGACTTTGCTCGACTGTGAAAAGAAAGAAGACATTCTTACCTGACAAGGGTTTCATTTCATTTGTTTTGTATAAACAATAAACTCATTTCAGCCTGTCTGGACAGTGTACAATATTATTTATCTTTCTCTTAACACTCCAAAATGTATTGGTTCTGAAAGTTGATGTGGGTGTTTGAAATTATAAGTGCATAAAGCATTATATGCCTCAGCCTTACTTATGAATGTATCTACATTTTCCTTTCACTGTATACACTCAAATTTGAAAACTGAAGCAATGTTTGTTCTTTTCTGAGCATAGAAACTTCTTTCTATAGCATGCATGGCATATGGAATGATACTGTCACTTGAATGGCTCCACTATAGTAGAAAATATGTCTTTATTCCTGTATCTTTTACTTGTCCATTCAGCGGACTGTGCATACACACTTTTCAAGCATGATCATGACCTAGCTATATCATGATATGTTGGCATTGTAACACATGAAGGCAACACTTTCTTGTTATATATCAACTATAACATATGATGAACCTCTGTTGTTCTTTTCTACTATATTCTATCTTATCAGATGCATCATATGAGATGTCCTATAGGACATGATCAGGTCCACTGTGTCTGCTGTCTAGTTTTGGCAAATCACTTCTAATTTAACTTCATTTGAACTCACTTAACCATAGATGCAACCATACACTTATTTATTTCATTTGTCATAACATGATATCCTGATAGTATAAGGATGATGATCATACTAGTTTAACTGCTCCTATCACATGATGATGATACTCTATTACACACATGTAATGAAATGTTCTTTTTTATCCCTTTGGAGTTTGTCAAAGACAAAAGATGAGCCATTTGGATTGGTTGTCTTGTATTTTCTACTATAAATCTATCTTTGCAATTTACTTACTGATTTATAATGGACACTCCAGTTGGACTGCTGATGTGAATGAGTAAACAATCTTCAGATAATTCATACTTTTGAACACTTACTCCTTTATCAGTCTAATGATTACAAATGTATTGTGTACTCTTGATTATTATCATGCTTGAGAATGTCATTTCATAACAGTTGGAATAGTGTATAGGCTATCATATGCATTGAATCTTGTCCTCCATCTATTCATGTCATGCTCATGGTTGCATTTCATACTCTAAAGTGAAATCATGGTCATGTCCTGAAATGGGATTGATGCATATGATTGTCTTGTTATTCTTTTTGCTTGTCATGTGAATGTCGCCAATAATATTCTTCTTCTATTCATCCCTTTTGAGAACAAGGGGCAGCAGCATGCTGGGCTCGACCCTTGTGGAAGCCCATTTGACACCACATGCTGAATGTCTTCAATCAGCTTCATGATTTGTCCTATACCTACACATGAAACAAATAGATTAGAATAAAATAATGATGCTCTTATGTTTGCTTCTCTTCAGCTCCCTCTGCATATGGATGTTCTTATTTGATCAATGCATTACAACTAAAATATTATGTTTCTCTTGATTGATGAAGGATTTTCATAACCAAAGCTTCTAACGGGAACTTCCTGTAATTTTTCAGGTACATGTTGAGGTCGGGAGTGAGAACTAGAGGTTTCTACGAATATCAACCCAAACAAGGCAATGATGGCTATGTATTTCCCTCTTCTTCATTAGATGCATAGTGTTTTACTTGTATTTGTATGAGTTCAGCTATAACCCACGGCTTGTGTGGGGCATCTGATATGTCTTAGTGTCCTTCAATGCAATGTTTGTTCTCTTATGTATTCAAAATTGTAAATGAACAATTATTGTAGTGAATGAATACTTATCTCTTTTACTGCTCTGCAATGCAATGCAATGAATGATTGAAACTTTCCTTTTCTACATCTGAACAACTAAACTGCACTTGTTATAACAACTATGCAACTAACACATAACAGAAATAAATCAAACCACATTCAAAAAATGATAAGTGATAAATCTATTGAGCCAATGTTTTGAGCTGGGGTCAAAAAATGGTAACAATTACAAAGGAAAATGTATTCAAATACATGGTATTTTTGTTATGAAAAGCTTATGGAAAGCCTGAGAGGTCATCAAACCATGAGTCATATGGGATGGTAATGACTTCTATAAGGAGTTATCTATCAATAAAAAAGCTATTTGGTGGTCTCCTATTCTTTCTTGTCAAGACTTCTGACTTGCTAAGGCACCAAGGGTTCATGCTTTGAAATTCTACAACAAGGCAATCAAGACTTTGCTTAATCTTTTTTTGAAGCCTACTAATATTTCTCTCTCTTTGTCTGAGGCCAAATTCAAATACTAACTTTTCAACATGATTTGGAGACTTACTAGATAGTTATTGATTTAGTCCCCCTAATATGCTTCATAAAATTGGGGTTTGAAGTATCAAACCTTGGTGGAAAGATTGGAAATGGTACCCAAACACACAATTTTGCAACTATAAACCCCACAAGGGTTATGCTTGGATTTCTTTGCATCTTCACATAGTGTCTAAATTGAACCACGTATGTCTTCTTTAGTTTTCTCTGGGTTCAGATTGGTTATATATATTTCAGACTATTTGAATGGCTATTTTTAAACCAATGCTTATCCATTTTTCTCTATGTATACTTTAACAGGGCCTTCCCATTAGTACAAAATTAACTCATTTGAGACTTGTCAATCCTCATTGTCCATTTTTTGGACAATAGGAGACTCTCAAACAATTTTTCTAATTGTGTTCCAAAGCTCAGGAAGCTTGCAATTAGATTCATGACTTTTTTAAGCCTTTTGGGATGGAGTCGCTCTAATGCAATATGGTTTTATTGGGAGATTGGCTAAAAAATTTTGCTAAATTCACCAAATTTGGCATGGTTTTAGGGTGAAAATTATTTTTAGCATTTCAAAAAATAGAAATTTTCTATGTCCACTTGTTCTGTTGATATCTACTTCTTGCTTCTTTACTAAGGTTATTATTTGTTCTAATGTTCTCATGTAGATTCAGAGGCAAGCTAACAAAGTTTCACTCGAGGTGGCACATCTATAGGTGCTTTTAGATCACTAGGGTAATGCCTCATGTATGGTTGCTAGAGTTCTATTGACTCAAGCCTCTAGTAAGGGTTATTCTTCACCTTGGATGTACGTGGATGCAGTCAAATTGCTTGGTGAGGTCATGATAATTAGTCGTGTGCTTCCCAACCCCCATCAAGAAGAGTTAGGGATTAATCTTCTCGTGCCTAGTCTGATCCCTCCTACATAATTTTAGCCTCTTCTTCAACCTCATGACTAAGGGACTTCTAGATGGTTAATTTTTGGCAAGTTCCTTCACCTTGCTTTGTCCATTTCTCTTGTTTGTGATACTTAGCCACTTGTAGAGGAAGAAAATGAAGAGGGTGTGATTACTAGTTGGGAGCCTATTTCCAATAACTTGGACCTTGTGATGTATGGGGAAAACTAGATGACTATGTCTCGACTCCACCTCTTAATGGTATAGGTCTTTTTACTTACTTTGTTTTGACTATTCATGCTAGGCTTCATTTGGACTTTAGGATGTGACTTCTTCCACCCCTCTTGTTTTTGAAAGTATATGTAATATACTAGTTTTATGTAAATAATATAAGGCACTTATTCATCAAATTTTTTTATTACTGTTAAATTATTTATTTTAAATAAATTAAAATAAAAACCTTTTTCTTTATACATTTCTCACTTAATTTTTTTTTTGTATTGAAAGAATGCATATACAAAGATGAGCAGTCAAAGACTACGAAAGGCAGCAGAAAACAACTACACAACCATATACACAATACATAGATATAGTCAAATTTTTAAAAATAGGTTTTTCCTTGAAGAGAATCCTTAACTTAAAAAATAAAAAATATTTTTTTAAAAGATGACACAAAACTTCCCACTATCAAATTACTAGAACAAACTATTTTGATAAGACAAACAAACTTACCATTCCCAACTCACTAAGTAGAAACCAATTTAATAAAACAAACAAACTTCCCACTACTAAATCAAAATACAAATCAATTTAATAAGACAAACAAAAACGAATTTAATAAGAAAAACTAAACTTCCCAGTACCAAATCACTCAATTCAAACCAATTTAATATACAAACAAAACTTTTAAGAAATAAAAGGTTTTAAATAGAGACGAAACTTTCCACAAACAAATCAGTGTGTATAAACACGTCAACTAATCAAACTTTCTAGAAGTATGGCTTATATGCCCAATTTATTTCCCTCAAAAGTCAACCTTTTGCCTCTTTTGAAATTTCCTTGAAAGACACATCGACCAAAATGAATGATTGTAGTCTCAATTCTCCCACTTTATTTTCATTGTTGTTCCACTTATATGTCGCATCAAAGGCAGGCTATATGAAAGAATCCAAAGCCCTTAAATTTACTTAACAGGTTGTTGTTTGCTCTAATCTATTTCAATACATATATTTATTTTGTTATTTTGTTGTTGTTTGCTCTAGTTAAATATCATCTATTTTAATGATCAAATAGCATAATTTTATACTTGAATCATAACAAAACTAAAAATATTGATTTTTTTAAGTATAATGAAATTATTTGAGTCCTTTTAAGTTCAGCTTCTCTTTTGTTGCTCTGCCTTTCATTTTTCATTAGACATTTTTCTAATTTCCCCTGTTGTAGCCTTGAATCTTCCTAGATCAGCATCATTGTAGGCCCGATCCATTCTCTTATCTGAGCCTTGTCTTAATAGTATTATCTTTGAATTCCATGGTTATAGAAGATTAAAGCACATGATCCCACAAGAGGAGGAAAATTTTAGAAATGCCATTCAAGTGATAATTAAAGGATCAATAACCTGTGCTTGTCAATTACGGTCTAAGAAACTTTTCAAGTCACAACAATTACTTCCAGCTAGTTTATGTATGATTTCAGTGCAATGTTGTACTATTTCTATGTTATTTAAATTGGTTAAATGTTGGAAATAAACATAGAACCTATGATGAGACTTTTATTTTTATGTTGCAGGTTTATAAAAGCTTCGGTGAACTCTGAAGCTTTAAGCAGTCTTCGAAGAAGAATAAGAGAACTTTATCCAGATCTCCTATTGACCATTACCATAGAGACTTTGATGCAGATGCCAACCTATCCTCCTATATCAAAGCCGGTCTATTCTGATAAAGCAGGTAAATGGAATTGAGTCAGTATTTTCACTTTAAGTTTTTTTTTTTAATAAATATATCAATTAAATTTGTAAGGTTTCTTATAATTATCCATACATATTTTCATTTCTATTTCCACAACTTATGAAGAAATGGGGAAAAAGTACCTATGCTCATATTTATGGTCATCATGCATGCATCTCTATTATTTATGATTGGTCAAAAAAAGTCAAAATATCATTTATTTTCAAATAAATGTGAGTCACTTTAGTTAGAAGCATCATTGCCCATGTAGCATAGTTGGTTGTTGTATGCACTAACAATTTAAAATAGGTAATGGGTTTGAATCGTGACTTTCTTACATAACCACGTGTTGAAAAATATACTATGTAAAGCATGCAAAATGGATGTCTTAAGCATGGCAATAGGTACAAATTGTATAGAACTTAGCCTTCACCTCAAGGAATTAGATATTTTGATTTTACATTTATTCATTTATTTCAATTTTAAGATTAAGGATGAATTTGATTATTGACAAAAAAAAAAACTTATATTTTCAAATTATTTAAGTTAAAATATTAATTAATGTAATTAATGTAAATAGAAGACTTGAATCTATATTTATATTTATATTTGGAACTAAAATAAAAATAAAATAATTAAAATCTAGATGCATATTTTGACATAAGAAATGAGATTTGATTTTACTATGATTTACATCAAATATCTAAAATCTTGAAAGAAATATGGCTAATTTAATGAGAGGAACTAGTATTAATTAATGCAATTAATGCAAATAGAAGACTTGAATCTATATTTATATTTATATTTGGAACTAAAATAAAAATAAAATAATTAAAATCTAGATGCATATTTCGACATAAGAAATGAGATTTGATTTGACTATGATTTACATCAAATATCTAAAATCTTGAAAGAAATATGGCTAATTTAATGAGAGGAACTAGGTTAGAAGGTTTACATAATAATGACACAAAGCAAGATTTACCCTCAGATTTTTTTATGGGAAAAAACCTTACAAATAATAATACCACACTAATTAAACGAGAACAATATAAAGTTTACAATAGAATAGAGATGAATCTTTGTTGTAGGAGATCTTCAACCCTATGTTTGGAACAATTCTGACAACATATATCTATCATAAAAAACTATATATATAACTTCATCCTAAGTGTTGGATTTATTGTGAAAGTCCCTAAAAGGGCTCATAGGAGCCAAAGATCTGTGTGAAACCAAATAACCTTCTACAAAGGAGAGAAGCAAACTAAAAACCTATATTGCTAATAATGAATTGGATTGAGTACAAGAACCTTGCTTATATAAGCAAGGGTGAAACCCATGACACAAGATTATGACAATTGTCTTAATCTTATGACTTGAGACATAAAAAGATGGATTCCCTAAGTAAACTTAAATAACTAGTTGTGAAAAGGATTCAAGAGGGTAACTATTAGAGAATAACCCTTTTCACATTTACACCCACTCAAGTGCAACGTAGGAAGGAATACACAAATAGAAAGATGCAAAGATGGGTCCCAACAACTAGGATTGATAAGGTAACCATGTACAAAAGATTTCTTAGAAAAGGAGAAAATATATAGGAAAGAAACACCTCCCTGAAAGTGAGAACATGAAAAAGACTAAGAAGCTTCCTTAAAAGATGGACCCTTGAAATATTAGGAACACAAAGAAACTACAAACAATTGTCGAATAATAACTGGTATATTGAAGAACCTCTGTTGAAATCAAGATGACGATTAGGATCAAAGAGGCACAAATTCGTATGAGTGACACTAATGACACTACTCAAACAATGGTTGGATGGCTACAAGCCAACAATTTGATAGTAATAAACACAAAGGGCACATAACTCTGATGCACTTGAAACTATGTGTCACAATAATGCTGACAAGGGAGAGGTATGGAGGAACCACTAAAACTGTGTGTCACAATGTAGTGTAAGAAGGTAAAGAAGAAACATCAGAATGACCAAAATGATGTACATACAACTAAAACAAGGTGTGCTCATACAAGACACTCACATGAAAGTAGATGAGGTTGTGAATGCAAGGCACACAGAAAAAGCTTCTCATGACATTGTTGGAAAGAGTGTGCTCATACAAGATACACTCACATGAAGGTAGATGGGGTTGTGATGGCTAAATCAAAGCACACACAAAAACACACCACCTGACATGTTATAAATAGTGAGTACAAGAATGACACAACATGACATGCAATATCTTAAAAAACACAAGTATAAGTGTGACACTTTATTTTAGTACTCCTACAAATCTGAAAGTGCATATAATGGATTCTTACAATGACAAAAAAGGACCATATGTTAAAAATACAATTCTACTACAAGATATGAAGAAACAAAAGGTATTATTTCAAAATATGTAGAAAATATCTGCTTTCAAAAAAAATAGGCCCAAAAAGGAGTGCATACATAGAAAGTATGGCCTTTCAATGTTTCTAAAATGCAAACTACGTACTAAGATCATTAAGAAAATAGAAATTTTGGAAAAACATTTTAAGTCCAAATAGAAAACTACTTGCAACATTGTAAAGTACATGAAATATTGCCCTATTTCAAAAAAGTTGTCTTAGAAAATGGACATCATATGAGTAAGATAAGAGCATTTGAAGTTTAACTACAAAATAGACAATTCTAACCATGTAGGGGCCAAAAAACCCCCAAATGGCCTAATGATGTCATCACCAAAATATTCTTCTATGGATATAATTTTCTCAAAATCTTGGGAATATTCCAAAACCATTAGAATCTTGAAAATTTCCCTTGTGACTTGAAAACTACCATTGCCAAATACAAAACCATTGTTTGTAAACCAAAAACCATTGGAGAAGGTTGGAGGGTTATTTTCACTAGTGGATCTACCTAAATATTGTAGTAGTGGTGGTGTGGTCAACAATGCAGCCATAGTTGAGCATTGTAGTGGCTCTAAGTTGGTGAGTGTTGGTAGACTACATCATTTGTGGTGGTGCAGTCATAGCCCAATGTTTAGCCCCTGTAGACTAGATGTGACCAATCTTAGACCCATATTCAGGGATAATGTCAATCTTGTGACTACAATAATATGTCGATGTAGTGCCTGTATAGGGCTATTCCAAAAAAATATTTTAAAAAATTAAAAAAAAAACTTAAAATTTTAAAAACTCATACCAAACATGCCCGTATGATGCAATCAAATCTAATGGAAGCATACATAGGTACAACACATGATAATGTAGGTATAGTATGGCGACTATACAATGGTACAGATTGTATGGACTATGCATAATTTTGTATGGTCACCAATGAAGCCCCCTCAAAGAGGCCTCTATTGGGCACAATGAGAAAACCTTATTGAGTTTACTATTGATTCATATGTATTGGGGCCTTCTAGGATCAATAATAAGGTCTATTTTTCTCTAAGATGCATCATATGAAAGGGCTTGGAAAAAAATCTCCCAAACAAGAGAAGGGGTTTGTAGATCTAGAGCTTTGATACCATGTGAAAGTCCCTAAAAGGTCTCGTAGGAGCCAAAGATCCTTACAAAACCAAATAACCTTCCACAAAATAGAGAAGAAAATAAAAATAAATATTGCACCAATAATGAATTGAATTAAGTATAAGATCCTTGCTTATATAGGAAAGAGTGAAACCTAGGACACATAAGATTATGACAATTGTCTTAATCTTATGATTGGAGACACAAAAGTGAATGCCTTAAGTTAACTTAAATAACTAAGTGCAAAAAAGACATAAGAAGGTAACTAGTTAGAGAATAACCCTTTTCACACTAACATTTATAGGCAAGTGGTTTCCAAAACCATGGGATCAAACCATGACCTCAAATCCATAGATCAAATGACCTAATTGAATCCATGTGCCCCACCTCATCACTATAACCCTCAAACATAGAATGTAACTCCTAAAGAGGCCCTGGGATGTTATAATCAAGAGGGTCAAAGAGTCTACCCAAGAAATTTTATAATACACTCTTACACTCTTACATGCAACTATATTTAGTCAGCCAAAGATGCTCCATCTAGTCTACTTATAACTCCCAATATCAATGCTTTCTTATATAGTTTAATTAGAACACAATTCAAGTGGTGGGATGTGTCATACAACTAATCTTGAAATTGATTCCATGGTGGCATCCCATTCCATAATGGGCCAATTTACATGACATTAAATTTGCATAGTCCATTTACAAGGCTTACAATACACCTATCATATTAAGAACCTCACATGAAATAATAGAAATACTCATTTATATTCATAAATAGAATAAAATTTTAAGTTAGGGAAACACAATATAATACTCCTTATTGGAAGAAGTCACTCAACACTATATCTCAATAAGAGATCCAAACACATAGAGTACTCTTCACACATATCTCACATGACTCTCATGTTTAAATACTCCACTACCTACCACTACCACTTATCCACATGTGTGATAAATACTTTTATTTTAAAATTATTTAGTGGAATGACTAACAAAGTATATACACCCATGTCTTTATGTATTACTACCTAATACATTATAATATCATATCCCTAGGTATGTGACATAGCCTAAAAATCTCCCACTTATATATATCATAATAGAACAAAAGGGAAGAACAAAAAATACATTAGTTTAATAGCTATGGGTAGAGATACCCACAACCAATCTATACTAATGACACTTCTTAGTGTTAACAACTTGGTTAGTGAATCTACAAGATTCACTAATGTGTTTACGTTATTGGTTCACAAAATAATTATCTACAATCCTAGGGTAGACACTCAATATATGGGCCTAGGGATGCATGCCAATCTAGACAAAGAAACATGACTCATGATCAAACTGTGATAATTTAGAGGCAAGTTGATAGCAGTGAGCTACTCTAAAATTTTGGCTTTGTAAGGCTAAGGAGGGTGATCCTAGAGGTTAATGACATCATAATAAAAGAGAGATAAGATAGCATATTTACATCCTTAGAATCCATACCATGTGTATAAGTAAAACTTGAATATTTTGTCACTAAGCTCATATTATAGAATTTATTATTAATAAGATCTACATATCTTTTATATGTAGATAAACCAATAAATTACACATGTATCTAATCAACTAAAAAGGATCATTTCCCTTGATATGAATCCTTTAACAAATATAGTTTGGGATTTAGCATACGTAGATCTTTGAAGGTGCATCAAAGAAGAGCTCACAAATATTTAACAAAGTTTATATTGTTGAACAATGCATATTGGAAAATCTTGAAATTACATGTAAACTACAAAAAGAAATAGTGGAATATAAATTGATAAATATTGATACTTTAACAATTTAAGATTGGTGCCTATTCATGGGAAACTGTGTTAAAACATGAAAGAGAGGGAATCAAATCAATATGTAAATTTAAAGAACTAGACTTACATAAACATGCAAATCAAAAATACAATAGGTGTCATGTATTGTTTAATTTTCTTCAAATATCTATGCACTCTAAAAGATATCCCATATGCATTAAAGAGAAGATCATTTTAAAGGCTTTGTAATGGCTTTATAGTGCTACAACACTATACTAATAATTGATGCAATAGGTCAACAAATGTACCTTAAAATCCAAATATAAAAATTCTTGAAACATTATAGTTGCACATTAAAACATCCAAACAATGTCAAACCTTAGAAATTATTGTTAGTATAAATAAGGACATTATACAACTACTTAGATTATAGCCTATCTAGGGGTGTCCTATTCATACTTTTTAAGTCCACACTTAGGGATGTTTACCTTTTTATCTCATTTCATAAGGACTTTACACATGCCTTCACACTTGTCTTAAGTGTTCTAAGATGTGTCACACTATTGGAGGGTTAGCCAGTTGTTTACTCCTACATTCCTACTTTCTCCTTGTCCTATTTATTCAAAAAGATCCATTGTAATATTTGATTCACTTTTATATGATAGGTGTTTGGCTTATTGTGCATATATTCATTTGTGGAAGCTATTTAGATTTTGTATTCAGATCTTGGATAATCCAAAATAATATTAGAGCCATGAGTTGCAAGTTCCTTTCTACTTTCTATTGAATCTAACACTATGCCCTATCAAAAATGTCTTGTGGAGCCAAATGAACTTCACCGTTGAATCCAGAAGGCTCGAGAAAGATAAAATAGCTTGTCATTTCATCAATTTTGATACAAGAATTTTTTGCAAAATTTAATTGGGCCCCCCTATATCCTTGTGATGTACAACTGTATGACTATATGACCATGTTCAGTTTTTTTTAGATTGGAAATAATTTTTTTGCAAAATTGATTTTGGGATCTAGGTGACTTTTCTTTGTTTGTTTTGGCACAAAAATTTTGAAGCATGTTTTGGGCAAATTTGGTTTTTTTTTAAATTTTTTAGCTAGATTTGATTTTTGTCACCACTGTGTCGAGGGTTTTTGGTTCTCTTACCATAGTATGCTACATCAAAAGTGGTGCAATTGGCTCCTTTCAACCACATCACCACTAAAGGAGATCATTGGTTCTTGGTTGGAAATGTTGTTGTGGTCATGTGGAGGAATATTTTATTTTAGGTGTTGTTGGGGTTCCACCATGCACTACCATTGAAACTTTACAAACTCAATGCCACCTTCAAAGAAAATACCTCAACACCACTTTCAAGTACCAACCTATTCATGAAAGTCATTGAAAAGCACTAGAGGGTCACCATCAATAGAAGGTCATAGTTTTCTGATGGTCACAAGGTCAAAGGTCGTGGTTTTCATAAATTGCCAATTCATGGTTTCCATAAATTGTCAGTTCATGGTTTCCATAAATGGGTAGGTCATGGTTTCCAGAAATCACTAGTTCATGGTTTCCATAAAATACTAGGCACTCCAACCATAGCATTTAATGCTAACTTTTAATAAATTTTGTAATCGCCAAACCTAGATAGACCGCCAATCAAATTGTAGTTTTTTATACTAATCACTAAGAATATTCCAGAAATATTCTACTGATGACATGATTTCATCATACTAATGTCACCCTCTTTTTCACCAAATTCTTAACCCCTCTCCATTGTCCCATTTGAATTTTTTGCTCAAATTTAGGAGCCCTATTCTAGGCCATACAAAAATATTGTTTTGTGTAATTTTTTTTATTTAGAGTAATTTTGTGCTCTACATTACAGTGTGATCCATTTGTAAATTTGATGTACTTTTTTTTAAAATTATAGATTTTCAAGGGTAACCCTGTATAGTTCCCATTTTTTAAACAATTTTAGAGGGCTCATTTAGGCACATACGGACTCCTTTTTGGGTCTTATTTTCTTGAAACTGCATGATTTTTTAGCACTATGCAATGGTGTTGTTAGTTTTTTTTATATTGTTTCAAAATTATACTTTCAACATATGCCTCATTTTTTAGATTTTGTAAACATACACATCAAATCCACCTAGTAAAAATTGTAAATGCACGACATATAAAGTGCCACATCACTGTAAATTGCTTGGGGGGATTCATTGATTAAATCAAGGGGGTACTCTTGTGATTTTGCATTTGCATTTGCTAGTTTTGAGATCATGTCTCTTATACTAAATCATTTCCATTTGAGTACTCTTCGTAATCCTCATAATAAATAAAAGATAAAATGTGGTTATTGTGGACATGAAAAGCATACTATAGATGATTGTATTCAAAATAAATTGATGAAATGAAGCAACTTCTTCTAGATCATAATATTGCTTTACCTAATGATTCCAATCCAACACCTACAGAATCATCATATGGTCTCACTTAGACATCTTGTGAGACAACAATGTAGTCTAATGACTTGCATTAACATATCATCTCTCCCATCATCACCTATTGCTACATTCAAATCCAATGTTGATACATCTATGGCTTAGAGATATAAAAACTATTTTTAATTCAATGTTTATGTACTTTATGCTAGACACTATATCATTCAAGCACTTTATTTATATATCTCCAGCTTGTTAGTAATTCAAATTATGTTTCAATTTTACATATAAACTTGAAATTGAAAAAATTATCATTATCGCATTTTTGTTTCTCATTTAACAGTTGGGATTGAGAAGCAAGTAAATGAAATAGTGGACCGGCTGAAAAACATAGACCACCCGTTGCTCATAGCAATTATTTATGGGTTTGGAGGCATTGGAAAAACCATAGTTGTAGAAGCCGTGGCTTCAAAAATGGATCTCAATAATTACAAATACACTAGAGTAGAAATATATCAAGAGCAATGGAAGAATGATTTTAAGAGCTCCTAGCAGCAAATTCTCAAAGATGTTTTGATAAATCGCTAATATTAAGAGATTGTAATGATGGTCAGCATAACCTGATGGAGGCTTTTAAAAAGGAAAATAGTAAACCTATTTTTCTTTTCATTAATAATGTTTTACAGTCAGCGGACTTGAAGGAGCTTCTTCCAAAAGACTTGGGAGGCCTTCCCCAAGGTAGCAGACTTCTGGTAACAACAAGAAACTTAGCCGCTACAGATATGTTTGAAAACCACAAGGCAGTGCACAAATGCTATCCTCTTCCAATGTTGGAATTAATCTTCCATCATAACAACATTTAATTCCCCTGCCTCCACGTCAGTTTTAGGGATCTCTTCAAATCTGCACCCCAGTACCATTGGCCTACTAGCATTCAATTTTGGTAGGTAGTTTTGAATTTGAAATGAGTTTGAGCACCCATTTTCTAGGCATGAGAAAATGACACAAAAGAGAGGGAAAGAGAGTTGACCGAATAGAATGGGAACCTACAGCAGTAGAAGGAGGTGTTAGAGAATAGAACCTGCAGTAGCAGAAGGAATGAGAAGGAGAATAACAAAGAGAACAGCAGAGAGAAGATAGCATAAGGGAATGTTGCAGCAGCAACAGTAATCTATAGGTAGCTACGAAGTTTCTAGATAGCAGCTCCAAATTTGAATCAGTTTGTAGCTCCAGAGATTGGGGCATCTCAGAAAAAATAGAGTAGCAACTCTGCATTGAAGTTTGTAACAAAGTTTGAATGTATTTTAAAGTGGAAAATATAAATATATTTTGTTATCTTTGTGCTTTGTCTCTCTCCTTTGTTTATGTTTGTTCATGCTATCTGTTGTGTGATTACATAACACGCCCCATTTTGACTTGGCAAAATAGGGACCCAACTTGTTGGCTTGGCTTGTGTTGTCTGCTTTCTGGCGGTTTGGTAAAAGTAAGTCATGTGCATCATCATGTAGAATCAAGATGGGGTAAGCCATCATCATGAGGTCAGTTTGTCAAATTTTGTATTTCATTTCTGTGACCTCATATTTAGAAAGAGCATTAAAATCCATGTAGGTTTGTCTTTTATATCACCCTGATATTCATCAGGATGTGAGAGTTGTGAACAGTCAAAGTTTTGGTCAAACCTGATATTCGCAGGAGGAGGATCATATTTTATAACCTCAGTCATGTTATCGAAGATCATTTTGATCTTAGTGCATCACCCGATAAGTCATGCGGTCCAAATATCCAGACGCCAACTTTAAGTGATGGCGACCCTTAACCGTCAAACAGCCTTACATTTCGCAAGCGTCATATTTCCAAATGTAACCCGATATTTCTTAATATCCTCCTGCCGTGAAATATCACCCTAAGCCAATATCCTGATGACATCATCTAACCCCGATAAATGAAGAAACAAACATGATGATGACATCATCATCATATTTACCTCTCGGCAAGATATTTTCTAAACATGATCATGTACTCATAACATGACGATGACGTCATGATGCCTTTCCGATACAAAGAACAAATATCTGGGTGACGTCACCCTGATATCTCAAGAGTCAAAAGAAGAATGACTTTGGTCATCATCATCATCTAAAAAAAAAACACAGCCTGATATTTTCAAATATCCTCCTGACGTTTAAAGCACAGCCTGATGGCGCGAACATCACCCGATATCTAAATGTACCTAACGTTTTCAAATATCATCCTGCCATTTAGATATCACCCCTCTCCTGTTGCCGCCATTAGCATTGAATGCACGCAGACATGGTAGGTGGTTCCCACCGATCAGTAAACCCGATGGAACACCTGGTGAAATCCTGACTTGCCGTGCAGAAAATCAATGAATAAAATCTAATCTGTCAGGATTTGCCCTAAATTTACCCTAATTGCAAGGTGAAAAGGAAAATCTAACGCCATTTTCATATTTACCTTGCAAAGAAATTATTTTTATAGAGCACAGCTTCCATATCCTCCTACAGGCGATATTACGACGAGTGAAGTTTACAGGTAGCTGAAGGTGCGTGATCATCAGCAAGAATTGAGAACAATTTCAGAATTCTATTGGTATAAAAAAGAAATCAGCATAACTAGGTAAGTAAATGAAACCCTCATCATGTTGTTTCTGTAATAGTCAGGTATGATGTTGTAAGTCTGGTTTACATATCCCCATGATGGACTTATGCTGAATGAACGTAATATGCATGATGAGACTAAAGATAAATTGTTATAGGTATGCATGTATATACCCATTGTAAGACAAGATTTTGTTAATTGCAGGTGGTCATGGCTGACAAGAGGTTGGCTAAGTGTGAGGCTGAATTCAGTAAGCCTATGTTCTCATCTCAAAGGGGCATCCTATTCAAATATGGCACCATTATAGATACCCATCAGGGGGATACCAATTTGGAAGCTTGGTCAGCTAAACTGAATGACGAGAAAAATAGAAGTCCTGTGCTAGATGCAATTTTCGTATCTGAGATGTGGAATGCCACCTGTTTCCTATACTCCATGGAGTCTCCAGAGCTAGTCATCGAGTGTGCCAAGAATTATAATCCAGAGACCAGGTAGGTAATGAAGCATGGGAGGATATATGCAGAGCTGTCCATCAAAGGTCTTTCCAGAACATTTGGACTGCCATTGGGCAAGAAGGTCAAGAGTGTAGACCTAAAGAAATCAGAGAAAGAATATGAGAATAACAAAAAACAAGCCAGGAAAAACATGTACCACTAGAGGGCTGAGAACAGCACATATCCGGCAGCCACCAAACTTCCTGTGCACTTGTTCAAGTATGATTTTAGTGAAGAATACCAGTACATGATGGCACTACTGAGCAGAGCCACAGGCCAGCCTAATGCTGGTAGCTTTAAGGATTGGATGTATGGTATAATAATGATGTGCATATACTCTAACATCAAGCCATTGTGGGGCCAATTAATAGGTGATGCTCTGCATGAGCAGCTGATGAACCTAGGAGGTTCAAATTGTGCTTTCTATATGACATCCTATATTGTCTATTCTTGTGCATACCAAGGCACATTTGATGCACTAGTTACCAATGGAAAGCTTACAGGTACAAATGTTGTGCATATCTGGGATCATCATCCCCAGCTGCAAAGAGCCAATTACTTCCAAGACTACAAACTGGTCAATGATGCATTTTCCATGCATCTGGTGAGGACCATGGAGGAGGACAGAACAAAGAGATTAAGCATGGAGGCTCAAGAAATTATCTACAGGCATGGAGCCTGGTACATACAGTTTGCCACCTTCTCTTACATAAGGATTGAGGGTTTTGAAGGACCTCCCCTCATGCTGCCTAGGTATCCCACTGATGCAGTGGTACTTATGGAGTTCATCAGGTAGGGCTCCACAATGATAAAGGCATACAAGGATGCCAAGAGACTGCCACCGATTTTGTTTCCAGTCAACATTGGCTACTATATGTGCCTAGATTCTGAACACATAAAGAGGGTGATGATCACCTTGAGTAAAATGAGTCTGCAGCCTTTTCCATTGATGAGACCATATGATCCGTACGATAGAATGCAGAAAATAATAGGAAAGCCTATTCATCAGAGGCACCTAGAGGACTTCTGGGCTGACTATGAGGATGAAGTAGAGGCAAGAAGAAGAAGGTATCAAAGGTTAACTCTGAATCAAATTAGAACCTTTGATTGCATCCCCATTCCCCAACAATTGAAGAAAGATGATGGCAGGATAATTGCAGATGAATATGAGCAAAAGAAGATATATAACGACACCATCTCTACACCTGACCTCACCATACAGGAAGATATATCCTTGGACCCCTTCATTGCCAGGACCATACAACTAACCCAAGATTGGGTTGATGAACAGATTGAGGCATTGAAGAAGAAGGGTGTTGCCATTATGGTGGACAACAAGAAGAAGGGGCAGGATATTCCCGGGGATGAGTATGATGACTTCTTAAATGAAAAGAGGAAGACTAAGGGAGATAGACTCCCTCCACCACAACAACAAAGCAAAAGACCCCCAAGGGGCAAGAAGGTAGATAAAGAACCCAAAGGGGTTATTATTGAAAGGGCAGTATTTGTAGCTGAGGAGGCAGCAGCATTAGGATCTGGATCAGAATCAACATCCCCTCCAAGGAAAGGAAAATCCAAGAAGAGTTAGATAGCAGAGGCTGGAATCACTGAGACCCTAGAAGAGGGTCAATCCTCAAGAAAACCAGGAGAAGAGGATATCCTCATGGAGGAAGAGCCTGAAGAAGAGGAGGCTCCATTGATAATAAAGAGGAAAAGAAGAGCTCCACAGGTGGTGGTGTCCACCCCACCTAAGAAACAAAGAACCTCTATGAGAGGTGAAATATGACAACCCCCAACATTGTTACAAGGGGTAGGTAGTGAAGTACCTAAGGAACTTCAACATAATGTTCCACTTCCTACCATTGTCAAGTTCAAAACTGAACTTGTAGAGGAACAGATGAAAGAAACTTCTCAGACGCAAGCAGGGCATGTCTCGCTAGACGAGACAATAAATTTGTCTGATGATGAAGTTGTACAAGAGGTAGCTGCACAAAAGATGGAAACACTTGCTGCTGGTACAAGCATGACCCCTCACAAGCCTCCACCAGTTCAAACTATACTAGAGGAGGTGAAGCAAGTGGAGGCAAAACAAGAAAAGAGCCCAGAGTAGATAGCCCAAGAAATGGGATTGGATACATTAATTACAGAGGTGACAAGTCTTGCAGTAGTGGACTTAACAGGGAAACAGGATACAAGTCCTGAACATCCAACAGGATCACCTGATAGGGGACACCCTGCAAAAGAAATAAAGGTGGCAGAACCAGAGAGCCATACTTCAGAAGTAAGCCCACCAATTGCACAAGGTGCATCCACAGAGCCTGTCATAATAGAAGTTCAAGAGAGGACAGCTGATGAGGAGAAAGTAATAGAAGATCCTGCCGCCAAAGCTCAGAAGATTGATAGTACAGGTGCAGAACAAATAATGGCTTCAGAACAAACACCAGCACCTCAAGACTCCACAATATCCAGTGTGGTGGATATGCAACAAGAAATAGAAAAGCCAAAGGAGGATTCCACAAGGTCAATTATTGAAAATGAACCTCAACAAGGGGAAGAGTTGAAAACAGATGAAGTAATGATGGAGAAGGATCATGATCATCATGATCAACATATAGATATAACACATAATTCCCCACCCCAAGAAGATGCTCCTCTAGAAAAAGAGGTTCCTTAATAGGAGGATGTGCCAAAAGATCAACAACAAAGTGAGCATCAAGAAGAAGAATTGAGAAAATCACCATCTCCACCACATTTGTTGATAGAAACAGGAGGCACGGGTGAAAATCATGATGATGTAGAAAAATATGATCAGGTGCCTCTGTGGTTGGAAAAGGAGGTAAGTGCAGAAGAAGATTTTGAGATTCAAGAATTTAATGTGTCCACTTTGTTCTCCGAGAATATAATGAAACCCAAGAGGAATGCCAGAATGACTTTGGCCATTAAAAGAGATCCAACAACTGGAAGAAGGACTACACAGATTGCAGTACCTACTGTGGAGAAGGAAAACGGTAAAATTACTTTAGATGAGTTTCAAATTAGCACAGTGGATCTAGGTTTTGCCAATGAAGACCAAGAAGGTCAGGAGGGCAAAGATATTATTGATTCTTTGATTCAAAAGGTAAAGAGAGAGAAAGAGAAAAATAAGCAACACAAGGAGCACATTGCTCAATTGCATGCCTACATAAGAAGGCTAACTACTACCGAAGAAACTTCAACCGAACATGCAGTCCCATTGACTGTTATTTCTCAAGAGGAGGTGAATAAACTAGACCTCACGAAACATGAGGCCTCTATGTTAAGGAAATGGATGTCATCCACATTGGATGATGCAGAAGAAATGGTAAAGGCCTCTTTGAAGAGGTGGAGCATTCTGAGTGACTCCAGGACCAAAGTGGACAAATTACAAATGCAGACCAGGAAAAGGTCTTACAAATTGGAAAAGGTACTAAACATCCTGGGAGAAATAAAGAGGATAAATCCTTAGCTGCTTATCAATAAACAGATATTGAACAATAATACCACTTTGTTAATTGACATCTAGTATAAAGACATTCAATTTGAATGTGGGGTGCTCAGGAGATGCAATAACAAATTGAGAGATATCAGCATGAAGTTACATGATTTAATGGCTGTTGAGGCAGAAATATTAGAAACATTGGAAGGAAAAGTGGAAGGGAAAATAGAAAATCAAGATGAGGAATGTGCCATCAAGGCTTTACATGACAACTTCCAATCAGTAGCAGATGATCCACTTGTCCACTTGACAGAAGAAGTTATAGATAAAATAATGAGGATCAAGGTCAAGATGGAAAAATACAATGAGACACTGCAGGATTGGAAAGACAAACTGGATAGCAATAGAAATAAGTATGAGGCACACAAACATGCCATCATCAAAGCAAAGACTCGGGATGGCAGAGGAATAGATCAAATTGTGTAGTCATATGAGCAGATCTGGAGTAGCATGCAGCCTCATATGCGGCGCCATCATCATCAGGATAGTGAAAGTTCAGGAAGTGATGCACATGATGATGATCCACATGAATCGGATGAGGGGCATGATGAAGATACATCATAAAGGAAAATATAAGCACAAATAACCCAGATAGTTGCCAGTTGGCAACTTGTGCCACTTTTGATAAGTTTGACAAGGTCAAAGAAAATGGTGACCGTAGATATGCATTGATAAATCAGGATCATGGATCTTTTTGTAACGGATTCCTCACCTTGTTCTATAAAAGGTGATGGAATGCCTTATTGTAAATATTTGGAAACTTAATTGAAATTCATCTGCTAAAACATTCAGAGCTTATTTCAAAGTTTTTGTATACATTTATATTTTTGCATGCTTAATCAATGAGAAGACTGTGTCAATTACAATTCATGGTAAATTTTGAGCAATCAGTGTATGAATTCTAGGCATATGTGGTGATCATGCTGCATCCCTTGGAGTGCATATCTACTTACATGTGTTGTCTTTGTACAAATTCCCTTTGAAGTTAGCATCAACTATATCTAGCTGTGGAATGTCCTGGTGAAAATATGGTTTGGTTTTCTTCTCTTCATGACAGTATCTAATATACATGTGGTTCAAAAGCTAAAGGTTCAACTTTAATTTGAAGCATTTTTTTCAATTTCTTTTAAATTTCAAAGCATTTCATCCTCATAATTGCAAACAATTGATGATCTCAAGCAAATAACACAAATATGTGGACATCTCGTAGATAATTACAAATATTTAGCATATTTGAATACAGAGCATGCATAATTAAGAAAATCATGCAAAGATTGAAGTATTTCTATATCATTTCATCAAATAATGGTACAATATGACCTCTCTGTAAAGAATTTCTACAGAAATATCATGATGATAATAAACTTTCACGTAAGGCCCCAAAATGGAAACAACAACTCACATTAACCTCTGAGTAACGTCAGAAGATTAAGATCTAATCACCAGAGACTTGGGATCATGAATTCGATGAATCCACCGTATCTTTCAAGATGAATAAAGGTTAATGTGTACTTTTATTCTATGCTTGTTTATGACTAACATCATGACCAACACTATCCATACTATGTTGTAGCATTAGTTTTCTGTCTAGCCATTAATCTCCTCCCCTACCCTACCAACAAGTGGTATCAGAGCCCTATTTTTCTGGGCAGTTAGAAACTTTTTGTGGGTGTTCTATATAAGCCCTAGTTTGTCTAGGTGTTATTAGCCTTCTTAGATTTGAGAAACATGGCAAGTGGGGATAGCAAAGGATGGCAACAGCCACCTAATTGATGGGCAGAAATATGACATCTAGGCTAAGAAGATGAAGATAATACTAGTTGCTAATGACCTATGGGAGTTGGTCATCAATGGGTTCACAAACACCACAAACCCAATAGCTTATGCAGCCCTAACTAATGCTCAAAGAAACCAGTTGAAGGAAACAAGAATGAAGGATGCAAAAGCCCTTAGTCTAATTGAGGGAGCCTTAACAAAGGTTGTTTTCCCCCGCATTGCAGCAACAAACTACTCAAAACATGGATGGGAAATATTGTAGAACAGCTATAAGGGAACTAACAAGGTGAGATCAGTCAAACTCCAGCTATTTAGGAGAGATTTTGAGACCCTACACTCACATCATTGATGCCACAGAGGACAAGGAGGGTGAAGGAGATTTATGATAGCACAAGGTATGCTTATATGGATGAGAATATGAATTTTGCATTATTTTCTTACAGTGATCCAATACACTTTGAGGAAACTGTGAAAGAAGAGAAATGGTGTAAGTCCATCGATGAAGAGCTGGATTCCATAGAGAGGAATGACACATGGCATCTAACTGATTTACCCAAGGGTAAACAAGTGATTGGAGTTAAGTGGGTCTATAAGACCAAGTCTACTACTGAAGGAAAGATTGAAAGACATAAGGCAAGGCTAGTTGTCAAAGGGTACAAACAACAGCCTGGAAGAGATTATGATGAGACATATGCACCAGTTGCAAAGCTAGAAATAGTTCAGGCAGTCATAGCAATAGCAGCCCAACACAAGTGGAAGGTGTTTCAAATGGATGTAAAGTCAGCCTTCTTGAATGGAGTACTGAAAGAGGAAGTGTATGTGGAGTAGCCACTTGGCTATGAAGTTCCAGGGTAAGAGGACAAAGTATTTAGGCTCTAAAAAGCTCTCTATGGACTGAAACAAGCACCTAGGGCATGGTACAATAGAATAGACTCATACCTAGTGAGTAATGGCTTTAGCAAAAGCAGCATGAGCCCACTCTTTACATCAAAGCAGCTGAAGGTAATATTTTGATTGTTGTTTTGTATGTAGATGATCTAATTTTTACTAGCAATAGTGATCTTTTCATTGTTGATTTCAAAGAGGTAATGAAGAATGAGTTTGAGATGACAGACTTAGGTCTGCTAAAGTATTTTATTGGTATTGAGGTCAAGCAAATAGAGCATGGCATATTTATTTCACAAACTAACTATGCCAAACAGATTGTGAAGAGATTTAAAATGGAGAGTAGTAAGCCTGCCCCTACACCAACAACTACAGGTCTAAAATTGAGTAAAGAGGACAGCAGTAAGGAAGTAAACCCAACCCTCTATAAGAGCATGGTTGGAAGCCTCATGTACTTGATAGCCAGTAGGTCTGATTTGATTTATGTTGTAAGCCTAATTTCTAGGTTCATGGAGAAGCCTAAGGACACACATTGGCAAGCAGGAAAGAGGATCCTGAGATATGTGAATGGCACAACAGGTTTTGGCATCTTGTATGGTGTTTCTAATGAGTTTAAGTTGGCTAGTTTCACAGATAGTGATTGGGCAGGAAATGTAGATGACTAGAAGAGCACATCTGGCTATGTATTTCACATGGGTTTAGGCGTGATATCATGGGCTTCCAAGAAGCAGCCCATTGTCTCTCTCTCTACAATAGAAGTTGAGTATATTGCAGCAAATGCAGCAGCATGTTAGGCTATTTGGTTGAGAAGGATCCTTGTAGACTTGAATGAGAAGAGAGAAGATGGTACAACCATTCATTGTTACAATGTTTCATCAATAGCCCTAACAAAGAATCTAGTCTTCCATGGACGAAGCAAGCAAATTAAGATCTGTTATCGTTTCATAAGGGAGTTGGTAGATGATGCAGGAGCATCCAGTGGTGTAAGGGCAATCTTGCATCACCCAAAAAGAAGTTAATTCAAAATCATTGTAGTTGTTTTCATTTCTTTCCATAATTAGTGTTTGTGGTTCCATAATATCCAGAATAATAATGTAGGACTTTCAGTTTTTCCAAAATTGCTAAAAATAGCGACCTGCCTATTTTGGAAAGTGTACCTGCTATTTTTAGAAAGTTTGCATTTGGGCACGTAATGAAACAAAAACTTCCAGAAAGTTACATAACAAAAATATAAGACCTTTGGTGAAGGAATCAGGCAAAGATCATTTGTGAGCTGAAAGATATTAAAGTTTTTGTTTTCTGAAAAGCCCCTAAAAATTTTTAGAACGAGATATGAGGCACTAAAACTTCCCATAACGTCCCAAAAAGTTGACAAAAATCTATTTATGAATTTTTAGTGTGATAGTTCACATCGCGAGCTTTCCAGCGCTTAAAACGGTTTGTCAATCGGACACTCGGATCAAAAGTTATGCTTCCCGGAAGTTGACCTACTTTTGGAGGGAGTTGCAAATTTTGAAATTTAGCTGGAGGCCGCCAAAAAGTGCTATTTATGACTATTTTAGGAACCCTGAGCAATAGTAGAGTTAAGGGGGCCAGTGTAGAGTCAAGAATAGGTGGGAAAATAGAAACCCTAGCTGATTTGGGGTTACAGAAGGTTGAAGATTCTAGAGTCTTGAGGTTGGGAAAGCTGTAATGTGTTGCAGCCAGTAGAGGATTCAGCCTCTGATTGTAATTGAGCTTCTGTAATGTAAAGAGTTGCCCAGGTCAATAAAAGAAAGTTCTATTTGCTATGTTCAATTTCTATTATTGTGTGTTTTGTGATTAACCCCCTTCATCAAGTGGTATCAGTGCAAGGGTTCCTAAGTGTGTAGACAGATTGCCGACCGTGAGGCAGTTTGCACTAGGACCTGAGGTTGTGGGTTTGCTGCAGAGACCAAGATGCCTCCATGAAGAAATCTTGTTGGGAGGAATGTTTTGACAGAAGAGGGTTTTAGAGCCCTACAAAGGCAAATCGATGCATTGCAAGAGGAGCTATGAAGAGGGTTTGAGCCGAGGACAAGAGAAGAAAGTGAAGATGAAGTTGAAGAAGAGCTATCTGAGGAAGAACAAGAAGCTGCCGAAGATACTGCAGAAGTAAGATTGTTGAGGGTTATTTTGAAGATCAGAAAGAGGCCCAGGATCAAAGTTTCTACATATTCTAGAGATTTAAATCCAGAACAGCTTATTGATTGGATCAATGACATGGAGGAGTATTTTGAGTATGAAGATGTGGAGGACCCAGATCGGGTTAAGTTTGCAAAAACAAAGTTGAAGGACCATGCCAATATTTGGTGCAAGGAGGTCCAATTAGAGAGGAACAAAAGAGGAAAAGAAAAGATCACCAGATGGGATCGGATGGTGGAGAAACTAAAGAAGCAGTTCATTCCTGTGGACTATGAGATGGAGTTGCTAAAGAAGTTACAAGGACTGAAGCAAGGTAACAAGTCTGTTAAGGAGTATACAGAAGAGTTTTATAAAATTACTATAAGGACAGGCCATGCAGAGCTCAACAAGGAGAAGGTAACCCGTTACATTAATGGGTTGAGGTCGAGTATTCAAGAGGAGTTGAGCCTAGTCAGAATGACCACCATAGAAGATGCGTACCAATTTTCCTTGAAGGTGGAAGAGAAGCTGAACAAAAGATTTGATAGCAAGCAAAGGGGAAGAGGTCAAGGTGGAAGGACTGGTGGAAGACCCTATGGAGGCCGTAATGAAGATCAAAAGAAAAGTGAAGAGATAGGCACTAGTCAAAATCAAAGAGGGGATAATACCTACCGCCCTCGTGACCAGAACAATGGTGATCAAAGAGGAAGAGGAAGAGGCAGACCTGGGCAAGGACCTGGAAGAGGAGGTTTCAGAGGAACCTGTTTCCAATGTGGAGAAGAAGGGCATCGAACATATGAGTGTCCGCAACATCAAGGACAAATAGAAGACCTGAAGGTAATGCACGAGTTGCACATGTAGATGAAGATGCACATTCTGAGCATTCTGAAGATGCTGAAAGGGGAGAAACCCTAGTTGTCAGAAGAACCTTGCTAAATGAGGAGAAAGAACCCAATCAGAGGAAGAGTTTATTCCACACAAGGTGCAAATGTGAGGGTAAGTGTTGTGATATTATTATTGACAGTGGAAGCACTGATGATCTTATTTCAGAGGAGATAGTTGACAAGTTGAAGTTGACAAGAAGAAAGCATCTGCATCCATATCGGATTGCATGGTTGTAGAAGGACCATAGAGCTTTGGTCAATGAGCAGTGTTTAGTGAAGTTCAAGATTGGTGACTACCATGATGAGGTGCTGTGTGATATCATACCGATGGATGCATGTCATATGTTGTTGGGGAGGCCGTGGCAATATGATAGGAGCGCTGTCCATGATGGTCGTGCAAACACATATTCCGTAACAAAGGATGGCATTCATCATAAGTTGAAGCCCTTGAAGGAGGTGGAAGAAAAGGTATGTAGTACTGCCAGAATTTGTTTGGTAGATGGTAGGAAATTTTTGGAGGGTATGAAGCATGAGCATCATTGCTTTGCATTGATTCCTAAGATTAGTCAAGAGAAATGTGAAGATGTACCAGCAGAAGTTTTAGATATGTTGGAGGAGTTCTAGGACATTATCTCTGATAATGTACCAGAAGGTTTACCACCAGTAAGGAAGATAAGTCATCAAATGGATTTGATACTAGGAGTGAGTTTGCCAAACAAGGCAGCCCACAGAATGACCCCTGCAGAGAATGAAGAACTGAACAGACAAGTTCAGGAGTTGTTGAGGAAGGGACTGATAAGGGAGAGCCTAAGTCCATGTGCGGTACCTACAGTACTAGCACCAAAGAAAGATGGAGAATGGAGGATGTGTACAGACTCTCGAGCCATCAATAAGATAACGATCAAGTATAGATTTTCATTGCCAAGAATAGATGACATCATGGATTGTTTGAGTGGAGCCAAGGACTTCACGAAAATTGACCTGAAGAGTGGGTATCACCAAATCTGTATCAGAGAAGGGGATGAATGGAAGATAGCCTTAAGACAAAGGAAGGTTTGTATGAGTGGTTAGTCATGCCATTTGGGCTAACCAATGCACCGAGCACATTCATGCGGCTCATGAATGAGGTACTGAAAGAATTTTTGGGAAGTTTTGTTATTATTTATTTGGATGATATTTTGATTTTCAGTAAGACTTGGGATGAGCATTTGATGCATATCAGAAGAGTTCTAGAGAAGTTGAGGGAGGAGAAGTTGTTGATTAATCTGAAGAAATGCAGTTTTCCAAAGAAGAAGTTGGTATACCTGGGATTTGTTGTCTCAGAGGAAGGTCTTAAGATGGACCCAGAAAAAGTAAGGGCTATCATTGAGTAGCCTACACCAAGGAGTGCAATGGAGGTAAGAACTTTTCATGGTTTGGCAAGTTTTTACAGAAAGTTTATCAGGAATTTTAGTAGCATTTGTGCACCCCTAACTGAAACAATGAGAGGGGATAGAAAAGAGTTTAGATGGACTAAAGGAGCCGACAAGAGCTTTGATACATTGAAGCAAAAAGTTGTAGAACAACCTATTTTGGCACTTCCAGATTTCAATAAGGTATTTCAAGTAGATTGTGATGCTAGTGGTAGTGGTATAGGAGCTATTTTGAGCCAAGAAGGTAAGCCCATTGCCTATTTTAGTGAGAAGCTTAATGATGCCAAGAAAAAGTATTCTGTTTATGTTCAGGAATTTTATGCAATAGTTTAGGCTTTGAAAAAATGGAGACATTATTTGTTGCCAAAAGAGTTTGTTTTATATACTGATCATCAGGCTTTGTAGTATATTAATAGTCAAGGGAAGTTGAACCAAAGGCACTTAAAATGGGTTGAGTTTTTGCAAAGTTATACCTTTGTTTTGAAGCATAGGAGTGGGAAGTCCAACAGAGTTGTAGATGCCTTGAGCAGAAGGCAAAATTTGTTGACAAAAATGAGGATAGAGGTTGTTGGGTTCGATGAGCTCAAAAGTTTATATCCTGAAGATCCAAATTTTGTAGAGGCTTGGAAAGCTTGTCTGGAGCCTATTACTTTGGATAGGACAAAATGGTTGGATTTCATAATCCAAGACGGTATGTTGTTTAGAGGAAGCCAGTTGTGCATTCCAAGGAGTTCCATGAGAGAGAACTTGATTAAAGAGAAGCATAGTGGAGGACTGGCTGGACACTTTGGTTAAGATAAGACTGTTTCTATTGTTGGTGAAAATTATTATTGGCCACAGTTGCAGTAGGATGTGAGGAAGTTTGTGCAGAGTTGCAGAGTATGTCAGATGGCAAAAGGAACAAGTCAAAATATAGGGTTGTATCAACCATTACCTATACCAAAGAAGCCATGGGATGATATTAGTATGGATTTTGTTCTTGGTTTACCAAGGACACAGAGAGGGCATGATTCTATTTTTGTGGTGGTGGACAGATTCTCAAAGATGGCACATTTTATTCCTTGTAAGAAGACTAATGATGTTGTTCATATTGCAGAGTTATTTTTTAGGGAAGTGGTGAGACTACATGGTCTACCAAAGAGCATAGTTTCAGATCGAGATACCAAGTTTGTTGGTTATTTCTGGAGGACATTGTGGAAGAAGTTGAAGATAGATTTGAAGTTTAGTTCTGCACACCATCCACAAACTGATGGACAAACTGAAGTGGTGAATAGGAGTTTGGGTAACCTGCTACGATGCTTAGTAGGAGATAAGCCCAAGGGATGGGATTTGATTTTACCACAGGCAGAATTTGCTTACAACAATTTTGTCAATAGGAGTACTGGTAAATCACCATTCCAGATTGTATATGGCAATAGCCCAAGAAATGCCTCTGAGTTAAGGAAGCTGGACAACGGAGAAAAGACAAGTGCTGAAGCTGAAGACTTTGCAGAACATCTAAAAAATTTGCATGAAGAGGTGAGAAAGCACATTAATAAAATGAATATTCAGTACAAGACTAAGGCAGATCAGAAGAGGAGATATAAGGAATTCCAGGTAGGAGATGAAGTCATGGTTCACTTGAGAAAAGAAAGGTTCCCAATTGGAACATACAATAAGTTGAAAATGAAGAAATTTGGACCATGCAGAATCCTGAAGAAGCATGATTCAGGAAATGCATATGAGGTAGAGCTGCCAAGTGGGATCAATATTTCTCCTGTTTTCAACTTTGCTGATTTATCAGAATATCATGAAGGTGGAACAGAGGATGGACCAACAGAAGTACAGTGGAGTATTCTGGCATCTACTTCAATGGAGGAGATAGAAGAGATCTTGGATAGCCATGTGGGAAGAAGTACTCGGAACAAGCAATATGAAGAATATCTGGTAAAATGGAAAGGAAGGCCTATTGAAGATTCTTCTTGGTTGTCTAAGGCAGAGGTTGACCATTTGGGTTTTCCTCACACAAACATCTGAGACGTGACAGGGTCACTTCTCAAATTACCCTGGGTGTCTAATGCAGGAGCATCCAATGGTGTAAGGGCAATCTTGCATCACCCAAAAAGAAGTTAATTCAAAATCATTGTAGTTGTTTTCATTTCTTTCCATAATTAGTGTTTCTGGTTCCATAATATCCAGAATAATAATCTAGGACTTTCAGTTTTTCCAAAACTACTAAAAATAGCGACCTGCCTATTTTGGAAAGTGTACCTACTATTTTTAGAAAGTTTGCATTTAGACATGTAATGAAGCAAAAACTTCTAGAAAGTTACATAATGAAAATATAAGACCTTTGGTGAAGGAATCAAGCAAAGATCATTTGTGAGCTGAAAGATATTAATGTTTTTGTTTTCTGAAAAGCCCCTGAAAATTTTTAGAATGAAATATGAGGCACTAAAACTTCCCATAACATCCCAAAAAGTTGATGGAAATCTGTTTATGGATTTCTGGCATGATAGTTCACATCGTGAGCTTTCTGGCGCTTAAAACGGTTCGTCAATCGGACACCCGGATCAAAAGTTATGCTTCCTAGAAGTTGACCTACTTTTGGAGGGAGTTGCAAATTTTGAAATTTAGCTGGAGGCCGCCAAAAAGTGCTATTTATGACTATTTTAGGAACCCTGAGTAGTAGTAGAGTTAAGGGGGCTAGTGTAGAGTCAAGAATAGGTGGGAAAACAGAAACCCTAGCTGATTTGGGGTTACAGAAGGCTGAAGATTCTAGAGTCTTGAGGTTGGGAAAGCTGTAATGTGTTGCAGCCAGTAGAGGATTCAGCCTCTAATTGTAATTGAGCTTCTATAATGTAAAGAGTTACCCAGTTCAATAAAAGAAAGTTCTATTTGCTGTGTTCAATATCTATTATTGTGTGTTTTGTGATTAATCCCCTTCATCAGTAGAACGAGGAGAGATTGAGTTACAGTATTGCAAATCTGAGTAGCAGCTCACTGACATTTTTACAAAGGCATTGCCAAAATATTCTTTTGAATGCCTAAGGGATAGGCTAGGCATTGTTGACAGCTCTGGAGGTGTGCAACTGTGGAAAGAAGATAGCTCTAGAGGTTCATCTCTAGAAGGAAAACAACAAAGCTCCAGAGGTTCAACTCTAGAAAGTCTGTGCAGCTCTAGAGATGCTCCAGAGATGTAGAAATAGAGCTCCAAAGATCCAAAGTGTCAACTCCAGAGAACCAAAGTGTCAGCTCCGGAGATGTAGATAGAGTGCTTTGGAGATGTAGAGAAGAGCTCTAAAGGTGATCCAGAATGGCAGAAATAGCTTAAGAGATCTGCTCCAGAAAGGCAAATGCAAAGGTATAACTCCAGAGATCAGTTCTGGAAAGAAAATTGTTGAATGACATCTGACTTTAGATTAAGGGGGAGTGTTGGAATTAATCTTTCATCAGAACAACATTTAATTCCCCTGCCCCTGCATTAGTTTTGGGGATCTCCTCAAATCTGCACCCCAGCACCGTTGGCCTGCTAGCATTCAATTTTGGTAGGTAGTTTTGAATTTGAAATGAGTTTGAGCACCCATTTTCTGGGCATGAGAAAATGAGACAAAAGAGAGGGAAAGAGAGTTGACCAAATAGAATGGGAGCCTGCAATAGCAGAACGAGGTGTTAGAGAATAGAACCTACAATAGCAGAAGGAATGTGAAGGAGAATAACAAAGAGAACAATAGAGAGAAGATAGTAGAAGGGAATGTTGCAGTAGCAACAGTAATCTACAAGCAACTACGGATTTTCTCGACAGCAGCTCCAGATTTGAATCAGTTTGCAGCTCCAGAGATTGGGGCATCTCAGAAAAAATAGACCAACAACTCTGCATTGAAGTTTGTAACAAAGTTTGAATGTATTTTAAAGTGGAAAATATAAATGTATTTTGTTGTCTTTGTGCTTTGTCTCTCTCCTCTATTTATGTTTGTTCATGTTGTCCATACTGTGCTATAGCATTAGTTTTCTGTCTAGCCTTTAATCTCCTCCCCTGCCCTATGGACATTCGATTCTAGCTGACAAAGATGCATTGGAAATTCTGTTCAAAGACCCAACTAAACAATCGAAAATAAAGATTTAGAGAGAATCTTAAAGATTTGCAGCGGGGTACCACTGGCCCTCAAAATTGTTGGTGCTCAAATACATAAGCAGGGATATCAAGTTAACAGGTGTACTCATCTACTGGAGGCTTTGGAAAAGGGAAGCACAATCAAAGAAGAAAAGTTCAGTGAATGTCTTGTTGAATTTATGTATGGCGAGTTGGAAAAGTACAGTCAGGAAGCTTTTCTCGACATATGTTGCTTCTTCAACAAATGGAAGCGTCAAGATGTGGAGTATATTGTGGGAGCAGATGTAGTTACATCTCTTCTTGAGGCAGGATTCATCACTTCAACTACTCAACATGATTTCACTCATGATGAGAAGTTCATTGTTCATGATATCATCAGAGCAAATCATAACAAGGAGCTCATTGTTCATGATATCATCAGAGCAATAAGGCAAATGGTGGGAAAAGTTAATAGAATTATAGACGTTCAATCCTTACTTGAAGCAGCAGAGCAAGAGGTATATTTACCTAGGTATCCTCTCCATTACATGCTCCATAGGACTAAAACTATTTAATCTAACAGTAGTCAGTACTTTTGCAGAGGCTCAAAGAAATTAGAGGAGTGTGGCTTGTTAATGACAAATCTGAACACGTTCTTGATAAAAAGCACTTAGATTTAATGAGAAAATCATTAAGAGTGCTTTCTTTGGGAGACCACATGAGAGTGAGGGGAAGAAGCCAAAAGAAATTCAAAGAATTGAGATTTCTTCAAGTAGGCGGAGACATTCCTCAGTTACCAATGAAGTTAGAGGAGCTTAGTAAATTGAAGGTGTTCCATGGGCCTTTTTTCATTGAAGGTGAAGCCAGTCTATATAAGGCAAGTCCTCTATCTTGAAGGCTTTTGAAGGGATTTCTATGGTCTATTTTTAATTAAATGTTTTGTTGAAATTATTAGAGAATAAACTATTGTATTAAAATAAAAAATAAATATATAATTGTGTAGAATAAAACGTGTGTATATATATGCCAAAAAAATTGAATTATGTTATAGCTGTTGTACTGTATTTATCTTTTATTCTTCTAATTTTATATCTGTTGTATACTACTATTCTTACATAATATTTGAATATATCCAACCTATTAGGGAAGTTTCTTACTTCTAAATGATGCAAATCTGATTCTGTGAACTTCAATATTTTAAACTCAAAAACAAACTCTGTTCTGCCTTAATTCAAATGAATTTAAACAATCTCAATAGCAGAGAGCCAAAAGGACACAAACACATCCATTTTGAAACCAAACGAAATAGGCAACAAATTATCTTATATTATATCAATAATCAGAAACTATAGAATAAACACAGCAGTGGAAACTGAAATCTTTGACCTCGTATCATTATGCCCCTGTTCGTGCGCTGTCTTTTTTTCTCCAGAATTCTATTCACTCCTAATAATAAGCTCTCTAACTTCTATTCCCCATACTAAAAACCTCTAAAACCTATCTGTCCTATGTCCTATCCAGTAGGACAGTTATTCCTTCCTACATTTATTCATCAATCTAAAAATAGAAACAAGTTCACAGCTGTTGATTAAAGGCTAGACAGAAACCAAAACTTAGCCGAATAGCATACTATAATTAGTAAAATAAAAGTCTTAAAAGGACTGAGCAGCAAACTAAACTAAGGAAGGAGACTTTTGATAAGGATGCTCTGCATCATCCTTCCCATCTCTTTAGAATTTAAACAGAAATACATATAGGCTATGAATAACTCTGTTGTGAATTCCTCTTATAACCAGTTGCATCAAAATGAGCAAGGTCATGATCTAGGGCATAGAGCAGAAATACAAATAGACTATAGGAACCTGTCATATTCTTCCTTCGTATTCTCAAGATCCTCTCAGAGGACATAGTGATAGAATCAAGGGAATCGAGATCCTCTTTTTTGGCAATGATTGTTTAAGTATGAAAGTTAGTCCATACACATCTATCAACTTCTACATTAGGTCTATGATGCTAAGCTGCAAAAATGAAACTAAAGATTTTCATGTGTATTGATCAGGAACAACATAGGTACTGTAGCTACTTTGAAAGTGGTGGGTCTAATCCCCTTCCGCTAACTTTACAGATCAACCATGGAATTGCATCACTCATCTATTGCTTAAAAGTTGGAACAAACACAATATAGAATGAATAATAATCGGTAGAATCACCCAGCAGCATAACTCCTTGCCCATTGGATTTATAGCTAGTATCAAGGAGTAGACTCTGAACAACTTTCTCATCCATAGGTGTTGTCATATGAGCTACAATATGGTTTCCAACAAGGAATACCCCTAAGTAGGCATCCCATTCAATTCATCAGCAGTATACCATATGATGAAGCAGTAAGGTCAACCTCCTTATAAATACCATCAAGTGGCATCTAAGATTAGTTGATGGCCTACAAAGGTCAACAAAACATAAGCGATGAAAGAAGTGGAAACAATCAATAAGTAAATGAAGCATAACCTAATTTTGGCAAGACTGTAGAACTGTTACACTCATTATCCATCAGAGTAGGTGGTACCATAGAAATCTGTTGCACCTCATTTTCATCGAATACTAGATGTAATTGATGGAATGGTTCAACATAGAACTGTGGAACAAGAACTCAAGAACTCAACTACTACTATTTTTTCTTTTGCGATGAAGGATTTCTTTCACCCCAGGATGCTATTGCATCAAACATCCAAGTAAGAGTTAAGGATTGAACCATCCTTTGGACCCGAATAAGGTCATGGCCTACCCTTCAACCAAATTAGATACCTCTACAATTTTTCACATCCTTTCTTCCTTTGCTTCCAACAAATTGTTCAACCATAAATCATCGTCCTTTGCCAATTCCTCCTCTTTCTCTTTTCCAAGCTACTTATAGTGGTCCTTCTCCACTGAAAGCCGTCATGGCTCTTCTCATCACTAGTTTAACATGTATTGCACCTACACATAAACCATTAGAAATCAAAATCAAATTAAGGGATTAAAAAAATTCCCATAGGTGCTTCCTCCTCTACATTTAGGCATGCTTTCCAATTCTTCTTTTATGAGGTCTTTGTTTCCTAGTTGTACGTAATGTTGTTTACAAGACAACTCATTTTTTACATTATCATCCTTTGCTGCATTTTTTGCATTGTCCTCTTCATTTGTATAAAAAATGAACATGCCTTTACTCTCTCCCTTAGTCATCCTCATTTCTTCTTCAAGAAAGAGATGATCTCCTTCTTCTCTCTTTTCATCAATCATGGGATTTTTTAGACATCCCTTTAACTGCTCCTTTTCGGTTGTGTTCTCTAAAACCAATAAAATTTCATCATATAAGTTTCTCCCAATGATCTCTACCTTTGTTGTAGCTTCCTCTCTAAGGTGGTTTGCTTCCATGACTACGACATCTAGGCTCAGCTCTTGTGATAGGTTGCAATCCGCTAAGAATAATAAGACTTCATCACATATGTGGCTCCCAAGGATCTCTATCTCTATTGCAACTTCCTCTCTAAGGTGGATTGCTTCCACCACTACAACACCTTGGGCCACCTCTTGTGATAGATTACACTCTTCTTCATTGGAATCTTCAAATTATTCTCTTTTCTCACTATAATCCTCAATATTTTCCCCTTCTTTAGGGTAACACAACTCAAAACCTTCAGGTAATTCCTCCTCTTCATCTTCTCCCCATTCATCCTCTATCTCAAACTCTCTACAAAACACAATTATTGTCCTTTCATCCAATAATAATTTTCCCAACTCATTAATGGATTTAAGTTTTTCCTATTCCAAGAGTTTTATCCCTTGGCTAATGCTTAACTCTATGGATTTCCTCTCTAAATATAACTCTTACTCATAAGGTGAGTCATTGCCCCACTATTCTTATTCAGCTTCTCATAACTCTTCAATCCCTTTTCTATAGATTTATTTTTTGTTGCCTTCTTATTATTGTAGGCCTCATACTTCTCTTTAACATCCACTATAACTGCTCCAAATCAAACTCTAATTTTGCAACTCCTTTTACCCATCCTTTGTTTGCTTCTGCCTTTTCCTTTGTCTTATTTTTTCTTCCAATCTCATTATGCTCTTTCTTACATTGTGAGATAACTCCATTCTTGCATCCACAACCATAACTACATCTACCCATTAAACTATGAAAACTTTTCTCACAAAGTCTCTATTCCTAGCATCTCAAAATGCTTAGTTACCAAACTTATGCAGATCTAATTTTGTGAACTTATAATTTTAAAATCCGAAAGCACTATGCTCTACCTTAACTCATGAATTTAAACAATCTCAAGAACAAAGAGCTAAAAAAGATGCAAACACGTCTATTTTGAAACCAAATGAAATACACAACAAATTATCTTTTATTATACCAATAATTAAAAACTACATAATAGACACAACGGTGGAAACTAAAAACTTTGACCTCACATCATTATGCCCCTATTCCTTAGAGTCTCATGTGCATTGTTCTTTTTTCTCCATATCTTTATCCTTACTACTAATCATAAACTCTCTAACTACTATTCCCCAAACTAAAACTCCTTTAAAACCTATCTGTCGTAGTTCCTATCTAGCATGATAGTTATTCCCTCCTACATTTATTCATCAATCTAAAAATAGAAACAAGTTGATAACTATTGATTAAAGGCTAGAGAGAAACTAAAACTACCAAACAACATAGTATAATTAGTAAAACAAAAGTCCTAAAAGGATTGAGCATCAAAGTAAACTAAGGAAGAAGACTTCTAATGAGGATGCTCCACAATATCCTCCCCATCTCTTTAGAATTTGAACCTCTTGGTTTAAATTTGGTTCATCTGATAACAATATTTAGAAAGCCATTGATAGTAGAAACCTAACTCTGTCATGAATTCCTCTTATTACCAATTGTGTTAAACTGAGTAAGGCCATGATCTAGGGCATAGATACAAAACACATGTAGCCTATAGGAACCTTCACCTCCATTAACCCTATCATATTCTTCCTTAACATTCTCAAGACCCTCATTAGAGGACATAAAATCAACAAATTCGAGATCCTCATTTGGAAATTGTTGTTTAAGTATGAAATTCAGTCCATACATATCTATCAACTTCTACATTAGTTCTGTGATGCTAGGCTGCAAAAAGGAAACTAATGATTTTGGCATGTATTGATCAACAACAACATAGGTACTATAGTTCCTTTGAATTGTTGGGAATTAAGGTGTCTCAATCTTTGCAAATTCCTAATGTGTGTACTTATTTATTTATGTAATTTTTGCCTACTATTGTAAATTTCCATGTAAATCTTATTTTGTCACTTTGTGGGAGTTGGCATAGTGATGTGTCACCCTACATGGAAGGCGGATAGATGTTTTTTGTCCTCATATGAGAAGGTAGGCATCCCATGTTGTGTTGGCATAGTTTTGTCATGTGTCGGCACCTAGAGGTCATGTGTCAGGAAGTATGACAAATTCTATGATATGTAAGATATGATAGATTCTATGATAGTGTAAGAGCCATAAATAGAAGGGATGAAGACATGTATCATTTGCATGTATGACATTATAAGAGGTATCTTTGACTTAGCCATTTTGAGTGCCCAAGTTGACGTATGACAAGTTATAAGAGAATGTTCTAGAAATAGTCAGTTGTGATAGATTCTCTTACAACTGTAAGTGCTGTCATATATGACGGATTCTATGACAATTGTAGGATGTGTAAGAGCATTTGTCATAAGCTGTAAATAGTAAATTTTGGGTGCGATGTAGAGAAGATTCCTATGATAGGATTGGACAAGTGTCAATGGCAGATAGAAAGTGTTGAACAAGTGTCACATGAAAAAGGAGGGCATGGGAAAGTGTGCCATTTGGATTTGGACACCCACCTCCTAAAAGACTCCTCTGATGGCTTGTAAAGTCTATATAAGGTGCTACTTGGAGCTAGTTTTGTATGTTGATTTGCAAGTATATTATGTTGCTGAAATTGCTCTAGAAACAAAGTGTTGTGAACTCTTGCAAGAGTATAGCTCTGCAAGTGTACTGCAACCACATATTGTTTACTAAATAATACATTGGGTTGTACTTTGACATGTGGGGTTTTTTACCTAAAATGGTTTTCCCCACATATATTTGTGTTATGGTTTACGTTATGTTGCTTATTTATATTTTATGATACATATTTTATTCTCTATTACTGTAAGGATTAAAATTTGCATAACTCTCCCATCATTAGTTCAGTGTAGGAAGCTATTCCGTGTACCTTGCTTCCTTTGAGGTAGTATCAAATCCTAGCCAACTTTTGGTCCTAGTTTTTGGGTAGAGGGTTTTTCTATTGATCTTTGATTGAGTGGGAGTTTGTGTAGAGCATTTTTGTGATCTTGTTGTAGGAAGAAGATTTGGCAAGCACATCTGGAAGAATAGAGATGTAGAAGTTTAATGGTAGTAATATTGAGTTGTGAAAACTCAAACTGGAGGATATGCTTATAGATCAGTATTTATGGGAAGCCATATCCAGTACAAAACCAATGGCAATGTCTCATGCAGATTGGGATCTCAAAGATTAAAAATCCAAGGGTCTTGTGAGACTATCTAGATAACTCTGTCTTGTTGAATGTTCATGAAGAGGCTACAACTGCAGATATGTGGAAGAAGCTTAGAGAAATTTATCAAGCCAAGTCCCTAGTAAATAAGTTATTCCTAAGAAAGAAGGTGTTTTCTCTAAAGATGAAAGATGGAGGTTCTGTTGCAGATCATTTGAATTCCTTTAACATGCTAGTTTCTCAGTTGAACTCTATTGGTGTGAAGATGGAGGAGGAGGATCAATGTATGACCTTGATTTGTTCTTTACCAAACTCATGGGACCATCTTGTGATGGCCATTGGGAGTACCACCACCAAGTTCAAGATGAATGAGGTGGTTGCATCGTTAATTTTTGAATAGATGTGAGGAAAAACTTTAGAAATGGCTAAGGAGGCTCTTTTGGTTTGTGATAGACCCAAGGAAAAAGGGAAGAAGAAGGACAAGAAAGCTGATAAAGGAAGATCCAAATCTTGTGGGAGATCTAAGTCTCCTAGAAAGTCCAAGGAACTATGTTGGAACTGCAGAAAACCTATGCACTTCTAAAAGGAGTGTAAGGAGGACAAGAAGAAGAAAAAGAACTTCTCTGATTAGATCCTAACAAGTCCCAAGATATGGTGATGCTTCTTTTGCTGCCTTGGCCACCCATGCATTGGAAGATGTGTGGTTGATAGATTATGGTGCTTCTTTCCACATAACATCACATGTTGGTTCACAATGTACAAAGAATATGATGGGAAGGTGTACCTAAGTGATGATTCTCATCTAAGGACTAGTGGCAATGGAAGATTCTTGATCTGATTCTAAGATGGATGAGTGAAGGGGATCAATGGTGTTTTGCATATCCCTAGTATGGCACAAAACCTTCTTTCTGTAAGTAAATTGAATGATGTGGGTGTGCAGGTTGTCCTCTCTAATGGAGGATGCAAGATGATGAGAGGAGCTATGGTGCTTGCTAAGGGTTTCTAGAGAGGCACTCTATTTCAACTGGATGCATGCACTATTTGGTACAATAGTTCTATTTTGAAAAAGAGAGATTTAGATTCTTCATCCTCACCATTGGAACCAGCAATGAAGAAATGTGTTGCATCTACTTCTGATGGTTGTGCTTTCTAGGTACCTAAGGGTTCTCATGCTTTGGAGATGAAACTTCTTGCTGAGAAGACAATGTTGTGGCATAAGAGACTTGGTCACATTGCTGCTCGAAGGGCCTTGGAGTCCTAAAAAATAAGAACCTTGTCAAGGGGTTAAATTATTTTAATGTTGAGTTTAATTTTTGTGAACATTATGTTTATAGAAAGCAAAACTGTGTTTATTTTTCCTCCAGTTCTCACAAATCTTTTGAGGTGTTGGATCTAATTCATTTTGATGTGCTTGGTCCTATGAATGTTCCTTTGATTTCTAAATTTGTATATTTTGTATCATTCATTGATGATTATAGTAGAAGGACATGGGTTTATTTCCTTAGAAGCAAATCTAAAGTCTTTAATCAATTCAAAGAGTTTAAAACTTTTGTAGAGAATTCAATTGGTAAAAATATTAAGTGTTTGAGGATTGACAATAGTGGTGAGTTTTGTTCGGTAGATTTCAAGAAGTTCTGTAAAGAACATGGGATTAAAAGACATAAGACAAATCCATACACCCCTCAACAAAATGGAGTTGTAGAGATGATGAACAAGACGTTGATGGAGAGGGTTGGGAGTATTATTAGTGGAGCTAGCCTCAAATAGAAGTTTTAGATTGAAGCTATAGCCACTATCTCCTACTTTAGCGCTTGTTGAGAAGACACCCATGGAGGTGTGGTCTAGTAAAAATCCTTCATTGAGACATCTTCAAGAATTTGGTTGCGAGACATATGCATATGTGCCTAAGGAGAAGAGGTAAAAATTGGAGAACAAGGTAGTTAAGTGTATCTTCATTGGCTATGGTGTCAGATTGAAAGGGTACAAGCTTTGGGATCATGTGGCTAAAAAAGTCTTGTATCTAGCATAAGTGTTATCTTTAAAGAAGTAAGTCCTCCTATTGTTCTGTAGCTAGAAGAGAAAGAAAAGAAAGATGATGTGGTTTAGTTTCCGTCTACCCCTAAGAAGATTAAACCAAAAGCTCCTATTGGACCTAGTGATGAGGAGAGCTCTTGTAGCTCTGAAAGTTTAGAAGAAGAAGAACCTCAACCTCAACTTTTGAGGAGGTGTACATGGATTAGGAGGCAAAATGAGAGGTTTGGTTATTCATTGCTTGATTCTAGTTGTATTTTTCCCTTTATTTATAACACTGATGAGCCTAGAACTATGAAAGAGGCTATGAGTATGAAAGATGCAAGCTCTTGGAAAGAGGCCATGGAAGAAGAAATGGCTACTTTGGAAAAGAATAATAATTGTAACTTGGTACCTTTTCCTGAAAGATAAAAACCCATTGGATGCAAATGGGTGTCCAAAAAAAAATCTGGTGTAGATGACAGTGTTGAGAAGTATGAGGCCAGAATGGTTGCAAAGGGGTATTCCCAGGTTGAAGGAATATATTATGGTGAGATTTTCTCTCCCATTGTAAAGATGGCATCCATCAGATTCTTATTATCTATTGCAACAATGTATGATCTTGAAGTTGAACAGATGTATGTGAAGACAACTTTGAACCTTCATGGTGATTTGGAGGAGGAGATTTATATGTCACAACCTAAGCACTACATTGTTCAAGGTAAAGAAAATTTGATTTGCAAATTGAAAGACTTTGTATGGTTTGAAACAGTCTCCTAAGATGTGGTACTAGAAGTTTAATGCCTTTGTGTTGCGTCTAGGATTTCTAAGATCAAAATCAAATCATTGTGTTTATTAAAACATGGATAATGATCACATTCTCATTATTTCTTTATATGTTGATGATATGTTGTTTTTGGGAATGGAAAGAACTTGATTTATGATTTGAAGTCTCACCTTTCAACACAGTTTGAGATGAAAATCAAAAGAGACAGGGCAAACATAAAACATTAGTTGAGCCAGAGTAAGTATGTGAATTCTGTGTTGGAGTGATTCAACATGGCATCTTGTAGATCGTTGAATATTCCTCTAATGTTGAGGACAAAGTTATCGATTTTGAATTGTCTAAAATCTCCTACTGAGGTGAAGTACATGACAAGATTTCCTTATGATAGTGTTGTTGGCAACTTGATATATGCTATGGTGTGTACAAGACTATACATTTCCCAAGCAGTGGGAGTCCTTAGTCAATTTATGGCTAATCCTAGATGGGTACATTAGGATGCAGTGAAGACAATGTTCAAATATGTAATGTCCCCTTCCTAGGTGATTTTCATGATGAGTAATTTAGCCTTTAACTCCCGAAGGCTAATTGATGAAATAAGGGAGATATTATTAAATTAATTATTTTATAAGGTTATTACTTAATTTGAAATTAAAAGGTAACCTTATATTTAATTAATTTAATCTATTGACTTAAAATACACATTAGATCATTAAAGTCACTAAAATAAAATAATAGGATTTTTCTAGAAGCCTCTTGAAAGTGTGATTAAAAAAAGTATAAAGGAAGGGGCAAGGCAAGCTTCCAGGCATCCAATTATTGACATTTGCATTTGATTAGTGTTGTGGAGCCAAGGGTTTCTGCATATTTGGTCTTTGAGAATGGAAACTCCCATAGATTAGAATAACTGAGGTGGTGAAATATCCTCCGAAGGGTTGCAAATTAGAAGGGATACTTTAGTCCTTTCATTTGTGCTTAAATCTGCAGTATTATCCAGGGGTTTGGAGGTATTAATTTGCATATCAGAAGTTTTTTCTATTGGCTGCTACAGTGCTGTGAATAGTGCCACTACAGTAACATGAATAGTGCACTACAGTGATTACTACAGTAGCACTACAGTGATTTGCTATAGTGCGCGCTACAGTGATTTGCTACAGTAACCTACAGTGATTGCTACAGTGTCGTGAATAGTAATGCTACAGTACGGGGCAGCAAGGAGAAGGTTTGACATTGGGTTTGGATGGAACTCCTTTCCTTGGATATTGGTTTATTCTCCTTCAGCATCATTGGGCATCACTATCAGGTTCTTCTTACAACTATTAGTAGTTTGCATTGTCAGCTTAGGCATTTAATTTTGCTGCTATAAGTGATAACTCGGAAACAGATTTGGCATTGCTGTAGTCATCATTGTAAGCCAATTAGTCTTGGCAAATTCATAGCAACATTGTACTTGGCAATGAATTCAATAAAGGAGATGTATGTTGCATACCATTTATCTGATGAAATGTCCATCTAATAGCATACATGATCAGCATAGTAATTGCATGCCAATTGTTTGACAAAATGCCAGTTGGCTATAGCTGTGCATTTCATGTCTAATTTTCATGTATATGCATCAAAAATACCAAAAAAAGAGGTCATATATGCATTTAGATTAATGCTTAGACATTATAGTTTGGTTTTATGAGCATTTAGAGTACTCAGCTATCATTATCAAGCAAAATATCAGACTGGAAACACAGACCAGCAAGCATTGGGTTTACATCAGAAGTGTTTGACAATATTCCTTGAGGTTCAAATCAGCAATATAAGGTCTGAAATAGCAAGGGATATTACAGTGGTATCAGAGCAGTTTCCTGCCATCCTTTGGGTTTAAACTCAGCTCATTAAATGCAACAAAGTGATAGGGACAAGAGGTATACAGCTAGAGAAGAAAGGAAGCAAAAATAGTGGCCACAACCCCTTGAACAGGACAATTTATCAGTTACTTTAGCAGCAAAACAGCGAGAGGTTGGTTCATCTGGCACTATGGGTGAAAGAGGTGAAGGTCGCCCTATCAGAAACAAGGGAAGAAATGATGAAGAATAAGAAACACGTGAACTCTTTAGACAAATGGCTACGGGGCAGCAGCAGGTGGCAGATGCTATGCGGGCACTTACTACAATGATACAACAAATGAACCCTCAGAGAAGATGAAACTATGAACCGGATGATAATAGGAGTGTGGTTGGGACACCTAGGGCACAAGCATCTTCTCACATGGCAGATAGGCCTACACGTCCTACTTTTTTAAGGAATGAACAAGAAGAGGAAAATGCAGAAGAAGAAGGAGAAGAAATGTTTGCAGATACTCTTATGGCAGCTAATGATGAATGGGAGTTGTTGACACCACAGGTCAAGGAGCGCATGAGCTTTGATAGGTTTGTGAGTCAAAGAAGAGAACACTACAGGGGAAAGTAAGAAAAGAGACCGAGAAATCAAAATAATGATTTGATGTATGCCGCCAGCAGAGTTACATTGCCCATGTTTGATGGTAGTGGGAAGGTCACAGCTTAGGCTTGGATTCAAAGCTAGACACCCTCTTGACTCTTAGACCCATGACAAAAAAGGATGCAATAAAATACGCTACTTTTCACTTGGAGGGAGTAGCCCATGATTGGTGGTATCATGGATTAGAGACATTGCATCATAATAGTATCACTTCATATCAGGAGTTTGTTGATAGATTGGTGGGACGCTTTGATAAGAGAGATCCAGAGACATATTTTAGAGACTTGGCATAGCTTAAGCAGACTGGGAGTTTGGAGAATTACATTAGTGAATTTCAGAAATTATCAGTCATGGTCTCCAATATATCTGAAAGGAGATTGGTTGTGCTATTCATGGAGGGCTTATTGGAACCGTTGAGAGGATGGATAAAGGCTTTTGATCCCCTGACATTACAGGAGGCAATGAAAAAAGCTAGGAGTATGGAACTTGCAGCCCCTCAAAGTAAGTACTCATTTAAGGGATCTTCTTCTTACTGGGACAACAAGACATTTCCTAAGAAAAAAGAAATTTCAGACTCAAAGGGAAAATCAGCAGCACCATTAGATCGCGAGACATTTAACGACTTGCGAAGGAAAAAGTTGTGCTTTTATTGCAAAGGTCCCTGTGATGCAAACCATGACTGTCCTTTAAGACCTAAGGGCAAAGCAAACAGGATTATGTGGGCATTCTATGAGGATTCAGAGTCGGACCAGCAATCTGATCAAGAGGAATCTAATGGGATCAATCCGTAGGCCAGTTACAATCAAAAGATTTTATTTAGATTTCATCGTGGAGCAAAGGAGGCCAGTTACAATCAAAAGATTTTATTTAGATTTCATCGTGGGGCATTGGAGGGCATTTTTCCCTGCTGCCTATGTACCCATAAGATTTGATAAGATTTTGATAGTCCCTCATTCTTCGTTTCCTTCATTCCCTGCTTCCCTCCATCCTTCGATCATCCTTGTTAGATTCCTTGCTTCGGTGCTTCCCTGCATGGATCAATGCTTGGTGTGCATCCTTCCCTGCTTGCTTCCTTCATCCTTCGTTACATCCTTCGTTTCCATGTTCGGTTGTTACTGTCCTAACCGGGTGGCTTGCATGAGTATGATTAGATTTGAAATCTTTTGACTTGCCCCTCTCTCTGTTGCATTTGGAAGTGGAGAATTTTGCCCCTCTCTCTGTTGCATTTTAGTTACTAAAGAGAGGGCATTTGGAAGTGGAGAATTTTGAGGGCATCTGTTGCATTTGGAAGTGGAGAATTTTGCCCCTCTCTCTGTTGCATTTTAGTTACTAAAGAGAGGGCATTTTTATTTCTCTAGATCCTCTCCTTCCTCCACCCACGGCCAATCCAACTTATCTGGACAGGCTGCTGTTACCTTACCGGGGTGGGTGGGTGGGAGATAGGGGCCATGGAGGTAGGGCATTTTGAGAGAGGGGCATTTTGAGAGGGGCATTTTTAATGGGGTGGGTGGGTGGGAGGCAATAGTTGGGGGCAATAGTTGGGGGCAATAGTGGGGGCACTAGAGAGAGGGGAACTAGAGAGAGTGGCACTAGAGAGAGGGGCATTTTAACGAAAGGGCATTTTGATCGTGCAATTGACCCAGTAGATTCTGTTGAGTAAGCACTAGTTCCATATCCAGCGACAGAGACAAAGGTAGCTTAAGAACCAGTTGGATAACCAGAACTAGTTGACTCAGTAGATCCAGCCCTTGATGTAGATGAAACAGCCCTACTATTCTATGGAGCCTGTAGACTCTATTGCTTAAGCAGTAGAACTACCATCAGTAGATTATCTTGTTGATCCAGTCGATGATCCAGTTTATCCATAAGCATCAAAGCCAGTATCTTAACTAGATCGAGAACTAGAAGCATACATAGCATCATAAATAAGAGCAAGGGTAGGTGCATAAGTAGATTAAGTGGATCCAGCAGCACTATAGTTGTAGAGATCAATGAAGCAGTTGGTTCAGTCAATTAAGCAGTCGGTGAAGCACAAGTAGATATAGTGGGTGACCCAGTTGCTTAGCTTGATCCAGTAGATTCAGTTGTTGACCAAGCAGCAATACCAGCAGCAGCTGTTGATGTGTATGATCCATAAGTAGATTACGCAGTTTAAGCACACGCCCCCCCTCTCTAAATTGTGGGTAGGGGGAGATAGGTTCCGGCAGCTTATTCAGTAGTTTATCTGGCAGTAGCAGAGTAAGCATAGCTATACCTAGGAGCTTATCCAGCAGCATCGGGGTGGGTGGGAGGACATTACGGTCCCAAAGCTAGTTGTTTACCCAGTCCCAGTAACAGCAGCAATACCAGCTTAAGCCATTGATCCAGTAGGTTAAGCAGTCGGTTAAGAACTCCGTTGATGGTGACACATAGATAGAAGATCTGAAGCTAGCAGCAGTACGACCGGCGGCAGTACCAGCATAAGCAGCATAGAAAGCAGAGGCAGAGGCATAGTAAGTAACACCTGCAGCTTACCTTTCCACCAGAGTTCTAGTTTAGTTCTAGTTTAGTTTGGTTCTAATTGGCCTATAGTTTCTTTGGCCTCCCGGCAACTCGTGTGTGGGGCAATCGAACTACAACTCCCACCCAACCCAATTGCTTTCTATTCCCACCCAACCCCAGGAATTCTAGTTGGGAGGGAATCAGCCAGGTTCCCAGGGGGGTTATGTTCCTTCTGGGTGCTTCATTCCATAGAACTCTATTGGGGGGGCCCGATAGGGGGGGTAGATGAATTGGGGTTCTATTCCGGGTGGGCGGTAATTCGCCGTTGGTGGGAACTTAGGGGGAGATAGTTAGGGAACAGTTGGTTCCCAGGAGGCAATAGGTGGGGCCACTAATGTGACCGTACCGAATCGATGGGAAAGATCGAGTGGTTACCGCCAATATCTCCCCACCCACCCTGCATAGCCCCCCTACAGGGGGGAATTATGGCTCAATAGCTAGTTAGTTATAGTAGGGTGCAAGAGACAGCGTTTCAGTTTTGTTCCAATTCCCTGGTCTACCCCGGGGCCATTGTCCGGGTTGGGTTGGGAACAGTAGTTCCCTGCATGTAGGGAGGCCATCATTGCTAAGCCCGCCCAGTCTTATCATAGTTGTAACTCCCACACGTTGGGTTAGCCATCGAAACTACAATCAATGGCAAGGGCTAATATGCTGCACTGTTCAGAATCCACTGCCGTTCTCAATTCAATGGAGTTTAGAATCATTCATCCGCAGGACACTAATGACCTTTTCAGAGAGCCTTCCCATGCCACTATAAAGGTAGGGTGAAGCTACATTGGGGATAATAGCGATCACCTTTTCTCACCCAACTATCTCCCTTGGCATCTCTTCTGAGGGTTCTAGGCAAACCCTCGGGCCCCTACTATTCTATGGGCCAACTAACTAATCTACTTCCCTTTATCTCCCCCCCTGATGGCTAGAACCCCAGGGTGGGGGTAATTCTAGTTTCTAAGGGGCCGACTATAATTTGCTGGGGTTTGGCTAGACCCCAACTATGTCCTCCCACCCCCCTGATGGCTAGAACCCCCAATTATATATATATATATATTCCCCCCCGGGATGCAATATATTAACTATACTAGCAGCCGGGCTTCAACTATACTAGCAGCCGGGGTGGGAGGCTTTCAATAATTGGGGCACCCACCCACCCTTCTCTGATGCAGAGGGGCACTCCCACCCAACCCGGAATTCGACGTTGCGGGGGGAGGGGATAGACGCGGGGGCCGGGGCCGCATCTATAGTGGGGTGTCCCTCTGGCAAGTAGGTGGTTCTAGCTAGGGTGCATTGTCTTTGTCTCCGGTTTAAAGAGAGAAGGTAGGTGTATGGGTTGTGGGGCGTCAGTAGCATCCTCTGTCTCTAGTTGTTTAGTTGGTCGGTTCCTGCCTCTGTCCCAATTATAGCTAGTTAGTTGGGGTTAGTTGGGAAAAATAATTGCTACCTCTGTCTCTGGTTGTTAGGAAGGTGCTATAGCTAGTAGGGTCTGTCAGCTAAAAAGAGCTAGGGCTCTGGGCGTTCCCTTTGTATTGGTATAGAGTTGGGTTCCTATGCCTGGGTCTGTCCGTTGCCTGGGTCTGTCCGTTGGTGAGGGGTGTTATAGCCTGTCCCTCGTGAGGTCCTGTTATTTGGCCGGTATCCTCCCTTCCCAATTCTAGTTGGCCGTTTGTTTGTCCGTTAGATTGCTACAACCATGGTGCATTGGCCCTCTCTCTCAATGGGGGGGTTAGGCCGGCAGTTCCTATCCTTCGTATAGCAGGTGGTTTACTGTGCTATCGCTCCCCGAAACTAAATCATATGCCAATAATAGCCATGCGAGGGGGCCCCTTCCGCATAGAGCCTCCTGGCCCAAGGTAGATAAGGCCTCCCACCCACCCAATGGCACTAAAATGCCGGCCCTCCCCCCCGCAACGTCGAAACGGCATCTACCTCCCCCGGCTGCCGCGTATAGTGAATAGTAGGGCCATAGAAAATTCCCACCCGGGGTGGGTGGGTGGATATTGTTGCTGCCGGCTGCTAATATAGTTTGGTTGGGGCCTCCCACCCACCAACTACCAGCCATCTCCTCCTCCCACCCACCCCTAGGGTGAGAAGTTCATTAATAAACCCCCAGCTGAACTCCTCCTCCCACCCACCCCGGGGGCCCCCCTCCAATTATAGTTGCAATTATAGTTGCTAGAATCGAGCACCGGGGCTAAAATAGTTCTAGAATCAAGGAAGAGGAGAGATATAGCTAAACGTCGTCCCTCGCCGACTAGCCCTACTATATCCTAGCAGTAGGGCCCCCACCATCTATAAGGCGAAGTTAAGGACCAACAACTAGGGCTGTTAAGGACCAACCCGGATAGATTATCTCGATGACCAACTTGGCCCTACCGCTACTACAGTCGAGATGACCAACCCAACCCGAGCTGAGTCAACTAGAATTGCCTATTATTGGGCGGCCCCTACCGCTACTATAGTTCTATCGGCTGAGCTCCTTTCAAGCCCTTCCTTAGGGGTCCGGGCCAGATTATATACGTAACATGAGCTGGCCTCACTTCATTCGGGTGGGTGGGAAACTATAGCTCCCCAATTCTAGTTGTTTTGGGGTGTTCATAGGGAACAATACGGTGTTATGTATAGAATCTGCGCCAATATAGACCCCCATGAACACCCAAAACTAAGATCGGAACTAGAGTTTCCCACCCAACCCGAATCAGCCGAGTTCCCGGGCTGGGATGGGTGGGACTATAGATTGGGGTGGGTGGGAGGATATAGAACAGGTAGTCGGGTAGATTAATTGGTGGGTGGATATAGCGTCAATTCTGTCGAATAATGGAAAAGAAGGGGCTAAAGAAATAATAGGCAATTAGTTGGGTGGGTTGCCAATATAGCCCCCCCCCACCTCGGGCGGACCGGGTTGGGTGGGATGAGAATTGGCTTTCTTTTCTTTGATGGCCGGCCCTATCCCCGAATAATAGATGCAGAGAGGCACCCACCCACCCAGCCCCACACACGGGCCCCCCCCAACTATTGCCTCCCACCTTAGAACTATTCTGGGTGGGCCCTACTATTCTATGGCGGAGGATAGGATGGGGCCGCCGGGTTGGGTGGGAACAATAAGTAGCTATTCCACATAAGCTCTAGTGATCATAGCTCATTGGGTATTGGTGATCCCGACGGGGCGCATGGGTAATATGCATCTGGATCCACCTCTGCGAAACCACTACATCTTACTTCGCCTCTCCTACTACTCCCCACTTCGTCTCCGATACCTCTACCATTAATAGGACCGGGGTCCAGAGGGGGGGAGGGGGGAGGCCATCTCAGGAAACTCTCAATTTCGCTCTTCAACTGCACCCCCTACGCAGGTAGCTTCTGCGGAGCCTCCGCTGGTGCATCCGGAGAAGGAAGCCCCATAGAATAGTAGGGCCTGCGCCCTATAGTTTCTAATGGCGATCGAAGCATGGGGGACAGACCGAGCTGGTTTATCCCGCGGTGGGAGGGGAGGGAGCATCTATATACGGATTCCAAAGTGATTGATCAAGCTTTCCTCTTGGTCGGTTAAGTGAATCTCATTTCCTGACCCAATGAGCCGAGCCTAAGCCTGGTATGGTTGATGGGGATAGAGGAATTCTCCATCTCTGGTCGAGCAATGCCTAGTCCCCTAGGTCATTGATCAACCTCGGCTATCCAACCCTTCTCTTTCCTGCCTGTGGCTCAATGCCAACGGATGGTGGGGGAGGGACTGGTAATGCAGATGAGATAGATAAGCATGAAATTGAGGCTGAAAATGTTGAAGAAGTAAATTTTCAAGAAGCACGCCTTACTAGCATACAACAAGAGGGCTCATTTAGGATGCGTGGGGTTTTAGCCGGACAGAAGATCATTACCTTGCTCAATACAGGTGCCACGCATGACTTCATTGATGCTAGGTTGTTTGAAAGGCGAGGAATTCAGATAGAGAAATTTGAGGGCATAAGAGTAAAAGTTGCTGATGGATATACTCTTAAGTGTGATAGGATGATTCCAGGTCTTCCCATGCGATTGAATAACTTTGAGTTTAAGGTAGATTTTTATGTGGTAAACATGGGAGAAACTGACATGGTTTTAGGAATGAAATGGCTTCATGATATTGGGGAGTTTACCATTAACCTTAGGTAAATGGAGATGAGGTTTAAAGTGGATGGGAAGACTCATGTGCTAAAAGCCATCAGGGATACTAGCTGCAGGATGATATCTTTCAGAAAAATGGAGAGACTTATGCGCCATGACATGGTTGAGTGGGCAGCAAGGTGTATTCTAATGCCAACACAGGAAGAGAAACAAAAACCAGCCTATCACCTAGATATACAGGAGTTGAGGATCAAGCACTCCAAGGTGTTCAGTGATATTCCACCAGGCAGGCCTCCAGACAGAGGGATTGAGCACATAATAGAATTGGAGGAGGGTGCTAAACCTGTGATGATCACTCCTTATAGACACCCAAAGTAGCTAAAAGATGAGATTGAAAAAACAATTAAAGAGTTGTTGGCTATGGGGCATATTAGGCCAAGTAAATCACCTTTTGCTTCAGCAGTAGTCTTGGTCAAGAAAAAAGACGGTACCCTTCAGATGTACATCGATTACAGGGTGTTGAATAAGAGGACGATTAAGAACAGGTACCCTATTCCTCATATTGACGAGTTGATCGATGAGCTTCATGGTGCTCGCTATTTCTTGAAAATAGATTTGAGATCAGGTTATCACTAGATCAGGGTCAGAGAGCAAGACATCGAGAAGACATCATTTAGGTGCCATTGTGGACATTTTGAGTTTGTGGTTATGCCATTTGGGCTAAGCAATGCTCCTGCTACGTTTTAGTCCACTATGAACAGGGTTTTTCAATCACAGCTGAGAAAGTTTGTATTAGTCTTCTTTGATGACATTTTGGTGTACAACAGAACTTGGGAGGAGCATATCGCCCATTTGGATACAGTGTTGGGAATTCTTAGCAGGGAGTCCTTGTATGCCAAAGAATCCAAATGTGATCTGGGCATGACAGAGTTGCTATACTTAGGCCATATCATCAGCGCAGAAGGTGTGCGTATGGACCTTGACAAAGTCAGAGCTATTATTGAGTGGCCTATACCTGAGAATCTTACTTAGCTTAGGGGATTTTTGGGTTTGTGTGGCTTCTACCGTAGATTTGTCAGTGGATATTCATGACATGCAGCACCACTTACAGATTTAATGAAGAAAGGGGCATTTTTTTGGACACTTAAGGCACAGGAATGTTTTGAGAAATTTAAATAGTTGATGACTACTTGCCCAGTTCTTGCCTTGCTAGATTTTACTAGACCCTTTAAGCTACAGTGTGATGCTTCAGGTGAGGGGATTGGTGCAGTTCTTATGCAGGACAAACATCTGATAGCTTTTGAGAGCAGGAAGTTATGGGGTCCAGAGAGGAGCTACAGTATTTATGATAAGGAGATGTTGGCCATTATGCATGCATTGGCCAAATTCAGGCAATACCTTGTGGGCAGCAAGTTTTGCATTAAGACAGACCATAACAGCTTGAGGCATTTCCTAGGACAGCGAGATCTTAATGATCGTCAGCAGAAGTGGGTGAGTAAATTGCAATCATATGACTTTGACATTACTTATGTCAAGGGAACTCAAAACATAGTTGCTGATGCTTTGTCTCGCCGTCCCCATTTGAGCTCTATGGTGGAGATTTTAGAGGATTGGAGACACTTGATTGTGGCAGAGTATGCCAAAGACTCATGGGCTTCTAGCATAATTGAGGGGACAGTTCAGGATGATAGGTACTCAGTTGTAAATGATCTTATCATTTACAAAGGTAGGATATTCTTAACCCCAGGATCAGAAATGAAGAACACAATGATGAGGTATTTTCATGATACACCTATGGCAAGGCACCCGGGGCACTTCAAGACTTATAGATAGGTTCGAGAGTGCTTTACTTGGAAAGGGCTCAAAACAGATGTTCTTCGATATGTCAGAGAGTGTCCTATTTGCTAGCAGAATAAACAGGAACATACATACCCTGCAGGTTTACTTCAGCCACTTCTGATTCCTGATAGGAAGTGGGAGTGTTTATCCATGGATTTTATTACCGGTTTGCCGAAAACCCAAGGACGAGATTGTATCAATGTGGTTGTTGATCGATTAACAAAATATGCTCATTTCTTTCCAATCACAGCTACATACTCAGCTGCACAGGTAGTAGAACTCTTCTTCCGTGAGATTTTCAGGTTGCATGGGTTACCTCGGAGCATTGTTAGTGACAGGGATAGTCGGTTCTTGAGTCATTTTTGGCAGGAGTTATTTAGACTATGTGGGACAGAGCTTACCCCAAGTACCAGCTACCACCCATAGATGGATGGCCAGACAGAAATTGTGAATAAGTGGGTGGAGGGATATCTCAGGAATTACATTGCAGGGCAACAAAAGGGTTGGGTTAAGTGGATATACCTTTGTGATTACTGTTACAATACCACTTACCATCTCTCGATTCAGATGACACCATTTATGGCCTTGTATGGTTATGAAGCACCCAGTTTGCTTGACTTGTTGATGAGTGACAGTAGAGTGCCTAGTGTAGGAGATATATTATAGGAGAACCAGGATATTATGAGAGCTCTTCGAGAAAATATCCAAAAGGCACTGAATCAGCAGAAACAATATGCTGATCAGAAGAGAGTTGAGAGGTCATTTGAGGTTGGGGATATGGTGTATTTGATGTTACAGCCCTATCGACAATCCACTCTCAAGAAGAGTGGTGCAGAGAAGCTCAAGCCACGTTATTATGGCCCTTTTAGGATTATCCGGCGAGTTGGTGATGTGGCTTATGAGTTAGAATTACCAACAGATAGCAGAGTACACAATGTTTTCCATATGTCACGCCTCAAGAAGGCATTAGGTCATCGCGTGGCTCCTTCTGCTACCTTACCACCCTTGGATGATGAGGGGAAGTTGATTCTGGTGCTTGAGGTTGTTTTGGACGTTAGGGAGAGGCAGTTATGGAGACAGGTCATCAAAGAGTACTTGATCAAATGGAGGGATTTACCAGTTGAGGATGCCACTTGGGAAGGTGAGGAGATTCTTCAGCATCCAGAGTTGAGATTGCTTGGGGACAAGCAATTTCAGGAGGGGCAGACTGTAATGTCCCCTTCCTAGGTGATTTTCATGATGAGTAATTTAGCCTTTAACTCCCGAAGGCTAATTGACGAAATAAGGGAGATATTATTAAATTAATTATTTTATAAGGTTATTACTTAATTTGAAATCAAAAGGTAACCTTATATTTAATTAATTTAATATAGTGACTTAAAATACACATTAGATCATTAAAGTCACTAAAATAAAATAATAGGATTTTTCTAGAAGCCTCTTGAAAGTGTGATTAAAAAAAGTATAAAGGAAGGGGCAAGGCAAGCTTCCAGGCATCCGATTATTGACATTTGCATTTGATTAGTGTTGTGGAGCCAAGGGTTTCTGTGTATTTGGTCTTTGGGAACGGAAACTCCCATAGATTAGCATAACTGAGGTGGTGAAATATCCTCCGAAGGGTTGCAAATTAGAAGGGATACTTCAGTCCTTTCATTTGTGCTTAAATCTGCAGTATTATCCAGGGGTTTGGAGGTATTAATTTGCATATCAGAAGTTTTTTCTATTGGCTGCTACAGTGCTGTGAATAGTGCCGCTACAGTAACATGAATAGTGCGCTACAGTGATTGCTACAGTAGCACTACAGTGATTTGCTACAGTGCGCGCTACAGTGATTTGCTACAGTAAGCTATAGTGATTGCTACAGTACCGTAAATAGTAACGCTATAGTATGGGGCAGCAAGGAGAAGGTTTGACATTGGGTTTGGACGGAACTCCTTTCCTTGGATATTGGTTTATTCTCCTTCAGCATCATTGGGCGTCACTATCAGGTTCTTCTTACAACTATTAGTAGTTTGCATTGTCATCTTAGGCATTTAATTTTGCTGCTATAAGTGATAACTCAGAAATAGATTTGGCATTGCTGTAGTCATCATTGTAAGCCAATTAGTCTTGGCAAATTCATAGCAACATTGTACTTGGGAATGAATTCAATAAAGGAGATGTATGTTGCATACCATTTCTCTGATGAAATGTCCATCTAATAGCATACATGATCAGCATAGTAATTGCATGCCAATTGTTTGACAAAATGCTAGTTGGCTGTAGGTGTGCATTTCATGTCTAATTTTCATGTATATGCATCAAAAATACCAAAAAAAGAGGTCATATATGCATTTAGATTAATGCTTAGACATTATAGTTTGGTTTTATGAGCATTTAGAGTACTCAGCTATCATTATCAAGCAAAAATATCAGACTGGAAACACAGACCAGCAAGCATTGGGTTTACATCAGAAGTGTTTGACAATATTCCTTGAGGTTCAAATCAGCAATATAAGGTCTGAAATAGCAAGGGATATTACAAAATATTTGCAGGGTACTTCCAAGTATTCCCTATGTTATCAGGGTTATCCTATAGGACCTCGATATTCTGTGAGCATTTATGGGTTTGTTGATTCATATTGGGTTTGAGATATTGACAACAAAAGATTCACCAGTGATTATGTGTTTACTATGTTCAGTGCTATAATTAGTTGGATGACTAAGCGACAAGCTATCATCACTTTGTCCACTACAAAAGAAAAGTACATGGCAGTGACTCATGCTTGTAATGAAGCCATTTGGCTTAAGATATTGTGTTATGATGTTGGGTTTGATTTAGGGAAGATTACCATTTGCTGTGATAGTTAGAGTGCCATGTGTTTAGCAAAGAATCCTACCTTCCATGCAAGGACAAAGCATATTGATGTCCAGTACCATTTTGTTCAGGAATGGTAGAGGATGGGAAGGCAAACTTGGAGAAAGTTGACACTTTGACAAATGTTGTAGATTCCTTGATAAAGCTTGTGAGCATGGATAAGTTCATATGGTGTTTAGAGTCTATGGGCTTCTTGGCCCCTAGCTGTATATTTCTAGTTATCTATTAGCTCTTGAAAGGTGTTCAAAAAATGGGAGAATGTTGGGAATCAAGGTGTCTCAACCTTTTCAAATTCCTAATGTTTGTACTTATTTATTTATGTAATTTTTTCCCACTATTATAAATTTCCATGTAAATCTTGTTTTGTTAGTTTGTGGGAGTTGGCACAGTGATGTGTCACCCTACATGGAAGGTGACTAGATGTATTTTTGCCCTCATATGAGGAGGTAGGCCTCTCATGTTGTGTTGGCATAATGTTTTCATGTGTCAGCACCTAGAGGTCATGTGTCAGTGGGTATGACAGATTCTATGATGTGTAAGATATGACAAATTCTATGATAGTGTAAGAGCCAAAAATATAAGGGATAAAGACAAGTGTCATTTGCATGCATGACATAGTTGTAAGATGCATCTTTGACTTAGCCATTTTGAGCACCCAAGTTGGCCTATGACAAGTTGTAAGAGAATGTTCTAGAAATAGTTAGTTATGATAGATTCTCTTACAGTTGTAAGTGTCATCATATATGAAAGATTCTATGGCAATTGTAAGATGTGTAAGAGCATCTGTCATAAGCTAGAAATAGTAAATTTGGGGTTCACATGTAGAGGAGATTCCTATGATAGGATTGGACAAGTGTCGGTGGCAGCTAGAAAGTGTTGAACAAATGTCATATGCAGAAGGGGGGCATGGAAAAGTGTTCCATGTGGATTTGGATGGCCACCTCCTAGAAGACTCCTCTCATGGCTTGTAAAGTCTATATAAGGTGCTATTTGGAGCTAGTTTTGTATGTTGATTTGTAGGTACTATTATGTTTCTAGAATTACTCCAAAAACAAAGTGTTGTGAACTCCTGCAAGAGTATGGCTCTACAAGTGTATTGTAACCACATATTGTTTACTGAATAATACATTGGCCTGTGCTTTAGAGTGTGGGATTTTTTATGTGAAAGGAGTTTTCCCACATATATCTATGTTATGGTTTATGTTATGTTTCTGATTTATGTTTTATGATACATATCTTCTCTATTACGATAAGGATTAAAAACTTGCATAACTCTCCCCTCACTAGTTTGGTGTAGGAAGCAATTCCATGTACCATGATTCCTTTCATGAATGTGGTGGGGTATAATTCCCCTTTTTCTAACTTTGTAGATAATTCATGGAAATGCCACACTCATATATTACTCAAAAGTTACAACAATCACAATATGAAATAAATAATAATCATTAGAATTGCCAAGCAATAGAACTCCTTGTCCATTTTATTTATAGCTAGTATCGATGAGTTAAACTTTGAATTATTTTCTCAATCATAGGTGTTGTCATATGAGCCACAATATGGTTTCCAACAAGGAATTCTCTGAGAAATCATCCTTTCAAGGCATCCCATTCAATTCATTAACAAAAATTGTCTAGTCTACATTATGATATACTTCTAGCAGATCATAGAGTAATGCCTATTTGAACTATATGCACAAAGGATTTGTATACTTTGATGGAGAAGTAAGGTTAGCCTCCTTATGTATACCATGAGGTTCCATCACAAATCAATTGATGGCCTACAAAAGTCAACAAAACATAGGTGGTGAAAGAAGCTAAAATAATCAATAAGTAAATGAAGAAAAACCTAATTTAGCAGGATTACAAAACTATTACACTCATTATACATCAGAGTAGGTGGTACCATATAAATTTGTTGCACCTCATTTTCATCAAAAACTAGATTTAATTGATTCATTGGTTCAACATAGAATTATGGAACAAGTTGATTGTGGCAAACATTTTATTTTCTTGAAAAAATTACCTAGAAACGTAAGAACTCAACTATTTTTCTTTTGTGATGTAGTATTGCTTTTACCCTAGGATGCTACTGCATCAAACATCCAAGTAATATTTTAGACTAGATGGTTGAACCATCCTTTGGATTCAAATAAGGCCACAACTTGCCCTTCAACCAGATTAGACACCTCTATAATTTTTCACATCCTATATTCCTTTGCTTCCAACAACTTATTGGATCATAAATTGTCCTCCTTTACCAATTAATCCTATTTCTCTTTTCCTAGCTACTTGTAGTGATCCTTCTCCACTGAATTCCATCATAGCTCTTCTCATTGCTTTCCCAACCTTCTATTGCACCTACACATAAAGCATTAGAAACAAAAATCAAATTAAGGGAATAAAAAATTCCCATATGTGCTTCATCCTCTACCTTATGCCATTTAGGCATGCTTCCCAATTCTTCTTTTATGAGGTCCTTTTTTCCTAGGTCTTTGTGATGTTGTTTACAAGACAACTCATTTTTTGCATTATTCTCCTTTGTTGCATTTTCTGCATTATCCTCTTCCTTTATACCACAAAAGAACATGTCTCTACCCTCTCTCTCTATCATCCTCATTTCTTATTCAAAAAAGAGATGATCTCCTTCTTCTCTCTTTTCATCAATCATGGGATTTTTTAGGCATCCCTCTAACTACTCCTTAACAAATGTGTTCTCTAAAAACAATAAAATGTCATCACATAAGTTGCTCCCAATGATCTCTATTTTTTTGTAGCTTCCTCTCTAAGGTAGGCTGCTTCCACCACTACAACATATGGGTTCACCTCTCATGATAGGTTGCAATTATCTAAGAACACTAAGTCTTCATCACATATGGGGCTTCCAAGGATATCTATCTCTATTGCAGATTCCTCTATAAGGTGGACTACTTTCTCTTTTCTCATTGTATTCCTCAATAGATTCCTCTTTTTTTAGGGTAACATAAATAAGCACCTTCAGCTAGTTCCTACTCTTCATCTTCTCCCCATTCACTCTCTTTCTTAAACTCTTTACAAATCACAATTATTGGCCTTTCATCTAATGATATTTTTTTCAAATCATCCATGGATTTAAGCTTTCCCTATTCCAGGAGTTCTATTCCTTGGCTGATCCTTGACTCTATGCCTTTCCTCTCAAAATATAACTCTTTCTCACAAGGTAAGCACTTATCCTCATCATTCTTTTTCACCTTCTCATAACTCTTCAACGCCTTTGCTATAAATTTCTTTTTCTTTGCCTTCCTATTACTATAAGCCTCATAATCCTCAAAGTCAAACTCTAATTTTTGCAACTCCTATTGCTAGTCCTTTACTTGCTTCGACCTTTGCCTTTATCTTATTTTTTCTTGCAATCTCATTATCCTCTTTATTACATTATGACACAACTCCATTCTTGCATCCACAAATATAACTACAACTACCCATTAAACTAAGAAAACTCTTCTCACAAAGTCTCCATTCAGGTAGCACCTTAATGTTAAGTATGAAAAGGGGGATGAGTGAATACATGTGAGTACACTAGATCAAACCCTCCTTCCACTATAACATTCTCGGACAAAACCAAGCTAAGTCACTTCAAGATGTAAGAGGACTCAACTAATGATTTTGTTCTCTTTTTTTTCTATGGAAATATGTGATTCAACCAAGCCCTTTTGTCAAACCCTAGGCCAATCAATGCACTAAACCCTAAAATTGTGATAATCATCTTATAACAAACAAACAGTAATAGAAAGTCAAGATCTAAAAGTACTAGGATGATCGGTGAGATATAGTAACATGTCCCTCCAAAGCTGAAATGTTAGAAGACTCCGAGGCTAGCACTTGAGTCCAAAAAGTCCTAATCTTTGAAAGCTCCGAACTAGAAAAATGTCATAAACGATGCTCTAATGTTGAATCCAGGGTTTGTTTTAGTTGTTGGACATTGGGGCTAGTGCCCAAGTCTGCTATAAATGAATTTTGAAACTCTACTTTTGGATCTTGAATCCTTATCCCTTAAGCAACCTTCATGTACCTTCACTTCTACAATTCCCACACCTGTAAACCTACACACAAGAAGAAAAGGGGTTTGGGGGTTGTGGTGTTTAGGGATTTGCCTCAATCAAATCCCAGGCTATCATTCAAGCTTTCCCAACACCATTGTTAGAGAGAGTGTGTCCTTGTAGGACAAAGGCTAAATATAATCCAAATGATGATGAAATGATTCAAACATAAAGATAATGCCACCTTGGAGGTTAAGTCCTTAGGAGGATGAAGATTCTTCAACTCATAATGATGTTGATGATGATTCCAAATCTTTAACAAACATAATACTAACACAATATGCAATAATAACACAATGCATGCCTTGAATGCTCCTTTGCTCAATATCATAACCTTTCTATCATCAACTTCTAATAAAATGAATTCAAAGACTTGTTTATATATGTTATCCCGTTAAACTTTCATAAATTAATTGAAAGAGCTGACAAGGGAGGAACCATTTAATTAGAGTCCTATGTCGACATCCCTTAAATTTTACCTTGACCAATCAGGTTGGACTTGGGTGCAGTACCTAGGTCCCAAGGTGCCTTTCTGGTCAGGACCTAAGCATTAAATGGGCCCCTCGTTCACATTTGACATGGGTTTTAGGATATTTCTCATCAGGATGAATATTTTTCTTTGTAGAACATTAACATGAGGACCTAGGAGCTAAACTAGGAGGTAAAAGGGCATGTGTCCACTTTTTACTCCATAACACTTAAAATGCTCAAATGTTAAACCAATGTAGATCTAATTATGTGAACTTGCTATTTTAGACTCCAAAAGGACTCTATTCTTCCTTAACTCATGAATTTAAATAATCTCAATATCAAAAAGCTAAAAAAATACAAACAAATTCATTTTGAAACCAAATGAAATACACAACAAATTATCTTATATTATATCAATAATAAAAAACTACATAATATACATAGCAGTGGAAACTAAAAACTTTGACCTCATATCATTATACCCCTATTCCTCAGAGTCTCCTGTGCACTATCATTTTTTCTCTATAACTCTATTCTCACTCCTAATCATAAACTATCTAACTGTTTCAAATATGTGCTTAAGCGGTGTTGTCATTGATGTCAACATATCCTTGTTGTCATTGGTGTCAACTATATCCTAATTTGTCGCCTATATAGAAGACCCGATTGTTGAGGATATTGAGAAAATTAATAAAGATCAATGTATGTGGACCAGATGGCTATTTAGAAGTTTGTCTGAAGAAGCTCCAGTTAAGATTTGAGAGGTTTGCATTAAGATCTAAAGAAGTTATGGCCATCTGAGTAGAATCGGTTCCTGCAATATTCAGGAGAGACAGAGTGATAGGAAAAAGGTGTGGATTTCTCTGGTAATGTAAAATTATGATCTGCAAATCTAGAGGCATGTTTGGAAAGTTAGTGTGCATCATCCATTCAAGTAGTTTGTGATTTGGGGGTCCCCAAGCAATCTTTCTAGTGTGACAATTATGCCAGATAGTGTTCTTAAGGTTCCAGATGAAGATTCAAGTGATTCTAATGATTTGGAGGAGTGCAGATGTTTTTGTTGAATTTAATGTTCTTGTGGAGATCTCTATATTGTGTAGCTATTGTGTTAGAGGTCCGCACTAAAGTTTGAGCTCATTATTGAAGATTTTCCTTTTCAGTGTTGATGTTCTTCCCAGTCTTGGCCAACCAGATGGTCTTATCATGTTGTGAATGATCTAAGAGCATTCTATGGAGCATGGCATGTTTATAGAGGAAGATTTGAGTCTCAATTATGCTTGACCAATAATGTGATGATCCACCTCAAGTCAAGCCAACCTTGATGTTTGTTCCAAGGTTGATGAAGCATATAAAGGTGTGTAGTTGAAGTGTGGAAAATTATCCTTGTGCAAAAACAATCTAATCAAAAGAAAGGATCAAGTGCAGAAGTAGAGCAGAGAGGAAGAAGTGCAGAGGAACAAGAGCAGTAAGGATGAAGATATAACAGAAAAGTGGTTGAAGATCAGAGTAGAAATTGTGATCTTTTCAAAGGGACTAAACCATGCATGAAATAGATGTTATTTCTCAGTTCATTATCTCTATAATAAACTTAATTCCTATAGGTAGTGAACCTCTTTTGAGCAATGAGCTCTGGGCAGTACACCCGAAGACATGTGCCTTCTATTTTTCTAAAGTACTTTTAATAAGGTACAAATCTTTGTGGGTTAACCCCCACTATGGGTTTCCCTTAGCCGAGCTTCCACGTAAAATTCCTAGTGTTCTGTGTTCATTTGTTTCTTCTCATGTGATGATGATTCATGCTTTAAATGTGTGTATCATTAATTAGTTTTGTATGATAAAGAAATAGCTGCAAGAATTAAAGATTTGGGACAACTGATTCACTCCCCCTCTTAGTTGTCTAGCCTATTTCCAACAATTGGTATCAGAGAAAGGTTCCTCTAGAAGAAGCTTAACCGCCAAGGAGATCTAGGATGTCGACTTATAAGAAAGATAGTCCAAGATTTGATGGAACAAATTACTCTATTTGGAAGAGTCGCATGGAGTGCCATTTGTAATGCATCGGTGATGCTTAATGGGTGATAACCAAAAATGAGTATAAACCTCCAGATAAAGGTCCTTCAACTCTAGATCAAGTCAAAGATTTAGAAAATAACCTTTAACCTAAAGAAGCCTTGTTGAGTGCCCTGACTGATTCAGAAATGTCAAATGTCTTTGGACTAAAAATTGCTCATGAAATCTAGAAGAAGTTGGAGAATCTTTATGAAGGTGATGAATATGTCAAATGTGCCAAGCTACAAAGTCTGAGAGGAAAATTTGAAAATCTGAGGATGAGTGAAGATGAAAATATCATAATCTACATGCAAAAGATAAATGAACTTGTGTGTGGTATCAGGTGTGCTGGTAGAACTTTGGAAGAATTAGAAATTGTGGCAAAAGTGCTCACATCATTACTAGATTCATACAAACATAAGGTTGCTACTATAGAAGAGATCAGGATTGTCTCAAAAGTTACAAGAGATCAGCTGATTGGCAAAATTTCATCTTTTGAATTAAGTGACTTTGGTGATTCTCTTCCTAAGTCTGAAACTGCATTCAAAGCCAGTGTATATGGAAAACAAAATATGATCCGGGTGAAAGCTCTTCAACAAGATCAAACAAATTTGTGAAGACAAGGAAGGATCTTGAAGATGTTGAAATTGAAACTACAGATCTGGAAGATCTTATTACCAAAAGAATTCCAAGAGGATCTGATAAGTATAAAGGAAATTTGAAATTCAAATGTTTTTCTTGTAATAAGATTGGTCATTTTGCCTCAAGATGTCTGGAGAAGTTTTCAAAACCAAACCCTAACAGATATAAAGGTCAGAAGAAATGCTACTATGTCTAAGAAGCTAGAGAAGGAGTCACAGATGATGAATCTGATCGTGGAGGTTCCTCTGAAAATGATTGGGTGTTCATTGCTATCAAAGAAGAAGATCTGGTGTCTACTATATCTGCTAGTTGTGCAAATGTGGAAAGTGCCTTGGCTACTTAGGTTGTTGAAAGGGATGAATGGGTGATTGATAGTGGATGTTCTCATCATATGACTGGTGATAAGAGTAAGTTTGTGAGTTTTAAAAAATATGAAGGTGGGCTTGTGAAATTTGGAGACAACTCAGCTGGTAGAATCTGTGGCAGAGGATCCATCTCTTTTGATGGTAAGAATAACACCAATGATGTTCTATATGTGGAAGGACTGAAGCATAATCTTCTTAGTGTTAGATAGTTGGTTGACAAGGGTTATGATCTTTGATTCAAGGATGGAAAATGTAGAATCTTGGAAAGCTCCAGAACTGAAATTGCATCTAGTACTCAAACTTGAGGTAACATCTTTCATTTAAGTAGTTCTAGAAAAAGTTGTTTGATTGCTCAGACAGATCAAAGTTGGTTATGGCATAGGAGGATGTGTCATGTGAATTTTTATAACATTATCAAAATAAGTTCCATTCAGGTTGTAAGAGATCTTCCAAAATTTGTGAAACCTAATAGCATATGTAGAGAATGTCAATTGGGTAAATAGAACAAAATTTAATTCAAAAGTAAGGAACAAGCTTCAAGTGGATGATTGGAACTGGTACATACTGATCTCTGTGGTCCTGCTAGATTTAGGAGTGTGCAAGGAGAGAGATATTTCATGTTGCTGATTGATGATTACTCCCAGATGATGTGGGTAACTTTCATAAAGGAAAAATCAAAAGCTCTTGACAAATTCAAGGTGTTCAAGGTGATGGTTGAAAATGAGATTGGTGAGAAATTAAAGTGTCTGAGATCTGACAGAGGTGGAGAATTTACCTCTGATGAGTTTGATGCTTTCTATGAAAAGCATGGAATAAAAAGATAGTTATCTACTCCTAGGACTCCTCACCAAAATGGAGTTGTGGAAAGAAAGAACCGAACCATTCAAGAAGCTGCCAAGACCATGATGATGGAAACAAATGTTCCTCAAGTTTATTGGAGAGAAGCTATGAGTACTGTTGTCTACACTCTTAGTCAGGTGCAAATCAAAGGCAATTCTGGTAAGACCCCTTAGAGCTATGGTTTGGTCATCCTCCCACTGTGAGATATTTCAAAGTTTTTGGTAGTAAATACTATATCAAAAGAGATGAGGACTTAGGCAAATTTGATGCAAGAAGTGATGAAGGAATATTTTTTGGATACTCTACTCAAAGTAAGGCTTATTGGTGTTTTAACAAGAGGTTGAAAAAGATTATTGAAAGTGTTACTATTAGAGTTGATGAGAGCAAAGGACATTCCAGGTATTGTGGATATGATTCATATGATCAAGATGAAAGTCAAAGTCAAGGAAGGCAAGTTCAAACCCAAACTCAGATCCAGATTGATCTGAAAACTCCAAAAACTCAAGAGGATAGTACAAATGTTGAGGAACAAGCTCAAGAAACAACAGTTCAAGAAATTCCCAAAACCCCCAAGTATGTAAGGTTGAATCATCCTGAAGATCAGATCATAGGAGATAAGAGTAAAGGTGTTTGAACTAGGAGAAAATTTTTTGAAGATCAAGAGAAAATTTGTTTGATTTCAAGGATTGAACCTAAATTAGTAAGTGAAGCCTGCAATGATGAAAACTGGGTAAAAGCAATGGAAGAATAATTGATGCAAATTGAAAAGAATCACACTTGGGATTTGGTTCCTAGACCTGAGGACAAAAATGTGATTGGGACCAAATGGGTCTTTCGGAATAAACTAAATGAAGATGGTGAAGTTGTGAAAAACAAAGCAAGGTTGGTATGCAAAGGCTATTCTCAAGTGGAAGGAATTGATTTTGAAGAAACTTTTGCTCAGGTGGAAAGAATAGAAGCGATCAGATTATTTCTTGCATTTGTTGCCTTCAGAGATTTTAAAGTTTATCAGATGGATGTCAAATCAACAATCCTGAATGGAGAGTTGGAGGAAGAAGTCTACCTTGAGCAACCAAAAGGATTTTAGTTGTCTGATCAAAGAAATATGGTCTGCAAACTAAGAAAAGCATTGTATGGACTCAAGCAAGCCCCAAGAGCCTGGTATGCAAGATTGGATAAGAATTTGCGTAAGCTAGGATTTAGCAAAGGTACCGCTGATAGTAATCTTTACTTCAAGATTAATCATGAGGACATCCTAATTATTGAGGTCTTTGTTGATGATATCATTTTTGGTGGAAATGAATGTATGTGCAAAGCATTTGCTGATCAGATAAAAAGTGAATTTGAGATATCAATGTTTGGTGAGATGAATTTCTTCCTAGGTTTACAAATTGTTCAGTCAGATAAAGATATCTTCATATCTCAATCCAAGCATGTGAAAGAATTGTTGAAGAAATTTGGAATGGAAGATTCAAAGCCAGTAGGTACACCTATGGTAACCGGATGCAAATTAAGTAAAGATGATAACTCCCCCAAGGCAAATCAAAAAAGGTATAGATCAATGATTGGAGGATTTCTCTATCTGACTCAGACCAGACCTGACATCATGAATGCAGTTGGACTTGTTTCTAGATTTCAAGCTAATCCAAAAGAATCCCATGTTATGGCAGTCAAAAGAATTTTTAGATATCTCAAGGGGACAATTGATTAAGGATTGTGGTATCCAAAGGATAATGACTTCACTCTTCATGCATATATAGATACTGATTGGGTAGGAGATGCGGATGATAGGAAAAGTACTAGTGGTGATGTATTCTTCATGGGAAGAAGATTGGTCTCTTGGATGAGCAAAAAACAAGAGGTAATATCTTTGTCTACTGCAGAGGCAGAGTATATAGCAATAGAAAATAATTGCACTCAAGTTCTGTGGATGAAGCAAATGTTGAAAGATGTCAGAATTGTGTTTAAGGAGCCAGTCACAATCATCTGAGATAATTCAAGTGCAATAAGCATCTCAAAGAATCTGGTGTTGCATTCAAAGAAAAGGCATATATCTATCAATTTTCATTTCTTGAGAGAGAAGGTAAATGAAAATGAAGTCAAGTTGGAGTTTGTGTCTTCCAAAGATCAGATTGCAGATATCTTCACTAAGCCTCTTCCCAAGGATACTTTTGAGTATCTTAGAAAGAAGTTAGGGGTTATTACCTCTCTTGATCAAAACTAAGATGCACTAAGGTGCATCAGTCTAGTGGAATTCACAGTCATATCTTGTGATCCAGATTGATGTTAAGGAGATACTACTCAGGGGGAGTAGTTAGTATACAAATTTTAGAGATCAGTCTGAAACAAAATGGGGAGAAAAGATTGCAAATATGTGTCCTTTTCCATTGATGTCAAAGGGGGAGAGAAGTTCATGTGAAAAACTAGTTGCTGATGAAAGGGGGAGCAGTGAAGAAAGTAATTGCAGAAGTGAGAAGAGATAGGGGGAGAAGTTCTTGTCTTGATGGTTGAATTTAGTTTTTTACATCATATGTTGCCATCAATGAAAAAGGGGGATATTGTTGCAAATATGTGCTTAAGCAGTGTTGTCATTGATGTCAACATATCCTTATTGTCATTGGTGTTAACTATATCCTAATTTGTTTCCTATATAGAAGACCGGATTGTTGAGGATATTGAGAAAATTAATGAAGATCAATGTATGTAGACCAGATGGCTATGTAGAGGTTTGTCTAAAGAAGCTCCAGTTAATATTTGAGAGGTTTGCATTAAGATCTAAAGAAGTTATGGCCATTTGAGTAAAATCGGTTCCTGCAATATTCAGGAGAGACAGAGTGACAGGAAAAAGGTTTGGATTGCTCTGGTAATGTAAAATGATGATTTGTGGATCTAAGGGCATGTTTGGAAAGTCAGTATGCATCATCCATTCAAGTAGTTCATGATTTGGAGGCCCACAAGCAATATTTCTAGTGTGACAGTTATGCCAGATAGTGTTCTTAAGGTTCTAGATGAAGATGCAAGTGATTTTGGTGATTTGGAGGAGTGCGAATATTTTTGTTGAATTCAATGTACTTGTAGAGATCTTTGTATCATGTAGCTATTGAGTTGGAGGTCCGCATTGAATTTTGAGCTCGTTATTGAAGATTTTCCTTTTCGATGTTGATGTTCTTCCCAGTCTTGGCCGACCGGGTGGTCTTAGCATGTTGTAGATGATCTAAGAGCATTCTATGGAGCGTGACGTGTTTATAGAGGAAGATTCAAGTCTCAGTTATGCTTGGCTAATAGTGTGATGATCTGCGTCAAGTCAAGTCGACCTTGATGTTTGTTCCAAGGTTGATGAAGCATATAAAGGTGTGTAGTTGAAGTGTGGAAATTTATCCTTGTGTGAAAACAATCTAATCAAAAGAAAGGATCAAGTGCAGAAGTAGAGCAGAGAGGAAGAAGTATAGAGGAACAAGAGCAGTAAGGATGAAGATATAACAGGCAAGTGGTTGAAGATTAGAGCAGAAATTGTGAACTTTTCAAAGGGACTAAACCATGCATGAAATAGATGCTATTTCTCAATTCATTATCTTTGTAATAAACTTAGTTCCTATAGGCAATGAGCTTCTTTTGAGTAGTGAGCTCTAGGCAGTGTGCCCAAAGGCATGTGCCTTCTATTTTTCTAAAGTACTTTTAACAGGGTACAAATCATTGTGGGTTAACCCCCACCGTGGTTTTCCCTTAACCAGGTTTCCACATAAAAATCCTGGTGTTCTGTGTTCATTTGTTTTTGCTCATGTGTTGATGATTCATACTTTAAATATTTATATCATTAATCAATTTTGTGTGATAAAGAAATAGCTGCAAGGATTAAAGATTTGGGACAATTGATTCACCCCCCCTCTCAGTTGTCCGGCCTATTTCTAACACTAACTTCTATTCCCCAAACTAAAACTCCTCTAAAACCTATCTATACCAACTCCTATCTAGTAGGATAGTTAGTCCCTCCTACAAGTATTTTTCAATCTAAAAATAGAAATAATTTGACAAATGTTGGTTAAAGGCTAGATAGAAATGAAAACCAATGAACAACATAAGTTATAATTAGTAAAAGAAAGGTCCTAAAAGGACTGAGTAGAAAACTAAACTAAGGAGACTTTTAATGAGGATGTTCCACATCACTAAACAATTCTAAGATTTCTTTTTCAAAAGATTCTAAGTAATTTTAAATTATTAAATACATTTTAATAAGGGATAGTTACATCCAATAAATATTAGATATATGTTAGAAATGAAAGCAACACTACTTTAATAGAAATTGGATTTGAATAAATTTTAGCAATCATTAACTGTGCATTAACAATAGAGAGTGTAACAAAACATAAAACCCACTACAGAAAAGATGTCAAACATAATGACATAGTGTTTACATGGAGAAAACCCTTGTAGATAAAAAAACTCCACTAGGAAAGAGGCACAACTTTGTATTAATCTCAACAAGATTGTACAATACATCAACTACTCAACTCTCTCCACAAGTCTTCAATCCGACATCATTCCAGTAGCACCTAAGTACCTAAAATTTGTATTGCAGCAACAAATACATGGAAAATACTTATAGAAACATTTTTCATCTCATCCTAGGTGTTCACCTTCTCTCTCCTAAGATTCTCCAACCTATAAACATAAATTGCCATCTTACAAGCATCTTACACTTGTCCAAAAACAACCATGCAAAGGTTGGGGGCCCAAGACTAAATATGGCCTCTTACAACATCTTATGACATGTCATAATTGTCATAGATTTTAGAAAAGAGTATCTTTCCAAGATAGGAGCCTTGGGCTAAATATAGCAAATATACAACTAACATATCCATCATATGCATCATAGAATCTCAGAATCTTATGACAACTTGCAGTTGTCATAGATTCACTTACCAAACATTGTGAAAGTTGTCATACATGCCAAAAATAGTATATTCTTGAAGGAAGCACTCCTACTCTCATTTACTTTGAGTTTTTACATTTTCCAACAATAAAAGTCACTCTATAATTACCTCCGATTACTCCGAAATTACCCCTGCCAGTGAAACTAGTACATCTCCTCATGGATAGTTACAAATTACATATAATAAATAGAATAAATACAATATTGGGATTTACAAGGTTAATGGCACCTTATCCCAACATTCTCCCACTTGACATTATACATTGTAAATCAACCCATGGGAAATCAAATGAAAAAAAAATAGGCACTAGAAACAAGGTCCATGGCCTCTCTATACCATACGAACTTCTCTATGCTCATAGGCTTGGTCAATGAATCTAAAACATTATCCTAAGTGTCTATCTTCTTCAGCTCAATCTCTCCATTTGCAAGCAACTCTTGAACAAAGTGATACTGAACATCAACATGCTTAGTCCGAGCATGATACATGGGATTCTTGGCCAAATAGATAGCACTCTGGCTATCACAACCAATCTGGATGATCCTACAATCAAAACAAATACCTATACACAGTCTCCTCAACTAAACTACCTCCTTAGAGACATGAGTAGCAGCCATATACTTTGCTTCTGTGGTTGAAAAAGCAACTGTGGGCTGCCTCTTACTCATCCAACTCATTGCACCTCCAAACAAAGTAAACACATAGCCATTAGTGGACCTTCAACTATCCAAGTCACCTGCCCAATCTGCATCAACAAAACCCTATATTTCCAAAGATTTGTCAACACTATTAGTACCAAAATAAACCAAACAATAATCAGGAGTACCTATAAGATATTTAAATACCAGCTTCGCATAGTTCCAATGTTGTCTACCAGTGTTAGACATAAATCTGCTCAAAACTCCTATTGTTTGGGCAATATCTGGTCTAGTGAAAACTATTACATACATCAAACTCCCTACAGCACTAGCATATGGCACATTAGACATATCCTCAAGATCATCCTCAATCTTTGGACACATATCTAATGAAATCTTAGTACCAATGGGTAAATGAACTCTAACTAGGTTATAGTCCTGCAAACTAAACCTCTGTAAATAGTATTTGCATACTTACTTTGTGACAACCAAAGCTTTCTGTTAACTCTATCCCTCCTAATCTCCATTCCCAAAATATACCTTGTAGCACCAAGATCCTTCATCTCAAATGCACCTAAAAGTTGGCCTTTAAGCTCACTGATCATACCCTTAGTATTGCTGAAAAACATGTCATCAACATACAAAGCAATAACCAGTATAGAATCATCAACACAATAAATGTAAACACAATGATCCTCCTCACTTCTAACAAAACCCAGTTTCAAAACAAATGACTCAAAATTTTGATACCACATTCTAGGGGACTGTTTTAAACCATAAAGAGACCTCTTTAACCTGCAAAGCCAATGTTCTTTTCCTTTTGCCTCAAAACTTATAGGTTATTGCATATAAATTTCTTCTTCGAGATCTCCATGCAAGAATGCAGTATTAACATCCATTTTCTCAATCTCCCAATCATAAGCTACAACAATGGATAAGAGAAATCTAATAGAAGTCAATTTAGTAACAAAAGAGAATATCTCACCAAAATCAATTCCCTCTCTCTGGGAGTAGCCCTTGGCTACCAGTCTATCCTTGTACTTCTCCAATGACCCGTCTGCTCCAAACTTCTTCTTGAAAACCCACTTACAACCTATGGCCTTTCTTCCTTTGGGAAAATGAACAAGATCCCAGGTGTTACAAGAGTCTAAAGCCATCATCTCTTCATGCATGGCTAATTGCCAAGACTCACTATCATCTGCAGAGATAGCTTCCCTGTAGGATCTACGTTTTGTTGAGAATTAAGGTGTCTCAACCTTTGCAAATTCCTAATGTTGTATTTATTTATCCCATGTTGATTTGGCATAGTCGGCACCTTGTGTACATGCAGTAAGATAAATTTTTGGTGACTTTAGTAGTCGTAGTTTCCCCCTTGAATAATTAATAGGGTTTTGGGGGCAGGGCCCCCAAGACGAGGTCAAGGGGCGTATCTTTGCAATTGTCAATGAGTATCTTTGCACAAGAGAAAGGCATCTTTGGGTGGTCAAGGGAGGTTATGACATGTTGTAAGAGGAATATGATATTTTTAGTCAGTGTATGACAGATTCTCTTACAGCTGTAAGTGTTGTCAATTATGAAGGATTCTATGACAGCTGTAAGGTGCGTAAGAGCATATGTCATAGCCTATCTTGGGACAAGGCACCCACATTGGGATGGGATGTTGGACAGGTGTCCTTAGGCGTGGGTTTTGGGGCATGAGTCCAAGATGGATGCCCATCTCTAGAAGGTTTCATATTTGCCTTGTAAACTCTATAAAAATAGGTGCTTGGATGGGAGATACATAGTTTTTGTACAAGTACTGTTATGTTGTCAAAATATCTCCAGATTCGACATTCGAAGACTCTTGAAAGAGCATTGGCTCTAAAATTGTATTGTAATCTATTATTGTTTACTATAATACATTTGAGCTATGTTTTGGAGTGTAGGGTTTTTCACCTGTAAGGGTTTTCCCCTCGTATATCTTGTCTCTCTCTCTTCTATCTACTTTCTGTGTGTATGTGTATTGCTGCAATATCTCTATTATTGTGTTAATAATGTTGTAACTGGAAAGGTTAATTTGAATTTGCACTCTACTTCCCTCATTAGATTAGCATAGGAAGTGTGTTCCGCGTACCTTGCTTCCTTTCAGGTTCATCATTAGTAATCAATAAAGCATATACACAATAGAAATCTAGTGGGCTATACATGTCAACTGGATTTCGTTGTCTTGTGAATCTCCTCAAGGGTGGAGTAAGAGACTCTACTCATCCTTCTGCATGATCATGTGCAACAACTTCTTCTGTGACAACATACTCATCTTCATCAGAACTACTTGAATCTTCTTCTTCTTCACCCCCCAATCCATTATTCTATTTTACCTGAGGTGCATCTTGCTGCTCTAAATCAAAGTGCACCTTCTTTACCTTTTCTTCTTTCTCTTTTGTCTACTCAAGTTTAGAAATAGCTCTAAGTTCCCTGAAAATAACATCTCTAGAAAAGATAATCTTGTGGGTTAGTGGATTCCAAAGCTTATAAGCTTTGACATTATCACCATATCCAATGAATGTACACTTTTCAGTCTTTGGATCCAACTTATATCACTTTTCCTTAGGCACATGAACAAAAGCCTCATAGCTAAAAACCCTTAAATGTGAAATAGAAGGTTTCTTACCTGTCCACACTTCATAAGGTGTCGAACCAAGAGCCTTACAAGGAGATCTATTTATCAAGTAGCAAGCAGTACACACAACCTCTACCCAAAAGCATTTATCCAACTATGCATCACTAAGCATACTTCTGGCCCTTTCCATAATTGTTTGGTTCATCCTTTCTGCAACACCATTCTGTTGTGGTGTATACAGAGTTATCTTTTGTCTAATTATACCTGCAACTTGCAAAACTCATCAAATTCCTTAAAGCAATATTGCCCTCCATTGTAGATCTTAATATTTTTATCTTTAAACTTGATTGGTTCTCTACTAAGACTTTGAATTCCTTAAACTTAGTGAAAACTTCAGATTTATGCTTCATAAAATAAATCCATGTATATCTAGATACATCATCAATGAAGGTGATAAAATAATGATATTTTCCAATAGATTCATTATCCATAGGTCCAAACGTGCTTCCATATGAATAATCTCTAATTTCTCTTTTGCTCTATTGCTTCCTGAAGGAAATGATTTTCTATTTTGTTTACCAAACACACAATGCTCATAGAAATCAAAGTGCTCATCAAAATAAGAGAAACCATCCAACAATTATTTATTCTTAATAGTTTTTAATACATTATTACTTGTGTGGCCCAATCTACGGTGCCACAACATACAAGTGTTTTCAAAAGCCTCAGAAACATAAGAGGCATTATAAACTGTAGTGGCTTCAATCTTGAATAGGCTTTTGAATCTCTTCTCCTTTGCTACCACCAAGTTCCCTCCCACTAGAATCTGTAGCCAATGCTTGTCAAATATCACATGCATTCCCAAATCATTCAACTTCGAAATTGAAATCAGATTTCTAGCTAATCCAAGAACATGAAAAACACCAAGGAGAGTTTTAATCCTCCCACCACTGAAACACAACAATACCTTGTTGGAATTAAAGCAGACAACTAAGAAGGGGGGTGAATTAGCTGTCTCAAAACTTTAATACTTGCTACAATTAATTCTTCTTTACCACGTATTAACAGATTAATGATGTAACCATGAAAGCATGAATCAATAACACATGAGCAGAAACACAATTAACACACTTGACACCAAGATTTTTAACGTGGAAACCTAGTTAAGGGAAAACCACGGTGGGGGTTAACCCACAAGATTCATACCTTGTTAAAATTACTTAAAAGAAATGGGAAGGCACTTGCCTTTGGGCGCACTACCCAGAGCTCACTGCTCAAAGAGGCTCACTATCTACAAGATTTTATGTTTAATACAGAAAGAATGAACTGAAAAATAGCATCTTCTTCATGCCTGGTTCAGTCCCATTGAAGAGAATAACTCCTCTGCTCTGCTCCCACACTCTGCTTTGCTCTACCACATGTTCACTCTCATTCTCACCTTTGACGGCCTCACTTCTCTTATTTATATATGATATCAACTTTGGAATGATCATCAAAGTTGGCTTAACAAACATCTTATTACAATTGTTCTTCAAGGTTGGCTAAACAAACTATTACAATTACAAGAGTTGATTTGGTAAAAAGTATTACATGTGAATCCTTATAGTGTCAGCCAAACATTTTCTAGGACTTGAATCTTTTTCAATCAACATGCTACGCTCCAGAGAATTGCTCTTAGATCATCCGCAACATGCTTGAATCATCCAGTCGACCAAGACTAGAAGAACAACAACACCAAGGAAAAAATATTCAATAATGAGTTCAATCTTCAATGTGGACCTCCAACACAGCAGGCACGCAATCTAGAGACCTCCACAAGCACATTGAATTCAACAATAACATCCGCACTACTCCAAATCATCAGAATCACTTGCATCTTCATCCAGAACCTCAAGAACATTGTCTGCCATGACTGTCATACTAGAAAGATTGCTTGTGGAGCTCCAAACCATGAACCACTTGAGTTGAGGATACACACTGACTTCCTAAACATGTCTCTAGATCTGCAGATCATAATTTTTCATTGTGGAGCAATTTGGACTAATTTCCTATCACTCTGTCTCTTCTGAACACTGTGAAACCTAGTTCTACTCAGATGGCCATAGCTTCTTCAAATCTTCATACACACCTCTCAAATATTACCTAGAGCTACTCCAGACAATCCTCTACACAACCATATGGTCTACGTGTTTTGATCTTCATTCCTCTAGAAATGCGGAGCAATCTATTTCACTGATCTACACTGTTTCCCTTGTTTCTAACAAAGGGATATGTTGACATCAATGACAACACATCATCGTCACATATTTTCAACATACCTTTCCTTTCCCAACAATTGGATATGAAGAGTTGTCACCAAGGTAGATATTACCTCCATCATATTCTTAATATGAGGAGAACCATTCCTTATGCGAGGTCATATGAAATGAGCATCCTGAGTCAACCAACTATTGATCATTAGAGATAAGAATACATGCAAAAAGTAAAACTTCTTCACCTACATTCGAGGACTTATCTGAAGGACTCTCCCACTGTTTCTTGGGGTTTCTGCACTCCTTCTCCACATGTCCCCTTTTACTGCAGTTCCAACACTTAACTTTGTTCTTTTTACCAAGAGTCTTAGACCAGCCCTTGGACTTGTCCTTAGCCCCTTTCTGATCTCCTTTAGGTACCCTTTCCTTAGACCTTCCCCTGACACTGAGAGCATCCCCTGAACTATGTGAACTCTTCTTCCTCAATTCCTATGACAGTAGCACTGAAACAAGAGCATCCAACTTCGGATCTGCAAGGTTAGCAGTGATAGCAAGGATAACATCCTCTCAAGACTCAAGTAAAGAACAAAGAAGTAAGATACATTTATCTTCCTCACTAACCTCAACATCTATTGAATCAAGCTAACTCAATAACAAATTAAAAGAATTTAAATGATCTGCAACTAATTCACCTTCTCGCATTTTCATGGAAAACAATTTTCTTTTTAAATAAAGTTTATTTACCATACTCTTGGCTTGATAGATCTCACCCAACCGATTCCACAACTTGTGTACGGTCTCCTCCTTTGCGACATTCAATAGGATAGAGTCTAAATGACACAACCGGATGGTTCCCCGCACCTTCTTATCCAATCTATCCTACTCAACTTGAGAGACATTGTTAGGTTTCTTCTCTTTTTGAACAGCCAACCATTGGATTCTTTCTTCCAACAAATCTTCTATTTTAGCTTCCACAACTCATATCCCATTCCGTTGAACTTCTCAATGTCCAATCGAGAGGTTGATGCAACCGTGGATGCAGCCATAATAACAACACAAGATATACAAAAAGAACACAACCAAATCTCCCACTATAGCTACAGCTTGCACACTACCACCCAAGAGTCAAAGTTGGCTAGGCTCTGATACCAAATGTTAGAAATGAAAGCAACACTACTTTAGTAGAAATCTGATTCAAATAAATTTCAGCAATCTTTAACTGTGCATTAACAATGGAGATTTTAATAACACATAATACCCACTACAAAAAAGATGTCAAACATGAAGAACTCAACATAATGACATAGTGTTTACGTGGAGAAAACCCTTGCAGGTAAAAAACTCCACCATGAAAGAGGCACAAGTTTGTATTAATCTTAACAAGATTGTGCAATACATCAACTACACAACTCTCTCCACAAGTCTTCAATCCGACAACATTTCGGTAGCACCTAAGTACCTAAAATCTATATTACAACAATAAATACATGGAAAATACTTATAGAAATGTTTTTCAACTCATAGGTGTTCACCTTCTCTCTCCTAAGATTCTCCAACCTATAAACATTAATTACCATCTTACAAGCATCTTACACATGTCCAAAAATAGCCATGCAAAGGTTGGGGGCCCAAGACTAAATCTGGCCTCTTACAGCATCTTATGACACGTCATAACCGTCATAGATTCCAGCAAAGAGTATCTTTCCAAGATATGAACCTTGGGCTAAATATAGCAAATATACAACTAACATATCCGTCATATGTGCCATAGAATCTCAGAATCTTATGATAACTTGCAGCTGTCATAGATTCACTTACCAACATTATGACAATTGTCATACATGCCAAAAATAGTATATTCTCTAAGGGAGCATGCCTACCCTCATTTAATTTGAGTTTTTACATTTGCCAACAATAAAACTCACTCCGTAATTACCTCTGGTTACTCCAAAATTACCCCTGCCAGTGAAACTAATACATCTCCTCATGGATAGTTACAAATTACATATAATAAATGGAATAAGTACAATATTGGGATTTACAAGGTTAATGGCACCTTATCCCAACAATATATATTCTTTAATGTAATTGTTCAAAATAAGATATGAGGTGAAAAATAATTTTTTAATACCTTTCTTTAATCTCATTTTAAATATTGCTATGCATTTGATTTCAATTTAATTATTTCAAGTTTTCTTCTGGTCACTTAAAATATTCTTTTATCAAGGTGTTTGGAAATATGTTTGCAACTTGTTCTTTTAACTTGTACAATTTTAATTTAATTCCTCCATCACCAATAATTTTTTCGATGAAATGTAATATAATATCAATGTGTTTCCTTCTTTCATGAAAAATTGTATTCTTTGATAGATTTATAGCAAAATTGATGTCACAAAAGATTTTTTTTTGCATTTTTCTTGGCTCTTGCTTTAAATTAGATAACATTGTTCTCATCCACACTGGTTGACATGTTATTGATGTAGTTGCCACATATGTTGCTTCTATTGTAAAAAGAGAGACAATGGATTGTTTAATTTATGTCTTGACACTACTTCAAAACTAAAGTGGAACATATATCTAGAAGTGCTCTTTCTATCATCAATGGTTCTTTCCCATTTATTGTTCACATGACAAATTAACTCAATTATTAGGTGCAATACATAAAATACTATGATTCAATTCCATTGACATATCTCAAGATCCTTTTTCCTTCTTGGAGGTGAGTGTCTTTCGAAATTCCTATGAACTTTAGGATTAAAATCACTGCATATATTCTATCAAGCCTTGTTGTTAGATACATCAAAATTTTAACCAATCTTTTATAAAATGGTGATTCTACATTATTGTTGCAATCATCATTTCTCAAATTTTAACCCAAAGTAAATAGTGTACTTTCTACTTTACTATTCAACATTCTAATATCTTTAGTACATCATTTGCATACTTGTTTCAAGATATATTTGTGTCATCATTCATTTGATTAACCTCTATACAAAGAAAATATTTCATCAATTTTTTATATGTCATCTCAATTTATTTCTTCATTACTAATCTAAACTTTTTTTGAATAAATTTTCATTTTCTACATAAAAATTAAATCATCTACATACAAGCAAACTATTAAAATTTCATTTTTTTTGTTTTCTTTAATGTAGAGTGTGGGTTTGTTGTTACTCTTTTTGAAACCATTGTTTTAAAATATAAATTTTTGTGGTTGAACCAAGCCCACCATACTTGCTTGAGCCCATACAAAGTCTTTTTATATTATAAGATTTGTTTTATTGACCTAAAATCTCATAACTAGGTAGCTACTCAACATAAACCTCTTCCAAGACACCATATATAATGTGGATTTTACACACATTTGACACATTTTCCAATAGTATTGAGCTCTGATTGCCAAAATAGATATCATGGTGTCTAATATTGCTAGAGGTACAAAGGTCTCATTGTAATCAATTGTGAGTTGGTGTGAATAGTCTTTAGCCACCAATTTTTCTTTGTATTTCTCAATTTTACCATTTGCACTATACGTTGTCTTATTAAACCATTTTACTCCAATAACATACTTTCTTGTCAGAATGTGCAATGACCATTAGATAAAATATGCACATAAATTTCTTATATTTGAATAACACAATGAAAAGAAACCACAAACATTCACACTAAATACTTGGATATGAAATACCCACATAGAATAAATATATCTACACATATAAACTAATTGGACTATAGTATTTCATTCAAATGATTACATGGGTCTACTACTACAAGTATAAATTGTTGATAATCAAAATTGTAATGATTACAAAGACATTCTAAAAATTATCAAACTGTTGAAATCTTCTAGGTTGAAGTGTTGATGCAACCTCTGTATGATGCTACCCTCTAGAAATAAAAGGGTTTTTGTCCTCTAATCCCCAAATCCAAGGGGTTTTATCCTTAGATCAAACCACTAAACATAAGTGCTCAAATTGTAATTTTGGGATTTTGACGTCATGAATGGATGATCCCAATTGATGAAGTTGTCTTCCTTATATATAAGTTGAAAGTGTAGCATGGGCCCAATGTTTCTTGTCAATTCATCATATTCAAATTCAAGCCCATCTATGGCATTCCTAATTGATCATGGTGGTTGGTGAAGTCCTTTTTCTGAATAGTAGAGTTCCCTAAAAGTGTATGCTCGACTATAGAGGTTTGATGAAATGTATGCCTAGAGGATGAGTAGAGAATTCTCCTAAAGTCTGATGCCAAAAGTTTAGACATTCATGTTGTTGGCAAGAGACACATTGGAGCTTCATGATTGTTGTCATTGATGGCAACAAAATTCATCCCACACATCCACAGGACATAGTGTGCCTATACCGGAAGTCAGATTGAAGAGTGTTGTGGTCCAGTAAGCAAGAACAGAGTGTTGAGGCAAGGTCTGAAAGTCAAGTCCGGATCTCTCAGAGGAAGTATCTTTGGAAAGTGCAGACTTGGGGAAGTCAAGAAGAGTACCTTGACTGATAGATTCTAGGAATTGAGCCTCTAGTGATGAAAGAGTGAAGAGATATAAGCATTCAAGTATTGGGGTCCTATTTGGCAAAGCAGACAGAAGAAGAACTCACCAGCAGAGCTTCAGACATTATTCCGGATGAGATGTTGATGGTGATCAAGATTCTTAATGTATCATTCATGATTGGCTGACTTATTAGATAACTCTTATAAGTATCTATTTGATCCGCATCACTTGGTAAGCAAGGATTCAGCCGACAGACTAAAGTTTGGGAAATACTGACTATTCCAGATGCCGACTAGAAAGAGGATGAAATCCTTTGTGCTAATATGTATACCAAATGTATTTCGATTAGAAGTGTGTGTGGTGTAATTGTGAAGTGCAAAGAAAAGAAGAAGAGCAGTGTGGAAGCAGTAAGGCAGGTCTGGTATGTGAAAGGACAACATCTCTAAAAGAAGAGAAAGGATGAAGTGCAGTAGATCAGTATACTGAGCCTAACCGGAACTAAACTCCAACATATGTGGATGCTTCTCATCAGTTCAACTATCTTGTTACTCTCTTTATAACTTGTAGACAGTGAGTCTCTTGTAGGCAATTAGCCTCTTGTGAGCAGTGTGCTCAGGCAGTGAGCCCTAATTGGCAAGTGCCATTTTGTATTTCTATTCTTCTAACAAAGAATACAATATTGGGTTAATAACCCTGTGGTTTTCTCCCTTAATAGGGTTTCCACGTCAAAAATATTGTGTCATGTGTATTTCCATTTCATGGTTATGTTTGCTCATTTGAATTGATGCTGCATTAAATATTAAGAAAGTTTAGAAAGTCAAAATAATTAAGATAATTGATTCACCCCCCTCTCAATTATCAACACATGTACCTAAGGGAAGAAATATTACAGGCTCTAAGGATTGGGATGTAACGATGCCAAGGGATGCAATTGTCCATGGGCCGAAATGGGTAGAGTGATGGCGCATCAAGTGTAGGATTTTGAGATACTATATTCTAAAGGGAGTAGGGATCAGGAGTTGGTGATACCTAATGCAAGAATGAATAGGGATCAGGATTTCAAATAAGTAATACCCATAGGGATGGGGGTTTCAACATAATTAATTCCCGCAAGGATTATGGATCAGGAATACTACATACCATTACCATTGTAATGAGGGAAATAGAAATTGGGAAGTTTGTGGAAGATAAAGTATTTGGAAAGCAAAGGCACAAAGAATGAAGGAAAGGAGTGCCAGTATGAGAAACTTCAAAATTTGGCCCAAAATAAGAAAGTAACCTAAATATTCGTAAACTTCAATAAATTAGAAAGGGGACATTACAAGTTTTCCCTTCCCAAAATTGTTTAACCTCAAGAAATTATAAATTCAACTCCTTCAAGTCTTCTAAATCTTCCCAAGTGGTATCCTTTATAAGTAGGTTCTTCCAATGAACTAGATGCTTTGTGATGGCACTACTTCCTAACTTCTTCACACTTGTAACCTTGATGGTATCAAGGAGAATATTATGAGTGACACTATGGAAACAATCTCCCAAGTGCAACCATTTGATTCTTGCCACTTGTTGACATGTGACATATTTTCTCGAGTCTCCTTCCATCCTCTTATTTTCTGACTCTACCTATCCACCTATTTGTGTATATTGACTACTGTTGGAAGTGAACTTGGTATTATTTAGGAAGAACAACCCTTGCTAAAAATGGCTATGATATTTTCCATCCTTGTCACTGTCAATTCTGGAGGCAACCAATGTAACCTAAACTCCTCTCTAAAAAACTAAATCTTACATCCTTAGAAGGCCTATGATGAAGTCCATGAACACATTTTCTCCTTCTTGATTAAGAATAGGCAATGGATGGAGTGATTTTGTGGGAAAGATATGCCCTCCTCTATTCTATTGGCAGGTGTCATACTCATTGTTGTGTTTGAGATTATCCTTCTTAAAGACCTTCCCAAGAAAAACTCTCCTTTATTTTCCTACAAGTCTTGAATGATCCATGCTACCCTATCATGATTATAAAATGGAATACTTTTAGAATATCTTTTTTCATCTTAGACTTAGGCACTAGCAATTTTTTGTCTTTAAGCAAAATTTGACCATCTGCTATCATATACTTGACATCCTCTACATTTCCATCTAAGGTGCTAGCAACAAAAGTATTCTTGGCATACTTTCCATGATAGAAATAGAACTCAGAGTGGACATTTTGGAAAGAGAATTAGTAACTACTACATAAGCATAGACTTGGATCTTACTTACCCATTTTCTTTATCATGCAAGACATGTTGATCCAAGAAGAACCTCAAGCTATTGTAGTCTATGTCAACCATGGAACTACCAAAAACTAGATATTTTTTGAAAAAATTTCAATACATGAAAGATTGCTAGAATCTTATAATGTAAATTTATGACACCTTAAATTCAATATTACATTAAGAAATTTAGAATGAATGAAAGAAGTCATGAAATGATAAATTAGATATAGAAATTAGAAATGTAGAAAATAAAGAAATTGGCACCAAAGGATGAAGCTCATTGTCTAGGATACTAGCACATCATGTGGACATCTGAGAGATGTGCTATCATCCCAATCTCACATCAAGTTGTCTAGAAAAGTTTCAAAACTCAAAGTTTTCACTAGTTTTCAAACCCACTTTTAAAATAGGAAATAAGGACAACAAAACAACAAACCAATGGATACCAAATGCTACAAAAATGAAAATAGAAATGACAAGGGAAATATGTGAGGATGAAAACCACCATGCAAGTTGATCCTTGAGAAACCTATAGCTAGGACAAAAAATGGTTGGGGCTACATAGAAGCTTTCCAAGAGTAGTCGAGTCCCTATTTTGGTCTTTCAAATTCCATAGGAAGCTAAATAGAAAAGAGATAAGGGAGTGTGTACTCTTAGCCTATGTGCATCTACTAATCTTATGGACTTACTTTTGTAGGGATATGACTTCACTTGGTCAAACAAATAGGTGGATTCTACTTTGATTCAAGTTAAACTTGATCATGCTCTCTTGTCTGGTCATTTATTTCAAAGGTATGAATGCCTTTTGTTGGCCGTTCCTAGAGTTGGATTGAATCATTCTCCCATAATTATTCATGTTGATATTAGGGGCAAGAAGAGACGGTTTTCCTTTAGATTTGAGATAATGTGGCTTCAACACCCTAACTTAAAGGAAAATATTGTTGATTGGTGGAATATTCAAGTGAAGGGAACAACCATGTACATATTAGTATACAAGTTGGGCTATATAAAATACCAAATTAAAAAATATAAAAAAGAGTGATTTGGAAATATTTTATGCAAAAAGCTAAGGTGAGCTAGAAACTGTGGAAATTATAACATATCTAGGAAATGGCATGAACTAGGTATAGGCTTTGGAGGAAAAATCTTTGTTGGTTGAGCTTCATTCTATCATAAGAAGGAAGATATATATTGGTACCAAATATCTCACTCTATTTGGTTAAGAGAAGGGGATAGAAACACCAAATACTTTCATATGATTAGTCTTTTCCATAGAACTACCAACAAAATAAAAGAGAAAAAAATTCAATGGGTAGATTTATTTATTGGAAGACTTAATCTGGAAAAAACCTATTGAGTTCTTCTCATGTCATTTAATTGTATACTGGGTGCACTCCCCTCAATAGGATGTGATGCAGTACACAACATACACTCAACAGAATTGTGCCATTAAACATGAGAGACAAAAATTTGGAAGCTGAAACATAACAAAATTTCTATTCCTCAACTCTGCTACTACAATAAAAGAAAACTCTCTTATATCTAAGAAAACAAAAAAAAAACAAAAAATTACCTTTTTTGGCAGATTTCGACAATTGTCAGATTTTGCCATTTTAGGTAATTTTACAATCATATCTTGAGAATCCAGTTTTTTCCCAAAAAGCTCATAAAGCTAAGGTAGGATGAAAAACCAACTAACATCCTAAATTTGAAACATGAGTTTCGAGTTATTAAAAAAAGCAACTATTAAAAAACTAGAAAAAAACACTAATTTGCCATTTTGAGGGCCAAGATGAAAGTTTGAAGCCCCGAAAAAGTGCCAAGACGAGGTCCAACCCACTAGGGCAGGTTGGGAAACCACTGGCCACCTCATAACACATCCACCTGTAAAATTTCGTAGAAAACCCACATCCGAGTCAAAAGTTATGACCTTCGGAAGTCCCTGCATCATTCTCCTCTGGTTGAAAAGAACGCAGCTCCTGCAAGTGAGTGTCTTCAAACTGCTGCCATTGGACAGGATCTAACCTCTGCATTTCCCACTCTGTAATCCATGTGCTATCTGTTGGTGGCAATCCTTCCCACTGTACTAAATACTTGTTGTAACGCTTGTGCCGAGTGGAGATAGTGTTCTTATCAAGAATCTGTGCAATCTTTTCCTTCTTCTTATGGGGAATGTGGTTGTGCCATGACACCTCTGGTTGACTATCTTCAGCATCATCCTCACCATGGAATGCATATAAATCAGAAATATTAAACACGGGAGAAATAGCGAGATCATCTGGTAAACTGACCTCATATGCATTATCATTGATCTTCTTTGTAATTCTGCAAGGACCAATTTTCTTGTACTTCAACTTGTGATATGTTCCAGTAGGAAACCACTCTTTTCTCAAATATACCATCACTAAGTCACCTTCACTAAATGTCTGATGTCACCGACTAGGATCCACTGAATTCTTATACCTCTCATTACTGTCCTGCAACTTCTGTCTCACTTCTTGCTGCAACTGTTGAAGGTGTTCTGCAAATGCTTCCCCATCATCACTGACCCGATCTTTCATTGGTAGCTGTACCAAATCTAGAACACCCTAAGGATTCCTGCCATATACAATCTAGAAAGGGGACTTTCCTGTTGATCGGTTAACAGAACTATTATAGGCAAATTCGGCCTGGGGTAATGCCAAATCCCATTGTTTTGGCTTTTCTCCAACAATACACCTCAGCAAACTTCCTAGACTCTGATTAACTACCTCTGTTTGCCCATCTATTTGAGGATGATAGGCACTACTAAACTATAACTTGGTCCCCATTTTCTTCCATAAAGTCCTCCAGAAATGACTGAGGAATTTGGTATCCCTGTCAGAGGTAATAGTCTTTGGAACACCATGTAGTCTAACAACTTCTGAGAAAAATAACTCTGCTACCCTCGTTGCATCATTAGTCTTCTTACAGGCAATAAAATGAACCATCTTGGAGAACCTATCAACAACTACAAAAATGGAATCATTACCTCATTGAGTATGTGGAAGTCCCAACACAAAGTCCATGCTCAAATCTGTCCATGGTGCAGCTGGTACTGGTAAGGGCATATACAATCCTATATTCTGTGAATGTCCCTTAGCCACTTGGCAGATTCTACACCTTGTTACATACTTAGTTATATCCCTTTTCATCTTTGGCCAGTAATATTTATCTTCTATCAAGGCTATTGTCTTGTCCTTGCCAAAATGTCCAGCCAACCCACTACTATGAAATTCTCTGATAATGTTGTCCCTCATAGAGCCAGCCGGTATGCATAGTTGTTTCCCTTTAAATAGATACCCATCTTGCATTAAATATTCACCCCTAAAGTGATCCAAGTTACCAGATATTGGTGCCTTCAATTGTTCCACAATCTCCCAAAAATCATCATCAGACTCATACAAATTTTTGATGGCATCAAAACCAATCACCTCAGCTTCCATTGTGGTCAAAAGTGCAACACGCCTACTTAACGCATCTGCAACCTAATTTTGTTTTCCAAACTTATGCTTCAACACAAAGTTGTAACCCTGCAAGAAAGAGACCCACTTGGCATGCCTACTATTCAACTTTTTCTGTGTGTTCAAGTACCTCAGTGCAATATGATCTGTAAACAATACAAACTCCTGGGGAACTAGATAATGTCTCCAATGCCTCAATGCTTGGACAATTGCATAAAATTCCAAATCATAAGTAGAATAATTCTTTCTCACTGCATTCAGCTTTTCACTAAAGAAAGCTATAGGTTTGCTAGCTTGGCTAAGTACAGCACCTATTCCTACATGGGAGGCATCACATTCTACTTCAAATACTTTATCAAAATTTGGCAATGCAAGTATAGGTGCTTCTGTTACCTTTTTCTTCAAGTACTTAAAGCTCTCCTCAGCATCCTTGGTCCATACAAACTCCCTCCCTTTGGTGCAATCTATTATAGGAGCTACAATACTACTGAAATTGCGAATGAACTTTCGATAGAAAGTGGCCAAGCCATGAAAACTTTTTACCACTGTGATGCTGCTTGGACTAGGCCATTCTAGGATTGCCCTGACCTTTTCTGGATCCATTCTGACACCATCTTTAGAAATGACAAAGCCTAAAAAAACCAAACTGTCCTGCATGAACCTACACTTTTTCAAATTGGCATAGAGCTTCTCCTTCCTTAACACACCAAAGATGATCCTCAAGTGTTGTAGATGCTCTTCTCTGCTGTTACTAAATACCAAAATATCATCAAAATAAACTACCACAAACTTACCAATGTAAGGGCGTAGTATAATGTTCATCAATCTCATAAATGTGCTAGGTGCATTTGATAACCCGAATGGCATAACCATCCACTCATATAATCCATCTCCAGTCTTAAAGGCTGTCTTCCACTCATCCCCTTCTCGAATCCGGATTTGGTGGTAGCCACTTCGTAGGTCGATCTTGCTGAAATATTTAGCCCCTGCAAGGACATCCATCATGTCCTCCATACGAGGTATAGGAAACTGATACTTGATGGTAATCTTATTAATTGCTCTGCTATCAGTGCACATCCTCCATGTTCCATTTTTTTTGGGGTTAACAATGCAGGTACAACACATGGGCTCATGCTCTCTCTCACCACACCTTTACTTAGGAGTTCTGTTACTTGCTTATTCATCTCTTCATGTTGTGTTGGATTCATCCTATAAGCTGCTTGGTTGGGTAGAGTTGCTCCTGGAATCAAATCAATATGATGCTGAATATCTCTCTTTGGCGGTAGACCATCAGGCAACTCATTAGGTAAAACATCAACAAATTCTTTCAACAGCTCGGCTACTTCTGGGGGAGCTGAAATGTCTTCCTCTTCACCTTTTTTCACTACTAATGCATAGCAACACCCTGTCACCTTCATTTCTTTAACAAGATCTCTTTCAGACAACATGGTCTCACCTTTTCCTTCATCCTTGAGAGGCAATAAAATCACCTTAGCGCCATCTTTCCAAAAGGTGTATGTGTTTTTCTCTCCATCATGCATAACTTTTCTATCATACTACCATGGCCTTCCCAATAACACATGATAGGCATCCATTGGGACAACATCACACCATATCTCATCCTGATAGATCTTCCCTATGCTAAACTTAATTAGGCATCTTTTATCAACAGTGACTTCATTTCCCTTTTTAAACCATGCAATGCGATACGGATGAGGATGTTTTTCACAGTGTAAATTCAATTTGTCTACCATTTCTTTAGAAACCATATCTTCACAACTACCTCCATCAACAATGACTTGACATACCTTGCCACCCGAAGTGCATCTAGTTCTGAAGATATTGGTTCGAAGCCATGAACCATCAGAGCTTTTGGCTTGTGTTTTCTCCTTCTCTGGAATCACCATTGCTCTTCTCATCATGAGACTTTCTCCCACATCTGGTGGAACCTCCAGTTCTGTCCCTTCCACTTCATGCTGCATTTGAATCATGTTCACCCTAGGTTGTCCTCCTTGATTTCTTTCTTACATGTTATAATTGGAGCATTCAAATGCCCTATGACCTTCTTCTCCACATCTGAAACAAGTGAAAGGCCTTCTCTGGTTTTCCCATCCTCTACCACTACCATAACCTCTACCTCTTTGAAATCCCCTTCCTCGTTCTTGATTCAGAGGATCTTGCCGAGTGTCTACTTATTTTTCCACACCATGGGATGACTCTCCCCTGCCATAATTTGAACCTCCTCGAAATGGGGTTGATGTACCCCTTCTTCCTCCTCTATTCCTCTGATGATACTGTCTGTTTTGTTTTTCTTCAGCCTTTAGAGCCAATTGGTAAGCCTCTTCCATATTGTTGAGTCAATGCATGCTCAATTCATCTTGAATATAAAATTTCAGGCCATTCACATATCTAGCAGCCATTTGTGCATCAGTTTCTTGATGCTCTATACGTATAGACAGTGTATAAAACTCATTTGTATAATCTTGCACAAAAGAGAGGTTCTGCTTTAAATTTTGAAACCTACGAAAAAGGGTTTGCGCATAATCTATGGGCAAAAATTTTTCTCTCAACTTCTTCTCCATTTTATTCCATGTCCTGATCTTATCCTTACCTTTCCTTGTTCGTTCTTTTTGAAGATGATCCCACCAAATCATTACATGACCCTTTAATTTGGTGCATGCAAATTTTACCTTCTTCTCCTCTGTCATGGATTTCCATTCAAAAAATTTTCTCATGCCATTCAACCAGTCTATCAACTCCTCTGGTTTAAGACTACCTGCATAATCTGAAACATCTACCTTGATCCCTTCATTTTTCCCTTCTAAGGCCCTGAGCATCCTCTCTTCAAAACTCATGCCTTCTAATTCTTCTTCTTCATGTTTTGTATCTTGATTTGCACCTCCTTGACCTATCTCTTCATCAGATTCGTCTCCTCCTCTACCCAGTCTTTGGGTTTCCATCCGTGTTGTAAGTTATGCTATTTGCCTTTGCAGATTTTGCATTTCTCTATGCATTTGGGCAAGATAGCCTCTTCCTCTTCCCCTCCCAGCCATCTTCCTGCTCTGATACCAAATGATGCAATACACAACATACACTCAACAGAATTGTGCCATTAAACATGAGAGACAAAAATTTGGAAGCTGAAACATAACAAAATTTCTATTCCTCAACTCTGCTGCTACAATGAGAGAAAACTCTCTTATCTCTAAGAAAACAAAAAAAAACAAAAAATTACCTTTTTTGGCAGATTTCGACAATTGTCAGATTTTGCCATTTTAGGTAATTTTCCAATCATATCTTGAGAATCCAGTTTTTTCCCAAAAAGCTCATAAAGCTAAGGTAGGACGAAAAACCAACTAACATCCTAAATTCGAAACATGAGTTTCGAGTTATTAAAAAAAGCAACTATTAAAAAACTAGAAAAAAACACTAATTTGCCATTTTGAGGGCCAAGGTGAAAGTTTGAAGCCCCAAAAAAGTGCCAAGACGAGGTCCAACCCACTAGGGTAGGTTGGGAAACCACTGGCCACCTCATAACACATCCACCTGTAAAATTTCATAGAAAACCCACATCCGAGTCAAAAGTTATGACCTCCGAAAGTCCCTGCATCAGGATGAGCTACTAAATTTCATTCCCTCCATAGTTGATAAGAAATACAATTATTTTTTTCTCTCCATAGTTATAGAGGAAGAAGTTAGATGGGTTGTTTCTTCTTTCCAAGGTAACAAAGCCCCAGGTCCTAATGGATTTTCCAAGTTCTTTTTTCAAATGTTTTAGGATATTATTGCTAAGGATTTAATTGCAACTATTCATGATTTTTTTACTAAGGGGAAAGTACTTAAGGAAATGAATACTACTTTTCTTTTCCCGATTTTTAAGAAAAAAGGGGCTATGGAATTCAGACCTATTAGTCTATGCAATTTGGTATACAATATACTATCAAAAACTCTCTCTTATACTACAATCTATTTTACCTGAGAAAATTTCTCCCCAATAGAGTGGCTTTTTTCAAAACTAAAAATATTTGAATTTGATAGTGTTTATTCATGAGGTGCTGCACTCCATGGATAAAAGTGGCAAAGCTTCTTTCATTTTGAATTTGGACCTCTTGAAGGTGTATGAAAGAGTTTCATGGATATTTCTTGTTAAAATTCTTAGAAGCATTGGGTTTGGCAAGAAGTTCTCTAACATCAAATTACAATCTATTTCCTCTCCTAAGTTCTCAATAATTGTTAGTTGCATTCCTACTAGTTTCTTTCAAGAAACTAGAGGTTTAAGGAAAGGGGACCCTTTATCCCCTATTTTATTTATTATTTTTTTGAAAGTCTTGGGTTGCAGCCTCAACTCAACTATAGAGAAAAAAGGATAAAAGGTTTTAATCTTGCTTCTACTTGTCAATCTATTTCTCATCAATAATTTATTAATGATACTATTGTTTCTAGGAAAACATCAAGAGTAGAAGCCAAAGGTATTAAATGAAAATTCTTTTTTATTATGTAAATGTGTTTGGTTGGTGCATAAGCCTTCCCTAGATTACCATTTTATTTCAAAATACTTTGATGGATCACTAGATGAAGATTTTTAAAATCTTAGGATGTAAAAAATAGGATCTATCTTCCTTGTACCATGGTATCCCCCTTTTTAAGGACAAAGTTCTCGATTTCTATATATTTTTCTACAAAGATTTCAAATAAAGTTAGTTGGTTAGAACCTAGACCTTTGTTGTACTTGGCTAGAAAAATTCAATTGTTGAAAGCTACCCTCCAAAATATGCTAGTGTATTAGATGTCTTGGGTAAAAATTCTAGTCAAGTTTATTGAGAAAAATGAGTAGATTCAAATAAAATTTATCTAGTCAAGAATTAATGATCTACAAATGGATTTGGTTGGTGGCATAGGAATAAGTGTGCCAACCCAAAAATTATGGTGGTGCTGGAATTCAAAGGCTTAGGTTATTTGATAAGGTTCTTAATGTAAAATTAGCTTGGAAGGTTATTTATGAGAATAAGGAATTGAATGTAATCATTAAGTAGAAGTATGCTAAAGATTGGCCTAGAGAAATTTTGAGGAGCAATGATCTTCCAATTGAGTTAAACTTTTGGTGAAACATTTTCTCTTCTAGGGACATTCTCAATAATGGAATTAAATGAAATCTTGGTAATGGTAAAAATATTCATTGTTAGGATGATGTTTGGGTCCTTAACAAGCCTTTGGATTCATGGGATGAGATCCAACCCCTTAAAATAGAATGTGGGTAGGTTGTTAGGGATTGTGTGGTGGATTACATTGTGTTGGCAAATGGTTTACAGAGATGGATAAAGTTTGTGGATCTACCCTTATCCCAAGTGGATTTATCTCTTGTCCTTAGATTGGCGAGTCTCTTAAAAGTTCTCCACATCCTACAAAGTGATGTGGAAGACTTTGTGGTTTGGGCCCCCTCCTTTTATAGCTTATTATTTGTCTCCTCTTGCTTCTCTTTAGTTGGTTTTCTTCAACCCTCTTTGTTGTGGACCTCCTTCTAGCACCTTAAGCTTGTTCCCAAAGTCAACTCTTTTCTTTGGGTTTTAGTCTAGGATAAACTTAACCATTGATAACTTGGCCAAGGGGGATTTTTCTTTTCCTAATCGTTGTGTTTTATGCTTGTCTAATTCTAAACCTCCCTTAAATTTTTAGGGGATGTTCCTTTAATTCATTGGTGTGGAGGGTGATTTTAGAATATATTTTGTTTCTTGGGTTTTCTCCCTGCTTTGTATAGACATGGTTCATTCTTGTGTCCCTCTATTCCCTAACCCTTATCTTTCCTTGCTTTGGCATCTTTCCCTCCCCCAAATTTTTTTGGGGATTTGGAAAGACAGAAATAATAGGATTTTTTTGGAATCAAAGATTGACTTTGTTAAATTATCTTCAAAGATTTGTTGTGCCATCAAAAAAAATCTTTCTACAACTCTTCAAGAAAAAATAGTCAAATGTGGTAAGCTTCCCATTTCAAAAAACAAAGAAATAATTGTTAAGTCATGGGATTTAAACACTGGTATCTTAGTATAGTTTATGAATAGAAAAAAGAAAGAAAGGATGTGAAATGTGTTAGTGTAAATAAGGTCATATTGTATCTAGTTAGGATATCACCTTTCTAGGATTGACCTATTCAAACTTAGCTTAACTTTACTTAGGCTTTTTTAGAGAGTTGTCTCACTCATGTGGTTGAGACATGTATCCTCACCATTTGAGAACACCTCTTGCATGTTTACTTGCCACTTGCATGAGCACTTGTCATTTGAGCTCACAAGTGTCACATCTTAGGAGGGTTAGTCAGTCATTGTGTTTGACCATCCTACCTCCTCTCTCATGCCTATTTATACAAGGCATCTATGTAAATTCTAATTATCTCATGAATATATTATTTTGGCTTATTATATGCAACCATCTTTTGTGGAAGTGATTCTAGGTATTGTTGGATGATCTTGGCTATGCCAACATGGTATCAGGGCCACACTAGTAAAACACTTCACGTTTTGAGTGATTTCCACACTTAGTCACGTCAAGAATTCATTGTGGAGCCAAACAGACCTCATCGTTGATTCCAAAAGGCCCAAGATAGTAATAATAACCCTTCATTTGGTGAATCTCAGTAAAGTCATTTTTTTGTAAAATTACTTTACCCCTCGCTTAGGGTTTGTACCATTGTATGAACTCCAATTCTGTACTTGTATGGATTTTTATAAAAAAATCAATTTTTTTTGTAGAGGGCACTTTGGCCCCTACAAATTGGTCAATTTTTGGTTTTTTGGTGATTTTTGTGCAAGATTTTAAGATTTTAGAAGTTACAAGGCCCTAATCAGCCCCTGCTTATAATTCAAGGCCCACTCAAGCTTCACCTTAGTTAGTCCACTCAAACCTCTTTATCTCATTTTGGGCTATGACTTGTACCTTGGTTGCTTTGGCCCTATCCAATTTTCCTTTTCTATAGGTTGTCAGCCTTTTACTGATCTTATTCAAGTCAACTTGGCCACTCAGCCCTAAATCTAAGTTGGTCATCTTTAGACCGCACTCAACCTCAAAATTTGTTGTTCTATGGCCATTTTGACCCCTCTAAGGATCCCATTTGGCCTTTGTGCCTATTCTCAATCCATTCATTCATTTAACCCATCCTTTTTCAATCTTCTGAATCAACCTTCAGGTGACCTCACTCCAAAATTCTTTGACCAAGTCAGCTGCTTCACGAACTCTTTCATCGGCCTTACAGGCCCAACTCAAGAACTCAGCTTCTCAGGCCCCAACTAACCTTCAAATTGGCTACTCTACAAGTTTAGCTGAATAGACCCTAATATCTAACCTCCTACCAGCCAACATAACATATTAGGCCTAAATAATAGGTCTTTGGCCTCAAATCTGACTTGGTATTTAGCCCAGTCCATCACTAAGAAAACCCAGTTGGCCATTTCTACCTTGACTCGATCCATTTGGGGCTCCACCAGGTAGCCATTGGGCCACCATTGGCCCTTCACAGTGCCTAAAATAGGCATTTTTCATTTTGCTACAACTTTCGCCCATGGAGGTGAAATTCAACAAATTTGTAGTTGACAAGAGATATTTCCACCAATTTCATAGTGGCAAAGTTATTTTGTAAACTTTTATGTTTTAATTAGTTTTTAAAGCTCCAATGTTCAGTTATCTTGTAAATTTTGATGAGGCATAACTTTCTTCCCATTTATCAATTTTTTTTAATTACTGGAAAAATGTAAGGAATCTGTCTATGCACTAATTTATAGCTTAGGATAAGCCATTTCTATCAAAATTGTAGAAATCACCATGTTTTATAAAAGGATGATTTCGGCTTTCCTAGTGCACAGATTGCAAACAACTCTTGTCTTTTTTGGGGGGGGATTCTACAAACAACATAATATCAGCCCTAGGGGTTGTCTTGTGTGATCTTTTCCACAAAATGGATATCCTACTCACTCCATTTAACTTCCATTCATGGAAGTAGAAAATGAAAGTCCAACTCAAGAAGCTTGGATTATATCATGTCACAATGGGTTTAGAAGTTGAATCTACTTTAACATCTAAAAAATGTAAGTGGTACAATCATACTGATGGAGCCTATGGAAATCTGTGTGTCTCTATTTCATAAGATCTTATCTTTCATCTTAACTCTACCACAACACCTAAAAAGGTATAGATAAAGTTATAAATCTTGTTTAGCAAACAAGATGTCATGAGAGGGCATCAGTTAGAGTAATGAGTCTTAATCCACAAGACTTCACAATAATCCAAGATCTCTTCACTAAGTTGAATCTACTAAGATTTCAACTAAAACAATGTGGCATTGAAAAGAAATATGAGAAATTGGTCCTAAGTATCTTATCCAAACTTGGTCCACAATGTTATGTATTTGTTTCTACTTTTCATACTACCATGAGTGCATTTGGTACAGCCTATACTATGCCTACACTTGTAGAATTTGTTGTTCAATTAACACAAGAGAAAGCTAATTCAAATTGGTGTATTGAAGTCTCCAACATCTCATGCACTTGTTGCAACAAATCACAAGGCAAAGAAACAATATAAGGATCAAGATAAGGGTACTCAAGATAAGGGATCAAAATCACAAGCTCAATTTGATTCATCTCCCTCAACAAAAAGGAAAAGTACTAAGGAGAAGCCTACTTGTTCTTATTGCAAGAAACTTGGGCATGGAGAAAGATTTTTGTTTTAAAGAAAGAAGATGAGCTCAAGAAAATTATTCAAAAAATTCAACTTGAATTGTTTGAACTAAAAGCAAGTATTTCTTCATCTTCTCCATCAACATTAGAAAAGTCTAAGGGAAAAGCACTATGTACCTCTGTAGTCTCAGATTATAGCTGATGGATCCTTGATTCTAGAGCATCCCATCAAATGACTTATTCACTGCTTTTATTCTCAACATTACACCCTACATACTCACTAAAAATATTGATGGCAAACAACACATATATGAATGTTTGTGGGAAAGGCACTGTTGACATAGTTGTATGACAATTCACTAATGTCCTTTTCATTCCAAAATTATCACATAATCTTCTTTCTATTTGTCAGATCACTAATAGTGGCATAGGGAAGATGGTTGAGTTCACTTCAGAATCTATAATCATTTAATTCTTGCAGAGTAGAGAGGTCATTGCAATTGGAAAAGTTGACAAGTTCTCCCGTGTTTACACATTTTTTCACTTTGCACTAGATGATTTATTCTCTCCAATTCACACTCCTGAATCTAATGTAGATAGTTCATTAGATGTATAGTTTGGTCAATTGAAATTTCACATTCTTCAAATAGGCCAGCCATCACCTCCACTATCGTCTATTGCTTCACAAAAGGCTTCTACAAATTTCATGTAGTAGGATGTTGTCCATACATCTCTTGATTGTGTTCCAATTCCACCAGTGGTTTCTATACAACTTCCAGAGATTTCATTTGAGTCTCAAAATTATGTGTAGCATTCAAAGATCTACTTTGTTCTTCATAATTGGGAAGATCACATTCACCTTTCTGCAATTCTCTTTCTTCCACAAGGAAGAAATATTGTTCTTCATTCCAGGATCACTTTCAATGTTCTTCATAAAGCATGAATCAACACTATATGATCCATTATTCTATGGGGAGGATCTATAGTCTCTATCTTTCTCTCCTTTGGGGGACATTTCATGTACTTATGTGATACAAGTAGTCCTTGGGGGTTCATGATGAGTCCTTCTATCTTCTTCTTCTTCACTTTTACATTATTTACATGTATCATTTCTCTTTTGGAGAGGGGTTTTTCCCACTAGGTTTTCTCCTTTACTCCACTTATGAGAATTTTTTTATAGATGTGTTTCTAACATGGCCTAGTAGTTAGGACCCATCATCTTTGTATCACTTCTCCCTAAGTTGCACTTAAGTGGGGTGTTAGTGTAAATAAGGTCATATTGTATCCAGTTAGGATATCACCTTTCAAGGATTGACCTATTCACACTTAGATTATGTTTACTTAGGATTTTTAGAGAGTTGTCTCACCTCATGTGGTTGAGACATGTGTCCTCACCATTTGAGAACACCTCTTACATGTTTACTTGCCACTTGCATGAGCACCTGTCATTTGAGCTCACAAGTGTTGCATCTTAGGAAGGTTAGTCAGTCATTGTGTTCAACCATCCTACCTCCTTTCTCATGCCTATTTAAACAAGGCATCTGCATAGATTCTAATTATCTCTTGACTATATTATTTTGGCTTATTATGTGCAATTATCTTTTGAAAATTGATTGTAGTTATTGTTGGTTGATCTTATTTGCTCCAACTTGGTATCCTCCCCCTCATAATTGGTTCAAATAAAACTTGGATAGGGCTTCTAAGGTCAATCCTAAACCTTTTGGGGGTGCTTCATGATTGGGAGGGTAATTGTTGATATATGCACCAGAAAACTGAGAGGGGGGGTGAATCAATTGTCTCAAAACCTTAAAAACTTTTTGCAATTTAAACATTCATTACTTATCCACAATTATTATAATTTAATCATGAGTGCATGAAATTAGAAACTTAACCACATATACAACATCAAACACAAGAGACCAAATTTACCTGGAAAATCCCAAGGTGGGGAAAAACCACAGAGAGGATTAACTCTCAATATATATTGAAATCTTGAAATAATGATGTTTAGGCTTGGTCACTCCATGGGCCTAAACATATTGGCTTACTGCCATTAAGAACAACTAGGTGTAGCAGGCTCACTGTCTCAACCCTAAACCTAGCAAGATTACAATAAGGGGGGTTAAACCTTGAGGGTTGTTAAACCTTGAGGGGGTTTTAAACCCTATTGGTGGCTTACTGCCAGACTCACTGCCACAATCAACACCTTTTTGTATTGTGAATAACAATTCCTTAGCTCTGCTCTTCCTCTACTCTGCTCTTCCTCTTCTTTCCTCTGCCTCTTCTCTGCTCTGCCTTTGGACCTTTTAATATCTTTTCATTTTTTCTCAAGGACACCTTTTCTATGACTCAACTACAAGTATTTATACACTACATCAACCTTAGAATGATCATCAAGGTCGGCATCAACTTCATCAACCATTGGAACAATCTCCAAGGTTGGTATTACAAACATTTACAAAATAGGTCCTGACCTATTGCAATATCATGCAAATAGAATGAAATGTGGATCACGCCATGCCTTAGCTAGGACTCAAACATGATCTTCCATGCCACAACATGCTTCCACAATCTTCCAAAGATCTCTGCAATCACTAGGATCAACCAAGTCGGTCAAGACTAGTTACACACTACATTATCTGGGAACAATCTTCAAACACCATCTCAATTTCTTAATGCGGACCAAAGTCTATATAGGAACATGATTAGGAGACAACCACAAGCGTTCTATAATCATCAGGGGCAACCACACAATCCTTAACCACTTTATCCATAGGAATCTTCTCACCGGAACACATGAACTTCACTGTCTTCAACTGTCATAAAAGAAAGATAGCTTGCAGACCACCAAACCACAAACCATCGTAACTGTAGGAACTTATCATCATCCTAGACTTCCCTCTAGAGATGCAGAGAAAAATACTTTATTGCGGATGAATGTGGAGCCAAATATTATCTTCCTGTCTCAACTGAACTTACAAAAAAAGTAGGTTTCACTTTGGTGAACACAACTCACTCAGATCTTCATGTGGACGGCTCAAACCCAAAATGTAGCATCCTTAGACATACCTCTAACTTACTTCCAATCCATAGATTGTGATCTTCAAGCAGAAATAAATGCGGAGTAGTTTACCAAACTGATCTTCAGCATACAACTCACTGTCTATACTGCACTTCTCTGTAACTCACTTGTTTCTTCTGGAGAGGCTAATTTTCTCAATATCCTCAACATACAAGTCTTCTAAACAAGTAATATATTAAGATACAGTTGACACTAATGACAACAAGGATATGTTGACATCAATGACAACACCGATTAGGCACATACTTGCAACAATCTCCCCCTTTGTCATTAATGGCAACATATGATGTGAAAAATTGCAACAGCCATCAAGTCAAGATTCTACCCCTTTCTCTTTACACACCTACACTTCTTTCTTTCTCCAAAATTCTCCCTCTTTATTTTACACATATGCATTCAAAGTTTTTCACATGACTTCTCTCCCCCTTTGACATCAATGGAAAAGGGCACATACTTGCACTCTTCTGCTATGATCTAATCTCTCTTCTGAACTTTCTTCAACTGACTACTCCCCCTTACTTGATGCATTCCTGACTGCAACTTTGGTTCTTTATGTGAAGTTCTCTCTTTCTTGGTTTGTCCATTCTCACCTTAGGATCTTGCTGCTACTGCCCTGTTTCATCTACCAACAATACTGCAATACTTACTACTCTTTATTGTCAATTCGTATCAACATCATTTACCTGCTTCCCCTAGGAGATAATTTCATAATCTTCTTAACTTCAGCAACCATCTATGATTATTACCTGCACTGCTACACCTTTTTTCTTTTATGCTCTGACTGCTCCCTCTTAGGAGTACACATCAGACCATATCTAGAACCTTCACATGTTATCACTTCTGGAGTAACATATCTTGTTTTCTCAAAACTTTAGACATGACTCTATCTATAGGTTTTCTTTTGCAATCGTCCCTTATCATCAATCTAGTTGAAATAATGTCTTATTTAACCTAGCATTCAAGAAGGTAGTCTTCACATCTGATTTGAAGTCCTTATGTACTGCAAGGGCTAGAAACAACTTAATAGCCTCCATTTTGTGCCACTAGAGCAACATTTTCCATCTGTGAGTACCTTTTACACATGGCCTTGCCTTATTTCTCACCACTTCTCTATTCTTACTCAATTTAATATGTTCATCTACAATTCCTTTTCTTTGCCAATGCACCTTTGCTCTTTTTATCCAAGAACTGGTCTTTAGTGTGATACTTTTGTACAATTTCTAGGGATCTCAGGAATTCTTTCTAGAACTTCTTCTTCTTTAACTTGATTGTCTTCTTGTTCACTAGATATTGTATGAACAACATACCTGAAACACATATAATGATCTTCAACTATAGGGGTATACTGATCCAATCTCTGTTACTTACTTTATATATTGCTCATACTTTAGTCATTTTGGGCTTCCAGACCAGAATCCTTTTGAGCCTTGGTCTACAGAGTTCCTTTCAAGCAATCTTCCATGTAAGTGGACTCATATCTTTGTGTTGAATCTCAACACTGACTATCTAGCTGGGGATTTAGAATTTTCAATAAAGCTCCCCCAAAGCCATGACTCACAATCTACTTCTCAGAGGAAGTAGCTTCTCCGAAGCCTAGAACAGACTCATCTCTTCCTTCATTTGTTTCCTTCATGACCTAAACCTTGTTCATTTCTTCCTTGACTTCTACCGGATCAACCTTTTCCACTGATTTCTTCAATTCTTCTTGATTGTCCTTCTTCATGTTCTTACTTCTACAAAATCTTGCAACATGTCCAGGCTTGTTGCAACTAAAGCACATAGTATTTTTCTGATCATTTCTCCTTTCATTCATCCTTGACCTACATAGGTTAGCTTTATGCCCAAATTTATTGCATATATAATAGTAGCCACTGAAGGATTTCATTTTCCCATTTGTCCCATAGCCTTTTCTCACTTGGCTTCTACACTCATTAACTCTATGTCCCATTTTGTGGCAAGCATAGCATCTAATGGAATTTTGACTAGAGAAGGATGGGATATTTCAATTCACCCTATTTCTACACCAATTAGCCTTGTGACCAAATTTGTTACATAAATTGTAGTAACCATTGAAAGAAGAGTACCTTTGAGTGTTTTGTTGTCTAATTGATAGAATTTTGCTTCTCTGAGCCTATCTAGTCTTGTCCTCTTCCTGACTTGTTCTAAATCCTTTGTCTTTTCCAAATGTTATACCTTCTCTATCATTTTCTATTTTTCTATTAGCTTATCATATCTAGCAGCACTCACATTGAATTGATCTCTTTGAGCCTATACATGTTTCAGATCAGCTTTCAACTCTTCAAGCTTCATGCAGTCTTTAATTTTGTCTTTCAAACAATTATCAATCTTTGTCTTTTCTTCAATGTTCTCTTTTAGAGTTTGTTGTAACTACCTATTTTTCCTTCGTAAATCTTCTTTCAAATCCATGTCTTCATCTACAGTTCTTGAGTTGTCTCTGTCAATACTGGCAATTAAGTACATATTCATTTGATTCATAGTAGCTTTGTGATCTTCCATATCACATTCGGTGGTCTAAGAACCTTCTTGTTTTTCAATTTGCAAACCCTTGTTGGTTGAGACTAAATTCACCTGAATGTTTTCAATAACCTTAACATTTGTACTTTCCACAATCCTTCCCAATCTATTGTTGTAACACTGGTAGGCTCTAGTCCAAGATGAGTATCCAAGAAAAATGCCTTCCTCATACTTAGCATTGTTCTTTTCCATTCTGATGAGGCATTTGCTTCCAAAGATTTTGAAATATTTCACAGTGGCTATTAATCCACACCATAACTCAGTAGGGGTCTTTCCTTCTTTGGTTGTTACCTGAACTCTGTTTAATGTGTAGATAGTGGTTTGTATTGCCTCTTTCCAAAATACATCTGGTAAATTTGCTTCTTCCATCATTAATTTTGCATTCTCCTAAATAGTTCTACTTGCTTCTTTCATTGTCTTAATTTTGGCAAAGAGTTATTTTTCTATCCCATAGGTTTCACAAAATATACTGAAATCATTGGAGATATCTTCTTCTTCTTTCCCAATTCTTAGGCCTATGATGTTCATGCCTAGCTCATTTTCAAGGGTTTCTTTAAAAATTTTGAGTGTCTCAAGAATCTCTGATTTATCTTTTAAAAAAATGACCCGAGTCATTATAGAAAAGTCATCAATGAAAAACATAAAGTACCTTTGACCATGGAGACTTGGTATTCTTGTAGGACCACAAAAATTTATATGAATTAATTCCAATCATTCAGTGGAGGATCTTTCTTTATCTTGCCATGCTTTTCTTGACAATCTTTAACATTTTCTGCAACTGATGTAGCTTGAGTAATCAATCTCTGGTAGATCCTTCATAATCTGAACTGAGTTTGTTAAGTCATCAAGATTTGTATGGCAAAGTCTTCCATGCCAAACCCAGCTTTCATTTGTCTAAGATGTGTATCTAAGAAAGTCATTTTTTCAGAGATGATAGAGATTCTTTTCAGTTCTTTTTGCAATTGCTATTGTAGTTCCAATTTTTTCTTTGACTTCAAGAGAGTCATTCTCAAATACAAACTTGAATCCCTTCCTCCATAACTGTTCGACACTTAAAAGATTTTGTTTCAAACCTTTTACATAAAGAACATCTTCAGAAATTTGTCTGTTGCCAAAATTTGTTGATCCTATTCCACAGACTTCAGCAGTGCAGTCATCTTCGAACCTGACTAGCCCTTCATTGTATTCTTCCAGACTAACAAACTTACTCCTGTCACTAATCATGGTTTGAGAAGCTACTATCTGTTGCAAGTATGAGATTATCCGGTGTTGTCATTGATGTCAACATACTCATATTGCATTGACAAGAAGGATTTGATGAGCTGTGTGCTGAGGATATTGAGAAAATTAGCCTCAGTCAGGAACAGTGAAGAACAGTGATAAGAAGAAGGTAAATGTACTGTATAGGATGAGAACCGGAGGATGCGGATTAAAGGGTTAGTAGATATGAGTCTTGAGATGCTACAGTTAAGATTTCAGAGGTCCGCATGAAGATCTGAAGGAGTTGTGGCTGCCGGTATAGAACCGGGTCCGGCAAGTATCCGGAGGTGACAGAGGATCACAAAAAGGTCCGGTGAGGTCCGGAATTGTATCATCCCAATCTGCGGATTGGACTGAGTGTTTGGGATGTCCTTGTGATGTGTCATCCTGATTTGTGTATGATTTGGAGGTCCGAAAGTACCTCTTGCATTATGACAGTGGCGACAGACTGTGTTCTTGAAGTTCCGGATGAGGAAGACAAGAGATCCCAGTAAGTAGAGGAAGTGCGGATGTATCCGGAAATTTAGACAGGCTTGTGAAGGTTCTTGGATCATGTTTAGGTTGTGTTGTTGGTCCGCATTGAGGGTAGAGCCCGGAATTGAAGTTATTCTTCCGGATGAAGTTCTTGCTCTGTTTAGCCGACCGGATGAGTTGTTCATCCTGCGAATGTTCTTGTGATGGCCGACCGGATGTGTTATTCATCTTGCGGATACTCCTATGGTTGTTTGCTGACTTAGATGTTGTTCCTAAGTCGATGTCTTGTATAAATAACGGTTTGTGAGTTCATTTCAAGGTGTGGTGTGAGGATGAGTATGGTATAAGCGAAGAAACGTGCGATAGGCAGAGCAGAGATTGTTGGGCTTAATTGGAACTGATCCGGACATGATAGAGATGTCATTCTCCAGTTCAAGACTGTGATTTTTATCACTTTGTAGACAGTGTGTCTCCTTGTAGGCAGTGGGCCTCTTTGTGAGCAGTGTGCTCGGGCAGTGAGCCCTTATTGGCATGTGCCATTCTTTTTCTTTATTCTTCTAACAGAGAATAATTCTTGGGTTAATCACCCCGTGGTTTTTCCCTTAACCGGGTTTTCCACGTCAAAATCTTGGTGTTCAATGTGTTGATGCTTATCTGCTCTTGTGTTTATGTATTATGCTTCCATGGATGATTATTTGATATGCTGCTAACTAACAACAGTGAGTTAAGTGTTTGAATGAGAAGAAGCTTTATACAACTGATTCACCCCCCCCCTCTCAGTTGTATGCCCTAGATCCAACACTATCAACAACCCAACAATCTTCATCACTGGTACAAGATTCAGACCATCTTCGATGGTTGTCACTTTGTTCTTCATGAATCACTTCCTTGGACAATCTACTCTTGATATCTCTTGATGAGCATTCAGTTGTATCAGAGAGTATTTGTTTTCCCTTTATCTCCATTTGGATCTCCCTTGAGTTGTTAGACTCTTTCCAAAGGGACTTAGCTCTGATACCAATTATTGATGTGTCAGACAACTAAGAGGGTGGGGTGAATCAGTTGTCTCAAAACCTTAAACACTTTCTGTAATTTAAACATTCATTACTTATCCACAATTATTATGATTTAACCATGAGTGCATGAAATCAGAAACTTAACCACAAATACAACATCAAACACAAGAGACACCAAATTTACGTGGAAAACCCTAAGGTGAGGAAAAACCATGGAGAGAATTAACTCTCAATATATTGCAATCCTGAAATAATGATGTTTAGGCTTAGTCACTCCACGGGCCTAAACATACTGGCTTACTGCCATGAAGAACAACTAGGTCTAGTAGACTCATTGCTTCAACCCTAAATCTAGCAAGATTACAATAAGGGTTGTTAAACCCTACTAATGGCTTACTGCCAAACTCACTACCACGATCAACACCTTTCTATATTGTGAATAACAATTCCTCAGCTCAGCTCTTCCTCTGCTCTGCTCTTCCTCTTCTTTCCTCTACCTCTTCTCTGCTCTACCTTTGGACCTTTCTTAATATATTTTCATTTTCACTCAAAGACACCTTTTCCATGACTCAACTACAAGTATTTATACACTACATCAACCTTGGAATGATCATCAAGGTCAGCATCACAATCATCAGCCATTGGAACAATCTCCAAGGTCGGTATTACAAACATTTACAAAATAGGTCCTGACCTATTGCAATATCATGCAAAGGGAATCAAATGTGGATCACATGATGCCTTAGTTGGGCTCAAACATGATATTCCATGCCACAACATGCTTCCACAATCTTCCAGAGATCTCCACAATCACTGGGATCAACCAGATTGGTCAAGACTGGTTACACACTACATTATCTAGGAATAATCTTCACACACCATCATAATTTCTTAACGCGGACCAAAGTCTAGATAGGAACATGATTAGGAGACATCCAAAAGCATGCTATAATCATCAAGGGCAACCACACGAGCCTTAACCACTTTATCCATAGGAATCTTCTCACTGGAACACATGAACATCATTATCTTCAACTGTCATAAAAGAATGATATCCTACTGTTGCAAGTATGAGGTGAACCAGTATTGTCATTGATGTCAACATACTCATATTGCATTGACAAGAGGGATTCGATGAGCAGTGTGCTGAGGATATTGAGAAAATTAGCCTCAGTCAGGAACAATGAAGAACAGTGATGAGAAGAAGGCAAATGTATTGTATAGGATGCGAACCAGAGGATGCGGATTAAAGGGTTTGTAGATATGAGTCTTGAGATGCTTCAGTCAATATTTCAGAGGTCCGCATGAAGATCTGAAGGAGTTGTGGCTGTCGGTGTGGAACCAGTTTCGGTAAGTGTTCAGAGGTGACAGTGGATCACAGAAAGGTCCGGTGAGGTCCGAAACTGTATGATCCTAATCTACGGATTGGAAGGAGTATTTGGGATGTCCTTGTGATGTGTCATCTTGAGTTGTGTATGATTTGGAGGTCCAGAAATACCTTTTGCATTATGACAGTGGCGACAGACAATGTTCTTGAAGTTCCGAATGAGGAAGAGAAGAGATTCCAGTATGTAGAGAAAGTGCGGATGTACCTGGTCATTCAGGCAGGCTTGTGAAGGTTCTTAGATCATATTGAGGTTGTGTTGTTGGTCTGCATTGATGGTAGAGCCTGAAATTGAAGATAATCTTTCGGATGAAGTTCTTGCTCTGTTTTGCCGACCGGATGAGTTGTTCATCCTGCGAATGTTCTTGTGGTGGCCGACCGGATGTGTTATTCATCTTGTGGATATTCTTATAGTTGATTGCCGACTTAGATAAGTCAATGTCTTGTATAAATAAAGGTTTGTGAGTCCATTTGAAGTGTTGAAGAAGTTGAAGTGAGTGGTGTGGTGAAGAAAAGCACGAAAGACAGAATAGAGGTTTTTGGGCTTAAATGGAACTGATCCGGACATGGTAAAGATGTCATTCTCCAGTTCAAGACTGTGATTCTTATCACTTTGTAGACAGTGTGTCTCCTTGTAGGCAGTGGGCCTCTTTATGAGTAGTGTGCTCGGGCAGTGAGCCCTAATTGGCAAGTGCCATTTTTGTAATTCCTTATTCTTCTAATAGAGAATAATCTCTGGGTTAATCACCCCGTGGTTTTCTCCCTTAACTGGGTTTCCACGTCAAAAATACTGTGTCATGTGTTTCTATTTCATAGTAATTTTTGTTTTTTTGATTCAATGCTGCTTTGGTTAATAAAGTTCAAAAGGAGAAATAATTAGGATAACTGATTCACCCCCCCTCTCAGTTATCAACAATTGGTATCAGAGCCAGCTTCCTCTGAAAGGAGCTTAACTGCTTGAGGAGATCTAGGATGTCGTCATACAAAAAGGATAGTCCGAAGTTCGATGGAACCAATTTCACTCTCTGGAAGGGTCGCATGAAATGTCACCTGGAATGTATGGGAAAAGCATACTTGGCCATGGTTTCAAAACCATATGTACCTCCACAAGGTGGTCTGACAACTCTGAATGAAATCACAGAAGCTAAAAACAATCTGCGGACCAAGGAAGCTCTTCTAAGCGCATTGAATGACTCAGATCTCTCAAATGTTATTGACCTACCAACTGCATATGAGATCCTGACTAAACTGGAACTTCTGTATGAAAGAGATGAGTTTGTCAAGAGTGCAAGGTTGCAAAGTCTGAAAGGGAAATTCGAAAGATTGAAGATGAGAGATGATGAAAACATCACTACTTTTATGCCAAGAGTGAATGAACTAGTGTGTGGAATTAGAAATGCTGGTGGAACTCTGGATGAAAATGAGATTGTTTGCAAAATCCTCAGATCCCTTCCTGCTGCCTACAAAATCAAGGTTGCTGCAATTGATGAATTCAGAGCCCACACAACCATCACAAGAGAACAATTGGCTGGCAAGCTAGCTGCATTTGAAATGACCGAGTTTGGAGATGATCCTCCCAAGACTGAATCTGCTTTCAAAGCCAGTGCCTATGTGAAAGGCAAACAGAGATTTGATCCGGGAGAAAACTCTTCAAGGAAGATGTCATGGTATGATCAAGCAAGAAGAGACATGGAAGAAGAAGAAGTAGAAATAGCTCAACTTGAAGCCCTCATCGCAAAAAGACTACCAAGAGGATCCGGTAAGTATGAAGGAAAACTACCTTTTAAGTGCTTCAACTACAATAAGATTGGTCATTTTGCTTCAAGATGTCCGAAAAAATCTGCACGGTCTAATACTAACAGACAAAGGTTTCAAAAGAACTGCTATTATGTTCATGAAGAACATGACAGTGAAGGAGTAACAGATGATGAATTAGAACTAGGAAGCAAATCCAGAAATGAATGGGTGTTTATTGCCATCAAGGAAGAAGATTCAATACTCTCTGAATCTGTCAATCACAAGGTTGTGGAAAAAGCTTTTGTTGCTCAAGTGGAAGAAAAGGATGATTGGGTTATTGACAGTGGATGTTCTCACCATATGACCGGTGACAAGAATAAGTTTTTGAATTTGGAAAGGTATGAAGGAGGAATGGTAAAATTTGATGACAATTCTGCTGGCAGAATCAGAGGTAGGGGAACTATTTCCTTTGATGGAAAGAGCAAAACAGGTAATGTACTATATGTTGAAGGATTGAAGCACAATCTTCTCAGTGTTGGTCAGTTAGTAGACAAAGGCTATGATCTCCGGTTTAAGAATGGAAAATGTAGAATCTTTACAAGCTCCGAAACTGAAATTGCATCCGGTACTCAGATAAAAGGTAATATCTTTCATCTGGTTGGTTTAAATAAAAGTTGTCTGTTTGTTCAAGTTGATCCGAGTTGGTTATGGCATAGAAGAATGTGTCATGTAAATTTTGATAACATCATCAAGATAGGCAATACTCAGGCTGTAAGAGATCTTCCAAAATTGATGAAACCTACAAATAGTTTGTGCAAAGAATGTCAGCTAGGTAAACAGAGTAGAGTCTCTTTCAAAAGCAAAGATCAGTCCTCTACCGGATTGTTGGAATTAGTACATACTGATCTCTGCGGTCCGACAAGAATCAAGAGTCTACAAGGTGATAGATATTTCATGTTGTTAATTGATGACCATTCCTGGATGATGTGGGTTACCTTCCTAAAAGAAAAATCAGAAGCATTTGAGAAGTTCAAAATCTTCAAAGCTATGGTAGAGAATCAAACCGGATTAAAACTGAAGTGTCTAAGATCTGATAGAGGTGGTGAATTTACATCTAGTGAGTTCATTGACTTTTGTGAGAAGCAGGGTATAAGGAGACAATTATCTGCTCCTAGGACTCCACAGCAGAATGGAGTAGTTGAAAGAAAGAACCGGACCATCTAGGAAGCTGCCAGGACAATGATGTTGGAAGCAAATGTTCCTCAGATGTTCTGGAAAGAAGCTATCAGCACTGCAGTCTACACTCTAAATCAAGTTCAAATTAGAAACAATACCGATAAGACCCCCTATGAACTCTGGTTTGGCATCACTCCTACTGTGAAATATTTTAGAGTATTTGGTAGCAAGTGTTATATTAAAAGAGATGAAGATCTAGGAAAGTTTGATGCTAGAAGTGATGAAGGAATTTTCTTGGGTTACTCTACTCAAAGCAAAGCATACCGATGTTACAATAAGAGACTGAGGAAGATGATAAAAGGCACTAATGTGAAAGTTGATGAAGGAATTGAAAAGCCCTCAAGATTTTGTGAATTTGATGAAGATGACCAAAACGGTGTTCAGGTTCAAGGAACTCAATCCTCTCTGGTAGAACAGAGTCAGCCTGATCCGGTAAATCAGGAAGAAGAGATAGGTTTGAATGAGCCTGATCAAGAAGCAGCAGTACAGGATACTCCCAAAATTCCAAGGCATGTAACACTGAACCACTCTGAAGATCAGATCATAGGTGACAGAAGCAAAGGTGTGCAAACTAGAAGGAATGTTGCTCAAAATCAGGATGAATGTTGTCTGATTTCAAAGATTGAACCTAAAACAGTAAATGAAGCCTGTAATGATGAAAACTGGACCAAAGCAATGAAAGATGAATTGATGTCAATTGAGAAAAATCATACTTGGGATCTTGTTCCCAGACCTAGAGACAAGAATGTGATTGGAACCAAATGGATCTTCCGGAATAAATTAAATGAAGCTGGTGAAGTAATCAGAAACAAAGCTAGATTGGTCTGCAAAGGCTACTCTCAAATAGAAGGAATTGATTTTGAAGAGACCTTTGCTCCGGTGGCAAGAATTGAAGCAGTCAGATTATTTCTTGCATTTGTTGCCTTTAAAGACTTCAAGGTATATCAAATGGATGTCAAGTCTGCCTTCCTAAATGGTGACCTGGAAGAAGAAGTTTACATTGAACAACCGGATGGATTTCAATTGTCTGACAATGATGATATGGTCTGCAAGTTGAAGAAAGCATTGTATGGATTAAAACAAGCTCCAAGAGCATGGTATGAAAGGTTGGATAAGCATCTTGTGCAGATTGGATTTAGCAAAGGTACTGCTGACAGTAACTTATATTTCAAAATTGATCATGAAAACATTTTGATTGTTGAAGTGTTTGTGGATGATATCATTTTTGGAGGAAGAGATAGTAGGTGCAAAACTTTTGCAAATCAGATGAAATGTGAGTTTGAAATGTCTATGCTTGGTGAAATGAATTTCTTCTTGGGTCTGGAAATTACTCAAACAAAGAAAGGGATCTTCATTTCTCAGACCAAATATGTGAAAGAATTGTTAAGGAAATTTGGTACGGAAGATTCAAAGCCAATGAACACTCCCATGGCAACCGGATGTAAGTTGAGCAAAGATGATGACTCCCCACAGGCAGATCAGACAAAATATAGATCAATGATTGGTGGATTATTGTATCTCACTCAGACCAGACCAGATATAATGCAGGCTGTTGGTCTTGTAGCAAGATTCCAGGCTGATCCTAAAGAATCTCATGTTATGGCAATCAAAAGAATTTTTAGATACTTGAAAGGGATAGCTGAGTATGGTCTATGGTACCCTAGAGATCCGGATTTCTCTCTTCATGCTTACACAGATGCAGATTGGGCAGGAGATGTGGATGATCGGAAGAGCACCAGTGGTGGAGCATTCTTTTTGGGGAAGAGATTGGTTTCTTAGCTAAGCAAGAAACAAGATGCAATATCTCTGTTTACAACTGAAGCAGAATACATTGCAGCAGCAAGTAGTTGCACTCAAATCCTATGGATGAAGCAGATGCTAAGAGATATTAAAGTTGAATATGCGGAGCCTATCACAATTTTCTGTGATAGTTCAAGTGCAATTAATATTTCCAAGAATCCGATATTACACTCTAAGACTAAGCACATATCTATCAAGTTTCACTTTTTGAGAGAACAAGTGAACAAGGAAGAAGTCAGATTGGAGTATGTTCCCTCCAAGGATCAGATTGCAGATATCTTTACTAAACCTCTTCCCAAGGACTCTTTTGAACATCTCCGGGAGAAGTTAGGGGTCATGGCCCCTCTGGTGATGAACTAGGATGCACTGATGTGCATCAGTCCGGTGGATATCACAGTCATATCTTGTGATCTGGATTGATGATGGGGAGCTGCTACTAAGGGGGAGCAGCTGGTATGATTCTGATGTGTTAGAATTGCAAGTATGAGCCCTTTGCCATTGATGTCAAAGGGGGAGAGAAGACATGTGAAAAACAAGTAGCTGATGATCAAAGGGGGAGCCGTAAATGAGGAGAAGACATATTGCTGATAGGGGGAGCAGTGACAGAAAGGAGAAGTTCTTGTCTTGATGGTTTTTCACATCATATGTTGCCATCAATGACAAAGGGGGAGATTGTTGCAAGTATGAGGTGAACCAGTATTGTCATTGATGTCAACATACTCATATTGCATTGACAAGAGGGATTCAATGAGTAGTGTGCTGAGGATATTGAGAAAATTAGCCTCAGTCAGGAACAGTGAAGAACAGTGATAAGAAGAAGGCAAATGTATTGTATAGGATGCGAACCAGAGGATGCAGATTAAAGGGTTTGTAGATATGAGTCTTGAGATGCTTCAGTCAATATTTCAGAGGTCCGCATGAAGACCTGAAGGAGTTGTGGCTGTCAGTGTGGAACCGGTTCCGATAAGTGTTCAGAGGTGACAGAGGATCACAGAAAGGTCCGGTGAGGTCCGGAACTGTATGATCCTAATCTGTGGATTGGAAGGAGTATTTGGGATGTCTTTGTGATGTGTCATCTCGAGTTGTGTATGATTTGGAGGTCCAAAAATACCTTTTGCATTATGACAGTGGTGACAGACAGTGTTCTTGAAGTTCCGGATGAGGAAGAGAAGAGATTCCAGTACGTAGAGAAAGTGCGGATGTACCTGGTCATTCAGGCAGGCTTGTGAAGGTTCTTAGATCATATTGAGGTTGTGTTGTTGTTTTGCATTGATGGTAGAGCCCGGAATTGAAGATAATCTTCTGGATGAAGTTCTTGCTCTATTTTGCCGACCGGATGAGTTGTTCATCCTGCAAATGTTCTTGTGGTGGCCGACCGGATGTGTTATTCATCTTGCAGATATTCTTATAGTTGATTGCTGACTTAGATAAGTTGATGTCTTGTATAAATAAAGGTTTGTGAGTCCATTTGAAGTGTTGAAGAAGTTGAAGTGAGTGGTGTGGTGAAGAAAAGCACGAAAGACAGAATAGAGGTTTTTGGGCTTAAATGGAACTGATCCGGACATGGTAAAGATGTCATTCTCTAGTTCAAGACTGTGATTCTTATCACTTTGTAGATAGTGTGTCTCCTTGTAGGCAGTGGGCCTCTTTGTGAGCAGTGTGCTCGAGCAGTGAGCCCTAATTGGCAAGTGCCATTTTTGTAATTCCTTATTCTTCTAACAGAGAATAATCTTTGGGTTAATCACCCCATGGTTTTCTCCCTTAACCGGGTTTCCACGTCAAAAATACTATGTCATGTGTTTCTATTTCATAGTATTGTTTGTTTGTTTGATTCAATGCTGCTTTGGTTAATAAAGTTCAAAAGGAGAAATAATTAGGATAACTGATTCACCCCCCCCCTCTCAGTTATCAACGCCTACATACCACCAAACCATGAACCATTGTAATTGTAGACACTTATCATCATCCTAGACTTTCCTCTAGAGCTATAGAGAAAAATACTTTATTACGGAGGAATGGCGAAGCCAAATACTATATTCCTATCTCAACTGAACTTACAGAAAAAGCATATTTCACTCTGGTGAACACACCTCACTCAGATCTTCATGCGGATGGCTCAGACCTGAAGTGTAGCATCCTCAGACATACCTCTAACTTACTTACAATCCATAGACCACAATCTTCAAGAAGAAATAAATGCGTAGTAGTTTACTGGACTGATCTTCAGCATACAACTCACTGTCTGTACTACACTTCTCTGTAACTCACTTGTTTCTTCTAGAGAGGCTAATTTTCTCAATATCCTCAACATACAAGTCTTCTAAACAAGTAATAGAATAAGATACAATTGACACTAATGACAACAAGGATATGTCGACATCAATGACAATGTTGATTAGGCACTTACTTGCAATAGTAACATCAAGTGATCATATGCTATCAACTTAGGTAAGAAAATGAACCACTTTTTAGAATCAACAATGGTTTATAAGGGGCTAAAACTTATCAAAGAAATGGGAATTCAGAATTGAGTTATTGAAGGAGATTCTCTTAACATCATAAATTGTATTAGAAAGAAGGAGAAGCCTAGTTGGATGATCTAGAATTTGATTTAATAACATTCCATTAACATTATTGACTCTCTAAATCAAGGCAAAACTCAACATATCTTCAAGGAGACTAATAGTGTTTCTAACATGTTAGCTAATAGTGGGGAAAGTCAAGTGGTTTTAGAGGAAAAAATAAAAATATTTCAAAATTGGGAAGCCATCCTCTTTGTCAATGACTTTTAAACCAATCTATCCAATCAAAAAGAAAAATTAGCAATCCTATAGGAGGAAATGAGAAAAGGTCAAGGTCAATAGGAGGAAAGAATCATGGCCTTGGAATAGGAGCTCAAAATTTTGAAAGAGAACTTCATCAAGTATATGAATGTGAATGTAGGGGAAATGAAATTTATTTAAATGACGAGATCAACAAGGATAGGTCCAAGGATGCATAGGAGAAGAAGGATACTACAACTATAGGTCCCAATACTAAAACTAGAAGCACAAACAAATAGCACAAGGATGGGAATAGGAAGGTCCAAGAGCTCCATAGCCTGGAGGATGAATTGGAAGACCTTAAAGCTACCAACACCCTAAAGGACTTGTAATTTGTTCTGTGTGATTTTTTTTCTATTTTATGATTTAGGCTATTGTTTGGGGTTATGTTGTGGGTCAAATGTGGTTCTGCTAACCTTTTGCTATCGTAAAGAGTTTCTAGTATCCCTTCAAAACTTGTTTTTACCACTTTTTAATAAAAACAAGTAGGTGATTATAAAAGGAGAGAATATATGGGTGGGAGGTAGCTTCCCACTTGAATCCTTATCATTAGATAGACAAGACATTAATGGATAACCTTTTCTTGTCTTGTTTTGTGATGAACATTCACATAATCATTAAATATTATTCCTTTTTTAGAGACCTCAGGTTGATGGACAACTACCATCAAAAGGAAATATTGATATCATTTTCATTGGATTTCATCCCTCTTTCCATCTCAAAATTTTATTCAGTTGGAAAGTAGTTGTCAAAAAAAGGGTTTCAACTTTTGGCTTCTTCAAGTTTGGTGTATTTGGAGGCTAAGGGTCTTGCTCCATTAATTGAACATGTTAATTGGTATGATCTCACTATTGTGGATGAGTTTACTAGAAAATGATGGAGTAGCGATGTTAAAATGTTGGGTACGGATATGGTCATTTTGGAGGAGGTTATAGTGGAAATAACTAGGATTAAAATTGAAGGCATGAAAATATTCAAAGATTGAAAGATGGGGGAAGAGGCTAAAAGGATTTTCATTTAGAAAGGTGAGTCCTTACAACATTATCGATCTATATATGTTGTTCAATTTTTTAAGAAACCCTATAATAATGTTGTTGCAATAATCAAGTACATAACCATGGAAGGTAGATTTACAACTCTATTATTATAACACTTTTCTATCCTTAATCACTTCAAGTTTCATCATAAGATTTCTCTACCCTTTTTTTCTCCTATTAGCCCTTGAAGTTATTGTTAAAGACTTCATGCAAGGGTAGGTAATTAATTGGCCCATGTTGGTTTGATATTGTTAATTGTGAATCACTGGAGGTAGACCCACCCCAATATAATGACAAGTCCATGTATGAAGAAAGGGAACTAGATATTTCAAGGTGAATTATTCTTCTGAAATGGAGGAGGATAATTTTGAGTAGTAGCTCAGAGGAATTTGAGGAGTTTGTGGACCTATATGAGGACTAAGATGATGTAGAACTAGGTTATGAGGAAACATAGAAGGATGTTGAGGAGGATCCAAATAAACAAAAGGGTAAGGAAAAAGTCTAGGGGGAGCTAGAGGCAAGGGCAAAATTCCTTGAAATCCCTAGTGCTTACTTGTGACCTTATGAAGATAAAATGGTTAAGTCTTGTGATAAAATATCTTTGGATAGTGCTATTAATTTCATCAACCAACTGGTGGAATAATCTATGGGTCTCATGTAGGAAACTAAAATCCACCACTAGATGACTAAATGGTTTTTATAGAAATTAAATGCCTTAACATCAAAGTGGCCATGCTCGGGTAGAAATATGAGGGTAAGATTTTGGTGCCTAAGGAGAAGGAAATGTTGGTTCTTCAATACTATAATTCAATGAGGGAGATTCTCATCCTCAATACTGAGAAGGACAAAAAAGTGCTGGACTACAAGTGATGGAGGAGGAGATTAAGGAGATAAAAGAGAACATGAATAAGATTAGAGAAACTAGAAAAACTAGCATGAAGTCCAATGTGGAGAGCCTCGAATTCCTTGGGGAAAAACTAAATAATAGATCAAGGAAGGAGCTCAATAATAGTAGAAAGGAAGTAGATACAACATGTGGGGCAACACTAGTAAAGGAAAAACAAGCAAAGGAGATTGTAGTGTTGACGAGGGATTGCTCATGGAGGAACTGGAAGCAACTAAGTTTCTAAACAAGATTTAATTTGACTTGGATCTTTTGGTGTTGTGGGGTCATGTTTTCTTGTCTTGACATTTTTTATCTCTTTTTTGTTTTTTTTTTTTTTGTTATGGTTTGGTCCAACTACCCTATAGCTTTGTTTTTGCTTCTTTGTAGCCTAATTGTTATGGTGTCACTATAATTTTTACTTTGTACAGGGTTTATGGTCCCTTCAAAACTAACTTATCTTAATCATAACAATAATAGAGTAAATCTATAAGCATTAATCCCTAGTCTATGGGGAAGAATACCCTAGTGTGTGTATGTGATTGGATAAAAGGTGGTGATGATCACCAATAGATTTACTAATAGAAATGTATAAAAATCATAAAGAAGCTACAATATTATTCAAACAAGAATAAGATCTTATTGAAATAATATTACTATTATGATGTAGAAGAGAGAAGTGAGTACATGTAGTTGTCAATGAAAATATGATAGCATGCAACTTCAACAAGCTTCAACAATGGAAGTATGTTCAACTAAGCATAGCCAAGAGAAGGAGAGAATAAGATTTCATGAGATAGATTCTAAAGTTTCTTTTGAATGAATCTTATCAGGAAGTTGATGAGATGGATTTGGATGTTGAAGGTATTGTTTTGATAGATGAGAACTATAATATGTGACAATAGGTAGCTAGATAGGAAGCAATGTTTAAATTTGGGAAACTCACAAGACTCTAGTGTATCATGTGAACGTCTATGTGTTTTCCTAGTGTCCTAGAAAAATCACTCAAAACTTAGCACATGGCCTAAGGTCAGCAAGAAGAATTAGAATGTGATGAAGAAATTTGGAAGTGTAGTGAAGGAAAAGTCCAACAATAGGATAAAATGATCTCTAAAACATGCTAAGGTAATGAGTTCTAAAATAAGTGTAAAACATAGCATGAAATTGCAAGGGTATGCAATTTTTGACATTACAAATTTCTTTGTCATAAATAGAGAAACTCTTCTCTAAATCTTTCAACTTTATGTTCTCCATTATTAGTGCCCCTCTTTGGTGCAGTCATGGTCGGAGGGTCCAAAGAATGAACTATCCAAACCATGCAACTAGAGTAAACACAACAAAAACAACACAAGCATAGAATGCAATGGAAGATTCAAATGCTCAATATATCAGATAATTAGAATGCTTATATGTTGGAAACATGTAGGGTACAATCAAAGGACTCACAGGCCTGCTTTTTTGGTTACAACTGAAATGAAAGATATGGGGTTGAAGTGCCTCCTGGAAAGAATCTATCTTATAAATCTACTTAACTTGAGAACTAAAGAACTACTTCCTAATTCCTCTAAGAGATTTGTATATATCATCTTCAATCTCACCACAAGAGGTTACAAACTCCAATGAATGATGTAGCATGTAGAAACATGTAGGTCGGCCTACAACACATGTTATGTCTCCACAAATGAATGAAACTTGGTGCAGACCTCAAGGAAGGTCTTTCAGGTCCATATGTGTCATGTATGATGTTCCATTAGGCTTCACAAGTCACGGAAGTGCTCCACAAACCTTCTCCTCTCCACTGACTGCATGAATGCTTTGCTCTATGAAATTTGACGATCTTCTAGAAGTGATAACTTTCTATAGACATTCAAATCTCCTAAAATATGAATATAATGTAACTAACATGGCATAGAAGATAAATCCTGCTCTGTGAGCTCTAATATGATGATGCAACAAAATGCAGTAGAAAATGTTGAACTGCAACTGAAATGAAAGAAAATAAAAAAATGCAAATATTTTTTGGTTAATGCAAGATTGCTTTGCAACCTGGGCTGCTCCTACATCACTTTTAGTAACTCCAAATCTATCTCTTAAAACATCATATTTTCCAGCAAAAGGTTGTGATAATTTTGGAATGATAAATATAGGGCATGTATTATTTACCTTCTTAAGCTTATCATCTGCTTCTTATGTTGCATCCATCCATGCAACAACTCCTTTCTTCATCATCTTAGCTAAGGGTGTCTCTATCTATGAAAACCCATAACAAACCTTCTGTAGTAGATGCATAGACCAAAGAGTCATCTATAGTAGAGGATGACCCATTCAGAAAGGTCTATATCTTTTGTTGATCCACCTTCAGGCTTGAGTACTAGGGATATAGCCTAAGTATAGAAATTTTATGATAAAAAACTCACACTTAGATTTTTTATCAAAAGTGCATGCTAATCTAGATTTTTAAAGATTGATTCTAGTTTCCACATATGATTCTTCTATGTTTTTCTACATATAAAAATATCACCGAAAGATACCAAGATAATTTGTATTATCTGTCCATTGAATACCTAATTCCTTGTAGATTTAGAGGTGGGAAATGCATTAGTTAAACTTAATGGCATTGGTAAGAACTTGATGTATCCCAAGTGACATTTGATTGTCCTCTTATGCACATCCTCATCTTACATGTGGATTTAATGGTATCTTGATCTCATATCACTCTCTAAGTTGTAAACTACTCTATGTAACTTAACAATAAACTCATCAATCCTAGGAATAGGGTATATTTTAATCTTCTGGTGCAATGCTTGCTAGTTGATGTACACTCCCATGGTTTCATCTTTATTCTTCTCAAGGCCTCGTAATGAAGAAAATGGGCTAGATATAATGAGACCTATTTTAAGCAACTCCTTGATAACCTTCTCTAGTTCCTCTTTATATAAGTAGAACCCATGTAAGGAATTGCCATGAGATGCATAGATCCCAATTCCAACTCTATGATGCATTGCAATCCTCTATTTTTAATCAATCCTAAAGGCATATTATTGCACACCATGCTATGTTGATTTAGAGATGTCTGAGTATTAGAATGATGACTATGCTACTTACCAAAAATGATATGGCATGAATGTCCTCTATTACCAAGTAACTTGTTGCCCCACCATCTTGACTCTTGTAAGATGTCCTCTTAATTGTGACTGCTTTGGGAAATCCATTAGAGATACTTGTAAGCTCCACATATTTTTCTTCAGAACTAAACTTTAACTCCTTGGACTTATGATTCTCAAGCTCACTCATGGCTACATAGGATTGTCTGATTATCCAAATGCATGGAATGATGAATGTATTAGCATTAGTGATATTGAGCCCATAAAAATTTTAGCCCTCATATGCCTCTCAACATCCTCTTTAGTTATAAAACTAGGATCTCACACAAGCTTGCATAAGAAATCTTGAACTTGAGAAAACAGATCCCTATGCCATTTTCTGCCAGTTGTACCCTTCATCTTCTTATCATTGTTACAATATTTTCCATGATGACAAGAACTATGTAATGATATGGAATGAGTTTGGTAAACAACTCCTTGCTACTATTATTATCCTTATTCCTAGAGTCATAATCAAAGAGGAATTCAAAGTGTTTACTTTCTTTTGTTAATTTTGACATTTCTGTAAGATTTGCATGTTCAACACTACCTTTCTAAAAGTGAGAACCATGATGGAACAAGAATAAATTGAAGCATTTTTTTACAGATTCATGCCCCACTAAAATGGTTAACTTGTAAACCATTCTCACATGGAAATTATTCCATCCTTTTGATGTTTGAAGTATCAACATGTGTTTCTTGAACACCATTAGAAAGCATTGGAACCTCTATTTCATGTATGGAATTCTCACATTAACTTTATTAAGACGAATACCTCCCAAGTGTGTGGACTCATAAGAAATCACTAGAATATTTTTCAATTAAGAATCTTTACGTTCAACCTACAATGTTGATTCCTTTTGCTCCTTTGTACCTTGGTGTACCTTTGGTTCAATCCTTTCTTCCTTCTAGTTAGAGAATTTTCTTTGGATCATGCTTAATGATCAATTTCTCTATGGATTGTTGCAACTTAGTTTTTGGTCTTTCTTCTTTCTCTAAGAACATGATATTAGTAGGATTTTTCCTTGTCTTCAAAGTACAAAAAATATATGAAAAATATATCAACTTGAAACTCTTCACTATGCACTCTATATTTAATATTAAGAGTTATTCACTTCTCTTTTTTGCATCAACTCTTGTATGTAGTCCTATTGTCCAATTTCATTCTTAAAACTCTTTCTAGTATGTTTCTAGTGCTAGTAAAAAGTTAGTGCATCTTTCAAAGCATTGGATCTTCTTTGGTAGTTCTCAATATTTTATCAATCTCCTCTTTTTGCAACTTTTGCTCTTGAAGCTTGTTCAAATTACCATATAACTTCTCCAATCACATTATTGCATCAAGGAAATTATTTGTATTGCTTCATTTTATCTATGATTCATAGAATCATCCCATGTTTCACCACATAGGCTAGCAAGATCAAAGATCTAATACCACTAAATGACCCTTAGCTAAAATATTCATATAAATTACTCAAATATAGAACAATGTAATGAAAATAAAGCACAAACATTCACATAAATTACTTTGAAATGCCCACATAAAATAAGCAGATTTGCACATATAAAATAAAATTGGAATAGAGTATTTCATTCACACATTTCATTAAAATGATTATGTGGATCCACTACTACAAGTATTTTTTGATAGTCAAAACTACAATGATTACAAAGATATTCTAAAAATGATCAAATTATTGAAATGTCTAATTTTATTTCTATAATCCTCCAAGTTGATGTGTTGATGCAACCTCTATATGAAGTTTCCCTCTAGAAACCAAAGTGTTTTTATCCTTTGATCTCCAAATCCAAGGGGTTTCATCTTTAGATCCAATCTTTGAACACAATTGTTTAAACTAAAGTTTTGGGATTGTTGAGCCATGAAAGACAATCCCAATTAATGAAGTTGTTTATTTATATAAAAGGTTGAAGGCCTAGTGTCAACCTAAAGTTTCCCACCATTTCATCACATTTAAATTTGAGCACATTAATGGTATTCCTAGTTAGTCATAGTGATAGGTGCATTCATTCTTATGAATGGTAGGTTCCTTGAAAGTACATGCCTAAGTGTAGGCATCTAGGGAAATGTGTGCCTAGAGGATGAGTAGAAAATTCTCTCAAGGTCTAATTTTGAAAGTTTGGAAATTTGAATGCCTAAAGAAAGAAACACTATAGGGGTTTGGAGATTGGGATGTAGGGATTCTAGTATGTTAAGGGATGCAAGTGTCTATAGGCCCAAATAAGTAGAGTAGTGAGACAATGGGGATTTGGCTTTCAAGATACCTAATGTTGAAGAGAGTGGGTATTGAGATTTTTTTATTCTCAATGCAAGAAGGATCAAGGATCAGGGTTTCAACATAACCAATACCTATGGGGATCAAGGATATTGTATACTCATTACCATTAAAATGAGGGAAAGGGAAAACTAGAAGTCCATAGATGAAAAGGATTAAGAAATCAAGGGCATGGAGAATGAAGGAAAGGTATGCCAGTATGAGAAACTTTGAAATACCATACAAAATAAGAAAGTGATTTAAATAAATTAGAAAGGGAACATTATAGAATGGGTACCAAATCCTAAGTCTAATTGTTCTAAATTGCTTCAATCTCATCCTCCATATTTTAATCAATTATTATTCTTAACTACATCTTTATGGGATTAGCTTCACTAAATAAAGTAAGATATGAAATTAAATCATCATTTTGTTTATTTTGTGTTATCTCATAGATCTCATTCAAGTTTCTCATCTTTATAGGAATTACAGGTGTTGAACTAAACCTTCTTGTTTTTTTTTTTGGGGGGGGGGGTGTTGAAGAAGGTGGAGTAGGAATACTATAAACAGTAGAATTAGTACTAGAAACATGAGGTTGGTTTTATATACATTCACTTAAGTCTTTCATTTCATGTTGCTATTGATGTTATGTTTTGTTATTCAAATTCCATTCTTCTTCTTCATTAAACTTTACATCTATGATTATTATAACCTATTTTCTAATTGGATTATATAAAGTGTACGCTTTTGATTGTTCAATATATATATCATTTGTGAGCCAATTTATTTCTCTTATGATCAGGCAGATGTGCATAATTAATGCTAACAAAAACTCTCAAGTGTGATACAAAATTTTTCTTCTTACTACATGCTTACTCTAGAATATTATCTCTTACACTTTAGCAGGATGCCAATTCAATAGATACATTGACCATGCTATTTATTTGGGCCAAAAATCATGGTAAATGCTTTGATTTCAACATACTTCTAATCATTTTCATGATTGTTCATGTCTTTCTTTTACCAACACCATTTTTGTGGTTTATACCTTGTAGTAAACTACTTCTTGATTGCATTCTTTTTGTAAAATTTTAGAAATTTATTAGACATATACTCACCATCTCTATTTGTTCTCAACACTTTTATAAAATGCCTACTTTATTTTTGAACCAAAGTTTAAAGTTATTAAACATTAAACAAAAATTCTAATTTATGGTTTAAGAAGAACACCCAAGTCTTCCTATTATAATCATCAATGATAGTTATAAAATATTGTTTATTTCCAACTGAGGACATCTGAGTAGGCTCACACAAATTTGGGTACACAATTTCAAGAGGAGCTCTTGCTTTCTATGGTTAACCAATAGGGAATTCTTCCCTATATTGGTTTACAAAAATACATCCTTTACAAGCTTTGTTACCTATTTCTTTATCAAAGGTGGTCCTTTTACCATATTCTTCTTATAACTAAATTTAAACCGCTCAAGCTCAAATGTCCAAATGTTAGATGTCATAGTCATAATTGATTCTTTATAACAACTTTAAGAGCCGCATACAAATGATTTTTAATTTTCAAAATAAATTATCCTATTGTTTGTCATTGGTACTTTTGTAATATTATTACTTTCATTTCTATAACCTCTATAATAACACTCCATTCTCAACATATGCTATATAACCTTTTTCTACAAACTTCTCAATGCTAATTAAATTATTCTTTAATCCAAGGTCACCATAATACACATGGAGAATATGTTTTTCTACAATTACATTTGCTCCATTCCCAAAATAAACTCTATAACCTTTTTCTACAAACTTCTCAATGCTAATTAAATTATGTTTTAATTTGAGACCATAATACACATGGAGAATATATTATTATAAAAGCTTTGTTATTAATTTAATAGTCTCAGTAATGTTTGCAAACATATATTTAATACCACTCATATTATTACTACAAATACTATCAAAAACTAGACTTCTTATGTACTCTCTTTGGCAATATTACAAGTGATGAGTGGGGAACCTCACTTTTCATCTTTAGCTTTATATTTTTAGAGAAATTTACATTTTGGTTGTTCATATCAAATTGTTTCTTTCTACATACATGTCCATAATGTAGATTTGTTAAAACAATTGATGAGCACATGGTGATACTGAGAGGGGGGTGAATTAGTATCTAACAATCTTTTACTTTTCCAAACTCAATTAATTACATCAACTACACATATGCAAGATCTAAAAATTAAGTACATAATGAGAACATCCAATTTGTGTGAAAACCCTTTCAGCAAAAAACAATGGCACAATATTGCTTATATATATCTTATTTCTTCTTCTTGTAGACTCTAACCTACTAGAGACTCCAATTTCCACTTGATAGAATTATAGGCTCCAACCTCTATTTGATAGGCTCCAACCTATTGGAGGCTCTAATCCCCACACAAACTGAGCTCTAACCCAACAAGAGACTCCAACCTCTACTTGATAGGTTCCAACCTATTTATCCTTCAATCATTGATATAGTATGCTTCTTCAAATAATCTTCCTTTCGCAAATCTGATTACAACTCACACAATATCCTTCTTCCAAATTTGATCAATATCCACACAATAGCCTTCTTCCAAATCTGATCACAATCCACACAATAGCCTTCTCTCACAAATCTAATCACTATTTATGATTCTCTATAATGTAAGTCTTTTCTTTTCAAATCAAGTTCACACACACAAATACTTTCTTTTCACACAATTTGATCACACACTTTCTTTCCTCACAAAACTGATCTAACTCATGTAAAACTTATTTACATAAAATTGATCATAACATGGCAATATCTTTCTCATGTCCTTCATATAATTATGCATTTATACTTCATGTAATTTTCTCATATTCTCTATGTTTAATCACACATTCTTTATATTCTCTATATTTAATCACACATTCTTTCTTTTAGAACAAATCATAATTACACTTCATTTTATGCCCCTTTCTATTTTCCTTCTAATTCTACTCTTACATAGAAGATATTTCGTTCTAATTTCTTTTCTTTCTCACCACATTTAAAACTCTATATATACTTCCTTATATGTCTCTCCAACAAAGGGTTATGACTCCTCAAAAGAGGTCGGCCAGCATTCCTTTATAAGTCGCATTCTTTCATAAACAATGCTTTTCTTTTAAATTAAATCACAGTTCTTCATAACAATAGTCACTGCCCTTGTATATATTAATTGCTATCTTTTTTTGTTTTGCAATTTGTATCTCTTCACATCCTTTGTTTTAAGCTTAGTGCTTCCCTTTTGTAAACACATATTAATCGCTCCTTGTAAAACACATGTTGATCGCTGCTTTCTTTCAAGTAATAATCAAACCTCATTTAATATATGAATCACACCTTATTATCTTTTATCTTAAGCGTAGCTCTTAAAAATGTCTTTTGGTCCTCAGCAATCCATTTATATATATAACTTCCTTTTTACAAAGATGACGCTTTAACAAGGGAGTCGGCCGCCTTTTCCTTATATTTAAATTTCTGTTTGGACTCCAAGGGGGAATATGAGGTCGACCATATTGGTCTTAAATTTTATCATAGCATAATTGACAAATCCAAGATATAATTTTGCAAGTAAAAGGGGTTCGTATATATATTGGTTGTGCTTGGAAATAATATAATTGATGGGCAAGTTTAATCCCAATATCTTGATTGCGCGTGGCAATACATCTCCCATTTATATATACATCGTCTGCTAATACACGACCAATTAGTGTTTGTAGAACAAATTTATTTTGGATTGTTTCTCGATCTTGAATGAGACTTACAAAAACACCTTGGATAGTACCACAATCTGCTTTATGTACAACGATGTGTTGTACTACTTCAACAAGTCTACGTGTGAGGTATCCAACATCTGTTGTTCGTATAGAAGTATCCACAACTCCTTTATGAGCACCATAACATGAAATAATATATTCCGTTAAAGAAAATCCTTCACGAAAATTCCCTTGAATGGGTAGATCCACAATTTGTCCTTGAGGATCTAACATTAATCCTCTCATACCTACTAATTATGGCAGTTCCAAAGAAGCGTACCTCTAAATCGAAAAAAAAAAAATCATAACGATGTTTGGAAAAGAAAAGCATATTAGGCCGCAACAAAAGCATTTTCTTTAGTTAAGGGTGAGTATATTTATTCTGAGCTTGATGGGGTTAGTTTTGGTGATCCTACTATAGTTGAAAAATATGCTAGATGTGCACAATTAGGTAAAATTTTTGTGTTAGATCGTGCTACTTTGAAATCAGATGGTGTTTTTTGGAGTAGTCCAAGGGGTTGGTTTACTTTTGGGCATGCTACATTTGCTCTTCTTTTCTTCTTTGGACACATTTGGCATGGTGCTAGAACTCTATTCAGAGATGTTTTCGCTGGTATTGATCCGAATTTGGATGCTCAAGTAGAATTTGGGGCATTCCAAAAACTGGGAGATCCAACTACTAAAAGACAAGTGGTATAAGATGGTATTGCTCCACTCGTTAATTTTTATTGAGAGATTTCATCTCAATAATCAAAATCTTTTCATTCCACCTTTTTTATGGAAAATGTTGTAATTAGTACGAAAGTTATCTCTATAATTGTAAACTACGATCGAATCTATGGAAGCATTGGTTTATACATTCCTTTTGGTGTCAACCTTAGGGATCATTTTTTTCACTATTTTCTTCCGAGAATCCCCCAAAGTTCCGAATAGACAGGGAAAATAATTTTCTATTTTTCAAATCTTCTCTAATAAAAAATGACCTTCCAGATCGGGAGGGTCATTTTTTTTTCAACTAGTCCTCGTGCTCTTCAAAAGGATCTCGAATTTGTTCAGAAGGTTGTCCAAAGGCGGTGTATAGGGCATAACCAGTAAAGCTAACAAGCAAACAAGATATGGAGATAGCGACTAAGGTTGTAGTTTCCATTGGTAGGTAATCCTATGTATGTATATATACATAATAGTATACAAAGTTAATTAGATCTCAATCAATACTATTGTTTTTATGGCTACACAAACCATTGATGATACTTCAAGAACCGGACCAATACGAATTAGTGTAGGAAATTATTTAAAACCACTTAATACAGAATCTGGTAAAGTTGCTCTCGGATGGGGAACTACTCCTTTTATGGGTGTTGCAATGGCTCTATTTGCAGTATTCTTATCTATTATCTTGGAAATTTATAATTCTTCCATTTTATTAGACGAAATTCCAGTTAGTTGGGTCTAGAAAAAATAGAAAATCCCCTCAGATCCCGAGTTCATCCAAAAGAAAAAGAACTAAGGAAGGAAAGATTTTGAACAACTTTCATTTTTAGGTTATTACGTTTTGGTAGTTTGATTGTGTAATTACTTTTTTTATCTAAGGATTTTTGGAATTATGGGTGTACGACTTGTTAAAATTGATCCAAATCAGAATATGTTAAAAACAGAATTTCCTATGTAGTCCTATTGTATAATATAGAAATATAGTTTAATTCTATTTATTTAAAGTTGAATTCTATTTATTTAATTTTAATAAAGGTGGATATAGGCAACATATACGTATGTCTGTTAATAAATCACGTAGAGTACTTCATCAACTTAATGGTCGTCCTTATATGGACACACTTGCGATACTAAATTGGATGCCTTATAGAGCATGTTATCCCATATTAAAAGTACTTCGTTCTGCAGCCGCAAATGCTGATCACAATATGGGTATAGACAACAAAAATTTATTTGTCGCTATAGCTGAAGTGAATGAAGGTACTCTTTTCAAAAGATTTCGACCTAGAGCTCGGGGACGTGGTTATCCAATACAGAAACCCACTTGCCATATAACTATTGCATTGGAAGATATAAATGACAGGAGATTCTAAGATCTAAATGACTCTAAGCCTAACTTCTATGGATAAAAAAGAAGAGAAACAAAATATCCAAATAGATGGAATCATAATCCATCTATGTCGCAAGTATACTACCTACAAAAAGTACTAAAAAAAATATGTATGGGAAAAAAAATAAATCCACTTGGTTTTAGACTTGGTTTTACTCAAAACCATTGCTCCCTTTGGTTTGAAGAAAGGTATTATTCCGAAGATCTACGAGAAGATGAGAAAATATATAATTGCATTGAAAATTCTGTACAACATATCAAAGGTTCCATAAATTCTAGTTATGAAGGAATTACACGTATAGAGATTATGAAACAGACCGAATTGATTTCGGTAAACATATATATTGCATTTGTCAACTTGTTTATTGAAAAACAGGGCCAAGAAAAAAAGAAAGAAAAAGAGGAAAAAAAACAAATTAAGCAATTAAGAGAGGAAGTACAAAATATGCTTGATTCTGTAAACAAAAAACTTCTCATTTCTATACAAAAATGAATTCAAGATGAATAAATCCATTTGGATAATGAAATTCTCTATTTTTTTCATAATTATTTTCATTTATAGAACAAGAAATCTGTGCTATCTTTGTCAGATATAGCAGCTTCGATTCAATCCAGGAGCAAGTTTATTTCTTTACTTTTCATTTTAAAGAAAGAAAAGGGATCAAAGATAGAATACGAGCTTGTTTAATAGCCCTAGAATAGCTCAAGATTTTATTTAGTCCTTTGCATGGTTAAAGATGAGTGGAGTTAGAAAAATGGAAGTTTCTGAAGTGTGGAAAATGCAATGCAAAGGGCCATGATGTATAATTTGGGGAATTGACTTTTTTTTGCTAGCTAGGTTTACCTTATCCTTATGGGTGTTGGCTTAAATTCTAAGTGTACAATATAAGTTACAGATATTATATTGATGGAGGTCTTTCGGCAATATTCAATGATCGAGACAATTGGTTGAATCCGTTAAAACTATCTAATCAAAATTCATTGAGAGCTTATTTTTGCAAAGCAAATACATTTGACTTTTTAGATTACTTACACCATCCTCGTTTAAATTGTAAAAAAAGATTAGCTCCTTACATGGAAAGGATTCATATCAAAAATAAGAATGTTACATATGGACAATTATTCAATTTATCTCCCATTCATAACAATTTGTTTTCTTTGTCTATTGGTGAAATAAGAGTTGTGTACTCAGAGAAAGAAACTATCTCACTCATAAAGTCACAAGTAAATATATTATTGGATAAATATTTATGTGACCAAGCGTTAATCCAGGAGTTGCATAAATCGTCTAATTTACTTAATCAATTGATAGAAATATAGTTTAATTCTATTTATTTAAAGTTGAATTCTATTTATTTAATTATAATAAAGGTGGATATAGGCATCTGTATTTTATTTGTAAATGATAGTAAAGGAGAAATATTTATGTATGAGGTTCAATATCTAGATTTAGTACTTACAGAGAAAAGTGTTAGTCTATTTGAAAAAAACCAATATATTTTAAATGTCGATTCGGGATCGAATAAAAAAAGATCAAAAATTGGATTGAACTTTTCTTCAATGTTAAAGTAATAGGAGTCAATAGTTATTGGCCTCCGCAAAAGAAAGAAAAAAGAGGGAATATAAAAATAATAATGAAACATAGAATGCATTACAAATGTATGATTATTACACTAAAACCAGGTGATTCTATTCCACTTTTTCCAACCTTATTTTATTGAAATAAATAATAACATGACCACCCGTTCGTATAGGACTTTTACTCCAGGCACACGTGATAAATCTCTATCAAGTTTTGATGGAAAAGTCCAGTCTCATCCATAAAAGAAATTGACTTCCGGACAGCATCGTTGTGGGAAAGGTCGTAATAACAGTGGAATTATTACCATATGACATAGAGGAGGAGGCCACAAGTGTTTATATCGTCAAATTGATTTTCGACGGAGTGAGAAAAACATATTGGGAAAAATTGTAACAATAGAAAGTGACCCTAATAGAAGTGCATATATCTGTCTTGTGCACTACAGAGATGGTGAAAAGATGCCCTAGTTCGTAAAATAAACTCCAATTTCATATCTTACGATCTGGAAAGAAGTAAAAATGTCTTCATATACCAGACGTTCACTAATAAGTATTGCATCTTCAAAATTGTATCCTTCCCATGGCATATAGGCCACTAAGATGTTTTTTCCCAAAGAAAGTTCTCCGCCTACTGTAGCTGCACTGTCTGCTATAATTTGTCCCCTCTTTACATATTCACATTGGCGAACTTAGGGTTTTTGATGCATACATTGGCAGAAATAGTTCATAGTCAAAAAGTGAGCTCTTTGGGCCCTAGAGGATTGACAAGTCGAACTGCTCCTTTTCATACATGGGATATTCATCCTAGTCATTATGGACATATTTGTCTGATTATGACGTCTGAAGGAATACAAGTTGGACTTGTTGGATCATTATCTATTTATGCAACGCTTGGTCATTATGGCTCTTTACAAAGTGAAATTTTGAAATGTCTAGGTAACTCCATGGGGGTGTGCCAAGAAGTTGACATCCCAAAAGAGAATCTCACCTTCTCAACAATAAGGTTACGAATTCTTACAGATGCTAAAGAGATACTTCCTAAAAGACTTAAAATGAAATCAATCCAAGGGGTATGGCTTCAGGAAATCATTCTGCAAGATGGAGCAGATTCAGATGATTTTGCTAAGGTGAAGGAATTTCTTTTGATAGAGGATCAGTAAGGAACCTTGGGCTCTCAGAGGGGTATGTCTAGCCCAACTTTGATGGTAGAAGCTTTGATTGTGGAGACTGGTCAAATATTTAGTGATGACGAAGGTCTTGGCCTTCCGAATGACAAAGAGATGGAATCTGAGCTACTCAGTTGTTCTAATGGGGCAATACAGGTTGTATTGGTAGGGCCAATGGGTGAAGACCAGGCTACAGATGGGGAGGCTAAAAAGAACCATGTTTTGTCACCAGAAGATGTTGGGTCTGCAGAGAAGCAAACTCAGCAAGAAGAACCCCTTCGGGTGGGCTAGATAGAGGTAGATGGGGATGTTGCTCATTGCTCCTCACCTTTAAGGGAGGAGGAAGATTGGCTGAACTGGGATGAGGAAACCTCCCTGCGGGACATGGTCCAAATACCTAAAAAAGATCTAGAGAACAATGTGGAGAAAGACGCTGGCTGTAAGGATTTTTCAAATGACTTGCTACAGGATAACGAGACCTTGAGAGCCCTTCTTGACCAAGTAGTAATGAAGGTGGCAAATAATGTTATTGAGGAGATTGCTGATGAAGTCCTTTAGGAAGATTCAGGCACTAAAGAAAATATGCCATTAGGCCTTAACCAGACAAGTATGAAGAGTCCTCTAATTAAGGGGACCCCCCCTCTACCAGGAAAAGTTCCAGACAAAAGAAGTTGAAAAAGAATAGAGACCCTTCATGTGATCAAATTCTTCAGGCCAACATCAGTTCAAGCAAGAGGAGAGTGCAGTACTCTCCTAGGAAGACATGAAGATACTAACATGGAACGTTAGGGGTCTTAACGCCCCTAACAAAAGAAAACTCATTAGTTTACAAATTGATGAGGAGAAAATAGATATTATTTTATTACAGGAAACTAAACTGTCTACAGATTTGTGTGAACATATTCTTAAAAGCTAGAAAGGCTGGTCCTTTGAGATGGTGGCTGCCCGAGGAGCATCTGGTGGACTTTCTATAGGATGGAGAAATCATATTCAACCCCTGGAGGTGATAGAAAAGAACGATAACTTCCTAATAGGTAAGTTCCCCTCATGCATATATGGGACAGTTTTTTGGATTCTTAATGTCTATGCTCCAATTGATCTGTCAAAGAAAAGACATGTATGGGATAGCTTGTCAGTGTGGCTAGGACTGTTGAAATGGAATTTTTGTATTTTAGGGGGTGATTTCAATTCAATTGTAGATGAGTCTAAAAAATCAGGGGGCATTTCTCACCCGAATAGATCCCAGAAGGAGTTTAAGGAGTTTATCAATAAAAATCTTCTGATAGACTGCATTCCCAAAAATGGCAAATATACCTGGATGAATAGAAGGAAAGGCTTTTTAAACTTAGCGAAATGACTGGACAAATTCTTCTTGTCTCCCAATTGCTTCAATCTGCCATTTAGATTTGAGACAGAGATTCGACCTCTGTTGGGATCAGATCATTTCCTGGTCAGTCTTAACTTTGGAGGCAATCATTTCCCTAACAAAAAGAAATTTAGATTTCAATCAATGTGGTTTAGAGACATGTCATTCATTGAAAAAATTAAAATTTGGTGAACGCATATCCCCTTTGTGGAAGGCTCCCGTATGTTTTAGTTAGTCAGTAAATTGAAACTGCTTAGGCACAAGGTCATGGAATGGAACAAGGATCAGTTTCATAATATTTTTGCAGAAAAATCAAGAGTGTAGAAACATATGAGAGATCTAGCGGATCTCATTATCAAGGATGGCATGGACCTCTCCTCTTTTCTATGAGAGAAACAACTCAAAATAGAGCTTGAAGAGATCTTGAAAAGAGAAGAAATATACTGGAGGCAAAGATCAAAAGAATTATGGCTGAAAGAAGGAGATAGAAATACCTCCTTCTTTCATCTAGCAGCCAAGGTGCGGGAGGGCACAAATTATATCAAATCAATTCAATTGGGGAATGGCCAGATCTATAGCGAGCCAATAGAAATTCTTTCTGCAGCTCAAGTATTCTTTGGAACTCTCCTAACCAGCTCGAATCCGGAGGACACAGCTCAGAATATCTACAATTTTATTCCCAAACTAGTCAAAGAAGAACACAATAGGAATATATTGAGAGAATTTTCCTTAGAGGAAGTTAAGGCAACTATTTTCTTGCTGGCAGGAGAGAAAGCTTTGGGGCCGGATGGGTGTATGGGGGTCTTCTTCCAGAAATGTTGGGACACGGTAAGTAGAGATGTCTTTCTGGCAGTGGAAGAATCTAGGAAAAATAAGAATGTGCTTAAGGAAATGAAGTCTACTTGCATTATGCTCATCCCAAAATCTTCCTCTCCACAAACGTTTGAAGATTTTAGACCAATTTCGCTTTGCAATTTTATCTATAAAGTTATCTCGAAGGCTTTGGCTCAGTGGATATCAACTTTCTTGCTGGAGTTGATCTCAGATGAATAGGGAGGCTTCGTTCCAGGCAAAGAGACTCAGGAGGGTGCCATCTTAACACATGAAATCCTACACTCTATCACACAGGATAAAAAGACAGCTATGGTGGTCAAGTTAGACATGTCCAAGGCCTACGATAGAGTAGAATGGAGCTTTCTGATTAATATTTTACTGAAATTAGGGTTTTTGAAAGAAGTGGTCAAGTGGATTCATGCTTGTATTTCAGGCTTTCAAGTATCAGTTCTCATAAACAGTAGGGAGACGGGATCTTTTGAAACATCGAGAGGGTTGAGACAAGGGGATCCTTTATCCCCATATCTCTTCATCCTCATGACAGAGGCCTTCACTTGGTCAATAAAGGCAACCAAGAGACGATCATCTTGGAAAGGAATTAAGCTTAAAGGGATACAAGAATCCTTCACTCATGCACTATTTGCCGATGACACAATTCTTTTTGGCAATGCCTTTGTCCAAGAAGCTAGAACCATGATGAGTACAATTAATTCTTACTACTGTGCCTCGGGACAAATGGTTAATTTCAAGAAGTCCATGGTCTTCTTTCAAAATGTGCCACTTCTTCTTCAGGAAGAGATCCGTAATATCTTTAATCTAAATATTCAGATTTTACCAGGAAGCTATCTTGGTCTCCCTTTGTTCAATGGCAGATACAGAAATGATTTATGGAACAAAGTGATTAGAAATATGAATGCAAAGTTGTCCAACTGGAAAGGTCATAGATTGTCTTTCACGGGTCGAATTGTGATGATAAAGGATGTGCTTGCAGCTGTTCCAGTTTATATGATGTCAATATTCCATATACCAAAAGGCATCGCCGCTAAAATTGATGGAGCATGTAGGAAATTTCTATGGCAAGGCTTTTTACAAGAAAAGAAAATCCATTTGCTGGCCTGGGACAAAGTTTGCAAGCCAAAAGAGGTAGAAGGGACTGGAATACTTAACCTTGAAACTCAAAATCAAGCATTGGGTGCTAAGCTGGCATGGAACATGTATGCAAAGCCCAATTCTTTATGGGTAAAACTTATGAAGGCAAAGTATCTTGATTCTTTGAACAATGAAAGAATTTTTACAATGCAGAACCCTCCCAAAGCGTCAACAATCTAGAATTTCCTAACAAAAAGTAAAGACATCCTTCAACCCAATTTGACATGGATAATCCATAATGGTGAAAAGGCAGATTTCTGGCACAGTTCTTGGGGAGGGGGACTGGCTTTGGCAGAGAGGATTGAGCTTACAGAAGCTAGAATCTTTCTTCAATCTAGCTGGGGAGTTAAAGTTAAATATTACTGGACAGTGTCAAGAGTAGGTGTTTCAGGCTCAGTAGCCTAGAAGAGTCTATGAGGCTGTAATTTTCCAATGAGTCAAAAAGTGCTCCTCAGTCAATTACTAAGAGAGAAGATAGTCATTGCTTCAAATAAGGAAGATGAAGTGGCCTGGGTGGCGTCAAAATTGGGCATATGTTCAGTCAAAGATGGTTATAACTTCTGTATGCAAAAAGTAACTTCAGAGTGGCCTTCTAAGTTGTGTTGGGGAAATGTTTTACTCCCTAAAGCAGGAGCTTTTGCTTGGTGTGCACTCCACAACAAAATCCTAACAGGTGACTGAATCAAAAGGATGGGGTTGGCCTCTAATTTTCCCTGTGTGTTGTGTGGGAGAGAGGATGAATCTATAGATCATCTTCTTCTTTTATGCCCCTTTAGCAGAGAATGTTGGCTCTAGTTTTTTAGGAAGTTAAATTGGGTCAGCCCGATGTCCAAATCTTTGGTGTTAATGTTTAGAAATTAGCCTCATTCCTTTGCTAATGCTTACTTAGCCTGTCTATGGGATATAGGTCCCTCAATGATTATATGGCATATATGGTGGGAAAGAAACCTTAGAATTTTTAGGAAGGAGGCAAGCTCAGTGCTTAAAACATGTCACAAACTAGAGGTGGCGCTATCAGATCTAGTGATGACATACCTTAGATTCTCTAAAATGGGTAATTCAGTATGGACCAAATGGGATGCAGAAATTATCTTCTCTTGGTCGTTAGTCAGTAATGTATATCCAGGCAGTCTCATAGGAACTTCTAAGGCCACTTCAAAAAGAGAGCATGTAAAATGGACTCCACCCTCTCCTTCTTTTGTCAAACTAAATTTTGACGGTGCCTGCAGAGGAAACTCGGGCCCATCTGGCACAGGGTGTGTCATTAGAAATGAATATGGTTCTTTGATAGCAGCCAAATTGACTATAATACCCCTAGGCACTAACAATGAGGCAGAAGCATGGGCGTTAGTACATGGGTTACAACTGGTGGTTGATAAAGAAATTAAAAAAGTCTGGATTGAGGGTGATTCATTGATAGTGATTAATGCAATCAAAGGTAGAGGTCTAGTTAACTGGAAAATTAATTACATCCTCCAACAGGCCGATAATCTTCTTAATAGGTTAGACAATTTCCTCATCTCCCACACTTTCAGAGAAGGTAATAAGGTAGCGGCTATGCTAGCAAACATAGCCATTGATCTTGATAGCATATATGTGTTGTTTTCACCTGGCGATCAAATGGTTTCAAATTCCTTGGCTAACCTACTGTCAAATGAGACGGAAGAGGTGTTGGGAAGCAAATTGGGATGACAGTTAGCTGGATGGTTTATGTCAGGCTAGAATTCCTTGTAAAAGATATCCTGCTAAGATGTTTTCAAACGGCATATGCATGGTCATTCCTTCTAGCACGAGTGATGGATTGAATGGTAGGCATCTATCTAGGTTGTTTTTCTTGACCTAGCATCACCTCCTGCCATGAAGTGCGTCATATTAAATGAGGTTTTTTTCTTCTTGTCTAAACTTCTGATAATCGTCGTAGATGTGGGTTGCAAGTGGTCATGAGGGAGGGTGAATCGAGCTGGTTCTAGCCCTTTCAGCTTTAATGAGGATAGGTGGGGATTACGAATCTAGTTTTATCTCACGTCTCATTAAATGGAAGTGACTAGCTTTAATTGCTCGGAGTAAGTGGGGTTTTTTCTGGTGGCACAACGGATAGCTTTGCTTTGACGGGGTGGCCATACTAAGGACACGTTTGGCCTAGTTCTTGGTGGTGTGGTGCGGGTGGGTGGGTGGCTGGTTTTGTTTTCTTCACGTTTGGCCTGGCAGTGTCTTTGGGTGGTGTGTTTTCTTTGTTTCCAGAGTTCTCTTTTCAGGATGTTACATGGAGGCAGCCTCAGTGGTGTCCGTTCGGGTGACACTTTCAGTTTTCTGTTGTTTTTCTATTAGTTTTTACGTTGGTGTTGTGATGTTCACAACACGCCCCATTATGCTCCTTAGCAAAATGGGGACCCCTGCTGTTGCTTTGCTTTTTTGTTTCTGCTTGTGTTGTTTTGCTTGGTGGTAAAGGGAAAAGAGAGTCAAATTTGCAAACCTTGTAAAAAATATGGAAAAATGCAGTTGCAGTACCATTGCATAATATGGTTGGATTCCTTGTGAAAAATGAGCCAAGGTTGCTTTTTAAACCATCTTAAAATTCATCATATTTTGCAAGTTATGATCGATTTGGTAAAACGATCTATCAGGTTTTGCATGATATACAGTCAGTTGTTTGCCCTTTTGTTGGCATTCGTTTTAAATTTTGAAATATTCATAGTTAGTGGTTCCAGGTCATGGGCAATTTTGTCTGGGTTCCACTCTGTATCTCACATTCAATAGTTCAAGGGTTCGGATTCAAAACCAGAGTAATGTCATTGGCATAACAGTTGTCATCGGTGGAGTTTTGGAGTGTTCCACCGAAATGGAGTCTCTCGCCGATGACATTGTCATCGACATAACATTTTATATCGGCCAAGTTTTTCTAGCCTTCGCCGATATAAGGAGCTCTCGCCGATGAGTGATAGACGAGGAAGGGCTATCGGCAGGAGAATGGCGATCGGTGAAGTTTTAAGTAGCTTCACTGATATCGTAGGTCACACTGACGGAGGGCATCAGTGAGACGAGGGTGATCAGCGGGGATAATTTTGCCCTCGCCGATAGTATGGTCTCACGCCGATTGAACCAAATAACGAACATCGGCAACACTTACGCCGATAAAGGCCATAGGCCAGGGTAATGACATCGATAGAGGAAATCTTGGGCTCGCCGATGGGCAAGCCTCTCACCGATGGAACAAAGAAAAGGCACATCGATAGAACAAGAGCCATCGGCGGAGGAAATAAGGAGCTCACCGACAGTAGAGCTCTCGCCGATGGAACAAAACGAAGAGGTATCGGCATAGCTCTCGCCGATGACGAACGAAGGAGAGGACATCAGTAAGAAGAGGGTGGTCGGCAGAGATGATTCAGAGTTCGCCGATGGCGAATCTCTCACTGATGAAGGGGAAAAACAAGCCGACAGAGGAATAAACAAAGGATAAACAAAGCAAGGGGGCGTCGGCCAAACGAAGGTCATCGGCAGAGAGAATATAGAGCTCGCCGATAGTATAAGACATGCCAATGGGTTTTGAACAGTCTGTGTACATTTTGAACGCAGTTTCTGCTAATTTTGGACCCGATTTCCACATTTTTGTACAGTCACTTGGATTTAAATGATTATTTTAATTTCTTGCTATTTATTTGATAAATTGATACTTATTGCTTGTCTTGTCTTGCAGGCTTGCAGTTGAGGAAGCAGCTGGAACTTGATCACAGTGACCTCATGGAGGAAGAAAATTTGATCTCAGGAGCAGGAAGTAAAGATGAAGTGCGAAGAAGTCAAGGCCATTCAAGTAAAGGACAGAGTTGCAGCTGAAGGTATTACTACAACAGACAAACAGAAGTTATTGCCAAGCTGCCGGAACTTCTCAGAAGGGGTAATATTTCACCTAGATTTGACACTGCTCAGAGATATTTTGAAGATTTGGTTCACCTGTATTTATTGCTGTAACCAGGGGTTTGAACCAGGGGTTTAGTTAGTTTTTTTTGCTATAGTGAGGACAATCAGAAAGCCTTTATATTGTGCCTCTCTACACTGTAATACTTTACAACAGGGATTTTAGGAAAACAACAGGGATTTTTAGGAACATACAGCAAGTTAGCTTAGTTTAGTCTAGAAGTAGAAGAAGGAGGTCGCCTGTTTGTCTGCAGTAAGGTGCGCGTGGAATGTCTGGCTGCCTTACTGTATCTGTAAAGCTTGTAAGTTCTCTGTAGTATGATCAATGAAACTAAGAGTCATTCCTACATTGTAAATCATGTATGACTATTCGTTTCTAATACAATAGAATCTGGAGTTCTGCATCTATCTTCTGAGTGTTCTCCTGCTCTTCTTTGTGTTTTGAAATATTTTCTTTGAGAGCTTGCAATTTTAAATGTATGTTTGTGAAAATGCTCAGAACTTGCATTTAAGGTTTTTTACTGTGGATTTGATCAAATTACTGTGGTATTTACATAGTGCATAACAGAACAATTAGATCCTTCGGTAGAGTTAATGAGGTATAGATTAGATCTTTCTAACTTTTCCCAACCCATCTGAAATATTTAGCTGAAAATGTAGAAATCTAAAGGAAATTGTCTCAAATTTGAAGAAGTATGCATAACTGAGTTAAAAGTAGACAGTTTTCATAAGTATATGAAGGAGAAAGCTGCAATAATTCAAGAAAACCATCTAAAAACTTGCAGCACAGTAACACTTTTATGCAAAGGAATGAAAAGTATTGACATATCTCATGATCTTTTGCACAATCTTAGTCCAGTAAACCACCAAACAAACCTAAACTACGTAAGGCCCCTTGAACATTACAGCTTCACATTGACCAACTGAACTTGACCAACCGAACCATTGTAGACTTGGGATTAGTTGAATCTTAAATGATTCCTTCTTATCTTTCAAGTATAGTTTCAGTTCATTATATGTGAATTTTAACTTATTGTTATGATTGCATCAAAACAATCATCAACAGTTTTCTGGCGCTAGAAGGAGGGCTAGAAGGCTGTATATTGCAATCATCAACAGTTGGCTTAGTCCGGGTTTGCTTTTATTGTTACGTTTTATCTTTCTGTACTGGGCTCCGGTTAGCACTTTTGTAAATCTTTTAATATATTTTAATTTACGGGTGCTCATTCCCCTTTTTTGTTTTAAAAAAAAAATTATCTGCTACTTGGAAGTCGGTCCATATTGGACGGCCATCTTAAAGGTTCATCTTTAGTTTAAGAAAAATATATCTTCTTTCCCATATTGATATAATTATCTTCTTTTCCTTTTTTTTTATTTTGTTTAAATCTTTAATTTAAATGTAGATCTCTAAATTGAGCCTCTTAACAGTTAACTTCTTATTTACTTTATTTTCCAACGGGAATGTGTAGTGGATTAATCTTAATTCTTTGATATCATTGACAACAATCTTGTTGCTAGTCTCATCGACAACATGCAATCTCTTCATTCTTCCTTGACAACAATATTCACTTTTGATATTAACGACAATCTCTTCAACTTTTGACATCGATGACAATCTTGTCCACCTTTGACATCAATGACAACATTTCCAACAACAATGACATTGTATAAGAGATTTCGTATAGCTTTGATCTCCATTTACATGATTATGTCTACTACCTCTACCTCTTCCTACTACAAAGAATTTAGAATTGACTCTTCATCTTTCATAAAAATGCTTGATCTTCCACCTCTTGAAAAACTTTGAGCTCTACTTTTATTGTTGCTTCTTGATGAATCTCCATGGTACTCTACCATTTTACCTTTCCTTTGAATGATACTCATGTTTTGAATGCATGCTCAAGAGAGGGGCTACCTATTCTATTCAACCTTTGCTCATAAATTTGTAAAAATAACATCAATTCATCAATAAATAGCTTAGACAAATCTTGTTGTTCTTCAATAAGAACTAATATAAAGTCAAGTCAAATCTTGCATGCAAACTCTTTCAAATATTTGCAACAATTGTCTAATCATATAGTGTCTCTCCATGAGTTCTTACTTGATTAACAACATCTATTGCATGCATAAAAAATACATCTAATAACTTAGAATTTATCATTTGTAAATTCTTAAATTCTCTTAAACATTTACACTTTAACTAGTTTAATTTTATTTATATCGTAATATCTAATCTATAGACTCTCCCATACTTTCTTATACTTAATTGTTGTTGCAACTCTTAAAAATATTTGATTCATTCATTAAATCTATTTTATGAAGAACATGGTTTTTACATCTTTCTTTCTATTCTCTTTAAGAGGATCCTTTTCTACTTGTGTCAAAGTATTATATATTGTTTAGTTAGCTGGTTTAGGTATTATATATTGTTTGCTTAGATAGTTTCGGAGAACCATTCTCTTCTAAATCCCATTCATCTTGTGAACAAACTGAAGTCTTCATCTTAATATTTCAATAATTACAGTTCTTTCTAATAAACATTAAAGTTGAGCAATGCTACTACTCATACTAACCATGGTGAATCAACTAAAACTATAATAACATAATCTCATACCAATAATTTGAAAAGAATTATATGTATTTTATATTTTTAATTAGAAAACAAACCAGTATATTAATCTGAAATACATTCACAAATATATAAAGCTGCCCCTCAAAAACAAAATTGAGCACACATAAATGTATATATCTTTCATATAGAAAAAAATAAAAAAAGAGTACACTATTACTGTTACACTTACACTATATATTTCGTTTATCGCTTTTATTTTCCTCTGCTGCATATTGCACTTTTGTATATATCCAACCTATTCTAAAAGTGTCCTATTTCTTAATAATTTTAAGTTCGGTGACTCTCTCAAAACAGTCTAGACAATTCTAAAATATTAAATCCAATCGTATACGTGAGAGTCAAGATAATATTTGTATCAGGTATTCCATTGCCACATGGACAATATTTTATTATTTATATATTCTGATAGTTTTGTAGCCATGTTCTGACAATTGGAATCTCCCTGCAGCTCCCTAAATGCGAATTAGCAATGAAGGTTATGAAGGTTGTGCAATCTAATTCCATTGAATGCACAAATTCAGAGATGACACGAGATTTTCGATTTCTTTGGAAAAATTAGATTTCAGTGATTTGACGGAGCTGCCCAAGCTACCAGAAGGATTTAATCAGTTAGTGGCATTGAAAATTTTGATTTTGGATAACTGCCTGAGCAAATCTGCCAATTGCCGACTTTAAGGGTGCTGAATATGAGAGACTGCCGGTGTTTGAAGTGTCTCCCAGAATCGTTTGGACAACTGACTACTTTAACACATTTGGACTTGTGTGGCTGCCTTGAAATGGCAGAATTGCCTTCAACTTTTAGACGACTCAACTTTGACACGTTGACTATTATAGCTTAGTGTGATTCATTTTCACGGCAGGTTGTGGAATGCGTTCCTTCAATAATAAATTGCTAAATTACTTGTTATTACTCTATTTTCTAATTACTCTCTTGTCTAGGCTATTGTTTTTATTTTATTTTTTAATCTATTCGTTAAATGCAACCAGCAAAATAAAAGAATGGTATATCATTTGTAGGGGAAGATGCTGAACATAGCAAAGAACAAACCATTACAATTGTCGGGAGTTATTTAAATCAATTGAAAGGACTTTATTCTTCATTCACACAAACACACAATTTACATATGATGGTTTGCATATAAATAAAGCTTCTATCTTCAATTATCTTGTTGGGAAATATAGTTTTAGATTTGTTCACATTAATCATACAATATAAACAAAGCATTAAGCCTCATTTTCTTGTTGTAATTGGCTATAAACTCATCTCACTCATGGAGGGCCAATGACACACACTCCTCTCATAAATGCAACCTCCCTTATTTTGAAATGATATTTTTTAGCTTTGTTTTAATGTGGGATGCCTCCCCAAATTCTAACTTTCTTGGAAGCAAGAAAAAGAACATTCCACTTGGCAACAAATGTTTTTTGGGTCTCCTTTCCTAAGTGCCTCCCTCCTCGTCTATTATACGAGGACAAAAGAGAACTTTTTCTGAATTAACTACACCCTTGTTCAAAATCCCTATCATCTTTCTACGTGCCTACACATTATTCTCCCTTGTTGGGTAGTGTTCTATTCTATTGTCTCTTTCAAAACACATTGTTTTTCCATGTGTCTCGGGTTTTGTATGCTCAAAACATTTCAAATCACCTCATGTTGTTTTTCCATGTATGTTGGCTTTTGTATGCTCAAAACATTTCAAATCATCAAAATCTTGCCACAAGTGAATTTGACATCAAGAAAGATGTGTGTTTTGGTGCGAAGGAGGTAACTGAATTTGACTTTGAATATGCCTTTTAAGCAACCTCCAACTTTTATTAGCACCCTAAGATGGCCCCAACAACTACAATACACATTAAATGCCTTTCTCCTAACATCTCACTAAACATCAAAATAAAAAATTAACAATACAAACTATAAGTTATGCTTATGCTTAATCTAGATTTGTTAGATCCTAAAATTCCTTTGTATCATGTATCATAGGTTAATAAAATGTGAGCACCCACTCAATGATAAAAGTTAAGCTATTGCAGGTTGAACCCCCAAGTGGTTAATCTCAGTTAGGATCAACCATGAGGCATCTTCTACATACCTATTCTATCATTTCTCCCATGGTGTTTCATTCATATGTCTTTTAGATAGATTAAAATATGATTCAAAATCATGAATGGATGTGAAAATTTGAGGCCAAATGAATTTTAACAAGGACCAAATCCCTACCAAGTTATAATGTCAAGGAATTCCTATCAAGAGCACTATATTTTTAGAAGATATTAACTTTAGTTGCATCAACAATTTACATTTGTGATTCTTCAATCAATGTCCCTCATCAACCACTAGGAATTTTCACTTGTATTGAGGAAAAAAACTACAATTAAAAATGGCAACCTCATAAGATGTGATGACAAGAAGAAATGATGGTTTTGGATTCATTATTTTGTTTATATGTTTTCAGAACTATTTATGGTAATTCTTTGATTAATGATAAAAAAGTTCATTCATGCTTCAAACAATCTATTAAATTTATTTGCCCAATTTTAAAGGGTAGAAAACAAAGAAACTACTAGAAATGGTCCATGAAATCCCTCTTCCTTTAGATGTGAGAGCAAAGCAATAGTTTGAGAAGTATTTCCATGACAAATTTGGTCTCCATAAGGTCTATTTTCCACAACAATATCATCCACTTCACCTCTTTCATTTGGTATGATTTTACCCTTCTTCTAGTCATTAGAGATATGAGATCCATTTTCTTTTTCCACACATTCTCTTCATCTAGTAAAATATTAGATTCTTCATCAAGTTTTTCTTCCTCACAATTTGAGAGCATGGCGTCTACTGCCACTCTTGTTTTATTTTGAGCTAGATTGCTAGTATCAGTTCTTTCACTTTCCTCCCCTTCTTCCTCGAGTTGAATTTTCATTGTAACTTGGTCATACATTCCTGGTGATATCATCCATCTTCTTAAGAAAGAACTATAAATACAATTTATAGTCTAATTAAGAAGATATCCAATTTTATAAACATGAAATCATCATGCTTTGGACTTTCACTCTTGATGGGTTGTAAGTTTTTACATCATGATGTATGAAACGTACTTGATCAAGTTCTTTCTCCTCCTTAGACATTTTTACTATAATTATTAGCATGTGACCATTCTCCAACATGTTTGGCATCTCATCGTCCTAATATTTGACTTGTGATTTCTTTCAATATGCTTTTTCCTTTCTACAAAATAGAAATCAATGAACTTTTATTTTTCATTATTGATCTTCTCTCTACGGATCATTTCCATATATGGTGGCTTATGCTCCTTATTGGTAGTAGCCCTTCTAGTAGTCCCTTTTGACATAACTTCATCAAATTCTTTCAATAAATTCTTCATCTTTAGAGCTATCTTGATATTGTCACTTGTCTCAACTTACATAACCTTGGGAATCTCAACAAAATACACATTCTCATGATTGGATTCTTTTATTTAAATTATTTTCCTATTATAAGTAATGTCCTTTCCACTTCCTCTTCATTAGTTAATGGAGCAAGAATATGCTTTCTAGCATTCTTCTCTAAGGCATAAGTATTCACCCTACCATCATGAATTACTCTTCTATCAAATTGCCACAATCTCCCTAAAAGTACATGACATACATCCATGGGCATATTTGTTAGTGTAGGTTTATATTTTCATCTATTTATGTTATATAAATCTTTTCCTACACTTTATTAAGCTTACTTAGGTTGTATTAGTGAGTCATGAGGAGTGAGGTGTCTTCTACTTTCATAAGGAGACATACTATATTTAGATATTCTTGGTTTACACTTCCTATTGGTCAATCTTGCCACCTCATCCCTCTCACATCTTCTATATGTACCCCCACACCTACCTTTATTTTGCATGTGATTGTGAGATTTCTTTATGCTATTTTCCTTATTGAAATTTTGTCTCTCAAGCATTTGCATATCATTTTATTGTATCTAATCCTTACACTCGATTCTAGGTTAATCTTTGTTTTGTAGATTCTAACATGGTATCAAAACTTGAGTGATAGGAAATATCATTTTGTTTCCAATTTTTTGAGAGATCTAGAGGGTTAATCAAATTGTAAGCTTGTTTCCTTCAAACCCATTATGCTCTTCTCTTGCAACTTTGTATGACCAAGGGAATTAGAGTGGTTCAAAAGGAAAATTATTTTCTCTGGAGTTTTTAGATTCTTGGTATTTTATATTTTGGGTATTTGCAACTTTTTGATAATCTAGATAATGTTTTTAGCTATTCCATAACATCTAGGAGGCTCAATAAAGTTAATTTTGGCTCTCATTTTTTTAAAATCAAAGACCAAGATGATATTTTACCTCAAAGGGTTTCAACTTGGTCATAGGACAACAACTATTTTTGGGGGAATTTTGGAACCAAATAGACATTATCATTATGTCTAGAAAGTCCCAAAACCTTGTTTCCAAATAAAAAATTTAAGTTTTAGTGATAGGAGCATCTAAGACAAAAAAATTCTCAAGAAGGCCATAACAACCTCCCTAAACAGTGGTATGGGTTGTTTTTAAATTTTTTTTAGATCATCATTAAAAAACATAAAATAAAATAAAATAAGGCTTGTGTCTCCCTTTGCAAAGTGACTGTGACCTATATTAGGGTTGAGCAACCCATACAAGTCACTCATGTCCTTAGAACTAGACCCATGAGTCCTTAGGATTTTAGTCTCTTAGGTCATTATCAACCTAGCATAAACTGCCATTAGCCCAATACAACACCACTAGCCTCTCTCTTGTGTCACCAATATGAGACTTATGATTTGTCATCACTACTAGCTCTCTTGAAGCACTGCCATTATCATCGCTCAAGTGGCACCACACCATTGGGCCACCAATGCTTAGCCTAGTTGCCATCTATCTAGGTTGTACCAACCACCCATTATCCATTGGGATGCCACCATGATAGGGCCCCCCTCTCTATTGCACTTTTTAGTTTTATAAGAAAACTTCGAGAGGCTTTTTCTTAGCCATACAAAGACCTTTTTGGAGCTTTTTTTTAATGGGGCATAATTTCATGTACTTCATAGTACTTAGTATAATTGGTTTTCTAATTTGATGTTCCAATTTCCTAGAACTTGAGTTTTATTAGTAATTTTATTGTTTGGTCATGTTTTTTGGACCTTCTAACACTCATAAATTTCTCAAATGTACTCCTCTTTGGGCTCTTCTTTTTTTGAAAGTTGATATTTTTGAGCTCTATATAGTATTTAGTTTAATTGTTCTTATTTTATAAACATGTATTACTTTCAACATTTTGGCCACTTTTGGTCCTTGTAAAACTTTAATAAAATTGATATTTTTATTTTAACATGCACTAAAATAAAATGTTAAAGTTTATAATCTTTGGAGGGGGTCATTTCACATATAGTATCAAGGGGGTTATGTTTGTGCTTCTTGTCTTACTTCTTATCTCATTTTTTGCATCATGGATCTTAGAACTATGGTTAAAGTTCCAATACTTACATCTTACAACTATTTTGAATGGAATTCTAAATACTAATTTTGGTAAAAATTAAAGGATACCATAAATATGCAATGGGAAAAACACATGAACCTTAGAATGAAATTGATAAAGTTATATGGAAGATAAAATATGATGAGGTTGTTGGATACTTATGTCTTGTTGTGTCTCTAGATTTACTATTTCATGTTGAGTCTTTAAACACACACGTTGAAGCATGGAACACTTTGTCTAATTTGTTTGGAAAACAAGATGTAATGCATGGACATCTCTTAGAAAATGAAGTCATAAGTCTTAATCCCTACATATTTGACACAATTCAAGACTTCTTTACCCAATTCAAAAGCCTCAAAATACAATCAAAGTATTATGGGATAGAGAAATAAGACACATAGATGTATCTTTCATTTCTATCTAATTTAGGTTTTGATTAATCTATTTTTGCCTCTACTTTTTATGCTACTAAAGGTACTCTTGGTGCAACATTTAAAATGCCCAACTTTGATGACTTTGTTGTCTCTCACACCATGGAGAAATACAAACTTGAATTTAGATGGGAGCCCTTAAGTGTTCTAATTCATATGCCTTGTTATCACACCAGGATACAAAATAATAGAAGAATGCAAGCAATAAAGAGCCAAAGAAGAGACATAAGGACAAGAAATATGATCATAATGGTAAGATCCAAAAATCTTCCAGTTATCCCAAAATGGATTCATCCTCTTTAAAGGTGACATGTCTAAGAAAGAGAAATGTTCTCATTGCAAGAGACCCAAACATGATGAATGTGCAAGTGTATGAAGCAAATTGATCACCTCACTCCTCTTCTTGAAAAGAACAACATTGGGGTAATTAATTTACTTGAATAGAGTTCATCATAGGAGGAGTATTCTAAAAAACAACACTTGTTGAACAAACCAAGATACTGAGAGGGGGGGTGAATCAGTATCTAATCAATTTTCTATTTTAACAACTTCAACTTTCCAGAGCAGAATTAAACCTTAAGCATCATAGTATTAACATGAACATGAAAGATTAACACAATGCACATCAACACATAATATCAGATATACGTAGAAAACCCTAGAAGGGAAAAACCACAGTAAGGATTAACTCACAATATATGAAGCTCAAATAATAACTTTGTTTTAGGTGCTATAACACAAGGAAGCTGCTACTCCCTAAGTAACTTTGATATAGGGTCACTCCCAAGGAAGCTTCTACTCCCTGAAGACTTTGTTTTAGGGTCACTCCCAAGGAAGCTACTACTCCCTAAAGTGAGAACACACTTACAAAAGATTACAATATGACAGTCTTTCTGCTATCTGAAAACTAACATTGAAACTCACACTTTTGATGATTGCACTTCTGTCTCCACATACTTCATTCTAAGGATATGATCAGTTAGGCACACTCTATACTTGATCACTATCACAAATATGTCTTCAAGATGGATCCAGACAGCATCAATAACTTCTTCTCTTTCTCCTTCAGTCGCACATCAACAAGACATTCATTCTACTTTTATCTGCTTGTGAAGTTTTCAATCACTTTGCAATCACACCTTACCACACTCAATTTGATTCACTATTTATACATGATATAGCATTGATTACATTGCTTGTCAGCCAAATCAAACATGAAAAATACATTTACAATTCGGCCAGACATCACACAATATGAAACGTGTAGAAGATAGGTCCTAAGTGAAACCACACGCTACACTAGTAGAAGATCCAAGCCTTACGGACACCAATGCTTTCTTAACCAGGTCCAAAACATCCTTCACAACTTCAAGCACCAAGGAATTACATCCACACACTCCGCTCATTTTCAAATAGGACAGCTTTAAGGAAAACACATGAAGACTTGAAGTATAATGGTCACATCAACTTGAAAGCCTTATGCAGTACTAGAAACAAGAAAGATCTTTGTGAAACTTTTCCAGATGAGTCCACATGACTCATAAAACATCCCCAAACACTCCTTTGCCACCGCACACAAAATAATTGTGTTGCACATATTCAATCATTAACTCTGAGAACAATCTATCATCCGAAACATACTGCACCATGTTGTCATTTGAAAAATTGAGCTGCGAACCTCCAAGAACCTTGAAACTGCAAGGAAGCATGTAATACACATCTACAAACATGTCCTCAAAATTGCAAGGGCAAACATTCATTTGCAGAGGAATGTGGTGCATTCCATCAAGCCTTCATCACTAGATTACTCTACCAGAACACATGGCGGTACTCTATCATGCATAACTTTCATAGTGGAAGGACAAATAATTTGAAAACTTGGAATTATCACCTTCACTACACCTGAATACAATTCCAAAACCACATGGCCATATCTACAAATGTGGAGGAATGCAGAGCATTCCATTGTCCTACATAGACCATCTTCAAAGAAGTGACACTGTCTTCAACGAATCAATCAGTAAAATACTCTTCCGGTAATGCAATCATCATGGAACTTGAAAAAAAAAATACTATAGGCCATCACTAGCATTAGCAACACATTTTTTCATCTTTATGTTTCTGATTCCCATCTTAATATGGACTATATATTCTCCCTTCTCTTGTTGGATGGGACATGACATCCAACCGTGAACTATATCTTCTTCTCTTGCTCTTCTTCTCACTATGTCTTCTTCTCTTTCTCTTCTTCTTTTTGAATCTTCTTTCTCTTGCTCTTCTTCTCTTGTTGTATGGGGCATGATATCCAACCATGAACACCATCACATCACCATAATAGTGTTGACATCAATGACAATCTAGTGACAGTGTTGACATCAATGACAACCCTAAGAACCATATGTGTAACAACACTAAGTAGAAAGTAAAGGGAAAGGCTCATGTTTCTATTGCATCTACACCTTCTAGAAGGATTGTTGACTTAGGTGTTTTGTACTATATGGCTTAAAATTAGGATGATTTTACATCTTTAAATTCAAGTACCATGTTGCATATTCTAATGGGTGATGATACTCCATTTAAGGTTTATGGCATAGGATCTATTAATGTATGTGATGACACATTTTAGGATGTTCTCTAGGTACCATCTTTGTTAACTAATCCCTTGGCAGTCTACTAGTTCACACACATGGGCTCAGGAAAATGAGTTAAGTTCACTCTAGATTTTATGGGTATCATTGAGTTGTATAGTGGCTCCATAGTAGCACTTGGGAAGGTAGAACATTAGTCTTAGCTATATGTTTTTTAAATTTTTTTGTTGAATCTATTTCCACTACTTACTCATTTTGATGAAATAGTTTGTGGCATGAGTGGTTTGGTCATTTGAACTACTGCTACTTACAACAACTCAGCTAGTAGGGCATGGCTATAGGGTTGTCTTTTGTTCACTTTTTTTATTGGGCTTGCCAGGGATAATTCATTATTGTTAAAGATCTTAAAGAGAATTTTTACAAAAGGAAAGCATGGAGGGCTACTCAAATTCTAGATCTAGTTCATAGTGATTTGTATGGACCATTTCCTATCTATTCTTTCAACAAGGCTAGATACATTCTTAACTTCATTGATGATTTTTTTATTTACTTGGGTGTACTTTCTTTGGCAAAAGTTAGAGGTCCTAAGCACTCTTAGGGATTCAAATCACTTGTATAGAAATGATTTGGGAACATCATAAAAATCTTGTGCATTGATAATGGTGGTGAATAAGTCAACAATCATTTTTAGCAATTTTGTACTTTAGAGGGTATTGATTTGCAACATACAGTTCCATACAATCTTTAGTAGAACTACATGACATAATGTAAGAATGGATCCTTGAATCCAATGAAGAACTGTATGGTCCACTATAGATCCCTTGCGCCACAATTCTAGGCAAAAGTAGATAACTATGCTAATCATATCTAGAATCATGTTCCTCACAAACCCTTAAAAGGAGTATTCAATGTAAATATACATCACCAACCATTAAGAGAATACCCATACCTTTCTGGTGGTTGTCTATGCCTTGTAAATCTTCTAACAAGATGAGGTGGAGCTTCTTCCTCCTCTCTTAAATATTTAGAGCTTGATGAGCTCTCCTCAACTTCTTCTCTATATTTGATCTTTGATTCAAGTTTCTCAAGTGTAGAAGGAAGTTGAATCACATATTTCTGCTATTTTTTTTCTCTAGCTGCAATACAATGGAAGAAGGCTTAGTTTAGATCTAAATATCAAACTTTTGTTGTATATTATCTTTTGTGAAACAAGATCCCAAAGCTTGTATCCTTTCACACTATAATCGTAACCAATGAAGATACATTTTATGGCGTTGCTCTCCACCTTTTTTTCTTCTCCCTTGGTACATGTGCATATGTCTCACAACTAAAAACTCTAAAATATCTCGATGAAAGCTTGTGAGCCATCCATACCTCCATAGGAATTTTATCCACAAGAGTTGATATAGGAGACCTATTTAATAGGTAGCAAGCAATATCTATAGCTTCATCCCAGATTTTTTTAAAACCAACACCATTAAGCATACTCCTAACCTTCTCCCGCAATGTTCTATTCATTCTTTCTATAACTCCATTTTATTGAGGAGATTACAGAGTTGTCTTTTATCTCTAAATGCCATAATGTTTAAAGAATCTATCAAAATTATTAGAGAAATATTCACCACCATTGTCAATTCTTAAACATTTTATTTTCTTTCTAGTCTACAAATCAACTATTGCTTTAAATTCTTTGAATCTATTAAAAACTTTAGATTTATTCTTTAGAAAATAAACCCATGTCCTTTTGCTATAATCATTGTTATGTCATAAAATGTCCCCCTATGACTTTTACCTCCTAAATTTAGCTCCCGGGTCCCTTGTTTTGCATCTTGCATGTTAGATTTAACTCCCGAGACAAAATGGCCTGAAACCCATGGCAAATGGGGTGTGAGGGACATTGTTGATCTTGACCCTGCCTTATAATAGGTACTAGGGGCTTGGGTGCTCGCGCCCTAGTCCTACCCTATTTTAGGTAGGTCCCAAATTTGAATGTTGCTTATGTGACCATTAGAAGTGTCCGTTACCGACATATTAAGTTTGAATTACGAAATTTGTAGTGGGAATGCATATATAAGCATGTTTAGGACTTCATTTGTAAACTAGATGGATAAGGCAAAGTTGTGATCTTATGCTAAGGTGATTCAAGGTGTTCATTGTGCTACAAAGTAGTCTTGTGTTGTTATTGTGTTTGTCTACAGATTTGGCTTCATTATGTTGCAAGTATGTGCTAACTGGTGTTGTCATTGATGTCAACATGCTTTTATTGTCATTGGTGTCAACTGTGTCTTCTGATATTGTTGATTGTTGCTTGATTGAGTTGTCATGTTAAAGTGATTTGAATGCCTTATTGAGGAGTTGATGATGTTATCATATTGCTCTTGTTGCTGAGTTTTCAAGTGCTTTTGAGAAAATTTGCTCTCTAGAGGAAACAGTGTGTTGCAAAGTATTCTAGCTTGTAGGATACTGTCTGAGCTTTTACTCCGCATATCTTCTATGTTGAAGACCAAAGTGAGATTTCAATATTTTTTAGAGAAGTTTTTGAAGATGCTAAATCTATAATTTGGTGGTCCAAATCGTTATGCAGTAGAAGTTATGTTCACTAGTTTGAAGATTGTAATTGACAGAGTTTCTGGGTTGTGCAGAGGTGTCTAGGAGAAAGTATTTTGCTCCGCATTTTTCCGCAGAGTGGTTTCAGGTGGTGTGGTTTTGGACATATATTTATATGGTCCTTAGCTATCTTCATTCTAAAAAATTTATGATTTGGTGCTTCGGAAAGCAAGTTATTGAGTAGCAGAGCTGAGCAGTGTTGATTTTGAGCAGTCTGTGATCTATCTTCAAGTGAGATTTGTTGTCTTCAAGTGAAACTTGTTGTAGCTAGATTTGTTGGCTCCTAGGTGATTTTATGTTGTTCGTGGATGTCTCTAGATCATGTTGAAGGATTGTGCTTGGTCTGCAAGTTATGATTGTGTTCTTGGAAGCATGTGCCTAAAGATCCTAGTGTTACACCAGTTTTGGCTGACCTGGTTGTTTACACTCTTCATGGATGTACTTTGTGGATTGTGGAAGCATGTTGAAGTGTGTGAAGATGTATTTAGGTTCAAACTAAGCTATGAAATGTTCTACCTTCATTCCTTTGCTTCGCAATAATGTTTGGCTCTAGACCTAATGAGAATTGTGTATGTTTGCCGAGCTTGGAGACTGTTCCAAATGTTGTAGAATGTGTTGCCAACCTTGATGTATGGTCCAAGGTTGATGATTGATATAAATAATTGAAAAGGATTCATGTGTTTGTGTTGTGGTTGTGAAGATGCGAATGTCATGCCCACATTCCCCATGTGGTCACGACACGCAACACACGTGTCATGTCCACATTTGTCATGTGGTCATGACACAAAATATCAAAAACATTTACACGCATCCCTAGAAACCCCCTCGCACGCTTCAGTGTTTGATGGCAATACGCATAAGGCGTAAACATGTCAATCAAAGGCAGGTATTGTGAGTATCTATCGCAACCCCTACGCGATGGTAGCCTACTAAGGGGGTTTATGTGACATGAGGAGTGTCACCATTAGGGTTAGAATCGATTGGATTTGAACCCCTAGTTTCCTAGATGAGTGACGTGATTTCGACATGTGTCAAAATCAAAACCCTAATGCTAGAGCATAAAAAGATTTAAATTAACAAACTTAACCCATAAATGACTTTCTTGAAAATAATAAGATTTAAAACCCAACACCTACATTAATTTCAAATAAATCATTCAACCCCAACCTCCCAGAAAATTTTGGCAGCATAACGCCTCTAGGGCGTACAAAGGAATATATTTAAAATCTAACAGCCTACCAAGAGTTTACTAAAACTAATTAAAATTAATTAAATTAAAAAATTACGCTAGGATGATTAATTAGCTGCACTAAGGTTTTCTAAATTAGTTAACTAGGTTAAATTAAATTAATAAATAGCATCATCTTAAAGATGCTCACAATTAAAAAGTATTAAATCTAAAGTTTAGAAAAATAATCCCCTTACTACTATTAAATATAAGGAATAACATTCCCAAGATATCTAATTATTTCTCTTATTAGAACCCATACTAACATTATTTCCCAAGGCAAGATTAAAGGGTTCAAGATAAACTAAATTAATTTTCTCCACAATAGTTAAAGAGAAATAAAAGAAAGAAAGAACTTCACCCCACAAAAATATTATACCTCAAGGAATAAGTTTCACAAACAAGCTAAATGGTAAAATCAAATAATGGGCATAAAAGGGGCACATGGGCTCACGTACACCCATGTCTTCCAATTTAAAAAATTGAGTTAAAACTTCCCCCCACAAGAAAAGAATATAAAATTTATCCAAGCCCTAAAAGATTTTCCCAAATAAAATATTCCCCAAGCCCTAAACCTAAAAACTATCTTTATTCACTTCCTATCTCTTTTTGTTCATTTGTTTTGCAAGTTGGAGGCATGGCAGCCATGAAAAAACTACACAGACGTATATACTCACTGTATACTTACAAAATCCAATAACCCCATTTTTTTGTGCATATATATATATATATATATATTGCAAAAAAATGAGGGGTTGGTGGACTATATTAGAGCGCTTAACGACAGATGACAGAGAAGCCATTTTTAGACCTGAACGGCACCGCTGCATACTTCGCATCCTTCGCAAGTTGAAGTTTGAAGTAAGGAAAGGTGGGGGTGTGGGGGGGTTGTTCCCCCCCCCGCATCCCATGTATCTGTTGTAAAAAAAGAAACACAGTAGCATGACTGTCGCCGCCCTTTCACCCTAAAGCTCATCTCAAAGGATTTCACACAGCCGAAACACTGCCGTCGCTAGGGATATTTCGGCAGTCTGCCAAATAAAGCATATTTTATATATTTTTTTAATTAACACTTGCATTTATCAGGGTCAATGTTTTATATATATATATATATATATATATATATATATATATATATATATATATATATACATAGTATATTATATAAGTTATTCTACTGGAAATCATATTATTATAGAATAATTTATATAATATACTATGTATGTATATGTGTATATATATATATTGCTCTCAATCACACAGAAATTTTGGGAGAATGAAATTATAGTTATATAAATATTTGTATATTATATATATATAAGATAGGAAAGTATGTATATCTAAATATTTTCCTACTATCAATACAAACATCTTTATGCTCTGTCTCTTTTTTACTCGTTGACATAATAAAATTAAATTGATAGACATTAAATCACATCTCCTTTTGCATAGTAAAGGGAAATCTCAACTACTAGTTTTTTGAAAAGATAATAAAAGCCTCTATCATTTATTTCTGTTTTAAATAACCAGTAACTATATTCTTTTTTTTCTTTTGAGCAACAATAATTTAAAAACAACATCATATCATTTTTTTTTATAAATCAGCAACTATATTCTCCCTTTTTTTCTTGTTTACAACCATAATACAACCAGCAACTTAATATTTCATTGCAATGACTTTTATTCACATACAACATCAAACTCCTCACAGTAATAATAAAACCAACAAACATAATATATTTTTGCAACTTCAACAAGATAGAGTATAACATTAAAGAAAAATCATTTAAACAATACATGCTAGAGAGTAGTTTCTCTCTTTCCATTTGTACAAACTACACATAGGCCATTCTTGGCCATGGCTCTCAAGTAGCCACAATAACAATCAAACATAAATTTAAATGCACCTCCACCAAGCTCCAAATGCCATAAACAACCACCTGCAAGAAACTAAACAATGGAGGGACATCCCAACCACTAAAAATGCTCTCCTCCCTACCATAGACCCGCAAGTGGGTCACCCCCGAGCTTGGAAGTCAATCTTCACACGGGTTTTTCACACCACAACACAACAATGAGCAACCACACAAATCATGAAGAATGCCCATAAGATTTAACACAACACAAAACCCATAGAAATGGGTTTGAAGGGGTAGGGGAGTGGACATCACTCGACTCAAGAGGATCACTCCACAAAAATCTCAAAGTCTCAACACAAGAATAAGGCCTCAACCCCAATATGATAACTCCATGAATATATGAATCTCACCATGGCACTCATGCCAACAAAAATACTCCATGCTCCAATATCTTTCCCTCAAGGCCAGAAAAATGCCAATACCAGGAGGGTGACCTCGAGGAGGTTCACTCCTCCCCCACCCCGCACATGGATGGACACACCAAAGTTGGTAGTCTCATCCCAAAACACCCAAAAACCCCACAACAAAGAAGAAACAAACACACCAAAGCATTTCAATCACATAACCAAAATTTAACAAAGCATAAGGAATGGCTAAAATACCACGAGGCTTACCTTAAGAGCCCAACAATGGATGAAAGTTGAAGAAGAGCCCAAAATCTTCCTCCAAGCCTCTAATCCTCCCAAAATCTCTCTAACTCCCCCCAAAATCCTCCAAAGATAGAAAAAATAAAGCCAAAAACAAGAACCCCATTCCCCTCTCAAAGAGGAATTAAAAATAGGCCTCATTCCAAGGCCTTGAGGAATGAGAAGGTGACACATGTCACCTTCTCCTTCCTCATCCCATCCATTCAAACCTCACCCTCTCCACATGTGTGAAAACAAAGGTGGAGAGGTGGCATCTCACCACATGCGCTCCAAGAGGATAAGGGATGACACATGTCATCACCTTATTCTCCAAAGGGAGCCCCTTCACTCCAAGATGTGTGAGAGCATTAGAGGAAGGTTCCACACACTTGGGGATCTTGAAGACTCCTCAAGTCTTCAAGGTGGTGGAATCCCATGCCTTGGAAAGGGAGATGGGCCTTCTTTCAAGGCATGACTCATCTCCCACACTTATCTAATTTGAATTTTCGCCACTTTTATTTGACCTAAGATTAAGGTGACTAGATAGACATAACCCTAGGGTTTGGCATGCTCAAATGGGCCCTAGACCCTAGGGGTACCACCTAGGGTTAATTTTAGCCCCTAGCAAACACTTAAGGAGGTATAAATTCACATAAAATGGCCACAAAAATTAAAAGACACCAAGTAGTGTAAATTAAAAGACATATTTTACAACACATCAATTAAATAAAGTAAAAGGATGAAACTAGGCCAAATAATAAAATATAGACATTTACGAAGCATCATACAATCACACATGATCCTTGTCACTCTTGGGAATGGATTGGTCTAACATGGGAAACACATAGGTGTGAGATCAATCTCTAATTTTCTATGGCCTGGAAAATCACCTACGCACTTGAACAAATAGATTAATCCAACATATATATCATAGCTGAAGCAAGGAAATGCAAACACTCACATCATCGCATAATTCATTTAAAACATTATACAAATCACATCATAAATAAGATTCATAATTACATTTCTATATACTATCTCAGAATCAAAATCACATAGCAAATCCATATAATAATTTCACAACTAACATCTCTAATATCATCAAAGTGCATATCACATGTCTAAACATCATCAATGAATCAAAAATTAGGATATAGTCAAATCACCACATACTAAGCATAGCTAATCCAAAATAAAGGAATATAGTCTAGAGAATCTGCATATCGGGATCAACAGTCCCCAAATGCCAAAATGTCATCAACTGTAAATGTGAACTAAGAAAAATAAGGGAGAAAAATAAATAGGCCTCACATCCTCCCCCCTAAGACTAAACTTCCTTCTAGAAGTCATTAAAGAGGTGAGGATAAAGTGTTGTCAATCTCGCTACATCCTCTCATGTCACCATGACCTCATCATACCTGCCCCACTGAACCCTAACCTGGTCTATCTCTCAACCTTGAAGGCCCAGCATCTGACGAGCCAATATGCAAATTGGCTCCAAATCCAACTACCCATCCACCTCTACCTGTAGAGCACTCCAGTCCAACACATGAAATAAATTAGATATATCGTTGTAAAACAGACACATGAAATACATCGTGGATGTGCGACAGGCTAGGTGGCAAGGCTGGACAGTAGGCTACAGGTCCTATCCGTTCTAAGATCTCAAATGGCTCAATGAACCGTGGTGCGAGCTTAGAGCCCTTTCCATAATGGATTGGACTCTTATGCGGCCGTACTCTCAAGAAAACTCTATCACCAACTAAGAAGCTCCAATCTAGTCTCTTACCATCAGCATACTTCTTCTGTCGATCCTGTGCCTCCTGAAGTCTCTGTCTAATTAAGGTCACCTGTTGCTCCATATCCTACACTAGCTCTAGCTCAATAGTAACCCTGTCCTTTATATGATCCCAACTCAATGGTGTCCTACAAGGTCTGTCGTACAAGGCCTGATAAGGAGGCATACCCAATGACCTATGATGCCCATTATTGTAGGTAAACTCAACCAAATACAGATGCTCCTCCCATCTAGACTAGTGGTCCATAACGTACATGTGGAGCATATCCTCTAACACCTTATTCACCCTCTCCATCTGTCCATCTATCTCAGGGTAATAAGCAGAACTGAAGTTGAGTTGTGTGCCCAATGCCTATTGTAAAGCCCTCCAAAAGGCTGATGTGAACATTGAGTCCCTGTCAGAAATAATGCAACGAGGTACCCCATGTAGTCTCACAATGTCATCTAAGAATACTCTAGCCACTGCTGGTGCATTGTACATCGTGCGTACAAGTGAGAAATGTGCCACCTTGGTCAACTTATCAACCATCACCATGATGGCATCATGGCGACGAGATGACATAAGAAGACCAATAATGAAATCCATGGAAATGGTGTCCTATTTCCACTCACATATCTCATGAAGGTATAAAAGACCTGGTAGATGTTGATGCTCAGCCTTGACCCTCTTGTACTTAAGGCATCAAGCAACAAACTCTGTAATATCTCGTCTCATACCCGTCTAATGGTACAGTTGTCACAAGTTGGCATGCATCTTCTTCACCCCTGGGTGTGCTGCATAAGGTGCTCTGTGAGCCTCTAATAGAACCACTGCATGTAGATCACCTGCACGGGGTACATAGATGCGTTGTCGATGTCTAAGTAGCCCATCTGCCTCAAGGGAGTATCCTACAAACTTGCCCACAAGGGCCCTCTGTGACTGGATCTCCTGTTGCACCTCAAGAAACCACTCATCCTCAGGCAAATGCTATATGATGTACCCTCTCAAGTCCACACTCAAATTCAAGGTCAAGATCTCATGGCACCTCTAACTCAATGCGTCGACAAACATGTTCTCTTTCCCTTTGATGTAGTGGACATCAAAGTGGTACTCGCAAAGGAACTCCATCCAACTCCATTGGCGGGTATTTAGATTCAGCTGCGTGAATATGTACTATAGACTATGTTGATCTGAATGAAGCTCGAAATGATGACCCAGTAGAAAGTGTCTCCAACGAACAAGAGCATGAACCACTGCTGCGAGCTCTAAATCATATGTGGGGTAGTTCATCTCATGGGTCTTGAGCTTTCGTGACTCATACACGATCACTCTACCACCTTGCATAAGTATGGCTCCTAATCCCTCTAGTGATGCATCAGTACAAACCATGAAATCTGCTGCTAGATAAGGAACTACTAAAATGGGAGCACTAGTAAGACGCTCCTTGAGGACCCCAAAGGCCCTCTCGCACTACTCAATCCAAGTGAAACTCTTCCCTTTCCGCTGAAGGGAAGTGATGGAGTGTGCAATCCTGGAGAAGCCCTCTATGAATTTGCGGTAATACCCAGCTAACCCCATGAAACTCCTAACCTCTATCACACTGGTGGGTCCTAGCCAATCCCTAATAGCCCTGATCATCGATGGATCTACAGAAATACCATCGCTAGATAAGATGTGCCCCAAATACTGCACCTCTATCCTGAAAATGCACACTTCACCAAGTTGCCATAAAGATGCTACTCCCTCGAGCACTACAAAACTTGACGTAAGTGCTCCTCGTGCTCCTCCTCAATCAGCAAATAAATCAAAATATCATCAAGGAATCTAATCATGAACTGATCCAAGTAAGTACGGAACACCCCGTTCATGACTCATGAACACTGCAGGGGTGTTCGTCAAGTTGAAGGGTACCACGGTGAACTCATAGTAGCCATATCAAGTTCGAAAGGCAGTCTTATGGATGTCCGCCTCTGTGATGCGCAACTGGTGATAACTGGACTTTAGGTCTATCTTAGAGAACACTCTGGCTCCCTGCATTTGGTCGAAAAAAATCATCAATCCTAGGCAGAGGATAATGGTTCTTCACCGTCACCTTATTAAGCTGCCTATAATCCATGCACAGATGAAGAGACCCATCCTTCTTCTTCACGAAGATGACCGGTGCGCCCCAAGGTGAAATGCTAGGTCAGATGTGCCCCTTCTCGTGCAACTCCTCTAACTGCAGCTCTGTGAGCTCATGGGTAGTCATCTTGTAGGGTGCACGAGACACTGGCTCGGCACCTGGCACTAGATCAATGTCAAAGTCTACCTCTCTGCGAAGTGGCATCCCTGGTAACTCTGGTGGGAAAACATCGGCAAACTCTCTCAAGATAGGATGATCATCTAATGAAGCCTTTGGCTCATCCTTTGACCTGTCACTAATAGTAATAGCAAACATCTGACATCCCTTCCGCATGCAACGCTTAAGCTGCTGAGCGAATATCATGTGAACTGTCGTGGACTTCTAAATGCCCACTATCTCGACTATCGTGCCATCGTCTTCTAAGCAACTAATCACCTTTCAGTGATAATCTAGCTTGTCTCTATGAGCTACAAGCCAATCCATGCCTAAAACCACACCATAAAATCCCAAGGGCATAACCCTAAGGTCACATAATGTAGTGAAGGCTCCCAAAGATATCTCACAATCATGAACCAAAGCATCCACTGCCATCTTGGCCCTGTGGCCAACTCAACTTCCCACCTATCGCCCTACCTAGAGGCCACCAGCCTGCAATGCTCCACTAATGATGGAGATATAAAGGGATCAGTAGCACCAGAGTTAAATAGAATAGCAATGGGGACATCCCCAATCAAACCTGAAGTCTTGATCATTGAGGCCTGGAAGTCAACCTAGCAGTTATCAACCGCTACAAACATACAGTGGGACCTACCCACATCCCCAACTATCTACTCTGATCCTCCTGCACGAGGCTATCCCCCTTCTGTAAAGCCCTATGGGCACTCTCTAGCTAAATGACCTTCTCCACCACAAACATAACATGGTCCCCGAGCCTACACCTGTACTGACTATGTCCTACTTGACCTCTATTGCCCAAGTTGACTCATGGAACCCTATGAACCTCTAAATGACTGTTGTGATCTAGCATGCCCCATGGATGGTCCCTGTTGTTGCTAATCCCTACATGGGCCCTTCTGCTACCAACCGTGATTATGACCCCCATGTACCCTCTGCTGTGGTCTAGACCTCTGCTGATGCTGCTACTGCTGCTACTATGGAGGTTTAGGAGGTAGCGATGCAGAACTAAATCCTCCCCTCTGAGGTGGTGGTGGTGGTCAGCAAAAACCTTGCTGCTGCTGGCTACAGTCCTAAAACTAGGGTCGTGAACTCTGACCCTAACCCTGAATCTCCTCTACGATGTACACCTTCTCGACAGCCTCACTCATGGTCTAGGGGTCTGCCATGCACACTGGTCCTAATATCCCATGATTCAAACATTTGATAAATTTGTGAACCAGAAGTTTCTCATCATGGAGATACTCTATATACTATGACAGCTCAATGAACCTACTCTCATACTACGCTATAGTGGATCTTTGTTGCTGCAAGTCATGGAACTCACCAATCCAACGCTATCTATAGTGATCCGAAAGATAACACACATTAAAGTGCTCAATGAAGGTGTCCCATGTAAGAGTATCTAGTGATAGGTGGTGCTTGCACTCCTTAGTGCATGACCATGTCGCCACTACATCTCTCAAAAGATGAAATTCTACACGTGCCTTTGTGTTGCTCCCATAGGGACGCAACGCAAAGCACCTATCCAAACTAATGAGCCAAGCCTCATCCTTGGCTCCCTCTATGGTCCCTACGAAGGTGGGTGGATTCAACCTAAGTAAATCCCTAATGGGGTCCCCACAGTCTCTATGCTCTCTGAAAGGCTCATCCACCTCCTCTCATCATCCATAGTCATAAGATCTGTGGTATCCCTGCTCTATCCTCATTGCCTCCTCTTGCCACGCATGATGTGGAGGATTCTTGCTATGAGCTCTATACGTTGAACCGACCTCCTCTCATGTGGTGTCAGGTAACTCTATATGCAGATCAATATGTGGCTCCATGCATGGCTCAACATGTGCGGCTCAATACGTGGCTCCATGCACGTCTCAACACATGGCTCCACTCGTAGCTCTACACGGGGCTCAATACATGGCTCTACACGCAACTTAACACGTGGCTCTTCACATGGCACCTCTCGCGGCTCAATGTAGGGCTCAACATGTGGCTCTATACGCGGCTCGACACATGGCTCTGCTACGGATAGTGATAACCTCTCTAAGACTACTTGTAAAGCCTAAAGAATCTGTGGCCCTAAATCAGGTGTTGGTGGTGCCTGTGGTCCCTATGGTGCTGGTGGTCCCTGACCCTCGGTTGATGACTCACTATGTATCTCCACAGACGTAGTGGCATGTGAACACGCTTGCCTTGTTCTAGGAGGCATAATACAAGAACAAGGTATTTACAAATCAGATGAATTTGTAGAATATATAATGTGCCCAAACAAGCCCAGTGTTTAAACTTGGGCTCTGATACCAAATCTCATGCCCACATTCCCCATGCAGTCACGACATGCAACACACATGTCATGTCCACATTTGTCATGTGGTCATGACATGAAATATCAAAAATATTTACACACATCCCTAGAAACCCCCTCGTATGCTTCAGCATGCTAAGTGGCAATACACATAAGGCGTAAACATGTCAATCAATGGTGGGTATTGTGAGTATCTATCGTAACCCCTACGCAATGGTAGCCTACTAAGGGGGTTTATGTGACACGATGAGTGTCTCCATTAGGGTTAGAATCGATTGGATTCAAACCCCTAGTTCCCTAGATGAGCGGCGTGATTTTGACATGTGTCGAAATCAAAACCCTAATGCTAGAGCATAAAAAGATTTAAATTAAAAAACTCAACCCACAAATGACTTTCTTGAAAATAATAAGATTTAAAAACCAACACCTACATTAATTTCAAATAAATCATTCAACCTCAACCTCCCAAAAAATTTTGGCAACATAACGCCTCTAGGGCATACAAGGGAATATATTTAAAATCTAATTGCCTACCAAGAGTTTACTAAAACTAATTAAAATTGATTAAATTAAAAAATTACGCTAGGATGATTAATTAGCCGCACTAAGGTTTTCTAAATTGGTTAACTAGGTTAAATTAAATTAATAAATAGCATCATCTTAAAGATGCTCATGTCATGCCCACATTTCTCATGTAGTCATGACACGCAACACACGTGTCATGTCTATATTTTTCATGTGGTCATGACACGAAATATCAAAAAAATTCCATGCATCCCTAGAAACCCCCTCACATGCGACAGCGTGCTCGATGACAATATGCATAAGGGGTAACATGTCAATCAAATTTAGGGTAATGTGATCACATGTGCATTCCCCTATGTGATGAAGGCTGACTAAGGGTGTCAATGTGATGCGAGAAGTGTCGCCTCTAGGGTTAGGATTGAAAGATCAAAACCCTAAGTTGTCAAAATCCAAAACCTAATTCTAAAAGCATAACAAAATTAAATAACCACTTAATTGCAATCATCAAGTTTGCAGAAACGTTAAATTTTTACTCTACGCAAGGTTTAAATTTATAAGGAATGTTATCCCTGAACCCCGAAAAAATCTGGCAGCATAATGCCTCTCGGGCGTGTATAGAAATTATTAATTTACTCAAAAGCTCTCTAATCCTACTAACGTTGGTTAATTTAAAATTATTACACTAGGGAAAAATAAATTACCACACTAAGGTTCTCTGATGAAATCGACTAGGATAAATTAATTAATTAAAATCCTATTTCATTTAAAACCAACATATAATTAATTTAACTAATTCATCCTTATTAAAAATTAAGGTTGCATTCAAAATTACAAAGGTTACAATTTTAAAATGATTCTTCAAACATAAATACTATGACAGTAATTTCCCTCAAACATAAATAAAAAATTCTAAATAACCAACCCACTAGTAATATAATAATCCTCTCACTATCTAACAAATTTAATTTACAACTATACAACTATAATCAAATTAAACCCACATATAAAATTAGACTTACCCCTTTACCTAAATATCAAAGGCACACAAATTAAATAAATTAGCTAAAAAGCCCATAAGTCAAGTGGGAGGGAAAAGAATTAAATCTATTTTTAAAAACTCAAGCCCTAAAAGTCCTAATAAAAAATAGTTTCCTTATGAAATAAGGAAAAGCCCTAACCCTAAGGGTTTCCCATTTGCTTTCTTTTCTCTATTTTCTTTCCTTATTTTCTCATTTTCCCTTTTCTGTTGCAAGTTGGAAGATATGGAAGCCATGGATGAAGCTTCAGAGGTATACACAGAGTATATACCCATTCCAAACCCCTTTTTTTAAAACGTATATATTTATTTATTTATTTATTTATTTAATATCAAGATAAGTTGCAGGCTGTAATGAAGGCCGAACGGCCAAGGGAGAGATCGGTGGACTGAGCAAAGGGTACCGCTGCGGGAGGTATAAGGAGGCGTTTATATTTTTTTTGTTACATCTTAAACACGAACAATAGAGAGAGGGGGGGATGGGGAGGATACCCCACCTCCCACTCCACACATAGTGGAGTGGCAGGTGGGGTATCCGCCCCACCCTCACCCCACCCCACCCCACCCCACCATAAACTCAAAACCACAAGCAGTGGCAGTTCTATCGTCGTCCTCCCCTTTCCATTGAACCCTTAAGACTTAACAAAATCCTTCAGCAAAAAAGACGGCCGCAAGTTTCGACTGCATTAAAATTTATTTTGTTGCAATATTTCAAAATGATATATTCAATATATATATACCCTAGGAGGTATACACATATTTCTCTATTTCACCTTAATTTCTAGCAATTAAATAAATATATATACTTACATATGTTCAAAGACAAAACACAGTTTCATAGTGTATTTATATTTTCCTTTTTTTTCCAGAAACATAAGAATAATACAATATATATATGGTTTTCTTTTCTAGAGAGAAGATAATATCATTAGATATAAATATATACATATATACACAATTTTCTCAAGATGGTGAATTTCTCATAAACACAGATTTTTCTAATGGTATATATTTTTCCAACAATCACAAAAAAAATAAAATTTACATATATATACCAAAAATGTATTTGCTCAATGTCCAATTAAATCGATTTGATGAAATCATAGAAGTGGTTTTAAATAAATCATGAAATACATCCCAAGTTTTCCAATGCAAGGATAAGTGTACATTTTTTGTTTAATATAAATAAGGCAACATTGTAAATGTATTTTTTTTTGCATCAAAAGTCTTAAAATCAACAACTAAGATTTTTTTTTTTTAAACATATATAAATGAGAACTAAGAGAATGTATGTTTTAACAGCAATATATCAAGAAGATAACTATTTTTTATTCTTACAACTTTAATTTAGATTACATACAACACATAAATAAAATCATGTAACTTTACATATCAAGAGAGAAAAAGGTATTCTCTTTTAACTTGAAAACACTACTCAAAGGCCAAATTTGGCCTTGGCTCACAATAGCCAAAATGACAATGAACAACAACTATAAAATGCCCTCTCCTCCAAGCTCCAATGCTACAAAACCTACAATAACAAGTATGGGAAGGGGGAAAAGCCATGAAGTACCACTATCCACCCTACCATAGACTCACTCATGAGTCACCCTTGAGCTTGGAGGTCATCCACACACAAGGAATACTTCACTTCACTTCACAACAAAACACTCAAAACAACAAACATGAAGAACACCCATGGCTTGCACAAAACAAAACTCATAGAAATGAGTTTAGAGGGGTAGGGGAGTGGACATCACACAACTCAAGAGTGCCACTCCAAATATCTCAAACACCAATTTTAACAAGGCCTCAAGCCAACACATATATACCAAATTACACATATTTCTCCATGGCTCTCAAGCCATTCAAAATGCTCAAACTCACAACTTGCCCTCAAGGCCAAAATAACAAAACTAGGAGGTGACCTCGAGGAGGTTCACTCCTCCCCCACCCCACACATGTTGAGCATTTTCTCCAAGTGGAGAGGCTCTTACAACACCCATAAAAATCCCCACAACAACAAATGCAAAATACACACACACAAAACCATCACACTAGAAATGTAAATTACATAAGGAAAGGCATCAAGCCTTGAATCCTACCTTAAATAGCCCATAAAGAAGATAGTTGAAGAAGAGCCCTTCCAACTCCACCTCCAAGTCCTCCAAATGAGCCTCCAAAAATTTCTCTAACTCTCTCCCCAAATTCAAATAAAAATAAAAATTCCAAACAAATCAACAACCCTATCCCTCTCTTCAAGAGGGATTAAAATAGGCTCTCCTCATGAGCCTTGAGGAATGAGAAGGTGACACATGTCACCTTCTCCTTCCTCCTCACAACCACTTGCAAGCTTCATGGAATGTGGAGGTGACACATGTCACCCTCCCATTCCACCAAGTCTTGCCCCCTCCACTTGTGCTCTCTCACACATGTGGGAGAGAAAAGTAGAGCCAAAGAAGGATGTGGGTACTACAAGTGCCCCAATCATATCCTCCTATGAAGGCCCACAAAACCCCAAGGTATCCTCACCAATGTGAGAGAGCCTTAGAGTTGAGTCCTCCAAAATTTAGGGGTCTTGAAGACTCCCCCAAGCCTTGGAAAGAGGTGTAAATGAGGTTGAGTGTTTGACCCAACCTTCCACTCCTTCCCAAACTTCTATTTTCGTCACTTTACTTCAGGGTGAAGTTTAAGTGACCAAATGGGAGTTTACCTAAGGTTAGACAAAATCAAATGGTCCCTAGCCCTAGGGGTACAACCCAAGGTCACTGTTAACTCATTTTGAGCACCATAGGGTGAGTAAAATCACATAAAAATGGGTCACAAAAAATAAAACTCAAAAACAAACTCAAATAAACATTACACCTTTACAACGCCAAAATACAATCAAATATAAATGGGGTAGACCTATCCCAAACAACACACAATAATATTACGAAATTTCATCATGCATAACATAGTTGATCTTGGTTCCTCTTAGAACTAGATTGGCTTAACATGGGAATTCACAAAATATGTGGGATCATCTCTGATTATCCGTGGCTTAGTTAGAACACCTGCACACTTAAACAAAAGATTAATCCAACATATATATCATAGCTGAACCAAGGGAAACATACACTCACCCATCACATAATCATATAAAACAATCATAAAATCACATCATAATTACATTCATAATTTTGCATTTCTATAATCCATCTCAAGATAACATCGCATAATAAATCCATAACAATAATCACATAACTAGTATCTCAAATAGTATCATAATGTAAATCACATGTCAATATCCTCATCAGTGAATCGAAATCAAGATCCAGTCTCATCACAATCATGCTAAACATAATTAATCAAAACTAAAAACATATAGTCTAATAATCCTGCATAGCGGGATCAACAGTCCCTAAAAGTCTAAAATGTGTCTCCAACAATAATATAAAATGATCAAACTAAGGGGGTGAAAAGGTAGGCCTCACAACTCAATTAAAAAGTATTAAATCTAAAGTTTAGAAAAATAATCCCCTTACTACTATTAAATAAAAGGAATAACATTCCCAACATATCTAATTATTTCTCTTATTAGAAACAATACTAGCATTATTTCCCAAGGCAAGATTAAAGGGTTCAAGATAAACTAAATTAATTTTCCCCACAGTAGTTAAAGATAAATAAAAGAAAGAAAGAACTTCACCCCGCAAAATATTATACCTCAAGGGATAAGTTTCACAAACAAGCTAAATGGTAAAATCAAATAATGGGCATAAAAGGGGCACATGGGCTCACGTACACCCATGTCTTCCAATTTAAAAAATTGAGTTAAAACTTCCCCCACAAGAAAAGAATATAAAATTTATCCAAGCCCTAAAAGATTTTCCCAAATAAAATATTCCCTAAGCCCTAAACCTAAAAACTATCTTTATTCATTTCCTATCTCTTTTTGTTCATTTTTTTCAAGGTTGGAGGCATGGCCGCCATGAAAAAGCTACACAGAGGTATATACTCACTGTATACTTACTAAACAATGGAGGGACACCCAAGCCACTAAAAATGCTCTCCTCCCTACCATAGACCCGCAAGTGGGTCACCCCCCAACTTGGAAGTTGATCTTCACACAAGTTTTTCACACCACAACACAACAATGAGCAACCACACAAATCATGAAGAACACCCATAAGATTTAACATAACATAAAACCCATAGAAATGGGTTTGAAGGGGTAGGGGACTGGACATCACTAGACTCAAGAGGATCACTCCACAAAAATCCCAAAGTCTCAACACAATAATAAGGCCTCAAGCCCAAAATGATAACTCCATGAATATATGAATCTCACCATGGCACTCATGCCAACAAAAATACTCCATACTCCAATATCTTGCCCTCAAGGCCACAAAAATACTAATACTAAGAGGGTGATCTCGAGGAGGTTCATTCCTCCCCCACCCCGCACATGGATGGACACACCAAAGTTGGTAGTCTCGTCCCAAAACACCCAAAAACCCCACAACAAAGAAGAAACGAACACACCAAAGCATTTCAAGCACATAACTAAAATTTAACAAAGCATAAGGAATGGCTAAAATCCATGAGGCTTACCTTAAGAGCCCAACAATGGATGAAAGTTGAAGAAGAGCCCACAATCTTCCTTCAAGCCTCCAATCCTCCCAAAATCTCTCTAACTCCCCCCAAAATCCTCCAAAGATAGAAAAAATAAAGCCAAAAACAAGAACCCTATTCCCCTCTCAAAGAGGAATTAAAATAGGCCTCATTCCAAGGCCTTCAGGAATGAGAAGGTAACACATGTCACCTTATCATTCCTCTTCCCATCCCACTTGCAAGGGAAAAGGAATGTGAGGGTGACATTGGTCACCCTCCCATACATTCAAACCTCACCCTCTCCACATGTGTGAGAACAAAGGTGGAGAGGTGGCATCTCACCACATGGGCTCCAAGAGGATAAGGGATGACACATGTCATCACCTTATTCTCCAAAGGGAGCCCCTTCACTCCAAGATGTTCTCACACATGTGTGAGAGCATTGGAGGATGGTTCCACACACTTGGGGGTCTTGAAGACTCCCTAAGTCTTCAAGGTGGTGGAATCCCATGCCTTGGAAAGGGAGATGGGCCTTCTTTCAAGGCATGACTCATCTCCCACACTTATCTAATTTGAATTTTCGCTACTTTTATTTGACCTAAGATTAAGGTGACTAGATAGAGGTAACCCTAAGGTTTGGCATGCTCAAATGGGCCCTAGACCCTAGGGGTACCACCTAGGTTTAATTTTAGCCCCTAGGAAACACTTAAGGAGGTATAAATTCACATAAAATGGCCACAAAAATTAAAAGACACCAAGTGGTGTAAATTAAAAGACATATTTTACAACACATCAATTAAATAAAGTAAAAGGATGAAACTAGGCCAAATAATAAAATATAGACATATACGAAGCATCATACAATCACACATGATCCATGTCCCTCTTGGGAATGGATCGATCTAACACGGGAAACACATAGGTGTGAAATCGATCTCTGATTTTCCATGGCCTAGAAAATCACCTGTGCACTTGAACAAACAAATTAATCCAATATATATATATATATATATATATATATCATAGCCAAAGCAAGGAAATGCAAAGACTCATGTCATCGCATAATTCATTTAAAACATTATAGAAATCACATCATAAATAAGATTCATAATTGCATTTCTATATACTATCTCAGAATCAAAATCACATAGTAAATCCATATAATGATTTCACAACTAACATCTCTAATATCATCAAAGTGCATATCGTGCATGTCTAAACATCATCAATGAATCAAAAATCAAGATATAGTCAAATCACCACATACTAAGCATAGCTAATCCAAAATAAAGGAATATAGTCTAGAGAATCTATGTATCGGGATCAATAGTCCCCAAATGCCAAAATGTCATCAACTGTAAATGTGAACTAAGCAAAATAAGGGAGTGAAATAAATAGGCCTCACAATGAAGATGAATATGTTTGTGTTGTGAGGCAGGAAAGGTGATATGTATTGTGCTTCATTGGAACTGAACTTAGGCATGTGGTAGATGCTATCATATCATCTTATGGCAACGAGCCACCTCTTTGGTAGTGAGCCCTTTTGGTAGTGAGCCATCCCTTTTGGCAGTAAGCCCTTTTTGGCAGTGAGCCTATTGTAGTGAGCATCCTTTTGGGTAGTGAGCCTCTTTGTTATTCGATATTGATACCACTATATATTGTGAGCTAACCCTCACCGTGATTTTTCCCTTTTAGGGTTTTCCACGCAAAAATTTGGTGTTCTCTTATGCATGGTGTTGAAGAGATTAATTTTTTGTTATCTATTTTTCATGTTTAATCATCACAATAGAATTAGGGTTTATGTGAATTGATGTGGATGTAATTATGTTTGTGAAGGATTAAAAGTTTTTAATACAACTAATTCACCCCCCTCAGTTGTCTTGTGCATTCAACAATTGGTATTAGAGTGAGGGTTCCTTGGAAGAAAGCCTAATAGCTTAAGGTAGATTTGGGATGACGCACAATAAAGACATTCCTTAGTTTGATGGAACTGACTATGTCTTTTGGAAGGTACGAATGTAAAGTTATCTTATTTCTCTTGGTTATAATGTGTGGAAAATGGTTGAAAATAAATACACTATACCTAAAGATGATTCGGAGACTGCAAGTGAGATAAGGGATTATGAGACAAATGGCAAAGCTAGAAATGCCTTAATGAATGCTCTATCTATCACTAAAATGGCAAAAATTTTGGATTTGGAAATTGGTCATGAGATCTGGAAAAAATTGAAGAGTATCTATGAAGGTGATAAATCTGTTAAGAAAGCGAAGATGTAGAACTTGAAGTCAAGATATGAAACTATGCGGATGTCTGAAGATGAGAACATAACAAGCTATATGTAGAAGGTTGATGAAGTTGTCAATGGCATCAAAGGTCTTGGTGGAACTCTGACTGATGAAGAAGTTGTGAATAAAATACTCAGAACACTTCCCAAATCTTATAGTCATAAAGTGTGCCATTGAATAATTGCTAGATACAGGCAAGCCTTCAAAAGATCAATTGCTTGGTAAATTGATTGCTTTTGAGATGAGAGAATCTGGTACTACTAATGGTCCTATGATAGTTGAGGCTACTTTCAAAGCTAAATTAGAAAAGGTTGTTAGATCAAATAAGTATGTTGTGGAATCAGATGAGGAAGACATTGATGAGATTGAGGCAAACTTTGTAAACATAATGAAAAGGGAACTGGAAAGTTCAGAGGTAAGTTACCTTTCAAATGTTTTAGTTGTGGTAAGATTGGCCATTATGCTTCAAGATGTCCTAATAGAACTTTGAAGATCAATAAAAGAGATGGTAGAGGTAAGATGATAAAGAAAAGTTACTATGTTAAAGATGATGAAGGTGTAACTAATGATGAATCTGATTTTGAAGATGGTAATGCTTGTTTATTGCTATAAAAGAACTTGTTTCTGCTAACCTTGCAAGTTGTGTGAAGGAAGGAAGTTCAGAAGAAGAGAAAGAGATGTCTACATTTCATGATAGAAAAGAAAAGGATGAATGGTTCATTGACAATGGATGTTCAAATCACATGATAGGTGACAAGAGTAAGTTTGTCAAATTGGAAAAGTGTGATGAAGGACTAGTTAGATTTGGTGATAATGCAGCTGGTAAGATTTGTGGAAAAGGGTCAATTACTTTTGATGTCAAGCATAATATAGATGATGTTCTTTATGTCAAAGTCTTAAAGCATAATCTTCTAAGTGTTGGACAGATGTGTAACAAAGGATACAATCTAATGTTTAAGAAAAATCGATGTGAGATAACGAAAAGCTCTGGAACAATAATTGATGCTGGTAAGAAGACTCATGGTATTATTTATCATTTGGAAGGTACTGACAATTGTTGTATGTTGGCTCAAACAAGTGAAAGTTGGTTATGGCATAGGAGAATGTGTCATATTAACTTTGATAAGCTGGTGAGAATAAGCTCAGCTCAAGTTGTAAGAGACCTACCTAAGATTGTGAAGCCTGCTAATGCTATTTGCAAAGAATGTCAATTTGGGATGCAAACAAAGACAAGTTTCAAGAGTAAAGAACAAACTTCTACCAGCCTATTGGAGTTGGTGCATACAAACTTATGTGATCCTACAAGAATAAGAAGTCTACAAGGTGATAGGTACTTCATGCTACTTATTAATGATTATTCAAGAATGACTTGGGTTACTTTTCTTAGAGAAAAATCAGAAGCCCTAGACAAATTCAAGGCATTTAAAGCAATGGTTGAAAATGAAATTAATTTGAGGATCAAGTGTCTAAGGTCAGATAGAGGTGGTGAGTTTACTTCAAATGAATTAAATGTTTTTTGTGAAGAACATGGGATAAAGAGACAATTATCTGCCCCTAGAACTCCTCAGCAGAATGGAGTAGTTGAAAGGAAGAAGAGAATAGTTCAGGAAGTTGCTAGAACAATGATCAAAGAAGCTGACCTTTTAGAAGTATATTGGAAAGAAGATATTCATACTATTGTCTACATTCAAAACAAAGTACAAGTCAAAGTGGTGCAGGAGCACCTACCTGACAGCTGGCCTCCATGAGGCAGTTAGTTTGTTATAGGTCTTGTTAATGTTTCCAAGAAGGTCTGATAAGACCAATGCATGTAATAAGGTTTCCAAGAAGGTCTGATAAGACCAATGCATGTAATAAGGTCATGTTGACCAGACTTTACTATTTTTAGGTAGTTTGTTATGACAGCTATTATGCTGTATGTCTGGTTGGATCTCCCAGCCGCTTGGAGAGATTTCCCAGCCGCTTGGAGTCGGGTCGGTAGTACTCACAAGAGATCCTATTTATGCATGAGGATCGGTTGGTTTTAGAGATATAGATACAGATTGAGCAGTATTGCAGATCATCGATCAGACTTTGCAGAGAGTGAGGCAGAGGGAGAGACTGAATATTGTATTTGCATCTTTTGTAATCAATAAAGAGATACTGTTTGTGTTCATTCTCTGTTGAATTCCATTGTTTAATCGTGTGGCTGTTCTGGTGGTTTCATGGATTCGCTGATCCATTCCACCAGTTGATTCGTCGAATCGGTGGAATGGCTATGTACAGTAGTTTAGGATTTAGTCTACATTTTGTGTTTGTTATACAGGATCACAATCAAGAGGTGTTGAGAACCCTAGCATGGGTATGTGCTAGGTCGTGCTGGTAGTTCGAGTCTGGAAAGTTGTCCAAGAAGCGGATCGGGTCACCCCAGGAGGTTCGGCGGATTGAAAATTCGCTACGGTTGGAAAATCCATCGCAACGGCATCATCAGGATATTTCTGTGTATATCCTGCAGTTACTTCGGGCATCATCTGAGTAGATGGAGGTGAGCATGATGCAATCGATTGCATAAAGTGAATGTGCATTGGGGTGATCATCATCAGGTGTTGCCAAGGAGGAGTATATCGGCATAAGGTAGAAGATCGGGTTGATAAAACCATCACGGGCCGATAATGTTAAGTTTGGCTGACAGCAGGATATTGGAGGAGCTGCATGTGACGTCATCGTCATCAGGATATCGGGGTGACGTAAGCATCGAAGGAAAGGTGCGTGAAGTGTCGTCATCAGGATATATGGAGGGAACCGGATATTTTATATCCTACTGATGAACATGATGTTGAACATCATGATGCTGCAGATAGAGGTTGGCGGTAAGATGAACAGTGAACATCAGGAGGATGTTTGCGCTTGCCGAATGTGATGATGCTGCCAATAGACGAATATGATAATGCTGCTGACAGGCGAAGGGTTGAAGGTTTGTCTGCAGGAGGATATCGGTCGGCAGAGAAAATATGATGATGCTGACAGTGTTAAGGGAAATATGATGATGATGATGAAGGGTTGCGGACATACATGCTATATGTCAAGGTTTTAGTGTGGATGCCTCTGCATCATAGTGGTATCAGAGCTCAGCAAAAGGTCTGGGCTGTTGTGTGTTGATTCTGTCACCGAAAGGGCAGAGGTAGAGTTGATTCTGTCACTGAAGGACAGAGGTAGAGGAGTGAGAGGTTGACAAAATGCCTCCGAAAGGTAATGGTACTGCAAGGGAGTTGCAGGAGATGAAGGAAAAACATGCCAGAGAGATGAGGAAGATGAAGGAGCTTGCTGAAGCACTTCAAGCCAGGCTTGTAGCCTTGGAGAAGAACAAAAAGAGGGAAGTGGAAGACAGTGAGTCTGAAGAAGATGAAGATGCTGTTGAAGAGTATGAAGAGGTAGCTGAAGATCTGGATGCTGAAGACCAGAGATTTGCAAAACTGTTAAAGGCAGTGCAGAGTGATAAACCTAAAGTAAAGGTTGATGTTTCCAAGTATAATGGAAGTATGAATGAAGATGAGTTACTGGATTGGATTGCTGCACTTGATAATCACTTTGAATGTGAAGATGTTGCTGAGGATCAGAAGGTAAAGATTGCAAAGACCAAGTTAGGAGGTCATGCTTTGGTATGGTGGGATTATGTACAATCCGAGAGAAGGAAACAAGGGAAGTCAAAGATCACTTCATGGGATAAGATGGTAGCAAGGATCAAAGGTAAATTCTTGCCTAAGGATTATGAAATTCAGATGTTTAAGAAGCTGCAATTTTTAAGGCAGAAGGAAATGGATGTGAAGGCATATACTGAGGAGTTTTATAAGTTGAGTATGAGATTTGGTCATCATGAGAATGAGGTAGAAAAGGTGGCTAGGTACTTGGCTGGTTTGAGATTGAACATACAGGATGAGTTAGTTTTAGCTAACCCTAAGAGTGTGGAGGATTGTTACCAAATGGCAATCAGGATTGAAGAAAAGATGAATAGGAGACAAGATAAGTCCATGAGAGGAAGAGGCAGCAATATGAGGGGAAGAGGAGCAGCCCCTACAACAAGGCAAACCAATGAGGGTCAAGAAGACACTGGTAAAGGACAGGGACAGTCTGATTTCAGAGGTGGATGGAAAGGTAATAGAGGCAGATTTGGAAGTGGTAGAGGTTCTACTACATTTTCAGGAAAGTGTTACACCTGTGGTGAGTTTGGTCATCCATTTTTCAAATGTCCAGAAAACAAAGGTTCATCATCCAGAGATGATAGAACGAATGACAAGGGAGTACAACTTGTGCAAGAAGAGAAAGTAGAGCAAAGTGTGCAAAGTTTAAACACTTATCAAGATAGAGTTCCTGACAATTATGGATATCCTGAGGAGGGAGAAGCATTGATGCTAAGGAGAACTAGTTTGCAGGCATCAAAGGATATGATTCAAAGAAGAGCTCTTTTCAAGACCACATGCAAGAGCAAAGGTAAGGTATGTAAGGTTGTCATTGATACTGGTTCAACAGACAACATGGTATCTCAGGAAATGGTGGATAAACTGCATTTGGAAAGGATTCCACATCAACACCCTTACAAGGCATCTTGGGTGAGTGATAGTCAATCACTTTTTGTATATGAACAAGCATATGTTGATTTTCAGATTGGAGCATATCATGATAGAGTTTTGTGTGACATTTTGCCAATGGAATGTTGTCACCTACTGTTGGGTAGACCATGGCAATTTGATAGGAGGGTACTGTATGATGGGTATGCTAATACCTACACCATCAAGAAAGATGGGAAAACTATTATGTTGATGCCATTGCAGGAAGATGCTGCAGCACGGGGGGCAACCAAAATCATTTTAGTGGGAAAGAAGGAGTTTGTGCATATGCCTAGAGCAGCAGGCATAAAGGCAGTTGAGGACACTGCAGGGAAAGAAGTTGTTAAGGACAACAGGTTGAAGAAAGTTTTAGTTTTGACTGACAGAGGTCAGCAGCAGGTTCAGAAACAGGTTTGCAAACAGCAACCAGTTGAGAGGAATGACAAGGATGTTGTCATAGTTGGGACTATTGTTTGTCCTATAAAGGTTGAAAGAAAGACAGAGTTGAACATTACAGAAGTTCAAGAGGCAGTTCAGACAGAGGTTCTGGTCAGACAACCTGACAAACACAAGGTATGTGAGAGAAGGGCCTACATTGACAGGCATGAGGGTTTACTTGCAAGAAAGCAAGTTATAGTTCAGAAGTCTTGGAGCAGCCGAGAGCCAGCAGAGGACAAAGCTGGAACAGGTCAGAACACTGACATGACAAAGTGTAAAGGTGGAGGACTTCCACATCCTAACTCATGGGACATGAGTTCTTTTCTGTTGGGGAGTATGGTGCAGGAGCACCTACCTGACAGCTGGCCTCCATGAGGAAGTTAGTTTGTTATAGGTCTTGTTAATGTTTCCAAGAAGGTCTGATAAGACCAATGCATGTAATAAGGTCATGTTGACCAGACTTTACTATTTTTAGGTAGTTTGTTATGACAGCTATTATGCTGTATGTTCGGTTGGATCTCCCAGCCGCCTGGAGAGATTTCCCAGCCGCTTGGAGTCGGGTCGGTAGTACTCGCAAGAGATCCTATTTATGCATGAGGATCGGTTGGTTTTAGAGATATAGATACAGATTGAGCAGTATTGCAGATCATCGATCAGACTTTGCAGAGAGTGAGGCAGAGGGAGAGACTGAATATTGTATTTGCATCTTTTGTAATCAATAAAGAGATCCTGTTTGTGTTCATTCTCTGTTGAATTCCATTGTTTAATCGTGTGGCTATTCTGGTGGTTTCATGGATTCGCTGATCCATTCCATCGGTTGATTCGTCGAATCGGTGGAATGGCTATGTACAGTAGTTTAGGATTTAGTCTGCATTTTGTGTTTGTTTGCATGTATGTTTGCATGATCGCAATCAAGAGGTGTTGAGAACCCTAGCATGGGTATGTGCTAGGTCATGCTGGTAGTTTGAGTCTGGAAAGTTGTCCAGGAAGCGGATCGGGTCACCCCAGGAGGTTCGGCGGATTGAAAATTCGCTACGGTTGGAAAATCCATCGCAATGGCATCATCAGGATATTTCTGTGTATATCCTGCAGTTACTTCGGGCATCATCCGAGTAGATGGAGGTGAGCATGATGCAATCGATTGTATAAAGTGAATGTGCATTGGGGTGATCATCATCAGGTGTTGCCAAGGAGGAGTATATCGGCATAAGGTAGAAGATCAGGTTGATAAAACCATCGCGGGCCGATAATGTTAAGTTTGGCCGACAGCAGGATATTGGAGGAGCTGCATGTGACGTCATCGTCATCAGGATAATCGTCATCAGGATATCGGGGTGACGTAAGCATCGAAGGAAAGGTGCGTGAAGTGTCGTCATCAGGATATATGGAGGGAACCGGATATTTTATATCCTACTGATGAACATGATGTTGAACATCATGATGCTGCAGATAGAGGTTGGCGGTAAGATGAACAGTGAACATCAGGAGGATGTTTGCGCTTGCCGAATGTGATGATGCTGCCGATAGATGAATATGATGATGCTGCTGACAGGCGAAGGGTCGAAGGTTTGTCTGCAGGAGGATATGGTCGGCAGAGAAAATATGATGATGCTGACAGTGTTAAGGGAAATATGATGATGATGATGAAGGGTTGCGGACATACATGCTGTATGTCAAGGTTTTAGTGTGGATGCCTCTGCATCACAAAGCAAATGGAACAAAGACACCTTATGAGCTATGGTATGGAAGAACTCCTACTATCAAGTATTTTAAAGTTTTTGGAAGCAAATGCTATATCAGAAGAGATGAAGAGTTGGGAAAGTTTGATGCTAGATGTGATGAAGGCATATTCCTTAGGTACTCTACTAAGAGCAAAGCTTACCAGTGTTACAACAAAAGGTTGAGGAAGATTATTGAAAGTGAAAATATAAAGGTAGATGAAGATATTCAGAAAATCTCGGAGCCTGATGGATATGAGTCAGATGAGTCTGCTGATACAGAAATAGTTGAAGAAGACAAAGACAAAGAAGTTTAGATTGGTGAAGAAGAAGCTCTAGAAAGAGTTCCTAAAACCCCCAAGTATGTGCAAAAGAATCACTCAGAGGATCAAATCATTGGTGACAAAAACAAAGGAGTTCTAACAAGAAGAAGAGTTGCAGAAGAACAAGTAAATCTATGTTTGCTTTCAAAGATTGAACCTAAGACAGTCACTGAAGCATGTAAAGATGAACATTGGGTCAAGACAATGGAAGAAGAATTGATGCAAATTGAAAAGAACAAGACTTGGGAATTTGTCCCTAGGCCTGCAAATAAGAATGTGATTGGAATAAAGTGGGTTTTTAGGAATAAGTTGAATGAGAATGGAGAAGTGGTAAGAAACAAAGCCAGGCTTGTATGCAAAGGCTACTCACAAGTGGAAGGAATGGACTATGAGGAAACTTTTTCTCTAGTGGCAAGAATGGAGGCTATCGGATTGTTTTTGGCTTATGTAGCACATAAGGACTTCAAAGTGTATCAAATGGATGTAAAGTCTACTTTTCTAAATGGTGAGTTGGAAGAAGAAGTATATATAGAGCAACTAGATGGATTCCAGTTATTAGACAAACCAAGCATGGTATACAAATTAAAGAAGGAATTGTATGGACTAAAGCAAGCTCCCAACTCACTTGGTATGCTAGGCTAGACAAACATTTGTTGCAGCAGGGATTCAATAAAGGGTCTGCAGACAGTAATTTGTACATCAAGGTAAGCAAAGATCAAATCCTAATTATTGAGGTCTATGTAGATGATATAATCTTTGGTGGAAATGAAGGTATGTGTAAGAACTTTGTTGATGAGATGCAAAAATAATTTAAGATGTCAATGTGTGGTGAGATGAATTTCTTTCTTGGGCTGCAAATTAATCAGACAGATAAGGGCATTTTCATTTCATAAACTAAGTATGTCAAGGAGTTATTAAAAAAGTTTGGAATGGAAGAATCTAAACTTGTTTGTACTCCCATGACAACTAGTTGCAAGTTGAGAAAAAATGATGAATCGCTTAAGGCGAATCAAAGAAAATATAGATCAATGATTGGAGGACTGCTATACCTAACTGCTACCAAACCAGATATCATGCATGCGGTCTATTTTGTGGCTAGATTTCAAGGTGATCCTAGAGAGTCAAATGTCATGGAAGTAAAGAGGATATTAAAGTATTTCAAGGGCACTCCTGAATGTGGCTTGTGGTATCCTAAGAACAATGACTTAACCCTAAGTGCCTACACAAATGCAGATTGTTACCCCTCCTTTTATGAACTAGATGCATAAGGAAGTACATCAGGCCAGTGTGATTTAGGATTCACTCTTTTTCTGGACTGATGATGGAGGCTACCTCTCGGGGGGAGCAAGTAGAGCCATTGAAGAATGTTGCAATTAGGGGGGGTAAGATTTGGTATAGAGTGGATAAGAGAAGTTGAGATCAGTGCAAGTATGTGCAGTATCTTAGTTAGGGGGAGAGAGATTGAAAAAGATGTGCCACCCTTTGCCATTGATGTCAAAGGGGGAGAGAGTTCATGTGAAAAACAAAGGGAGAGTAAGATGTATAAAATAAAGGGGGAGAATAAGATTAGTGTAGAATTGTGTCATGATGGTTTTTCACATCATATGTTTCCATCAATGACAAAGGGGGAGATTGTTGCAAGTATGTGCTAACTGGTGTTGTCATTGATGTCAACATGCTTCTGTTATCATTGGTGTCAACTATGCCTTCTAATATTATTGATTGTTGCTTGATTGATTTGTCATGTTAAAGTGATATGAATGCCTTATTGAGGAGTTGATAATGTTAGTGTATTGCTCTTGTTTCAAAGTTTCCAAGTGCTTTTTGAGAAAATTTGCTCTCCAAAGGAAACAGTGTGTTGCAGAATATTCTAGCTTGCAGGATACTGTCTGAGCTTTTGCTCTGTATTTCTTATGTGTTGAAGATCAGAATGTGAGATTTGGATATGTTTTAGAGAAGTGTTTGAAGATTCTAAATCTAGAATTTGGTTGTTTGGATCATTGTGCAGTAGAAGTTATGTTCACCAGTTTGAAGATTGTAATTGATAGAGTTTCTGGGTTGTGCAGATGTGTCTAGGAGAAAGTATTTTGCTCCGCGTTTCTCCATAGAGTGGTTTTAGGTACAGTTCTAGACATATATTTATAAGGTCCTTATCTATCTTCATTCCAAAGGATTTGTGATTTGGTTCTCTAGAAAGCAAGTTATTGAGTAGCAAATCTTAGCAATGTTGATTGTGAGCAGTCTGTGATCTGTCTTCAAGTGAGATTTGTTGTCTTCAAGTGAAACTTGTTCTAGCTAGATTTGTTGGCTCTCGGGTGATTTTATGTTGTTTGTGGATGTCTCCATATCATGTTGAAGGCTTGTTCTTGGTCTATAAGTTATGATTGTGTTCTTGGAAGCGTGTGCATAAAGATCCTAGTGTTAACACTAGTTTTGGTTGACCTGGTTGTTTACACTCTTTGTGGATGTGCTTTATGGATTGTGGAAGCATGTTGAAGTGTGTGAAGATGTATTTAGGTTCAAACTAAGATATGAAATGTTCTACCTTCATTCCTTTGCTTTGCAAGAATGTTTGGGTCCAAACCTAATGTGAATTATGTATGTTTTCTGACCTTGGAGATTGTTCCAAAGGTTGTAGAATGTGTTTCTAACCTTGATGTATGTTCCAGGGTTGATGATTGATATAAATAAGTGAAAAAGATTCATGTGTTTGTGTTGTCTTGGTGAAGATACAAAGATGAAGATGTTTGTGTTGTGAGGCAACAAAGGTGATTGTATTGTGCTTCATTGGAACTGAACTCAGGCATGTGGTAGATGCTATCATATCAATTCATGGCAATGAGCCACCTCTTTAGTAGTGAGCCCTTTTGGCAGTGAGCCACTCCTTTTGGCAGTGAGCCCTTTTTGGTAGTGAGCCTATTGCAGTGAGCATCCTTTTGGGCAGTGAGCCTCTTTGTTTTTTGGTATTGATACTACTATGTATTTTGAGCTAATCCTCACCGTGGTTTTTCCCTATTGGGGTTTTCCACATAAAAATTTGGTGTTCTCTTGTCCATGGTGTTGATGAGATTAAGTTTATGTTATCTTTTTTTCATGTTTAATCATCATAACAGAATTAGGGTTTATGTGAATTAATGTGGATGTAATTATGTTTGTGAAGGCTTAAAAGTTTTTTATGCAACTGATTCACCCTCCCCCCTCTTAGTTGTCTTGTGCATTCAACACATCAATCCATCTCCTCATGGCATTAAAGAGCTTCATTCCTCCATGAGAGATACACCTCTGAGGTGATATCTATTTGTGTTTGAATCAATCATTTATCAATTTTTTTGCCTCTATCCTGCAAGGATGTGTACTCTTTATCTGACAACCGTGTTTGGAAGACTTGAATGTCCTTTTGAGGCTTGATGAGGCAAGCTCCTAAACACCACAACCCCCAACCACACTCCTTGTGACTACAAGTTATAGGTATAAAATTTTGCAAGGTGCAGTTGTAGAGGAGGGTTGCAGAAGATAAAGATTCTGGATCTGACAGAAAGGAGTTTGGTGCACTATCAGGGCTTGGACGCTAGTCCTTCTGCCCTTCAAGGTTACAGTTCAGTAGAAATCTCTGGAATAGTGATAATCAGCATTAGAAGAAGTCTCGACACCCCCAAGAAGGTCCTACCTTGGGCTTGGGTGCTAGTCACATTACCCTTCGTGTCTTCAGAGCTAGAAACCCATAAAACAAAGATCATTAGTTCCTGAAGGAGTCCAGGAGCCTTTGAAGAAAACACTACATTGGGCTTGGGCACAAGTCACATTGCCCCTGACTGTTTAGATTCCTAAACTTTGAAAAATGGTCAGTAACTAATCTCTGTTTACCATCTATTTGTGCGAGCATTTGTCGTAATTCATTTGTTTCCTTACGATTTTGCATAATTAGGGTTTTGAGCATAATTGAGCATTAAATTAATACATTAATCAACAACTTCTAAATTTCCCTATCATTCCAAGTGACAACCAACCTGTAGGTGAATCCTCTTGCAAAATTTGTGATTCATCTCAGTTAAATGTCCTTGAAGGTGTGTAGTGAAAGGAGGATCTAATTATCATTCTGAATCCCACTTTTTCTACATAACATTTTGGTGAACCCATGTTTTATTTGAATTTTACACCTTTTTGAGTGTTGTACTTCAGATTTACATTCATTTAATTCATCATTTTCATATTGCATTTGAAAATCTTCAAAAAATTTGAAAATTTTGAAAAAAAATTAGCATCCTAGGCTTTCATTAGGGCATAGTTTGCATAAATTTCATTGCATTTCATCTAATATCTGATTTTTACATTAGATATGATATAAATTATAGTATTACATCATTACATAATCATTTGCATTGCATTTTCATGCTTAAATTGTTTAAATTTTCTTGAAATTATGCACTTTTCATATAACCTAATCTTTGCAATATCTAGGGTTTGTAGTTAAAATCTTGTTTCATATTTTACTACTCATCTTTGGCACTCATTCAAATCTAATTTTTTGTTATAGTGTCTCATTCTTGTGTGTCTTTGCATTTACATCTCAAAATTTTGCATTTACACAGACAAATTCAACAAAAACTAGCATATTCACCCATCTTTCCTTAAAATTGCACTTGCATTGAGCATTGTAGGATTTTGACATCATTTTCAGATCTGATCTGAGATATTTCATATCATAAATCTGATTAGAATTCATTCATACATCATTTTGCATATTTTCATGCCTTAATTTCACAACTAGGGTTTAAAATCCTTGCATTTTCACTAGATTTTGACTCATCCTTCATCTAGATTGTTAGGGTTAGTCGGTATATGATATCAATTAAATGCATATAAAGATTAAAGAGAGGAATGAAAATACATAGAAATAATAACAATGAGAGACAAGTTTTAATGTGGTTCACCCAAACTCAGGCTACATCCACCAACAGAGAGTCCAATATTATTATCCAGTAAATCAAACTGATTACAACCAGCAATCCTTGCAACTCCATACCGCTACAAATGCTACAATACATCAACAGAAACCCTAACCCTTAGATTCTTTTATCAAGCCTTATGTTGGTTACAAAAATATGGTTTTTTTTATGTCAGCCAATAGAAAAATAACTCCCGATACCTTTATAAAATAATAAAATTCATTTGAGGTATCGTGATAGGGAACACTGCCCCTAGACCCTATAAGGGGCACTGCCCCTTGACCCCGTCTTGGGGGTACTGCCCCCAAACCCCCGTAAGGGGCGCTGCTCCTTGACCGTGTTAAATAATTTGGGGGGAAACCATGCCAATAAAAGTGGGGTAAATTTAACCTCCGAGTCTGATTAGGCTCCATATAACAACATAGATTTGCATGATAGGTGTGTTGTGAAGGACTTTTATGCATTATTGGATGGATAATAAAGTTTTAATCTGTTGCCCCTCATCAATTTCATCACAACACTACATACTTTATGCATTTGCATTGAAAAAGGTGAAAAAAGTGAGCATTTTAGGTGCATAAACAAGCATAAATTGGTATTATTTTATTGCATTCAATATAAATACATGAAATCATCAATTGGGCCTTATTGTGTTGTACTTTTTCCTCCTATCCATTGTGTTTGTTGTGGAATTTGTATGCCTTTTTAGCCCTTTCCCTCAAACAAGTGTTTAGGAGTGAAATAGTCACACATCTAGGGTGTGTTAAGTATCATAAAAATTTGCATGCTTTGTATTACTAGATCTTATTAGACATTGATGTTTCAAGACATTTCATTATGGCACCTTCATGTCATTTCTCTTTGGTATCTTTGCATGCATATATCAAAGATATTGATTTTCATAGATTTTAACCCTCATGAGTGAGTATCCTATAATATTAGAAAGCTTAACTGAGTTCATGAATAGAAATGAAAAAGATAATGGTGATGGCACTTCTTATATGTGATGCAGAGGCATCCACACTATAACCTTCGCATATAGCATGAATGTCTGCAGACCAACCTCATCATCATCATCTTCGCCATCATCATCATATTCCCTAAAACCACCAACAGCATCATCATATTGCGGACACTCGCAATTGTCCTCCTGCCGACTATTATTCACCTTCTCCGCTTTCCTCCTAACATCATCATCATGATGTTCAGCGGGCGAACACATCCTCCTGTTGCACTGTTCATCGGGCACCGAACACTAACGTCTTCATCATGATCTTCAACACTACCTTCGTCAGCAGGATATTCAACATCCGGTTGCTCAAATATCCTGATGACGATCACCTTCGGCAGCTTACCTTCGATGCTCCGCTGGCCGACGACACAAGCAACAGCATCATGATATAACTTATCCGGTCCTCTCGAAACCTCCTGATGATGCTAACACAACTTCCTGCCACGGACTTCCGCCGATACCTTAGCACTTAACGACGGCAGGATAAACTCGCATAAGGGGGATATCTCAATATCCTGATGACGATGACGTCATATCCAATATCCTGATGACCTTCTCAACACTTAGTCAAAAAAACATGAACTTTCTCTCCCGCATCTACTCGCGATATGCGGATGTTTGGCATTCCCGATATGATGATCCTGATGCCGATACATGCACTTAGTCTATGTCCGACCTAAACATCCTGATGCACTTGCAACATGAAAACTCTAACAGTTTCATGTCCCGATCTTCTACCGGATGCCGATGCACTCCTCCTCGGCTCCTCCAGATGATGATGATCACCCCGACGCACTTGCACTTCATGCGCTCAACTGCATCATGTTCATCTTCACTTATCCGGATGACGATGCTCAAACTGACTGCAGGATATTCACCAAGGTATCCTGATGATGCCGTCTTCACGAACTTCTTCACTTAGAGAAATTCCACTTCGCCGATCCTCCTGGGATGACCCGATCCAACCTCAGGGTGATCTTCCAACTCTTGTCTCATCAGCTCGACCTAGCACATGAGGATGCTAGGCTTCTCAACATCTGTCGACCGCGATCCTGCACACCTGCATGCAAACAAACAAACTACCTACTAACCTACTGTACATTACCATTCCACCGATCAGAGGGATCAACCGGTGGAATGGATCAGGAAATCCATGAAACCCTCTCAAATCAGCAAATCAATCAAGTAATGGAATGCAACCAGAGCAAGAACACAAAACAGGATCACTTTATTGATTTCAAAGATGCAATACAATATGATCAATCTCTCTCTCAGTCTCACTCAAGCTCGATCGATGATATCTGTCTGTATCTGCAATATCAAACGATCTCATGCTTATAAAGATTTCCCTACGAGTACTACTGACCCGACTCCAAGCGGCTGGGAACTCTCCAAGCGGCTGGGAGATCCCACCGAACACGCATCATGACAACTGTCTTAACAAACTAACTAAAAATAGCAAAGCCTGGTCAGCATGATCTTATCATGATCAGCATGACCTTATTACATGCAATTGGTCTAACAGACCTTCTTGGAAACACAAACAAGACCTAAGACTACTAACTACCTTATCCAGACCAGCTGTCAGGTAGGTGCTCCTGCACCATACTCCCCAAAAGAAAAGAACTCATGTCCCATGAGTTTAGTATGGGGAAGTCTTCCACCTTTACACTTTGCCTTGTCAATCGTCTGACCGGCTCCAGCTTTGTCTGCTGCTGTCTCTGGGCTACTCCAAGACTTCTGAACTGTAACTTGCTTTCTGGCAAGTAAATCCTCATGCCTGTTGATGTAGGCCTTTTTCTCACATACCTTGTGGTTGTCAGGTTGCCTGATCAGAACCTCTGTCTGAACTACCTCTTGAACTGCTGAAATGTTCAACTGTATCTTCCTTTCAACCTTTATAGGACAAGCAATAGTCCCAACTATGACAACATCCTTGTCATTCTTCTGAACTGGTTGCTGTTTGCACCCCTGTTTCTGAACCTGCTGCTGACCCCTGTCAGTCTCAACTGAAACTTTCTTCAGCTTGTTGTCTGTAACAACTTCTTTCCCTGCAGTATCTTTATCTGCCTTCATGCCTGCTCCTATAGGCTTCTGCACAAACTCCTTCTTTCCCATTAAAATGATTTGGGCTGCCTTCTGTACTGCAGCTTTTGCCTGCAATGGCATCAACTTAATAGTCTTCCCATCCTTCTTGATGGTGTAGGTATTAGCATACCCATCATACAGTACCCTTCTGTCAAATTGCCATGGTCTACCTAACAGTAGGTGACAACATTCCATAGGCAAAATATCACACAAAATTCTATCCTGATATGATCCAATCTGGAAATCCACATATGCCTGTTCAGAGACAAAAAGTGATTGCCTATCACTCACCCAAGATGCCTTGTAAGGGTGTGGATGTGGAATCCTTTCCAGCTTCAGTTTATCCACCATCTCCTGAGATACCATGTTGTCTGTTGAACCAGTATCAATGACAACCTTACATACCTTACCTTTGCTCTTGCATGTGGTTTTGAAAAGAGCTCTTCTTTGCATCATATCCTTTGATGCCTGCAAACTAATTCTCCTTAACATCAATGATTCTCCACTCTCTGGATATCCAAAATTCTCAGGACCTCTGTTTGAACTCTGTGCACTTTCTTCTCCTTTCTCTTCTTGTACAAATTGTAATCTCTTGTCACTAGTTCTATCATTTCTGGATGATGAACCTTTGTTTTCTGGACATTTGAAAGATGGATGACCAAACTCTCCACAGGTGTAACACTTTCCTGAAAATGTAGTAGAACCTCTACCACCTCCAAATCTTCCTCTATTGCCTTTCCATCCACCTCTGAAATCAGACTGTCCCTGACCTTTACCAGTGTCTTCTTGACCCTCATTGGTTTGATTTTGTGCAAGGGCTGCTCCTCTTCCCCTATTGTTTCCTCTTCCTCTCATGGACTTCTCATGTCCTCTATTCATCTTTTCTTCAATCCTGATTGCCATTTGATAACAATCCTCCACATTCTTAGGGTTAGCTAAAACTAACTCATCCTGTATGTTAAACCTCAAACCAGCCAAGTACCTAGCCACCTTTTCTACCTCATTCTCATGATGACCAGATCTCATACTTAACAGATAAAATTCCTCAGTGTATGCTTTCACATCCCTGTCTTTCTGCTTTAAAAATTGCAGCTTCTTAAACATCTGGATTTCATAATCCCTTGGCAAGAATTTACCCTTTATCCTTGCTACCATCTTATCCCATGAAGTGATCTTAGACTTCCCTTGTTTCCTTCTCTCAGATTGTACATAATCCCACCATACTAAAGCATGACCTCCTAACTTGGTCTTTGCAATCTTTACTTTCTGATCCTCAGCAACATCTTCACATTCAAAGTGATTATCAAGTGCAGCAATCCAATCTAACAACTCATCTTCATTCAAGCTTCCAGTATACTTGGTAACATCAACCTTTACCTTAGGTTTTTCACTCTGCACTGCCTTTAACAGTTTTGCCAGTCTCTGGTCTTCAGCATCCAGATCTTCAGCTACCTCTTCATACTCTTCAACAGTATCTGCATCTTCTTCAGACTCACTGTCTTCCACTTCCCTCTTTTTGTTCTTTTCCAGGGCTGTCAGCCTGGCTTGAAGTGCTTCAGCAAGCTCCTTCATCTTCCTCATCTCTCTAGCATGTTTCTCCTTCATCTCCTGCAGTTCCCGTGCAGTACCACTACCTTTAGGAGGCATTTTGTCAACCTCTCAATCTACACACAACACAATCAACTCTACCTCTGCCCTTTCGGTGACAGAATCAACACACAACAGCCCAGACCTTTTGCTGAGCTCTGATACCACTATGATGCAGAGGCATCCACACTATAACCTTCGCATATAGCATGAATGTCTGCAGACCAACCTCATCATCATCATCTTCGCCATCATCATCATATTCCCTAAAACCACCAACAGCATCATCATATTGCGGACACTCACAATTGTCCTCCTGCCGACTACTATTCACCTTCTCCGCTTTCCTCCTAACATCATCATCATGATGTTCAGCGGGCGAACACATCCTCCTGTTGCACTGTTCATCGGGCACCGAACACTAACGTCTTCATCATGATCTTCAACACTACCTTCGTCAGCAGGATATTCAACATCCGGTTGCTCAAATATCCTGATGACGATCACCTTCGGCAGCTTACCTTTGATGCTCCGCTGGCCGACGACACAAGCAACAGCATCATGATATAACTTATCCGGTCCTCTCGAAACCTCCTGATGATGCTAACACAACTTCCTGCCACGGACTTCCGCCGATACCTTAGCACTTAACGACGGCAGGATAAACTCGCATAAGGGGGATATCTCAATATCCTGATGACGATGACGTCATATCCAATATCCTGATGACCTTCTCAACACTTAGTCAAAAAAACATGAACTTTCTCTCCCGCATCTACTCGCGATATGCGGATGTTTGGCATTCCCGATATGATGATCCTGATGCCGATACATGCACTTAGTCTATGTCCGACCTAAACATCCTGATGCACTTGCAACATGAAAACTCTAACAGTTTCATGTCCCGATCTTCTACCGGATGCCGATGCACTCCTCCTCGGCTCCTCCAGATGATGATGATCACCCCGACGCACTTGCACTTCATGCGCTCAACTGCATCATGTTCATCTTCACTTATCCGGATGACGATGCTCAAACTGACTGCAGGATATTCACCAAGGTATCCTGATGATGCCGTCTTCACGAACTTCTTCACTTAGAGAAATTCCACTTCGCCGATCCTCCTGGGATGACCCAATCCAACCTCAGGGTGATCTTCCAACTCTTGTCTCATCAGCTCGACCTAGCACATGAGGATGCTAGGCTTCTCAACATCTATCGACCGCGATCCTGCACACTTGCATGCAAACAAACAAACTACCTACTAACCTACTGTACATTACCATTCCACCGATCAGAGGGATCAACTGGTGGAATGGATCAGGAAATCCATGAAACCCTCTCAAATCAGCAAATCCATCAAGTAATGGAATGCAACCAGAGCAAGAACACAAAACAGGATCACTTTATTGATTTCAAAGATGCAATACAATATGATCAATCTCTCTCTCAGTCTCACTCAAGCTCGATCGATGATATCTGTCTGTATCTGCAATATCAAATGATCTCATGCTTATAAAGATTTCCCTACGAGTACTACTGACCCGACTCCAAGCGGCTGGGAACTCTCCAAGCGGCTGGGAGATCCCACCGAACACGCATCATGACAACTGTCTTAACAAACTAACTAAAAATAGCAAAGCCTGGTCAGCATGATCTTATCATGATCAGCATGACCTTATTACATGCAATTGGTCTAACAGACCTTCTTGGAAACACAAACAAGACCTAAGACTACTAACTGCCTTATCCAGACCAGCTGTCAGGTAGGTGCTCCTGCACCAATATGCATCTAGGCTCTAATACATGTGATGATGACATAGACTTTCCCTATAATCATTCTCTCAAAAATGATTCCTCCTATGAGGACATATTGACACAAGAGGATGAAATCATTGATACATTCCTTAACACCACCTTACCTTCCCTTCATTCCAATGCTCTCTCTTTGGAAAATGAAACATTAGTGGATAAAGGGCTTCCTCTCAAGAAGGATCCTCCATGGGTAGGTAGTGACTATTCAACTAATGATCACATGGTACATGAAGTCCTTAAGGATAATCCAGTAGATCTTCCACCTTTCATTGAATGTTCAAGTACCTTAGAAATGTCTAAGGAAGTGAAGGCTATGGATAACTCTATTGTACCTTCCCTTAGCCCTGATGCTCTCCCTTCAAGAATAGAAACATTCATGGATGAGAAGAGGTCTCTCACATTAAATCCTTTTGGGATAGATGTTGAGCATAATCGAGAAGAAAACAATGTTAATTCAATCTTCACTAATAGACTTATTCCACCCACTAAGGGGTTACTAGATAAGTGTAGCAATGTTCCTAAGATGGTTGTGCAGGGGGGCACCTAATGCACCTTCTTGCTTAAAATTAGTGATTACGATTCAAGGAGATAGAAAACCACCTTGACCCCCAGATTACATCCTAAACTATGAAAAGTAAATCACTCAAAGAAATCAAGGTGTTCAAAATGTGTCGCAACAACCACACCAAAATGTGATTGCTCACACATACAACACCCATAATAACAAAGTAACCAAGCACCTCATGTGTCTTTTTCTTGTCCATGTTCCCAACCTATGCTCCCTCCACCACCTCATCTTACTCCTAAAAGTGGTCAAGAAAATGATCTTGTCGAGCAGCTCTGGCTACTCTGGCTAAGATAACTCTTTGGGATTTAATACAAGCATCTCCTACATACCATGGAATGCTCCAAGAAGCTTTACAAAAGGTGATTGTGCCACCTATTGTTAAGCTGAATGATGTAGCAACTCTCTTAGATTGTATACATGTGACAAAAATAGATATTTTGTTTCAACAACATGAAATACTATTAAGTAAAGATGAATATGATGAACTTATAATATTTGCCATGATAGATAAAAAGTTGATAAAGCAAGTTATGATTGACAATGGATCGGCTCTTAATGTTTATAGCATTGATTTACTACACAAAATCAAGATTAACACATCTTTTATCAAACCAGATATAATTAGCATTCATGGCTTTGATAATGTTGGAAGACAATCTATGGGTACGATAACTTTACCTATAAAGGTTGGACCCATGACACTATCTACCATTTTCCATGTCATCCCTGGTTCACTTTCATATAATATGATTCTTGGTAGACCATTGATCCATGCCATGGGGGTAGTTCTATCTACCCTTCATCAACCACTAAATTTCATTTATCAAAACAAGCTCTACACCATGGAAGTCAGTCCTGAACTAGATAGTTGTTTACATATTGAAACACAAAAATTAGTTAACAATCATAAAAGTTTAAACAACTTACGAGTAGATTCTGTTGATAACTGAGAGGGGGGGTGAATCAGTTATCTAAATTACTTCTACTTTCTGTTTGTCTTGAACTATTAGTGCAGCATCAAATCATATAAGTAAACATAACCATGAAAGTAGAAATAACATCAATACACATAACATAATGATTTTGACATGGAAAACCCTGTTAAGGGAAAAACCACGGGGTGACTAACCCAAGATTGTATTCTCTGTTAAAAGAATAAGATAGTACAAAATGGCACTTGCCAATTAGGGCTCACTGCCTGAGCATACTGCTCACAAGAGACTCACTGCCTATAAGAGACTCACTATCTACAAGGTACAAGAAAGTAACAAGATACTTGAACTGATGAGAAGCATCCACATATGCTGAAGTTCGGTTCCGATTAGGCTCCATACACTGATCTGCTACACTTAATTCTTCCTCTTCTTTGGTGTTGTTGTCCTGTCACATACCGGACCTGTATTACTGCTTCTACATTGCTTTCTACTTTTCTTCACACAAAATAATACACCTCCCACTCCTTCGTATCCAAATCCATCTGGTATATATATCTGCACTAATGATTTCAACACCTTTCTAATCGGCATCTAGAATAGTCAATATTTTCCCAAACTCTGATCTGTCAGCTGAATCCTTGCTTATCAAGTGATGTGTATCAAGGAGATGCTTATAGAAGTCATCAATCATGTCAGCCAATCATGAATGATACCTCAAGAAACTTGATCACCATCAATATCTCATCCGGATTAAAGTTTGATGTTCTATCGGTCAGTTCTTCCTCAGTCTACTCTGCCAAACAAGAACCCAACACCTAGGTGTTCATATCTTTTCACTCTTACATCACCAGAGGCTCAATCTCTGGAATATATTAGTCAAGGTACTCCACTTGACTTCCCCAAGTCCATGCTTTACTGAGATACTTCTTCTGAGAGATCCGGACCTATCTGTCGGACCTTACTACATACTCTGTTCTTGCTTGCCGGACCAAGATACACTTCAGTCTGTCTTCTGGTATGGTCATATCATGTCCTGCAGATGTGTGGGATGGACTTTGTTGCCATCAATGACAACACTCAAGAAGCCACATAGTGTCTCTTGCCAACAGATTCATCAATGCCTCTTGGCACGGATAATGTTGTGCAAGACTCTAAAACATCGAATGCACTTTTTGGTGACAATTGGGGTTCATTAGATTTTACTCCTTGCAGTGTAGGGGAATATAAACTTAATAACTCTGACACATCAAAAGTCGCATCGATCTCATCTAAGTAATATTTGGAAACACCTAAGAAAACCAAAAACTCCTTGGTAGAAAACAAAGACAATACCCTTACTTATACTATAGATTATGAGACCTAGGAGGCTTCACCTTCTTATAAAGAAATGGACTCTCTCTATGGCCGTGGATTTCAAATTGTGTACAAAAATTATGATTATGCTAGTAATAGATGTGGTGTAAATCAACAAGGAATTAGAGTACCTTTACAATTTGTTGGAATTAACTACACAGCTGGTATTGGATATCGCTCTTTGAAGCCCACTAAAGCCTCTCGTCATCCTAAACTTAATGTTAATATAATATCAACAAGACTGAAACCACATGCGAGATATCCTAGGCTGATAGACAAGAATTGTCTACTAGGAAATATCCCATTAAATCAAGTAAGTATTTCTCCCTCTTTAACCACACTCATTGTAGCAATTATTATAGTTACTCTCAAGGGTGGCCTCCTAGACATATATGTTGTTACAATTGTGTTGTATCAGGTAAGTATTTCTACCCCTTTCCCTCTGTGTTGTGATCTCCCTGTGATGTGTTATGTGTTATTTAAGCCTCCTTGGATGACACTTGATACTCTTGTAAGGTCAAGGATACTCAGAGACTGCCTCTATTGTTACCATTCTTCTATTTGTATCATCATTCTTCTATCTTGCTTCTCCTCTATTTTTATTGTTGTGTGTCATGCCTTAGGGGCATAGCGTTACGGTTGATGACATGGGGGCATCCTCTTATGTGATTGTTCCTAAGGCACTTGTTCTCCTCTCTCATTTCATTGCTTACCTTCTTCTAGTGGTTCTATCTATTCAGTGGATGACAAAAAACAAATAAATTCTGATTCGGACCGAGTGTCCCTTCAGCAAGCAAAGCAAAAATGGACCTAGTCCATATATGACAACAAGGTTGATATATAAATTATCTGATGCTTGGCTAGTAGAATCACTTTGTGTGATATTTGATGTTGTCTTATCTTTTCTAACAAACCATAACAATATAGCTGCTCCATGCACTTTTCTTATCTTGAGTCTCCCCTTGGTTACACTCAGTTCTAAGACTTATGCGGTATAGCCCCATGGTTATACTCGGTTTCTGAATCCGTAGTATAGCCTTGGTTCTTGATGTGATTGTTTTCATGCATTGTTTTTATCATGTGATGTGGATATTATCTTAGGAAAAGATTTCTAACCTCTCTTATTTTAGGAAATTGTGTGTTTGTGGGAACATTTGGCGATCATGAAGCACATGTGACCTTTGGGGGCATGGGCTTTGTGAGAGCTCTTGTTCCCTTGTGTGTTTTCTCTCTACCTTAACGTGCTTGATATTGGTACATGACATCAACCACCTTAAGGTGGGAGCATATAAAAGGTAAGTTGTCTGATGATTTTGGTACTAACGAAGCATGTTTGTAAGCCCTCTACAGAGGTGGGATGTTGTATCTCCAGTGCAAGTGCACATCTTTATCTATATTGCAATCAAAAAGCCCTCTGTGGAGGTGGGATATCATATCTCTTGAGCTAGTGCGTATCCTTTTATTCAAAATCCCTCTATAAAAGCGGGGATAGTGTATCTCTTGAGCTAGTGCACATCCTTTTATCTCAAAAGTCCTTCAAGTAGGCAGGGTTGGTGTATCCTCCCTTAAGTGTGTCTTTGGAAATTGTTGCGGCATAAGCCCAAACCATCAGGTGTGTTTGCAATGTGTTTGAGATGGTGGGAACTTAGAAATAAGATCCTTCCATCACCTTGTTTTCCATGTTTAAGATGTATAGTATGTCTTTGGCATGCTATACGACACTTGTGTCTTCCGTGTGTTTTCCCCCAAGTGTAGTTTCAAGGGTGTGGTGAAATGCCTCTCCTACACTTGAGCTTTGTATGGTGTGTTTTCTCCCAAGCATAGTCTTAAGGGTGTGGCCAAATGCCCCTCCTACACTTTGGGATTTGTTTGGTGTGTCTTCTCCCCCATATGTAGTCTCAAGGATGTGGCGAAATGCCCCTCCTATATTTTGGGGTTGTGTGTTGTATTTTTACTTTCCATGCATCTTTATATATGAAAATGAAAATGTTATATCTTTGTACTCATTGTCTCTTGCATGATTGCTCTTGTGTCTTCATTGTGTATTGTGTGTCTTCAATATTGTCTTCTCCATCTCTTGCATGCTTCCTATTGACTTCACTATGTTTTGCATCTTTACGGCATGTCTTCTAATGCTTACCTAAGGCTGGAGGCTAGAAATAGTCTCTCAATCTTTGTGTATGAACCTCCTTTATGTGCTTGGTGTGTTTGATGTGTTTTTGTAACATCGAAAAATGTCCCCTTGGGGGATTTTCCTTCATAAGGTTTAGCTCCTGGGTCTTTTAGCTACATTTAGGACATCTTGCATCATATTTTGACATCCCGATGAAATGATCGCTAAGTTTCATGACAAATGGGACCTAGGGGGATCCCTTGAATCTAACCCTGACCAAAATACGGGGGAGGACTTGGGTACCCCTGCCCTAGTTCTACCCTATTTTGGGTCAGTCCCAAATTTTGGGTGTTGGCTTGTGACCATTATTTAGGTCCTATGTCGACACGGTAAGTTTGAATTATGAAATTCTTGGCGGGAGTGTTTGTAGTTGCATATAAAAGCATGTTTAGGCATTCATTTGTAAACTAGATTACTACTAGCTAACAATTTGGATTCTCAAGTTTATGTGAAGGTGATTCAAGGCATTCATTATGTAGCAAGAGCATATTTGTGTTGTCTATGTGTTTGTATTTGCAAATTTGAGCAATCATCTCCTCATGGCATGAAGATCTTCTTCCTCCCATGAGATCTTCACTACAAGGTGACATCATTTGTATTTTTAAGCATTTATCATTTGGTTTTTGCCTCTGCCTTTCAAGGGCACACACTCTCTATCTGACAATGGTGTTCGGAAGACTTGAATGTCTCTTTAAGGCTTGACTGAGGTAAGCCTCTAAACACCACAACCCCCTCCCAAATTTTTTGTGATTGCAGGTTACAGGTTGAAGATACAGGAAAGGTGGAGTTGTAGGAGGGTACTACAAAGTGTCAGATTTGCAGATCAGAGTTGAAAATAGCACCCTGGACTCAGGTGCCCTCTCTTTAGTCCTCTGGATTCTGCAATGGAGAAATCTCTGTGACAGCAGGAACAGGTTGCAGACTGAGTTCCCAGATCTTGACAAAAAGCACTGGACTAGGGTGCCCTCTCATTAGTCCACTTCTAAACCTTAAAAATAGGTGCACAGTTATCTGTCATTTTACATCTTTCTATAGCAGCATTTTCTGATATTCATCTATTTGCTTCCATATTTACATAATTAGGGTTTTGATGTATAATTGAGCATAATTGATAATCAAATCATATAAATCCAAGTTTCCCTACATCTCATAGTGACCAAGGGTATGATAGTACATTTCCACTCGACCCAACGTCCTTGAATGAAAGGGTGAAAGGAGGATGCACATACAAAGACTACAAAAACCCAATTATCCAAATTTTACCCTTTACATTTTGGTGAACCTATGTTGTTGGACTTGTTTGAACATTATTGATTGTTTTGCTTCAGATTAGATTTGATTTCATTCATAGTATCATTCATCTTATTGCATTGGAAAACTAACAAAAAAATTGAAATTTTTGAAATTTTTGAAATTGGAAACCCTAGATTACATCTTCATATGGTTTCTATTTTGCAACAATTAATGTGAATTTCATAAAATTTCTGATTTTTGCATTATATCTGAGTTAAATTACAAAATTCAATAGCTTGCATTGTATTTTCACCATAAAATTGCTAGGGTTTTGTTGAAAATTGTGAATTTTTCGTATAACCTAGTAATTCCAAAATCTAGGGTTTGTAGGCAAAATCTTGTTTCAGATTTTTCTACTGATCGTAGACACTCATTCAAATTTTCATTTTTATGTAGTGTTGCATTTTAGTGTAAACTTGCATTTAGATCTCAAAAATTTGCATTTTTACATAGAAAATTTCAACAAAAAAACTAGCATTTTCATTGATTTTTCACTAGATTTGCACTTGCATTTTGCATATTAGGACTTGGAAATAATTTTCAGATCTTATTGGACTTAATTTTCATCATAAAAATTATTACAAAACATTTATATAGCATTTTGCATTAAGATCTCAAACCTAGGGCTTGAAAAACCTTGATTTTCACTAGATTTGGCCTTATCGGCTCTCTAGATTTGCACTATAGACATGTTGTAAAGAATATTTTTGCACTAATTGGATTTTATCAGGGTTATTATCTGCTACCCCTCCTAAAATTCTTTACAACACCCTTTTATTGGGCTCTTGTATTGAAAATTTGGTAAAAAATTGCACATTTTTGCTATATTTGCTCTAGGGTTTGACCTAGTTTGCACACCAAGTGTGTTGTAAAAGATTTTATGCATCTAGGTGACTGATATCACTAATATTATTTTCTACACCTCATAAAATTCCTTACAACATGGTGCAGGTGCACCTCACCCACAGTAGCCTCCTTAAGGCATTTAGTTGTTTTCTATTTTCAATAAGGTCCTAAATGACCCTTCAATGTAATGAGGTCAGTTTGACCAATGCTTACTATTTTTTGGTTGTTAGTTAAGAGTTTGTTAGTCAGTCAGATCTCCCAACCGATTGGAAGTGTCTCCCAGCACTGGGAACCAAGTCTGTACTACCGCGGGTAAGTAGATAAATACCCCCTAGATGATTGAATGAACACAGTAGAGTACAGTGTGGTGGTCAGTTGTAGTTCAATTCAGTTGTGAAGTTGTAACAGAGCATTTGTAAACATTTTTGAAACATCAATATAAGATCCTGTTGTGTTATTTTCTGGCTATTGAATTTACTAAATAGATCGTTTTGCTGAGGTCGGATGGATTTATTTATCCATTCCACCAGTTGATTCTCTAAATCGGTGGAATGGTTGTGTACATATTAGTTAGGGTTTATGTTTGTTTTCTATTTTTCATGTTACTGCTTGCAGGATCGAGCAAGGAATGCATTAAAGGATTCTAGCATGGTTGTATGCTAGATTATCGAAGTGCAGAGAGCTGCATGTTTGAAGGTGGAATAGTTTGAAACAATCGCTATGCAAAAAGTGGATCAAAACAGTGAAAATCCGCATGGGTTGGAAAGACATACAAATTGTGTGTATATCACTTTTGTATGAAGGATATACAATCTATGAATATATCGCTATCGTATGTGCTGAGTATATCACTTTTGGTCCATCGCTGTTGTATGGGAGAAACATACAAGTCTATCGCAGATACAAAGGAGAGAAAGCTTCAGTGCATACAAAGCAGTCAACGCGGTCAAAGGGTATAAAGGAGTTAGTGGTTGCATAATCAATTTGCATGTTGAGTATGTACATTTCGAATGTACATTGAAGATATGCATTCTCTATGTATATCACTAATGAATGTTGGATACAGTTTCTGTGTATCCCACAAATGAATGTTGTGAGTATCCTGCAGATGCACATCAGGGTTTGTATGTTGCAAAAGTATTTCGGATTATACAATTTATGAGTATATGTCTTTTGTATGTCAGAGACAATGTATGTGTATACCCCTGTTGCATGTGAGATAGTTCCTGTGTATCCGTCGGTTGCATGTTTGAGTTGTATGTATGAAGTGAATATGCAATGCTTGATGTAAGCGGCGACCGATAGGAACGGTGGAGGTAATGGCACCAACAAGTCATATTATGTATGTGCTAAAGGGTCATCAAAGTGACAAGAGCCATCAGGTGAAAAGAATTGCGTTGATCCGATTATAGAGTTCTCACCGATTGGTTGTATCAGGGTGACAACTGGCAAGTGTCACCAAAGGAAGTTCATCGGCACATCGGCGGAAAGGGTTGGAGCTACGCCGATGGAAGGAGTCTCGACAATGAGGAGTTTGGAGTCAGCGTGAGGTGAAGCATTGGGGAGATACTGAGCATAGCGGCCGATAGTACTAGGTGTTGTCGATAGGCAAGTAAAGAGAAGGGTTTATAAATGAAGTTTGTATGCATATTAAGAAATGCATAGACATACATTTGTAATTGTATGTTAGGGTTTGAGTGGTGGATGCTCTGCATCATAGTGGTATCAGAGCTCAACAAAAGGTTTGGGTTGTTGTGTGTTGATTCTGTCACTGAGAAGGCAGAAGTAGAAGGATTAAGAGGTTGACAAGATGCCTTCAAAAGGTAATGGTATGGCCAGAGAATTACAGGAGATGAAGGAAAAACATGCTAAAGAGATGAGGAAGATGAAAGAGCTTGCTGAAGCACTTCAAGCCAGGGTTGCAGCCTTGGAGACAAACAAAAGAAGAGAAATGGAAGAAAGTGAATCAGAAAAAGAAGAAGATGATGCTGAAGAATTTGAAGAGGTAGATGAAGATCTAAATACTGAAGATCAGAGATTTGCAAAACTGTTAAGGGTAGTCAAGAATGACAAACCTAAGGTAAAGATTGATGTTCCAAAGTACACTAGAAGTTTAAATGAGGAAGAGTTGCTTGATTAGATTGCTGCACTAGATAATCACTTTGAATGTGAGGAAATTCCTGAGGAGCAGAAGGTAAAGATTGCAAAGACCAAATTGATAGGTCATGCTTTGGTATGGTGGGATTACATACAGTCAGAAAGAAGAAAGCAAGGTAAGTCAAAGATTTCTTCATGGGACAAGATGGTAGCAAGGATCAAAGGTAAATTTTTACCCCAGGATTATGAAATTCAAATGTTTAAGAAGCTTCAATTTTTAAGACAAAAAGAAATGGATGTGAAGGCATATACTGAGGAATTTTACAAGTTGAGTATGAGGTCTGGTCATCATGGGAATGAGGTTGAAAAGGTTGCTAGATATTTGGTTGGTTTAAGATTGAATATACAGGATGAATTAGTTTTGACTAACCCTAGGAGTGTGGAAGAATGTTATCAAATGGCAATCAGGATTGAGGAGAAGATAAAAAGGAGATAGGATAAGCCCATGAGAGGAAGAGGCAGCAATTTCAGAGGAAGAGGATCAGCTCCTACAACAAGGCAAGCCAATGAGAATCTAGAAGAGGCTGGTAAAGGACAAGAATAGTCTGATTTCAGAAGTGGATGGAAAGGCACAAGAGGCAGATTTGGCAATGGAAGAGGTTCCAATACATTCTTAGGAAAGTGTTACACTTGTGGTGAATATGGTCACCCAGCATTCAAATGTCCAGAAAAAGCAACAACCTCAGTAGGAGAAAGGAGGACAAATCTGGTCCAAGAATCTAATTATTAAAGTGGGACAAGCTCAAACACTAATAAAAGTTATGCGTATACTAAGAAAGGAGAAGCATTGATGTTAAGGAGAACAATCCTGAAGACATCCAAGGACATGTTGCAAAGGAGAGCACTTTTTAGGACCAGTTGCAAAAGCAAAGGTAAAGTATGCAAGGTGGTGATAGATTCTAGTTCAACAGATAATATGGTATCTCAGGAAATGGTGGATAAACTGAAACTGAAAAGTATTCCACATCAAAATCCTTACAAAGTGTCTTGGGTAAGTGATAGCCAATCACTTTTGGTATATGAATAGGCATATGTTGATTTTCAGATTGGAGATTATCAAGATAGAGTTTTGTGTGACATATTGCCCATGGAATGTTGTCACCTACTGTTGGGTAGGCCATGGAAATTTGATAGGAGAGCATTGTATGATGGGTATGCTAATACCTACACCATCAAGAAGGATGGGAGGACTATTCTGTTGACGCCATTGTAGGAGGATACTGAAGCCAAGACGACAAGTAAGATTATTTTGGTCGGTAAGAAGGAGTTTGTGAAGATGCCTATAGCAGAGTCAAAGGCAGTTGAGGATATCTCAAGGAGAGGAGATCACAGTTTGACAAAGATTTCAGTTCTGACTGACAGAGATCAGTGGATCAGCAGAAGGTCCAAAAGTAGGTTTGTACACAGCCACAGGCTGATTGGAATGACAAGGATGCAATCATCATAGAGAATATTGTTTGTCCCCTAAGAGTTGAAAAGAAAACCTATTCTGCCATAGCAGTAACTGAGGTTTCCACTGTCCATGTTCAGATAGAGATGATGGTCTGAAAGAATGACCAGCAAGATGTGAGAAGAGCCTACAGTGCTAGGCATGAGTATTTGCCTCCATGGCAGTAGGTTGCAGTCTAGAGATCATGGGGCAGATATGCGACAGTAGAAGATATAGGTGGATTTAGTCAAAGACTTAACTCATGGGACATGAGGTCTTTTCAAATTGGGGAGTATGGTATACGTGCACCTCACCCACAGTAGCCTCCTTAAGGCATTTAGTTGTTTTATGTTTATTTTTATGTTTTCAATAAGGTCCTAAATGACCCTTCAATGTAATAAGGTCAATTTGACCAATGCTTACTATTTTTAGGTTGTTATTTAAGAGTTTGTTAGTCGGTTAGATCTCCCAACCGATTGGAAGTGTTTCCCAGCCGCTAGGAACCAAGTCTGTACTACCGAGGGTAAGTAGATAAATACCCCCAGATGATCGAATGAACACAGTAGAGTATAGTGTGGTGGTCAGTTGTAGTTCAATTTAGTTGTGAAGTTGTAACAGAGCATCTGTAAACATTTCTAAAACATCAATATAAGATCCTATTGTGTTATTTTCTGGCTATTGAATTTACTAAATAGATCATTTTGCTAAGGTTGGATGGATTCATTTATCCATTCCACCGGTTGATTCTCTGAATCGGTGGAATGGTTGTGTAGATATTAGTTAGGGTTTATGTTTGTTTTCTATTTTTCATGTTAATGCTTGCAGGATTGGGCAAGGAATACATTAAAGGATTCTAGCATGGCTATATGCTAGATTATTGAAGTACAAAGAGTTGCATATTTGAAGGTGGAACAGTTCGAAACAATCATTGTGCAAAAAGTGGATCAAAACAGTGAAAATCCGCGTGGGTTGGAAAGACATACAAATTGTGTGTATATCACTTTTGCATGAAGGATATATAATCTATGAATATATCACTATCACATGTACTGAGTATATTACTTTTGGTCCATAGTTGTTGTATGGGAGAAACATACAAGTCTATCACAGATACAAAGAAGAGAGAAAGCTTCAGTGCATACAAAGCAGTCAACGTGGTCAGTGGGTATAAAGGATTTAGCGGATGCATAATCAATTTGCATATTGAGTATGTACATTTTGAATGTACATTGAAGATATACATTCTCTGTGTATATCGCTAATGAATGTTGGATATAGTTTCTGTGTATCCCGCAGATGAATGTTGTGAGTATCCCGCAGATGCACATCAGGGTTTTTATGTTGCAAAAGTATTTCGGGTTATACAATTTATGAGTATATGTCTTTTGTATGTAGGAGACAGTGTATGTGTATACCCCTGTTGCATGTGAAGACAGTTCTTGTGTATCTATCGGTTGCATGTCTGAGTTGTATGTATGAAGTTCACTTTTGCATGGAGGATATACAATCTGTGAATATATCGCTATCGCATGTGCTGAGTATATCACTTTTGGTCCATTGCTGTTGTATGGGAGAAACATACAAGTCTATCGCAGATACAAAGGAGAGAGAAAGCTTCGATGCATACAAAGCAGTCAACGCGGTCAAAGGGTATAAAGGAGTTAGCGGATGCATAATCAATTTGTATGTTGAGTATGTACATTTTGAATGTACATTGAAGATATACATTCTCTGTGTATATCGCTAATGAATGTTGGATACAGTTTCTGTGTATCCTGCAGATGAATGTTGTGAGTATCCCACAGATGTACATTAGGGTTTGTATGTTGCAAAAGTATTTCGGGTTATACAATTTATGACTATATGTCTTTTGTATGTTGGAGACAGTGTATGTGTATACCCCTGTTGCATGTGAAGACAGTTCCTGTGTATCCGTCGGTTGCATGTCTGAGTTGTATGTATGAAGTGAATATGCAATGCTTGATGTAAGTGGCAACCGATAGGAACGGTGGAGGTAATGATGCCAACAAGTCATATTATGTATGTGCTAAAGGGTCATCAGAGTGACATGAGCCATCGGTTGAATAGAATTGCGTTGAGCCGACGATAGAGTTCTCACCGATTGGTTGTATCAGGGTGACAACTAGCAAGTGTCACCGAAGGAAGTTCATCGGCACATTGGTAGAAAGGGTTGGAGCTACGCCGATGGAAGGAGTCTTGGCAATAAGGAGTTTGGAGTCGGCATGAGGTGAAGCATCGGGGAGATACCGAGCATAGTGGCCGATAGTATTAGGTGTTGCCGATAGGCAAGTAAAGAGAAGGGTTTATAAATGAAGTTTGTATGCATATTAAGAAATGTATAGACATACATTTGTAATTGTATGTTAGGGTTTGAGTGTTGGATGCTCTGCATCACAACACCTCTTTCAATAGGTCTTGGGATTGAAAAATGGTGAAAATTTGCATATTTTAGGGTATTTTCACTAGGTTTTAACTTAGCATCATCTTAGATTTGCATCAAAAGTGTGTTGTAAAGGATTTTATTGCTGTATTGGACTAATATTAGACATATTATTTTCTTCCCCTGATCAAAATCTTTACAACACCTTTTCTTTCATATATTTGCATTGAAAAAGTACAAAAAATCAAGCATTTTAGGTCATTTTTGCACATAGTTCTGCACTTGTCTTTTGCATAATTGTTGAAAAGCTTTAAAAATCTGAATTTTCATTGATGTTAAAAGACATTTCACCATGGCATCTTCATCTCATTACTCTTTGGTATTTTTACATGCATATATCAAAAACTTTGAGAGTTTCTACAAATTTCTTAATATGAATCCGCATGTTCTCACTTACTTACAAGCTATGTATTACAAGGATATATTTAAATGCACTTCATTTGAAATCCTTGACTATGTATCTTATTATGACAACTTCACATCTCTCATGAATACATACCCTTGGGTAGTAGACAATTTGACGAAACACATTGAGAATGATGAGAGTGAAAGTTCTCTTAATGCTTTGGATTTAATAGCTAAAACATGTGATGATGACATAAAGAATGATTCCTCTTGTGAGGATATACTAGCACAAGAGGATGAAATCATTGACACATTCCTAAACATTACCCTACCCTCTTTGGAAAATGAAACATTAGTGGATAAAGGGCTCCCTCTCAAGAAGGATTCTTCATGGGTGGAAAAGACTATTCACCTAATGATCATTTGGTGCATGAGACCTCTATGGATAATCCATTAGACCTTCCGCCTATGATTGAAAACTCAAGAACCTTTGATGAGAAGAATGTGGATAGCTCTAGTCCACCTAACAATACAGTATGATGATGATCCTCACATTAAATCCAAGATGTAGCATTAGCGGGTGAGAAAAGGTCTCTCACATTAAATCCCCTAGGGATAGATGCTGGGTATAGTCAAGAGGAAAACAATGTTAATTCAATATTCATTAATAGATTTTGTAGCAATATTCCTAAGATGGTTGTACGGGGGCACCTAGTGCATCTTCTTGCATAAATCTGGTAATTATAGTTCAAGGTGTTCAAAATGTGTTACAACAACCACACCACAATGTCATTTCTCACACATACAACACCCATAATAATAGGCAAAGTAAGCAAACACCTCATATGCCTATCTCCCTCCTAGTTTCTCAACCTATGCTCCCTCCACCACCTCATCTTACTCATAAAAGTGGTCAAGAATATGATCTTGTTGAGAAACTCCATGCTACTCAGGCTAAGATCTCTCTTTGGGATTTAATACAAACATCACCTACATACCATGGAATGCTTCAAGAATCTTTACAAAAGGTGATTATCCCATCTAATGCTAAGCCTAATGATGTAGCAGTCGTATTGGATAGCATGCATGTGACAAAAATAGATATTCTCTTTCAACCACGGGAATTACCATCAATTGAAGTTCAAAACCATTATGATCCACTTATGATCTTTGTCACAATAAATAAAATGTTGGTAAAACAAGTTATGATTGACAATGGATCGGCTCTTAATGTTTGTAGCATTGGCCTACTGCACAAAATCAAGGCCGACACATCACAAATCAAACCGGATAAACTTAGCATTCATGGCTTTGATAATCATTGTAGTCAATCAGTAGGCACTATAACCTTACATGTACAGGTGGGTCCCATGATTGTACCTACCCTAATTCATGTCTTACCTAGCTCTTTATCTTACAACATGATTCTTGGCAGACCTTGGATTCAGGCATTGGGGGTAGTTCCTTCCACTCTACATTGTTCAATCAAATTCATATTCAAAGATAAACTTCATACTATTCATGTTGATCCCGAACCGGATAATTGTTTACATATCAAAATGCAAAAACTAGTTTACAATCATATGAGCTTAAATAATTTTTGAGCTGATTCAGCAATGCCTCTAACCATGAATGATGTTGTGAAAGATTCTACACCATCGAATGCACTTTTTGGTGATGACTAGGGTTCATTAGATTTTACTCCTTCCTTTAATGGAGACTATAAACTCAATAACCCCAACACATCCAAAGTAGCATCGATTTCATCTAAATAATCTTTGGAAACACCTAAAGCCTCCTTGGTAGCAAATAAAGACAATAATCTCACTTATACTACAAACTATGAGACCTATGAGGCTGCACTTTCTTCTAAAGAAATGGACTCTCTATATGGTTGTGGATTTCAAATTTTGTACAAAAATAATGACTATGTAGGTAATGGTTGCGATGTAAATCAACAAGGAATCAGAGTGCCTTTACAAGTTGTTGGAATTAATTACACAGCTGATATAGGATATTGGTCTTTGAAGCCCACTAAAGCCTCTTGTCATCCTAAACTTAATTTTTATACAATATCAACAAGATCAAAACAACATGAGAGATATCCTAGATATATATGTTCTTAACATTGGGGTACTACCAGGTAAGTACTTCTAACCCTTTATCTCTCTCGTGATGTGTTTCCCCTGTGATGTGTTATGTGTTGTTTAGGCCTCCTGGGATAACCCCTGATTCTCTTGTAAGGTCTGGGATACAAGGAGACTGCCTCTATTGTGACCTTCTTCTATTTGTATCATCATTCTTCTATATTGCCTCTATCTCTCTGATTTCATTGTTGTGTGTTGTGTCTTACGGACATAGCGTTGTGGTTGGTGACTTAAGGGCACCCTCCTACATGACTATCCCTAAGACACTTGTTTCTCCTCTCTTATTTATTGTTTCCCTTCCTCTAGTGTTTCTATCTAGCGGGCGGATGATGAAAAATATTTATACTAATGCGGACCTAGTGTCCCTTTAGAGAGAAATAAAAAATTAGACTTAGTTCCTAATATGATGATGGGGTTGTATATCTTATCCAATGCTTGGCTAGTAGAAGCACTCTATGCTTTATACGTAGTGATCTTGATGATGTTTTTATCTCACTTACAAACCTTACCAATACTGCTGCTCCGTGCACTTTGTTTGTCTCTGAAATCTTTCCTTGGTGACACTTAGTTCTGAGATTTTCGTGATATAGCCCCATGATTATCCTCGATCTCCAAATTCGTAGTATAACCTTGGCTCTTTGTGTGATTAATCATATGTATTGATGTTGTTGTTTATCATGATTATGGACACTAACATGTTTCTTGCAGGGATGTGTTTGTGGGAACATTTGGTGATTGTAAAGTACATGTCACCTCCAGGGGGCATGGGCTTTGCAAAATTCTATGTTCTCTCGTGTGTTTTCTTCCTACCTTAACATGCTTGATATCGATGCCTGATATCAACCACCTTAAGGTGGGGGCATATATAAGGTAAGCTGTTTGTTGTAGATGTTAGCAATGTGCTTGTCCTCAGGTGTAGTTTAAAAGACTGGTGGCGATGAGTCCCTCCTGCACTCTAAGTTTGTTTGCAATCAATCAATCAATCAATCACCTTAAGCCCTCTACAGAGGCGGGGATGCTGTACTTCTCGGAGCAGATTGCATCATCCTGTCATTTTCAAAAGTTCTCATCGGGAGGTGGGGAGTGGTTCTGTGACTAACTCAACCCTTAAGCATGTCTTTGATGATTGTTGTGGTGAATCTCAATCTTCGGTGTGTGCATGTAATAGACCTAAGATGTTGATGAGCCTAGAAATAGGAACACTCCATCGCTTGTCTGCCGTGTTTTCTCTGTGTCTTCAAAGTGTGTGTGTTTGGCGTACTTTCTTTGTTTGGTGTGTTTGTTGCCCCATATGCAGTCTAAAGACTAGCACAATGAGTGCTTCTTGCATTTTGGGAGAATTGGTGTGTCTTGCGTGTGTGTTGCCCCATATATGCAGTCTATAGACCAACGCGATGAGTGCTTCCTGCATTATGGGAGGTCTGTTTACTTTCTTGTACTTCCATCTACATTTCATATATATGAGAAAAAGAAAAGAAAAGAAATCATTCATGTCTTCCATGCATTAACTATCTTCTATGCATCTGTTGTTTTCTCCGTGTTCTGCGGACTATAATTGTCTTCTCCATGTTTTGCATGCTTGTTATTATCTCCAATGTGTTTGACGCGTCTTCTCCATGCTTGGCATGTTTGTTGTGTTTGTTGACTGTACTTTAATGCATGTATTGGCCTTGTGTTTATACATACATTAAAGTGGGGGCTAAATGTAATGTTGGAAAATGTCCCCTTGGGGGCTTTTCCCTCATAAGGTTTAGCTCCTAGGTCTTTTAGCTGCATTTAGGACATCTTGCATCATATTTTGACATTCCGATGACATGATCCCTAAGTTTCATGACAAATAGGACCTAGGGGGATCCCTTGAACCTAACCCTGACCAAACTAGGGGGAGGACTTGGGCACCCATGCCCTAGTCCTGTCCTATTTTGGGTCAGTCCCAAATTTTGGGTGTCAGCTTGTGACCGTTATTTAGTTCCTATGCCGACACAGAAAGTTTGAATTACGAAATTCTTGGCAGGAGTGTTTGTATTTGCATATAAAAGCATGTTTAGGCATTCATTTGTAAACTAGATGATTACTAGCTAGCAATTTGGATTCTCAAGTTTATGTGAAGGTGATTCAAAGCATTCATTGTGTAGCAAGAGCAGATTTGTGTTGTCTATGTGTTTGTATTTGCAGATTTGAACAATCATCTCATGGCATGAAGAACTTCTTCCTCCCATGAGATCTTCACTACAAGGTGACATCATTTGTATTTTTAAGCATTTATCATTTGGTTTTTTCCTCTGCCTCTCAAGGGCACACACTCTCTATCTGACAACAGTGTTCAGAAGACTTGAATGTCTCTCTAGGGCTTGACTGAGGCAAGCCTCTAAACACCATAACCCCCTCCCAAAGTTTTTGCGATTGTAGGTTACAGGTTGAAGATACGGGAAAGGTGGAGTTACAGGAGGGTACTACAGAATGTCAGATTTGTAGATCAGAGTTGAAAATAGCACCCTAGACTTGGTTGCCTGCTCTTTAGTCCTTCAGATTCTGCAACGGAGAAATCTCTGTGACAACAGGAACAGGTTGCAGACTGAGTTCCCAGATCCTGACAAAAAGCATGGCACTGAACTAGGGCACCCGTTCATCAGTCCCTAATTGTTCCTCTTATGAACCCTGAAAATAGGTGCATAGTTAGCTATCATTTTGCATCTTTCTGTAGCAGCATTTTATGATATTCGTTTGTTTGCTTCCGTATTTGCATAATTAGGGTTTTGATGTATAATTGAGCATAATTGATAATCAAATCATAAAAATCCAAGTTTTCCTACATCTCACAGTGACCAAGGGTATGATAATGCATTGCCACTTGACCCAAGGTCCTTGAATGAAAGGGTGAAAGGATGATACACATACAAAGACTACCAAAAACCAATTATCTAAATTTTACCCTTTACAATTTTTGACCATACTTTAATGCATGTATGGGTCGTAAGAGTATACATACATTAAAGTGTGAGCTAAATGTTATGTCGTAAAATTTCCCCTAGGACTTTTACCTCCTAAGTTTAGCTCTCGGGTCCCTTATTTTTCATCTTGCATGTTAGATTTAACTCCCGAGACAAAATGGCTTGAAACTCGTGTAAAATGGGGCTTAAGGGACATTGTTGAGCTTGACCCTGCCTTAAAATAGGTACCAAGGGATTGGGTGCTCCCGCCCTAGTCCTGCCTTATTTTAGGTAGGTCCCAAATTTGAATGTTGGTTGTGTGACCGTTTGAAGTGTCCATTGCTGGCATCTTAAGTTTGAATTATAAAATTTGTAGTGGGAATGCATATATAAGCCTGTTTAGGACTTCATTTGTAAACTAGATGGATAAGACAAACTTGTGATCTTATTCTAAGGTGATTCAAGGTGTTCATTATGTTACAGAGTAGTCTTGTGTTGTTATTGTGTTTATCTATAGATTTGGCTTCATTAATCCATCTCCTCATGGTGTGAAAGAGCTTCATTCCTCCATGAGAGCTACACCTCCGAGGTGATATCTATTTGTGTTTGAATTAATCATTTATGAATTTGTTTGCCTCTATCTTGCAAGGATACACACTCTTTATCTAACAACAGTGTTTGGAAGACTTGAATGTCCTTCTAAGGCTTGACTGAGGCAAGCTCCTAAACACCACAACCCCCAACACACTTCTTGTGATTGCAGGCTACAGGTATTGAATTTTACAGAGTGGAGTTGCAAAGGAGGGTTACAAAAGATAAGGATTTTGGATCTGATGGAAAGAAGTAGTTTGGTGCACTATTGGGGCTTGGGTGCTAGTCCTTCTACCCTTTGAGGTTTTAGAAGAAATCTCTGGAACAATGATAATCGGTATCAAAAGAAGTCCTGACACCCCGAATAAGGTCCTACCTTGGTCTTGGGTGCTAGTCACATTGCCCTCCATGTCTTCAGAGCTGGAAACTGATAGAACAAAGATCATCAGTGTCGAAAGGAGTCTTGGAGCCCCTAAAGAAAACACTGCATTAGGCTTGTCTGCTAGTCACATTGCCTCTGACTGTTCAGATTCCCAAACTTCAAAAAATGGTCAGTAACTAGTCTTTGTTTACCATCTCTGTGTGCGAGCATTTGTCGTAATTTGTCTATTTCCTTATGATTTTGCATAATTAGGGTTTTGAGCATAATTGAGCATTAAATTAATACATTAATCAACAACTTCTAAATTTTCCTATCGTTCCAAGTGACAACCAACCTATAGGTGAATCCTCTTGCAAAAGTTGTGATTCAACTCAGTTAAATGTCCTTGAATGTGTGTAGTGAAAGGAGGATCTAATTATCAACCCTAATCCCACTTTTTCTACATAACATTCATCAATAAATGAAACATAATAAATAGAATTCACAATGGAAGGAACATCAATAGGACCAAACATGTCATTATTAATAAGATCCAAAATACCATAAGATTTGTGAGAATTCAAGTAAAACCAAATGTGGTTTATTTCTATAAATACAAGGCTTATAGAAATAAAATTCAAGATTACAATCTGAAAGACCTTCAACAAAGTTCTTAGTTTTTGAGGTCTTTAGACCCTTGTCTCCTATGTGGCCTAATCTTTGCTGCCATAACATAGTCTTCTCCATAGCTAATTTAGAATTAGTACAAAGAGCACCCCTAGGTACCCAAAATCCATGACCATTCGCTGAAGAGGAAACCAACTCTTTTTCCTACAAAGTAGCTATAAAATTGCTTTTTACGTAATTACTATTACACTCAATAGTGCATGCATCAAGTTGAAATAAAGTTCCCATTCTACTACCATGAGCAATCATCATAACATCCCTCACCATTTTAACACTTGCTTCCGAAAACTAAACATGCACACCCACATCTATTCTAGTTTTCTTATAGATAATAGATTATGTGCTAATCTTTTGATATGCAAGACACCATCAAATCTTCTAACTCTGCCATCAAATTTTTCAATCTAAATACTACCACGAACAATAATATTTAAATAGGAATTATCACCCAATTACACCTTACCACCTTTGTATTTTTCATACTTACTGAATTAATGTCTATTAGAGGTCATATTGAAATATGCACCTGATTAGTCCATCATGCATTCTCACTTGCACAACTGGCCAAGGATACAGTGAATGCTTCATCATGTCTTCCTTCTTATACTCAGAACCAAAATCAACTTTCTTATTATTACTTTTCTTCTCTTCTTTACACTCATTATGAAAGTAACTAGGCTTACTATAGTTCCAACAAATAACCTTGGAGTTACTAGGAGATTTTGATCTTCCCTTAGACTTAGATTTATCTCACTACTTATCATTCTTCTTGCCTCTTTCTTTTCGTCTCCCTCAAACACTCAAGGCCTCTTTGGAATTTAGAGAGACCTTCCTCCTCATATCTTTAGAAAACAAAGAACCAACAACATCCTCTACTTTCAAAACAATAGAAGTGCTCCCAATAGCCATGACAAGGTTGTCCCATGAGTCTAAAAATGAACACTTGACAAAGTTTGACATCTTTCTTCCTCATACATCTGTACACCTGTAGACACCTAAAATTGACTTGCTCCGCAAACCAATTTCCTGTATCACTACTAATTATCCCTCCTATTAATTAAATAAATTTATTTTATTTAATTAATTTATCCCTAATCATCTACCCTTAACCATTTACCCATCCTTGGTGATCAATTAATTCATTTAATTTATCAACAACACTATCCTCATTAATTAAATAAACATTTCTAATATTTATTTAGCTAATTTGTCCATCTCCCTAATCCCTATTAATTAGATAAATCATGATTATCTAATTAATCTACCCTATTAATCAACCTATCCCTATCCTAGTTAATTAAATATCAATTATTTAATTAGCTACCCTAGTTTACCTATCCCCTAGACCTAAATTAATTAAGCTAAACACTTAATTAACCTTTCTTAGCCCATCCTCCCACATGCCTTTGAATAAAAAATCATTTTTTTATTCAAAGGGTCAAATCTCCCTTACACCTCATTTATCACCTTCTTACACATGTAAGTGTACAAGTATCCTTTAACCTTCACATCTCCACATAAAAGTGAATTTTTAATTCACACTCTTCCATGAGTTGAATTTTTAATTCACTTGTCATATCCACTCTTCCAAAAAATAAAATTTTTAATTCATTTTTATCCTAACACCTTTCCCCATGTGAATTTTTTAATTCACAAATAATGAGAGCCCTCCAATCCCATTGACTAAATCTCAATCATTGATCTCTCTCATCCACTCCTCTTCTGACACTTGTCATAAGGCTATGACTCCAATCCAAACCCAAACTCTCAATCATTCCTAGCCCTTGATCCTAACTTTTTATCCTCACCCTCCATCCCTTTTCCAAAAATCTATAAATAAAACCCTCACCCAAGCCATTTAGAACAACTTCTTCTTGCATCCTTAGTATGCCAAAATCTCTCCAAAATCTTCTTATCCCAACATCATAATGCCAAAATCATTCCTCATCCCCATCTCAATCTCCATCTAAACCTAAATCCCTCATCCTATTGTGTTGAATCTCAAATAGCAATCCACATTCATCTACTTGGGTAAATCTAAGGAGTGTTGGGTGCAACTCCTTCCACCCTATCAAGGATTTGTGACTCATTGTGAAAGGTATAATGCTTGTTTATGCACTTGTTTTATGTTTCTTACTTTCATTTCGACTTCATAGATCACATTGGCACGCCCGATGGGACCCACAAGGTCCCAATCTAACAATCTTGTGAGTTTTTTTGTTGTTTAAGACATGTTTTTTGTAGATTAACGCCATCTCTCTACGCAGTGGCACCATTTTACCTGCATTTTGGTGCTATTTTCAGACTATGGTGGCGCCTTCTTACCACGACATTGCTTGATCATTTGGACTCACATATTTTGTGTTCTTTCACCTTTTCAACATCTTTTGTGTCTTTTGCTCTCTGTTTTAAAGAATTTTATGCAGGGACAGGGGGAGACTATGTCAATTTTTTCCTAAAATCAGACCCTTGACCATCTCTACATCGTTTTGGTGCTAAACACACCCTGTTCGGCGCTATCTTTCTCGTTGCAGAAGATAAACTAAGGCAAAAACATAGTTTGGCACTATCTTGTATATTGGCGCTATCTCGTATCTATATTGGTGATATCTTTCATATTGGTGCTATCTTGCCTCTGTATTGGCACTATCTTGTATATTAGTGCTATCTTCTGTATTAGCGTTATCTTTCCTCTGGATTGGTGCTATTTTTTGTACTAGCTTAGGGATCTGTGCAGGGTTGGGTCTCTATTCTACAGGGTATTTCAGATCATCCAAGACCATCATCTCGAAACTACTAACATCTTTTGCAGGGATTTAGTAGATTAGACACATCTTCTTTTGGTGCACTAAAAAGAACCTCGTGTGCTTAGCTTAAAGAAAATTTATCTTTGGTGCACCTAAAATGAATCTTGCTTCCAAACAATCTACAATCAAACATTTCATTTTGGTGCACCTAAAAAGAATCTTTGTGTGCCTTAGTATAAAGAACATTTGATTTTGGTGCAACTAAAATTAATCATTGCTTGCAACAAACAACTTTAGGCACATTTCAATTTAGGTTTAAAAAGAACATTAGAGAAGTGTTTGTCGTGTTTGGTGTACTTGCACATTTGTGTTCTCCCATAGGTAGAATCAAAGTATCCTCTCCCCTTGCCTTCAAAAGGATCTTGGGTGAAGAGAAATGGTTATATCCTCTTTTTTCTAGGAAGTGGGCCTGCCCTTGAGACACATACATTCGGAGAACTCATTGGTGACCCCAAGCGGTACTTTCATCTAGTCTGTTATATGTAAATTGAGGATAAGGTGAAAGCCAAGTCTAATCGGTATGAGCGCTTACCATTCAGTGCTATCTCGAAAGGGAGTAGTACCTTGTGTATATGAAACCCCTAGTAGAGCTAGTCAAAACCTTAAGTGGTTTATCGAATGCTCATAAGGTGTCGATCCCCCGGATGTACCCCCACTACGAACCATTATTGTAGAAGCCAAAATCCCTCTACTTGTTCAACAAGTATTATCCTTGCTTCACCTTAGGTTGTGCATGCTTGATAAATCTTTCACAAACAAAACCTTTGGCCATTGTGTTTTCTTTCTTGATTGTTTGTCTACTTGCCAAGAAAAATCAAATTCATCCATCAATCCAACCATTCGTATCATTTAGTACCATTCCTTTCTGTTTCAGTGCCATTTCCATTTGTTTTAGCGCCTTCTTCATCCATGTCCAAAAGTCAAATTTTCCCATCAAAAACATCAATTTTATAGGCCCATTTTTCAAAAAAATAACAATCGGCGGCTATGCCCCCAAACCCCTATTAGCGGGGGGTCATGGCCGGCCCCCCTCACCCCCCTCACATCAGGCCGAGTCTTCCTCCCAACACCGCTAAACCATCCCCCCATTTATCAAACCCCATAAGTTGAGCTTATCCATTCCCTTTATTTGAGCTTGATCAAATTCTAATCCACTTCCTCTCTAGTCATAATCTATCTTCATCATCCTAATCATTCTTATCCACTTCATCTTAATCCAATCACCCATCTATCCTAATTATCCTAACCGCCTATCTTATCCACATCATCATCCAAATCATTCAATCCAATCTTATCCTAATCACCCTCATCATCCTTAATCTAATTCATCAACATCATTCTAATCCCATCTCATCCAAATCAAATCCAAAATCCAACCAACATCAATCCATAATCTTCCAAATCATATTCCAAATCCAATCCAAAATCAACATTGATCCCAATCAACATCCAAGTCCCTCAACATTACTATCAAAATCCAAATCCAAATCAACCTAATCAAAAAATCAAGACCTTAATTGATCATCCAATCAAATCAACCAAATCAATTCTATTACCTAAGTGTCATTAGTCCACCTTAAGTATAGAGAATCATCCATTCTTTGAAGAAAATCAAATCATTCTGAGGTCTTGAATTTTGATCCCCAACATTGTAATCATCCATCTCACCCCATAACTCAATAACAACATAGATCCTTATGTAGCAATGCAACAATTACAAAGACTTAGAAAAATTTATGAGAACATGGATCCTAATGCTAAGGAAAAATGTAAAAATGACATTAAAGATATCCCCTTAGCACACCTCATCATTGGAGAATCCCAAGCCACTACCCAACCTCTATCATATCAACAAACATCTTACATTTCACCCCCATCCACATCATATCAACCTTCATCATTTCAACCTTTACCCTCATATCAATCTTCATCCCCTTATACATCCATGCCATCATACCTACTCCACCAATCAATACCTCCAACTTTTCCATCCCCCAACCTTTGTCATGCTAACTTTGATCAAGGGAACACTAATCTAGCACACCTCATGGCTGAAATTCAAAGCTTACATCAACAACCATTTCCCTATGCAAATCCCCCATCCTCTAATCCCCATCCTCCAATCCCTACATCACAATATCCTTCTAATCCTATCAACCTTAATCCATCACCATACCTACCTTATAATCCATCAATCGCTATCCCCCCACCACAATATCCCTCCAATCCTATCAACCTTAATCCATCATCTTATGTATCTCCCAATCCATCAACCCCTATCACCCATACACTATATAATCCACCATTAAATCTTCCAAATCCTAAGCCCACGACATCCAAAGAATCCTTGTGGGATTTCCTCTAAAGAACATCAAAAAATGAAAGAAAATCTATAGAGTCCTTCACCTCCCCCACCCCTCCAACACCACCATCTAATCCCACACCTATCCTAGAACCCATCCAAGAACCATCATTACCTAATCCTATCACCCACCTATCCAATCCCAATCTTAATCCTACACCATCCACCATCATTATCCATCCATTACATTGTTCTTCAACCCATACACTCATGAAGGATACCATCCATTGGCTATTAGCAAGGAATCAAACACCCTCATGCAATACAACACCCACCAAACGTCTTGAACAATCACTTATCATAACTCAAGAACCATTATGTAGCCATGTTCAAGAACCCATAAGTCAAGCACCTATCGCATCCATCCAAACACCTATCACATCCATCCAAGCACCCACCACATCTATCCAAGTCACTCCCACTTCTATCCAAGCACATGATCTATGTCAAGAATCAAATCTAAAGCATGTTGAAACATCATCCCCTTCTCCTAATCAAGATCTAACCATCCCATCTAATACCATCCACGATCCCTTCCCATCTATTGATCAACTTAATGATCTCACACCATCTTCTACCACCCCTTTACCATCCCCCATGAATCCTTTACCTCCATCTACCAATCTCATCCCAAATCTATCCTCCTATTCACTTGGACAAAGCACCTTCATCCGCGGTGACTCCCTCGTAGGAGGTGAACAACTTCCATCCACCATCTATCCTTCTCTAACAAATAATGGACTCACATCTTGTTTCCAAAGCACCAAACATCCCATTGCATGTCGCATGCTCCAACATATGAACTATCAAGGAAAAGGCTTAGGCCTTCATGAACAAGGCATCTTAGAGCCCATCCACACCACATTCCATCCATCCTCACATGGCCTTGGCTATATACCCCAAGAAAAACAAAATAAACATGTTGATACCACCCACGCATCCTCCAAAATCCATTCACCCAATTCCAAATCTGGTGCATCACATCACACTCCTAAATCATATGTCACCATCCCTCCTCCATCATCATATCATTTGCAAAATCATGTGACCGTCCATCTTCCTCCATCAAATTTACCTCCACTACTTCCAACTCCAAATATCCCTATCAAATCCACTTTACCTCCTATCCTACCAATGCCAAACACCCCTATCCACAAATCCTCTCACTATCCTCCCAACTCCTAATATTGTCATCCTCGAATCTCCTCATCCATTTATCCATAAATCCACTTTTAACCCCTCCACCCATAAACCCCCTAAAATTTCCAATCAAGACCAACAAAAGCATACATCTTTCAAACATGAAGCTTCCCCCAAATCCATGGGATTCAAAAGTAATAATTTGAATGCCTCAGTGCATAAAGCAAAAAATCCTAAAGATGCTATCCCTTCCAAGCAGAATCCAAAATCCAAAAGGCTATCAAAGCCCACACCGTCAAAAGAAAAAGCAAAAACAAAAATGTGTGGGTCATCCAAAAGGCTATCAAAGCCCACATCGTCAAAAGAAAAAGAAAAAACAAAAATGGTGTGGGTCCCTAAAGCACCAAACTCTAATGAGGCATTCACCTCCCAATCTACCACAAAACCCCAAACAACCCATTCCCCATCTAAAAATCTCATAATTTCTAAGTCCATTTGGGTCCCTAAAACCCCAAATTGACCATCTAAAAATCCCCTATCCCAATCCCCATTACTACCCACCCCCCATCCAAAACATAGGCTTCAAAATCCAAAATGGTGTGTGCAACCGTTGGTCTTGGTTCCCCTCCACCACTTGACATCCCCACATACCCCCATCTCTCCATCTTTCGTTCACTATCCTACATATCTTCCCCATCACATTCCTATGGTCCATGCTTTCGCATAATCCACATCATAACCCGCATAATCCACATCATAATCTGCATAATCCACTAGCCACCATACATTCCATCTTCTCCTATCTACCAACATCTATGCAATCATCATCCATAATGCTATCCAACATGGGACCATCTTCACCTTTCTATGGAAACAAACGCTAGAGTCCCCATTCCATCAAAAAAAAAAGCAAGAAAATAGTAAAGAGAAAAAATCTGTCTAATGGTGAAAACCACTCCTCGTGGCGCCTTGGCCATGATGAAAACCTCTTGTGGGCGTCATGCATAATCCCTTCTCCATCCATTTTGTATCCCTACACTTGGGAGCAAAACTATATCCTTCATCCACATCCATAATATCCTTTGCACATCTTATCCACTATCTTATCCTTATCCTATCATATTCCTATCCACTATCCCTATTTATCGTATCATAATCCTATCCACTATCCCTTATTTATCCTATCATTCCCCATCCATTCTATCCACTATATCCCCCTCCTTAGATCTTGATAAAGACAAGGGGAAAAATATCAACAACTTGCTTTGGACACCTCTCGCCATACTCCCTTTCCAAGCATATCCTCCATCCATCTACTACAAAGTCCATCCACTCAAACGTAAACCCATCATGCAAAATCCTAAGCATTGGGGCATATGATTCCTTGCAACATAGCCCTTGGAGTAAATCCTTATCCCCATCTCTCATCCATCTATCTTGCATCCCTATCTCTATCTTCCAATCCATCTATCACGAATCTCCTCTCTATCACCTTCCACTGACAATCCCTCCATCTACTTATCATGTATCCCTACCTGATCCTTTATCCCCCATCCTACCCCTTATCTGCATGTATCTATCCATTTATCAAAATCTCCTATCCATTATCCTTTCATCGCCAATCCCCAAACCCAACCCCATCACCTTCACCTCTAGACTTGGTGTTCCATTGTCATTGGTATCTAGCACTTAGGCTATCCAAACGAGATCCAATGCAAACATCTCATAATAAACCATTCCCTTTCGAAAATCATAAAAATCCAAAAAAAATAAAAAAATATCCATCACAAAATCAACATTGTTCCATCAACATCTCATTATCTTCCAACATCCTCAAAATTGAAAGGAAGCTCGGTGTGTGGAAATCACTTCCTACACTAATCTAATGAGGAGAGATGTATGCAAATTCAATTTAATTCTTACAACTACAGCAACATAGAACATCTAACAGAGATATTGCAGCAATACACATACACACAGAAAGTAGACAGAAGAGAGAGACAAGATATACGTGGGGAAAACCCTTATGGGTGAAAAACCCCACACTCCAAAACATAGCTCAAATGTATTACAGTAAACAATAACTGATTACAATACAGTTTCAGAGCCAATGCTCTTTCAGGAGTCTTCGAATGTCGAATCTAGAGATATTCCAGCAACATAATAGTACTCGTACCAAAGTTATCTATCTCCCATCCAAGCACCTGTTTATATAGAGTTTACAAGGCAAATATGGAACCTTCTAGAGATGGGCGTCCATCTTGGACTCATGCCCCAAAACCCATGCCTAAGGACACTTGTCCAACATGTCATCCCGAAGTGGGTGCCTAGTCCCAAGATAGGTTACGACAAATGCTCTTACGCACCTTACAGCTGTCATAGAATCCGTTAGACACTGACTAAAAATATCATATTCCTCTTACATGTTATAACCTCCCTTGACCACCCAAAGATGCCTTTCTCTTGTACAAAGATACTCACCGACACTTGTCATTAATTAAAAAACCATTTAAGGTTTCGAGGGCATTGCCCCTGAACCCTCACGAGGGTGCTGCCCCTTGACCCCGCCCTGTACCGCAATAGGGAATGCACCAGGGGTACTGCCCCTAGACCATGCAAGGGGCTACGCCCCTTGACCCTGTCTTGGGAGCGCTGCCCCCAAACCCCCGTTAATTATTCAAGGGGGAAACCGCGGCTGCCAAAGTCACCAAAATTTACCCTCATGCATATACACAAGGTGCTGACTATGCCAACTCAACATGGGATAAATAAATACAACATTAGGAATTAGCAAAGGTTGAGACACCTTAATTCCCAACAAAAATCACCCAAATCATCCAACACATCATCTTCCAACATCATTACACCTATCTTCAACCATCCCACATCATCATCACAAATCAAAACTACATATCATCACCACCCGCATCTTAATGTGCCTTGATCCTGTGGATATAGGGTATGTAGGCAGTCTGGAATACGAAGGAAGTTTTCAATACTCAAGTACATAAGATGCACCCATCCGACCCGCTTGGATGGTCCCTACCTGCTGAGCTTACACTAGATCCAAGCATCGCATTACCTATGAAAGCATTACCCCTTAACAAAAATCATCAACTATCAAATCAGCATCAACCACAACTTGTCACCATCATATCTTGAGCCAATCTTACAACATCAACTAAGCATGATCCAAGCATCCATTGATTCCTACCTTATGATACATCATTCCTACGATAGGCAGAATCTATCCTATCATCATCCATCTTGGCAAGAGATACAATGGCTATTTGTTTGGTTCATTGGCCTTTTGGTTTTTTATTTTTATCTTTTGTCCTATTCAAAGATCACACCAAAGCTACCTTGATCTCACCATATCATGGTATGTGGTGAAAACATCTAGAATGGGGCATAGTCTTGCTTTGTATGCTATGCTTGTGGGTTGGTCTCATTACTCCAAGCTAGTATTCATATCTTATGGATCATAGGGTCAGTTCTAGCATATTGATCTCCTTGTGCATCTAAGGTTCATCATACCTTTGGTGTACTAAGGACTTATGCTATGAGTCCCCTTCCCTCATCTAGACAAGGTTGTACTATCTTGGGCATGCATGGGATCGTCCCTTTGTTTGCATGTCTAGTCCATGCAAATGTTGGATACGCATCATCACCCCGGTCTTCTATACCTTGGTGAAAATATCCACTTTGCTATATCAAACATAGGATTGCTCTAAATCATGTTCAACACAATGATCATCCATTTTCCAATCCATCTATCATCTAAATCATCAATCCATTATAATTCTTTCATCTCACCCCTTATCCTCCAACCACTTCTACCAATCTATTGCATCCATTTTGAGAGCACAACCGTGTTCTTGCAACCCGCCTATCCTCTTGAGGGGGCATCACCCTTACCAATTATCCCCAAACCTTACCCTATTCTTCTAAGCCAAAATCTTTTTTTTCCAATCCAATTCTATATTTTAACTTCTTTGAAATAATGTTGCTTAGCCGCAACACCATTTCAAAGAGGGGCAAATGTAGACACCTAAAATTGACTTGCTCCGCAAACCAATTTCCCATATCACTACTAATTATCCCTCCTATTAATTAAATAAATTTATTTTATTTAATTAATTTATCCCTAATATTCTACCCTTAACCATTTACCCATCCTTGGTGATCAATTAATTCATTTAATTTATCACTATACCTTACAACACTATCCTCATTAATTAAATAAACATTTCTAATATTTATTTAGCTAATTTGTTCATCTCCCTAATCCTTATTAATTAGATAAATCATGTTTATCTAATTAATCTACCCTATTAATCAACCTATCCCTATCCTAGTTAATTAAATATCAATTATTTAATTAGCTACCCTAGTTTACCTATCCCCTAGACCTAAATTAATTAAGCTAAACACTTAATTAACCTTGCTTAGCCCATCCTCCCACACACCTTTGAATAAAAATCAATTTTTTATTCAAAGGGTCAAATCTCCCTTACACCTCATTTATCACCCTCTTACACATGTAAGTGCACATGTATCCTTCAACCTTCACATCTCCACATAAAAGTGAATTTTTAATTCACACTCCCCCATGAGTTGAATTTTTAATTCACTTGTCATATCCACTCTTCCAAAAAATGAATTTTTAATTCATTTTTATCCTAACACCTTTCCCCATGTGAATTTTTTAATTCACAAATAATGAAAGCCCTCCAATCCCATTAACTAAATCTCAATCATTGATCTCTCTCATCCACTCCTCTTGTGACACTTGTCACAAGGATATGACTCCAATCTAAACCCTAACTCGCAATCATTCCTAGCCCTTGATCCTAACTTTTTATCCTCGCCCTCCATCCCTTTTCCAAAAAACTATAAATAAAACCCTCACCCAAGCCATTTAGAACAACTTCTTCTTGCATCCTTACTATGCCAAAATCTCTCCAAAATCTTCTTATCCCAACATCATAGTGCCAAAATCATTCCTCATCCCCATCTCAATCTCCATCTAAACCTAAATCCCTCATCCTATTGTGTTGAATCTCAAAGAGCAATCCACATTCATCTACTTGGGTAAATCTAAGAAGTGTTGGGTGCAACTCCTTCCACCCTATCAAGGATTTTTGACTCATTGTGAAAGGTATAATGCTTGTTTATGCACTTGTTTTATGTTTTCTACTTTCATTTTGACTTCATAGATCACAACACCAACATAGTTCAACTAAGCCACCAGCATGTTAAATGCTTCTATGTGGTTTTCAATTCATCAACCTCCTTCCATCCTCAAGGAATAGTGATTCTTCCACAAGAATACCTTGTTTACTAGAGATTTAGCTCAATAGATCTCACCCACTTCTTCCATAACTACTTCAAAGTGGGACCTTCATGGACATTAATTAGAATTGAATATAAAAGACACAATATGATTATACATTTGGCTTTCTAGTCCATAACATCATACTAAGAAATCAAAGAAACATCTATAGATCTTTGAACTTTTGCATCAATAGCATCCCATAAATTAAAATTTATTAACAAATCTTCCATCTTCAACTTCAAGATCTCAAAATTCATTCCTGAAAACTTTTCCACCTCAATCCTCCCTGATGTGTTTTCCATATTTACTTACCACAATGAAGATCACAAATTTCTCCTTCTACACAATCTTCCACTCAAATTGGACTATCTCAAAAACCCTCTACTCAACAACTAGAACCAAAATTGGTCATGCTCTGATACCACTTGTAAGAAAACAAGGTACATAGAAACAACTTTCTATGCTAATCTATGAGAAGATTTTTACCAAAATAACTTCAAATATGATCTAAACTTATTACAAAAATACAGAAACATAGAAAAAATAATATGCAATAAACCATAACATAGTGATTTATGTGGGAAAACTCTTTCAAGGGAAAATCCCCACACTCCAAAACCTGTATAATGTATTATCAAATATGAAACAAGATTACAATAGACTTTCAATGCAAGTATTTAGAGTGATACACTGGCATTCAAATATAGAGTAATTCTGATAGCATTTTAGTAGAACATGTGTACTTGATAACTCTCATAATATAAAATACTCCTCAAGCTCTCAACTTATAGACTTCTAGCAACCTAAAAACCACCATTGGTTTACAAAACCATGTGCAAAACCTCCTATGAGTTGTGGTATCCAAGATTGGCAAGATTCCTATCTAAAATTAGGCTCTTATAAATGCCTCTTACAACATCTTATAGCTGGTCAAGATTCCTATTAACTCCCTTTAAATCTGGCTCTTACACATCATAGATTCTATCATAGGATCCCACAAAAGTAGGGTGTCCCATTTTGCTAAAGATAATGTCAAAATAAAATATTGATATTCCATCATTGCAAGGCATCAACACTTGGCATAACTGCCACATCAAATTCTAATACCCTAATTTGTGTTGGAGATAAATATAAAATAACAACAATAATATGTAACTAACCATGGGAAAATATTAAATGATAAATAAGTTTAATAACAAGAAATTTGCAAGGTTAAGACACCTAATTTCCCAACATTCTCCCACTTGTCAAATATCTTGCAAGAGCCATAAAGAAACATATCATCAAGAATCAATTGCTAGGGGATAAAAGGCCCATAGACTTCGAAAACCATCTTAATTTTTTTGTGTCCATGGGCTTAGTTAATTCATCTGCAATATTCATCAAAGTCTCTACCTTATCTAGCTTCACCCTACCATAATAGAATATATCTCTCACAAAATGATACTAAACATCAATACTCTTGGTCCTGGCATGAAATGTTGGGTTCTTTTCTAAGTAGATTGCACTCTAACTACCAAAATCTAATCCAAATAAATGATCCTAAAACCAATCACTAGATAAAATACTTATCCTAGAACTTGTAAAGTAATAATCAACAATTTTTTTACTTAAACATGTATATAATAAATGAAAGCTAATCTCATGAATAATAAGAAGAGGGACAAAGTTGATCATGACTTCTTTTCATTCATTTGATTGTGCACAATTACAAAATTGTACATCACTAAAACATTACTAGACACATAAATCTATTGGAATTAGAAAATATATGAGAAAATATCAAGTTAAATACAAAGCTATATTAACATGAGCATACCTACAGCATTCTAACATTATGGTTGAGTGTATTTCTCTTATTTACACAAAACACCAAAATAAAACTAGAAAACTAAATAGACAGTGGACAATTAATGCCTTAGTTGTGTGAGGACTTGCATGTAAATTTCCTAGGTGAAATCTTGCATGAACTAGCTCTTTAACTTTGTGCATAAAAACCCACTATTTTAATTTGAAGTGGAGGAGTGAATGTGTGCCTTAATTGTATATTTAATATCATAAATGATGATTGAGAAAACATTTGAATGTAAAAAACATGGTACCTGATATTTGTAGATATTGATTATTACTTGATCAAGAGGTAGAAAGCATAGTGGTAACCTCATAAAATTGCCTACACAAATCTAGGTCATTTGAGTGAAATACATCAAATGCTTCACATACTCCAAATTTGACATATTTTGAGAAAAAGTAATTATATTGTGCAAACCATTGGATGTTCTAAGTCAACCTTATATTGGATGACAATTGTATCCCATAGAAAACTCTAAAATGAATATGCCTTCATTAGATAAAACCTAGTAGAAAATGCAAGCCTATCTCCAAAAAATGCATTCTATAACCAATAGTGCAACAACCCACTATATAATCTACTAACAATATCTTGAAGATGCATGATTTTTCCACATAGCATTTGTGATACCATTAATGTCTTATCTTTTCCTTCTATTACCATGCCAATGAGAGAGAATGGGCCCACCAGATACTGCAACCCTATACAACATACTAACTAATAGCACAAAAAAAGAACTAACAACCCTCTATCACCTTTTGGAGATGTGTTGACTATTGGATGATGACATGATTAGATGGCTGGTGTATCATATTGTAGACACCTAAAATTGTCCACTCTTCGTCTTATACCTAAACATCCCTAATTCATCCCTATTCATCCCTAAACTAGATCACTAATCATCTCTAGAGACCCCTAAAGTACATTTTCTCCACAATTAACAATAAACACATGTTTAGATGGTTAATTGATTAGATCCCCTTCAATCTGTGATTTTAAAATATTTTATTTATCAAAATCACTATTCACACACTATTCAATATTCATACATACCTGCATTGGTACCTACATCATTACCTAGCCCTAGCCAAAATGATGTATTAATCATTTATTCATCCCTACCTATAGTCCAAATATTAGATAAATTTAATTTATCTATTATCCATTTATCCCATCCCATGAATTAAATAAATATTTATATTTATTTAATTCCCTATTCTCTACACTTTTGATTAGGTCACCTAAACCTAATTAACTAACATAATCCCCCACTTGCACAATTTAAATCCTAATCTAACCTTGGTCAAATCCTCTCCATTCTACAAAATGTACAAGGGCATGGCCTCTTGTACATGTCCATATGGCCTTCTTACAAGAGACATGGTCAAGGGCCCATGTACAAAGGTCCATTTGTCCTCCATCCCCTATTCCTCCAATTATAAATTAGGCATGTACCCATGCTTCCAATTTAAAATTCAAATCTAAGCTAACTCACCCTTTTTCCTCCAATTTTAAATTGGGCATGTACCCATTCTCCCCAATTTAAAATTTTAATCAAATCCAACCCATACTTCCCATCTACCAAGACAATCTCATACCTCCAATCTCCCTGTAATGTAGAAAAAGAGGGTTTGTTTATTCAATGTATGGTTTGATTATATCCTCCTTTCACTACATACATTCAAGGACATTAAACTAAGTAGAATCACAACTTTTGCAAGAGGATTCAACTACAGGTTTGTTGTCTCTTGGAATGATAAGGAAATTTGGAAATTGATGATTATTGTGTTAATTTAAGCCCAATTATGCTCAAAAACCTAAATATGCAAAATCGTAAGCAAACAGGCAAATTTTAGCAAATGCTCTCACACAGATACTAAATGAAGATTAGATGTGTACCAGATTTTGAAGTTCAGAATCTTGAAATTTCAGGGGCAAATGGACTCATGCCCAAGCCCAAGATAGTCTTTTTGTCAAGGATTTCTAGACCTTTTCTTATATTAATCATCACTATTCTGAAGATTTCTGGCTCTACAAACTTGGAGGGAAAAGGGACTAACACCCAAGCCCTATAGATGTATTTTCTGCTTCTTTCTATCAGATCTGGGATCCTTATGCTCTGCAACACTCCTCTACAACTCCACTCCACAGATACCTATCACCTACAATCACAAGAGAGGGGTTGGGGCATTGTGGTGCTTAGGATCTTGCCTTGATCAAGCCCCATAATGGAATTCAAGCCTTCCAACACCATTGTTAGATGGAGAGTGTGTCCTTGTAGGATAGAGGCAAAAACAAATTGATAAATGATTGATTGAAAGCACAAATAGATATCACCTTGAAGGTGTAGTTCTCACGGAGATGAAACTCTTTCACGCCATGAGACGATGAAGTCAAATCTGCAATAACAAATACAACAACAATATTGTGCTCTGCAACACAATGAATGCCTTGAATGCTCTATAATCATAAGTTCACCAAAATCTCAAAATTATCTTCTAATCATCTCCTAGTTTGCAAATGAAACCCTAAACATGCTTATATATGCATTCTCTCTTTAATTTCGTAAATCAAACTTAAGATGCCGACAAGGGAGACCTTTAACGGTCACTTTGCCGACATTAAAATTTGAGACCCCACCAAAATAGGGAAGGACAAGGGCGTGGGCACCCTTTTCCCAAGACCTATTTTGGGTAAGGGTGAAGCTCTGTAATGTCCCCTAAGTCCATTCTGACATGGGTTTCAGGGCATTTTGTCTCGGGATTCAATTATAAGATGCATGATCCAAAACAAGGGACATGGAAGCTAAACTTAGGAGGTAAAAGTCCTAGGGGGACATTTTATGACGTAACATTTAGCCCCCACTTTAATGTATGTATAATCTTATGACCCATACATGCATTAAAGTACTATCGAAAACACATCAAACACACCAGGCACTTTAAGCTAAGGCATACACAAAGATTAAGGAACTATTTCTAGCCCCTAATCTCAAGTAAGCACTAGAAAACACATCATAGACACACAAGACACAATGAAGACAGTAAGAATCACACAAAACACAGAGAAGATAGTATTGAAGACACACAAAACATAATGAAGGCACAAGAGCGGTCATGCAAGACACGATGAATATAGTGATATATCATTTTCATATATAAAGATGCAGATGCATGGAAAATAAAAATGCAACACACAACCCCAAAATGTAGGAGGGGCATTTCGCCACACACTTGAGACTTCATATGGGGGAGAAGACACACCATACAAATCCCAAAGTGTCGGAGGGGCATTTCGCCACACCCTTGAGACTACACTTGAGAGAAAACACACCATACAAAACCCAAAGCATAGGAGGGGCATTTCACCACACCCTTGAAACTACGCTTGGTAGAAAAAATGCCATAAAAAGCCTGAGTGTAGGAGGGACATTTCACCACACCCCTGAGACTACACACGGCAGAAAACACATGGCAGACACATGGAAAACATGAGCACCGCATAGCATACCAAAGACATACTATACGTCTTAAACATGGTAAACAAGGCGATGGAAGGAACTTATTGCTAAGTTCCCACCATCTCAAACATGCTGCAGACACACCTAATGGTTGGGCTTATGCCACAACAACTACCAAAGACACACTTAAGGGAGGATAGTCTCAAATCCAACCCTACCTCTGCAAAGGACTTTTGAAATAAAAGGATGTTCACTAGCTCAAGAGATACACCATCCCCACCTCCGCAGAGGACTTTTGAATAAAAGGATATACACGATATCCTTCCTTTGCAAAAGGCATTTTGATTGCAATATAGAATAAAGATGTGCACTTACACCAGAGATACAACATCCCGTGTCCATAGAGGGCTTACAAAGATGCTTCGTTAGTACCAAAATCATTAGACAGCTTACCTTTTATATTCCCCCACCTTAATGTGGTTGATGTCATGTATTGATATCAAACATGTTAAGGTAGGAAGAAGACACACAAGGGAACAAGAGCTTTCGCAAAGCCCATGTCCCCAAAGTGACATGTCCTTCACGATCACCAAATGTTCCCACAAACACATAATTTGCTATGATAAACAACAATAGAGGTTAAAAATTGTTCTCTAAGATAATAATCACATCACAATGGAAACAATCACATCAAGAACCAAGGCTACACATAGGGATTCAAATCCAAGTATAGTTGTTGGGCTTATACTGCAGGTACCTCTGAACCAAGTGTAACAACAAGGTGAGATACAAGATAAACAAAGTGCACGGAGCAGATGTATTGTTATGGTTTGTTAGAAAAGATAAGACAACATAAAATATCACACAGAGTTATTTTACTAGTCAAGCGTCAGATAATATATATCAACCCCGTCGTCATATATGGACTAGGTCCATTTTTTCTTTGCTTGCTGAAGGGATACTTGGTCCATATCAGTATTTATTTGTTTTTTATCATCTGCCGACTAGATAGAATCACTAGAAGAAGGTAAACAATAAAATGAGAGAGGAGGACAAGTGCCTTATGTTCGTCATGTAGGAATATGCCCCCAGGTCATCAACTGCAACGCTATGCCCCTAAGGCACGACACACAACAATAAAAATGGAGGAAAAGCAAGATAGAAGAATGATGATACAAATAGAAGAATGGTCACAATAGAGGCGGTCTCTCAGTATCCTTGACCTTACAAGAGTATCAAGGGTTATCCTAGGAGGCCTAAACAACACATAAGATGTCACGGGGAGATCACAACACAGAGGGATAGGGTTAGAAATACATACCTGAAGGCACACCCATGATAGAAGTTGTCAACGAGAAAGTCATCCTCTTCCCAATCCTGAATGTTAGAGGAAAGAGGTACATAAAGTACAATTGCCAAATCTTTTTTATTATCCTTAAACTCATTCTCTTCTCTATTTGGTTCATGTTAGGTGGTGGAATCTTTTCTTGTTGAAGTGCATTTCGTTGAGAAAAAGCTTGTCTTCTATTCCTCCTTTCTCTTGCTTGTCTATTCATTTTTGTCTTATTGATGATATCTTCAAAAGTAGTGTCATGTTTTTCTATTGGTTTTTGTATCTCAGACGAGGAAGCAGATGGGTAATTGTATCGTGGTGATGCCTTGTATTATTTTCCATGGTTGCCTTCCAATCCTTGTATGGATGACAGAGGATGAACCTCGGCATATATTCCTTTTCCTCTTGATCTAGGAAGTTCTTCTAATGCAGGTTTTTCTTTGTTTATTGTTTGTTGAATAGAAGGACCGGCCACTTGAGATATTAGTTTTGCTTTATATCATCTATATCCCAAGAAAATTTGATCTCTTCATGGCTCAAGTTCCTCATTAGATCGTGGCCAAAAGTAATCAAGAGTAAAGTGCTTTTAAGTAACCATGGGTTGCCATGTATTACGATGAATAGTGTGCACTTGTCCATGTAAAGGAAATTTTATACATTTGTGAATTGTTGAGGGGACAGCCTTGATAGCTTGTAGCCATGGATGTCCTAATTTTATATGGAAGAGGTTAGATGTAGGGATGACATAAAATAATTTTTCCATGGCTTTCTCATGTACCGTGACCAATAAAGATATCTTCCCATAGGTACGGATAAAAGCTCCTTTATGTGTCTTAATCATCATGTCCGAAGGTTCATAGGAATCTTGTATCAAATCATGTGAATAAAGGAACTCTTTCATTGCCACATTAGTCATGCTATTAGGATCTATAAGTGTTCCATACACAGGAATCTCCATTACCTTTACTGTGATATAAAGAGGTCCTTCAATGTCTCCCATTTTTCTATCACGTGATGTGAATACTATTGTAGACACCTAAAATTGAATTGCTTTGCAAACCAATTTCCCGTACCTCTACACTAATTTATCCCTCCTATTAATTAAATAAATTTATTTTTATTTAATTAATTTATCCCTAACCATCTGTCTATCCCTTGTGATTAATTAATTCACTTAATTTATCACCATACCTTATGACTATATCCTCGTTGATTAAATAAATATGCTCAATATTTATTTAGTCAATTTTGTCCATTTCCCTAATCCTTGTTAATTAGATAAATCTTGCTTATCTGATTAATCCACCCTATTAATCAACCTATCCCTAGCCTAGTTGATTAAATAGCAATTATTTAATCAATCTACCCTAGCCTACCTATCCCCTAGACCTAAGTTAATTAAGCTAAACACTTAATTAACCTTGCTTAGCCCATCCTCCCACACACCTTTGAATAAAAATCAATTTTTTATTCAAATGGTCAAATCCTCCTTACCCCTCATTTATCACCCTCTTACACATGTAAGTGTACATCTTCACATCTCCACATAAAAGTGAATTTTTAATTCACACTCCCCCATGAGGTGAATTTTTAATTCACTTGTCCTATCCACTCTTCCCAAAAATGATTCTTTAATTCATTTTTGTCCTCCACACCTTTCCCCATGTGAATTTAAAATTCACAAATAATGAGAGCCCTCCAATCCCATTGACCAAGCTTCAACCCTTCATCTCTCTCATCCACTCCTCTTGTGACACTTGTCACAAGGCTATGGCTTCATTCCTAACCCTAACTCTCATTCATTTCTAGCCCTTGATCTCATCTTTTGATCCTCACCCTCCAATCCTTTCACCAAAAATCTATAAATGAGACCCTTCTCTAAGCCATTGAAGGACTTCTTCTTGCATCCAAACTCTGCCAAAATTTCTCTCAATCTCCTCATCATACCATCATAATGCCAAAATCACTCTAGCCATCCCATCTAATCCATCAATCTATCATCCAATCCCTTATCTACATTGTGTTGAATGCATTTGAGAAATCCACATTTCAATCAAATTGGGTAAAATCTAAGGAGCTTGGGTGCAACTCCTTCCACCCTATCTTGGATTTGTGGGTCAAAAGGAAGGTATATCACTTGTGTTTTACATTTGATTTGTGTTTTAGCTTTCATTTTGACTTCATAGATCACATTGGCACGCCCGGTGGTGGATCTAATCATTGGTTTTTATAGGTTTTGTTGTCAAAATCTTCATTTTCTAACCCTAGTTGTAGCAAGTTTTGCAAGTTTTGTGGGTAAACTGTTACAGGTTGCATCTTGGGTAGAAATTAACCTCACTGTTGCGATCAGGATGTTGTTTCTAAGTTTTTTGACAGTAAATTTGACTATATTGTGTAACAGAAATTTTTGAAAATTTTTTAAGGGTACAGTCCGTACCATCCCTGTGTAGATTCTCTATCTAAATCTCTAATTTTCATTGTGAATGGTTTGCAGAGTATACTGTTTCTTATGGTGTTTGCAGGTTCTAGTTTAAACCCGCCATCGCTTCGCCACTCGGTCGACCCACTGCTCAACCCTGTTGCCACCACATATTCACCTGTCTGCTACCTGTGAAATACCCAGTCACCACCAAACTAAACCTATCGCAGCCCCTGTCACCAACGTGGCCATCATGGTCCGGAAGCCACTGCTCACCACCAAGACTCCTCTACCACCGCTCGGCCAAACCCCCTGCCACCTGAAAATGCTGACCACAGGTCTCAGAAACCCCCGCAGCTGTGACCATACCACAGTCGAAACCTCTTTCCACCATTTCGTTGCCTCTTCCAAACCTCCCAACTACCGCATGTGGTAATCTCCCTCACCGCCACTATTTTCTTTAACTCCATCGCCGCTCCCCTGAAACCCTAACCACCGACCCCTGTGGTTATCACAAGAATGTCAAACAAAAAAAAATTATGTGGTTATCTTATGTTCTACGGCCCCTTTAGGGCTTTCCACTTCTAAGCCCCAGGCACCCCAAATCCCTGGTCACATGAAGGGTAGGGCTACCTTTTAGCCCCTCCTTTGGTTTCAAATTTTTTTTATTTTTTGTCTCTAGACAGCCCATAGTCATATGGAGGACTGTGGGCTAATTTAGCCTTAGTTCTAGTACCTAACTGCCAAGACACTAGCCACCAGCATGTGACCAAGTTTCTTCAAAACTGTCAGCAGTCAAGTTAATCGCCAGGTTACCTCTTGTGCTCTCTACATGCCTAAATAGGTGTTTTTTTTCAAACTCACACAACTTTCACATACGGAGTCAAAAATTTGCAAACAAGGACTTGTTGGAAAGCTAACAAGGCGAACTACATAGCTGTGAAGAAATTTTCAGGTGAATATATCATTTTGCAACATTTTTTATAGTCAAAGTCAAAGATACTTCAAAACTTCAAATGCACATAACTTGAGCAAAACTTAGCCTTTTTCAGTGAATTTTTTTTTCAAATTGCATAGAATTTCCTGAAGAATCTGTTCATGCACTTAAGTTTTCTATATTAGTTAATTATTCATCAAATTTCATCAGATTCTCAATTTTTGCATAACGATCATCTTGGCTAGTCTATTTGCTCCGTTTTCATTCTAGTGACTTGCAGGTGATCATACAAGGCTGGAACAACATCAGGAACAGCATATCTAGTAGCTTGGACAGCAAAATAATCAGGTGCATTCATTCTATCTCTCATTTTTTCATAATCATTGTTTGCAAACACACTTCAAGTTGGGACATAAAAATGAATCTTGTTTGCATACACACTTCGATTTGGGTTCATAAAACGAACATTGCTTGATCACACATCATTGAAAATTGAGCTTAAAATCAACCAGTATCTTCTATCACATTTGGATTTTGGCTTTAAAAAGAACAAGTGCTTGAGGTGTCTTCCTCACATGTCAATTTTATAAGGGCAATTAACCAAGTGCGAGTGTGAATCAAGTGTGCGTGTGTATGCTCTCTCCTCGCACCACAAGGTGACCTTGGAGATCAAAAACACTTCACTTGATTTACTGATGCAGAGGCATCCACACTAAAACCTTGACATACAGCATGTATGTCTACAACCCATCATCATCATCATCATATTTTCTGTTAACATTATCAGCATCATCATATTTTCTCTTGTCGACTGATATCCTCCTGCAGACAAACCTTCGACCTTTCGCCTGTCAGCAGCATCATCATATCCGGCTATCGGCAGCATCATCACATTCGGCAAGCACAAACATCCTCCTGATGTTCACTGTTCATCTTACCACCAACCTCTATCTGCAGCCTCATGATGTTCGACATCATCTTCATCAGCAGGATATAAAATATCTGGTTCCTCCCATATATCCTGATGACGACAACTTCAAGCACCTTTCCTTCGATGCTTACGTCACCTCGATATCTGACTACTTAAACAACAGCATCAGGATATGACTTATCCGGTCAAATGAAACATCCTGATGATGATACTCAACTTTATACTGATGACGAATATTCTGCCGAATATCCTCCTCCCGATCCACTTAACTCCTTGATGCCTTATGCCGATACCAAAACACTTAGGGTCAGCAGGATAAACCTTTATCGGGTGATATTTCAGAATGTCCTGATGACGATGACGTCATATGCAGTTCCTTCAATATCCTGCTGTCGTCCAAACTTAACATTATCGACCCGCGATAATTTTATCAACCCGATCGACTAACTTATGCCGATATACTCTTCCTCGGCAACACCTTGTGATGATCACCCCGAAACGCATTCACCTTATGCAAACAACTGTATCATGCTCACCTCCATCTACTCAGATGACACCTGAAGCAACTGCAGGATATACACAGAAATATCCTGATGATGCCGTTGTGACGAATTTCCAACCTTAGCGAATTTTGATCCGCCGAACCTCCTGAGGTGACCCGATCTGCTTTCAGGGCGATCTTCTAGACTCAAACTATCAGCACGACCTAGCACATACCCATGCTAGGGTTCTCAACACATCTTGACTGCGATCCTGCAAACATACATGTGAACAAACAGAAAATGCAAACTAAATCCTAAACTATTGTACATAGCCATTCCACCGATTCGACGAATCAACCGGTGGAATGGATCAGCGAATCCATGCAACCACCAAAACAGCAACACAATTTCACAGAGAATTGACACAACAGGATCTCTTTATTGATTTCAAAAGATGCAAGTACAATTCTGTCTCTCCTCTGCAATCTAACTCCTTAATCTGTATCTCTATCTCAATCTATCCTAAGACCAACTGATCCTACTAACTCCTCAATCTGTATCTCTATCTCAATATGTCTAGAAAACAAGGGTTCATCATCCAGAGATGATAGAACGAATGACAAGAGAGTACAACTTGTGCAAGAAGAGAAAGTAGAGAAAAGTGTGCAAAGTTTAAACACTTATCAAGATAGAGTTCCTGACAATTATGGGTATCCTGAGGAGGGAGAAGCATTGATGCTAAGGAGAACTAATTTGCAGACATCAAAAGATATGATGCAAAGAAGAGCTCTTTTCAAGACCACATGCAAGAGCAAAGGTAAAGTATGTAAGGTTGTCATTGATACTGGTTCAACAGACAACATGGTATCTCAGGAAATGGTGGATAAACTAAATTTGGAAAGGATTCCACACCAACACCCTTACAAGGCATCTTGGGTGAGTGATAGTCAATCACTTTTTGTATATGAACAGGCATATGTTGATTTTCAGATTGGAGCATATCATGATAGAGTTTTGTGTGACATTTTGCCCATGGAATGTTGTCACCTACTGTTGGGTAGACCATGGCAATTTGATAGAAGGGTACTATATGATGGGTATGCTAATACCTACACCATCAAGAAAGATGGGAAAACTATTATGTTGATGCCATTGCAGGAAGATGCTGCAGCACAGAAGGCAGCAAAAATCATTTTAGTGGGAAGGAAGGAATTTGTGTAGAAGCCTATAGGAGCAGGCATACAGGCAGTTGAGGACATTGCAGGGAAAGAAGTTGTTAAGGACAACAGGTTGAAGAAAGTTTCAGTTGTGACTGACAGAGGTCAGCAGCAGGTTCAGAAACAGGTTTGCAAACAGTAACCAGTTGAGAGGAATGACAAGGATGTTGTCATAGTTGGGACTATTGTTTGTCCTATAAAGCTTGAAAGAAAGACAGAGTTGAACATTGCAGAAGTTCAAGAGGCAGTTCAGACAGAGGTTCTGGTCAGACAACCTGACAAACACAAGGTATGTGAGAGAAGGGCCTACATTGATAGGCATGAGGATTTACTTGCAAGAAAGCAAGTTACAGTTCAGCAGTCTTGGAGCAGCCGAGAGCCAGCAGAGGACAAAGCTGGAACAGGTCAAGACACTGCAAAGGCAAAGTGTAAAGGTGGAGGACTTCCACAACCTAACTCATGGGACATGAGTTCTTTTCTGTTGGGGAGTATGGTGCAGGAGCACCTACCTGACAGCTGGCCTCCATGAGGCAGTTAGTTTGTTTTAGGTCTGGTTAATGTTTCCAAGAAGGTCTTATAAGACCAATGCATGTAATAAGGTCTATGTTGACCGTGCTTTTCTATTTTTAGGTAGTTTGTTATGACAGCTGATGACAGCTATATAGTTTGTTAGTTCAGTTGGATCCTCCCAGCCGCTTGGAAGCTCCCAGCCGCTTGGAATCGAGTGGTAGTACTCGCAAGCAGTTCCTATTTATGCAGTAGGATCGGTTGGTCTTAGGACAGATTGAGATAGAGATACAGATTCAAGAGTTAGATTGCAGAGGAGAGACAGAATATTGTACTTGCATCTTTTGAAATCAATAAAGAGATCCTGTTGTGTCAACTCTCTGTGAAATCGTGTTGCTGTTTTGGTGGTTGCATGGATTCGCTGATCCATTCCACCGGTTGATTCGTCGAATCAGTGGAATGGCTATGTATAATAGTTTAGGATTTAGTTTGCATTTTCTGTTTGTTCACATGTATGTTTGCAGGATCACAGTCGAGATGTGTTGAGAACCCTAGCATGGGTATGTGCTAGGTCGTGCTGATAGTTTGAGTCTGGAAGATCGCCCTGAAAGCAGATCGGGTCACCTCAGGAGGTTCGGTGGATCGAAATTCGCTAAGGTTGGAAATTTGTCACAACGGCATCATCAGGATATTTCTGTGTATATCCTACAGTTGCTTCAGGTGTCATCTGAGTAGATGGAGGTGAGCATGATACAGTTGTTTGCATATGGTGAATGCGTTTCGGGGTGATCATCACAAGGTGTTGCTGAGGAAGAGTATATCGGCATAAGTTAGTCGATCGGGTTGATAAAATTATCGCGGGCCAATAATGTTAAGTTTGGCCGACAGCAGGATATTGAAGGAACTGCATATGACGTCATCGTCATCAGGATAATCGTCATCAGGACATTCCGAAATATCACCCGATAAAGGTTTATCCTGCTGACCCTAAGTGTTTTGGTATCGGCATAAGGCATCAAGGAGTTAAGTGGATCAGGAGGAGGATATTCGGCAGAATATTTGTCATCAGTATAAAGTTGAGTATCATCATCAGGATGTTTCATTTGACCGGATAAGTCATATCCTGATGCTGTTGTTTAAGTAGTCAGATATCGAGGTGACGTAAGCATCGAAGGAAAGGTGCTTGAAGTTGTCGTCATCAGGATATATGGGAGGAACCGGATATTTTATATCCTGCTGATGAAGATGATGTCGAACATCATGAGGCTGTAGATAGAGGTTGGTGGTAAGATGAACAGTGAACATCAGGAGGATGTTTGCACTTGCCGAATGTGATGATGCTGTCGATAGCTAGATATGATGATGCTGCTGACAGGCGAAAGGTCAAAGGTTTGTCTGCAGGAGGATATCGGTCGGCAAGAGAAAATATGATGATGATGACAATGTTAACAGAAAATATGATGATGATGATGGGTTGTAGACATACATGCTATATGTCAAGGTTTTAGTGTGGATGCCTCTGCATCATTTACTTTTGTTTACCCTTTCCTAGGAGGCCTGCTAGGGGATTTCATCACCCCTAGGGACGACCTCAATCGAGGCTGAATCGAAAGACACCCTCATTGAAATTAGAATCTTGTCACTCTTGGCTAAGCCCCAAAGAACTTTCTACCTTTGCGAAGTGAAGGTGAAGGGTGGGTTACCCCCTTCTCCCGGCTATGTGACAGGATTTCACTTTCAATTCCTAATCAACCTCATGTAAACATTGCCAAGACCTAATTGGCCATACCTTATTTCAAACTAGACATTAGGGCATGTTGATGTGTCTTCCACGTGTGCTTGTTTAATCATCATCATATTCTTCAAATTCAAAATCCAAAAAATTGCTTATGTGTCTTGTGTGAGTGACTCATGATTGTACATGTGTGATCATTTCATTGAACATTGCCAACTCAATCCAAACATCAAACACATAAGACAAGTCATTTAACTCATTCTTCCAACACATTCAAATCCAATCACATTCATCCTAATCATCCATTTTTAGCCACTTCATTCCTAATCACATCCAAGTCATCCTAAATCAATCCTAATCACATCCTTGTCACTCTACATCATCAATCATCATCATTCTATCCAAATCATTATCCAATCAACATCATTATTTCAATCCTTGTCAAATCAACCTCAATCCCAATCATCCCTAAACACATCCTAGTCACATCTCCATCCTTCATCCTCATCCTATCAACATCATCCTAATCATTATCCTAATCATCCCTAATCATTCCATATCAAACCCTAATCATATCAAAGTCATCATCACATCACATCAACATCGATCCCAATCAACATCCAAGTCCCCCCACATCATTATCAAACTCCAAATCCAAATCAACCCAATCAAAAATCAAGACTTTAATTGATCATCCAATCAAATCAACCAAATCAATTCTATTACTTAAGTGTCATTAGTCCACCTTAAGTATAGAGAATCATCCATCCTTTGAAACAAGTCAAATCATCCTAAGGTCTTGAAATTTGATTCCCAACATCACAATCATCCATCATCCCCCATCATCCCATACCTCCCCAACAACATGGACCCTTATGAAGCAATGCAACAATTACAAAGACTTAGAAAAGTCTATGAGAACATGGATCCTAATGCTAAGGAAAATGCAAAAATGACATTATAGATATGCCCTTAGCACACCTCATCATTGGATAATCCCAAGCCCCTACCCAACCTTCATCATATCAACAAACATCCTACATATCCACTCCATCAACCTCATATCAACCTTCAACCTCATACCAACTTCCATCATATCAACCTTTACCCTCATATCAATCTCCATCCCCTTACACATCCATGCCATCATACCTATCCAACCAATCAATACCTGCAACTTATCCATCCCCCAACCTTTGTCATGCTTACTTTGATCAAGGGAACACCAATATATCACACCTTATCTCTGAAATCCAAACCTTATATCAACAACCATTTCCCCATAAAAATCCCCCATCCTCTCATCCCCATCTTATCAACCTTAATCCATCACCCTACCTACCTTACAATCCATCAATCCCAACCCCCCCAACACAATGTTCCTCCAATCTTAATCCATCACCCTATGTATCTCCCAAACCACCAATCCCTCTCACCCATCCACCATCTAATCCACCATCAAATCTTCCAAATCCTAACACAACGACATCCAAAGAATCCTTGTGGGATTTCCTCCAAAGAACATCACCAAGCAAAGTAAAGGAATCCCCCAAATCCTCCACCCCTCCAACACCACCATCTACTCCAACGCCTATCCTTGAACCCACCCAAGAACCATCACTACCTAGTCCCATCAGCCACCTATCCAATCCCAATCCTAATCCTACACCATCCACCATCATTATCCATCCATTATATTGTTCTTCAACCCATACACTCATGAAGGATGCTATCCATTGGCTATTAGCAAGGAATCAAACACCCTCATATAATCCAACATCCACCAAATCTCTTGAACAAGCCCCTATCATAAGTCAAGAACCATCATGCATCCATGTTCAAGAACCCATAAGTCAAGCACCTATCACATCCATCCAAGCACCCACCACATCTATCCAAGTCACTCCCACTTCTATCCAAGCACACGAGCTATGTCAAGAATCAAATGCAAAGCATGTTGAAACATCAACCCCTTCTCCTAATCAAGATCTAACCATCCAATCTAATCCCATCCCCGATCCCCTCCCATCTATTGATCACCTTATTGATCCCACATCAACCTCTACCACCCCTTTACCATCCCCCATTAATCCTTTACCTCCATCTCCAATTTCATTCCAAATCCATCCTCCTATTCACTTGGACAAAGCACTTTCATCCGTGGTGACTCCCTTGTAGGAGGTGAACAACTTCCATCCACCATCTATCCTTCTCTAACAAATAATGGACTCGCGTCTTGTTTCCAAAGCACCAAACATCCCATTGCATATCGCATGCTCCAAAATATGAACTATCAAGGCAAAGGTTTAGGCCTTCATGAACAAGGCATCTTGGAGCCCATCCACACCACATTCCATCCATCCTCGCATGGCTTTGGCTATACACCCCAAGAAAAACAATCTAAACATGTTGGTACCACCCACACACCTTCCAAAATCCATTCATCCAATCTCAAACATGGTGCATCTCATCACACCCCCAAAGCATATGTCGCCATCCCTCCTCCATCATCATATCATTTGCAAAAGCATGTGACCATCCATCTCCCTCCATCAAATTTACCTCCACTACTTCCAACTCCAAATATTCCTATTAAATCCACTTTACCTCCTATCCTACCAACTCCCAACATCCCTATCCACAAATCCTCTTATCCTCCCATCCTCCCAAGCATCCCTATCCTTAAATCCCTTCATTCATTTATCCATAAATCCACTTTTTACCCCTCCACCCATAAATCCCCTAAAATCCCCAATCAAGACCAACAAAAGCACACATCATCCAAACATGAAGCTTCCATCAAACCCTTGGGATTCAAAAGTAATAATTTGAATGCCTCAACTCATAAAGCACAAAAGCCTAAAGATGTTATCCCTTCCAATCAAAATAACAAATCCAAAAGGCTATCAAAACCCCCACCATCAAAAGAAAAAGAAAAAACAAAAATGGTGTGGGTCCCTAAGCAAAGATCAATCAAAACAAATGAGGCATCCACCTCCCAATCCACTCCAAAATCCCAAACATCTCACTCCCCATCTGAAAATCCCATAAAACCTAAGTCTATTTGGTTCCCTAAAACCCCAAATCAACCGTCCAAAAATCCCCTATCTCGATCCCCATTACTACCCACCCCCCATCCAAAACATAGGCTTCAAAATACATCATGGTGTGTGCAACTGTTGGTCTTGGTTCCCCTCCACCACTTGACATTCCCACATACCCCCATCTCTCCATCTTTCGTTCACTATCCTACATATCTTCCCCATCACATTCCTATGGTCCATGCTTTCACATAATCCACATCATAATCCATTATCCACCATCCATTCCATCTACTCCTACCTACCAACATCTATGCAATCGACATCCATAATGCTATCCAACATGGGACCATCTTCTCCATGCTATGGAAACAGACGCTAGAGTCCCCCTTCCATCAAAAAAGAAAAAAAAATCAAAAAATCAAAAAATAAAGAAAATAGCAAAGAGAAAAAATCTGTCCAATGGTGAAAACCACTCCTTGTGGCGCCTTGGGCAAGTACCATGATGAAAACCCCTTGTGGGCATCATGCGTAATCCCTTCTCCATCCATTTTGAATCCCTACACTTGGGGGCAAAACCATCTAATCATCCACATCCATAACATCCTTTTGCATATCCTATCCATTTATCCTTATCCTATCATATTCCTATCCACTACCCTCTATTTATCCTATCATTTCACATCCATCCTATCCATTATATCTTTCTTTTACCGTCTCCCACCTTAGATCTTGATAAAGACAAGGGGCAAAATATCAACAACATGCTTTGGAGGCCTCTTGGCATACTCCCATTGTAAGTATATCCTCCATCCATCTACTACAAAGTCCATCCATTCAAACATGAACCCATCATGCAAAATTCTAAGCATTGGGGCATATGATTCCTTGCAACCTAGCCCTTGGACAAAATCCTAAAACCCCCCATCCATATATCATGCATACCTATCCTATCCCTCATCCCTATCTTCCATCTATCTAAAATGCATCCCTATCGCTTGTCCATTCATCTACCACAAATCTCATATCCATTATCCTTTCATCGCCAATCCCCCTATCCAACCCCATCACCTTCACCTCTAGACTTGGTGTTCCCTTGTCATTGGTATTTACAATAAAGGTTATCCAAACGAAATCCAATGCAACAATCTCATAATAAACCATTCCTTTTCCAAAAATCATGAAAATCCAAAAAAACCAACAAAATCAAAAAATCAAAAAATAATACAAAATCAAAAAATCCAAAAACAATACAAAATCCAAAAATCCAAAAATAATACAAAATCTAAAAATCCAAAAAAATCAAAATATCCACAAAATCCCCCAAAAAATATCTATCACAAAATCAACACTACTCCATCAACATCTCATCATCTTCCAACATCGTCACATCTATCCTTAATCATCCCACATCATCATCACAAATTAGAACTACATATCATCACCACCCTCATCTTAATGTGCCTTGATCCCGTGGATACAGGGTATGTAGGCATTCTGGAATACGAAGGACATTTCCAGTACTCAGGTACATAAGATGCACCCATCCAACCCGCTGAGCTTACACTAGATCCAAGCATCACATCACCTATCAAAGCATTGTCCCTTAATCAAAAATCATCAACTATCAAATCAACATCAACCACAACTTGTCACCATCATATCTTGAGCCAATCTTACAACATCAACTAAGCATGATCCAATCATCAATCAATTCTTGCCTTAGGATATATCGTTCCTACGATAGGCAGAATCTATCCTATCATCATCCATCTTGGCAAGAGATACAATGGTTATTTGTTTGGTTCGTTGGTCTTTTGGTTATTGATTTTTTATCTTTTGTCCTATTCGAAGATCACATCAAAGCTACCTTGATCTCACTATAACATGGTATGTGGCGAAAACATGTAGAATAGGGCATAGTCTTGCTTTTGTATGTTGTGCTTGTGGGTTGGCTTCATTACTCCAAGCTAGTAGTCATATCTTGTGGATCGTAGGGTCGGTTCTAGCATATTCATCTCCTTGTGCATCTAAGGTTCATCATACCTTTTGTGTACTAAGGACTTATGCTATGAGTCCCCTTCCCTCATCTAGACAAGGTTGTACTATCTTGGGCATGCATGAGATCATCCCTTTGTCTACGTGTCTAGTCCATGCAAATGTTGGATAAACATCATCACCTTGGTCTTCTATACCTTGGTAAAAATATCCACTTTACTATATCAAACCTAGGATTGCTCTAAATCATTTTCAGCACAATGATCATCCACCAATCAATCTCCTAACATTATCACACTTTCATCTCACCCCTTATCCTCCAACCACTTCTACCAATCTGTTTCATCCATTTCGAGAGCACAATCGTGTTCTTGCAACCCGCCTATCCTCTTGAGGAGGCATCCCCCTTACCAATTATCCCCAAACCTTACCCTATTCTTCTAAGCCAAAATATTTTTTCTATCCAATCCAATTCTATATTTTAACTTCTTTGAAATAATGTTACTTAACCGCAACACCATTTCAAAAAGGGGCAAATGTAGACACCTAAAATTGACTTGCTCTGCAAACCAATTTCTTGTACCTCTACACTAATTTATCCCTCCTATTAATTAAATAAATTTATTTTTATTTAATTAATTTATCCCTAACCATCTGTCTATCCCTTGTGATTAATTAATTCACTTAATTTATCACCATACCTTATGACTATATCCTCATTGATTAAATAAATATGCTCAATATTTATTTAGTCAATTTTGTTCATTTCCCTAATCCTTGTTAATTAGATAAATCTTGCTTATCTGATTAATCCACCCTATTAATCAACCTATCCCTAGCCTAGTTGATTAAATAGCAATTATTTAATCAATCTACCCTAGCCTACCTATCCCCTAGACCTAAGTTAATTAAGCTAAACACTTAATTAACCTTGCTTAGCCCATCCTCCCACACACCTTTGAATAAAAATCAATTTTTTATTCAAATGGTCAAATCCTCCTTACCCCTCATTTATCACCCTCTTACACATGTAAGTGTACATCTTCACATCTCCACATAAAAGTGAATTTTTAATTCACACTCCCCCATGAGGTGAATTTTTAATTCACTTGTCATAACCACTCTTCCCAAAAATGAATCTTTAATTCATTTTTGTCCTCCACACCTTTCCCCATGTGAATTTAAAATTCACAAATAATGAGAGCCCTCCAATCCCATTGACCAAGCTTCAACCCTTCATCTCTCTCATCCACTCCTCTTGTGACACTTGTCACAAGGATATGGCTTCATTCCTAACCCTAACTCTCATTCATTTCTAGCCCTTGATCTCATCTTTTGATCCTCACCCTCCAATCCTTTCACCAAAAATCTATAAATGAGACCCTTCTCTAAGCCATTGAAGAAGGACTTCTTCTTGCATCTAAACTCTACCAAAATTTCTCTCAATCTCCTTATCACACCATCATAATGTCAAAATCACTCTAGCCATCCCATCTAATCCATCAATCTATCATCCAATCCCTTATCTACATTGTGTTGAATGCATTTGAGCAATCCACATTTCAATCAATTGGGTAAAATATAAGGAGCTGGGGTGCAACTCCTTCCACCCTATCTTGGATTTGTGGGTCAAAAGGAAGGTATATCACTTGTGTTTTGCATTTGATTTGTGTTTTAACTTTCATTTTGACTTCATAGATCACAACTATTTCAGAATCAGGTAGTTTTCTTTTCATATAAGGTCTAGGAGGAAACCTAGCATTATTGTTACAAGTAGAAACCATGTATGTTTTCCAATGTATGTAAGATCTGAAGATTTTGATATATATGCAAGGGAATAGATGCAAAACTATGTTTGTTTATGACCTAAAATGCTAAAAAAAAATTCAATGCAAATGGCTGAAAGATGTAGTGTTGTGAGGTAAGTAACGAGTGGTAGAATATCAAAACCTTATTATTAGTCCAATAATGCAGCAGATCTTTCAAAACACACATATCATGCAAATCTAGATGAAGGATGAGTCAATATCTAGTGAAAATGCAAGGATTTTAAACCCTAATTGTGAAATTAAGGCATGAAAGGATGCAAAGTGATGTATGAATGAATTATGATCAGATTTAGGATGTGAAATAGCTCATCTCAGATCTAAAAATGATATCAAAATCCTACAATGCTCAATGCAAGTGCAATTTTACAGAGAAATGAGTGAATATGCAAGTTTTTGTTGAAATTGACTGTGTAAATACAAAATTTGAGATGTAAATGCAAAGACACACAATGATGAAACACTACAAAAAAAATCAAATTTGAATGAGTGTGAAAGATGAGTAGTAAAATCTAAAACAAGATTTTAACTACAAACCCTAGGTTTTGAAATTACTAGGTTATGAGAAAAATCCAAGATTTAAAGCAAACCCTAGCAATTTTAGTGTGAAAATACAATGTGAAGGATTGTAGGATGATGTATTTCTATAAGTTTATATCAGATCAGATGTAAAAATCAAAGATTAGATGAAATGAAATGAAGTTGATGCAAACTATGCCCTAATGCAAGCCTAGGATGCCAATTTTTTTCATTTATTTTTTATTTTTTTTTAAATTTTTACGAAATTTATGAATGTAGAATGAAGTAAATGAAATGTATAAATGCAAATCTGATGTATAAAAGTCAGCAAGATGCAATGTTCAGAAAAACACAGGTTCACCAAAATGTAATGTAGAAAAAGAGGGTTGGTTGATTCAATGTATGGTTTGATTATATCCTCCTTTCACTACATACATTCAAGGACATTAAACCGAGTAAGATCACAAATTTTACAAGAGGATTCAGCTACAGGTTTGTTGTCTCTTGGAATGATAAGGAAATTTGGAAATTGATGATTATTGTGTTAATTTAAGCCTAATTATACTCAAAACCCTAATTATGCAAAATTGTAAGCAAATAGATGAATTTCAACAAATGCTTACACACAAAATACTAAATGAAGATTAGATGCATACTAGATTTTGAAGTTCAGAATCCTGAAATGTCAAGGGCAAAGGGACTTGCACCCAAGCCCAAGATAGTCTTTTTGTCAGGGATTTCCAGACCTTTACTGATACTAATCATCATTGTTCTGAAGATTTCCAGATCTGCAAACTTGGAGGGCAAAGGGACTAGCGCCCAAGCCCTGTAGATGCTCTTTTCTGCTTCTTTTTGTCAGATCCAGGATCCTTATGCTCTATAACACTCCTCTGTAACTACACTCTATAGAATTTGATACCTGTCACCTACAATCACAAGAGAGGGGTTGGGGGTTGTGGTGTTTAGGAGCTTGCCTTGGTCAATCCCCAGAATGACATTCAAGCCTTCCAACACTGTTGTTATATGGAGAGTGTGTGTCCTTGTAGGACAAAGGCAAAAACAAATTGATAAATGATTGATTGAAAGCACAAATAGATATCACCACTGAGGTGTAGCTCTCATGGAGATGAAACTCTTTCATGCCATGAGAAGATGAAGCCAAATCTACAATAACAAACACAACAAAAATATTCTTCTTTGCAACAAAATGAATACCTTGAATGCTCTATAATCATAAGTTTGCCAAAATCTCAAAATTATCTTCTAATCATCTTCTAGTTTTCAAATAAAACCCTAAACATGCTTATATATGCATTCCCGCTTTAATTTCATAATTCAAACTTAAGATGTCAACAAGGGAGACCTTTAACAGTCACTTTGTTGACATTAAAATTTGGGACTCTGCCAAAATAAGGCAGGACAAGGGCATGGGCGCCCTTGTCCCAGGACCTATTTTGGGTCAAGGTCAAGCTCTGTAATGTCCCCTAAGTCCATTCTGACATGGGTTTCAAGGCATTTTGTCTTGAGATTCAATTCTAAGATGCATGATCAAAAACAAGGGACCCGGGAGCTAAACTTAAGAGGTAAAAGTCCTAGGGGGACATTTTATGATGTAACACTTCCCAAAGCCCAATCTTGACCATCCATTCCTCCTTGATCCAAGGACATCTCCTCCCATCCAATCTTATCATGACACTTGGCGATCTCTCCTTTCTTGAGAGCTCTCAAGCATCCTCATCCATTGATCTTTCAATCCAATCTTAACCATCCAATTGAGGCTCCAAAAATCTATAAATTGGAGCTCACCTCTTCACAAAACACATCACTTCTTCATGCAACTAAATGCTGCCTCTTTTTCTCCAAAGACCCCATGAGAAGAAAGGTTATGTTGCCCATATGAGGATTCACCTACATCTAATATCAAAGGATTACATCACAAAATTAAGGTTTGCATGTAGTTATCTTATTTAACTTCATATGTTTGCATTCTTTTTGCTCAATCTGAGGCATATTAAGACTTGCATGAAATAGGTTATGGTTTTAGCCTATTTCTTATGTGCATTTTCTAGTGTATACACATATAAACCATTAATATATGATAATATTTTAGAATTATAGGAGCTTGACAAGTGTATTTGTGGATATCACCTCCTGAGAAGCTCAATGCTTAAATAAATAAAAGGGGGACGAGCCTGCCACAAGATGGCATAGAACCTTGTAATCAATGACACATCAATGTTTAACCTTATAATTGACAAATCCTTTATAATGCACAAACTGTATGATCAAAACCAATCAAACAATTGGTACTTCTCTATACTAACACTATGTCTTGACACATTTTGAGGATGCATGAACCATTTGACTCAAAAGAGATTGGTGATGTGGATCTCTTCTACAGAAAGAGGGATCCACATGCATGAGATGAAAGAACAACAATTGAATAATGAAGCAACAAATGATAAAAGCCTAGAGGAAAAATAAATACCAAAACAAAGACTAGCCATGACAGCTGACCCATAGAAAAATACTTATTAAAATAGACAATCCCACAAATGGAGAGATAAATCTCTACAATAACTCTTTAAAAGGATCTTGACCTCTACAGTCAATCAACTAGTCAACCAAGGCTTCTATTCCTTGATTAATAAATTGAACATATATTTAATTTTTAATGAAAGATGCTATGCACTATGTTGGATTCCTATATGAAATGAATAAGGAATCAATGATCTAAACTTCAAGAGCTTCTTGTGTTATTTAAACATATCATTAAAGGGTTAAGTTGAGGGAGAATATTCTATTATGGAAAAACCATTTGATCTAGTTCCATTGTGTTTCTAATACTTGTATACCAATAATATTATGTTTTAATGAGATTATATGGGTTATTATTTAGTGCTTTATTAGGTTTTCCTACATTTGTGTGATATGTTTAAGTGGTGTATAAAAATAAGTTATCACTATCATTAATGCAATCCATCCAATTTATATTTTATTGTTATATAATATATATATTCTTCCAATTCATATCTCTACATATTAGTTTCATTTATTATTTGTTAAATTATAGATATATGTTAATAATATTAATTGCTTAATCAATGATAAGTTAGTAGAACTTTTGATAGTAAACTGAATCCATAAGGACTCAAAGTTCTGGCTATCAAGAATGTTGTCCAAAGCTTAATAATCATATGATAGTTATGTTTACCCAATGATAGTTGTAAAGGATCCATGATCATTGTTGTAGTATCACATCCCAAACGGTCCAAGGCAACAATTATATAGGGTTATGGTTTGTACAACAATGTTTTGAAATAGTTGGACAGATTTGGGAATTGAGATGAAAAGATAAGTGCAACATTTTAGGGTTTTTTTCAATCAATAAAAGAGATCCCTATAGGTTCATAATACATATTAACCTCTATTCATCATCCCTTATCTTTTAAAAACATTCTAGCTTACTTAAGGCATATTTAGATGATTTATGAACTCCATAAGCATTTCCTTTGGAATACTTTAATTGTTACGGGTAAAATGGGATAATATTGAATGCAATATAAAACACCCAATAACTTCAATAAAATATGCAAGTAACAAAGATTAAAACAAGATAAACAACTTACAGCGCTTTGTTACCTAGCAATTTCCATTGTTCACCTATTCCCGATTGATCTTCGGTGATGAATGTAACCCTCAAGAAGCTTGCTTCCTTGCTTTGATTCCTCAAGATGACAAAGGAGAAATGGCTCGAATACTTGTTGTATTGAAGATGAGCTTCAACACAATATAGGATGAGTAGTGAATAATGCAAGAGTGGGGGTGCCAATGGCGCGCTATGGATTCAACAAAGTAGTCTTACTTGAAAGCTTCATGATCTCAAATGGAAGAATAGAGGAGTATTTATAGACTTGTGTGAGAGATGATCAACAGTGTAGAAGAAATAAGAAGATCAATGGTTGAGAATGGTTGAGAGAACGTGCACGAATAGAAAGAAGACATGTGTCATTCAAAAAGATGCTTTGTTGAGTTAACTACTTTCTTGATGAGGATGATCTTTTATTTCTTAAATTAGAATATATTTTTCTAACTTAAGAGTTTGTTGATAAAAACAAAGTTGCTTTAAATCAGTTAACTCAGCTTTTGCTTTTGCATGACAAGGAAGATTTATTTTTAGAAGATTTGGAAGATAAGAAAGCAAAATTAAATAAATAAATTTATTTAATTGTTTGTGCAAGATTTAGAGGAATAAATTAAATATTTGATTATATTTTATTTTTGGAGACTGAGATTTTAATTTAAATAAATTTGCATTTTATTTAAATTTGGAAGAATGAATGATTTAATTAAATAATTAAAATTATTTAATTGCTTAGAAGAATAAAGTTGATATTGATAAAATTAATTAAATAAATGTAATTTATTCAATTAATGGGAAGAAAGTGAATCAAATAAATAAATTGATTTATTTATTTATTGATAGAGGACTATTAAGATGAAATAAATATTTAAAATATTTATTTAGGTAGAGTCATGTCATTTTTAGGTGTATACATTTTGCCCCTCTTTTATGCAATGTGTTTTATCATGTTGTTTCAAAGAATAAGAATTTTCGACAATGATACATGCCCCAGTTTGCCCCTAGTACAAGTTTAACGATAGGATGCCCCCTTGAGAGATTGGATGGGAAGAAGGCAAAAGGCGTGAGATGGACAATCTCACGATGAAGAAGGTGAAAAATAGGTTAGAATGAAGAAAATAGGACATGGTTTGGAGGAACAGGCATGGGAAGTAGTCACAGTAGTCATATAGTCAGCTATGGTTCACTTGCTATATATAGGAGCTGGGTCCACAAGTCCTATTCATTTGCACACTTGTCTTTACTTGGTTTGTCTTTGAGAGCTTAGGAGAGCAGAGGAGCTAGAGTAGTCGACAAAAATATGGATATTCCGTGTGAGGAGCACCATTTTGAGCGAGTGCGACGATTTGGTCGACCACCCGAGGCAGGACCACTGGTATGTAGTTTGAAAAAACTCACTTAAAGTCATTTATTAGGGAAATAAATGCTTAGGAAAAATAGCTAGGATGGATGCGTCGAACTATCGTTCAGCACATATGCGCCCCGCAACGGTGTATATGCTGAGAAACCGTGCATATGAGTGATCTTATGGCACATTTGATATATCTGCGCATATAGGCTATGAATCGGCACATGCATTAGGGAACTATGTATTTGACACAAGAAGTGGCGCATATGCCCAAACGGTGCATATACGTCAAGGGTCGGTGCATTCATGGTGAAGCGGTGCATCTGATATGAATCAACGCATTCACCACCTGGTTCAACGCATTTGTACTAGGATAGTCAGCTGACTGAATGAAATTAACCCAATTGGCACCTTGATCGATGCGTCAATTGATAAGCGATCTCTAAGATTGTTGAGAATCTAGTTAAGAGATGATATGTTGTTTTGATTAATTTGATATTTTGAGTCAGTGATAGGATAGTTTGATTGCTTTGAGTATCTTTTGCTTGGATATGGGTTTTTTTGCTTGACGCTATGCTTTGCTTGGTTGCAGGAGGACATTCATGATACTCTGATGTCACGAGAGAAGTTCCCTTTGCCATTGTTGCAGCGGTATATGCTAATAGAGATGGACCATGAGGTGCTTGGTGCTATGGGTTTGCACTATGTTTGTTTTATGCCCGATGTTTGTGCGAACCTAGGTCTATTGATTGTGGCGATGGAGCGATTTCATAGCAAGGATGGGATGTTCCATCTACCGACTAGGGAGATGGCGATCACTTTAGAGGATGTTTATAGGATTCTGCACCTCCCGATTCAGCGAGAGTTGGTAGAGTATGATTCACAGCATGATGCGGGATTGGCCGAGTGCAGACATGTATTTGACGACCCGGAGCTAGATGAGTAGGTGATTTCCTTGTAGGACATTCATGACTGTTATGACTACTTCCTGAGGATAGTGGCAGGATTGATAGGTGGTGTAGTATGCCCCGATAGGAGATCACACGGGTTCCCAATTAGCTGGGGGAGGGTGATGGAGAGTATGATTACTAATGGGACTCGATACTCTTAGGGTGTGTGCATGCTAGCACACTTGTATAGGGATATGCACTAGGTTGTGTATCACAGAGGGGCCAGTTTGTCAGCAAGTGTGTCGCTTTTGTAGTTTTGGTTGTGGGAGCACATAGTGATCACGCGACTGATATGTGTCTTTCATAGGCAGAGAAGAGAGCCTTATAGCTATGGATATGTAGGTGTGATTTCCCAGCATAAGCTGGGAAAGCTTGAGTATTGGAGACATGCGCTAGATAATGTGGATGTAGTTATCTGGCGCCCATACCTAGACTGTGAGGTATGGGAGGATGAGGACGACAAGTTGTCATATTGTTTCCAGACTCGGTGGCTCATTGGCAGGATGCGATAATGCTAGAGCGTTAGATTGTTAGTAGAGTACAGAGGCAGTTTGGTAGAGTGTAAGGCAAGCCACAAGGGTAGGCTCATTTTGCAAGGACCCATGCAGAGAGACTAAGGTGGGGTCCTGTGGCATCTTATGAGGAGGCCTTGGTAGATTTTTGACAGATCCCTTATGTAGCTTGGCCTATGAGGAGGGACATAGTGGATGCAAGGATGATGCCAGATTATGAGGAGTGGTTTGCAGCTTATCCATTTCCCAGATATTTAGGACCTAGAGAGTTGGCTCCTCGTATAGATGAGGAGGATTCAGATGACGAGGATGGGGTTGGCAGGAGGAGGAGGAGATAGAGGAGGGGTAGAGGGGGTCAGGGAGAGGGAGATGATGGTGGGGATGGAAGAGGAGGCAGACCGAGACTGAGGAGGAGGTCTGAGGAGGGACCTTCGAGATAGCAGCATGTTGTACAACCGCAGGCTACAGGGTAGGTGTAGGTGCCAGCACAACAGGTTCCACAGGTACAGATGCTGCCACCACAACAGGTGGCACAGCAGTAGGTGCCCTAGCCATAGGGGCAGGGATAGGGAGAGGCCTCTCAGGGTCCAGTGTAGCCAGATGCACAGGAGAGGGCTATTGCCATGCTGAGAGGACAGGTTCGGCAGCTACGAGCACAGCTGAGGATGGTCGAGGCTCGGCGGGAGTCAGATGCGGGTGTGATCTCGGGGCTCACTAAAGAGCAAGATGCAGCTAAGGCTCGGGTACGAGCTATCTGAGTAGAGAGAGATACAGCAATGGTAGCCCTTGGGACAGATGGCACCAACACATTTCTGGTTGGACAGGTATAGCAGGCACATGCACAGTTTGTCCAAGCTCAGGCACAGTTGGCACAGGTGCAGCAGCAGTTAGTGCAAGTACAGGGTGAGCTTGCCAAAGCGTAGGCTCAGACGTAGTATTACCAGGGATTATACCATGGTGTTGTTCTAGTTGATCAGAGGGCTCCGAACTACAGGAGCCAGTCCATGGCCTTGCAGGGAGCAGGTGGATCGCGGTCAGGAGCCTCTGTGATGGGCCCGTAGCAGTCTGGGGCTGGCAGAGGAGGGGAGACAGAGGACACCGTTGGGAGTAGCGGTTCACAGCAAGAGGGTTAGCAAACACTTGTACATATTTTGGTGCTTTATGTACATACCTCTTTGATGGCTCAGATAGCCTGACATGTATATGCATCACTTTTGTACCTGAGACACGTATCATTATGTTTGAGATGTATATGACATTGACTCAAAGGTGGACTTTTGATATTGTACCTTTAGACATGCTTTTGTTATTTATATGATGATGCAGCTATGTGATGATCTCTATATGCAGACTTATATGTTTATGGATGCATTTCTTTTATATGATGGTACACATGTGTATATGATGCTATGTGATGTTTGATCTAATGCGGACTTTAGATGTGCTTATGTGATGCTATGTGATGTGATCTAATGCAGACTTAGATGTTTACATGATGCTATGTGATTTTTATCTAATGTAGACTTAGATGTTTACATGATGCTATGTGATACGTAAAAATGTGTTATGCTAGCTACATGATGATGTGGTTATTGTGGTGTTCTACTTGTCTTTGCCTATGTTTTTGATTTTTCTGTTTCGACACTATGTTATGATTCAAAATGTGTATGGAGAACCTAATGCACTTTATTATGTATGCTAATGATTTAATCATGTAAATGACTATCTCATGTGATGTGATATGCAAACTATGCTATGTTTTTGTGATGTCCAAATGTACTCAATCGACACAAAGATGATATAGATAGGTGGAAGAAAAGGAATGAAAGGAATACAGGCTTTCATTTGATACTCTGAAGGATTTTCTTATTGCATGGATGATATGGATTTCTAGATATGGAATGGATGTGGATATTTTGTCATCATTAGAGTGCAAGTACTTTGCTTTCATGGTGCAGGAGCATCATAGACTTTAGGGTTTTCATTGGATTTACAAGTGGTTGTTTGGTTAAATAAGGTCTATAAGACCATCTTCAATATTGTCTAAGGCTTGAATACCATTCTTGTAATGGACTATGTCCAAATAGATAGACTCTACTATTGTCTTGTTGCAAATCCTAGTTAGGACAGTCATATTGCATAGGTAGTCTTAGGGAGTCATTAAATTTTAAATAGGTTAGTCATTTAATATTCTCCATGTTTATTAGCCTTTTAAAGGCATGTCAAAGGGTGTAGATGTGTTAACTCCTTTTCAAAGGTTAGGAGAAGGTTAATCTAAAGTTAAAACAAAACATTATTTTAGAAAAAAATAGTCCTTGCTGTCCAAAAAGACAGTTTCCTTATTGATCTTTTAAAAACAACAGTTACAAATCAGAAAGAAGACAAGAAAGGTCGATGGTTTGGGAATGCCAAACATTTTTTTGCTTTTTTGAAGGCTTGTATTAAGCCAAGAGAGATTGTATTGTGAAAGACATTCAGAGGATTTGGAGGGAATAGAAAGAAATATCAAAAAGACTACTGTTTTATGTTTTTTTCTATTTTTTCTGTTTTTTCCTTCACTGTTCCTCAGAAATCTGTACCTGTACGGAAGATTCTTGGAATGAATTTGGAATGGGATGAGAGGAGACTGAAGTACCTTGGATTTGAAGCTTATTGGAGGTCTTAACATTGAACTTGAAGGGAGAAATCGTTGTTATGCCAAAAACTATTTTTTCCTATTTTTTTCTGTGTTTTATTGTTGTTCCCAGTCCATACACACGACTGTATGGATGTATTATTGCCCAATCTTGTAATGGATAGAAATATCTTTGAAATACCTTTGATTTTAGTCTAGTTTGGTGTCTTGAAAATGATCTGAGTGAAAGATATCGCTGTTTTCCCAAAAACTATTTTTTTAGAGTTGCTGTTCATTTCTGAAATTGACTGTTTTTCTGCATTATTCCGTACCTGTACGGAATTTTCATGGCACAAGGGTATAATGGTTGGATGGGGTGTTGAAAGAGCTTTGCATTGAATCTTTTTTGGACTCCTATCATCAATCTTTCTAAGAGAAATCACCGATTTACCACAGACTGTCTTAAAACTGCTTTTACAACCATTAATTCACTATTTTCCTGTACTATTCCGTACTTGTACGGCTTGAAGAAGAGTGGTGTCTTTGTTGGGAAAATAGAGGAGCATGTTGACTTTACCTTGCAATTGATTTGAATCCTTGACACCCATCCATATCTCTGTTCTTCTCCTTTGATTGAAAGTGAGTCTTAAAACCTAGGTTAGAGCTTCTTGTGACAGTCCAATGATATTCTCCACATTCCATTGATTCTTCATGTTATTGATCAATGGAATGGGTGGTAAGATGGTTGGTCCTTGGCCTGGTAAAGAGCTTGGAGGTAGGAGAATGGATTTGGTCGAAGTTTGCCATGTAGAAGGCCTATTAAGAGTCAAGTATTGGAAGATTGAAGGAGGACAGCAGAAATAGGTAAGTTTGATGAACTATTGCTTTGCCAAGGAAGGCAGTAGATATGTGTAGCAAGGTATAAGTTTGTTATGTTGTATGAAGTTGAGGGTGTCTTGAGAGATCTTTGCATGTGAAGTTATGTTCATGCTTTTGTTGTCCTAGATGCTCTGCATCATTTTTGGTATTAGAGCTAGCTAGTAGATCCTTGAAGGTGTTGTGGATCTTGTGAAGAAGATAAGGTTTGTGAGAGAGTTGTGAAGATGCCTCCAAAGAACCAGATGGCAAGAGAGAATGCTAAGTTGAGAGAAGCCTTAGAGGCAAGAGAGAAAGAGCTGAGGGACAGAAGAGAACAGGATGCTGCCAGAGACAGAGAGCTGAGGCAAGTAAGAAGAGAGAATGCAACAATCTTGGCAAGATTGGAAGCATTAGAGAAGAATCCAAGAAAGGATGAACAAAATGAGTCAGAAGAAGAAGAGGATGCAAATGAGAATCCTCCTGAGGATGAGTTAGATGCTGAAGAAAAGAAGTTTGTAAGATTGCTGAAGGCAGTCCAAGGAAGTGGAACTAAGGCAAATATAGAGTTACCTATCTATCAGGGGAAGATGGATAATGAAGAATTGTTAGGGTGGATAGATGCCCTGGAAAAAAATTTTGAGTATGAGGAGATGAGTGATGAAAAGAAGATCAAGTTTGCAAAGACAAAACTAAGAGGAACAGCACTTACCTAGTGGAGTAGTGTGCAGACAGAGAGAATGGCTAGAGGTGCATCAAAAATCACTTCTTGGAGTAGGATGAAGGACATGATGAAGGATCATTTTCTTCCATCTGATTACTCTATTCAGACAAAGAGGATGAGATAGAATCTGAAATAGAAGGACATGGATGTTATGTCCTATACTGAGCAATTTCATAAGCTTAGTATTAGAGGTGGGCTGGAAGATGAAGAAGAAAAAGTAGCAAGGTACCTTAATGGGCTTAGGTATAACTTGCAGGATGAGATTGGGTTGGCAATACCAAAATCACTTGGAGAGTGTTTTCAGTTGGCCATCAGGGCTGAAGAGAGAGTGAATAGGAAGCAAGAAAGGCAAGGAGGTTATGGAAGAGGAAATAGAGGTAGGGGCAAACCTACTAATGAAGTTCAGAACAGCAATGAGAAGGGTAAGGAATTGTCTATAGAACAGAGAGGTGGACATAGAGGTGGAGGTAGATTTGGATCAGGAAGAGGAGTGTTCACAGGTAGATGTTATCACTGCAATGAGGTGGGACACACATCTTTCAACTGTCCTAAGAAGGATGGTATTGATAAGAGAAAGGATACAAGAGTTCACTTGGCACAAGAGGAGGAGAAGCGAGAAGAACTAGAAATGTCGTCAGCCTCTCCAATGATGGATGGAGAAATGCTCATGGTGGAAAGAGGTAAGATGCAGCAACCACCACAGGTATCTATTTTCAGAACTAATTGTTTGAGCCATGGCAAGATATGCAAGTTGATTGTAGATTCAAGTTCTCATGATAACTTAGTTTCTTGGGAAATGGTGAATAAGTTGGGGTTGAAGACTTTTGATCATCCCAGTCCTTACCATGTCACTTGGGTGAGTCAAGAACAGCAGGTAATGGTCACTAAAAAGGCTTATGTTGACTTCACAATTGGTCCATATCAGGTCTCTGTTTTATGTGATGTTATTCCTATGACATGTGGGCATGTAATCTTGGGCAGACCATGGCAGTCTTCCAGAAGGACAATTCATGATGGGTATACTAATACCTATGTAGTGCACAAAGATGGTAAGAAGTTCAAATTGATTCCTTTACCTTGTGAAGAGAAGAAGGAACAGGTTACAATTTGTTTTGGAGAGAAATTGAAGTTGAATGTGCAGGTTCAGGGTGATTGCACACAACAGACACAGATGCAAAACAAGAAGGTGGATGACAGTCCTAGAGAGCAGCACGTTTGGGACTTGAGTTATGTTAAGGTAGGGGAAATTGAGTGTCCTATAAGGAGCCAGAAGAAGGAAGGCAAACAGTAGAAGGTACAAGGAGGAATGAATCAGAAGCTCTAGTTGAGAAGCACAGCAACATTGCAGCAGCAAGGTCCTAGACAAGGACACCAAAACAAGTTTTATGTTTCTAACACTATTTACAGGAGCCATGCAGGTTGGAGATGGAGAAAGATAACTCTGGGAGAATTCATGTTTCCTAGCTTGAGGAACATTCCACCACGTTTAAAGAACATTCAGAGCAGATCCCCTAACTCTTGGGACAAGAGTTTTCATTATGCCGGGGAGTATGGTGCAGGAGCATCATAGACTTTAGGGTTTTCATTAGATTTACAAGTGGTTGTTTGGTTAAATAAGGTCTATAAGACCATCTTCAATGTTGTCTAAGGCTCGAATACCATTCTTGTAATGGACTATGTCCAAATAGATAGACTCTACTATTGTCTTGTTGCAAATCCTAGTTAGGACAGTCATATTGCATAGGTAGTCTTAGGGAGTCATTAAATTTTAAATAGGTTAGTCATTTAATATTCTCCATGTTTATTAGCCTTTTAAAGGCATGTCAAAGGGTGTAGATGTGTTAACTCCTTGTCAAAGGTTAGGAGAAGGTTAATCTAAAGTTAAAACAAAACATTATTTTAGAAAAAAATAGTCCTTGCTGTCCAAAAAGACAGTTTCCTTATTGATCTTTTAAAAACAACAGTTACAAATCAGAAAGAAGACAAGAAAGGTCGATGGTTTGGGAATGCCAAACATTTTTTTGCTTTTTTGAAGGCTTGTGTTAAGCCAAGAGAGATTGTATTGTGAAAGACATTTAGAGGATTTGGAGGGAATAGAAAGAAATATCAAAAAGACTGTTGTTTTATGTTTTTTTCTGTTTTTTCTATTTTTTCCTTCACTGTTCCTCAGAAATCCGTGCCTGTACAAAAGATTCTTGGCATGAATTTGGAATGGGATGAGAGGAGACTGAAGTACCTTGGATTTGAAGCTTATCAGAGGTCTTAACATTGAACTTGAAGGGAGAAATCGTTGTTATGCCAAAAACTATTTTTTCCTATTTTTTTCTGTGTTTTATTGCTATTCCCAGTCCATACACGCGACTGTACGGATGTATTATTGCCCAAGCTTGTAATGGATGGAAAGATCTTTGAAATACATTTGATTTGATTCTAGTTTTGTGTCTTGAAAATGATCTGAGTGAAAGATATCTCTGTTTTCCCAAAAACTATTTTTTTAGAGTTGTTCATTTCTGAAATTGATTGTTTTTCTGCATTATTCCGTACCTGTACGAAATTTTCATGGCTCAAGGGTATAATGGTTGGATGGGGTGTTGAAAGAGCTTTGAATTGAATCTTTTTTGGACTCCTATCATCAATCTTGCTAAGAGAAATCACCGATTTACCACAGACTGTCTTAAAACTGCTGTTACAACCATTAATTCACTATTTTCCTATACTATTCCGTACTTGTATGGCTTGAAGAAGAGTGGTGTCTCTGTTGGGAATATAGAGGAGTGTGTTGACTTTACCTTTCAGGTGATTTGAATCCTTGACACCCATCCATATCTCTGTTCTTCTCCTTTGATTGAAAGTGAGTCTTAAAACATAGGTTAGAGCTTCTTGTGACAGTTTGATGATATTCTCCACATTCCATTAATTCTTCATGTTATTGATCAATGGAATGGGTGGTAAGGTGGTTGGTCCTTGGCCTGGTAAAGAGCTTGGAGGTAAGAGAATGGATTTGGTCTAAGTTTGCCATGTAGAAGGCCTATTAAGAGGCAAGTATTGGAAGATTGAAGGAGGACAGCAGAAATAGGTAAGTTTGATGAACTATTGCTTTGCCAAGGAAGGCAGTAGATATGTGTAGCAAGGTATAAGTTTGTTATGTTGTATGAAGTTGAGGGTGTCTTGAGAGATCTTTGCATGTGAAGTTATGTTCATGCTTTTTCTATCCTAGATGCTCTGCATCATTTCATCACTGGGTGCGTTTTGTTGCTTTTCTCTTTTTGAAATGTTGTAAGAAAATACAAGCATCTAGGTATAATTAAGCCAAGATGACCTGAGTAATCCTTACATGGATTTTGATATAGCAAGTTGATACAAGCATCTAGTCAAACTTGAATCTAGATGACTTGAGTACCTTATGCATTTCAACAGACAAGGATTGCCCCTTTTCATGTTCAGACCTCCAAAGTCCTCGATGATCTTTTGTTGATCATGTCGTGAGACAAAAGTCGTAACATTACTAAAGTTTAATCCACAAACAGTAGACAAAGAAAATATTATGCCCCCATAGCATCTCTAGCTTTTGGCATCCTTGAGTAGCATAGGAAGACATAATGACAAAAATTCAAGATTTTGTAAGTTAACCTGTTCACAAAACATTCTTGTATTAGATGTGTCTTCTTGCCATAATTGATATAGAACCAGTATGAGTGTGTTTTGGTACATGTTTTACTTTGTTTTGGATAGGTTGATGTTCTGTGCCAAGATTTTTGTTTTTTGGGAAGCCTGCTTTGCTGCATGCGCTTGTCTAGTGAAAGGTATCACAATCCTTATTGGTATCCTCTTTTAGAACATGTGACATTCAAGAACCCAAATCTACAACCAGGTCGAGGAGTTGCCCCCAGTTTAGACAAAGGATTGACTTATTATTGGTGAGAAATAGACGTGAAGAGATGGACCCTAAGGGACTGACCTAGTGCCTCAGGGGCTCATTGCTAAATGGCCTTACCTACGTGACGATGCAGAGGCAACGTAGTTTGGGGTGAACTTAATGGACCTAGGACCGAGGCTATGGCAAAGATGCAGAATTGACATCAACAGCAGGATAGACGACACTAGATAGAAAGAATAGGAAAGAAGCAGAGCCTCGGGGGCGCATTGAGAATGGCCTTGCCTACGTGATAACTCAGAGGCGACGTAGTTGAACAATAGTTCAAAGGACTGGTTCAAGATGAACGACATGATGGACATAAGAGATATTAGGGTCACAACAGATGGAGGAAGCGGTTTGTCACATATAGCACCTGTCTACCAAGTTTTCACCACTTGCTTTTATTTGTACTAGAGCTAAACATATGCAAAATGCCTGTTTGCCAAGTTTTCATCATGGTATCTATCCCAGGTGCCTGTTTGCTAGGTTTTCACCAGAGGAAAAAAAATTGTGATTTTTCTTTTTTCTTTTTTTTTTGTTTTATTTTTTATCACTTTTCTATTTTTTTTGTTGTTTTTTAGGACTCCCTTGCATTGGGGCTTTTAGGTATAAAACTTGCGAAGATGCATGCTATTGATGGGATCATCAAATAGTTCACCTTTAGACATAGCCAATTGATATGCTTCTGACCCATAGGCTGCGATGATGACATAGGGACCCAACCAGTTGGGTTTGAACTTGCCTTTCTTCTCTCGATCTTGCTGATTTCTGGGATTTTCTCTAAGGACTAGATCACCAACTTGGAATACTCGGGGCTTTACCCTGTGGTTGTAGCTTCTGGACATCTGTTGTTGATAAGATTTTAGGTGGTTAAAGGCTTGTTGTCTTCTCTCTTCGAGTAGCTCTAACTCTTGAAGTCTGGACACTCTGTACTCTTCCTCATATATGAGACCTTTTAAAGAAACTCGCAAGGATGGGATCTCAACTTCAATGGACAAGATGGCTTCAGATCCATAGACTAGGGAGTATGGTGTTGTACCTATGGGTGTGCAGATACTTGTAGGATAGGCCTACAGCGTTGGATTTAACTGGATATGCCAATCATGGTTGGTATCATTGACAGTCTTTTTAGAATTTTCAAGATAGTTTTGTTTGATGCCTCTACCTACCCATTGCCTTGGGGGTAATAGGGGATAGAAAAGCGGTGTTGGATATGGAATTTGTCACATAGTTCCCTGACATCCTAAGTTTTGATAGGTCGTCCATTATACGTGATAATGGACGAAGGGATGCCATAGCGACAAATGATATAGTTCAAGATAAAGGAGTTCTAGTGCATGTATCAAGTTCCCATGGATTTGGCACTTCTTGCACTTCTTTACAAAATGGTAGGAATCTTGTTCCATGGTTGGCCAGTAGTATCCCATGCATATGAGTTTCTTGGCTAGGGTAGGGCCACTAGAGTGGATCCCACATATACCGTCGTGTACTTCGTTCAAGGTGGTTTGATGTTCCTCACTATCGAGACACCTAAGGAGAGTACCATCGAGACCTCTGCGATATAGGGTATTGGCAACAATGGCATACCAGGATGCCTGACGGATGAAGGTTCATTTTTTATTGCTAGAGAGATCAAGTGGGAGGGTATTCTCTTTAAGATAGGCAAATATTTTTCCATAGAGGGGGGAATCAGTTCCAACAATGTGGCAAATGATATGGGATTCAGGGGTGTCATATGCAGGATGGGGCACTGGCTCTACCAAGAACTCATAACGTGATTGATTATTTGGAATATCGAGGAGAGATGCAATCGTAGCCATGGCGTCTGCAGCTTTGTTCTCAATCCTTGGTATCTGCTCAAAAGTGATCTCAACAAAGTATTCATTGAAATCATCTACCATCCATATGTAAGGGATTAATTTCTCATCTTTTGTCTGGTAGTCATCATTTACCTGATTTATGACCAACTATGAGTCACCATACACCTGAAGTTCTTTGATATTTCATTCAACTGCTAGCTTGATGCCAATGACTAGGGCTTCATATTCTGCCATGTTGTTAGTGCCGAGAAAGAATAATCTATATGATTTAGGAATGGTGTCGCCGCTAGGGGTGATCAACAAAATACCTGCTCCCGATCCATGCTGACTGTATGAGCCATCAAAGTACATTTTCCAGGTTTTTGTGGTTATGTGAAAGATTCATCTGGAAATTCAAAGCTCAAAGGGCTGTCATCTGTTAGAGGTGCATCTGTCAGTTGGTCTACAAGTACTTGGCCTTTTATTGCCCTCCTGTCTACATATTCAATCTTGAACTCACTAAGAAGCATGACCCATTTGGATAATCTACCTATAAGGGCAGCTTTGTTGAGTAAATACTTGAGTGGATCAATCTTTGCTACTAGTTTGATAGAATGTGACAACATGTAATGTCTCCACTTTTGCGAGGCAAAGACCACAGTGAGGCATGCTCTTTCAAGTGGTGTGTATTGTAGTTCATACCCAACAAGTGTTCGGCTGATATAGTAGATCGCTTATTCTTTTCCTTCATAATTTTGTTGTGCAAGGAGAGCTCCCAGAGCTGTTGGTGTGGCTGAGATATACAGTAGTAGAGGTTTACCCTGAATCGGTGGCATCAATACATGTGGCTTCATGAGATACTCTTTTAACTACTGAAATCCCTATTCACATGAATCATCCCATTTGAAAGGGGCATTCTTATGTAGGAGGTGGGAAAATGGGTGGCACTTATCTGCCAGTTGAGAAATGAATCTTTTGATAGATTATAGTTTTCCTTGCAGAGACCTTAGTTGAGTGAGATTCTTGGGAGGCGGCATTTCCATGATGGCCTTTACTTTAGCTAGGTTGACTTCAATTTTGTTGGTAGACACTATGTATCCAAGTAGCTTGCTTGATGTAACTCCAAACACACACTTCTTCGAATTGAGGCACACATTAAATTGTTCCAGTCTTGTGAAGATTTTGCCCAATACTGCCAGGTGTCCTTCTCTTGTGAGTGATTTTGCCAAGATGTCATTAACATAATCTTCCATTATAGTGTGCATCATATCGTGGAAGATTGCGGTCATAGCTCTTTGATATGTTGCACTGGCATTTTTCAAACCAAATGGCATGACACACCAACAATAGGTGCCCCATGGACATGTGAATGTAGTCTTGTGTTGGTCTTCAGGTGCAATTTTGATCTGGTTGTATCTAGAGAAATCATCCATTAGGGATAGCATGGTGTGCCCTACCATGAGATCTACAATAATGTCAATGTTTGGCAGGGGAAAATCATCTTTTGGACAAGCTTTATTCAGGTCTCTGAAGTAATTACATATTCAGACTCTCCCATCTAGTTTGGCAACTGGCACTATGTTTAAAATCCACTCAGGATAGTCTATTGGTCTGATGAATCCGACATCTAATAGTTTCTTCAGCTCTTCTTTCACCATGAGGGCGACATGTGGGTGCATCTTCTTGAGTTTTTACTTTACTGGCTTAGATCTTGGAGCTAAGGATCAGTGATGCATTATGAGATTTGGATCTAACCTTGGCATATCTGCATATGTCCAAGCAAAGTTGATTTGTTTTCTTTTCAAGAACTCAGTGAACATTGGCTTTTCTTGTGTGGTTAAAGACTGTGTCATGTGAATCATTCTGGGACTGTCACCTATGCTGACATTGATCGGCTCTGCTAGTTCTATCAAGATTGAAGATCTCTTCTAATGTATGAGATTGGGTAGAGGGTCAAGTCTTCCATCATTCAGTGCCTCATAGAGGTTTTCACCATTGGATACGTCTATATTTTTACTTTTTTCATGATCTAACACTATCGCAGAGCAGCTTTTACCGTTAGATCTTTCTTTCATTTTAACATTTTTGAGACTGAAAGGCTTGGCACTCTCTCCAAAATAGGCACTGTCATTGAGTTCTATGGTGTATCTAGCTCTGTGGTCTCCTGCGGGTATGTGATCTCTAAGCTCAAGGTAGTCTATGATGGCGTCATCATTTTGAAAGGTATCGAGCTTAGGGGTAGTGTCTTGCAAGTCCCAATCTATGAGTTCTGGGTGCAAGAACGGTAAAGGGTCATTGCGTTGATTTGGTTTGATGGTATTGATGGTCAAGATAGAGGTGTTATGGTAGTCATTATAAGCATGGACAATGCCCGTGATGGTACTCTCCATTAGCTGATCTGTCTAGGGGGGTATCATTCTTTCCTCCAGATGTTCACTATCGGTATTATGTGGGTCAAACTCTAGCAGTCTAGCCCTTGGACCTTGTCCCTCGGTTGCATGGGTTGGGTCAAACTCATGGACAACATCGATATCTTTTTCATCACAAGATATCTCAGAGAGGCTATCCCACTCATATTCATTAGAGTCAGTCTCACTCCCCATTTTTAGTTGGTGAATTTGATTAACCATATTAGTAGCAAATGTTTCTGGTTGTTTACCTTTATGCTTATTTGCTCTGTTGGTTCTTGTTGTGCTAGTGTAACCTAGCCCTGTAGTGTCTCGAGTTGTCAAAGTATGAGGTTGGATGGGTTCAATGATACCATCCTTTCTTGAACCGAGTGGACCATGTCCTTCATACCCCATTCTTTGTAGCATTTGGAATCCTTGACCATATTGTTCAGTTTGTATCATGGGGTGATGCTCTTGTTGGCTTGATAGACTGACTTCATCCTTATATAACCATTGAAGGATATCTTTTTCATCGCTTTCCTCTTCAAGGCTTCCCCATTTTATAAATAGACCTTTGGTAGTTTTGACTGTCTTGGATTTGTTCATGGAAGGCCTTCCATATGATCTAGGAGATAAAGGGAGTTGTTCCAAGTAGAAGGATTGGGTGATTGTGTACTCACCCAGGCCCTTATCTTTGAGTTTGAGGTCAGGTCGAGAAGCCTTTGATGTGGAAGCAAGTGAAGCTGGGTCAACTGTAGGAATACACTCAACACTGAGAGGGGGGGTGAATCAGTGTTGTTAACAATTTTTACTCCTTTTCTTAATTTAATTTCACAATTGTAAAATTCTTCAGATAGAACAAAGAAAATATGCAGAGTATCAACACAAAACTTGACACAAGAAATTTCCCAAGTGGAAAACCCTCCTGGGGTATAAAAACCACTCAACTGCCTCACTGCCTTAACACAAATTTCAGATTACAATTGTCTCACTGACATTACAATTTTGCCTCACTGGCATATTGTACTTCTCTGCATGTCTCACTGACATTACAACATCAACAATTTCAATGAAAAATATAACTCAGGGGATTTCCCTGTTTCAATGAAAACAAAACCTTATTTCTCCCTTTTAAAACAAACAAAGATATATTCTTTACAATTAAACTTCAACTGTCATCATCATCTACAATCAATCAATTTTGATCTTCAAAAATACTTCATATCTCTGCAAAAACAACCTCAAACTAATTCACCATTTCTTGATTTTTCTCCCTGTGCAAAACTGAACAATTTACCCTCTCTGAAAAAATTATTATCTTTCATCACTTTCACTTTCTCTGAACAAACATTAATTCTTCTTGATCATTGAAGAATTCCATTCATTTATTTAACCAACATTCTTTCAAAACCTCAACACAATTCTCTGAAATAAAATTGTTTCTTCATACCTGCATAAAAAATCATTTCATAGCAAAAATTCCATTAAAAGCTTCTCACCACACACAAGATCTTCTCTCTTATCTGCATTATTTTTCACCCCTAAAAAAATTCTCTTTATACAAATGAACTTTCATCATTCAATCTTCTACAAATCCGTTCAACTTCTAACATCATATATTTTTATCACCTTCAAATCATATTCTCTCAAAAATAAAAAATCTTGATGATCACAATCTTTCATCTTCTCAAAAACTCTCTCATCTTCAAAAAAAAACTTTCTCCTAAACTCTTCAACACAAAATCACTATTTTCTTCTCCTTAAAAATTGCATTGTATTCTATATGATTTCTAAAATAAAAGTTTCTAATTTCTAAATGTCTTCGTCGATCCACATTCCATGATTGAAAAAGTCTTTTAAGAATCTTTCTATAAACAAACTCTTCTAACAACAACCTTCGCTGTCACTTTAGAATAGAAACCACATTACTTTCTGCCTTTCAAACCGTCAACTTTTACTTCCCGTTCTGCGGCATAGTTTAAAAACCCACCATCGGATGTGATAAGCCCGCCAACATCAAATTAAATATTGATCGTCGATTAGCACTTCCCGCTAGGCTAAAAAACCGTCGACCGAATTACCGGGCACCCTAGGCAACGGGGCCGGTAAAACCAACGAGCACATACCCATAAGTTATAACTTAAAGCCCGATGACCTTCTCAACCGGTCAACAGAAGATTAGAACCACAGTGCTTTGACAGTTAGATTTGTGGTTTTTAATCTAAGTTTGGATTTGGTAAAACTTTATATCATGTAATAAGCAAATATGCATTACCTGACCACATATTGATGAGACCACATATACACTTGATAAGTATATGACATAACATAGGACATGTCACATATTTACTCACACTATTTCACTGTAAAATCTGATGTTCCTGATCTGAGAACCATATCACTGAAATCATTACCATGAAGAAGACCATGTCACTGATGAAGACCATTCACTGATGAAGCTATCATTTTGGCATCAATGAAAACCACCATCATTTTGACATCAATGAAAAGACAATATACTCAACTGTGAAATGTGCTACATCAACCTGAGATGAAGATGAAGTAGAAGCATGGTTATGAGGAATCATAGCTTCAGGTTTAGATTGAATGGAGTTGCAATACTGAAACAGTTTGGGATCACCTTGGATGCTGATCTCTTGGCCTTCATATGGGAATTTGATACACTGGTGGTATGTTGATGGTACTGCTTTTAGAGCATGTATCCAGGGTCTCCCAAGAAGAATGTTATATGCTAGCTCCATGTCAAGTACTTGGCATGCCACATCTTTTACTACAGGTCCCACTCTGATTGGTAAAACCACAGATCCCTTGGAAGTTCTCTCCTCCTCATCATAGGCTTTTATAGTGATTTTCTTTTTCAGATCAATAGCTTTCTCCGCAAACCCCAATGCAAGGATTAGCTTCAAGGTGCAAATATTCAAACCAGCTCCTCCATCAATTAGAACCCTTTTTATCTTATGTTTGTGTATGAAGGCTTCGATATGAAGAGAGGCGTTATGAGGTTGGGTAATTGACATATCATCCTTTTCAGTGGATGATAGGGAGTGAGGTGAGGTAATGTGACCTACCATGTTTTGAAACTGTTCTTCAGCAAGGTTCATTGGAACAGAGGCTTCTGAAAGAGCTTTGTCAAGTATGGCCCTATGGGATGGGGATAGACGCAAAAGTTCCAAGATGGAGATATGTGCAGGTGTCTTGTGGAGTTGATCCAGGATATTGTACTAATTAGTCAGAGAGGCTGGGACTCCTCTAAGAGTGACTCTATTATTGCAGGTGGTAGCATTACAATCTGAGTCTTTGTTTATAGTGATCACATTGAGGTGTGGCTCACTTTTTGAGATGTGCTTGACAACATAGTCAAATGACACGTTTGTGTAATTTGCATTGTTAGTTCCACTGTTGTTCTGATTGGAAGACCCTCCCTACTCATAGTTGGGAAGTGGATCCTTGAATGCCTGGTGATCATTATTAGAGGTATGTCCATCAAGTGATACTTTATTTTTCTCTATTAAATCTTGGATAGTGTACTTGAGCGCAATGCAGTGATTGGTTTTGTGCCCCCTGTTTCGGTGGTACTCGTAGAAATCATTGTCATTCCACCATGGAGGTTTGACTTTTGGTTCATATTCCCACGTTGTTGGAAGTGTTATGATTTTACTCGTGATTAACTTCCATAGGGTGGTTTCCAATGATTCTCCCAAAGGTGTAAATTTTCTCCTAGGATGAAAGTTTGTAAATCGTGATTCTGTGTTTCTTGGTTTATTTTGTGGGGGGTTGTTTTGTGGATTCAACAAGTTGAAGATTGGTTGCTTGGGTGCCGCATTTTTGGCATCCACTATCCCATCATTCACAATGTTCTTGTTCTTTTTCCAGAATCTTGGTTTATCTGTGTTGGTATTGGTACTAGGAGTGTCCTTATACAGCTTTATTTGACCTTTGGCGATTAAGGCCTTTTTGATGATTAGACCCATCTCAATGACCTTACTAAAGGAAGTAGGACATTGGATTTGTATCTGATAGCTTAGGTTAGTTTATAGGTTATGGACAAATAACTCCAGCATTTGTTTTTTGGGCATTTGATGTGGGCACTTACTTGCCAACTGTCTCCATCTTTGTAGGAAGGTAGCGAAAGATTCTCCACCTTTTTGCTTGGTGTTGCAAAGATCTAGGATTGAGGTGTCATGCTCAATATAGTAGGAGAAGTGCATGACAAATTTGTCCACAAGTTCGTTAAAGGTTCTAATGCCAGGAGGTAGTCTAGAAAACCATTCCATGGCTTGTCCTCCTAAGATTCTTGGAAACAGTTGTAAAAGATAAGTATCATTGTGGGCGACTTCAAGACACGCAGCGTTAAATTCCCTAATGTGGTCCCTTGTATCACCCTTTCCATGATATTTATCAAATTTTGGCACCTCAAATTTAGAGGGGAAAGGTATCATGATCAAGTTCCTATCAAAAGGATATGGTGAAATATCCTCTAGGGAATAATGCTTAGTTGATGTTCCTATTTGCATGTCTATGAATTGTTGTTGTAAAGATTGGATCCGTTGGTCCATTAAGTTTAGGGGGTTTGTAGAATCAATTGTTGCTTTGCTTTTGTCTGTGGTTATTTCCTCTCATGTGCTTCCCTCAGGGTTTCTTTCTTCCTCAGGTTCTTTTAGAGCTTCCACATCAAAATCTTTAGGGAGCTTGACTCCTAGTTGTGCTAAGTGAAGAAATAATTTAGTAGGGTCTTGGGCCAGTACCTTATCCATTAAGCATTGGAACCTTCGATCTTGTTGAGTGTCGATAATCTCATCCAAAGAAATTTCCTCATTGCTTTCATGAGTGGATGGAACAATTTTCTCTACCATTTCAATTTGCTTTTGTTGTTGGGACCTCGTTAAGACCATGCAAGGTGACTTTGAGAAGGGATGGAGTGAGTTTGAAAGTTTTGAACAAGAGGTGATAGAATGTGTCAAGGTTTGAACAAAGGTTTTTCTTAGATCTAATCGGTGTCAAACAAGTTGTTTGAACAAAACGATAGTCAAAAGTAAGGATGATAGAAATCCGGTTACTTGGTGGAGACTAGTTTTGTACAAGCTACTAGTGGATTTCTGAGAGAAAAGGATGATTGATCCTTGATAGTGGAGACTCACTAGTTTTGTTTGAGGTTTGATGCGATCAAGAATAGCTTGGTACTAACCTTGTTTTTTTAATATCTTGCTTGATTTTGGAAGAATTCTGTGAAATTTTTGGATGATACGAGTGTGGGAAAAGCAGCTATGGTGCAGAAAAAGAACAAGGTGGTTGATTTGCACAGTTTTAATCAGATCTGGAAACTACAACAAGTTTGAAATGGGTGTTTTGAAAATTTGAATGTTTAAATAGTATGTAACAGCTCTCTGGGATGGATGTGCAACAATAAATGCACAGGAACAGAAGTCAAAAGCACCGCAGGTTGAAGCACATGCATAGATCTGGCAAGTTTTATATGCACAGCAACAGTAATCAAATGTGCAGTAGGTCAAAATGTATGCGCAGCAGTTCACAATGAATGCGTAGTTCTAGTTTTTCAACTTGTTTTTGCAGAGTTTTTTGGCACATTTTTCAAAAATTTATGTTTTTGGTTGAAAATGTTGGTCTTTTTTGCTTTTGATTTTCAATTATGGCAGATAAAGACACAGCAAACACAAAGAAGTTTTCATGATTTTTATCCTTTATTATTTTTTTGTATTTTTGTGGATTTTTTGACACAATAACAATTACAACCTAGGCTGGAAAGGACAGTATTTGTTGAGTCCCCTAGCTATGCATATTTAAAGTGTGTAGCTCCAGGATCTAGTAGCACTAGCTCCTCTCCACGGCACTCACTTATCACACATACCAAATATGGGTTTCCTTAGGCTCGTCCCCCCACCAAACCTTAGGATTGTCCCTGCTACCTCTACTAAGAATCACATGAATCGGGGCTACTTCAAAGGTCTAACATTTTGCACCAACAAATAGAGGATTTTGGTATACTAGACAATGGCTAAGTAGTCAGGGCAACCATTCCAGTGGTTACACATGCGACAGCACTACTCTCTATTATGGAGTCTCCCAACCTGCAAGGGTTACGCCTTGGAGGGTTTTGGGGGAGGTTGGTTGTCGATGTAACACAGCAGCACTCATTGTAGGAAGCTTTTGCCTCAAGCACAATTTATTTACAGTGGATCGGTAGGGCTTGGCTTTAGCCTGTTTCCACTTAGAGTCGTTTCCACTTGGACAAGAAGTCATCCAAGGGCAGGCCCCTCTAAAGGTTATACACAAAGAATGACAAGTCTAGCATTTTGGTCACCAAGTAAAGGGGAGAGCATAAGCCTATTGGCATTCAACAGACATGGTAGACATTGGTTTATCCAATCCTATTTAAAATAAAAAAAACTATATGTGTTATCTACTTGGGCACTCACACAGTTGTTAACTTTGAAGTGATTAAAGATAGCAATAGTTCTTTCCTTTTGCAAGATAGCAGTGTTCTAAACTAAAATAGATAGAATTAATGCAAAGATAGAAATGATGCAAAGATAGTAATGATGCAAAGATAGCAATGGTGTTCATTACTACCCTTATAGTTAAGAACTATGTGATATTTGCATGCACACATTTTACTTTTCCTCCTAGTTAATCTATGATGTGTGTTCTAAGAAAAATGTAACTATCCATCTCCCAACCCTACATGAAAATCAGAAAATCAATCCTGCAACACTAGTGTCAGCGTTAGAGAACCTGCAAGAAATCCCTAGACGACTCCTAAAATCATATGCGTAGCTTAAGAGACTGAATGCATAGAAATAATACTCAAAAGCGCAGTGATTACAAATGTGCAGCAAAATAGATTATGAGTGCAAAGAGAAAGAATGAATGCACAGGACATTCAAAAGTGCAGGAACTGATGTCAGATGCACATGATCTCAGGACATATGCACAGCAAAATCAGATGCGCTAGAATAGGTGGTATATGTGTAGCCTTGTAAGATGTATGCACCAAAAGGTTGCATGCACCAGAACAGTGATCAGATGTGCCGCGGGATCGATCAGATGCGCTGAATGAACCTAGTAGAAAACTATACACAATCTGTATGGAACCTGTCACTCAAGAACTCAGTTTTTTGGTTAGATTTAGGGCAAAGGCCCCACGGTGGGCGCCAAAAATGTTACGGGTAAAATGGGATAATATTAAATGCAATATAAAACACCCAATAACTTCAATAGAATATGCAAGTAACAAATATTAAAACAAGATAAACAACTTACAGCGCTTTGTTACCTAGCGATTTCCATTGTTCGCCTATTCCTGATTGATCTTTGGTAATGATGTAACCCTCAAGAAGCTTGCTTCCATGCTTTGATTCCTCAAGATGACAAAGGAGAAATGGCTCAGATACTTGTTGTATTGAAGATGAGCTTCAACACAATATAGGATGAGTAGCGAATAATGCAAGAGTGGGGGTGCCAATGGCGCGCTATGGATTTGACAGAGTAATCTTACTTGAAAGCTTCATGATCTCAAATGGAAGAATAGAGGAGTATTTATAGACTTGTGTGAGAGAAGATCAACAGTGTAGAAGAAATAAGAAGATCAATGGTTGAGAATGGTTGAGAGAACGTGCACGAATAGAAAGAAGACATGTGTCATTCAAAAAGATGCTTTGTTGAGTTAACTGCTTTCTTGATGAGGATGATCTTTTATTTCTTAAATTAGAATATATTTTTCTAATTTAAGAGTTTGTTGATAAAAACAAAGTTGCTTTAAATTAGTTAACTCAACTTTTGCTTTTGCATGACAAGGAAGATTTATTTTCAGAAGATTTGGAAGATAAGAAAGCAAAATTAAATAAATAAATTTATTTAATTGTTTGTGCAAGATTTAGAGCAACAAATAAAATATTTGATTATATTTTATTTTTGGAGACTAAGATTTTAATTTAAATAAATTTGCATTTTATTTAAATTTGAAAGAATGAATGATTTAATTAAATAATTAAAATTATTTAATTGCTTAGAAGAATAAAGTTGATATTGATGAAATTAATTAAATAAATGTAATTTATTCAATTAATGGGAAGAAAGTGAATCAAATAAATAAATTGATTTATTTATTTATTGATAGAGGAATATTAAGATGAAATAAATATTTAAAATATTTATTTAGGTAGAGTCATGTCATTTTTAGGTGTATACACTAACCTTTACATTCTCAATTAAAGTTATAAAAATTGCTTGTAATTCAATGTTTATGTATTTTATGCTAGATACTATATCATTCCAATGCTTGATTTATATCTCCAACTTATTAGTGATTCAAGTTATGTTTAGATTTTACATAAAAGCTTAAAATTGTAAAATTTATTAATAACACATTTTTGTTTCTCATATAAAAGTTAGGATTGAGAAGCAAGTGAATGAAATAGTGGATCGGCTAAGAAACATAGACCAATTGTTGCTCACAGTGGTTATTTATGGTTTTGGAGGCATTGGAAAAAACATAGTTGCAGAAGTTGTGGCTTCAAAAATGGATCTTAATAAATATAACTACAATAGAATATAAATATATCAAGAGCAATTGAAGAAAGATTTTAAGAGCTCCCAATAGAAAATTTTGAAAGATTGTTTTGATGAAGCGTATTTTGGTAAATCACTAATATTGAGTTATTGTAATTATGGTTGGCGTAAGCTAATGGAGGCTTTTAAAAGGTAAAATAGTAAACCTATTTTTTATTTTCATTGATAATGTTTTATGGTTAGTAGACTTGAAGTAGCTTCTTCCAGAAGACTTGGGAGGCCTTCCCTAAGGTAGTAGAATTCTAATAACAACAAGAAACTTAATAGCTATTGATATGTTTGAAGAACAACCCAACATAGTGAAACAGAAACATCATGTTCATAACAAAGATGCAACAGAAACATTTAACTAACAATAGAATGAAAGAGATATTCAAAAACTCATGACACAAGATATATCCTGAAAAAACCCTCAAAGGGAAAAACCCAGCCTTCAAAGCTCATTCCTCATTATATAATAATCTCAAACACCATTACATATGCCTCTAGGGATTTACAGATACTAGTCCATAGCCCAGGGTTACAAAAAATTCATACAATAACATTCTTCCATGATTTCTTTCTTCTACATCTCAATTCTCTATTCTGCAACTTCTACTCTTTGCTCTCTCTATTTCAGTTCCGCTACTTCTTCGGATAAAAATAACTCATTGATGTGCTTCATAACTTCATACACTTGATCACTACTTATAAACAATCCTTTATCTCTCATTTATATCATCTACAGGTCTTCATAACATTGTCAAGTCGGCCTAATTGCAACAACTAGTATGAAACGTATAAACACAAATAGGTCAAACCTAAACATAAGGCATTGCTCCACTGGTGAATGGAACTTCATGTGGTTCTCCATGAAGGTCAGCTAGGTCCTCAACTTCCTTGAATGATGTTCCTTTTAGCTTCTCAATTCATGGAATTTCTCCACAAACCAATTAGACTCACTGAACACTAACTACTCTGCTCTGTGAAAATAGGTAAAAACAGGTAATCTTCATATAGTGATATGTCTCCAAAAATGGACCCAAATGATCTAAATTTTGGATATGATGTAGTTGATGATGTCTAGATGCTAAGTCCTGCTCTGCAGCTCCTAATATACAAATGTAGTAAAATGTGGTAATCTCCAAGGTCGGTCTCTGGCACTCTACAACTTAATGTTAACTATCCCAATTCATTCGAATGCTTCCAGATGCTCCTGCATCAACAAACCTATACTCTTCAGACTCTTTTGGATGAAGATGCATTGGAAATTTATTCAAAGATGCAACTAGATGTGGCAACATTGAAAATGAAGATTTAGAGAAAATCATAAATATTTGAAGTGGGGTACCTCTGGCCCTCAAAATTATTGGTGCTCAGATACATAAGTAGAAATATCGAGTTAGCAGGTGTACTCACCTACTAGAGAATTTACAAAAGGGAAGCACAATCAAAGAAGAAAAGTTGAGAAAATGTCTTGTTGAATTTATGAATGTTGATGATGAGAGTGTACTCCACCCAACACACTCACAACAACAAATTATAAGCTTCAATTTAATGAGAACATAAACTCATGGGGAAACATAGTGATTTACATGGGGAAACCCTTTTGGGAGAAAAACCCCACACTCCAAAAGTAGCTCAATATATTATTCTAAAATCCCACAAGATTACAATATACTTACAGAGCAAGATTTTACAAGAGTATCACCAACCAAAAATTTGGAGGCAACTCAACATCTATCATACTCTCACCACACAACCTCCATCTCAAGGACCTGATATATAAGAGATACAATACAAGAAACCATCAATAGTAGTTACAAAACCATGAGCAAAAACCACCCAAAAGTGGCACCCAAATTATCTCCAACCAAAGATGCCTTATGATGTTTTAAAATACACATAAACACATGTAACTTCCCCCTTACAACTCTTTTTTGTGTCCAACAAATTTTTACATTTTTCAATATGGGAGACCCAACTTCTGGAGGCCATAACTTTTGATTTAGAAGGTCGATTGATGAACAATTTGACGTGTTGGAAATATCATGAAGAGATCTATGCAACTATAACCTGCTTCACTAGTTATGGCAACTTTCAAGGCCAAAAATGGCCTCTAAATGCCTCAAAATTAACTTTGAAACTTTTGTAAAAATTCAAAAACTGGAAACTTTAATATCTTGAAATCTAGACTTGATCTTACATTGAAACTTACCCAAAATGCTCATTTGCAAACTTCACAGCTTTGGGTAAATTTTTGGGTTCATACGTGCTCAAATGTAAACTTACTAAAAATAGAAACCCTATTATTTTAGTCTTATTGAAAATGTTGGTTGTTATCAATCATTCTTTGGGTATTTGCCAAAACTAAAATTTAAAGAAAATTAAACAAAAATATTTTTTCGTTGATGCAAGATTTCTCTTACACCTCTAGATGCTCTTGCATCAAACACCTAGGTTTGTTTTAGAAGTGACTTTTTCATGTATCCAATGTTTGAGGAAAACTAATGTGGCCAACCTCTTCTTTGGATAACCAAGATGAATCTTCAATGGGATTTTCTTTCCATTTGACTAAGTATTCCTCATATTACCTATTTTGTGTACTCCTTTCCACATGACTATCTAAGATTTCTTCAATTTCTTCCTTCTCTGAAATAGGTGTTGGGATATGCCATTATCCTTCTACTTGTCCATATTTTGTACTTCCTTCATGATATTCTATCAAATTGGTAATATTGAACATAGGTGAGATATTGATCCCACTCAGGAACTCAACTTCTTAGGCATTCCCTAATTCGTGCTTATTCAAAATTATGCAAGGTCCAAATTTCTTTATATTTAGCTTATTATATGTTCCTATAGGGAACCTTTCCTTTCTAAGTGTTATGGAGTAAAATGTGTACCCTTGCCATTTTACACCTAGTTTAGCACCCAGGTGGACCTAAAACAATTAATTCTTAATCCCGATGTACAAAACCTGAAAGATAACTATAGGGCCTACCTAAACACACTTAAAGTGACTTATCTTAGAGTTTTTGGGGCTAAAGGACAAGAATACCTAGTGCCTTGGTCCCTCATTTAGCTCAGACCTAATTTAATGGTATGTCATCTTAGGACATCTTTAATGCTTCCTCATGTTGGCCCCATTTGGTTTAATTCCTTGAAAATCAATGAGAATACATATATAAGCAATTTAGTTTATTCATTTGAACATCTAAGCAATCTAGGCACACTTACACTTTCTCTCTCTCTCTCTCATGCTCTCTATTCTTCTATAAATCTCTCTATGGTGGATTATTTTTGTTGCACTAACTTCTTACAGGTCTTGTGAAGATATCTTTACTTCTTTGGGCTACACCAACTTCTTGATTCAAGTTGTGATGTCACATCAAGCAAGCTAGGGTTTCCATACTCATGGTGACTCTTCTCCTTTATGCTTTATTACAACATTCCATTCTACTTTAGATTTTCCTCTACCCTCCTAGGGCACACACTCTTTTATATCTCATCATTGCTATTGTGGAGGTAGAAACACCATTCACGGAGCTTGACTTAGGAAAGCTCCTAAATAACACCAACCATTTTCCCTTCTTGTTTGTGTGCAAGTTGCATCTGGAAGAATCTAAAGATATCAAGTGATAGGTGACAGGAAGATAAGCAGACGAAGGCACCTAGATCTGAAGATCTTGTAAGACCCTAATTTGGGTCTAGGGAACCTAGCGCCTTGGTACCTCTTGTTTAGATGATAAAAACCTTCTAGAATCAGGTTCTCTCAGCTTTGTTTGGCTCCTCCCTACCACTATTTTCTAGGTTTTTGATAATTACAAGTCTGTAGCTCTTGTTTTCTCTATTTTATCCCTAGAAACCCTAGATTTGGTAATTAGTCATAAGATCTCTCTCCTTGGCAAAAAAGGGACCAATCAAGAGACCTCTCAACTCTCCTTTGAGGACTATAGCTGAGTATTGAGTTTCCTTGATTCATGTTCCAATTTTATGTGGAGAAGGATTGATTTAGGGTGATGTACATGTTAGCCTAGATCTCATTTTCAACATAACACTAAGGTGGACCATGACCTCTTCTCCAACATTGAATTCTTTAAATCTATTTTCTTATCTACCTTCTGCTTATACTAATTATTCATTTTATGGATATGTTTCCTTATCTCCTCATGTAGATTCTTCACGTATTCTACAAAATCTTTTGTATCTACACTTTTCTTCTCCCTCTTATCCATCTTCCTCAATTTTAAAACATTTCTAAGACTGCTTCCATATACAATCTAGAAATGTGATTTTCCTGTACTCTTGTTCACTAAGTTATTGTATGCAAACTTAGCTAGTGGTAAAATCAAGTCCCATCTCTTTAGCTTTTCTCCTACCAAACATCTCAAAAGGTTGCCTAAACTTATAATTACCACTTTTGTCTAACCATCAGTTTGTGGATGATGTGTAGAACTAAACTTTAAATATATCTTCAACTTCTTCCACAATGTCCTCCAAAAATATCCAACAAATTTTGTATCTCTGTCTGAAACTATACTCTTCAATAGACCATGCACTCTAACCACTTCCTTGAAAAATATCTGCAATACCAACTACATCATTTGTCTTCTGGCAAGGAATGAAATGTGTCATCTTGAAAAAATCTATCAACCACCACAAAAATGGTCTTTTAGGTATAGGTAAAGGCTGATATAAAATGGTATTTTTACTCACTCCCTTAGCCATCTGACATAATCTGTACAAATGTTTTCACATCCTGATACAATTGTGGCCAATAATAGTTCTCACTTACTAAGACAATAGCTTTGTCTCTTCCAAAATCTCTTGCTAATCCTCCACTGTGCTTTTCTTTTATCAAGTTCTTTCTCATGGAACTTCTTAGAATGCATAACTGGCTTCCTCTTGTTGTGTAGAAAAGAGTGATCTAGCCTAAGAAGTTACACTAGGCCAAACCCTCTTCAACAAACATTAATACATGAACCAAGCTTGGCTTCTACTCATGAAGCAGAGCAAAACTACAGGGGTTCTATCCTTTTTTTTGTATAGAGGAGTATCAACCAAAACTAACCAACTAAACTAGGGCAAAAGATAGAACCCTAATTGATAAAGATCTGCAAATATATGACAGTCAAAAATGAAAACAAAAAATTAGAAAGTTTAGTAGAGATCAAGAGACAGATTAGAACCTAGATCTCTAAGTTCAGGAGCACCAAAAAACTAGGGCATTGGGTGCCCTAGACCCAATTTAGGGTTTTACAAAATCTCTGAGTTTCACTAGACTTGTACCTACAAACCCTTTCATCTTCTTGGATCTTGTCTTCAGAAACCTGTCTTCAACCTACACACAAGCAAAGAGGGAAAAGGTTGTGCTATGTTTAGGGGCTTGCCTTAGTCAAACCCTATGTTGGTGTTTCTACCTCCACTATAGTGATGATTAGTTATCCAAGAGTGTGTTCCCTAGGAGTGCAAAGGAAAGATCAACTATATATGATGAAAATATGAATGGAAGTGATAAAGATTACCACAAGATGTGAAACCCTAGTTGGAGTAGATAACTCAAGATCGTACACCAACAAGGAGATAGACAAAGATAGCTTGAACTTCCTTTAAAACCTTAAAATAAGCATCATAACATCCATAATCATGTAGCACACCCAAGCATGAAGAGAACTTGAGCATAGGACATCAAACATGTGAGCAAATTCTAATCTTGTATTATTCATCTAGTGTATAAAATGAATTGTAAAACTCCTTTATATATGCATTCCCGCTCACAAACGATAAATAAAACCAAATGGGGCTGACAAGTAAAAGCTAAGGAGGTGTTCTAAGATGACACCACAAAAATAGGACCAAGGCTAACATCTAGGACCAGGGCGCTAGGCGCATTGGTTCTTAAGCCCCAAAAACTCTGGAGAGTGTCCATTTAAGTGGGATTAGACTGGTCCTAACCTTATTTTGTTAGGTTTATTCATCGAGATTGAGATTTAATTGTTTAATGCTCAAAAAGGTGTTAAAATAGGTCCTAATTAACAAGTGTACACATTTTACTCTATAACATTTAGCCCCCACTTTAGTGTAGGTACGAACTTACATTTGAATTCATACTAAAGTAACAATAAGATAAATTTTAAACATGAAAATATAGAAGCCAAAGAATTCCACCAATTTGTGGACTATTAGTAGCCCCCAAGCTTATGATTCTAAGGTTGCAAACATATTGTTATATGGTAAAAGGGGGAAGGATGGAATGTGTGTGTACACTATATCAAACCCTCCTTTTGTTAGAAATGAAAGCAACACTACTTCAATGGAAATCTGATTCAATATAAATTTCTGCAATCTTTAACTATGTGTTATTAATGGAGATTGTAACATAGAAACAAAACTATGCTTCACAGAAATGCAAAATCAGAAATATGAATACATAACACAATGTTTAATGTGGAGAAAACCCTTTCAGGTAAAAAACTCCACACAGGAAAGAGGCCCAATGTTTGTATTAATCTGAAAATGATTTACAATACAACAACACTTCAACTCTCTCCACCAGTCTTCAATCTGACAGCATTCCGGCAGCACCTGAGTACCTAAAATCTATATTGCAACAACTAATACATGGAAAATGCTTATAGAAACATTTTCTAACTCATCTTACGTGTTCACCTTCTCTCTCCTAAGATTCTCCAACCTGTAAACATTAATTACCATCTTACAAGCATCTTACACTTGTCCAAAAATAGCCATGCAAAGGTTGGAGGACCAAGACTAAATCTGGCCTCTTACAACATCTTATGATGCGTCATAATTGTCATAGATTCCACAAAAGAGTATCTTTCCAATATAGGAACCTTGGGCTAAATATAGCAAATATACAACTAACATATCCGTCATATGCGTCATAGAATCACAGAATCTTATGACAACTTACAACTATTATAGATTCACTCACCAAACATTATGACAGTTGTCATACATGCCAAAAATAGTATATTCTTCAAGGGAACACACCTATCCTCATTTATGATGAGTTTTTACATTTGCCAACCGTAAATGTCACTCTATAACTGTCGTCGGTAACTCTGAAATTACAACTGTCAATGAGACTACCTCATTCCCTTATGGGTAATTACAAATAATAAGTAATAAATGGAATAAAATACAATATTGGAATTTACAAGGTTAATGGCACCTTATTTCAACACCTTTCACTATAACATTCAAGGACAAAACTGAGCTTAACTCACTACAAGATGGATGAGGACTCACCTACAGATTTTATGCTCTTGTTTATCAAGGAAAGATAAGATTCAACCAAGCCTTTTATCAAACCCTAGGCCAATCAATGCACTAAACCCTAGAATAATGATAATCAAATTGAAACAGATGATCGACAATAGAAATCAAAAACCAAAACTATAGAGATGATTAGTAAGATGTCAGAACCTGTCTCCCAAAAGTAGAGGTGTCGAAGGACAAATTCAGCAACCGCCCAAGTCCAGAAGTGAGATTATTCTGGAGGTCAAAACTAAGAAAGTACTACAAATGATGCTCAAAAACTAGATCCAGAAGCTTGAAGCCATGTAGACTAGGGCACCAACCAGCCAAGTCTCTTCAAAGAGATAATTCAGAACTGTTTCCAAATCTCAAAACTATAATTCCTGCACTACCTTCCTGTAGCTCCACATTTCCCAAAACATGTATAGGTGTAACCTGCACACAAGATGACAAGAGAGGGGTTTGGGGGTTTTGGTGTTTGGGGATTTGCCTTAGTCAAATCCCAGGTTAGCATTCAATCTTTCCCAACACCGTTGTTAATGAGAGAGCATGCCCTTGCAGGGTAGAGGCTAAAGATAATCCAAATGATGAAATGATTCAAATAGATATGATGTCACCCCAAAGGTGAAGTCCTTAGGAGGATGAAAGCTCTTCAACTCATAAGGAAATGGATGATAATGCCATATCTACAACAAACACACAAATGCAAATATAAATTTGTAACAATAACACAATGAATGCCTTGAATGCTCTTTGCTCCAATATCATAAGTTCATGTTATCCATCTAGGTTTAAAATGAAGTCATAAACTCAATTATATATGCTTTCCTGCTAACATTTACTAGTTTAAATCACAAAATCAGACAAGGAGAAACATTTTGGAAGGGCTCAAGCTGACATACCATTAGTTAGCCCCAACCAATCAAGGGATACTTGGGTGGTTGGTTCCCAAGTCCCGGGTCCCAAATTAGGTCATAGTTAAGATAAAGGAGGTCCCAAGGGTCCAAAATGTCATGGGTGTCAGGCAATTTCCTTCAGGATGATCAATTAGAATGTATAATGAAGCAAATAGGACCTAAGAGCTAAACTAGGAGGTAAAAAGGCATGTGGCTACTTTTTACTCCATAACACACATAAGAAAAGAGATTTCAGTGCAAGACATTGCTACATAATTCACATACATGCAATACTAAAAGCATACACAGGAATACATGCAAGAGACACACAATACACAAAGGAAATGCATGCCATACACAATGCTTCACATGAAGCATATTGTTGATGGTGGTTTTAGCACACAGCAACGCAGGTGTGATTGTTGGTTTCACACCTCTCTTGAAAAAGGTATCCTATCCAAGATAGGATTGCCCCAAGGATAATATAGCTAGGTCTTAGCTTGCTTGGAATTTCTCAGTTGGTATGTTCTAGCTGTTCCTACAAGGGGTCTTACATGCAATCTGCAAATCTTCAGGTTTGGTGCAGCAAATACACATAAATCCTATAATGATTTTCAGCTGATAAACAAGATAAGATGCTGCTAAAACTCTTAATCTAATAACTAACAGTGATTTTAAAAGAAAGTGCAAAAGGTGTAGGGTTTAGAAGGATCCTAAGTGACATTCATAATATTAGGGTTATTTTTAGTAGACAAACATTCCAAACTTTGAACCAACTTTCTGAGTTACCAAACTTAAATGAGTGTTATAGTGCTGCAAAAAATGGTGCTATCTTCAATGGAGGTCAGCAGATTTTCAAATTGCATTCATTTGTTAAATACCCAATGAGCGGCACAACTTAACTTATGAAATGCAATTGAACTTAGCACAAATTATCAGCCTAGATTAACTTTACATAGCTATTTAGCATCAGCAAACAACTAAAAGTATGGACTTGGAATGTTCATCAAATACTTCAGCAAACCATGAATATAATGAAAGCACGACTAATCTAACTATGGGAGAGCAAGATGCAAACCATGAAAACCAAAGATGAATCAACACAAGACACAAATTCTCAAATTTACTACCGAAACTTGCTTTGTATTAGCTCAAATGGCATAGAGTCAACAATTCGGTAGCAAAATCTCTCCTACAAATAGTGGAAATGGTAGCCCTTTATATAGAAAGTAGCATACCCTAGTTTTCGAATGAACGGTGGAGATTAGCTCAACACCAACGGTCCAGATTACATCAATAAAGGTAATTATAACAGCCCACATCAATTCTCGGATTAGATTTTGTCCTCTATGAAAAAGAAAAACAGCCCCCAGATACATTGAATCTAGACAAAATGGATACCCACTTGGTTGTACATGATGAAAAGTCAACTTTAAAGGCCTAATAAAGCCAAAATAGAGTCACATGACACTTGAAAACTTGAGCTGATGTGGATCCATGGGATTCCAAGTGCTGACTGGATCAAAAAGGAGTATTTGGCACTTTATTAGTGAAGATATATCCAATTGGATTCTTGTTGGACTGATTCTTAATGACTGAACTGCTAGAACAGCTGTATGCATTTCTTGGTGATCCGATCCAAGGTCATTTGAGTGGTATTTTAGGAAAAATATCAAAAATATAATTTTTGGTATTTTCTACATCGTAGTAAATTGCATTTTCGGAGGCCTTCGGAGCGGAATGGGGGCTCGAAACCTGTCGGCAGTGTTATCACCCAGTTTTGCACCCTTGCATACAATTGTGAAACCTCTGCAAACTAGAGTAACATGGAACTGATCTCTAAGTGTGGGACTTTGCTAAATGAGACCAAACCTCTGGAGAAGGCCGGCTTCCTTGTCTTGTTATCACCTAAAACTACTAAATTTTGGGGAAAAAGGGAGAGAGAATGCTTGTGATGAAAATGAATAAAACTTGAAAACATAAAAGGGTGATACACCAGACAGATTTAAAGAAACTTCCACAACACTGAGAAGATGCACAATATAATCAAATATAGCAAGTAGGTATACACAGGTTAGATGACTCTAGCAGAGGTGAGAAGTAATATAATTGAGAGGAATGAAACATTCATAGACAAACCATATGCAGATTCACACAGAACTAGAAAAAATCAGTTAAAGAAGTAAAATTAACTTGCATATATTCAATGGAAAGGCACGGTTACAGCATATGAAAACTCTGTTTGGAAACAGAAAAGCCTTAATGCCAAAAAATTTCCAACCTTATTTACAACATTCGAATGCCTATAGATAGCATTCCAAACTATCCTAGGGCGGTTACAAAATTTGTTCTATGTGCTGGAAATGAAAAAATCTCCATCAATGACTGTCCAGCTACATCAGTTATGGCGTTGAAATCTGGAACTAGGTGGATGGGGAGATATTTTGAGTCTTGAATGCAAGCAGCCTACTCATCGATCTGCAGTAGAAAAGATGAAAATATCTGGAAGAGGAAGGTGGGAAGATATTTCTCACCATCAATGCGAGTTGTATCATCTTTGTGCAGTAATGAATGCCCCAAAAATATTTTCATCTACTGAAAGTCGTCGCTGAAACGTCCAGTCACCAAAAATATGCATTTCCAGATCTGAAAATTGAACATTGGAAAATTCCCCCAAAAACCTGCTCAAAAGAAAGAGGGGACCAAAATATACAACTTTGCCTCTTACAGCAAGTCAAAATTTGCAAAAATGGAGGAGATATAGGCGGTCAAACTTTCGGTCAACTACCTGTATATACTGCATTTGCATCCCTGTGTATATCGCTGCATCTTGGCGCCTGACTCAGCACTCAAAAATTCATTCTGCAACTCCTTTGCATATGCATGGCGCCTTGCATATCAAGCCTTGTATATCTCTTGTATGTTCAAAATTGTATATACATACAATTTCCCCTTGTATATGCGGGCCCTACCACTTGTATCTCCTCTAGATATGCAAAATACAAGCTGCGGACCTCAAAACACCATTAGCTGCTTTTCATTGTTCCACTAGATCTAGCTTGTATATTTTCTCCTTGTACATTTCTTTGTATATACAAAATATACAAACACTTATTCATACAAAACGGACTCCAAACTCTTATGTGTCGAAACTGATCCTTGATTCAAATCCGCCTTGTATATCGCAATGCATCTTTGACTTGTATATCGCAATATACAAGTGCCATATACATAGAAATTGGACCCCAACTGACCTTTAAGTATATCTGATCACCTGTCAGGTCCGGCTTGCATCTCCACTCTTTGCATTTTCACGGGACCCATCATTTGCATCTCTGAGATATACAAACTCCTTTGTATATTTCCCTACGGCACTTCTTGCATGCAATTTCATTTGTAAACCCCCCACCTTTTGTATGTTCGGCCTTGTATAATTCTTTGCATGTTCAATTGTATGTAGAAGACATACAATGCGAAAAATACATCTCCTTTTATCCGTGAGCCAATACATAACTACTGTAGCAGATGTATGTTCCCTTGTACATTGGCCTTGTATGAAAACATACAATCAAATATACAAACCCCTTTATACAACTAGGGAATCTTCGAAAGAATATTCCTGCAATGTACCACTTGTATGTAGGAGACATACAAACCTCTTTGTTGTATCTACGCGGGCCCCACATCAAGCATCTTGGCGATATACAAAAGTTTTTGTATATCCCTTGCAGCAATCTCTTGTATGTTCCCCGTGGCACTGTAGCAAATGTACATTGGGCTTGTATGACAAATATGCAATGCAATATACAAACCTCCAGACATGCAAACAAGGAATCTTTGAAGGAATATTCCCGCAATGTATCTTTTCCTTGTTTATTTCCTCTTGTATATTGCGAACATACAAAGCAATATACAAGCCTGCTGACATACAACTGCAAAATATTCTGGGGAATATGCCACGAATGTACATTTGCCTTTGTATATTTAGCGAATGTATATTTGCTTGTATGTGTGAACATACAAGGCAAATATACAAGTGCTAAAAATACAAATGGGGAATCTTCGAGGAATATGCCATGAATGCATATTTATACATTGTATGTTTCTCTTGTATCTTTCCTTGCATTTCGCTGATATACAAACAAGGAATATCCCCGAGGACCTGTGGAAGATTCCCTGAATGTATATGCATTTCTCTAGCCCGATATACATTCAAAAATGCATAAAATTTAACTTTTTCAACATTTCCCAAGGCCGATAGAGATTTTCAAGCCCGCCAAATGCATATTTGACTGTATGTTGACCAAAACTTTGACCGTCAATAACTTCTTCATTTGGCCGAATTTCAGGGTACTGTAAAAAGCAAACCTGCCTATTTTTTCAAGCTCTTTCCAATGGTAAGGTTTCTTAGGCAATTTAGCACTTTTCATTTTTAGGCAACATTTTCCAAAGGCTTTTCAAGGAAAATACTAGGTTGACTGTTTGGCTCTGGTCAAAGGAAAAAGGGGTCAACAATTTGGCGACCTCTATGGGATGTTTGCCTACTAAATAGTTAGATCAGTGGCCTATACATCTATTGGGCATAGAGTCACACAGAGACTGAAATATAGATATTTCTGACCTTAGCAAAACAAGATAAAAGCAATGAAGAACAATTGGAAGGCCAAACCAAGACAAAATGTTGAAAGCAAACTCTTTCAACTATGCTAGACAACATTTAGGGAAAGCAAAAGTAGATCTAAACTAATGTGCAGCAGCACTTATTGAAAGCATAGAGACCTAATTTACTGATTTACAAGGCACTCATACCTCAAAACACCTCTTTAGGTGTATCCCATTGATTGGGATAGGCAGGTTTTGTCCATCCATATTTGATAACTAAAATGCATTGTGCTCCTTGCATTCAGTAATGAGAAATGGACCACTCCACATGTTGTCAAATTTGGAGTGCTTTCCTAGTCTGCTTTTTAATTCATCCCATTTAAGCACCATGTCACCCATTCTAAAGCTTCTGGGGGTGGCCCTCTGATCGAAATTTCTTTTTGTTTGAAGCTGATGATATTCCATAGTCTTCATAGCCTTGTCTCTAATTTCTTCAAGCTCCATAAGCTGAGCATATCTGACAGCCATGGGATCTTCCTCTTCAAACATTTCTAGTTGATTCATGATGTCTAGTGCTAGCAGTTCTATAGAGATAGGCAATCTTGCTTCCTTCCCATATACTAACATATATGAAGAGTTTCCAATGGACCTCTTAGGAGTTATTCTATCTACCCATAAGGCATATTTCAAATTAGTGTGCCAGGTCCTCTGGTTGTCCTCCATTGATCTTTTAATAATCCTTATGAGATTTTTGTTGGTAGACTCAGCCAAACCATTACCCTGTGGGTAATAATTAGAAGAAGTATTCAGATAGATCCCATTTTTGACAGCCCAATCAGTTATCTTTAGGCCAACAAAGGCTAAAGCATTGTCAAAAATTATTGACTCAGGCACTCCAAATTTGGAAATCAAGTCATGATAAAAATTTAAAATAGCATTTTCATTTGATTCCTTTAGAGCTACTGCTTCAGTCCATCTTGTGAAAAAATCTGTAGCTATAAGAATCCACTTGTGGCCTACACTTGATGGTGGATTAATGGGTCCTACGAAGTCAACACCCCATCTCATGAAGGGTTGCTCTATTTGAATTGGCCGTAGAGGTAAGACTGGCAGCCTCTCCTTTCCTGCAAAAATGACACACTTTACACATTTCCTTGCCCATGCATGGGCATCCTTAAATAGGCTGGGCTAGTAATATCCAGCTCTCATTATCTTCCAGGCAGTAGTCTTCGGGGCAAAATGACCCCCCGCTGCTCCATCATGAAATTCATGTAATACCTTGTCAGTCTGATCTTTATCAATGCACCTTAACAATACACCATTAAAGTCCTTTCTGAAAAGGATGCCATTAATCAAAATGTATGGAACCAATTGCAGTCTATAATATCTTCTTTTAGTTCTATCTAGACCTACTGGACATTTGCCAGTTTGCAAAAAATTAGTCATATTAGTAACCCAGCCTGTGTTCGCTACTGCTGCATAATCTTGAGGTACATCCTCAATGGTCAAAAGCGTCTCATCCTCCTTGTTAGAACTGGTAGTGAGCTGCTCGCTGAGTCCTCTACCTTTGACAAGCTTGGTTACTTGGATATTCACGTCATATTCCATGACCTTGGTGATCCAACCCGCTCTCTTCTCATTAACATCTTTACTCAACAGGAACTCTTTCACGTTGGGATGAGCCACCATTAAATGTATCTTGTTATTGGAAACAAGATGCCGAAATTTCTTGAGGCTCCGTATCACTGCAAGGACGTGCTTCTCAACAAAGCTGTACCTCTGCTCATATTCTTCTAGTCCCTGACTGAAAAAAGCAATTGGTTGCTCAAAGCAGCTACTCTGCTTCTGCACTAAAATCGCAGAGATTGTATCTAGGCCGCCATAAGCATATAGAATAAAATCTTTGGAAAAGTCAGGATTTATCAAAGTTGGTGCAGCCGCTAACGCCTCCTTAATGGATTCAAAGCTGAGTCGGGCCTCTTTTTTCCAATTAAAGGCTATATTCCTTTTTAACATGGATGTCAAAGGTTTCAAAAGGTTTACGATATCAGGGATGAACCTTAGCAGAAAATTAATTCTGCCAATAAAACTTTGTAATCCCTTCTTATGACTTGGTAAAGGCAGCTCCAAAATGGCCCTTACTCTTTCAACATCAATAGTAATGCCTTCTTTTGAGACAATGTGCCCTAACAGCTTGCCTTCATGGACAGCAAAAATGCATTTGTTTGGATTAAGGGATATCCCAAACTCTCGGCATCTCTCAAAAACTTGCTTTAAGTGGGATAAATGTTTAGATGCATTCTTGGAAAAAATTGTTATATCATCTAAGTACACCAGCACCAGTTTGTATAGCAAACCCTTGAATGCCATATCCATGGCTCTTTGAAAGGTCGAGCTAGCATTAGAGAGACCAAAAGGCATCCTCCTGTAGGCCATGGTGCCCCACTTGGTAGTGAAAGCAGTTTTAAACTGATCCTCCTCCTTGACTAACACCTGATTGTAACCAGAAAATCTGTCAAGCAAAGAAAATCTCTCTGAGCCAGCGACTACTTGTAAAATCTGCTCCATTGATAAAAGTGGGTAGTGGTCTTTTAGGGAGGCTTTGTTTAGGTCCCTGAAATCAACATACAGCCTAATTTCTCCATTCTTCTTCCTCACAAGGACAAGATTTGAGACCCAAGAAGTATGCTTGATGGGAAAAATGATCTTTCCCTCAATTAGCTTACTCAATTCTTTAATCATCAAGGGCTCTAGCTTTGGATTTAGGGGCCTCTACCTCTGCCTTACAGGTTTTGCACCTGGTTCCAATTCTATGGTGTGTTGGGCAATATGAGGATCAAATCCCTTTAGGTCTAAATAATCCCAAGCAAATACCTCCTTAAATTCTTGACAAAGAGCAATAAAAGCTCTCCTGTCCTCAGTTGAACAGATTTTACCTATTTTGAGGAGTTTTCCCTTAAAAATTTCTAACTCCTCATAATGTTCCTCTTTTATTTGCATACCGGTCTTAGTCTTCTTCATCTGATCATCGGTGCCAAAAATAGACTCCAAAGTCACCAATCCCTTGGGCAACTTATTTGTCTTCAGCTGAATAATCTGATCATTGCCATACTGTTGTTTGAGTTTATCCTGATTCATCATGGAAAACTCATCTTCCTCTAACACTAATCGTAGAATCTGTTCATCACTTTCAAAGACCTGCCAATGAACATTATTGTCGAGGATAGAGGGTCTATCAACTATTTTTACATGAGGCTGCATTTTCTCCTTTTGAATGTCACTAGGGATGTCAAATTGTGCCCCAATTGCAGCCAATCTATCAGCATGGGAGTTTTGATTTCTTGGAATGGAAATCACATTAAAAGTATCAAACTCCTCAATCATGTTCCATACCCTATGCTTATAGCACTTCAAGGTATTATTTTTGGTAAGATGCAGTCCTCTTACCTAATTTACAATTAGTTCACTGTCCCTAAATACTTGCAAACAGCTAATTTTCTTCTTTCTTGCCCATTGCAATCCCTGGATTAGCCCCTCATATTCAGCAGTGTTATTGGTGCATGAGAAGGCAAAACGGAAAGCAGCATAATATTTTTCACCCTGTGGTGACACCAGCATTGCACCACCACCGGATCCATTTCTGCTTCTTGAGCCATCAAAGTACATTTTCCATACTTCTCTTTGCTGCTCTGTCTATTGTTCTGCATCCTTTACCATACTTGGAATTGCCACCTCAAGCTCATGAAGTATATAGACCCCCATACCATTTTCTTGAATATGTGCTTTAGGATTATCTACAAGATCTTATGAGGACCATTCCCTTAATAACACCTCTGGGATACTCTCGGCTTGTAACTCTTGAGCTGCCATAAGTTCAAGATCATCAGAAATAATGTGATTTGCATTAGCCACACTTGGTGTATAGGGCTCTATGTGATGATTGGAAAGCAATTCAGATCTTAGGGTCACCTTAGTGCCATATCTGGTCCTAAAAAACATATGGGACCAGTCAGAGGATAGGTATCCTCCTATTTTGGCTGTGAATTCTCTTGATAGGCACATGGCAAAATAGGGAGGCAAATCAATAATGAAGACCTCTTGGAAGATGGAAACATTGGGATAGGTATGTAGAGTAAGACCTAGGTCTTTTATTACACCCACAGTACTAACAATTGTGCCGTCTAATTGGAGTACACCCTTCTCAAGAGGCTGGTACTGAAGCCCTAATTGGTCTGCAATTTGTCTAGGCATCACAGAATTGCTTGCTCCACTATCCACCATGCAATTATGAACTAATTTATCTCCAATTATCAATGATATATAGAATGGGAGTGGCTTAGTACTTTTGTTAGGCTGTTTGCTATTATCCTCAGAGGAATTAGTAAGGACAACCCTATTTGGGTCAACAGTTGTATCTTTGGACACCTTCAAATCAGATAAGGCAGATTGCAATAGGTCTTTTTGGCCCGGGATGGCTAAAGAATCCCACATAGACATTGTCACATTCATCTTTTTCATATTTTCAATAATATTGAAAGGTGGAATGGCACTCACCTTCTGATTTGATTTTGTAGCAGTGACATCTAGTTGCAAACGAGGCATCTCCCTTGCTTTTGCTAGGTCATTTCTTTGTAGAATATGGGGAATTTGGGGTGCAGGAAAATCAGCAGACACTTTTCCTTTATTTGTTGCTTGTTCTACCTCATAAACCCTTTTCTTTGCTCTTGTATTTGTTGTAACTAAGGTTTTATCGTTGTTTATGCCACAAAATTCACCTTCCTGCCAGTTCATGAAAGCAGAATCACTCTAAGGTTGTTCCTGTTGTTGCACAGCCCCATCATTTGGTGTACTTGGTTGTGAGGCTGACACATTTTGCACCATTAAAGCCTAATTTATAACTCCATTTGAGTAGGCTGCTTGACTGTGTGGTTGATTGCATGGGTAGCACCACTCATATTTAGCTGCTAGGTTGTTCTGAGCAGGGACAAGGTCCCTTACGGTGTTAATAGGTGCTGGATTATAAGGCAGAAAAGGCCTTTGATTTACATTATGTCTGGCACCTTGATAGTTGCTTTGATAAGGCGGCCTATTAGCTTGATACAACTGATTTTGGCCTTGAAATGGTTGATTATGCCCTTGGCTAGATTGCTGATAAGACTGAAAGGGCCTCTGGGACTACTTTTTCTTTATGTTCACCAGCTCATTCCCAAAAGTTTGAAGGATGCCCTCAATCTTTTGTTGACTATTTTTAATCTCTTTTAACTCTTGAGATGAACTAGGGGCAGAAGGTTCAGAATTGACAGTATTAGGTAATGCTGCGATAGTAGGCACAGGGGTAAAACATGGAATTGGCAAAGGCATAGAAGACTGAATCTTAGGAAAGATGGGCACTGGTGGTCTGGGTGCTTTTTTTCCAGCCTGAATGAGATTATTCTCTACCCTAATTGCTAATTCATACGCATCTGGTAAACTATTACCTCCTAGTGATTGAATCATTACTGAAATATCACTATTTAGGGTTTTCAAAAAATATAGAAATGCATATTCAGCTGGAGGTCTTACCATGGTAGGGATTCTGTCCCATGTCTTCTTAAATCTAAAGTTAAAATCCATCATTTGATCCTACGGAGCTCTCTTTATGGTGGTCATATGTTCGACCAATGATAGATTATCTGATTTTTCTTGAAATTACTTGTTTAATTTCTCACCTAGCTCATCCCAGGTTCCTATAGTTTGCACTGGTAGACTCCTGAACCACTGCAATGCCTTCCCCTTGAAAGAGGCAGCCAGCAACCTGATGGCTACATTCTCCTGAGTGACATGATGAACCCCACACAGAGATGTTATGTCTCTAATGTGCTCAATCGGAGTAGTCTGATTTTCCCCTGTGAAATAGGGTAGATTCTTCAAAGCTACCATTGGTATCACATCATGCACCATTAGATTCAAAGGACTCCCCCCATCAAAAGTCACAAATGGTTGATTTCTTGCCATCTAAAGAGCTCTAGGTAGATTTACTTGAGTTACTGTGGGAACTACAGAAGCAACTGGTCTGAAACCTGGTGGAGTTGACTGTACTCTTTTGGAAACTGGAGTCCTTGCTGCAGCTCTACTTGGTCTTCTGGGTGGACAGAGCTGCAAATATTTGAATGAGCCTGAACTTGAACTCCTAGTTGCTATCTTTCTCATAAAATATGTAATGGTAGAAATGATCCACTTGTCCTTTCCTCAGTCTGAGTCGCCAGATGTGTAAATTTTAACCTCTTAAAGGTCTGCAATTACTGGATGCACATCAAAACCAGCAATAATGGCTGTTAATTTGATTGTTACTCTGATCTCTTGAGTCCCACCAGGCGTGCCAAAGTTGTTATCACCCAGTTTTTCACCCTTGCATACAGTTGTGAAACCTCTGCAAACTGGAGTAACATGGGATTGATCTCTAAGTGTGGGACTTTGCTAAATGAGACCAAACCTCTGGAGAAGGTCGACTTCCTTGTCTTGTTATCACCTAAAACTACTGAATTTTGGGGAAAAAGGGAGAGAGAATGCTTGTGATGAAAATGAATAAAACTTGAAGATATAAAAGGGTGATACACCAGACAGATTTAAAGAAACTTCCACAACACTGAGAAGATGCAAAATATAATCAAATACAGCAAGTAGGTATACACAGGTTAGATGACTCTAGCAGAGGTGAGAAGTAATATGATTGAGAGGAATGAAACATTCACAGACAAACCATATGTAGATTCACACAGAACTAGAAAAAAATCAGTTAAAGAGGTAAAATTAACTTGCATATATTCAATGGAAAGGCACGGTTACAGCATATGAAAACTCTATTTGGAAACAGAAAAGCCTTAATGCCAAAAAATTTCCAACCTTATTTACAACATTCAAATGCCTATATATAGCATTCCAAACTATCCTAGGGCGGTTACAAAATTTGTTCTATGTGTTGGAAATGAAAAAATCTACATCAATGACTGTCCAGCTACATCAATTATGGCGTCAAAATTTGGAACTGGGTGGATGGGGAGATATTTTGAGTCTTGAATGCAAGCAGCCTACTCATCAATCTGCAGTAGAAAAGATGAAAATATCTAGAAGAGGAAGGTGGGAAGATATTTCTAACCATCAATGCGAGCTGTATCATCTTTGTGCAACAATGAATGCCCCAAAAATATCTTCATCTACTGAAAGTCGTCGCTGAAACGTCCACTCGCCAAAAATATACATTTCCAGATCTAAAAATTGAACATTAGAAAATTTCCCCAAAAACCTACTCAAAAGAAACAGGGGACCAAAATATGCAACTTTGCCTCTTACAGCAGGTCAAAATTCACAAAAATGGAGGAGATACAGGCGGTCAAACTTTCGTCAACTACCTGTATATACTGCATTTGCATCCCTGTGTATATCGTTGCATCTTGGCACCTGAATCAACACTCAAAAATTCATTCTGCAACTCCTTTGCATACGCATGGCACCTTGCATAGCAAGCCTTGTATATCTCTTGTATGTTTGAAATTGTATATACATACAATTTCCCCTTGTATATGCGGGCCCTACCACTTGTATCTCCTCTACATATGCAAAATACAAGTTGCGGACCTTAAAACACCATTAGCTGCTTTTCATTGTTCCGCCAAATCTAGCTTGTATATTTTCTCCTTGTACATTTCTTTGTATATGCAAAATATACAAACACTTATTCATACAAAACGGACTCCAAACTCTTATGTGCCAAAACTGATCCTTGATTCAAATCTGCCTTGTATATCGCAATGCATCTTTGACTTGTATATCGCAATATACAAGCACCATATACATACAAATCAAACCCCAACTGACCTTTAAGTATATTTGATCACCTGTCGGGTCCGGCTTGCATCTCCACTCTTTGCATTTTCACAGGACCCACCATTTGCATCTCTGAGATATACAAACTCCTTTGTATATTTCCCTGCGGCACTTCTTGCATGCAATTTCATTTGTAAACCTACGGGCCCCACCTTTTGTATGTTTGGCCTTGTATAATTCTTTGCATGTTCGATTGTATGTAGAAGACATACAATGCGAAAAATACATCTCCTTTTATCCTTGAGCTGATACATAACTACTATAGCAGATGTATGTTCCCTTGTACATTGGCCTTGTATGAAAACATACAATCAAATATACAAACCCCTTTATACAACTAAGGAATATTTGAAGGAATATTCCTGCAATGTATCACTTGTATGTAGGAGACATACAAACCTCTTTGTTGTATCTGCGCGGGCCCCACATCAAGCATCTTGGCAATATCCAAAAGCTTTTGTATATCCCTTGCAGCAATCTCTTGTATGTTCCCCACGGCACTGTAGCAAATGTACATTGGGCTTGTATGACAAATATGCAACGCAATATACAAACCTCCAGACATGCAAACAGGGAATCTTCGAAGGAATATTCCCGCAATGTATCTTTTCCTTGTATATTTCCTCTTGTATATTGCGAACATACAAAGCAATATACAAGCCTGCTGACATACAACTGCGGAATATTCTGGGGAATATGCCACGAATGTACATTTGCTTTTGTATATTTAGCGAATGTATATTTGCTTGTATGTGCGAACATACAAGGCAAATATATAAGTGCTAAACATACAAATGGGGAATCTTCGAGGAATATGCCATGAATGCATATTTATACATTGTATGTTTCTCTTGTATCTTTCCTTACATATCGCCGATATACAAATGGGGAATATTCCTGAGGACCTGTGGAAGATTCCCTGAATGTATATGCATTTCCCTAGCCCAATATACATTCAAAAATGCATAAAACTTAACTTTTTCAACATTTCCCAAGGCCGATAGAGATTTTCAAGCCCGCCAAATGCATATTTGAACTGTATGTTGACCAAAACTTTGACCGTCAATAACTTCTTCACTTGGCCGAATTTCAGGGTACTGTAAAAAGCAAACTTGCCTATTTTTTCAAGCTCTTTCCAATGGTAAGGTTTCTTAGGCAACATTTTCCAAAGGCTTTTCAAGGAAAATACAAGGTTGACTATTTGGCTCTGGTCAGAGGAAAAAGGGGTCAACAGGCAGCTTGGCATTAATCCTAAGCAACTAGGTAGCTCAAACTAGATAATCAGTTTATCTTTCCAACGAGTCCAAGAAGTTTAAATTATGATAAAATAGCTAGGAGTTATGACCCCCGGACTGGATCACTAGGACATTGCACTGGATCTGTAGGAACAACAGTGATTTGGCATGATCTTCTACATCTTTTAGCTCCTGAGACTCATCTTTATCATCTTGGACATTATACTGACTTCCTTTTGCATGTGCAGCAGCAATTTGGTTGATAGAATGTCGATTCTGCATCTCTGGATCAGTACTACATATCTGTGTGTACATCCTTCCAAGACGGCTCCAGTTGGCTCCTTTGTGCTCTTAGACCTACAATTCACAATGTAAAGCATCAATTTCATCTTAACAAGTCATTTTTATCAATTTAGATCAAAACATGTCCATTTGCAGTCATGAATCAGTCAAAAACAACCCATTGTCAATGTTGCCTTCTTATAAACAACCTCTTAAATCCAGTGATTTTTGCATGATTTTCTGCATTTTTCATCATTTTTGAGTACCTATTTGACCAATATGATGATTAGGGAAGTTTTTTGGGTCAATAGAATCCATTTGCAGATTTTTATTTCATGTTTTTCTAGCATTTTCTACAAAAAGCAGGATTTTTGGGGGTGTCCGACCTTTCATGTGCAGTAGCATTAATGATCATAAAATCTGCCAAAAATCCACACAAACTTGCTAAAATGTTCATCATGATATGACAAATAGATATGCAATTCAAACCCATCAAGAAAATCCCATTTGCACCTTGAAAAACCCAATTTTTGGCCCAAAATACCAAAAAGCGCTGATTTGGGGGGTCACTGACTTAGCGGGGATTTTGGGGTTGTCCGACCTCAGCGGGGATTTTAGGTTCATTCGACCTTAGCAAGGATTTTTGGGTTGTCTGACCTTAGCAAGGATTTTAGGTTCATCCGACCCTAGCGGGGATTTTGGGGTTGTCTGACCTCAGCGGGGATTTTAGGTTCATCCGACCTTAGCGGGGATTTTAGGTCCGACCGACTAAAGTCAGTGAAGGCAGTTTTCAACGCAAGTCCGTGAGGGCTATTTTTAGTGCAAAGTTCATTGGCAGGGATTTTCAATGCAACTGACCTGCGCGAATTTTAACACTGACCGGCCTGCACGATTTAAGTCAGTGGAAGACCATTTCAGCGCAAGTCGGTAGAAGACAATTTTAGCGCTTTTCTTTGAAATTGTCTCAGCGGGGATTTTGGTTCTGACTGACCTAGTGGTAGCTTGGAGGGAGGTCGGTGGGAGGCAAATTTAGTGCTAAGGTCGATAGAAGGCATTTTTAGTGCTTTTTGCAGTTGGGGTCATTTTTAGTGCTAGATTTTGAATTGGTCAGGGTGAAAGTATATTTAAAAATATATTTAAGTATAAGTTTAGATATTTTTAAATATACTTTCAAGATGTTTGAGATAGGTTCCAGATCCATAGGATTTCATATGCAGATTCTAGAATTTTGTGGTTCCATCAACTTTCAGACTTAGCCATTTTTTCAAGATTTTTAGGATTTCAGACTTAGCCAAATCAGGGCTTCAGGAACATGTATCAGGGTGAAAGCTTATGGACCCCTTAGTGAAATCTAATGGAATTTGACATGATTTTGCAACTGTAAGATCTAGAAATTATGAATTTCAACATGAAACATCCTGTAGAAGCAATTTCAAGGGCAACACCCCGTGACATAGGTTTTTAGAGCAAAGTGCAGTAACACCCAATCCCAATGCAGAAGGCAACAAATGGCTATTTTTTAAGCACAAGACCACTCAAGACACTTCCAAATCAATCATGAAAAACATCAACTGACTCCACACATGTGAAATACCCAACTCTGTAACAAGTCATGCATTCTAAGCACAAATTCACCTTCTCATCATCATAAGCAAGAGAAGTCTAGACTCCAAGCCAAAGCAAAAGAAGGGGTCTCCATTTGGCAAAATGGGGCGGGTGTGCAAGGCACAACACATACACATAAGGCAAAAAGTATATATAGAAAACATGTGGAGAAAATGATGAAGACACACAAGACACATGGAATCGTTAAGGAATACAAGTTAAAACAATACATCACACAAACAAACATAGAAACAAACACACAAGAGACATGACTCTGACGCTAGGTTACTCTATCACTAGGGGTCATATGAAAAGAAGTGCCTTCATGGATCACACACTAGTAAGAACCACTGAATTACTAGGTGACCATGACAAATCACATGAAGCACACGGACTAGCCAACTTCATTGTACTAGGTGGCTCATGGACCCAAACAAAACATCATGGGCTAGTGAGGACCCCCAGATCACTAGGTGAGTTCCATGACAACTATAATAAACAAGTATGTTGTAGACACCTGAAAATGACCATTCTCTCACGATCATTCTTTACACACTCATAACATCACTACACATCATGTCTTCTAAATTAATTAAATAATTTTAATTATTTAATTAATTTACCCTTAATTAATCTTTTTCTTCATTTATTCACTTTTTCTTCTAATAAAATAAATAAATGATATTTTATTTTTTTATTCACTCATTTTCCTTATGAATTAATTAAATAAATTATATTTATTTAATAATTCCCATTTTTCCTCCATTATCCCAAATAATTAAATAAATTAAAGATTTATTTAATTAATTCCACATTTGTCTCTATCTTCACATGACTAGAAGCTTCTAGAAACTCTTATTACATGGAAGCCATTTGACTTTATTCCTCTCATTCAACCCTCATTAGACACGTGCAACATGACTACAACTCCAACCATCACTTAATACTAGCCCTCCACATCACACTATTCATCTTTTAATCTTAGCCATCCATTCATCATTCAACTCTCTATAAATGGAGCCTCTCCCATCACATCAACAATGACATCTTTCATATGCAAGCATATGCTATAGCTTTTATCATTGCCTCCATTATAGTTTTCTCATGTCTAGATTATGCTGGTTTGTGTAAGCAGTCCACAATGCATATGTTATGATAGAGAACAAATCTAGTAGAAGTAGGGTCTGTTCTACTCTATCCTATCTAAGTGTGAGGGTTTGATTTGAGGTGAGGGTTTTGGTTTACTTGTATTATCTTTCATTGTCCTTGGGTCAAATTTTTGCATACATTTCTAGCACGACCAGTCATCTTTTTTTGGAAGAAATTTTGTCATTTTTGTGTTGCAGGTGCAGAAACATGCCTTCGACTACAAATCCAGACTTGTGGTTAGGTCAGCGTGCCTACAACATAAGGAAGTGCACCTTTGGTTTAGATTGAAACACCTATGATCACTATCGACATGCCTTTGTTTCTGATTTTAGTCTAAGCCTTGTTTTGTCTCATATTAGTGATGATTTTTGAGTTTTTCTAGTACGATATGGTTTCTGCAGCTTGCTAACCCTCAGATCTCCATTGTCAATCACCTAGTATCTATTTTGCAGGGTTTGAATTAGGCTTTATTTGTAGGTTTTAGCTACTTTCTCCATATTCGCACCTATGGTTCAAAATGGCGCACTTTTGGTTTGTGTGATAGTTTGCGGCTTCTACTTGATCAAATCTGACATTTAGGACCTCTGGATCATTCTCTATCAATCACTTTTTGTCTTTTTCTAGATCTGATATTTTGTTTAACATGTTTCATTAACATAAAATTGTTTGCAAATATGCGCTTTTGGTTTGTGACAACACACATGTAGTCTCTGACGATGCACCTGCAATCTCTGATGATGCGCCTATGTTTTCCCATAGATGTACCTTTGGTCTATGTCAGCGTGCTTTAGGTCTCAATCAACGTGCCTATGGTATCTGTCAGCATGCCTATGCAAAAAGGTAAAAATAGGTATAGTTGTTCAGTTTTCTTATTTTGTTTATCCCTGTTTACATTCTTCTTACTATATTTCTGCACTTTTAGCTGATTTTCTGTTTGGGCTTACAATTTTATTTCTCTTAAGGACTAACACTTTTGTGCAACATGTCTTTTGCTTGTCAAATATCATATTTCAAACTACTAATAAGTTTTGTTGTAGCCTCGCTTGTCAAAGATCTTATTTTTCCACTAATTAAGGCACTAAAGTAGATTAGTGGGTAAATGAACTTTTTTTGCCATATCTTTGACATTGTGTGTTGGTGTATGCTCTCTCCTTGTACTTCATGTGATCTTGGAGATCAAAATCCACACATTTCTTCTCTTTGTATCCCAAGATTTACTTGTTGTGTGTATGCTCTCTCCTTGCGTTTTGTACGATCGTGGAGATCAAAAACACCAAGTAAAATCTTTCCCTTAGGAGGCTTTCTTAGAGACACACCACTCCAAGGGATGACCTCAACCATGTGTTCTGGTGCAGTATATAAATGTTGTGAGAATTGAAAGACTCACTTCAAAGGAAGGACTCTCTCCCCCTTGTAAAGATCCCAAGACCCTCAGTCCGCTGAGACTTGTGCTAGTTGGCACTTGGTTGGACAAGGACACCCCATTCATGGATTAATCCCCCATAACTTGTGTATATTGGGACACCCCCTAGAAGATTATAAAACCTAAATAAGACCTTTTGGCCATCATATTCCTAGTTCATCACTGCAATAGGGGGAGAAGAGCTCACGCTATTACCTCCATTGTTTTGAGGTGGGATAAACTTTGTGCAAGACTTTTGTCTCCAATGTAAGGGGTGTAAGGTGGTACATGACCTTGAATTCCCTATCCATCCAAGAAATGGTAGATGGTATCAAGGGGATGGAAATCACCATTATCTAATAGTGAAGATTGAAGTCACACCTGAGTGAGTCCATGGGATATGACACTCCTACTTGAATAATTCTAGGTATGTTAATGTGTTTGGCATGATTTCATTTGTGCAAAACTAGTATGAACCATTGTTAGTCGTGAAGCAATTTGCATCATTTCCCTTGATAAGTCACAAGTCATCCAAGGTGTTTTTGTGATTGTATTTCTTGCCAAAAATTCACAAACTAGTCGCAAAAACAATGAATCAAAATAATTATGTGCTTATAATTGTGGAAATGCACTTTTGGTCATTGTCAATGCGCTTTTGGTCCTAGTTGACGCGCCTACAGTTATTGTCAGCAGACCTTTGGCTTATGACTGAGCATCCATGCTGGAACTCAAGCCATCTTTCAAAAACTAAAATTTCAATCTTCAGATCAGACTATAGGAATAGCCTATGACAAATTTATTTTCCAATTTACCTGGTTCATTCAAAACATTTCCTCATTCCATAAGGCTTTATGCTTTCATAAGTGATCCATTCACCCCATTAGCCTTGGTTTTAGACTTGTGAGTACCTTGATGTTCTTTGGTTTTCCTTTTAGCTTTTAGGGCTTGAACTCTGTCAAGCTTTGTCATTCATCCATCAACATATCCATTCATCCATTTCTTGGTTAGATTCCATTGGTCCATTCACTCATTAGTTCCTTAATCAAATATTTCTCCCTTTCTACATCATCTACCCACATACACCCATCATCATTCCAGTCATATTGTCAACCAAGATACCTATCAATCAACCATATCCTTTATCAATTAATCAAATTCCACAATCAAAATCCAAAAATCAAAGTTATCAAGCAAAATCTAAAGTTGGCTTTTTGTCTAGTCTAGATCTTTTTATCCTTTTATCTTTAAAAGGCTTTCGACTTAAGAGCTTAGACTACTCTTGAGTTGGTAAGTCTTATCCTATCTTTTTCTTGGGCTCTTGTCTACCCCAAGTAGAATATTTTATCATCTTTCTTCATTCTTTCTTAGGCAGTTGTCAACCCTAAGTAGTGAGGACAATCCCATCCAACATCCATAACAAAAGATCTAGGTTTATCTTGAGCTATTTTGGTGCCATCATCTTATCTTTTGTGTTGACCATATCATCTTGGTTATCACATTAATCATATCATATCATTTCCATATCATGACTTTATTCTTGGTGTCATCCTTTTACCATTTTGGATGGTCATCTTCATCATATCAATATTAACAACATCACATCATTATCTTGGTTGTCATCTCATATCATATCAATATATAAGTCATCATCTTGGTTGTCATCTCATATCATATCAGTAGCTAAGTCATCATCTTGGTTGTCATTTTATCCAAATCTTCAATCATCATCGTGTCCTGCACCATTTGATCATACCATCATATTGTGGTACAAAGTCTTGACAAACTAAGGTCATATTCACAATTATTATTCTAAGGTCATCTCATTCATGCCCACTACAAGGACACAAACAAAGAAAACTATGGAATCACATCAAGAATCTTTACAAGAGTCTCATCAAGTCCAACAAGTCCATCATGAAGTCCATCAAGAATTCCAACAAGATCCCCCTCCACAACTACATCAAGACTCTTCACAACAATATCATCAAGAGTCCACTTCTAATGGAAAAGGGATTAATATCTCATTCCATATTACTCATGGATTTCATCCTAAGTATGGGATGCCTACAGATGCATTCAAAACTAATCCTTATAAAGGCATTCTTGAACCATCATCAAATCCCCTATATACTCATGACTTTGAGAATCTATGTAAGAACCCAAAAGTCAAACTAATTCCAATCATGAGTTTGAAGATTATGATGGGGGACATCATGAATTTATGGAAGAGCCCAAACATCTAGAAATAATATGTAAGGCCATTAAATCCAAACCTGACGACTATCTTAAATGGATGTTTTGTCTAGACTATAAACTACCTACAAATTTTGACATAAACCCCTTTCCCCCTGAAGTGAAAGGAAGCTAGGTGTGCGGAAATCACTTCATAAACTAATCTAATGAGGGGAGAGGTACGCAAATTCATTTTAACCCTTACAATTGCAGCAATATTAAACTTATATCAAAGATATTACAGCAGCAAACACAATGCAAGAATGTAGATAGAGAGAAGTAGACACAAGATGTACCGTGGGGAAAACCTTTTCAGGTGAAAAACCCCACTCTAAAACCTGCACAATGTATTATCTAAAACAATAATAGCTTACAATACACTTGCAATGCAAGTTCTTCCAAGAGTCTTCAAATGTCGATTCTGGAGTTATTCCGGTAGCATAACAATACCTGTAAAAAACACTATGCAACTACAACTCCAAAACAATACACTTTATAGAGATACAAGACATATTCTGGAAGCTTCATGGGATAGGCATCCACCTTGGCCACATGGCCATTTTACTGCATCAAAGGACACTTGTCCAAGCTAGAAATACATCCCTTACACCTTTCATACATGGCAGATTTAACTTTCCAAGATTGGAGTGCTCCATGCTAAAAATAGAGTATGACAGATGCTCTTATGCATCTTACAGCTATCATAGATTTTCCCAACATAACAACCTTAAATGTTGTAAGATAATTTGTCATACAAAACTAAATATAGTAAATTCCTCTTACAACATGTCATAGCCCAACTTGGGTGCCCAAAGATGCCTTTCCCTCATGCAAAGATACTCACCGACACTTGTCACCACTTGTTATAGGAATCTCCAAACTTGGCTCTTACATGTCATAGATTATGTCATATGGAATATCCTCTTCCACATACCTTAAGATTCTGACACATGGCATAATAGTGCCACCTCAAATGGGACACCCAAATCCATGTAGGTTTGAATTGACCATCCAAGTCACATTCCAAGTAAGATGACATGTCACCGTGCCACCTCAACTAAGTGACCAAACTAAATGTGCAAGTAAATACAATATTAGGCAATAAATAAATATACAATTAAATAAATAATGCTAGAAATTTGTAAAGGTTGAGACACCTTAATTCCCAACATTCTCCCACTTGTTGAACACCTTGCAAGAGCCAAAAGAAATGACAGGATTTAACTGCCAGGGGCCAAGAGGCCCATAGACTCCAAACACCATCTAAACTTTTTTGTGCCCACTAGTTTCGTAAATGCATCTGCAACATTCTTTAAAGTGTCTACTTTCTCCAATATCACCTTCCCATCCTCTACCATGTCTGACACAAAATGAAACTGTACATCAATATGCTTTATTCTGGCATGGAAAGCTAGATTTTTTGCTGAGCAAATCACACTCTGACTGTCACAACAGATAGTAATATGTCCTGCATCAACACCAATATCTAAACACAACCTTTTAAGCCAAATGGCTTCCTTACCAGCATGAGTAGCTACCATATACTTAGCTTCTGTCATGGATAAACTAACTACAGGATGCCACTTACTCGTCCAACTAATTGCACCACTGAACATAGTAAACACAAGCACTAGTGGATCTCCTACTGTCAATGTCACCTGTCCAATCAGAATCCACAAATACATACAAATTGTGGAGGTCCTATAGGATGACCATGATAACATAGGGAATACTCAGAAGTACCCCAAATATCTGAACACTCACTTTACTGCATCCTAGTGTACCCTTCTAGGATTATCCATAAACCAACTAAGCACTCCCACTGCTTGGGCAATGCCTGGTCTTGTATAGACCATAGCATACATCAAGCTACCAATAGCACTAGCATAAGGTACTTTGCTCATATCCTTCATCTTGGAAGGAGACTTTGGACAATCATTAACAGATAACTTTGTCCCCAAAGAAACAGGAACAGACAATGGTCTACAATCTGCCATGTTGAATCTATCCAACACCGTCTTCACATACTTACTCTGGCTTAACCAAAGTTTTTTGTTTGCTCTGTCTCTTCTAATTTCCATTCCCAAAATGTATTTGGCTGCCCCTAAGTTTTTCATCTCAAACTATGCTGACAACTGAGACTTCAAATCAGAAATCATATTCTTACCATTCACAATTAACAACATATCATCAACATATAATGCAATAATGAGAATGCGATCATTGTCAAATTTGTAATACACACAATGATCTAATTTCAACCTCAGAAATCCAATCAACAACACAAAAGCATCAAATTTCATGTACCACATCCTAGGAGATTGCTTCAAATCATACAAAGACTTCTTTAACTTTCAAACCAAATTTTTTTTACCTTTTTCTATGTAATGCTCTGGCTATGACATATAAATCTCTTCCTCCAAGTCACCATGAAGGAATGTTGTCTTCACATCCATCTGCTCCACTTCTAAATCATAAGCTGCTGCAAGAGATAACAGGAACTAAATAGATGTCATCTTTGCAACGGGAGAGAAATTTTCACCATAATCAATTCCCTCCACTTGTGAGTACCCCTTCACAACTTATCTGGCCTTAAACTTCTCAACACTGCCATCTGCACCAAAATTCTTCTTGAACACCCATTTGCATCCAATAGGTTTATGTCCATTAGGCAAAGGCACCAAGTCCTAAGTTTTATTCTTTTCCAAAGAATCCATCTCATCTTCCATGGCCTCCTTCCAAGAACCTGCATCTTTCATGCCCATACCCTCTTTCACAGTTCTAAGCTCATCAGCATTAGTAAGCAAAGAAAAAGCACAACTAGAATCAAGCAATGTATAACCAAACCTCTTAGGTTGCTTTCTATTTCATGTAGACCTCCTCAAAGGTTGAGGTTGAGGTTTTGCTTCTTCTTCTAAGCTTTCAGAGCTGCTAGAGCTCTCCTCATCATCAGTTCTCACAAGGTCTATTGGTTTAGTCTTCTCAAGGGTAGTGGGAAACTAAACCACATCCTCTTTCTTTTCTTTCTCTTCTAGCTATAGAATAATAGAAGAAGGTGTTAGTTCTCTGAAAATAACACTTCTGCTATACAACACTTTTTCAGCCACAGAATCCCAAAGCATGTATCCTTTCACACCGACACCATAGCCAATGAAGGTACACTTAATAGCCTTGTTCTCCTATTTTGACCTCTTTTCCCTAGGAAGATAAGCATATGCCTCACAACCAAAAACATGAAGATGTCTTATTGAAGGCTTCTTACCAGACCACACCTCCATGGGTGTCTTACCAACAAGAGCTAATGTAGGAGACTTGTTTACCAAGTAGCAAGTAGTGGCAAGAGCTTCAGCCTAAAACTTCTATTTGAGGCCAGCTCCACTAAGCACACTCCTAGACTTCTCCATTAGTGTCTTGTTCATCCTCTTTGTAACTCCATTTTGCTGTGGGGTGTATGGAGTTGTCTTATGTCTTTCAATCTCGTGTTCTTTATAGAACTTATCGAATTCTGTGGAACAGAACTCACCACCATTTTCAGTTCTCAAACACTTAATCTTTTTACTAGTCTAATTCTCAACAAAAGATTTAAACTCTTTGAACTAACTAAAGACTTCAGATTTTCTTCTGAGAAAATAAATCGATGTCTTACTCTAATCGTCTATGAAAGATACAAAATATATAGATTTAGAGATCAAAGGAACATTCACTGGACCAAACACATCAGAATGAATAAGATCCAATGCACCAAAAGATTTATGAGAACTCAAGTAAAACTAAACACGGTTTTGCTTTCCATATATACAATGTTCACAAAAGTCAAAATCGAGATTACAATCATCTAACCTCTCAACGAAGTTTTTATTTTTCAAGGTTCTAAGACCCTTCTCACCAATGTGGCCAAGTCTCTTATGCCATAGCATTGTCTTCTTAGCAGGAAGTTTAACTTCCAAAGCATGAGCACCCTTAGGTACCCAAAATGCACTACCATCAGAAGTTGATACAACAGGTCTTTTAGTTGATGGCTCCAATGGTGAGGATGAAGTGACTGCAGCTCTTTTCTTCAAGTTAGAAGAACTATTGCATTGTGAAATGCATGCCTCCAGTTGAAACAGAGTACCTCTCTGAGTACCCTTCGCAAGCACCATAGCTCCTCTAGTCATCTTGCATCCTTCTTTTGAGAAGACAACTTGCACACTTGTATCATTCAATTTACTTACAGAAATCAAGATCCGTGCCAAGCCTGGGATGTGCATAACCCTAGAGGCCCCCTTCACTTATCCGTCAATGAATCATATTGTGACTCTTCCATGACCAACTATCTTCAGATGAGAGTCGTCACCTAGGTACACTCTTCTACCATCCAACTCTTCACACTTTGTAAACTAGTCTCAATGCGAGGTCATGTGGAAAGAGGCACCAGAATCAATCAGCCACACATCATCAGATGCATGGGTGGCCAAGGCTACAATGAAAGCATCGCCATCATCTTGTGACTTGTCTAAATCTGAATCTAGGACATTCTTTTTCTTTTTCTCCTCTTTATATTCCTTTCAGAAATGCCCAGTTTTTCCACAGTTCCAACACAGTGCCTTGGACTTTCCAGGAGATTTGGATCTACCCTTCTTAGCTTTCTTGTCCTTCTTTTTCCCTTTCTCCTTGGGTCTTCCACAAACTGCAAGAGCCTCTTTGGCTGACTCAGATGACTTTCTCTACATCTCTTCAACTAACAGTGAAGACACTACCTCATCCATCTTGAAAGTGGTTGTAGTGCTTCTAATGGCCATTACAAGATGATCCCATGAATTCAGTAAAGAACAAATCAAGGTCATACAACGATCATCCTCCTCTATCTTCACACCAATGGATGTCAATTGAGCAACTAACATATTAAAGGCATTCATATGATCAGGAACAGATCCTCCATCTTCCATCCTTAGAAAATATAGCTTCTTCCGTAGGAATAACTTGTTTACCAGGGATTTAGCCTGATAAACATCACCAAGTTTCTTCCACAGCTCCTTCACAGTTTTCTCTTCATGAACATTTAATAGGACAGAATTAGCCAAACAGAGTCTCACAAGACCCTTGGCTTTACGATCTTTGAGATCCCAATCTGCTTGTGCCATTGCCATTGGTTTTGTACCAGAAATTGTTTGCCATAGGTCTCTATCAACGATCATATCTTTCATTTTGAGTTTCCACAACTTGAAATTGCTGCCATTAAACTTTTCCACCTCTATTCTTTCGGATGTGCCTGCCATCTCCTTCTTGCAACAAGATTACAAAATACTATGCACAGACTCCCACTCAATCTAAGATTAGTACAAAAAAAACCCTACCCAGTAGCTAGGACCAAAACTAGCCAGGCTCTAATACCAACTCAAAGGAAGCTAGGTGTGCGGAAATCACTTCCTAAACTAATCTAATGAGGGGAGAGGTATGCAAATTCATTTTAACCCTTACAATTGCAGAAATATTAAACATATATCAAAGATATTACAACAGCAAACACAATATAAGAATGTAGACAGAGAGAAGTAGACACAAGATGTATCGTGGGGAAAACCTTTTTAGGTGAAAAACCCCACACTCTAAAACCTGCACAATGTATTATCTGAAACAATAATAGTTTACAATACACTTGCAATGCAAGTTCTTCCAAGAGTCTCCAAATGTAGATTCTAGAGTTATTCCTGTAGCATAACAATACCTGTAAAAAACACTATGCAACTACAACTCCAAAATAATGCATTTTATAGAGATAAAAGGCATATTCTGGAAGCGTCTTGGGATAGGCATCCACCTTGGCCACATGACCATTTTACCGCATCAAAGGACACTTGTCCAAGATGCAAATACATCCCTTACATCTATCATACATGGAAGATTTGACTTTCCAAGATTGGAGCACTCCGTGCTAAAAAATAGACTATGACAGATGCTCTTACACATCTTACAGTTGTCATAGATTTTTCTAACATAACAACCTTAAATGTTGTAAGAGAATCTGTCATACAAGACTAATTATAGTAAGTTCCTCTTACAACATATCATAGCCCAACTTGGGTGCCCAAAGATGCCTTACCCTCATGCAAAGATACTCACCGACACTTATCACCACTTGTCATAGGAATCTCCAAACTTGGCTCGTACGCGTCATAGATTCTATCATATGGAATATCCTCTTCCACATACCACAAGATGCCGACACATGGCATAATAGTTCCACCTCAAATGGGATGCCCAAATCCATGTAGGTTTGACTTGACCATCCAAGTCACATTCCAAGTAAGATGACATGTCATTGTGCCACCTCAACTAAGTGACCAAACTGAATGTGCAAGTAAATACAATATTAGGCAATAAATAATGCTTGGAATTTGCAAAGGTTGAGACACCTTAATTCCCAACATGAATATCATCCTCTCCTAATTGTTAAAACATTAGGGGGATCTTCTCAACCACATGTTGATGAAACCTTAAATGAAAAGTCAAATGTTAACATCAACACATCTACTATTCAATATGTTCCTTCTATACCTATGTCTCACAACCTATTGCTAGCATGTCCATGTCCATTCCTCAAAATACTGCCCATGTCACCTCTTCATTAATTAGACAAAACACATCTAAGAGGGAAAACATCCCTTCATCATCTATTCCTAAGACCCTGCGTCCAATCCAAGCATTAATGTTATTATTCCACCTACAAGTGGCATAGTTATTCCTCCACTTACTGCTCAAATGTCAAATCCTATCTATACATACTCAACTACACCACAAGTCCATACCCAAGCTAATGCTTCAATGCATCAAGGTCCACATGTCCAAACTCAAGTCTCATCATCCCATGCTCAAAATTCAAATATCGGTGACTCCCAACAAATCATACAACAACAACAAGTCCTCATATTAGAACTCCTAGCCGCCCAACAAGCACAACCATGACCACAAACACAACCACAACCATAAACCCCCCAACATCACCAACAATCTTTGACTAATCCATCCTCCACAACCCCCAATGAGACATCTGACATGCAAACACTTATGAGATAAATGTTTGATGACATGCAAAAAGCCAATCAAAAGAAGAAGTACCCTTTTAAAGAAGTTTGTCCATATCCATATGACAAATCTATAGTTATGACTCCCTTTCCTCTACATTTTGAAGTACCAAAGTTTGATAAGTATAGAGGAAAGGGTGACCCTAGAAACCATCTAAGAGAATTCTATTTAGCCTACATGGACATATCTCATGAAGAAACTTAATTGATGAGACTTTTTCCACATAGTTTGTGAGGACCAGCCACTTAATGGTTTTCTCACCTTCCTCATGGTATTAAAAGCTTCAAAGAGGTTGCCGATAAATTTATAAATCACTTTTCATTCAACATTGAACATGAAATGTTCGTGGTTGATCTTTATAACACTAAACAAAGGAATGGAGAATCAATTGTCACTTTCATACAATGTTGGAAAAATCTTGCTAGTAAGATCCATCATATAATTCCTGAGAAACAAATTGTTAATAGCTCCATGCTAAATTTAAATCAAGAGATGGCCTTCCACTTGCAAATACAATGTGTTGACAACTTTGAGGAAATTTTGGGTAAAGGTGTAACAATAGAGAAATCTCTTGTAGCAAAAGGACTTGTTAAAATTTTTAAAGACAACAAAGACTCTAGTAACAATCAATCCAACGATAAGTCCCGATTTTAGTCCAAAAATAAGAACATTGTCAACAATGGTGTAACCAACTCTAGATTGGTGCAAAATGTAAAAAATCCTCCATCGACACTCAAAATACTTTCACCACGAAAGGTAACAAATAATCCTCCTCCAAAAAAGCCTTATCCCAAGTTAAGGCCTAGAAGGAAATTTTCAAATTTGGGAGAACCCATAGAGGTTGTTTTTAAAAGCTCTTAAACCATGGTATCATTACACTACCCAAAGTTAGACCACTTGATCCAAATGTTGTCAAACCTTACTAGTTTAATGATAATGAATTTTGTGAATATCATAGAATAATGAGACATAAAACTAGTGGTTGCATCAGACTTAAGAACCATATCTAAGATCTTATAGATCAAGGGAAAGTGACTATAGATGAACATCTTCAAAATTTGTCTAATGAAAAACTACGAGCCTACCAAGATCCACTCCCATCCCATGGTCAAAGTAATTCTTCTTCCAAAAATAATAATCATGTCAATTCACTCAATTTATCACCTTCCTATGACTTTGTTGAGGGTCATCTTGAAGCTTGTTCCTCACAAGTAGCCACTTGTTAGGAACTTATGTTTAACCCTTCTCTTTACTTTGTTAGTATATTGTTGTTGGACGCATATGCTTTGTAAGTCATCCCATGAGTATATTGTATTATCCCACATTCATGGGAAGTAATAGTTGTTTAGATTAGACTTAGTATGTAACTATGTGTTGAGGCCAATGAAGGCATCCATGAATTTATTGTATTGAGCTTGCTCAAACGAGGTTGCCCCCTCAAAGTGGCCTGCGATCAATAAATTCCTTGTGTGTTTCTGCTATTTATGTTATTTCGTGCATTTTTCATTATATTGTTGCAGGAGGTTCCTCTCATCTGGTATCAAAGCACTTTCTTAGGCTCGCTGGGTGGAATTTCTACCAAAAAAATTTTCTGCAGTAGCCTCCAGGCATTGTGATTATTGTAGTTCTTTTTTGCATCTGTATTGTTCATTTCAATTGCAGGTTCGGATCAGGGAATAATTCCTATCTGCTTAATTGTGGGAAGTGTCTGGGCATAGCCCTAAAACTCATTGTGAGGAGTACCACAGGAACCCTGAAGTAGTTGGCCCATTGAGAGGACCTGCCAGCGAAAAGGGCAACAGCCCCTACCTGATTGACTAGTTCCCATTTGTGAGGTAAACCAAGAGTTGTCATTTGTGGCAAAGCGGTTATCAGTTCACCAATATGCAAGCCATTAGACAACATTGGTAGCTGAGTGAATCCCCTGAACCTTTAGGAAGCTAAACATATCTGGGGCACATATCTATTGACAGCCAGCAAATCGTGATTGAATCCATCCAGAGCAGTTGGCAGATAGTTTTTTAAAAAAAATTCTATTTTCTTGCCATATCTTCCTTGCTTTAGCTTTGTTTCCTCTCAAAATTCACTGGAACCCCTGGAATTTCATTCTGCATATTTCCTTCCTTGAGGACCCTATCTCAAATTCCACTTATCGAAGCCAAAAATCCCACATTTGTTTATTTTTAGGGTTTTCCATAACTTCTTCGATTCTCACCCAATACCCTTCAAATTTTGCCATAGTGTTCATTTCCTATTTCCACTCCTTTGTCCCTCTTGGACAAATTTTCCCATTCTTTCACCCTGCTTCTAAAATCCCCATTTTCTACTTCCCTGTCCCTTAAAAAGTGTCCAAAACCTAGTCAAACCCCAATTACCCATCAGAGTTTTTCCCAAATCTAAATTTTTTTTTACTAAAAAAGTTTTTGTTTTTGTTTTTCTACCCATTCCCAAAAAAAAATCTCCTGGTTATGGTTGTCACCCGTGCAAGAGCAAAAAACATGGAGGATGAACTTGCAGCCCTCAAGACCAAACTCCAAGATCTAGATGAAAACATTCTTGGCCTCAATCTTCAGCATTCAGCCATGAACAATAGACAGCAACCAGGGTCTTCTGTAGACACTGGGTTCTCTTCTTCCAGTAATTTTCATGGGCTAAAGCTTGATTTTCCTCGCTTCAATGGTGATGATCCGACCGGATGGATATACCGGGTAGAATAATATTTCAGTCTGCATAATACTTTTGATGTCAACAAAGTCCCACTTGCATCCTTTCATTTGGAACATGAAGCCCTTCAATGGTTTCGTTGGTACATCAAGGCTCATGAAGAGCCAAAATGGATAGATTTTTGCAATGATTTGGCCCTAGTGTTTTTGATGACTTCATAGGAGCACTCACTAAACTTTGCCAAACTAGCACTGTGAGAGAATATCAGACAGAATTTGAAAAACTAGCCAATCACATAGAGGGATTGTCTAATGAATTTCTTTGGGAGTTGTTTTGTTAGTGGTCTGAAGGATGCAATCCGATCTAAGGTTAAAATGTTCTATCCCAGCACAATGATGGAAGCCCTAGGGTTGGCTAAGTTGGCGGAGGACAAGATCACAGCTCAACAGTGCTCCAAATCTAATTTTGTTCCATCAGAAATGTGGTTTTCCAAAGACCTCCAATCATGCCATCTCCTAGAACAACTCCTATCAAGCATTTGACTAAAGCAAAGATGCAGGCACGTAGAGAAAAAGGGCTTTGTTATAATTGTGATGAGAAATTCACTCAGGGACATAGATGTGTTTCAATCAAAATCTCTATCTCTTGGATGTGGATTCTCTACCTGCAATTGAAGTTTATGAAGATGCTTAGGATACAGTACATGATCAGGTTGAAACTCAGCAGCCACCTATTGACCCTACTTCTCAGGAAGACAACCCAGAGATCTCTCTCCATGCTTTAGCAGGAATCACCACCCCACAAACCATGTGGGTCAAGGGTTACTTCAGGAAGCTCCCTCTTACAATACTCATTGATTCTGGTAGCACTCATAACTTCATTGACCCTCAGATCACCAAACAAGCTGATTGTTTTGTCCATCCTTGCTCTAGCTTTGAAGTCATGATTGCAAATGGGGGCACATTACCTTGCAAAGGGAAGTGTCGCAATGTGCGTATCTCTATTGGAGATTATAACCTACGCTCTGACATGTTTGCCTTGCCCTTAGGCGGATGTGATGTGGTTTTGGGTGCTCAATGGTTATGCACACTTAGATCCATCTTATGGGATTTTGCTAAACTTTGGATGCAATTTTCAGACAATGGGAAAAAACACACATTGAAGGGCTTACAACCAGGGTCTCTCAGCATCATCAATTCACATCACATGGAAAAGCTTCTTAAGAAGAATTCACATGGTGTCATCACTTAGCTCCATTCCATTTAGATGCAACCATCAGCGGTCTCCACTACTCCTTTGGATCTACAACAAATTTTGGATAGGTATGCATGTGTCTTTACTGAACCAGTGGGATTGCCACCTTCACGACTAGAGGACCATCATATTCAGCTCCTTCCTAGAAATGTTCCTCCCAACATCAAGCCCTAACACTACCCATTTCACCAAAAGACAGAGATTGAGATGCTCATTCGAGACTTACCAAAGCAAGGTATTATTCGCCCTAGTACCAGTTCCTTTTCTTCACCAGTTCTTCTTGTCTAGAAGAAAGATGGGTCATGGCACCTCTGCATTGACGTTCGAGCACTTAATCACATCACAATCAAGGATAAGTTTTTGATCCCTATTGTTGATGAGCTTCATGGTGCTCATTTTTTCTCCAAGTTGGATCTTCATTCTGGGTATCACCAAATTCAGGTTCATGAGGATGATATCCCTAAAATGGCTTTTTGAACACATGATGGCCACTATGAGTTTTTGGTCATGCCCTTTGGCCTCACTAATGCTCCTTCAACATTCTAAGCATTGATGAATAAAATATTCTGGCTCTACCTGTGGAAATTCATTCTGGTCTTCTTCGATGATATCCTCATCTATAGTAAAACATTGGCTAAGCATCTCCAACATCTAGATCTTGTACTACAACTTCTCTCTAATCATCATCTCTATGCAAAATAGTCAAAATGTGTTTTTGGCCAGGAAGAAGTGGAGTATCTTGGGCATATTGTTTCAACCCAAGGGGTTCGAGTGGATCCTGCAAAAATAGATGCCATGAAAAATTAGCCACATCCTCAGACACTCAAGAGCCTCCATGGTTTTTTGGGACTGACTGGCTATTATCACAAGTTTGTCAAGGATTACAGGAAGATTGCAGCTCCATTAACAGCTATGTTTAAAAAGGATGTTTTTCAATGGACACATGTTGCTGAGTGTGCATTTGAAAACCTAAAACAAGCTATGTGTACTACACCTGTTCTAGCTATGCCAGATTTTTCCAAGACCTTCACAATTGAGAGTGATGCTTGCGGCAATGGACTTAGTGCTATTCTCCTTCAAGATGAACATCCCATTGCGTTCACCAGCAAAGCCCTTTCTGGTAAGAATTTAGTACTCTCTACATATGAGAGGGAAATGATGGCTATTTCATATGCAGTACAGAAGTGGCGGCCATACCTACCAGGGAATTATTTCTGCATAAAGACTAATCACCAGAGTCTGAAATATTTCCTAGAGCAATGGGTCTCCTCCCCAGCATAATAGAAATGGGTTAGCAAACTAATGGGTTATGACTATGAGATCACTTACAAGAAGGGTAAGGACAATATTGTGGCGGATGCTCTTTCTGGCACATTTGATGACCAAGCTTCTTTTTCAGCTATTTCTATGTCTGTTCCAAATTGGTTGGAATCTGTCCAACAGGGCTATGTCAATGACTCTTCATTATCTCAAATCATCCAATAGTTTGCCAATAACCCTTCTATTGTACCGCATTACTCTTGGGATGGTGATTCTCTGAGATACAAGGGTCATCTAGTGCTTCCTCAGAACACAGATCTTCAACGGGCTATCTTCTATGAACTCCATGCTTCTCCATTGGCAGGGCACTCTGGGTTCCTCAAAACATGAGCAGGCATGGCGTAACTTCTTTTGGAAGCAAATGAAAAGGGCAATTCAATAGATGGTGGCTAAATGTGATACCTACCAATGTAACAAGGGTGAAACGACACTCCTTCCTAGATTTCTCAAACCCTTGCCCATCCCTACATGGATTTGGACAGATATTTCTATGGATTTCATTGAGGGGCTCCATAAATCTAGAGGGAAGACAGTGATCTTGCTTGTGGTTGATCACCTCTCTAAATATAGTATTTTTGTGCCCTCGTCCATCCCTATACTGCCTCAGTTGCACAAATTTTCATGGACTAGATCTTCCATCTTCATAGCATCCCTTCTTCCATTGTCTTAGATCGTGATGCAACTTTCACCAGTCATTTTTGGACAAAACTATTTTGACACAATGGCACTAAACTGAAGATGATTTTGGGGTATCATCCACAAATAGATGGTCAGACTAAAATTATCAACAAATGTTTGGAAACTTATCTTCATTGCTTCACCTTAGAACAGCAGCATCAGTGGGAAAAGTGGCTCCCTCTTGTTGAATGGTGGTACAATACCTCCTACCACACTGCATCTAAAATGACCCCATATGAAGTACTCTATGGTCAGGCACTGCTAGTGCTCCTTCCATACACCCCCAGCAGTTCACCAATTTAGGCAATCGACATGGTTCTCCGAACCTGAGATCAGATTCTTCACATCTTGTAAGACAATCTTCACATGGTAAGAAATCAAATGAAACAACAAGTCGATCAGCACCATTCTAAGCGCACTTTTCAAGTAGGTGATATGGTTTTTCTTCATCTACAGCCATACAAGCAACCATCTTTGAAACTCAAAGGGTGCCATAAGCTAGTTCCAAAGTTCTATGGGCCATATAAGGTTCTTCAGAAGATTGGGTTAGTTGCTTATAAATTGGAGCTTCCTCCATCTTCCCGCGTTCATCCAGTATTTCACGTCTCTTGTCTAAAGAACGTTCTTGGCACCAACATCAGAGCACAAACTATTTTACTAGAACTGGATACCAAAGGATCCATCATTTTGGATCTGGAGGCAATCCTCGACAGGCGCACTCGTCAGCTTCACTCTCGATCCATCACAGAGGTATTAATTCAATGGCATGGAATGCAACTAGAGGATGCCACATGGGAACCACTCTTTCAGATTCAACAATAATTTCCACATCTTAAGCTTTGAGGACAAAGCTTTTATAAGAGGGAGGGGATGTTAGGAACCTGTGTTTAACCCTTCTCTTTACTTTGTTAGTATATTGTTGTTGGATGCATATGCTTTGTAAGTCATCCCATGAGTATATTGTATTATCCCACATTCATGGGAAGTAATAGTTGTTTAGATTAGACTTAGTATATAAGTATGTGTTGATGCCAATGAAGGCATCCACAAATTTATTGTATTGAGCTTGCTCAAAGGAGGTTGCCCCCTTGAAGTTGCCTGCGATCAATAAATTCCTTGTGTATTTCTGCTATTTTTGTTATTTCATGCATTTTTCATTATATTGTTGCAGGAGGTTCCTCTCACCACTATCACCATAAGACCTCATCATCCCAATTGTGTCATTACCACCCATCATAGTCATATCACTATTCCAAGAGCCTCATCCTTATCCATGCCATCTTCATCCATAGAAACTCCTAAGTATAATATCCTTAATCATCTAAGAAAGACATCTACACAAATCTCGATCTTGGAGCTTTTGCAAATTTCTCCCATGCATAAGGAAATATTGGACAAAGTATTGATTGAGTCTCGTGTCCCCAATGACATTAATGTGAAACAATTTCAAGCCATGGTTGGACATCTTACATCCACTCATTGTTTAGTCTTCACCAAAAAAGACATGCTCAACAATGATTCATCCCATAATGAACCTCTTCACCTAGAAGTTGTAATCCATAAACATAAAGTCAAAAGGATCCTAATAGATGGTGGATCAGGGTTAAACTTGTGTACTTTAAGGTTGGTCAAACAATTGGGATACTCCACTATGGTTATTGAAAAAGAACACTCTATCACTATCAAAGCCTATGATGAAGCTGAAAGAAAGTCTGAAGGTATTATTAAGTTGCCCATTGAATTAGGTCTAACCCTAATGGAAATCGCTTGTCAAGTCCTAGATCTTGATCTCCCATATAATATCTTCCTAGGGTACCCATGGATTCATGCCATGAGGGTTTTTCCTTCCACCTATCACCAATGTATCAAATTTCCATATAATTTCCAAGAAGTTACCATTTATGCCGACCCACATCCTTTTGAATATTGTCATTTATTGGAAGGACCATATCGTAAAGCTCATCATTGCCCAATAAATGATATTTCCCAACCATCTACCTCATATGTTGACCCATCCACCTTAGCCTCTTCATCCAAGTCATCTACCACTCACCCCAAGATCAATGATATGACTAAAGACAAAGGATTAGGAGAGTATACCCTATAAGAGGCTTTTTATTTGGGACAACTCCCACTCTCTCCTAAGAACATTGGGCATCCCCCTACTAAAGGACCTAATTCAAAAATCACTATCAAATGTGAGCCTACTCAGTTTTGGAGATGGGGTGTACTAGACAAGGAGGTTATTGATGAAGATATTTCTAAAACGCTCTATCAAGAAAAAGATGAACAGGGTAATCTCCCTCTTGATAAATATCTTAAAGGTTTTCACATAGCACAAAATATGGGTTACCAAGGCAAAGGAGGACTTGCCTTACAAGGACAAGGAACTATTGAACCCATCAAAGCTACTCGTACACCTAAACACTTGGGACTAGGGTTTGGAACACAAGAGCCAGCATCTCCAGAGCTCAAATCTATCTCAGATGAGGCTACTGAAGCATTTACTGCCATTGAGAGTACTAACGAGGATACCTACGATGACTCCCTTGAGTGTATTACTAAGTTATATGATTCATCTGTCTTTACCCTCACCCTATCCATGTGCTCACTACCATCACATAACATCCACCTCATATATCCTGAACTCATTTATTGGTACCAACAAGGGCCTCCTATTCTAGATGTCTTTCAAAACAATGAGGCTATTGTTGAATTCTTGGGATTAAGATCAAGAATACCACTTGGATATCACAAGGGTGGTTACATCATAGAACTCAACACTAGTGCCTACTTCGAAGATACAGTCAAATTTCCTAGTCACAAAAGTGAATATAAAAATCATGTCCCCTAGTGAAACCAGTTTGTGGCACTTTCAGATAATAAAAAAGTAAAAATAAAGGACATATCCAATGGTGAAAACCTCCTTGAGGTGCATGAGGATGAGGAATTTGGCCTCCTTAAAAATAAGGCATATCAAGAGAGATCTCATATTCTTGAAGAAACACAAGAAATGAATTTGGGAATAGTGGAAGAACCAAAGATTACATTTGTAGCTAAATCTTTGTTAGAATCTCAATTACACAGTTTTATTACTTTATTCAAAGAGAGATCCCAAAACTTTTTATGGTCTTATGCAGATATACTGGGATTAGATCCTTCTTTGATAGTACATAATTTGATGGTATATCCTAGAGTAAAACCATGTTGAAAGAACACTAATACACTGAGGGGGGTGAATCAGTGTATGCTAAAACTTTAAAATGAAATCAGCAGACAAGAATTAAATGCACATAAATAAATCACACACACACACAAGAAAACACCAAATTTACATGGAAAACCCAAAATGGGAAAAACCATGGTGAGAATGTTGCTTGAGTCTACTGCTCAAATCCAACCTCACAATAAAATATTTTACAAATGTTTTGTAAGAACCAACTTACAGGTACATTGACACCCTTGAAGACAATGTTTTGAGGCTCCAACCTTCAGGTACACTGTACACCTAATTGAGCACCAACCCAATACAATGAGGCACCAACCCCTGAGTCCTTACAAATACTGATGTGCAGACACTGGTTCTTCACTAACCTGAAATGCACCCTTCAATTCATATACAATCTCATCTGCACTCCTGCACTCTGTATTTTCATTAACACAGTCTTCTCCTCTCTCTACACTCTTTGCATTCTTTGTTCACTTTAACAGAGCCTCCCCTTTTCTCAATATAATTTGCCTGTTCATGCAAACTTTGCACTCTATACCAGTGAATGAAAGATATTCGATTCAGTGAGTAACTCGTTCACCGCACATTCAATGTGTATAAAAACACATACTTCCAATCAGTTGCACCGCCATCAACTGCTCAAAAACTAAACATTAAAAATTTCAAATTGTTTAATTGTCACACAACTAATCCAGATTAGGGCTTAGAATTGTTAATCGGTGAAATGTCCCATCGTTTTGTTCACTTGAGAGTTAGCAAAGATCATCCCAAACATATTGTTGCTTATGTGGCTTTTTTGTCCATGTAATATGTCACTTATGTAGCCAATTTAATTTTTTGCAAGTATGACATTAGATAGAGAACATATACCTTTATCGACAAAAAATGCAATATTGCAAACTCAGGTCTTTGTTGCTTTTATCAGCAAAAGTTTACTTTTCAAAACTAGCCTTTATCACTCTTTGTCGGGGAAATCTAGTTTTTTGAACTGATGCTCCTTCCTTCTCTATCGGCAAAAATACATCTTTCCAAACTTTTCAAAACTGGCTTTTAATCACCCTTTGTTGGCGAAATCTCATATTTCCAAACTTTTGTCTTTTATGTCTTTATGCCTCTTATTGGCAAAATTTCCCTTTTAAGAACTCTCTTTTAACGCATTATCAGCAAAAAGTCATTTTTACAAACTTTATCTTTTTCCCATTCTATCAGCAACTTCTCCCTTTTTCGAACCTCAGCTAACTCCATCGCAAATGCTTTATTGGAAAAAAACACATTATTACAAACCGAGCCTCATTTCCTTCATTATCAGCTAATTGTCAAACTTAAGAACCTCAGCGTTATCTCCTTATGCCTTTATCAGCAAATGTTTATTCCAAACTTTGCCTTATCTCTAGCTTTCATTCCTTCTACCGATGAATATTACTTTTTCCAAACTCTAGCCTTTAGCACACTTTGTCGGTAAAGTGGCCATTTCATGAACTTAGTAGCTTATTGGCAAAAATGAAAAATCTTGAACTTACACTTTGTTACCAACTTCTCTTTGTCGGTGATTTTCAACACAAACTACATTTCTCACTCCACACACTATCCAATCTTAGCCAAGTATCGCCTAGTTGATGAATCAGGAAAAACCTGAACTTCCAAACTAGTTAGATCTTGATGCACTTTCCTGACACAAGTACTTAACACATTTTTCTTCTCTTCAAAAGCTTCCCAAAGACTTATCCTTCTCAAAATACATTATATGTCTACCTTCATTAGCCGCTATCATCTAGTTGACAAATCGGCTAAAAGCCGAACTTGCAAACTAGTTTGGGAAATTAAAATTTTCTTGACAATACTTTTCTTTGAACATTTCAAACATTTTCTTTGCTTTTTCGGTAAATCGGCTAAAAGCCGAACTGATGAACAAGTTCAAAAATTAATAACTTTTCCTAAATAAGTCTAAGACAGGTTCGAATTGAGCACATTTTACCGACATAACACATTTTACCGATATAAGACATTTACTTGTCTTTTCTTCCAAAATAAGATGGTTTGCTAACTGATAACTTAGAAATTGTCTTGTTTGGCTGACTAATAATTCTTCAACATAGATTTGACAAACTCCACTTTGACAAACTCCACAATATGTCGATTGCTCCTTAATATGGCAATTGCTCCTTTTCCACTTTGACATCAATGACAACAATTCAACAAACCAGTCAAACAAAAATTGAGAAAGATGCATCCCAAAATTGCTCTCTTGGTCAAGGTAGAATTGGAAAAATTGCTTGTTGTTGGGTTTATCAAACCTCTAGATTATCCAGAATGGGTGTCCAATATTGTTCTAGTTTCTAAGGTTACTGGGGGCATCTGGGTTTGTACAGACTTTTGAGATTTGAACAAAGCATGTCCTAAAGATGATTTTCTACTACCAAACATTGATATTATAGTTGACCTTACAACAGGATGGATGCGATGTTGTCTCTAATGGACATTTTTTCTGGGTACAATCAAATCAGAATTGTTAAAGAAGACCAACATAAGATTGCATTTATATGTGATTGGGGTGTTTATTGCTAGAAAGTAATGCCTTTTGTGCTTAAAAATGTGGGAGCCACATATCAAAGAGCAATGATTGTGATCTTTCATGATATGCTTCATAAAATAATGGAAGATTATGTAGATGACATTCCAGGTAAATCACAAACAAGAGAAGATCATTTGTGTATACTTGTAAAAATCTTTGACCGCTTGGAAGAATATAAGGTTCATCTTAATCCGAAGAAGTGTGTCTTTGGTGTCACATCTGGTAAACTCTTAGGATACATTGTCTCTCGAAGAGGGATTGAAGTCAATCTTGCTAAGGTCAAAACTATAGTTGAAATGATGCCTCCACAAAATTTGAAACAATTGCGTAGTCTTCAAGGAAAGCTTCAGTCTATCAGGAGATTCATAGCACAACTTGCAAATAAATGTCAACCCTTTGTACATATTTTAAGAAAAAATGTAAACTTCCAATGGGATCAGAAATGTCAAGAAGCATTTGATAAATTTAAGAAATATCTTGCAACACCACAAGTTTTGGTTCCTCCCATATAGGGCAAATTGCTCATTTTATATATATCAGCTAAATCTATAGCACTAGGAGCTTTGTTAACACAAAATGATGACAATGGGATAGAAAGAGCTATACACTACATCAGTTGTACTTAGGTGGGTTATGAGATAAATTATACACCTATTGAGAAAACATGTCTTGTCATTGTCTTTGTTTTACAAAAACTTCACCACTATACGCTAAGTCATCAAACTAAGTTCACCTCCAAAGTTGACCCACTCAAGTATCTTCTTTCAAAAGCTACATTAATAGGACGAATGGCAAAATGGAGCATGCTTTTATGTGAATTTGACATTGAATATGTTGATAAAAAAGACATCAAAGGACAAGTCATTGCTGACCAATTGGCGAATGCACCCATTGAAGTTGATCACCCACTTGTTTCAGAGTTTCTTGATGAGTCAATCCTTACCATTGACTCCCCTGCAAATTGGAAATTATACTTTGATGGATCTTTTACACATCATGGTTCAGGAGCAATGACCTTTTCGTCACACCACAAGGAGACCTTATTCCAAAAGCTTATAGAATCTTGTTTCCTTGTACCAAAAAGGGCTAAAAATGGCTATTCAATGGAATATTAAAACACTTGATGTCTATGGAGATTCACAGCTTGTTAACTATCAAGTCAATGATGAATATCAAAAAAAAGATGACAAGCTACTCCCTTACAAAAAGTTGGTCAACACGTTCAAGCAATCCTTCTCATGGATTCAATTTGAACAAGTTCTTAGAATCATAAATAGAGCTGTAGATGCCATGGCAACTATGGGTTCATTAATTGATGTTCCCTCTAATAGCCCATATTCAAAAAATTTGGTTGAGAAATTGTATATTCCTGCATTTGATGTACATGAGACAGAACTTGTATGTGAACTTGTTGGTCCCAACACACCTTGGTACAATGAGATCTATACCTATCTCCATGATCATATCCTACCACCTAACCTTTCACATGCCCAACATTGAACTTTCATCTGTTGTTCATCTCATTATACCATTCTTTGTGATACACTTTATCGTAGGACATTTGATGGGATTCTCTTTAGATGTATTAACTCAGAAGATGCCCAAGCCGCCTTATGTGAGGTACATGAGGGTATATGCGGTGCACACTTAGTGGTCTAACCTTAGTTAAAAAGTTGTTAAGGACTGGGTACTATTGGCCAACTATGGAGCAGCATGTACATGACTTTGTTAAAAAATGTCTTCCTTATCAGCAACATAGTGACTTGATACATGCACCAACACAAGAACTACAAACAATCACTACACCATGGCCCTTTTCACGATGGGGGCTCAATCTCGTTGGTAAAATTCACCCTCCTTCATCCAATGGTCATTCATTTATTATCATTGCCATTGAGTATTTCACAAAATGGGTCGAAGATATCCCCCTTACCTATATAACTAGTAAGCAAATTTCCAAGTTTATCCTCCATTATATCATTTGCCGGTATGGTATCCCTCAAGCTATCATTATTGACAATGGTAAACCCTTTTAAAATCAAGAGGTTCTCCACCTATGCCATAAGTTCCATAGCCAACGCCGCTTTCCACTCCATACTATCCTCAAAGTAATGGTCAAGCTGAAGCTTCAAACAAAACTATCCTCAAGATACTAAAGAAAATAGTCAATGAAGCTAGTCAGGATTGGCATTTATAGCTTAATCGTGCTCTATGGGCATATCTCACTAGTATTCACACACGTACTGGGGCTACCCCTTATTCCTGTATTTTTGGGTCTAAAGCTATCATACCAATCAAGGTTGAGCTCCCCTCCTTAAGGGTATCTTTACAACATCTCATTGATAAAGGAGGCTATAGAGTTTCTCTCTTGCAATAATTGGAAACATTGGACAAAAGGAGTCTCAAATCTCTTGATCACCTTACAGCTTATCAAAATAGCCTTCATCATAGCTACAATAAGAGACTCAAAGAGCACACATTTGAATTTGGAGATCTTGTGCTTAAATAAAATCAAAAGAATCTTTAGGATCGTGACAAGAAAGGAAAATCTAAGCCTAATTGGTTGGGCCCCTTCATCATTACTAGCCATTATGGGTCCAGGGCATATCATCTATCTACACTTCAAGGTCATCCTTTAGAGGAACCTATCAACATCATTCACCTCAAAAGGTTCTATGCCTAACCCATGGAGTGTCCCAATTATTAAAACAAAAATAAAAAAAGTAAAGAGAAATAATTTGTCCTATGTTGAAAACCACTTCGGTGGTGCCTTGGATAAGTACCATGGTGAAAACCTATTTATAGGCACCATGTTTAGTAGCCTTATATCTACCATCTATTACTTATCCATTTTGACTTTTTCTTTCCCTCATCTAGGTTTCATCTATCTTCCATCTGCCATTTCATCGTCCTATCATGTCTTGAAATATTCACTTAGTGCCATCCTATAATAAGTCATTCATTCCAATAAGTCTAATCAACTCCACCATACCTATACATGTCATAATCAAACCTTATCGCTTGGGGGTGTATTACTAATACCTAGTTAGGGTGTGGATTACTCTCCCAAGTTTCTTTTAGACATTTTGGAAGGTTAGTCTATGGTACAAATCTCATGCACTATTTCACCTACATATTCCAAAAATACAAAAAAATCAAAACATTTCAAAAATTCAAAAAAAAAATCAAATATTCCAAAAAAATCAAAGAAATAAATTTTCCTCCATTCATATCACATTCCATAATAAACATTCCACAATAAAACACTTGACATTCAATCTAGGCAACAAGCACTCTTACAGCGTAGTGTACCTTAACCAAAGTCACAAGCATTGGACCAAAGGTCAAAATAATATCCAGCCACTTTATCTATTGCCATATCATTCAATATCAAACAAATCATCATCAAGCCTCATATAGGGATATATTGTTCCCACCATCAGGCATTTATCCAAAAATCATTGTAATTCTTTGGAAAGAAATACAAGTGCCTGTGTGACTTATGTCGTCATTTGATCTTTTGTTTTTGGTTTTTATCTATCTCCTTCATGTGCTCTTGTCAAGACCACCTAGATTATTTCATATCTTGGTGTGTTATGATTAGCAAGGAATGGAGCATAGTGTTTGGTGTGTTTGTTGGATGTCCTTATCACTATATCTAATTTTCATACCTTGTGTATGATGGGATCACTTTCTTGCATCCTTTACATCTAAGGTTGTTCTACACCCTTTTTGTATTAGGATATCATGCTCTAAAGCTTATCCCTCATACGTCTAGACAAGGTTGTATTAAGCCATGTGTAAGGATACTCCTTTGTTTGCAGTGTCAAGTCCATGCAAAGGATACTTAACTCATCTTGGTTCTTATACCTTGATGCATATTATCCTATTGCTATATCAAATTAGGAATGCTTTACATTTCTTACCAACATAATCATACCCCATCTATCTTTCATAATCATATCTCATCCATTATTTTCCCATATCAAGTTCTTCCTAAACATTTCATCCTAACCTTTGACACTTTCTATCCATGCTAATTATATATTTCTCTTAAACACATTCATTTGGTTACGGTCATTTATATCATCTTTTCCACATTATCATTTATATTTCCATTATCATTTTTATTACCATATCATTACCATGATCATTATCATTCCCATTATTACTATCATTTACATTATAATTTCCATTATCCTCATCATTATCATATCCACTATCATTATCATTTTTATTATCATTACCATTACTATCATTATCATTATCATTATCATCACCATTAATATTATCATTATCATTTTTTTTTATCATTTATCATTTATCATTATCCTTACCATTATCATTGCCATTAACATTATCATTATCAATGTCATTCTTATTATCATTATCATTTCAATTATCATTTTCATTACCATTATCATTACCATGATTATTATCATTGTACATTATCATTATCATTATCATTATTATTATCATTATCATTATCATTGCCATTATCATTATCATTATCGTTATCATTTCTATTACCATTATCATTATCATTACCATTAAGCCATCATAAATACCATAAGTACATACACATTACTCTATTTTCATCACAAAATTTATCATCATATCATCACATCATATTTACACTACATACATCATCATCAATCAATAATACAGCAACCATTTATCATTTATGTCAATCATACCTACATACATCATCATCAATAATGCATCATCATCTATTCTAATCCATTTACATCATACATCCATAAAATTACCATTAGTCATAACATCTTAGGCAAAGATAACATAATAAATCCATAAAACTACATCATCACATAACATCAACATATACTACCATATCATCATGATATCATCAATAAAACACCATAACATAATCATAAATACCATCAAAATATCAACATCATGTATGTATATATATATATATATACAGTACAATTATGTCTGTGTATCAAAAATACATATCAGCCTGCATGCATCAAAAAATACATATCAGCCTACATGCATCAAAAAATACATAAAATCATAATCATCAGCTCATCTCATGATGAACTCCCACCCTCTGAGTGTGTCTAAGGTGAAGGTTGCAGTCCCGACCCTGAAGGAGGAGGAGGGCGTGGTCCCTGTGTTACTGTAACCTACCCTAACGGCACCGGTAGTGATAGAGCTTGTGCTACCATAACCCTTGGTGGAGGAGGTCCCATCACTTGAGGCCCTGATCTGGTACACCTAGAAGTCCCTGATCTGCTCCGTGTACTGAAACTCGGTGCTCTCTGGTCTGCTCAAACCACACTGTGATAAAGAGTACGATAGTACTCTGCCCTTTGTCCTGCCACTTCCAGCTCTCCCTAGACTCTCACCATGTCAGTCCACATCTGGCCCATCTAGCCACCTACTATGATGCCCTATTTTGTATCATGCTCCTATTGGAGACGTGAAGTAGTAGCTATGGCTACATCTCTCCCCACCCTAGGTGCAACGTGCTCTGCCATCACCTGTTGTAGTAACATGTCACCATCACCATCCCTCATAGGTACTTGTACCTATGCCTACAATGCCTATATCTACCCCTGCAAAGTTTGGATCTGGAGGAGGGCACTATCTCTCTCTATTGTCACTATAGTCACTACACCCTGTAGTCGCTCCACCTCCAACTACAAGCTATCCCTAGAGGCTCTTAGTGTCTCTAGATCCTCATCATCTCCAAGGGCGTCTGTCTCAACCTCTGCCTAACCCCTATCCTCTCCCTCTCCATCTCCTGGGATATCCACATTTCCTCCCTCCACCCTCTGTCTAACTCATCTCTACACCGGAGGCTTAGCAACCTGCCTTGCCTGTGTCCCTAGAATGGTGAGTCTCACTAGTCTATGTGACACCCACCATGCATCATACTCAGGGATAGTCCCTGCATTCTCTATAGCTCCCGCAAATGATACCCATGGTATTGGCTACAATCCCTAAAAATCTACCAATGGCCCTTGTGGATCCAAGGCTACTTCCCATATCCATATATCTCGTTGCACCCTCAGGAAGATAGCCTCATGAATAGGGCTTGTATGTCACTCCCCAAAATACCTCAATACCTTCTCTGACATAACCTCTCCATGATGTGTGTCATCCTCCCCAAAATGTATCTCATCTGTTGAACATACAAGAGCTACTTAGCATCCTCATCCCAGGTCTCACAATCTCTCCACGGCCTCCAAATCACAGTATCTAGCTCATCCACCACTCTCCTCTAGTAATCCATATCATCTACCCACCTATACTACAAGATCTTTGCATACATCCATTAATATGGGTGGTCTGGACTCCTCACTTTGTCACAGACTGGTCTCAGCACTGCTATGTGCTCCCATGCCCATACGTGCAAAAGTGTCACTCCACATCCTAGATACTGACTCCAGTTGTATACACAACTATGTAGGTTCCTGTATAAGTGGGCTAATACATATGGTCCCCATGTAAACACCTCTCCATCCATCATCCACTCCAACACATCCCCCATCATATGGCAAAGTGTCATGCTCTCCTCCTAGGTACCAACACATATAATATCAACCCTGCTATAAATAATGGTAGTGGGGCATTTGTCTCTACCTATGTCAGGTCTAACTGTGTCCCCTCTATAGGAAGCTCATCATATGTGAAGACCCTTTCTAGTGTATGTGTCTCGGTATGTAAATCGTATCATACAATGGATCCATGTATGGGTATCCTCAAAATCTATCATACATCCTCCAATGTCACTATCATCTCCCCAGTAGGGAGGAGGAAGGCACTCCTCTCATTGTGTCATCTCTCAATTAGCATTGTCATCATAGATTTGTGTGCTCAGATCTCTGGCATCCTCGCTATCGGTAACATCCCAATCACCACTAAGAAGTCTCAGTCCTCCTCTGTGAACTGAGGATACAGCCTCATCATCCATGGCCTCCTCACCCATGATCGAATCACCTGTGGTCCCTCCTACTCATCATAACACTCCACTATGTCAGTTTTCATATCACTAAATCCCTATCTACATTTGGCTGATTTTTCCTTTTGTACAAAAGAACCCCTTTTTTTTACCCCTGACACTCTTTTTCTCAAAAGTGCACCTCTATTTACCCTAGGCGCACCTTTAGCTAAAGGCATGTTGATTTCTCCCATTGGCACTTTGATTTACAAAAGCATACTTATTTTAGCCACATGTGCCTTCTTAACAAAGGCATGCTATTTTTGAACGTTGGTGCTCTGATCCCGCATGCAGGCATACTTTTGTTCCCATGGGCGCATATTTACCATGTTTTCCCCTAGCATTTATGACTCCTACCCACCCCCTAATCTACTTGAAAGGTCCCATGATTAGGTACTCACTAGTCCACCAACTCTTGTCAGTCGTTGGAATCACCTGATGCACTCACCACGATGTCAATGATAAGGAATAGAAACTTTGTCTCCCATTGCTCTCTCTTTTTCTTCTCTCTGAAGGGTTTGTTAAGTTTATGTGGACAAATGACTAGAAATGGGCCCCCTTTCCACTATTTATAGGCCCCCAAGCCCTAATTTTCATCCTTAGCCTTCCTAAATTATCCCAAATCACCTTGTTTTACCCCTAGTTTTCTATTTTTCATCTTTTACCATCCCCTTTGTTTGTTTTCATGTCGTCCCCCTTCCTTTGAGAATTTTTTCAAAAAAAAAATTTCAAAAAAAATCTCGAGGGGGCATCCATTATCCATTCTCCATTCCCATCACTAATTGGGGAATTTTTTACTTCTTTGACATGACGCCACCTTATGGGATGCCATATCAAAGAGGGGCAAAATGTAGACACCTAAAAATGACCATGCGCTCACGATCATTCTCGACACAATCGTAACATCACTACACATCATGTCTTCTAAATTAATATTTTTCTTCATTTATCTACTTTTTCTTCTAATAAAATAAATAAATGATATTTTTTTTTATTCACTCATTTTCCTTATGAATTAATTAAATAAATGATATTTATTCAATTAATTACCATTTTTCCTCCATTATCCCAATTAATTAAATAAATTAAAGATTTATTTAATTAATTCCACATTTGTCTCTATCTTCACATGACTAGAAGCTTCTAGAAACCCTTATTACATGGAAGCCATTTGACTTTATTCCTCTCATTCAACCCTCATTAGACACATGTCACATGAATACAACTCCAACCATCACTTAATCCTAGCCCTCCACATCACACTATTCATTTTTTAATCTTAGCCATCCATTCATCATTCAACTCTCTATAAACGGAGCCTCTCCCATCACATCAACAATGACATCTTTCATATGCAAGTATATGCTATAGCTTTTATCATTGCCTCCATTATAGTCTTCTCATGTCTAGATTATGTTGGTTTGTGTAAGCAATCCACAATGCATATATTATCATATAGAACAAAACTAGTAGAAGTAGGGTTAATTCTACTCCATTCTATCTAAGTGTGAGGGTTTGATTTGAGGTGAGGTTTTTGGTTTACTTGCATTATCTTCCATTTTCCTTGGGTCAAATTTCTATATACATATGTAACCCAAATATAGGCACGAGAGCTTTCCAGAAGCACATGCCCATAAGATATGTGTTCCCAAAAACTACATTGCGATAAGGGGTTGCTCCCACAAAAGGCAAACCAAGGTGTTGCTACGAGCGTGATACACAATGGTTTGTGTAGTTATGGTATGACACCGAGCATAGAAACAAGGTGCCACATAAATGAAAACATCAAAGAAATAACAAGTTAGATTATAAAGTAACAACACAAAGGGATCTACCTAACTAGTGTCAGTATATGAATTGTTGTATAATAGGAGATATCTCGAGACTATAAATATTTGGAACTGTCACCATCCAGCAGTTGGTAGAACTATGGAGTCAAAGGAAGAAGTATCACATTAAATCAAATAAAAAGCCCTTGGGTCAACAAGGGAGAATGTAAAACCATCGTACGCCTTGCATCTTCCCCAAAGGAAAAAAAATAATGCAACTTATGACATGTAGAAGAATGATGATACAAATAGAGATAATACCACAATGAATTTTGGTCTTTTTGTATCCTTGCACCTACAAGGGTGTCAAGGGTCCTCCAAAGAGAGATTAACAATAATAAAAACATACATAAAGAATCAAGAAACACATCATTGGGAAAAACAATCACATGCACTCATAACATAAAAATAAGGGCCACACTCGTGAGTCAACCTAAAGCAAATCGTCCTCCTCCCCATCTTCTCAATCACCAATTTGGGAAGGTCGACAAGATACAAGAGGAACTATAGCAAGTGTGGTGTAAGGAACAAGAGCCATACTTGTATCATTATTATCTTCAAATTTGCTATTGGAATATAGCACAATAGGTTCCACAACAGGTTGTGAAGCTTTATCCTTCTCTAGAGGAGACAAAGCACTAGTAGATGTCTCTTTTGTATCCATTAGTGATAAATGCTTGTGAGGAGGGAGATTCTCCTCTCTTGTAGAAAGGTGAGCCATAGCATGACGATGCTTCTTTCTTTTTCTCACAATTTTATTTCACTTAGCTTTATTTGTGATGTTTGTTAAGGGAACTGTAGTATCTTCCAACATGGGTTCCTTTTCTTCCTTTGCTTCAGGAACATTAGAAGAAACAAGAGGAACCAATGAAGGTTGAAAGACCATAGGGAGAGGGTTCCTCAATGAGGGTTGCTCTTCCTTCTCAACTTGTGAAATAGGTGGAAGTACTTGAGCATCCATAAGCGGTTGAGAAACTTTAGGGAATAATATGCGTGCAACCAATTGATTTCCACTAGTCTTCACAGTGGTAGGTGGGACAAAAGTAATAATACGATTGCAGGGAGGTCTATTTTGTGCTTGAAGATAGCCTCATTGTCCCTGAAGGGATGGAAAAAGGGGAACCTCAGCATATCTACCAAATGCTTGAGGACGAGGAAGAACCTTCAATTTGAGCTTAACTTATTTTGCCACCTGTGGGATAGGGGGAACTACTGTCGCAGCCTCAGAAGATCAAGGAGGTTCAAGGAAATCACAAGGTGGTATGTTACTAAGCAACAACTCTGCAATTTTGTGTGCTTTAAATTTTTGATATGAGAATAAGAATAAATCCTCTCTAGCTCGAGCAACTCCCACTAGTTTTGGCCAGAAGTAGTCAAGTGTAAAGTTTCCATATCGAGCAATAGTTTGGTACCGACTGTGATGGACAGCATGCACACATCCCTCGAATGGAAACTTTAAGCACTTATGAACGATATAGGGGACCACCTTCATGGAGCAGAGCCATGGGTGACCCAACTTCACATGAAATAAATCTGATGTAAGAATGATGCAAAAGTAACATCCAATGGTCTTGGCCCAACCTTGACATCGAGGCTCAAGGCACCAAGAGTTGGAAGGATAGACCCATCATGTGCTCTAATCATGATTTTTGATACATTGTAGTTATTGCAGTGTAAACCATGCATGTAGAGAAACTCTTCAGTTACTACATTTACCATGCATATAGGATCTATCATAGCACCTCTTGTAGGTTTATCATTGATTCGAATGGTGACTTTTGCCCATGATGTCAAAATTTAGCAATGTTTTTTTTTTTTAATTTATTAAAAAAATGGAAGGAATGTAATGGTACATGTAATTTTTTTACCCTAGATTAGCCCATTTTAACAAAAATTTATAAAATCTCCATGTGTTATAAATGGCCAATTTAGGCTTCCAAATTGCACAATTGTACTCATAAACTTGTATATTTTGGGGGCATATTTTATAGTATTATTTGTGTTGTGGGGCTTCAATTGTTAGTTTTTGTCATTTGTTAGGTTTGTAAGGTATGTATCCAAATGTCTTTTTGTGGTCAACTCATGACATAAACTAAAATCATCCTTTCTTGGACACTTGTATGAACTCAATAGCAATAAATTGTTTGTAAATGCACTAAGATAAAGTGTCATAACTAATTTTGTGTTCCTTTAGGGGATTTTGCACATCTATCTTGACTCTTTATACTAGTACTATTTTATAAAGTGCCATGGGGGGTTGTATAAGTACCTTGTTTTTTCCATCACAACTTTGTCTAGTGAGTGTCCCTCCACAACAATGAGGAATTGAGCATTCTACCTTCATGCAAGTGTGAATCATTCTTGCACACCCTTTTTAGTTTCTTGTACATCATATTTGAATGTAATGTTGTATCCCTTTGCATGATTTTGTGTCATATTTTCAGTTGATCTACTGATATCTCTCCCATGTTAGCATTTGGGGGGTATAATCACATGGTTAATGCTTCTTGGTTTCACTTTTGAGTGAGCTATGTATCTAGTTTTTTGTTCTTATGTACTAGGAGAATGCAATAGTTGGTTACACATGCATTTTGGTAAGATGGAACAAATACCATATAAACACTCTAGTGTTCATGTTATGGAGATGACCTTCTACATATATAGTTGATCAATATTCATGAGACTTTGGTTTGATATCTTTGTAGAGGACCACTTACACATTTTAGTAGTGTCAATGGGGTCACTCGTGGAGTGTTTTTTGTCTCTCTTTGATCATTATACCATCTGTATTTTCAACTTCACATATTGTACTCCTTTGTGCCATCTATGCATATATGCTTGAGTTTCCACTTCACATATTGTTTTTCCTTCATTCCATCTATATATATATGGTTGAGTATTTTCATTGAAGGAGCACTCATGTAGAGATTTATGCCTCATTTATCTTGATATACATTCATTGGAGGGTTCTTTTATTCTAGTAGACACTAGTTCTTCTTCTACATAGCTTACAACTTCTACATGCTTTAGGAGTTCCTCATGTTCTTGTCTTTTAAGGACAACTTTTGAGAAGCTTTATTTGACCTTCTCATTCTCTCTTTTAGAGATGAGTTTTATTTCTGATAGGGTTTTCTCCTTTTCTCCATTTATGAGAGATATTTTGTACATGGGTACCTCATCAAGCCTTGTTTTCAAGATCCATCAATGCATCTTTACATTTTTAGTGTTTATCTTTATCCCCAAATATCACTTAAGGGGGTTGTTAGTGTGAACATGTTGTTTACCTATCTAGCTTGACTAGGTCCTATTCACACTACAATTAAGCTCACTTAGAGAGACTTTTCTACTTTTCTCTCATCTCATGTGGACTTGACACATGTCCCCACACTTGTCCCAAGAGTGCTCACAGGTGTCATTCACTTTGAAGGGGTAGTCAAATGATCAGTCCTATCTTCTTACCTCCTCATCCTTGCCTTTATATGCAAGGCCTCTATTGTAATTTTGTAAGTTTCAGATTTGATTCATTGTATGATATTTGGCTTTTCATTATGCAATTAATCTTTATAGAATTTCTTAGATCCTACAAGTTTTTCTTGGCTACTCCAACTTGTATTTGTCATATTCAGATCTTTTCTAAACAAATTCCATTAGATAATCAACATCTACTATTATTAGAAGTTTCTTCAAATTTTTATAATTTGCATATGTACTTTGGATACAATCTAGAATGAATTATTTTGATCCTTCTAATTTTTTACATAGAAGGAACTTCACAAATTTAGTTTTACTTCTAAGGATAAATATATTTGGCTTAACTATTTCCATAACTTTTTTGTATGTCTCAAGATGGAGATGAAATTCTGTTGCAAGTATGTGCCTAATCGGTGTTGTCATTGATGTCAACATATTCTTGTTGTCATTGGTGTCAACTGTATCTTATTCTATTACTTGTTTATAATACTTGTATGTTGAGGATATTGAGAAAATAAGCCTAGGGAAGAAACAAGTGAGTTACAGAGAAGTGCAGTACAGATAGTGAATTGTATGATGAAGAACAGTCCGGTAAACTGCTCCACATTTATTCATGCTTGAAGATCATGGTCTGCAAATTAGAGGTAAGTTAGAAGTATGTCTGAGAATACTACATTCCAAGTTTGAGCCATATGCATGAAGATTTGAGTGAGTTATATTCACCAGAGTGAAACCTACTTTTTCTATAAGTTCAGTTGAGACAGGAAGATAGTATTTGGCTCCGCATTCCTCCGCAATAAAGTATTTTGCTCTGTGGTTCTAGAGGGAAGTCTGGGATGATGATAAGTTCCTACAGTTGTAATGGTTCATGATTTGGTGGTCTGCAAGCTATCTTTATTTTATGACAGTTGAAGACAGCGAAGCTCATGTGTTTCAGTGAGAAGATTCCTATGGATAAAGTGGTTAAGGTTCGTGCAGTTGCTCCTGATGATTATAGCATGCTTGTGGATGTCTCCTAATCATGTTCCTATCTAGACTTTGGTCTACATTAAGAAATTTTGATGGTGTGTGAAGATTGTTCCCAGTTAACGTAGCATGTAACCAGTCTTGGCCTACCTAGTTGATCCCAGTGATTGTGGAGATCTCTGAAAGATTGAGGAAGCGTGTTGTGGCATGGAAGATCATGTTTGAGTCCCAACTAAGGCATGGCATGATCTGCATTTAATTCCCTTTGTATGATGTTGCAATAGGTCAAGACCTATTTTCTAAATGTTTGTAATATCGACCTTGGAGATTGTTCCAATGGTTGATGTCGACCTTGATGATCATTCCAAGGTTGATGTAGTGCATAAATACTTGTAGTTGAGTCATGGAAAAGGTGTCCTTGAGAAAAAATGAGAATATATTAATAAAGGTCCAAAGGCATAGTAGAGAAGAGGCAGAGGAAAGAAGAGGAAGAGCAGAGATGAGGAAGAGCAGAGTTGAGGAATTGTTTATTCACAATACAGAAGGTGTTGATCATGGCAATGAGTCTGGCAGTAAGCCACCAATAGGGTTTAATAGCCCTCAGGGTTTAACAGTCCTTATTGTAATCTTGTTGGGTTTAGGGTTGAGGTAGTGAGTCTGCTAGACCTAGTTGTTCTTCATGGTAGTAAGCCAGTATGTTTAGGCACATGAAGTGACCAAGCCTGAACATCACTATTTCAAGATTACAATATATATTGAGAGTTAATCCTCTCTATGCTTTTCCCCACCTTGGGGTTTTCCACGTAAATCGAGTGTCTCTTGTGTTTGATGTGGTTAGGTTTCTAATTTCATACACTCATTGTTAAATCATAATAATTGTGGATAAGTGATGAATGTTTAATTGCAGAAAGTGTTTAAGTTTTTGTGGCAACTAATTCACCCCCCCTCTTAGTTGTCCGGTGCATATCAACAATTGGTATCAGAGCAAGGTTCCTCTGAAGAAAGTTTAACAGCTTGAGGAAGATCCAAAATGTCTTACAAGAAGGAAGCGCTACATTTTGATGGAACTAATTATGTTCTCTGGAAGGCTCAAATGAAAATCCATCTTCTTTCTCTTGGTGTCAAAGTTTGGAAAGCTACAGAAATAGAATACACCATACCTCAAAATGGTCCAATGACTAAAGACGAAATCAAAGAATATGATATAGATATCAAGGCAAAGGATGCTCTGCTAATCTCATTAACCGACTCAATATTGACGAAAGTGGTGAATCTTAAAACTGCAAATAAGGTATGGGAAAAGTTGAAAAATCTGTATGAAGGAGATGACTCTGTGAAGGAAGTCAAGTTACAAAGTCTAAAAGTGAAATATGAAAGCTTGAAGATGAACAATGATGAAAACATATCAGCTTTTATGCAAAGAGTTGATGAACTTGTTACAGGGATAAAAGCCATAGGCAGAACTCTTGAAGAAAAGGAAATTGTCATGAAAATACTCAGATCTCTGCTCAAGTCCTACTATCACAAGGTAGCCGCGATTGAATAATTTATTCAAGTAAAAATAGTTAACAGGGATCAGTTGCTTGGTAAGCTTATTGCTTTTGAAATGAGGGAGTTAGATGATGCTCTACCAAAAGTTGAGACTGCCTTCAAAGCCAGTACTCCTAAAAGTACTTCCAGATCAGAAAAGTATAAGGTAGAATCTGATGATGAGATAGATGAAGTTGAAGCCAACTTTGTGGATAGGCTACAAAGAGGATCTGGTAAGTATAAAGGCAAATTACCTTTCAAATGTTTTTACTATGGTAAAGTAGCTCATTTTGCTTCTAGATGTCTTGAAAGAATTGAAAGAAATAGAAGAAGATATGAGAACAGGCCTAGGACCCAAAAGAAGTGTTATTATGTTGAAGATTTTGATGATGATGGAGTATTAGATAATGGTGAACTAGATAATGCTAATCCCTCTATAAATGAATGCTTGTTCATTGCTATTAAGGAAGATCTTGTGTCTACTAATTCATATAGCTATATGAAGGAAGAAAAACTAGTGGAAAGTGCTTTGGCAGCTCAGGTCATTAAGGACAAAGATGAATGGGTTATTGATAGTGGTTGCTCTCACAACATGACTCGTGACAAAAGTAAGTTTGTAAGTTTGGAAAGATATGATAGTGGACTGGTTAGGTTTGGAGATGATACAGCTGGTAGGATTTGTGGAAAAGGATCTATTTCTTTTCATGGCAAGCATAATACTAAAGATGTCTTGTATGTGAAAGGATTAAAGCACAATCTTCTGAGTGTGGGTCATATGTGTGACAAGGGCTACGACTTAAGCTTCAAGGAGAATGGATGCAAGATCAGAGAAAGCTCCGGAACAATCATTGCAACTAGTAAGAAGACCAGAGGTAATATCTATCACTTGAAAGGAAATGAGAACTATTGCTTGTTGACTCAGATTGATGAGAGTCGGTTATGGCATAGAAGGTTGTGTCACATAAATTTTGATAATATTATGAAGATAAGTACTGCATAGATTGTTAGAGATTTGCCTAAGCTTGTGAATCCTGCTAATTTGGTTTGCAAGGAGTGTCAATTTGGGAAACAAACAAGAACAAGTTTCAAAAGTAAGGATCAATCAGTTGGAGGACAACTTGAGCTGGTGCATACAGATTTGTGTGGACCTACCAAAGTAAGAAGTTTGCAAGAAGATGGGTTTTTCATGCTACTCATTGATGATTATTCTAGAATGACTTGGGTCACCTTTTTGAAAGAGAAAGATGAAGCTCTAGATAAATTCAAGGCATTTAAGGCAATGGTTGAAAATGAGATGGATTTGAAAATCAAATGTTTGAGATCTGATAGAGGAGGAGAGTTCACATCAAATGAATTCAATTTCTTTTGTGAAGAGCATGGAATAAAGAGACAGTTATCTGTGCCTAGAATTCCACAACAAAATTGAGTTGTTGAAAGGAAAACTAGAACAGTTCAAGAAGCTGCTAGAATCATGATGAAGGAAGCTCATCTTCCAAAAGCATATTGGAGAGAAGCAATTTACACCGCAGTATATATCCTAAATAGAGTTCAAGTAAAAGGTAACAGTTCAAAAACTCCCTATTTATTGTGGCATAGTTCCTACTGTGAAATATTTTAAAGTTTTTGGTAGCAGATGTTATATCAAAAGAGAAGAAGATTTAGGCAAGTTTGATGCTAGATGTGATGAAGGAATCTTCCTTGGTTACTCCACCAAGAGCAAGGCCTACTAGTGCTATAATAAGAGGTTGAATAAAATCATTGAAAGTGAAAATGGTAAAGTTGATGAATGTAAGGAAAGGTCTTTAGAATCAAGTGCATATGAGTCAGATAATCCAGATGTTTTAGAAGTGGTGCAGCATGAAGAGAGCACAGATGAAGAAGAACAAGGTTCGGTGAGTGCTACCAAAACTCCAAGATATGTAAGAAATAGTCATTCTAAAAATCAAATCATAGGAGATAAGAGCAAAGGGATCTTAACCAGAAGAAAAGCTACAAAAGAACAAGTAAATTTTTGTCAGATCTCTAAGATTGAACCTAAAACTGTGGATGAGGCTTGCAAAGATGAGAATTAGATAGAGGCCATAGAAGAAGAATTGTTACAGATAGAGAAGAATCAAACTTGGGATCTTGTTCCCAGACCAGCAGACAAGAATGTAATTGGTACAAAGTGGGTCTTCAGAAACAAAATGAATGAGAATGGTGAAGTGGTAAGAAACAAACCAAGATTGGTATGCAAAGGATGTGCTCAGGTTGAAGGAATAGACTTTGAAGAAACTTTTTCTCCAGTAGCAAGGATTGAAGCAATAAGGATGTTTCTAGCTTTTGCAACATACAAAGATTTCAAAGTTTATCAAATGGATGTGAAGTCTACCTTCTTAAATGGAGAGTTGGAAGAGGAAGTCTATATTGAACAATCGGAAGGATTTTAGTCATCAAAGCAAGGGGGCATGGTATGCAAATTGAAGAAAGCATTGTATGGATTAAAACAAGCTCCTAGGGCATGGTATGCATGGTTGGACAGGTACCTGATACAGATATGGTTCAATAAAGGTATGACAGATAGTTATCTCTACTTCAAGATCAATGATGAACAAACCATGATTGTTGTAGTTTTTGTTGATGACATTATTTTTGGAGGCAATGAAGGTATGTTCTCAGTTTTTGCTGGAGAAATGCAAAGTGAATTTAAAATGTCTATGTTTGGGGAGATGAACTTCTTTTTAGGTCTGCAAATAAGTCAATCAGATAAGGGTATCTTCATTTCTCAGTCTAAGTATGTGAAAGAGTTGTTAAAGAAATTTGGGATGGAAGACTCCAAACCAGTATGCACACCTATGATAACTGGTTGTAAGTTGAGCAAAGATGATAACTCTCCAGACCAGAAAAAGTATAGATCTATGAATGGAGGATTACTTTATCTTACTCAAACCAGACCTGACATAATGCATGCAGTGTGTCTTGTGGCAAGATTTTAGGCAGAACCCAAGAAATCACATGTGATGGCAGTCAAGAGAATTCTGAGATATTTAAAAGACACAATAGATTATGGTTTGTGGTACCCCAAGGATAGTGACTTTGTTGTCAGTGCATATACTGATGCAGATTGGGCCAGAGATGTGGATGATAGAAAAAGCACAAGTGGAGGTGCATTCTTCTTGGGAAAAAGATTAGTATCTTGGTTGAGCAAGAAACTAGATTCAAAATCCATGTCTACTGCAGAAGAAGAATACATTGCAGTAGCATGTAATTGCACTCAAGTGTTATGGATGAAGCAGATGTTGAAGGACATCATAGTTGTGTATGAAGATCCAATTACAATCTTTTGTGACAATACAATTGCCATCAACATATCAAAGAATCCAACGATGCATTCAAGGACAAAGCACATATCTATTAGGTATCATTTTTTGAGAGAAAAGGTGACAGAGAATGAAGTGAAGTTGGAGTATGTTTCCACCAAGGATTAGATTGCAAACATTTTTACCAAACCTCTACCTAAGGATACTTTTGAGTATCTCAGAGAAAAGTTAGGGGTTATCACCCCGCCTGCTCTAAACTAAGATGCACAATAATGCATCAGTCCGGAGGTACTCAAAGGTCCAGATTGATGTTTTTTAGGGCTACTTCTTAGGGGAGTAATCAGAGAGATTAGAAGAGAGATTAGATCAGAGAAGATGAGTGCAAGTATGTGCCCTTTTCCATTGATGTTAAAGGGGGAGAGAAGTCATGTGAAAAACTAAGAGTACAGATGTGTAAGAGAAAGAGGGAGAATTTTGGAGAAAGAAAGAATGCAGGTGTGTAAAGAGAAAGGGGGAGAATCTTGTCTTGATGGCTGTTGCAGTTTTTCACATCATATGTTGCCATCAATGACAAAGGGGGAGATTGTTGCAAGTATGTGCCTAATCGGTGTTGTCATTGATGTCAATATATTCTTGTTGTCATTGGTGTCAACTATATCTTATTCTATTACTTGTTTAGAATACTTGTATGTTGAGGATATTGAGAAAATTAGCCTCTCCAGAAGAAACAAGTGAGTTACAGAGAAGTGTAGTACAGACAATGAATGGTATGATGAAGAACAGTCCGGTAAACTGCTCCGCACTTATTCCTTCTTGAAGATCATAGTCTACGAATTGGAAGTAAGTTAGAAGTATGTCTAAGGATGCTACATTCTAGGTTTGATCCATATGCATGAAGATCTAAGTGAGTTATATTCACCAGAGTGAAACCTACTTTTTTTGTAAGATCAGTTGAGACAAGAAGATAGTATTTGGCTCCGCATTCCTCCACAATAAATTATTTTGCTCTGTGGTTCTAGAGGGAAGTTTGGGATGATGATAAGTGCCTACAGTTGCAATGGTTCATGATTTGTTGGTTCGCAAGCTATCTTTTTTTTATGACAGTTGAAGATAGTGAAGCTCATGTGTTCCGGTGAGAAGATTCCTATGGATAAAGTGGTTAAGGTTCATGCAGTTTCTCCTGATGATTATAGCATGCTTGTGGATGTCTCCTAATCATGTTCCTATCTAGACTTTGTTCCACATTAAGAAATTGTGATGATGTGTGAAGATTGTTCCCAGTTAATGTAGCGTGTAACCAGTCTTGGCCTACCTAGTTGATCCCAATGATTGCGGAGATCTCTAAAAGATTGAGGAAGTGTGTTGTGGCATGGAAGATCATGTTTGAGTCCTAGCTAAGGCATGGCATGATCCGCATTTCATTCCCTTTGTATGATGTTGCAATAGGTTAGGGCTTATTTTGTAAATGTTTGTAATACCGACCTTGGAGATTGTTCCAATGGTTGATGCCAACCTTGATGATCATTCCAAGGTTGATGTAGTGTATAATTACCTGTAGTTGAGTTGTGGAAAAGGTGTCCTTGAGAGAAAATGAGAATATATTAAGAAAGGTCCAAAGGCATAGCAGAGAAGAGGTAGAGGAAAGAAGAGGAAGAGCAGAGCAGAGGAAGAGCAAAGCTAAGGAATTGTTTATTCACAATATAGAAAGGTGTTGATCATGGTAGTGAGTCTAGCAGTAAGCCACCAGTAGGGTTTAACAGCCCTCGAGATTTAATAGCCCTTATTGTAATCTTGCTAGGTTTAGGGTTGAGGTAGTGAGTCTGCTCGACCTAGTTGTTCTTCATGGCAGTAAGCCAGTATGTTTAGGCCCGTGGAGTGACCAAGCATGAACATTAATATTTCAAGATTACAATATTTATTGAGAGTTAATCCTCTCCGTGGTTTTTCCCTACCTTGGGGTTTTCCACGTAAATCTGGTGTCTCTTGTGTTTGATGTGGTTAAGTTTATGATTTCATGCACTCATTGTTAAATCATAATAATTGTGGATAAGTGATGAATGTTTAATTGCATAAAGTGTTTAAGTCTTTGTGACAACTGATTCACCCCCCCTCTCAATTGTCTGACGCATATCAACAAATTCAACATGATTGCAATAGCAACAAGTTTCACATACTTTATTTTTATGTACAAAAGATGATCATAGATTTTTTAAAACCTTTTGAGGAATCTTTACTTGTGAAAATTCTTTTTTGAATGCTTTAGAAAAATCACTCCAAGTTTTATATATATAATATTTTGGATGAGGAAACTTGGAGCCATGTTCACTCACTACTTGTACAATGTCTCTTCTCTTGGAGGCAACATGAGATTAGCTAGTCTAATATTCAATTAATTAATTCTTCACATCATCTAGAATTATATCTTTCCAAAAAACACTACAAATACTTATCAAATTACTTTTTCTTCACAGTTATCTTTGAATTGTTCTCTTAGATACATGTATTAGTTGTGCAATTGCATGCGCTTGTCTCTTTTGTGACATTTTCTATTTTCTATTATTATTAATACTTTGTATGCACCACCTAGATCATTAGTTCAACTTCTGGTTTGAATATAGTCCAATGTTTCTTGTAAGTTTTTAATTATTATATGTTTAACATTATTTTTCTTCCTATTATCAACCCCTAGAAACTCCAAACAAGGGTCATTTCTTTTTTCCTAAATAATTTTGCACATGATTATGCTTTTCCAATTCTAGGGATTTTTCTTCAAAGAATCAGCCCAAATTCTTTTACAATGCAACTTTATTATAATACCACACAACATATTCTTAGGTGGAATATTACTAAAAATAGCATCCTCATCCATATCCATTAAATTTTTCATATTACGAAAAAATAATGTATCAATAATTTCTTCTTGAATCAAATCCTCTTCCACATCTTTGACAATATCTTCTCCAACTTGTTCTTCAACATGTTTAACTTGTTCTTCTTGAAAGACAACATGAGAGGATGCAACCAATTATTTATCCAATCTCATCTTCTCTCTTCTTTTTTAATTTTATTTTCATCAAATTCTTTTTCAATCACGGTGCTTTAATTATTCATAAATTCCCCATCATAATTGTGAAAATTCATGTACACATACATAGCACATGCATATAATTCAAATCCTACATATTACAAAAAAATTAAAAAATATTATCATGTACATTACCCATTAAACCATGAACCTTAGAGAAGTTCCCTCTTTAAAAAAGAAAATTATACATACCTTTAAAGCCTAAGAGTATGCCCTCCTTGTGTGACTTTTTATTCCTTCTTCTTATGATAAAGTTGTTTGCTAGCATGAATTATTTTCTCTTTACACATTTCCCTACTGTATATTCTTAAATTATCCTATTATGTCATTCTTTACTATTCACCCTTACTATGATGAAAAACTTATAGGAACATACTTGGGGACAACCCCTCTTGTTTCCCAGGTACAATTATTTCTTTGTTACTATGTTATATCATTTTCTAAATGTTACCTTTCAGTACTAGACCTTATTTTTATGCTTCCTAAATCATCACACCTAAATCCTTAGACATAAAATTATGCACTTTATTATTATCACATATTTCCCTATTCTACTTCTTGTCACTCACTTTCTCATATTTCCACCTTATTATGTTCCTATAGTACTAATTTCTTACTTTATCATTTGCTCATATTATAACTCTCTTACTTTATCCATCATATACTTAATTTCCTACAATAACAATTACTAAGGCTCTCCTCATCTACCCTATTTACCTCCAACTATTACCTTACCCTTGTTTATCGCTCAATCCTCTTGTCTAATAACATATCATGTTCTACAACAAATATTTTACCTCTTTGTATTATTAAAATTATGACCTTATGCAGGTGAAGCATATCATGGAGGAGCTGAAGATGGCATCGGCAGTAGTGTTCTTCTACTATGCAAGCTAGGGGAAACCCTAGTCGTGCGTTCTCTTGTTCTCTATTCTTTGTGTTGTAGCGGGTAAGGGGATCGGTTGTTGTAGGTTGCCAGGGGGATGGAAGATATTTGTACAATGCCACTTAGGTGGTTCTTACTCAGTTTTTTTCCTGGTGGCTTTTCCTTCATCTGTTGTGTGGAGGAGTCTTTGTGCGGGGTAAGTTCTCTGACCTTCTGGGGTTAGCTTAGCTCTAGTGTTGGGAAGCTTTGGGATTACGGATCCCTTTTGGATTCTTTGCTCTTCACTTCTCCCAGTGCGGGTTTTGAGATGGAGAAAGGTTGTATCATCCCATCTTTGGATATCTCCAAAGATATGGTCATGACAGATCTGTCTCCCTCTTTGCCTGCAAGGTCTTGGAGCACCTAGAGAAGTTGTCGACTAGTGTGGGCTCTGCGTTTGGGAATGGATTACCCAAACTCAAAAAAGTTGATGGCTATCTGGAGAGAAGTCAAGAGAATCTTGTCTTGATGACCCAACCAGACTCAGTCTCAGAGGATGTGGAGTACCTGAGTAATCATGCTCTTATTTGTAAGTTTGTGGGTCTTTGTCTTTCGTTGCCAGCTCTAGAATCTTGGACTTAGAGGGTTTGGAACCCTGAAGGAGACATGGAGTTAATGATGGCTATGAACAATTACTTCTTGGTTGTGTTTTCATGCATGGTGGACATAAATAAGGCTTTTAAAGGTGGTCCTTATTTCTTCAATCAAGTAGGGCTTTTCATGAAACCCTCACATGTGGGGTTCAACTTGGCTGAAGAGCTCCCTACAAAAGTCTCTATTTGGGTTCATCTTCCTAGACTTCCTCTCACGTTTTGGAGGACTGACATTCTTCATATGATTTCTCTTTTGCTTGGCAAGTCATTTGGCTTGGCTCAGCAAACTCTGGATTGAAATGTAATTTCTTATGCCCGTATTTGTGTAGAAATTGATTTAAATAACCCTTTGCCAAACTCTGTTGAAATTTGTCTTGGATCCTCTTCTTGGATCCAGCAGCTCGACTATGAAACCCTTCCTTTTAGATGTCAATTTTGTTATGAGTATGGGCATCTGCAGAGGAAATGCCCTCGGCTCTCTCAGGTGTCAAGTGCAGCTAATGTCTTCTCTTATTATGGCCCTAAGAAAGATAAAGGGAAGGCTCCTTTGGTTGATGGGGATACCAATCAGGAGGGATTTATTTTAGTCAAGCCTCGTAATAGGGGGAGAGGTCTGAAGAGAACCCTCAAGGACAGACAAACTGAAGGGGTCTTTAATCAGTTTGATGCTCTGGGGGACTTAGTTCAGGAGGAGAGAAACCTAGTGGAGCTGTAGTTTGGGGTTGGTTCCATGGGAGCATCTTTTCCAGAAGATAGGGAAATGAATACTCAGGATTTGCCTGTGGAGGCTATGTAGGAGGGTCCTCTGGCTACAGATTCATCCCCCAACTGTCGATTAGTCCTGATTTTGAAGGGACTTTAGTTGTAAAAGATGTGGATGATTTGGTTGATCTAGTTTCTACACCAATGAAGGAGGTTTTAGACTTGGGTAAAGGCAGTAGTTTTTTGTGTACCTTGGGTCTTCAACCAAAGACCCTTAAAAAGGGGCCCTCAGATAAATTGGCTAAGGTGGGTCACAAGAAGGACCATGAGAAGGTTAAACTACTTAAGGAGAATCTTGTAGATGCTAGGTTGGTGATGACCATTGACTCTCATTTCTCCTAGCCTCATAAATGATAGTTATTTCATGGAATGTAAGGGGTATGAATAGCATCCCTAGATAAAAGGCTATTTGTGAGATGATTGGTACTCATTCTCCTAATATTGTCTTTCTTCAGGAAACTAAGTTGATTGTGGATGGGTTGCTGAATAGAGCTCCCAATATCTAGGTGCATGGTTTGTGTCAGTGTGTAGGGGCTCATGGTAGTTCTAGTGGTGTTGCCTACTTTTGGAATCTAAGGAAGGTTGTTCCTTTTTGGTGGATCTCAAGACGCTCTTCTATTTTGGTGGCTGCTTCTAGCTTAGACTCTGGTGAAATCTATCTTTTCACTAATGTTTATGCTCCTTCTGATCTCCTGGATAAATCACAGCTTTGGTCTCATATTCAATATGTTCAGTCACTTGCTCCCTTGCTTCCTTGGATTGTGGCAGGTGACTTCAATGTTGTTAATTTCTTGGAAGAAAAAAGAGGTGGCACTGCTAGGCTTGACCCTTCTACTTATCTCCTAAGGGATAACATAGAGCATTTACATTTGATTGATGTGAAGCCAAGTAATGGTATCTTCACTTGGAACAACAGAAGATGTGGTGAAGGTGCTATTTTTGAGCACCTAGACAGATTCTTAGTATCATGTTATTGGATGGGGGATAGATGGAATACCACCTCATAGATTTTAGATTGGAAGGGTTCAGACCACTGGCCAATAAAATTTTCAGTAGTCCCCTTCAATGCTCCAAGGAGTACTTTTTTTATGTTTCAACTCATGCGGTTGAGATATTCTTCTCTCCATGACTTAATGAGTGATTGGTGGCACAAAGGGAGGCTTGCTCATGGAAGGGTTATGTATTCTTTTTCTAAAAGACTTTAGTATGTGAAATACAGGATCAAGAAGTGGAATAGGTAGTGCTTTGGGAATCTGCACCACAACAAAATAATAGCTCAGGTTTGTTTGGATATCATCACCTGCCAAATCCAAGATCAAGGTCTTACTGAAGATTTGGGTAAGGAGGAGACTATAGCAGCTAAGGTGTTGGAGGAATGGGAGTTACGGGAGGAGATTTTCTAGAAGCAAAAATCTTGTATGGACTGGCTTTAGGAAGGAGATAAGAACACTATTTTTTTCACAACTTAGTTAAAGCTAGAAGGAATGGTAATCTTATTACCTCTCATGTTTCTCTGAAAAGAACTCATCTCTCCTCACTGGGTGAGATTTCTAGTGAGGCGTCCCGGTTGTTTTCAGCTCTTTTTACAAAAGACTCCCCTCCTGCTAGAGAAGATGAAATTCATATTCTTGAAATTGTATTCCCTTGCTTGTATCCAATGAGATGAATGCAGCCCTAATTCTTCCCATCTCACTATGAGAATTGGATATGGTGGTGTTTCAAATGAAGAAAGGTAAATCTTCAGGCCCCGATGGTTTCCCTATAGAACTCTTCTAGGAGTTTTGGGAAATTATCAAGTTGGATCTTTTAGAGGTGGTGTAGGAATCTTAAGGAAATAAACAAATGTGAAGGGTCCTAAACTCTACTTTTATGGCTCTTATCCCTAAAAAGGAAGGTGCTAATTGTCTGGACCAATTTAGGCCCATTGCTCTCTGTAATGTGATCTACAAAATTATTACCAAATTGATTACAGAAAGGCTTAAGCCTTGACTCAGCTCATTGATTTCAGAAGAACAAGGTGGATTTGTTGCTGGTAGACAAATTCTAGATGGGGTCGTGATAGCTATTGAGGTCATTCATTCCATGGTGAATTCTAAGGAAAAAGCCATGTACATCAAGCTTGATATAGCAAAAGCTTATGATAGGGTCAAATGGGTCTTCTTATAGAAAGTTCTTTTGGCTTTTGGGTTTGGCAGGGAGTGGGTGGATTGGGTGATGAGTTGTGTGATCTCTACCTCCTTTTGTGGTTCTCATCAATGGGGAGCCTTCTGAGTTATTTGGGGCATCTAGAGGCCTCCGTCAAGGGGATCACTTATCTCCTTATTTGTTCATTATTATGGCGGAAGGACTGGGTAGATTTCTCAAGTCTTAAGTTAGAGAAGGGCTGATTCAGGGATGGAATTGGGGTAATGGTTTGCCTCCTCACTCTCATCTTTAGTTTGTGGATGACACTACCTTGATGGGCTTGGCTATAATTAATGAAGTTGTGAACTTAAGGAAAGCTTTGGATTCCTATTTGGCTACCTCTAGACAAAATATTAATGAGGATAAGTTGACCATCTTCTTCTTCAATACCCTTAGCTATCCAAAGCAGGATTGCTTAGATTCTTCATTTTCATATTGGTTCTCTTCCTTTGAAGTATCTTGGGATTTCCTTTGTTGTGGGGTCTCAACGCAGGGAGATATGGTAGGATATTCTAGATAAGTTCTATAGGAGGGTCAGTCATTGGACTCATAGATGGCTCTCGTTAACTGGGCAGGTGCTACTTTTGAAGTCGGTGGTTCAAGTCCTCCATATTTACAGGTGCTTTGTGCAGGTTGCTCCCTCAAGTTTCATCAAGGAGTTTGATGCCCTTGCCTTACAATTTCTTTGGGTAGGCAATTTATCCTTTTCAAAGTGGAGTCTGGTTAAGTGGGAATCGATCTATAGGCTGAAGCAGGAGGGAGGCCTTGGACTGAAGCCTGCAGGGATGAATGGTCAGGTCTTAGCTGCCAAATTGTATTGGAGATGGTGCACTTGTTAGGATTAGGATTGGGGTAGAATTCTCACTCACAAATACCTTCAAGGGGTGGACCCCTCTGATGTGCCCTGATATAGCCTTTTGGGGAAGGGTTCTATGATTTGGGATACCCTCAAAAGAGGGGTAAAGCTTATCAAGGATGGCCTTTTTCTAGATTTGTAATGGTGGCTCTGAGGATCTTTTTTGGTATGATTCTTGAGATGGTCACCCCCTATTTTAACTATGTTCCCTCATTTGCTTACCCTCTACAACAATTTTCTTGAAGTTGGGTGGAGCAGGGTGGTGGACTTTAAGACTATTTAGGTGATAGGTCAGGTGGAGGTAATGTGGTGGAAGGAACCTCATGAGTGGCCACTAGGTGGTAGTGAGGAGGATCGTCGGGAGCTTGCTAGCATTTTGGCTAGGAGAATGTGTAACTCACTCAGAGGGAGGGATATTCTGGCATGGGGTCCTGATCCGAAAGGAAAATTCTTAGTTGCCTCAGGTTACTTAGAGTTGGACAGAAAGTTGTACAGGCAAGTTGTTGTTCCTTGGTGGAAAAAAGTTTGGAATAACTTCTCTTGGCCCAAGTGTAATTTCTTTTCTTGGCTGGTTGTTCAAAATAGGTGCCTTACCTGGGAGAATTTGAGGAAGAGAGGCTTCCAGGGCTCTTCTATCTGTGTCCTCTACCATAACAATGAGGAATGTGTCTCTCATCTCTTCTTCCAGTGTCCTTTCTCTCAGGATCTTTGGTACCTTTGGTGGGGAGTGTGGAATCATGCTTGTGTTCATGCCACTTCTCTGGTTGACTTCTGGGAAAGTCTAGGTAGGCCTCCTACTTAGATCTCTTTTCTCTAGATTATTTAGACTATTGGGCCTACTCTTATATTTGGCACCTTTGGTTAGAGAGGAATAGGTGGCTTTTTCAGGATATAAGGCTGGGGGTGGTTCAATTATGGCAAAAGATCTGCAGCAAAATCCAAGAGACTACTTCAACAAAATGTGATCTCTTAGTCAATGTGGATCCTAATGACTTGGTTATTATAAGAAACCTGAATTTGGTTGACAGTGGATTGGGTTTCTCTGTTGGTAAACGGTCTCAGCAGGCCAAGCAGAAGCTTCAGTGGGAAGGTCAATGGACCCCTCATCATGGAATTCTGAAGGTAAATAGTGACGAGTCTACTAGAGGGAATCCTAGACATGCGGGGATTGGGGGTATTGGCAGAGATAGTGCGGGGGAAGTTGTGTTTTTCTTCTCCACTTATAAAGGGATCCATACTAACAATTTTGTGGAAGCCCTTGCTATTCTTAGTGCTATTGAGAGGGCTTGTTCCCTTGGTTAATAGAGTGGCAGATTGTTTGGCCAAGTCGGCCTTAGAGCACCTTGAGAGATGGGATCTTGGGGATTGGGATCTTCTATCACTAGAGTATACTCTAGTTTTAGAGTTAATGAGGATAGAGATAGGTAGTTGGATTTCCTGGGGTCCTTGGTGGATCCCTTGTTGGTTCCTTGTGGGCCTAGGGCCTTTAGCTTTGTATTATTTCTTTGCTGATCAATAAATTTTGACCCCCTCTTTTAAAAAAATAAAAAATAAAATCATGACCATATGCTCCTCATATTATCATTTTCCCGCTTGGCTTCTCACCATCCACATTATTACTTACCTACATTTTTGTGTTTTATCCTTGTCATACATTAACTACATTAGATACTTTAATTCCCGTCATTCTTGCTATCCTTTCATAGTGTCACATGGTGTCACAACCCTCATTTTGTGCCCATAAATTATTATTATACCTTAATTTGAAAACATTTATTTATAATTTATTTATTTTATTTTATATTTATAAATTATTATGTCAACATTTTTTCTTAGCCAAAAATGACCTCTAAAGCCCTAAAATTACATTTTTATGTTCTATTTAGAGCCAACATTTATTAAAAAAATAAAACTATAAAATAGCTCTAAAGTAAATAAAGTAATTCCAAACTTTCTTGATAAGGGGTGAAGATATAGGTGATCATTAGAAATTCTAACGGATTGGGGTGATGGACTTGATGGGATAGGTGCAAGGTGGAGATTTAAGGATGACACATGGGATAGGCCCATTACAACTAGAGGTGGTGTCTACACATTCTTGATGTAATATAGATACTTGCATTAATGACTTAATTATGGTTTGAATAATGGGAATTATGTTTTCTTTGTTATTGTGTGGTCATTGCTTGTAGATGGATTGTGGAGGAATTGGTATGTGCCATGAAGAATGGAAAGGGAAAGGGTGAAATGTTAGAGGTTAGGGAGAATCATGTAGATGGGAAAAAGAAGAGGAAGGATAGAGAATATGGGAAAGACATGTTGAATAATTTATCTACTTCTCTAGAGAGGAAAATTAAGAACCCTAATCTTCAACCATGGATTATGAGAGTATTGGAGTTAGCAAAAGAGGTAGATGACTCTCCTGGGGTTGGAATTAGGATTATAATGGTGAGGATGCGTCTCGAACCCACATAGTTAGTTGGATGATATAATGTCTTTGATGCTTCACAAACACTAAGTTGCATGACTTTGTTATCCAATGCAGTTGGGATGTACCCCTTTCAATTCTCAACTTGGTCGTTTCCATGGTTTAAGTGAAAATATTTGTTGTATGCACTAGTTGGTTTTGGAGATGGCAAAGGGCCCAAATGTAAAAATTTCTAAGGGGTGTTTCAATATGCTAGTTTGTTGTTGTGGTGCAGATGTTGAGTGAAAGGTGTTGAAGGTTGCACCTTTGGTTCATGAGACAAGCTATAAAAATGTAAGTGCAATTTGGAGTAGGGGGTTGTGTAACTTGGCCCCCGCTCCATGGTATATTTTCTAGATGGCTAGTATTGATATGTTAGAACACTATACATAATATGTACATATTGATTAGGATAGATAACATGTTATATATTTGGTATGTTTTATGGGTTGGGACAAAGGACTAATCTTTTTGGTATGCTATGATAGTATGGTAGCATTTTATAGAATTCTATGTTATAGTATTGTGTATGAACTCTAGCAAATAAATATGATAGATAGTATTTCATGTTAATGATTTGGCTCATTGGAATTTTTTGAATTAGAATGATCATTAATGGTAGAATGATGGAGAGATTGTGGTATCAATTTTGGATGTGAGGAGTGGCCTTGGATCTAAAATTTGATCTAGGGTGGTATCTCATAGAATATTTTGAAATACATAAAGTCTATATGGATAGAATTATTGAACTCTATGGTTACCAATATCTGAACTTTAATTGCTCTCTTTTTTGTGGCTCCTAGGTGACTTAACCTAGATTTAGTAGCAAAAGCAAACTCCAAACTATAAATAAAAACCAAAATACAATTGACATATATTTAAAAAATAGCCCATATATACTTTAAAAAATACATAACTATAAAATAACTCAAAAAGTAAATAAAATAAAATAACTTTTAAATAAATAAAATAAATTAAAATAACTTTTAAGTAAATAAAAATAGCCTTTCAAATAAAAACAAAATAAACTATGTAAATAAGTTAAAAAACTCTAATAAACAAACATTTATCGATTTTAAGATATATGTATTTAAGATATCTAATAATAGTTTATTAGATGATAGGCTTTATATGTGAGAATTCATGCTTGGAATTAAGTATTTCTCACAGTGGTTTTGCATTTTCAGTCACCAATTTCATGTTTTTAGTCATCAATTTTTTTAACTACCACCCAAATGTGTTGGAAATGAAAGCACAACTACTCAATGGAAATCTGATTCAAATATAAATTTATGCAATCTTTAACTGTGTATTATCAATGGAGATTGTAACATGCAATTGAAACAATGCAACACAGAAAAATGAACACACAACACAGTGTTTACATGGAGAAAACCCTTGCGGGTAAAAAAACTCCACCAGGAAAGAGGCACAAGCTTGTATTAATTCATAAAAGATTGTACAATACATCAACTACACAACTCTCTCCACCAGTCTTCAACTTGACAGCATTTTGGCAGCACCTAAGTACCTAAAATCTATATTGTAACAACAAATACAATGACAAACATTTATAGAAGAGTTTTCCCTCCATTCTAGGCATCCACTTTCTCTCTCCTCTAATAACCCCACATGTAAGCATTAAATGTCGTCAAACATGCAACCACCAAGTAGAAAAAACTTACCCATGCAAGGTGGGGCGCCAAGGTCCAAGAATAGCATGTAAAAACATCTTATGATGCATCATAGATACCACCAACAATAGATCTTCTTAATATGGGCGCCTGGGACTACTAATAGCAACCACAACTAATAATGGGTGTCATATGCGTCATACATGCATGGAATCTTATGACAACTTACAGTTGCCATAAATCCACTTACACCACATTATGACAAGTTGTCATACATGCCATAAATAGTAGATTCCTCAAGGGGAACGCCTACCCTCATTTACCTCTGAGTTTTACATTTGCCAATAGTAAAAAATCACTCCGTAACTTCTGCCGATAACTCTGAAATTACCACTGTCAATGAGACTACCTCATTCCCTTATGGGTAATTACAAATAACAAATAATAAATGGGATAAATACAATATTGGAATTTACAAGGTTAATGGTACCTTATTCCAACATTCTCCCACTTGACATTATACATTGTAAATCAACCCATAGGAAATCAAATGAAATATAATCAGGCACTAGAAACAAGGCCCATGGCCTCTTTGCACCACATGAACTTCTCTGTGCTCACAGGCTTGGTCAATGAATCTGCAACATTCTCCTGAGTGTCTATCTTCTTCAACTCAATCTATCCATTCGCAACCAACTCTCGATCAAAGTGATATTGAACATCAACATGCTTAGTCTAAGCATGATACATCAAACTCCCTACAACACTAGCATATGGCACATTAGACATATTAGGTCAAGATCATCCTCAGTCTTTGGACACATATCTAATGAAATCTTAGTACCAATGGGTAAAGGAACTCTAATTGGGTTACAATCCTGCATACTAAATCTCTGTAAAATGGTATTCACGTACTTACTTTGCGACAACCTAAGCTTTTGGTTACCTCTATCCCTTCTGATCTCCATACCCAGAATATATCTGGCAGCTCCAAGATCCTTCATATCAAATGCACCTGAAAGTTGGGCTTTAAGCTCACTGATCATACCCTTAGTATTGCTAAAAAGTAACATGTCATCATCATACAATGCAATAACTAGTATAGAATCATTAATACAATGAATGTAAACACAATGATCCTCCTCGCTTCTAAGAAAACCCAATTTCAACACAAATGAATCAAACTTTTGATACCACATTTTGGGGGACTATTTCAAACCATAAAGTGACCTCTTTAACCTGCAAACACAATGTTCTTTTCCTTTTAGCTCAAAACCTATAGGTTGTTGCATATAAATTTCTTCCTCAAGATCTCCATGCAAGAACGCAGTCTTAACATCCATTTGCTCAATCTCCCAATCATAAGCTATAGCAATGGATAAAAGAAATATAATAGAAGTTAATTTAGCAATAGGAGAGAATATCTCACCAAAATCAACTCCCTCTCTCTGGGAGTAGCCCTTGGCTACCAGTCTAGCCTTGTACTTCTCCAATGACCAATCTACTCCAAACTTCTTCTTGAAGACCCACTTACAACCTATGGCCTTTCTTCCTTTGGGAAAAAGAACAAGATCCCAGGTGTTACAAGAGTCTAAAGCCATCATCTCCTTCTGCATGGCTAACTGCCAAGACTCACTATCATATGAAAGAATAGATTCCCTGTAGGATCTAGGCTCATCGTTAGTACTCAATAAAGCAAATACATAATGAAAATCTGGTGGGCTATACCTGTCAATTAGATTCCATTATCTTGTGGATCTCCTCAAGGGTGGAGTAAGAGTCTCAACGTGTTCTTCTGCATGATCATTTGTACCAACTTCTTCTATAACAACAAACTCATCTTCATCAGAACTACTCGAATCTTCTTCTTCTTCACCCCCAATCCATCATTCTGTTCTTCCTAAGGTGCATCTTGCTGCTCTAACTCAAAGTGCACTCTCTTTACCTTTTCATCTTTTTCTTTTGGCTGCCCAGGTTCAAAAATAGCTCTAAGTTCCCTATAAATAACATCTCTAGAATAGATAATCTTATGGGTTAGTGGATTTTAAAGCTTATAACCTTTGACATTATCACCATATCCAATGAATGTACACTTTTTAGCTTTTGGATCCAATGTAGATCACTTTTCCTTAGGCACATGAACGAAAGCCTCACATCCAAAAACCCTTAAATGTGAAACAGAAGGTTTCTTACCTGTCCACACTTCATAAGGTGTCAAATAAAGAGCCTTACAAGGAGATCTATTTATCAAGTAGCAAGTAGTACACACAACCTCTACCCAAAAGCATTTATCCAACTGTGCATCACTCAACATACTTTTGGCTCTTTCCATGATTGTTCGGTTCATCCTTTTTGCAACACCATTCTGTTGCGGTGTATACAGAGTTGTCTTTTGTCTGATAATACCTACATGCTTGCAAAACTCATCAAATTCCTTAGAGTAATATTGCCCTCCATTGTTAGATCTTAATATTTTTATCTTCAATCATGATTGGTTCTCTACTAAGACTTTAAAATCCTTAAACTTAGTGAAAACTTCATATTTGTGTTTTATAAAATAAATCCATGTAAATCTAGACACATCATCAATCAAGGTGACAAAATAATGAGATTTTCTGATAGAATCATTATCCACAGGTCCAAACACATTCGTATGAATAATTTCTAACTTCTCTTTTGCTCTATTGCTTCCTAAAGGAAATGATTTTTTGTTTTGTTTACCAAACACACAATGCTCATAAAAATCAAAGTGCTCATCAAAATAAGAGAAACTGTCCAACAAATCTTTATTCTTAATATTTTTCAAAACATTAAATTACTAGTGTGGCCCAATCTATGGTGCCACAACATACATGTATTTTTAGTACTAGCCTCAGATACATAAGAGGCATTACAAACTGTAGTGGCTTCAAGATTAAATAGGTTTCCCAATCTCATCCCCTTTGCTACCACCAAGTTCCCTCTCACCAATCTGCAACCATGCTTGTCAAAAGTTACATGCATTCCCAAATCATTCAACTTTGATACAAAAATCAAATTTCTAGCTAATCCAGGAACATGATAAACACCAGGGAGGGTTTTAATCCTCCCATCACTGAAACACAACAGTACCTTGCCTTTCCCAACTATCGGGTATGTAGAGTTGTCTCCAAGGTAGATATTACCTACATCATATTTTTCATATGTGGAGAACCATTCCTTATGCGGGGTCATATGAAACGAGCATCTTGAGTCAACCAACCAGTGATCATTAGAAACAACATTACATGAAGAAAGTAAAACATCTTCACCTATATTCGAGGACTTATCCGAAGCACTCTCCCACTATTTCTTTGGGTTCCTGCACTCCATCTTCACATGGCCCTTAACTTTGTTCTTCTTCCTAGGAGTCTTAGATTGGCCCTTGGACTTGTCTTAGCCCCTTTCTGATCTCCTTTTGGTCCTCTTTCCCTAGACCTCCCTCTGACACTGAGAGCATCCCCTGAACTATCTGAACTCTTCTTCCTCAATTCTTGTGACAGTAGAACTAAAACAAGAGCATCTAACTTTAGATCCACGAGGTTAGCAGTGATAGCAAGGATAACATTCTCCCAAGACTCAAGTAAAGAACAAAGAAGTAAGATACATTTATCATCCTCACTAACATCAACATCTACTGAAGCAAGCTGACTCAACAACAAATTAAAAGAATTTAAATACTCTGCAACTGAATCACCCTCTCTCATTTTCATGGAAAATAATTTTCTTTTTAAATAGAGTTTATTTACCATACTCTTGGCTTGATAGATCTCACCCAACCGATTCCATAATTCATGTGCAGTCTCTTCCTTTGCGACATTCAACAAGACAGAGTCTGACAGGCACAAACATATGGTTCCCCATGCCTTTTTTATCCAGTCTATCCCACTCATCCAGAGAGACATCATTGGGTTTCTTCTCTTTTTTCAAATAGCCAACCAGTAGTTTCTTTCTTCCAACAAATCTTCCATTTTCAGCTTCCACAACTCATACCCCATTCCGTTGAACTTCTCAATGTCGAAACGAGAGGTTGATGCAACGGTGGATGCAACCATAATAACAACTCAAGATCTACAAAACAAACACAACCAAATCTCCCATTGTAGCTACAGCTTCCACACTACCACCCAAGAGTCAAAGTTGGCCAGGCTCTGATACCAAATGTTAGAAATGAAAGAATGACTACTCAATGAAAATCTGATTCAAATATAAATTTCTTCAATCTTTAACTGTGTATTATCAATGGAGATTGTAACATGCAATTGAAACTATGCAACACAAAAACATCAAAATAGAAAACTGAACACACAACACAGTGTTTACGTGGAGAAAACCCTTGCAGGTAAAAACTCCACCAAGAAAGAGGCACAAGCTTGTATTAATCTGTAAAATTTTGTACAATACATCAACTACACAACTCTCTCCACCAGTCTTCAACTTGACAACATTTCGACAACACCTGAGTACCTAAAATCTATATTGCAACAACAAATACAATGCCAAATATTTATAGAAGAGTTTTCCCTCCACTCTAGGCGTCCACTTTCTCTCTCCTCCAATAACCCCACATGCAAGCATTAAATGTCGTCATACATGCAACCACCAAGTGGAAAAACCTTACCGATGCAAGGTGGGGTGCCTAGGTTGAAGAATATGTAAAAACATCTTATGACACATCATAGATACCACCAACAATAAATCTTCTCAATATGGGCGCTGGGACTAATAATAGCAACCACAACTAATAATGGGTGTCATATGCATCATACATGCATAGAATCTTATGACAACTTGTAGCTGCCATAAATCCACTTACACCACATTATGACAAGTTGTCATACATGCCAAAAATAGTAGATTCCTCAAGGGGAATGCCTACCCTCATTTACCTCTGAGTTTTACATTTGCCAATAGTAAAAAATCACTCTGTAACTTCCATCGGTAACTCTGAAATTACCACTGTCAATGAGACTACCTCATTCCCTTATGGGTAATTACAAATAACAAATAATAAATGGGATAAATACAATATTGGAATTTACAAGGTTAATGGCACCTTATTCCAACAAAATGAACCTCCACGAGACAACATTTGGTGTACTCTTGTGTTGGTGCTCCAACAATGCTAATATGATACAACTAATTCCCATTGTTTCACTTTGACTTGAATCAATTTTATACAATGAAACCCGCTAATATTGCAGAGGATTTACAAAGAAGAGTTTGTACATGGAGGTAGTGTTGCCAATGGATTTGAATAAGAATACATTATTGTTTTAGTACCCCAGGGAGTGGATGTCATATATTCTCATCCTTTTCTTCTCATTACTCATCATCCTCTTATTATTCTCCTACACCATCAAAAGAGCCTAAACAATTGTGTACCTTGCTTATTTTGTGGTAACATAGATCTATTTTTTGCATTTCTTTGTTTTTTTAATCGGTAAGCGCTTTTGACTGGAGCTATGAACCAGTGAGGCCACAACATGGGGGACCTCATCCCCTGGCTTTAACACCTAGCATGAAAGCCTGCATTAACATTGGAGGTTCAAACCTACGAGCTCATTGGCCCAGCGAAGGCACATAGCTTGCGAGCACAACAGCCCAATGAAGGCACAAGACTTGCGAGCACGTTAGCCTAATGAAGGCCTAATGAAGGCACAAGCCTAATAGCTCTTTGGCCCAGCAGAGGTTTGAACCCTGGTGGCTGCCACTACAACCGAGAGACTTGACCACTAAACCACGCCCTTAACGGCTTGTATTTCTTTGTTTTTAACAAAATTGCTCTCAAAATTTAGCCCTACTCTAAAAAATTCACACGTATTAATGGCTTTGAACTTTTAAGGTCCTATTGAAACCCCTAATTATAGCTATTCACAAACTTTATGTATTTGATAAACAACTACCCATAGACCAACAAAATCCCATCTTTTAATAGTTCTACAAAATTCTCATTAGAGGGGTCTATTTGGTTTTAAAATGTGAGAATATTAGCTTAGTTAACCTATTTTTCATTATAGGTATGCTTGACAAATCCTTAAGCTAGAGGAGGAGATCAATGGATTTATGGCATTGATGTCTGCCCACATATTGCTTAATGCCAAATGGCTTATGGTAGACATTAAAAATTTACCCATTAGACATTGCAAATATAAATAGGGGCATGAATAAGTCCATCTTCAGACAAGATTCATTGCTTATAAATGACCCCTATTATAATTCCATGATGCTTCAAGAAATGGTGTCACTTGACTTGCTTGATTGTGATGAGATGTTGGATGATTCCACATACTTTCACCATGATAGTGCCCTTGGGAAATATCATCTTTGTGTGAGGTTGGAGAAATGTATTGGGGATTTGAAAGGACTTTTGTTCTAGAGTGAGGTGTTAGTCATTGGTGTGAAGTTTATAGTGGGTGGTGGGAAAATAATTCTCACATTGAATATATGCAATGATACTCAAATTAAAGGTGAAATGGTGTTTCCTTGATTTTTTTAATTTTCAAGTTAGCTTTACTAGAGAGAAAGCCTCCCTGTTTCAAAATTCTAGGTCCTCATAACTGCCAAGATCAAGGGGGTTGTTCCTCTATATGTGAGGTATTCCCTCTTATTTTGGCTCACTTTTTTTTAATACCCTAAGTTTTTATTTTAATTTTTAATATCAATTCTAGTAAATTCTCCATGTAGGGTGTCATTTGGCTTCAGTGGGGCTCTCTTCCATGAAATTTACTCAAGACTTGACCATTGGGATATGTAAAATTGAGAATTGGGCATGGTAGGTAACCAAATAAATATTTAACATGTCTCAATTGTGGTAGTTTATCCATTAAATTTTTTGGATTTGTACATAGAACAATGTAAGATGTCTCTTCCAAGACATTTACACATGGGCTTAACTTTGAAAGCCCCAATGATTTTCTACTTGAGCTCTTCCTATTTGACAAAGTCTAACTTAGTATTGGGGACATTAAGTTTTTGTTTCTACTATGTTTAATTTGTACTGCAAAATAACTAAGCTTTATTTAAAAGAGATTGCAATCCACATACTTGCCAATTGATCTAAAAATTCCCAAAGAGGGGTTTGGAAGTTAGATCCAAAATGTTGGAACTTAAGGAGGATAAGCTATCAATATATCCGAACTCTCAAAGAGGGGTCTATAAGTTAGACCCTAAATGTTGGAAATTAAAGAGGATAAAACATAGTTGGCTCCATATATGTATAATGAAATTTTTACCTATAGAAATTTTAAAGCTCTATTGTAGAGCATCCCATGTGAATGACAAGTACGTGAATGATCATCATTCATGAGGGTGACGAGAATCAATTCACACCATATGATACAATAGAGACAACTATAAACAAAGATTTTGTTCTTGCTTAACTCATTGCACTTTGACATTTGCAATTAAATTCACTTTCTCCATTTTTCATAAGACTATGTTGCCTTTCCCATCATATGATTTCTTTGCCAACTCCCTCTACTCTCTAGCCACATTCTCAAAGGGTGACCTTCCCTTATTTCATCTACTATTGTATTTGCAACTATTTTAGAGCTAGATGATAGAATGCTCTTTTTTTTTGTGCATCCTATCATTTTTGATGGATTTTGCCAAGCGAAAGGTATTGAGAAATTATTGCTAAGTATAGTGGACAAAGCTAAAAAGACAAAGCTAGAAGAAGTTAATCAAGTGATAGAAAACTCATTTTTGCAATTGAGAAGCTTCACGAAAGTCAATAAGCACTTGAGAAAGTAGACAAAACATATTTGGGGGTTTCTATTTTTTATTTTTGAAATCCTCTTTTGATTATTTGGTAATTTTTGCTTGTGAAGTATTTCCATTTAGATGGCATAATTGTTTAGTAAATTTCTATTGCTTTATCAATTAAGCATATCCAATTCTACATCCAATTTGAGTAATGTTTTTGCTATTATGATATGTGGTCATTATAGATTGAAAAGTTTAATGAGGAAGTAGTGATGAAGTGTTGGAGCTGGAGAAAAAGTATAACGAGGTACGACAACCTATATATGAGAAGCACAATGACATTATTTAAACAATTCCTAATTTTTGGCTCACTATTATATGCTATCTTTCATATTTTTAGGGGAATTCATTTTTCTCTTCCAAATGAGAAATTAAAGTCTTGGGTTTCATAGGTACTTTTTTTAGTGACGACCCTTGTCAGGTTGTGCACCATGATCTTATTAACCTAGGTGTTTATATTTACTCAAGGAAGTTAGGTTTTTCCATACACCTGGAATGCACCACCAAGTTTACATCACTATCTATCCTAGAAGTGTAGTCTCTAGGTTTAACTCAATGCAAATGGGGGCTTATTTCGATGTCATCATCATAGATCATATATTTGGTGCTTTCTCGTGACTTATTCTGTACCTCTTTGTCTTTTACCCACCGCCCAACTTCCACTCCCATTGGATTGCATATAGAGGAAGCTTAGAAGCACGAGAGCTCATGCATATTTTGGAAGATGCAGAGGAAGAGTGGACTGTTGTAGAGGAGGATATAGGGTGATTAATAAATTTATTTGGGACTCTATATCTTGGAGCTTCCTTCTTGTGTTTTCTATAATCTTACAATGAACCAGATTTATGGCTTCTTATTAGTGATTTTATCCATTATTGCAGACCTACATGCACTTGTTCCTCGAATATCTAATATATGGTTCTATATTGCTCTTCAACTACATGTATGCTTTACAATGCTCACTTGTTTTTCATTTCATTGATTTGTAACTGATTATCAAACAATTTCAAGACATGACATACATGTCTCAATTTATGTGGCAAATAGGCAGTAGAAAACTTGCAATTGGGTGACGTGGTAAGCCCCTCTGTTTTTTAGAAACATCTTATACTAATTGTAGTTGCTCAAAGATTGTTTATGACCTGCACAAACCATGGTAAGCAACAATCCATGTATGTTCCACCATTACCCTCCTCGGCTCACAATTTCAACATTCTCATTCATTGGCAAGGTTACATGTTCCATTCTGGTCGGGGTCTTTCATAATGCTCTCGCCCATTAAGCAATTTCAATGTGGACATCCACCTCCTCCCTTGCTCAATTCTATGTTCCCCTTGTCATTAGCTGCTCACTTTCACTTCACTTCATTTTAGAAGCAACCCTCCTTAAAGGTTGTTTGCATCTTTTCTTTGACTATGTCCTTTCATGTCATAAAATCTCACAATATTCTCATTATAAATATTTGATTTCTTCTAGTTTCATATAATAAAATAGGCACAATAATTCAATGGTAAATATATGGTTTCATTGCAACTAAAAAAGTTGAGTGTTAGTGTGATAGGGAAAACTTTCATGCAAAGATAAACCAAAGATGAACATAAAACAAATACAAATCACCTCCTTTGCATAAATGAATTGCCTACACCGATCGAGTGAATTGAAGTTGCACCCAAACTCATTTTATTGCTCCTTGATTTTCACTTATGTGAATTGCTCTATAATTGTAATGTGAATTTGATCTCCCAAGGAATGCAAATGACAGCATAAGTTTACTTAAACAAGAGATGTTGAGAAATGGAGAATGAAGCTCATTTTATAGACATGTGAGATAACAAATCTACGGTTGAGGATGATCAAAAAGATCAATGGTTGAAGATGGTTGAGAGAATGTGTGCGAATGAGAGAAGGACAAGTGTCCAAGCCCTCTCATGCATCAAGGGAGTTAAAAGATCTGATTAAGGAGTTGACTGAATTGATTGAGTAGTTAAGTGAATTAATTGCTTTGTTGACTAAGATGATAGCTTAGTGAACTCAAATTGATTGGGTAGTGAACTGAATTGACTAACATGTTAAGTGATTTGATTGATTTAGATAACTAATCAAAAAATATGATAGGGAAAACTTGCATGCAAAGATAAACCAAAGATGAACATAAAACAAATACAAATCAGCGCTTTTGCACAAACAAATTGCCTACACCAATCGAGCGAATTGAAGTTGCACCCAAACTCAATCGATTGCTCCTTGCTTTTCACTTATGTGGAGTGCTCTATAATTGTAACGTGAATTTGATCTCCCAAGGAATGAGATGACAGCATAAGTTTACTTAAATGAGAGATGCTGAGAAATGGAGAATGAAACTCATTTTATAGACATGTGAGATAACAGATCTATAGTTGAGGATGATCAGAAAGATCAACAGTTGAGGATGGTTGAGAGAATGTGCGAGAATGAGAGAAGGACAAGTGTCCAAGCCTTCTCATGCATCAAGGGAGTTAACAGATTTGATTAAGGAGTTGACTGAATTGATTGAGTAGTTAAGTGAATTGATTGATCAGTGAACTAAATTGATTGCTTTGTTGACTGAGCTGATTGCTTAGTGAACTCAAATTTATTGGGTAGTGAATTGAATTGACTAACCTATTAACTGATTTGAATGATTTAATTAACTAATTTGATTGATTGGTTATCTAAATTGATTGAGAGTGAACTATGGATGAGAGGGAATAATAGGAAATTAAATAAATTAATTATTTAACTTCATGAGCACATGTGGCAAATGAATTAAATATTAAATTTAATTCATTTTGGAGGAAAAAGACTAATTAAATAAATAATTTGGATTTATTTATTTAAATTGGAGGGAAATTGATTTAATTAAATAATCAAAATTATTTAATCAAATATGGAGGAATAAATTGATTTAATTAAATAATTGGGGTTATTTAATTAATATAGAGGAATAAAAATGATTTAATTTTATTAGGGTTATTTAATCAACATGGAGGATAAAATTGATTTAATTAAATAATTGGGGTTATTTAATTAAATAAGGAGGATAAATTAATGATGATCGATAGATGAACTTAATCAAATAATTAAGAATTATTTAATTAAAGTGAAGTATGGTAGATGAAAGACTGATCTGAGAATAGGTCAATTTTAGGTGTCTACATTTTGCCCCTCTTTGAGATGGTGTTGCGAAGTAACATCATTTCAAAGAAGTTTAAAACATAGTACTATATTGGATAGAAGAAGATATTGGTTTGGAAGAACAATATGAATGGATTAGAAATGATGATTCCCCAGTCGGGTAGAAGAAGTACCTAGTAGATTAATTAATAGGTTGAATGATGCCCCCTCGAGAGGATAGATGAATTGGAAGAATACGGGTGTGCTCTCAAAATGAATGGATAGGAAGAAAATAAGGAGATAGAAGATGGAGAACAACATAGAGAAAAATGGAGAAGATAAAAGGATAGATGATGGACAAATGATAATCAAATGATGAGGATAGAATAAATAATTGAATGGGAGAAGTTACGCTAATATGTATAATAGAGAAACCCTTTATTTGATATAGCATACGGATATTATGCACCAAAGTATAAGAACCAGGGTGACCATGTATCCAATGCATAAGATAGTTGACTCTGCAAACAAACGGTTTGAGTTTATTACTACTAGGTATAAAAGAACATTGTCGGATAAGTGAATGGAAAATAGTCTTAGCCTAGAATAGTCTTAATACAAAGAAGGTCTTTGCAGAGCCTCAGATGTAAAAGATATTGATATGCAAGATGCTAATCCCATCACACACAAGATAGATATTAGACCTAATAGGATAATGAACTCATCCCTCAAACACATCATACGAAAGCAATGACTATGCCCCAATCCATACTGTCATCGCCACATACCAAGATTATAGATAAATCAAGATAGCTTTGACTAAGTAGTTAGATGGAAGCAAAAGATAAATCAAAAGCAAAAATGACCAACTGATAAAACAGATAGACAACCAACATGTTTTCTTGCCAAAGAGGGTATTCCAAAAAGATTTGAGACCTTATCATAGGAAAGATGTATCCATTAAAGGCTTTGGATCCAAGATGTATGGATATACCTAGATATAGGCAAATGGTATGCGGTGACGTATTGCTATTTTAGGAGTAGTCTTTTTATTCATATTTGATAAAACTTGTATGTTCCTCTTTTTATTCATATTTGATAAAACTTGTATGTTCCAAAAAGATGCATAGTTCATTTTTGCTTGAGTTAGTCATGTCTAGGTGGTGGATGGATAGGATGAATTGTGGTAAATGGATGAAGTGATGAAGATGAATTTATTATGGGTTGAGATGGATGATGGGGTGAATTGTATGTGCCTAAGTACTGGATACTTTCTTCGTATTCCAGACTACCTACATAACTTGTATCCACGGGATCAAGGCACATTATGATGATGATGATATGTAGTTTTGGGTGGTGTGATGAAAGTGAAGATGGATAATGAGTGTGTTGATGGATATTGTCAATAAATGATGATGGTTTTTGGATGATGAGGGAAAGTGTGAAAGTGGCCCTTAATGTAAACGATGATCCATTCCTAGCCTTAGGTTAAGGAAACTTGTCCCATTCCAGTAAAGGGTTTTATTATGGATAAAGATGACTGACCATGGATGGAACTGACTATGAGTGAAACTGACTATGGATGAAGCTGACTATAATGCTTGACATTAACCAAATCCTAAGCCATGATAGATGGACAAATGGGAATGTGAAGGTCAACAAGTTTTATTATGGATGGGTGAGTTTTATTACGAAAATGAGATGGATGGATGGGAAGATCGGATAGATGGTAGTGTTGACTCTTACACATAGTGCCCGTTTGCTAGGTTTTCACTATGGTACTTATCCAAGGCACTTGTTTACTAGGTTTTCACCAGAGGATGAACATTTGTTTGTTATTTTCTATTTTTCTATTTTTTTGCTTTTTTTGTTATTTTCTTCTAGGATGTTCTCCAAGATCAGGCATAGAATTTCTTGAGATGAACAATGTTGATTGGTTCATCGAGAAGAATTCCTTCAGGTGTTGCTAGGGAGTATGCCCCTAATCCATATGCTACTATGATGACAAAAGGGTCCAACCAATTAGGTTCAAATTTACCTTTCTTTTCTCTGTCTTGCAAGTTTCTCTAATTTTCCTTTCACCTACTTCGAACTGCCTTTCTTTTATTTTCTTGTTGTAGCTACGGCGTAGTCAGTTTTGGTAGACCTAAAGATGATTTACTGTTGCAAGGCATCTTTCATCTAGAAGTTCTAATTCATGTAGCTTAGATACTCTATACTCTTCTTTGTCTATTAGATGCTACAAGGAGACATGGAGAGATGGGATCTCGACCTCTATAGGCAAAATAGCTTCAATTCCATATACCAAAGCATAGGGTGTGGCTCCAGTTGGGGTTTGGATGCTTGTTCGATAGGCCTAGAAGGCAAGATTAAGCTGGAGATGCCAATTACAACTGGCTTCATTGACTGTCTTTTTGAGTATTTTGAGGATTATTTTGTTTGAAGCCTTAGCTTGGTCATTGCTTTGGGGATAGTACGACATAGAAAATGGATGTTGGATATGATATTGTGTGCATTAGGCACAAACATCTTAGTTTTTGAATGGTCTACCATTGTCGGTTACTATAGCCATGGGGATACCATACCGACAAATGATATAGTTCAGGATAAACTTAGCAATTTGCTTGTCGGTTATGTAGGTCATGGGAATAGTTTCCACCCACTTTGTAAAATAATCAGTGGCGATAATTATAAACTTATGGCCATTTGAAGAAGAGGGTTGTATCTTGCCTACAAGGTTGAGACCCCATTGTGAAAATGGCCACGGAGTGGTCATTGGTTGCAGTTGATGAGCAGGTGCATGAATCAAATATCCATGTTGTTGACATAGAAGACATTTTTTGGTGAACTGGTTGGCATATTGTTCCATTGTGGGCCAAAAATATCTTGTTCTGAGCAACTTCTTTGCTAGGTTGGGACTAGTGGAATGTACTCCACAGATACCCTCATGTATATCTCTTAAAGCAGTTTTGGCTTCGTCTAAGTTTAAACATCTGAGGAGGATACCATTGAGACTCTGTCGGTATAGTGTATCTCCTAAGATGGTGAAACGAGAGGCTCGAAAGATGAAGGTCTTCTTTTGGGTTGATGTTCAATTAGATGGGAGAGTGTTGTTATGAAGGTAGTTGTTTATATCTTGATACCACGTCGAGTTAGGACCAACAAGCTCGTAGATGATTTCGGTTTGCAGAATATCAACAGATGGTATTAGAAGTTGTTCTACCAAGAACTCACAATTCTGTATGTTGGTCGGCATGTCTAGAAGAGACCCAATAGTTGCCATTGCATCAGCAACCTTATTGTTAACTCTTGGGATCTGATCAAAGGAAAGAGTGCAAAAATGTTGTTTATAGTTGTCAACCATTTTCTTGTAGGGCATCAACTTGTCATCCTTTGTTTCATAGCCGTCTGTGACTTGGCGAATAATAAGTTGAGAATCTCCGTAGACTTGAAGCTGTTTGATGTTCCACTGGATAGCCATTCAGAGACCTGTTAACAATGCTTCATACTCAGTTATGTTGTTCGTACATGGGAAAGCAAGCTGATATGATTGAGGGATATAATCACCTTGTGGGGTGATGAAGAGAATCCCTGTGCCAGAACCATGTTGAGTGTATGATATGTCAAAGTATAGTTTCCACTTGATTGGTCTAGAAAGGTTAAAAATACCTTCATCTAGAAACTCTAATATCATGGGGTGTGTATCTGTTAATGGTGCCTCAGCTAGCTGGTCTATGATTACTTGCCCTTTTATAGCTTTTCGGTCCACATATTCGATGTCAAACTCAGTTAGGATCATTACCCATTTTGAGAGGCGCCCTATAAGAGTTGCTTTGGGAAGCAAGTATTTCAAAGGATTGACCTTGGATATAAGCTTTGTGTGCTTTTTTAACATATAGTGCCGCAACTTTTGGGAAGCGAACACTACTGCTAAATAGGCTCTTTCCATAGGGGTATAGTTGAGCTCATATCCTACTAGAGTGCGACTGGTGTAGTAAATTGCTTATTCTTTGCCCGAGTCATTATTTTGTGCAAGAAGTGCCCCCAAGGCTGCTGATGTAGTGGAGATGTAAAGCAATAGAGGTTTCCCTACTACTGGAGGCATCAATACTGGTGGTGAAGTAAGATAAGCTTTTAGCTATTCAAAAGCATCTTGGCACTTACTATCCCATTTGAAAGTGACATCCTTACGGAGTAAGTGCGAGAAGGGTTGACATTTATTCGCCAATTGTGAGATGAACCATCGGATGGACTGTAACTTTCCTTGAAGACTTTGTAGTTGTTTAAGGTTACTCAGAGGAGGCATTTCAAGAATAGCTTTGACCTTTGCAATGTCGACCTCAATGCCTCGACAAGATACAATATAGCCCAATAGCTTGCCAGATGTAACACCGAAGACACACTTCTTTGGATTTAGTCTTAGTTGATATTGTTCTAGCCAATCAAATATTTGCTCCCACTTTCAAGTGATTTTCCCTTGTAGATTTACCTAGGAGGTCATCGACATAATCTTCCATAATGGTATGGAATAAATTGTGAAAGATTAACGTCATCGCTCTTTGGTAAGTAGTGCCAGCATTTTTGAGGCCAAAAGGCATGACCCACCAACAATAGTTACCCCAAGGACATGTGAAAGCTATTTTATCTTGGTCCTTAGGTGCAATCATGATTTGGTTGTAGCTAGAAAAACTATCCATGAGGGAAAGCATTTCATGACATGTCATTAAGTCCACGATGATGTCAATGCTGGGCAATGGAAAATCATTCTTGGGACAAGCTTTATTCAAGTCTTTGAAGCCTTCACAAATGTAAATGCCCCCATTCAGCTTGGAAATAGGTACTAGATTCAAAACCCACTCTGTATAATCCATGGGACGGATGAACTTGGCATCAAGTAGCTTCTCAAGCTCAACTTTGACCAATAAAGCAATCTGTGGGTGCATCTTGCACAATTTCTTCTTGACTTGTTTAGCTCCTAGTGTAACTGATAGATGGTGGACTACTAATGTAGGATCCAATCCTGGCATGTCAGCATAAGTCCATGAAAATTTAATTACCCTTTTCTGAAAGAACTTTGTGAAGTCCTTATTTTCCTACTGAGACAAAGAAGTTGCTAAGAAGGTAATCTTTGGATTTTAGACCGTGCCAAGATTCATTTCCTGAGAATTCTCAACCAATAAAGAAGATTTCTCCTGATATTTCGATGGTGGAGGAAGGTCAAATATTTCATCCTTAGGTGCCTCAAAGAGGTTTTCCTTGTTGGATGCGTCCTTTCTTTTTACTATTTTGAGATCAGAAGGTGCCACATTATGGTTTTCACCTAAGGATCGATTTATTTTATTCATATTTTTGTGACTGAAATATTTGATATTCGCATTGAAATATGCGACAGGAGAGATCCATGAGAAACCCTGCTTTATGGTCATTATGGGGTATACCATCTCAGAGTCCTAGAAATTCTACAAGTGCTTCATTGTTTTGAAAAGTGTCTAGGACAGGAGGCCCTTGTTGGTCCCAATCAATTAGGTCTGGATATACAAGGGAAACGGTTTGTGTTTTGGTCGTAGAGGTAAGGGAAACAGATGAAATCATGAAGATAGAGGATTCCTAAAATAAATCAGTGAGGTGAAGGTGGAAATCATCAATGGTATCCTCCATAAAAGTCTCGTTTGTGGGCCAAGATTTTGCCACTACATCGAGTATAAACTGTATATCAGGGGAGTTAGGTACCTCCTTTCCAAATCCCAAACCATGTTTATTATACTTGCAGGTGACAGATATGGGTTCTATAGTTCCTTGCTCATGGAGACCAAGTCCTCCTTGTCCTTTATAACCCATATTCTTTACAATTTGATAACCATTGTTGTACTTGTCCACAGGTAGGATAATTAGTTCCTTCTCATCTTGGAAAAGCCAAGAGGATATGTCCTCAATGTGCTCATCTTCTAGGCTGCATTCATGGATGAATATAGTTGGGGGTATAGGTTTGATGGCCTTCTTCTTGCTTGCTTTCGCCACAAGAGGTTTTCCATAAGACTTCAGTGACAAGGGCAAGTTCCCTACACAACAAGAGTTCTGCAAGTCATACTCTCTGAACCCTACGTTCTTGTATTGAACCTTGACCTCAGGTATGTATTTATTAGGAGATTTGGTAGATAATGTGGATGGATCAACATATGTGGATGAAGGATGAGTGGCTTCATTTTTGGGTACTTGGTTTGAATTCAGGTATTTGCCTTGCATGGTGTGGCAGAATTCGAAAGGATTCAGATATCCGAGAATGGTAATTTCTGTACCATGGTAGGGGAATTTCAAACATTGGTGATAGGTTGAGGGTATGGTCTGCATGGTATGAATCCATCAGTGACCAAGGATGATGTTGTAGGGGAGGTCGAGGTCCAGTACCTAACACCGAGTTTCCACTAAGGCCAACCCCACTTTGATAGGTAAATGAATGACTCCCTCAGATTCCCTTTCAGCGTCATCATAAGCCTTGATTGTCATTATTTTGGATGAATCAATAGCATCAGCAGAATATCCCAATTGTTTTAATATCTTTAAAGAACATATATTGAGACTAGCACCACCATCTATAAGGAGTCTCTTAACTTTGCGCTGGTGGATGTACACTTCAATGTGTAAGGCTTCATTATGACATGAATTTTGGAAAGGGATATCTTGCTTTGTGAAGACCAAGTGATGTGGAGAGGTGATATGTCCTATCATGGCTTTGAATAAGACAATGTCAATGTTATTGGGTACAGTTGACTCCTTGAGGGCCTTTTCAAGGATATCCCTATGTTCAGGTGAAGTGCGGAGGAGATCGAGAATGGAGATGAGGGATGGAGTTTTACCCAAGTGATCAAGTAGATTATACTTTGAAGCAGGTTGACTGTTTGAGGCTGCCCCACAAAGGGTAACATGACCTTGACGAGTGGTTACAACACGTCAGGAGCTTTCCCTTTGATGGTAAGAGTGGATACCGTACTTTTGCTAAAATGACAAGCAACCGAATCATATACTCTTGACAAGTTATTTACACCTTTACCTTTGTTGTTGGCATTGTTTCCTTTTCCGTGAGGAGGGAATGGATCATCATAAATACCAAGGTCTTTATTTGTTTTTGGTGGAGGAGCACTATCAATGACAACTTCTCCGCGATCAATGAGATTTTGGATGAGGGTTTTTAGTTTCATACATCCCAACGTTATATGCCCTTTCGTGTGATGGAATTCACAGTAATCGTTGTCCTTGTACCACGCGGGTTTAAAAGCTGGTTCTTCGTATTGTCTAGCTTCTGGTAATGTGATTAAACTATTTTGTATCAATTTCTTGAGGACATTTTCGATGGGTTCCCCTAAGGGAGTGAATTTGCGTTTAGTTGCAAAGTCTAGTTTGGGATTGTCCCTGAAAGGGGTGGAATTGTCCGTTTGTGGTGTTTGGAGGTTAAGAGGTGTTTAGACCGTTTGGACATGTTTGGAATACACAACACCATCTCCGACAACATTTTTGTTTTTAGCCCAAAAGCGGGGGTTGTCATTTGATGCAGGAGTGTTGTCTTTTGCCTATATGAAGATTTTCACCAGTCCTTTAGCGATAAGGGCCTTTTCTATGTTGGCTCCTTTTGAAATGACTTCCTCAAAGGAGCTAGCATAGTGCATTTGTAGCTAAAAGCCAAGTTCTTGGTTCAAGTTTTGGACAAATATGTTGACAGTTTGTTTTTTAGGTATTTGCCAAGGGCATCTACTGGCCATGTTCCTCCACCGTTGCAAGAATGAGGTGAATGTTTCTCCATTTCTTTCTTTGTTATTACATAAGTCTATCATGGAGACCTCTTGTTCAATGTTAAATGAGAAATGGTTAACAAACATCTCGGCAAGATCACTAAAGGATTTAATACCCGGAGGTAATCATGAAAACTAATCCATGGCTTGCCCTCCAAGGCTACAGGGGAAGAGGTGTAAGAGATATGTATCGTCATGGGCCACCTCTAAACAAGCCATATGGAATTCTCTCAAATGCTCTTGTGGGTCACTTTTTCCTCTATACTTATTAAATTTTGGTATTTTGAAGTGTGGAGGAAAAGGGAGCATTGGGATAGTTCGATCAAACAGATAAGGGCAAAATTCCTCAAATGAGAAAGGCTTTTTGATACTTCTGAGTGTAAGATCATAAATCTATTTTTCCATTGTTTAGATTTTGAGTTCCATCCCGGATAGTGGCGGTGGTGGTGGTGTATAATATTGTTGTATGGTGGAAGAAGGTGGTTGTTGATAGTTGGATGGTGGTTATTGATAATTAGATGGTGGTTGTTGGTAGTTTTGGTTTGGAGGTTGGTGATAGTTGGATGGGGGTTGCTGATAATTGGATGGTGGTTGTTGGTAGTTGGATGGTGGCTGGTGATAGTTAGATGGTGGTTGTTGGTAGTTTTGGTTTGGAGGTTGTAGATAATTAGATGGTGGTTGTTGGTACTTAGATGGTGGTTGTTGATAGTTTTGGTTTGGAGGTTGTAGATAATTAGATGGTGGTTGTTGATAGGTTTGGAATGGATTATGGGTATGTTGGCTGTGAAAGAGTGAGCGTGAGATACTTGTGGAGGATTTGCACAAGCGTTGTTGGGAATATATGAAGATGTTTGTTGTGGTTTAGTGGAGGTATTGTGTGGGATAGAAGAAGATGATGGTTGTGATGGACAAGTAGAGGGATTGTGTGGGATAGAAGAAGATGATGGTTGTGATGGATAAGTAGAGGGATTGTTTGTGATGTTCGAGGAAGGTGGTTTTTGTGATTTAATAATGGGATTGCTTGGACTAGAAGAAGGCAATTTTAGTGATTTAGTAGAGGGGTTGGTTGGACTTGAAGAAGACAGTTGATTTGAAGTATGAGATTGGTGTTGGACACCTATGTATGATGGTTGTAAGAGTGGTTCAATTGGTATTTTGTGGAACATGTTTGTGAATGGAAGATTGTCAGTTGGAAAAGAAGGTGGTAATGTGGATGTTGTGGGTAATGAAGATGGATGACCTCCACTCCTGACGATCATGGAGGTGTTAAATATATCCCTCTCCCAGATTTGAGAAGTATCAAAATCGTAAGGCAATTTAGCTCATTTTTTAGCAAGTAGATGGAAGTAATGATCGCGGTTTGATTCCAAAATTTTGTTAAGTTTCTCCAAGATCTCAGAATTTTGTAGGTCATCATTTGATTCGGGGGATTCTTCATGTGTTTGTTGAGTGAGATTTTGGGATAAAGAAGCATCTGCTGTATACCCTGTAGGAACAAAGACGCTAGAGTCCATGCCCATGGTAAACTTTGATGCATCTATGGCTACTTTGGAGGTAGACACCTCAGGATTGCCTTGCATTGGATGTGGAGTATTTTCTATGGTTTGGTTTTGTTTTAATCGAGTGCTAGGCATGTGATTTGGGTGAATGATTGGCGTGGTTAAAAGTTATAAAATCGAGATCAACAGATTTTGGCTTGTTGATTATCTACCTCAAAATAGACTAATGACTTTGAAGGGAGACAAGATAAGGCTATAGTGAATTTGACTATTCTTAAAAGGAGAATCCTTTTTGAAGGTAGTTTTTTTCACTAGTTGGTTTGATACTAATTGGTCTAGAAGATAAATTAGGAGATTGTATGATCTAGATCTTGGGATTTTCTAACCAAGTGAATGGGATGATTTGATGTGTTGGGATGGTTATGGAAATGATTGTGGATGAAGACGGGGTGATGTTATTTGTTGGACTTTTGAATTTTTTTGATTTTTGACAAAAGGAAGACTATGTTTTTGGGATTTTTTGATTTTTTGACAAGGAAAAGGAAAGTTCTAGTCACTATGTTTTTGGGATTTTTTGATTTTGACAAGGAAAATGCAAGAAAGGGAAAGTTCTAATCACTATGTTTTTTGGGATTTTTTGATTTTGACAAGGAAAATGCAAGAAAGGGAAAGTTCTAATCACTATGTTTTTGGGGATTTTTTGATTTTGACAATGCAAATGCGAAAAAAAGGGAAAGTTCTAATCACTATGTTTTTTGGATTTTTGATTTTTTGACAAGGAAAAGGAAAGTTCTAATCACTATGTTTATTTTTTGGATTTTCCAAGTTGGTTTGCTCTTGGACAAGAAAAACACAATAGGCAAAAGACACAAATAATTGTTTCAACAAAGGTGTGTATGCTCGAGGCTCCTAAAAGCCCAAGTTTTCACAGGTATAAACATAATTGTATACACAACAAGCACTTTTTATCCCTATGGCACATGGATTCATTGCAGTACATCAGCTCACAACTTAGATCTTTATCGACTCAAATGTCATCACACAGATAAGCATGTGTAAGCATTATCTTGTCTTTGTGAGAGAGGATAGATAGGGGCCTCCTGCACTGGAAGGATGACGCTTTCACGCTTTCCCCGGAAAGCTACAAGTACTTATGCTAAGCTGAGGATTTCTATCTCATCTCAAGGGAGGCAATGGTGAGTAATCTTGAGGGCTTGTAATGATTCCCCTTTCACTGATAATTACTGCAATGTTCGGAGGTGAGTCAGGTGGACACTAACTACAAGGTTGCTAGTAACTTCAGGGGACCAACGCCTTGCGAGCATCTGACAAGCTACTAAAAGCTTTAACCAAGTCTACTAAGAGTCTCATATACCTCACACAATGCAAAAATCATTTTCACAAAGTGTTGGTACACCTCTTTTCGATTTGGCACCGTAAGGCAAGGCTAATGCTTGTTAAGTCTTGGCTTTCACCGCAACCAATTTATATAGTGGTCTGAAGGAAAGATCCGCTTAGGGTCGTCCCTTTTAAATGAAGCGCAATCCAAAAGTAGACACTTTTAAAGGTTGATAGCATACATGGAAAGCGATAAAATGAATAACTTAAATGTTTTTGATTTCTATGATCACGTTACCATGTGAAGGAAGAGCATACACATTCAAGAAATTCTAAACACGGAAAAGACACGTAAATTCCCTTAAGCAAAATGGAAATGTGAGTTTTGAGATTTAGTGATAATCAATATTACACATACATGTCAATTCCCTTAAGCAAAATGAAGTGTGAATCCTAAGAATGAGTGATAATCCAGATTACACATACATGTCAATTCCCTTATGCAAAAAATGAAGTGTGAATCCTAAGATGTTGTGAGAATCTAGATTACACATACGTGTCAATTCCCTTAATCAAAATTAAAGTGTAATTCCTAGACTTAGTGATAATCAAGATTTGTCTTTGGCATATGTCCTGCATCAAACCACATTAGTAGTCTCAAGAAAAAGTTTTGGTCTTCGTCAAATGATAAAAAGGCAACTCCTGATGTCTACCTGTATTCCACCAAAACAAAAAAGAATCAAGAAACGTTCAAACCCAGTTATGAGGTAAAAAATGAGTAATCTAGAAAATTGCTGAAAAATATGATTATTGACAGCAAAATAGATAGCATGACCTAATTCTACATGAAATTCTATGCAATTTCAAAAAAATTCACAAAATTTTGATAAGAAATGCACAAGTTATAGCGATTTGAAGATTCCAAACAAAGGTTGACTTTGACTGATTATACTTGATGAAGTTGACCAGATGGGCTGAAGATACCTGTACCGCTACGAACTTGAGTGAACCAACTTTCCAACGCAACCAGTTTCATGAAAATCTGATATACCTATGCAAAAAGTTATGTGAAAAAGAAAAAAAGAGCCTATTTTGGCATGTGAAAGCAATCTAGGCAAGCTTGAAGGTCACTTTAATAGTTAATGGTTAAGGCAAAATGTGGTCACATGGGCAGTTTGCTGCTAGTGGTCAAGTTTGTAGTTAAGGGTTTAAATAGGCCCCTAGTCCTCCATGTGACCAGGGGCTGAATGCCTTTAAAAAAAGAAAAAATAAATAAAAATTAAACCTAACAAACTAAAGCTAACCTTTATGGTTTTTTTTTTGTTTATTTATTTGTGTTTTTTATTTTTGTATTTTTGTATGGAAAGTTAATTTTATTATGGTTAATTTTATTTTATGTTTGCAGGTTAGGGTCGATGTCTGTGTGCAGGGGGCACGGGTGGTTGAGAGGTGGAGGGTAGGTAGAGGGACAAGAGGACGTAGGGTGGAGGGACGCAGGTGGGAGGTGAGCGGAGGAAGGGTGGCGGAGGGTTGCTATGTGTAGGTGGAGGGTGGCTGTGTGTAGGCGAGTGTTGGGTGGCAGGCGGGTGGGTGACACACAGAGGCGGCGAGGGAGAGGTGAGGATCGTGCAGAGAGGGGAGCGGGGGGATGTGGGTGGAGGGGGGGGGTAGCGGCGTAGGGGGAGGGACAGGAGGTGGGCAGGGGGGTAGCAGCGTAGGGGGAGGGATGGGGGGTGGGCAGGGTAGTGGTGTAGGGGCTAGGGAGATCTGTAGGCCGGTTTGTTTTAATTTTTTTTTCTATGTGTGTTTTTTTTGTTGTATTTGGTTTGTATTTTTTGTTTTATTTATTTTTAATTGAAAATTCTTAATAAAAAATAAAATAAAATAAACTATAAAAATAAATATTTTTTTTGCTATGTTTTTTTTTTAATTTTTTTTGAAGGCTAATTTGTGTAAATTAGGTCAAAAAATAAAAAAAAATTCAAAATTTTGTAGTAACTAAAGGTAGGGGCATTATATGTCGATTTTTACCTGCGAGGCCTCTGGGAGTCAATGCTGAGGTCGATTTTTGCGTAGGAGGCCGTTTGTGAAAGTTGATTCCTGATTTTTGTCTAAAAACACCTGAAGCTACAACAAAAAATCTCTAACAAACGCTCATAAACAAAAGGGGTTAGAGTACCAGGCGTGCCAAAATGTGATAGGGAAAACTTGCATGCAAAGATAAACCAAAGATGAACATAAAACAAATACAAATCACATCCTTTGCACAAACGAATTGCCTACACTGATTGAGCGAATTGAAGTTGCACCCAAACTCAATTTATTGCTCCTTGCTTTTCACTTGTGTGGATTGCTCTATAATTGTAACGTGAATTTGATCTCCCAAGGAATAAAAATGATAGCATAAGTTTACTTAAACGAGAGATGTTGAGAAATGGAGAATGAAGCTCATTTTATAGACATGTGAGATAACAGATCTACGGTTGAGGATGATCAGAAAGATTAATGGTTGAGGATGGTTGAGAGAATGTGCATGAATGAGAGAAGGACAAGTGTCCAAGCCCTCTCATGCATCAAGGGAATTAACAGATTTGATTAAGGAGTTGATTGAATTGATTGAGTAGTTAAGTGAATTGATTGATAAGTAAACTGAATTGATTGCTTTGTTGACTGAGCTGATTGCTTAGTGAACTCAAATTGATTGGGTAGTGAACTGAATTGACTAACCTATTAATTGATTTAGTTAACTAATTTGATTGATTAGTTATCTAAATTGATTGAGAGTGAACTATGGATGAGAGGGAATAACATGAAATTAAATAAATAAATTATTTAACTTCATGAGCACATGTGACAAACGAATTAAATATTAAATTTAATTCATTTTGGAGGAAAAAGACTAATTAAATAAATAATTTGGATTTATTTATTTAAATTGGAGGGAAATTGATTTAATTAAATAATTAGAATTATTTAATCAAATATTGAGGAATAAATTGATTTAATTAAATAATTGGGGTTATTTAATCAAATAAGGAGGATAAATTGAATTAATCAAATAATTGGGGTTATTTAATTAATATAGAGGAATAAAAATGATTTAATTAAATAATTAGGGTTATTTAATCAACATGGAGGGTAAAATTGATTTAATTAAATAATTGGGGTTATTTAATTAAATAAGGAGGATAAATTAATGATGATCAATAGATGAACTTAATCAAATAATTAAGAATTATTTAATTAAAGTGAAGTAGGGTAGACGAAAGACTGATCTGGGAACAAGTCAATTTTAGGTGTCTACAATTAGAATCTATTATGTTCAAAGACACCATTTTTAACATGTGAATAGAGCTCAAGCTCATCTTTGTTTATTTCACAGGGCAATTACTACTAGGTTGTCACATTTGGTGGACGTCAAATGTATCAAAATGTTACACGTTATATTAATTTGTTTCAATTTTAGAATCAATTGAAGGACATGTTTCATGGATGTTATTAAAATCTCCAATACCAAATATCCATGCATTCCTTTGAATTTCCAATATTAATTCCATACTTAGCTTTAGTATTGTTTGAGAACATTGAATGAAATTGTTTTAGTGTTTGTGTTAAACTTATTTCTTCCTATAATTCCTTTGTTCTATTGTGGAGAACTTGTGTCTCTTATTGTGGAATACAAATTGAGATGAGTCAATTTATGTCCTCAAATTCAATTAGATACTATGCAACACTTGATAAACCCCTGCATTCACAATCAAAAGCTTTGCTCTATAGAGCTATTCCACCAAGGAAACAACCACCTTTGTGAATGAAGTCGCTCCCCTCCTCCCAAAAAAAGATCCAACCTTTGGCCATAAAGGTAGAAAACGATCAATAGTTAATGATTTAATTGTTAAAGATAGATGACATTTATGCTCCACTCTTTATCTCAAATTGGCAAATCAATAAACAATTTTTAAGATCTCTTATAAAATACTAAGCTTCTTTATGATGCAATGCTACTTTCAACTTTATAAAATATTCTATATATATTACAATCTTTTAATCATCACACCTCTTGGAGTGTGAAGCATACAACGACATCCGATACAGTTATGGTGACGTGTTGATAGTCACCAAACTTGGCACCTTGTTTGAAGAGGCAAGGTTGTGTAGTACAGTGAACCTCGTGATCAAACTTCACAACAGAAGGGAGAATCTCAAGAAGCAGGTTCAGGTGACTTAGGGGGCGTTTTGTGTTTGCTATTCCGCCTATGATGGGACTGTGTGCGACTGCTGGGTCCCACAGGGTGCTGCGACCTGGGGGACATTATTAAAATTCTTCGTTCATTCAATCTTTCTTTGTGGTGCAAGTGCTATTTTTTATGGATATCTAGGGAAAACTTGCCCACATTTGAAAATTTGTGGGGGGATTTTGCGCGCATTATTCTATAAGAGGTTTCGTGTTGGCTTCCACCGGGTTCGCCTCAGCCAAAAAATGAAAGACGGTGCTTCTGCAGAGCCACAGACAAAGGCAAAGAGACGCAGAGAACAAAACTTGCAGGTTGCTCCGTCTTTCTCTAAAAGACATAAAACATCCAAGAAAAGTGTTGAAAAATCTGCAATTGATTCAGAAGAGCTAGTGGCGCAAATACACCCTAATGAGATCACTAATGCAAAGCAAATTGCAAGCGAAGGCGAGGTCAGTAGATCGAAATGCAATGACAGGCTGCAGAAAGGGACGGATTCTGCCATGAAATGGAAAGACGAAGAAGAGGTATGCGTCGCCATGGCTATGTTGGAGTGTTGTCCGCCGGGAGGCAAAATTAACCTACAGGCCTTTTATCGGCGAGCAAATGCCGAGCTTGAGTTTGAGGTAAGCAACAATAGGCTTTATTGCAAAATGAGGAGGATGAGAAAAAGGTTTAGAAATATACAGAACACGTTAAAAGAGCACAACATTGAGGAGGATAATTTTGCCTTCAGGACTCCTCACGAGCCGGCACTATTTATGATTTGGAAACAAATTTGGGGCCAAAACAACGATGTTTTACAAATTGAAGGTAGAAAACCTTACCCCGGGGAAATTATAGCCGAAAACCCTAACTCTAAGGAAATTGAAGTTAGAAATATTAATTCCAGGGAAATTGAAGCCGAAAGCCCTAACTCTAAGGAAGTTGAAGGTGGAAACCCTAATCCTATGGAAATTGTAGCCTGGATCCCCAAGCCTAGGGTAATTGAGGCTGAAAAGGCTACCCCTAGGAGAAGTGGAGCTGAAAACTCTAGTCCCAGGAGTCTTGAAGCTGGAAATTCTGGCCCTAGGAGAAATGATGCTGAATATCCTAACTCTGATGAAATTGTGAACCTTAACTCTAATGAAAATGTAAACCCTTACTCCAACAAAATTAAAGGTTTAAATCCTAAAGAAGGTGACGCTGAAATAGGCCCTACAGCTCGTGGAGATAGAAGAGAAGTCCAGCACATGCACAAGCAGCAGGAGGAAGATGAAGAGAACAATGGGGCAGAAGAATGGCAAAGCTTGCAGGAATCTCCATCTGAAGAAACTAAAACAGAGTATGTAAGTGAAAATGAGCACCAACTGCTACAAGGCGACAGCAGGGATTGGGAGAGTAATATACAATGCATGATTGAGAACACACAGTCAAGACTTGAAGAGGCGATTGAGAGCTCTGTTAGCCGCGTTATTCATGCTGCCAATTTTCAAACCTTGGGAGGATTTGAAGGAGTGTTGGAAATGGGGAGCTGTGGGTTTTCAAGTGTGATGAGAAGAATGAAGGAACTGATGGATCGTAAGGATTTTGTTGAGCATTTTCATGGCGTGGATGCTGCGGAGGCCCAGGAATTGCAACAGAAATGGAACAAGATGAATATACAGAAGATGAAGATGTTCTCTGAACACCTGGAATTGCTGAAAGATCAATGTAAATTGTTCTTGAGAACTGTGGAACAGCCAAGGCCACAGGAATGTCCATATCAAGCAATCCTATTTGAAAATGGAAGACAAAATGGGTTGTGTCAAATGCGGCAATGCAAAAACAGGGGTTTGGAGAATAACAAGCATGATAGAAAACACACTGTCAAGACTAGAAGCAGCAATTGAGAGCTCCATTAGCTGCATTAATGTACCTTTTGCCGGTTATTTTCAGCCCTCTGGAGGATTTGGGGGTGTAGCAGAAATGGGGAGCTGTGTTTTTTTGAACCTGTTGAGAAGAATGAAAAAGCTGATGGATGGCGTGTATTGTGTTGAGGAGTTTCCCTGTGTGGATGCTGTTGAGTCCCGGGAATTGCAGCAGAAATGGCTCAAGATCAAGATACAGAAGGTGAAGATGTTCTCTGAGCACTTGGAATTGCTGAACGATCAAAGTAAGTTGTTATTGAAAACCGTGGAAACTTCAAATGGCTGTCACAGGTCCTAGAATATGAGGGTCAGCTTTTTTTTGCAAGTTTTCTTCATAATCTTTCTTTCTTGTGTCAGCATTATCAATTTTGCTTTTGGGTTTTCCCTAGGAAATATTAAATTTTTATTAATTGTATGAATTTGTAATCGCCATGTTTACCATGGAGATTGAGACACTTTTTTGCCTTGTGCTGGAGCTAGTTTAATCAGTTATTGATGATTGTACTCCAGCTAAGGTGGAATTCATGGCTTTTCATACAAATTTGTACAATCTCAATTTTTGATTATTCGTACAAATGTGTGTAATCTTAATTCCTGGCTATTGATACAAATGTGTACAATCTCAATTCTTGGGTTTTAATCAAAATTGTACTACCTCGATTCATGGAACTTTCATTCAATGTGTGCAATAACTTTTATCAGACCTTGTATTCATTTGCAGTAAGGGACTTCTGGTTACATATGACAGTGATATAGATTTGGGAGATTCAAAGTCTTTTTTATGTCTCAAAATGAACTCGGTTGGCTGCCAGCTAATATGCAATTCATGGTGTTTTATTCAGGCATTTTCAGTTTGTAACATTGTTACACCTTCTATTCATTTATAGCACAGAGTTTTCAGTGCATGGAGTTTTCACATCACATTCTCTGCAGGTGTTGCAGTTATTATAAATTGCATTAGTGTGTGCTTCCAAATGTGTATGCGATTTTTTTAAGCATTGCTCATTGAGTTTTTATAGGAAGTAGTGTTGATGATGTTTTTGTGTCAACAACAACAATAGAATAAAACACCAAGTATCCTATTCTCTCTTGAATAAAGTCTCTCAAAGGCTAAGCTATGTGATCCAGTGAGACAACTTCAAGGTTCCTTATTCGTGATTTGCATTGGATAAACTCAGTGATTTGATCTTGCTGGTAATCACAAAGGGACTTACACAAACTTCTTCTTGCTTCACTTAGCTTATTTCTCCTTTCAGTGTGGATGATGCATGTACTATATTTCAATAATAAAGAAAAGGAAAAATGATGAGGTTTTAGAGAAACTAATCTAAGGTCAATGAAGCAATGATGATGCACGAATAGACAAACTCCGTAATCAACCTAACTCCACTTCGCCAAGAATGCCTACAACTACATGGAGTTGGTGCAATCTCCTAAGCATAGGGAAAGGTTTTCAAATCATGAAAGCTCATATAAGCACCCATTAGATGGTGCAGTTCAAACAAGCATTCACAGTCGAACTTAAGCAAACAATGATGAAGCTCAGACTAGCTTTACACAACACTTCACCAACGATGAATGTCAAAAGCATGAGCTAGGAGTTGATCAAATATTCAATACAACATACGTTACATCAATGAGCTACTACTCTACTTTTAATCTACTTAGAAACATCTCTCCAATCAAGCAAGATACAAGAAACCATATTATTCCACAAGACAACACTTAGCACCAAGTGAGCTCCAATGTCATTGCATTAATCTTGAGAAATATTTACAACAATCTTCAAGTACTCTCAGAGAATTTCGAGAGTCTCTTTTTACTCTACGCTACTACCAAAAAACTAACTATTCCCTTTACAAATGAGGCAACAAGGCCTTTATATAGAGTTCCAGAATTACAACGAATGGCCTGGATTAATTCAAGTAGCCAAGGGCCAGGATCATGCCATTGCAGCAATTAGTTACAACAATTTGCTATTTTTAGTACATAAGAGAGGCAATGAAGGCACGTTTTCCAAGAAGATAAGGATGAAATGGAATCTTCAGAGCATCTTCTACATGGGCGTCCTCTTTGGCTCCTTGCTTGTTGAATGATGTGGCGAACAATGATTGGTGAATAATATGTATATGCCACGTAGGTGCCACCTCAGCATATTCCCAAATTGCATCATCTGTGTGATGTCTTCGAACATGATTGCTTTGAATTTGAACGTTTGGGAATGTATCTTTGTTGTTCTCGCCTTGTGTTTTTTTGTAAGTCGGATGTATATGATGCATGTTGCTCATTTGTCTAACTTTGTGTAGTTCTTCTCTTGGTAGGATATAGATCTTTGTGAATGCATCTTGATGGAGAGTAGTGTAGATGATGATGATGCTTCATGGAGTAGGAGACTTTTCGGAGACTTGAAGATTGAAGAAACTTGAAGTTAGATGAATGTCTTTGACGATGCACCTGATGAAGTGTACTTGCAAGATGTTCTTGAAGTGATAGCTGCCTTCTATCTTCACTCGTCACTTGAAGGTAGTTCTAGGCGCCCATCTCCTCGGATGACCTCTTAGTTCCACTACTTTGATGCTCCTGCAACACATACACCAAGAAACGTATCAACTCTTTGGCCTTATAACACAAAATAATCATAATTAAACATTTTCTAACACATTAAACTCCTTTCCAAGCCAAGGCGTAGATTTAGGTCTGTAGAGAGGTGAAAGTGCGTCTAGCGCACTGAGCCTTGTATTTGTCATTTGTATGATTTCAAACACTTGAAACTGACTTAAAATGCCTCTCTCCCTTCAAGGTGCCAACTTAGTGATATCAACTCATGCATTCCTTTTGAGGTGCAATTTTGAGGCTATAGGAGGTGAAAAGTGCGCCTTGAACACTTAAGCTAGTTTCATGACTTCAAACCTTTATGGATGCTTAAGATGTCCATCTTTGTCAAAGTAAAGTTTCCTGAACATTGATTCATGCTCCTTCAAAGCTAGGCGCTAGAATTGAGTTGCAAAGGTGGGAATGTGCGCCTAAACAAACTTAGCTTATTTCTTGACATTTTAACACGTTCAAACTCATGTTTAGACTTCCCAGAGACTTCTTCATCAAGGCGCCTACTCTCAAGGTTTCCAACACTTTGCTTTAAACCTCATGCTCTCTAGGTGCCAAAGTTGGTATGTAGAAACAAGAAAGTGCGCCTTGGCTACTTTGGATTGTTTTTGGCATATTTATGATTTCAAGCACTTGTCAAACTTCCCAGAGGAATACTTCATCCCTAGGCGCAATTTTCCATGTTTACATTCACCTTATTGCCAAGGCGCCCAAAATGGTCTGTGGAGATAAGATGCGCCTAGCTTCCTTGAGAAAATCATACTCAACTCTAGGTGCAATTTTGGGTTGCTACCAGTGGTAAGGTGCGCCTTCTCTCTTTGGGGCTAATTCTTGGTATTTAAGGGTTTCATTTCATGCTCAAACTCTCAGAAGACCTTGTCACTAGGCGCCAAAAAGTGATTATACTAATGCAAATTCGCGACTAAGCTTGAAGATGAACTTTATATCAACTTAAATGGTTTCAAGCTAGTGTATTGTTGCTAAGAGGACTCCTTGCTTCAAAATGATATCAAATTCCATGATTTCATGCCTCTTTTTGTCTAGGCGCATGTTCATGATGTTCTGAGTGTGAAATTGCGCCTTGATGCTAATGGGTGTTCACTTCATTTTTTATACATCCAAGTCATTGTGAAGGCTTAATAAGATGTCCTGACACTCAACACTCTCAAGATTAGTGGATCCAAACATGTTTTTTCCTAGGCGCTAGAATGGGGTTGTATTGATGGAAAGTGCGCCTCACTTGAAGTTGCTCATTCTCCTTCCAAGGCGCCAAAAGTCGTCTGTAGGGGCAAGAAAATGCGCCTAGCTTGGAGATAGGTATTTTGTGGGCTTGATCAACAAAGTGATATCTTCTTTAGGCGCAATTTTCATAGGTTGAGACACTTATTTCATGCTTAGGCGCAATATTAGGTGTGTAGAGATGCAAATTTGTGCCTAAGTACTTGGCTAGTTTTATTTCAACTTAAGGAGTTTTAGGCTAGTTCATCATACACTTTGCTTTCAAAATGATCAAATGTCAAGGTTTCAAGTGCCCTTATGCCCTTATGCAAGGAGCAATTTTATGGTCCTTCAAGTGTGAAATGGCGTCTTGACTTAGACTAGTTCCTTCAAGTTTTACCAATTCAAGTCTATATATTAGCTCAAAAGGAAGTCTCAACACTGATCATTCCTTAAAACTCCTGGATTTAAGCACACTCCTCCTTAGGTGCAATATGATGTCTCTACTGATGAAGAATGGCGCCTAAGCTCATTTGAGTGAATTTTGGACTTAGGCCATTGCAAGGTGTCTTTGAGTGGAATAGCTCTTCAAGGGGCGCACATCTTCTCTTCAACTTAGAACATCCCCCTCTCAAGGCGCAAGTTTGAGGGTCAATAAGTGATAAGGTGTGCCTCATCTTCCTCAAGCAATCAGACCTAACTCTAGGCACAACTTTGAGTCTTTGCAAGTAGGGAAGTGCGCCTAACTCAACTTGACTCGTTTTCTTGCAAGATTTTCAAAGTCTAAGTCACTTAAAGATCAAAACATCAATTTTTATCAAGGCATCAAGGTTTAAACTTGTCATTGGTTGTGATTTAGAAATCCTCACTTGCTTAGAATCATGCAACTAACCCTATCATTGCCACTGACTTTATCATGAAACAGAACCTAAGACATCATTCGAGACTCAAGCAAAGCATGGGAGCTTCAAAAAAGGGGGTCCCCATTTGCAATGGAGCGATGTGTGATTAGGTCACAACAAGTAGGTCTGAGGAAATTAATTTAAAGCAGGTTGGGTGTTTGAGCTGGGTAATCTGTTCAATTTGTTTTAAGAGAACCAATTATCAACAGGTAAGTTAAAAAAAATTGAATAAAAGATATTTTGCATTTGTAAGGTAAGTTCAAAAGTGTATAGTGAGATACCAAATGTGATATGTTCGTCAGGTAATGGGACTATGAACTCTTTTTTCATAGAACTTTGAATATATTGTCTTAATTCCAGTTTAGAAAATCTAACAAAATTTCTATGATTTGAAATGTTTCACATCTATGATTTATTGGGTGGTGTTGATGATTGTTTTTAGACAAGTCAACAATAGAGTAAAATACTGAGTATCCAACTCTCTCTTGAATAAAGCCCTTCAAAGGCTAAGCTATGTGATCCAGTGAAGTAACTTCAAGGTTCCTTATTTGTAATCTGTATTGGATAGACTCAATGATTACATGTGATCTTGCTGATAATCACAAAGGGACTTACGTAGATTTCTTCTTCATTCATTCAACTTATTTCTCCTTTCAATGTGGATGAAGTATTCATAATGTACTAATGAAAAAAAAGGGAAAAAGATAAGCAATGATGATGCATAAATAGACAAACTCCTTAATTAACCTAACTTCATTTCGCCAAGGATGCCTACAACTACATGAAGTTGGTGCAATCTCCTAAGGATAGCGAAAGATTTTCAAATCATGAAAGCTTATATAAGCACCGTTTTGACGGCGTAGCTCAAATAAGCATCCACAATCGAACTCAAGCAAATTATAATGAAGCTCATACTAGTTTTACACAACAATTCACCAACGATGAATGTTAAAAGCATGAGCTAGGAGTTGATCAAATATCCAATACAACATGCATTACATCAATGAGCTTTTAATCTACTTCTAATCTACTTTGAAACATCTCTCCATTTCATCAAGATACAAGAAACCATGTTATTCCACAAGACAACACTTAACACCAAACAAGCTCCAATGTCTTTGCATTAATCTTGAGAAATATTTACAACTTCAAGTACTCTTAGAGAATTTCGAGAGTCTCCTCTATTCTACTGTACTTTCCTACTTGTCTCCTAACTAATGATTTACAAATGAGGCAACAAGGGCTTTATATAGAAGTCCAGAAATACAATGAATGGCTTAGATCAATCTAGATAGCCAAGGGCTCAGATCATGCCATCTCAACAATTAGTTACAACTTGCTATTTTTAGTACATAAGAGAGGCAATGAAGGCACGCTTTCCAAGAAGATAAGGATAAAATGGAATCTTTTAGAGCATCTTCCACATAGGCATCCTCTTTGGCTTCCTTCTTGTCTAATGATATATTGAATGTAATCATATGATGTGGCTGATCATGATTGGACTGATAATAGGTTCGTGCCACCTAGGTGCCACCTCAACATTCTTATGGATTTCAACTGTTTATTCACTTTGCTCTGTGGGCATATTCCCAAATTGTATCATCTTTGTGTGATGTATTCGAACATGATTGCTTTGAACTTGTATGTTTGGAAATACTTTGTTGATCTTGCCTTGTTCATTGTAAGTTGTATGTATGATACTTGTTACTCATTTGTATGACTTTGTGATCGTTCTTCTCTTGCAGATAGGTTGATCTACTTTGATGCATGTTCTTTGAGAGAGTAATGTAGATGATGATGATACTTCATTCATGAAGTAAGAGACTTCTCGAAGATTTGAAGATTAAAGAGTCTTGAAGCTTGATGGATGAAGTGTCTTCGAACAATGTAGATGATGAAGTGTTCCGGCATGTTGGACTTGAAGCGATCACTTGGAGCAGCTACATGATGTCTCTTCCTTAGACATGACCTTCTAACCTCATTCCTCGCTTATCGGTGGTTCCAAGTGTTTGTTCCTTAGATGATTCCTTAGCTCCATCCACACTCCTGCAACACAAACAAAGAAGCAATATCAATCACTTAGCTTTATAACACAAAATAATCATTACTAAACATTTTCTAACACCCTAAGCATGTTTCCAAGCCAAAGCGCATATCATGAATCACTTTTTAGGCATCTTAATGCGTAAAATCATTGTTAAAACCTTTAAAAAACTCCCACCCCTAGGCGCATTGGATCATGATTTAGTTATTTGCATAAGAGTTTCACTTTTGCCAACTACAATCAGCCTTCTTGGTATAGGCGCACTAGATGGAAATTTTAGATCCTCTTGAAATGAACTCATTTTACTTGCAATCAAACTCCCTCTAACTAGAACATTGGATCGATATTTGGTTGTTCATGTGAAAGAGCTCTTGAAAACTCAAATCCGACCTCATATGGGAGTGGCGCATTGGATGAGGAACTCATCCTTCGCTTGAAATTTCACTTCAAATGACTATTTCTACTCTTTTGATGAGGCGCATGAGATCAGAATTTTGTATCCTCCTTAAAAGTCACTCTTCACCCACCAAAATGGACTCTTCTTTATTTTGGCACAGCAGATCAGAATTTTGTCTTGCCTTAAAATCACTTCTTTTCTCCCAACATGGATCTTCTTTATTTTGGCGCAGCAGATCAGGATTTTGTCTTCCCTTAAAATCACTTCTTTTCTCCCAACATGGATCTTCTTTATTTTGGCGCAGCAGATCAGGCGCAACAGTTGAGGATTTTGATCTCCCTTCATGTCTTGGCGCACTGGTTAAGGTTTTTGAATCCTCTTCATGTTTTGGCGCAGCAGTTGGCAAATTTGGTCTCTTGTTCATGTAGGCGCATTAGATGGGGCGCATTGGATGGGGATTTTGGATCCTCTTGAAATGAACTCATGAAACTTGCAATTTGACTCCCTCAAGTTGGTGTATTGTTTCTATGTTTGGTTGTTCGCGTGAAAGGCTTATAAAAAACTTAAATCCAACCTCATGTGGGAGTGGCGCATTGGTTGAGGCGCACTAGATCAAGATTTTGTACTCCGGTTGAAAGTGGCGCATTAGATCAGCATTTTGATCTCCCTTCAATACTTAGCCATTTTTTAGTATTCCCCAGGGTAAGGTATATTAAAAAATATATTAAAGTATAATATACTTTAAATATTTTTCAATATACCTTTCAAGATGTTTGAGATAGGTCTGGGATCCACCGGATTTAACATGTAGAATCTAGAATTTGGAGGATCCACCAGATTTCAGACTTAGTCAATTTTTCAGGATTTTCAGGATATCAGACTTAGTCATTTTCGGGCTCTCAAACATGCATCTGGATATTACTGACTTCATCATGAAATAAACCAAAAGAACATCATCCAAAACTAAATGCAAAGCATCAGAGCTCAAAAAAAGGGGGTCCCCATTTGCAATGGGGTGATGTGTGATTAGGTCACAATATCTAGCGCCAATCCGAATAAATGTTCCTGAACATTTCAAAGACAAAGACTCAATCCAGACTCAGAACTTTAGACACTCATCCTCAACCTATCAGCTAGCTAGACGACGAATTCAAAAAGAAAAAGAAGCATAAATTGGATCAAGACACTATATCTCCGGATGTGTGATTAAAGATAGATTTCAATTAAAACAGTTTCTTAAATGTTCCAAAGATAAACAAAAATCAAGTTTCAACATTTCCATGTACACCCACACACCAGATCAAATAAACACAACTACATGATCAAAGAATCAAAACTGATTGCCAGCGCGACTATCCATATTTGAGGATTCAAGTGCGGACACTTGCGTTCGTCCCATCCCTTAGAAACTAGGATAATCTAAGCTCACCTGTCTCAAGCTAAGTAAATTCATGAAAGCGGATGGATGGATACATATACACGTGGATGCGATGGTATTGAACGAGGTGGTGCTATGCAATGACTTTGGGCGGAGTAATGATGAAACAGGGTGATATGGAAAATGATAGGGAATGGAATGACATGAAATGGGTGGGAATGAAATGAGACATTGTGTCTCTACCATGACGCCTATTTGCTAGGTTTTCATCATGGTACTTATCCAAGGCGCCACCAGAGGTGGTTTTCACTAGTGGACGAAAAATTTCTCTTTACTATTTTTCTTTTTCATATTTTTTCATTTTTTTTTAATCTTACCATTACACACAACGCCTGTTTGCCAGGTTTTCACCATGGTAACGAATAGAAAGAATTCCAGAGTCTGATTCTGTAGACAACTCAATGGTCCAAACGCAAAGCATGTCAAGTTATTATACTTGTAGATGTTGGCAGGAAATGACGAATATGATACAATTATGAAAACGGTAAACGGAAGCAGTGGACTATGATGTGGATTATGCAAAACAGATAGATGAAAAGTGTATCCAAATAGAAACTAGATGAATGACGTGATATGTTGGATGATGGGAAATGGAAACCGATGATATATATTGGAATGAATGGGATGAAATCACGATCAACGTTTGTTCATATCAACCTAAACTTCGAAGCTTGCAAGTGGAAGGGAGATAAATAAAGGAACGGGAATGATGATTAATGAACAGGTGAAGTGATAACTTCATAACCCACATGAACTTAAAATGTTCTTGTTTGATTTTATTTTGCGGGATGAAGTACTTTGGAATTCAGAGATGGAATGGAAATGGAATGGAAGCGGATTCTTCGGATGCAGGAGCCTCTTTGGATTTGGCTTCCTGACTTAAGTACCCAAATTTTTTGCCTTTTTCTCTTTTGGAAATATGGAATGAAATAGCCTTTGAATATGCTTTGCTTTGATTGCTGGCATTTGTACTTTGAGGCATATGATCTTTGGATTTTTAGGAATTACTTTGTTTCATGGGTAAAGGCATCCGAATATTTATTTCGTGAAAATATGGGATGGGTGGATGGATTGCAAGCTTCTCATTTAGACGACACTTACATTTGTTAATCATGATTAGGAAATGGAAAACAATAAGTAGAGGGAGATGGATAGTGGAAATATGGTAATGTGATAGGAAAGGCGAAGGTAAGATAGATGGTGGAAAGTATGGATAGCTACATGCTTTGATACTTTGCATGGTAATGGAGGTGAGGTGGATATATATGAAATGGATGGATAATGGACCTGTACTGAATGGATGGAAGTACCAACATCATGACTTTACTTACCTTGCAGTTACCAAGGCTATGCAAATTGATAGTGACATGGATGAACTCCAAATGCTTCATTCATAAGGACTTCAATTTATCCTTTTGGAGTATGCAACGATCGACAAGACTATATATATGTGATTCAGACATCAGACTTGAATTCATTATTCAATGGAAAATGGTAAAGTGGATGTAGACTTTTATTGCTTTCAAGTGGGGTGATAAGCGGAACGGAATGGATGGAAGTATGCAAAGATGCTTATTATGGAGCGAAGCAAAAACCATGAACTACCTTGAGATTTTACTTAATCCAGGCTCACAAAGACTTTCCTAGCAACTTCGGGATCATTAAGATATGTAAAGTATAAAACCTCAAAATACTTAAAGCAATACCGAACAACTAACTTATCTCCCAAGAGCAAGCAGTCATGCTATCTGACACTAGCGATGGAATCCACGGGAAATCCATCAATCATGACCCAAGTTTCTCAAAGGAACACATAAGAATTCATAAAATTTAGATTTGCATTTTAAAACGTTGTGATCAGAAGATAATAGTGCCAAGACACAATATATGATTAATTTCCAGGTCAAGTCCAAAGTCTAACAAGATGATAAATTAAAAGAAAAAATGTCTTCAGATTCTAAGTCTTTCATGAATGGATGTCTAAGAAATGAGCTAACATACTATCACGAATTGAAACTAGAGTGTGTGTTTAAGATAACATCACCTCCTTCAAGTGGGAACACGACAAACCAACTAAACAACTAACACCTAATCTATGAAAGCAAACAACAACAACTAAGCTAAGGAAAGCAAACCACAAGCAACAGAAAGCAAACTACTCTAAGCAAACCAAGCGACAAAAAGCAAAACTAAGTTAAGACAAACCAACACTTGAGTCAAATGACCTCAAGGAAGCAAATCTACTCTAAGACGCAAGATGAAATGAAAACCCTACTCTAACCTAGCTATGTACAAGCAGCAGAGGGATGCAACCCAGTACACTAAGTATAGACATGCCCTAGCATGATTTCTCAGAATGAACAAGAGTAACAATGTGCAAGTGCATGTACGAAGTTTTGCAAAGTTATCTTTGAATTCAGAAAAAAGATCTTGCACAATACATTTCTCATATTCAGACAAAATTTCGCACAAGATTATCAATTGTGACAATTCAAAAGGACCATGATTTATCCAAACACAAGTTGCTTTTCCTGAGTTTCCATAGTCAAACTCATATTTTTCATACTCGTCATTTGAAAATTCGTAATCATCAAATTCAAAATCTTTCCAATCAAGAGCAGGGAGAGATACAATCTGGTGTTCTTCGTCTGAAAGTAAAAATTCATGCTTGTCGACTACCAATACGTCCGGAGGTCGAAGTTGGTGATGGATCATCCCACTTGCATCCGCAACATGCATTAGCTCTTCTTGAATTATCAGCAGTAGGTCTAGCACCGATTCGAATTGCTTGTCTACCTTGATCTTTATTTCATCAACTTGTTCATCTTGGGATGACTTTGGCAGGAACTCTCGTTGTATTTGATCCATGGGAGTGTCGAGCGTCCCTCCGAATTGCTGTTCATTTGATAGGTCTTCGATGATGGCTTAGAGTGCCTCTTGCAATGCATCCATTTGACTATCTTCCAACAACTCTTTCTGTACTTTGTACAACTCACTTTCAAGGATCACCCTATGTAGCATGAATAAGTGTTCCTCAAGGAATTTCTCTTCTTGCAATGAACTTGAGTTATTTGCTTCTTGGATGGCGGAATCAACATCTTGTTCATTAGTTGCCTTAGTTTGAATATCCGCTATTTCCTTTTCAACTTCAGCAGGGTCTTTCTTGCTTGGAAAAAGGTATGCAAATCGACTCTCCACTTGATTATCAATCTTATTCGTGCTATCTTCACTTTTGAATAACATGGAGGTATCATCTCCTTTGGATGGTGAATTAATTTCTTGAAGACATTTGCTCCACAAGTCGTCTAACCTTAGTTGTACTTCTTCCGACCTTAATTGTTCCTTCACTTGACGAATGGCTTCCTGACAAGATAAACATGTGAGTTCTGGATGAGCTGTGTTATGAATTCTGCACCAACCACCTGGAATCAACATTTCTTCTGCCGGCAGGTCCTTCTCAATGCTTAGCCTTTTCTTGATCATTTCCTTGAAGCTTATGAAGAACTCTCTTTCGTCAAATAGAACTTCGGGAAGCCCCTTGGTAGGAACAATCGGCTCATGTACCTGTGAAAAAGAAATTTTGCCTTGCAATGCTAATTCCATCCTTGATAAAAATGTCATGCAGTATTGCTCCTCGTGTCCATTGGTGTCGTGAATTCTACATCCTTGCCTTGATGCAAAGTCACTCAAACTCTTAGGATGAAGTTGTGCATTCAAAGTCCACCAAAGCTGAAGAACATCATTTTGAGAATGATCCACCTTGAACTGCCTTGAAAATTTTGAGAAATCCATGTCTATATATTTTTTGGTATTTTCAACTTTTTACTTTTTTGTATTTTTGCTTTTCTACTTTTTGGATTTTTTGAAATTTTCTACTTTTTTGGATTTTTCGACATAAGAGATATTTTGAAATCTTGAATCTTTCCTTCAAAGCTCACTTCAAACTTCAATCCACTACTCGGAGTATCTTGTTGCTCTACTTGAAATGAAGAATATCCACGTTCATGCCCTCCTTCCAGTGCCAAAAATGTTGATTATTGCTTTTAGACAAGTCAACAATAGAGTAAAATACTGAGTATCCAACTCTCTCTTGAATAAAGCTCTTCAAAGGCTAAGCTATGTGATCCAGAATTTGTCATAACATTTAGTAACCTTGTACAGCACTTATGAAATTGTTCAGCTGACTTTCAGTTTCAACTTCACTAAGAAATGTTTGATTAATATCAAACATTTTTTTGAAAGAAATTTTTAGAGATCAAGCACACTAAATTTGCAAACAACCAAAGAATTTCGCTTTGCTTGATCAATGAGGGTTATTCTATGGATCCCACAACCTTAGAACACAAACAAGTGCCCATGCACTTTGGGACCCACATTATCATGGGCCATGTGAGCGTGTCCAGTGGTTCCCTTGGTAATTTGAACACTGCCCTTCACTGTGATAATGCCCAGCCTTTTATCATCCAATCCTACCTGCTAGACTGCCAATAACCATGATAACATAAATCACAAAACACGTGCAGGGTTTGACTGAAAAAGATGCACTTTTGCTTTCAAGAACCTGCTATTTGTTCAATTACTTGGCCAGTTTTCTTTTATACAATTTTTTAGTGTTTTTTCCCCATTTTACACTAACAGAACAAAAAACAATCAGAGCATAAGGAGACTGCAATAATTTTTTCTGTTTTTGTGAATGTCACTTTTCAGTTTGCCATGTATTTTACATCACCATATTTCTCAATATTTTGATGTTCTTTGATTTCTCTGGCAAATGCAGTGTAATGATAAATCAAAACTGTAATAATTTCCTATAGATCCAAGTCTCAGGACTAGACATGGGGGATAGAAAATACATTCTAACCTACTAATACATTTTTTACTAAAACAATTATGCATCACCGTTGCATTCCAGGACATATGATCTTGTAACCCATCAGTGTCTAGACAAGATAATCCCAAAAAATCCTGTATAATTATAGTACTTGATCTCAAAAGTATTGCCTAAAAATGTATTTTCTCAGAACAAATAGAAATGTTGACAAGGTGTGGTAACCTGAAGTTAATAAGTCTCTGTTCTATGGTTTTTATTGGAAATTGAAATGTGTAATTAGATTCTTCTTGTTAGCCCCAGTGCATATATATATTCAGCGACTCAATGTATGTCTGAAAACTATCAAAAAATAATTTCATGTTATAGCCCAGTACTCCTAAATCATATAGCTCCATCAAGCACATAGGGCAACTTATATACAGCAACCAGGAGTAGACTTTCGCAAACAAAATTTATGTATATTATCAGCTTGAACAGTAGGCGCTCAGCGCTGGTTTAATATAAGTGATTTAAATTTGGAACAGTTTCAGATTTATACACAGTAACGATAGCCTTGTCTCGGATCTGCTTGGAATGAGTAGTTAGTTGCCTCCTCCAAGTCGCCGATTACATAGTCTTGGATCTGGCTGCCTTCAGCTGTGAGGGTTCCTTGGCGACTTCCAGAATTACCAGTTACTAGGCGTGCTGAACAAATTCCTCATCATCATTTGCTCGGCCTGGAACATTCTCTTCATTTGCAGCACAAATCACAAGCGCTCTAGAAGAAACCCTCAAATCCTGTAATGATTGAGTATTCAAACAATAGTAATTGATTGAGAATTCCTCCACCATGTGACTGAAAGCTTGCTCATGGATGTCCATGATGTAGGGTAGTGTTGTGATGTATTCCCAACATCGCCCCATCGAACATGGGGACCCCCACGTTTCGAGCTTTTGGCTGTGAATCCATTTGAAGTTCCCTGCATGAATGAAGAGTTGGCAAATAATGGAGGAGTTGTGATCAAAACCGTTGAAAGCTTTAGAGAGGTCGATTATTGCAAGTGTTAGATAGAGTATACTTACCTTAGGATTCGAGTTATGTATCGTGACTTAATGAAGTCTGAAGTTGTCTAAGACTAGAAATTTGAGATTGGTTTGTTAGAACTGTGAAAGCCGATATAGATGCAGTTACTTTAAAGCATCGTTTCAGGAGGTCCACTTATTCCATGGGCTTTCATTGTTTGGTGTTTACGTTGCTCACGATATAGCCATATTCATCTAAAAGCGGACACCACATTTTTGGTTTTACGTCCTTGCACTTCTCTAAGGATGTCCTCAAGCGGACCTTTTTCTTCACTTTGCAAGTTGTTTATTTTTCATTTTTATGCGCGATGGCCTGAAATGTCCGCCCGAGCGCATGTTTGAAGTCACTTCGAAACGGTAAAACTCAAGTCTTATGCATTGAACACCCAGATCCCCACCCAAGCGGACTTTTTAGGACGCTTTGCAAATCAAAATTTCCACGGTAAACATGATTCATATTGAAAGTCCACCCAAGCACTTTTCACTAGTTACTTTGTGTCCTATGAAATTTTCAAAACCTGTGGCTGGTGCAAGTGTGTTTAGGTCCGCTAGAAGAGCTAGTTGGTGAAGCGATGAACGAAACAAAGATAGAATCGCTTGAGGCTTTGATTCGTGCATGACCTTATTAAAAGTCCGCTTAGGCGGACATTATTAGTTGCTTTGCAATGCGTATGGATGTTTCGAATATTACACAGCACGCCAAATTGTCCGCTCGTCCCTAAAGTTTCACTCCAAGCGGACTTTAATAACCTATTGGCATTATTTGTATTATGCCTTGGACATCAAAATACTCGCCTCAGGCGGATGTCCACGATCCCTTTGCAAGATACATACTTGTTTCAAAGGTCCACTAAGAAGCGCTAGTCGATAATAGGTATGCAAAATGTAAAATGTGTGAAGGTAGAGATTGTCCATGTTTAGTATATTGAAGGTGCACTAATGCATCTAGTCTTCCGATCGACCCTTCATTACTCTTGACGGTTGCAATTCAGATGGAATCATTCAAGGCGAACGAAGTGGGAGGATTCATATTTTCTAAGAATAGTCTTGCTCGTTGAAGAACAATTAAGGCACGAACTCGTTGCATATATTAACGCCTTACGCATATGCCATTTGGAGCATCTCTTGAGTGCATTGACGGCTTAATGCAGGTTCGAATTTACAATGCTGAGTGGTGGAGGCTATTCATAGTAGATAACGATACACATTTTCTAATTATAACATCACTCGAATATATAGCAGCGTCGCTCAAGTGTGGAATCGTTCAACAAAGCTTAACTTGCAATGTTCGCAGAGGAATAAGATATCCAAATCAATGATTTAAGACTGCAAGTTCATACAGTGCCATTTAGGCGTTGGCCAGTAACACGCTGCAATGGGAAATTTCGCGTTCTGGTATACAAACGTCTATCTTAGTGCGTAGTTGATTTTGGCTAAGGGCACAGGCAGCCATAGGGGCGTTTGGTGCTTCGAAATCGATTTTTCTTACTGGCAATTCTAGACACAGGTTTGGGATCGTGAAAATTGAGTAAATTTGCCCAGGTAGAGAATGAAGTTGTTTGAAATATTAATCGAAATGGCTTTACAACTGATGATACTGATATTCATGATGTATTCATTTATCTCAGTTTTACATTTCTAGTTATTTTAATATGCAAATCATGGCAATACGAAGAATGGTGAATTAGAGGAGTATTTGTTGAAAAACAAGTCGTGTTTTCTTGCAAAATTCACATTAGTTACTTTTATTGCAAAAGGGAGCAAGGTGATTGTTTTTTTTAACTGTGTATTTTAATCCCATGTGTGTTAAGTGGTAGAATCTTGTCCTTTTTGCATTTTAAAACACCATTTTCGAGGTGCTGACATAAGATATTCCTACAGGTGAATGATGAGTGCAAAGGACAGGCAGGCAATGATGCGGAGCGATATGAAGGGAACGTGGCCAGAAATGAAGATCACATTGAAATGGCGAAATCTTTGCGACACCAACCTAGGTAGAACCAACATGGAGGAGATTCGACAAAACCTATACAAACGCAATCCTTCGGATGTGATCAAGCAAATGTTAAAAAACAGAATTGTGCAGGCTGCTTGCTTCCTGCCTACGATGCTGTGTCTAGAGTTGATGTTGGAGTGCGCCAAGCACTATAATCAAGAAAAGAGATGCATTGTGACCAGAGATGGCAAAGTATTGGCCCATCTGAGGAAGGAAGCAATCACAGAGGCTTTCGACATTCCTTCATACAAAACTACTACATTCTGTGACAAGGAGTCTGCTTTGCAACTTTATCTAGCTGGACCTGAAAAGCGCATGGAAGTGATAAACAACAATTGGTTGGTGCAACCGAGGCCACATGTGAGCAGAGTACCTAAGAAGCTTCACAAATCTGATTTCCATCAGGAAATCAATTATATGGTTGTATTTCTAAATCGCATCATGGGTTGTCCCCAATCAACAAATTTCGAGTCTTGGATGTTCTTTTTCTTCGAGGAAATCATAAGTGGAAAGAGGATGATCGATTGGGCTGAAATGATCAGCAGCAATATTGATGATTAGTTGAAGGGTTTGCAGGAGACAAAAACATTTTATATATGCTCGCCAGAAACGAGAGATACCCAGGACTGAATTGCAAAGGAAGAGTTGGAAACGGAGATGGGCAATTCAAAGTTTATGACTGTTATCCTCAGCTGCACCTGCAAGCTATATCTCACTATAGGAGGTTTAATGATGCATTCTCTATGTACATTGTCAGATTGTTGCAAGGCAATACATGTAAGAGATTGTCGAAAGAGGCTATGAATTTTGTGGTCAAGTATGGAAAGTGGTTTATTCAATTCCCAAGATTCACATACATCCGTGTTGAGGGCTATTCATCATTGCCTTACAAGTTGCCAAGGTATCCTATAGACAGAATGGTGTTGTTAGAAGTGACGAGACAACTGGTTGTATTCGACAAAATTCAAAGAAAGAGAAAGAAGACTACGAAGTTTCCAATTAGCATTGGAAGGCTAGAGACTTGTATGTCATTACAGGTAGCTGAAAATTCAGAGAGAGAGCTGCAAGCTTACAACTTGGTGCGCCACAATGATGCACGCAACAATTTTGATCCATTCAATACAGTTAGGCAGAAATTTGGGAGTAAATATGAGCACATACCACAGCTCGAGGGTCACTGGGAGGATGCGCGCGGTGACATGGAAATAAGAAAGAAAAGCTGCTACAGGTTGTCTTTGGACATGGTTAGAGCAACAAGGGTAATTAACATTCCAGATCAGCTCGAGGAGAATCACAAAAGGCTCTCACAGAGTTCATATGATCAAGAAAAGAACAAGCCTTTCACCATCAACTGGTCAGAACAGGATGTCACACGCAATGACGATTTGATCATGCCAATTGTGGCACATACAAGAAAATATGTGGACTTCCAAATTCAAAGGCTTCAGGAGAAAAATGTCCAATTCACTTACAATTTGATGGGAGGAGTTAAAGCGCATTAGTCCAGGGATTCTTCAAGTAGCGAGTCAAGCAGTGACTCCGGTGATTCCAGTGATTCAGAAAGTGCAGGTGCTGATCCGCATGAAGATTTTCAGCCAAGTAAAAAGGTGAAAAATAATGACCAGAATGCAGCTAGTACCTCTTCAAGGCAGGAAAACAATAGTGTAATAGATATTGAGGAAGATAAGGTAAGACCTGATGAACATATGGCCTTGAATGTACAAGTTGGAAATGAAAAGCATGAATCCTTGGAATCCAATATGCAAGGGAATCAGATTGATGAAGTCCTATCAAATCCATCTAAGGAACAAGTAGTCATGATAGAGGTGGAAGCTGAAAATCAAAATGACAAGGGGTTATATGAGTTTGATGAGGAGGCTCTTCCTATTGTTCAACAGAAGAGAGTCCAAGAGGAAAATTAGGAAGATTTGTCTGACTTACCAGAATGGCTAAGGGATCGGGTCAAAGAGAAATCCATTGTTGAAAGAGAACCCATTCTGAGTTTAGAGGACTTGCTGAGTAGAGCCAAACCGGACAAAGGAAAGCAGAAAGTTACTAAGTTTTCAAAAATCATGAGGGATAGCTCCGGATCGAAGCAGGTGCACATCGCTGTCCCAAAAGTTAGCATGAGCACAGATGATGCTATTCTGGGAGGTTTCGACATCAATACTTTTGATTTAGGACCAGCCACAATGGAACAAGAGATGGAAGAATTGGAAGATTCAGTTGCAGTTATCAGAGAAAGACTAAGGAGCGAGAATGGAGGATCCAGTTGGAGAGGGATAACTTGGCATTTCAGCATTATATTCAGCAGTTGATGAGGCCAGTGAGTCAAGCAGAGGAGATGATTGCACCAACAGCCTTGCTTTCGCAAGAGTCTATAACGCACTTGGAGGGAATGAGATCATGTCAGGTATGCAGGATTGGGCAGCGGATTTCAGGATCAAAGCTGACAGATTCATTGATGAAATTGTGAAGTTGCCATATTATTAGACCTTCAAAGAAGCTATATTGCCTGCCATCCAAGAGAAACAAGTTTCCTATTGTTGAACATTTACTTAAGTCCCTTTGTGTTAAACAACAACTCACATCCTACTGCTAAGTTATCCCAAGTCGCAACACCAAAAGTAACTAATGGAGGACCTTGGAGTCTACTCATTTGATCACTTGGCTTAGCATTTGAGGGATTTTGTTAAAGAGAGGATAGAATACATCCGTATTTTATTCTGCGTTGTATGTGCAAGGAAAACACATCAACAAAATTGGTGCTAGAAGGAGGGCCTCTCTTGGAATACAAGGTTAGACACACTGGAGCGTATTGTTTCTTTTTCACCTAAAAAGCACCAGAGAATTTTAAGGTCTACACCGCAAGCTTCAAAAGAGTTGGTTGAATTGGATTTCAATTCCAAGTCCAAGCGTAATAAGAAGACAAATTCATCAAGTGAAGGATCACCTAGCGTGGAGGACATCGTAAGTTTGTTCGAAACTCCACCACAAAACACAAGAACTGCTCAACCAAGTAATACGCAAGGAGTTACTCAAACAGTTCCGGCACAACAAGCAAACATTCCAATAGCTTGGCTTTCGGCAAATGCTTCTCCTCTTGCTGCTTTCGCGAATTACCATGAAATGCCCAAGAGTCCTGGACAATTTTGCTCCAAATTTCAGGTCAATGATGTGAACAGGACGACAGAGGAGCATATTAAGATTTTCGAGGATACTCTTCGGCATAGTTGCAAGACTCGGCAAGCCCGAAAAGTACGGTTCGGAAAAAACTCGGCAAAAAACTCGGCAACTTAAAAAATTGCTTAAACTTCATTAAAAATGCATTTTTTTTTTGCAAAATTCACTGATAAGATGCATCCAATGAGTCAATAAATGAGTACATAAAAGAAACAAGCTTAGTCTAGTTGTATTTGATTGATTTGAAAGCAAATTGGGTACAAAATGGCTAAGTCTGAAACCCTGAAACCCTGAATTTGGCTAAGTCTCAAACCCTGAAACCCTGAAAAATTGGTTAAGTCTGAAATCTGATGGATCCTCCAAAATCTAGAATCTGCATGTTAAATCCCATGGATCTGGAACCTATCTCAAACATCCTGACGGTATCTTTCAAAATATTTAAAGTATAAGAAATTTGAAATATACTGTCTCGCCGAGTTTTTTCTCCAGACTCGCCAAGTTTTTCAGAAAAAACTCAGCAAAAACTCTGCGAGTTTTTTTCAAAAACTCGCTGCGTACAAATGCACCAAAAATTCGTTTTTGAAAAAGACTCGTGAGTTTTTAAAAACTTTTGCTGAGTCTTGCATCTATGCTCTTCGGAATAGAAGAATTGAGCATGAAGATGTAGCATGTAGGTTGTTTCCTTATTCACTGGGCGAAGACGCATATTTTTGGTACATTCATCTACCTGCAGGTTCCATCCATAGTTGGCAAAGATTGAAAAACACCTTTTTGGAAAAGTTTAGGATTCCTATCACTCTGTCAGAGCTCTACAAACAATTTGTTGATGTCAAGAGGCAAGAGCATGAATGCATCAATTCTTTCAATAAGAGGTTTCACAAGGCTTATACGAGGTTGCAAGCTCCATATAATGTCGATGATGCAATGGCGAGGGAAGTCTATTATGCAGCATTGGATCGTCTCACTACCATGTTTGTGAAGAGGGCAAGAGTACCACCAACTACTCTAACGGAAGCCTATGCTGAAGCTGTCAAAGTGAATATTGACTTGGGCATGAATACTCAAGGACCACTTAATCATATAGGGCATCCGACTATGCCTAATCAGATTCAAGGAATCAACCAAGCTTTGACACAACATACTCCTGTAATGAATCCAATTCCGACACCTAGTAATCAGATGGTGTTGCATCCAGGGGCACCCATTTTGCAAGCCTCACCAGTGCAACCTGTGTACTTACAAAGGTCATCATCCTGTACAAGGACTCAAGAAGAGAAGGATGAAATGAAAGAGTTAATGGATCAAGTGAAGAGGTTATCCACCGAAGTTACCCATCTGAGAAATCAAAATAATCATTTACAAAATATGCAAAGGAGTTTCCAAGGTAATCAGAGGGATCAGGGAAATCAAAATGGATATCAAGGAAATCAAAGAGACCAAGGAAATTATCAAGGATATTATCAAGGATTTCGAGGAGCAAACCAAGGATTCCAGAGGCAAAACAAAACATGGAATACATCTCCAAATAATGGGAATGTCCTTTCCTCGTTGGAGAATACTTCAAATCCGGATTCTAGACCAGCAGACAAGGTGTTCTTAGCTGAGGCAACTTTATCAAGTTGGTGTTGATTGCATAACACAAATCAGCATTCTGAGTTGCAATGTACAGAGTTCAAAATAACTGCTGATATATTTCAAAAGGAGATGCAAAGTACGCAAGCTTAAGATGCTCCTCAAGCAACAACAGGGTATGAGATTGTTCCTACAACGAGGTATGATCAAGCATTGATTATTGAAGATTTCACATTCCCTCCTGTGATGGATTATGATACAATGGAGTACAATGGAAGGTTCCCTCCAGCATCTACAAATGGACCAATTGAAAATTCAGATTATTACCCTTTATTCGGTAATGACTTTCAAATTGAGGCAACAGGGGAAGTACAAGCATTTCAACAATCAGCTGGAAATCCACCCCTAAAAAGCTATCAAAGAAACCATAGAGTACAAGATCCGTTAACTACATCAGTTCCTCCTAACAATTTTCAAACTCCATCGAATCCAAATGCTAGTAACAATCCAAATTATCCAAAGGATTCACCAGAATATAGACAAAGGGATGTTACTCAAATGGTCACTCCAACACAAGAGGTTCAGCTGCGAGACATTCCACAAAGAGTCAATCCTTCGCGAGATGCTGCTACAACAAATGATGGACTGAAACGTTTAAGCTTAATTGTTACTGAAGAATTCAAGAAAGTCAAGGTGAACATGCCTTTGGTTGAACTGATGAGAATCCCTGAGATCAGAAACACAGTTCTAAACAGCCTGAATGATACATCTACTTCAAGGAATGTTACAACAGGCCCTTCCAATCCATCTAATGTTCAAAATGTGCATGTTGTGGAAAGTGTGCCATCTTGTTCTCAGAATACATCAGAGGGTGCTGATCAGTCTCTAAACTCAGTATGTATAGCTCAAGAAGCTACAAAGGATACAAAAGAAGGAAGTATTGTAAAAAATGAAAAGATTGCGAAAGATCAAATTCCACCAGCACACTCAAAGGGACCAAACGAAAAGTCTGTAGTCTTCTATCAAGGAAGAGATGAGCCTGCCCCTTTCTTATTATCAGTTCGTATTTTTGGGAAGATGTTACACAATTGTTTAATGGATTCAGGAGCATCAAGCAATGTAATGCCACTCGCCATATGTAAGAGGTTGGGTCTGATTCCTACTCAAACTACAAAGAAGGTTACACAGCTGGAGAAGTCAGAAGTTCCTGTGGTTGGAGAATTAAATAATATACACATGCAGTTGTCATCTGATCCAAGAATCCAGAGCTACATTGACATCTCAGTTGTTGATATCCCATGCGGATATGGCGTGCTCCTAAGCAGAGATTGGTCGAGAAGATTGAATGGGTATGTAGCTACTGATTTCTCACACATGTGGCTACCGTGGAAGGGAATTCCAAATCAAATTAGAATTGATAGTACTCCAAGATTAAAATTGATGATCACAGAATATGGTGAAGATAATGAGGTTTGTTCTTAGAAACTGATTTGGGAAATTATAGGCCAAATATGGAATAAGTCCTCATGCTACAAGGTTCAAGAAAGAAAGGAGATGAAGGTCAAAAATCTTTTGATGAAACTGAAATTCTGCTAGATCATAATTATGAGTCTGCTTCTGATGAAGGAGATGGTACATTCAAAAATTTTTGAAATTTTGTACTCAAGAATGTTCGGCAAGCAATAGAGTTGGGTCAGCAAGCAAATGTCAAGGATCTGTGATTACCTAACTGGTGCTGGATACGCAGTGCTTTTCATTCCGAGTTTTCTTGTGCTATGTGTAAAGTTGCCTTAGAACAAGTATACAGGAGAGTTCCGTAGGTTGCAAAACCAGAAATTCTAGAAGTAAAGAAAGAAGATAACCCTGTAGAATTGTCCACTGAAACTGAAATGATTGAAAAAGTTGAAAAGAACGGGGATCAATCGAAGAAGGATCTGTTGATGATTGTTTTTAGACAACACAACAATAGAGTAAAACACTAAGTATCCCACTCTCTCTTGAGTAAAGTTCCTCAAAGGCTAAGCTATGTGATCCAATGAGGTAATTTCAAGGTTCCTTATTTATGATTTTGCGATGGATGAACTCAGTGACTTGATGTGATATTGCTAGTTATCACAAAGGGACTCACGCAGACTTCTTACTTCATTCAGCTTATTCCTCCTTTTAGTGTGGATGATATATGTACAATGCCTCAATAATAAAGAAAAGGAAAAAGATAAAGGTTTAGAGAGGTTAATCTAAGGTCAATGAGGCAATGATGATGCAAGAATAGACAAACTCCTTAATCAATCTAATTCCACTTCGCCAAGAATGCCTACAACTACATGAAGTTGGTGCAATCTCCCAAGGATAGCGAAAGGTTTTCATATCATGAAAGCTTATATAAGCACCCATTAGACGGCGTAGCTCAAACAAGCATCCACAATCGAACTTAAGCAAATTATAATGAAGCTTAGACTAGCCTTACACAACACTTCACCAACGATGAATGTTAAAAGCATGAGCTAAGAGTTGATCCAATATTCAATACATACATACATCACATCAATGAGCTACTAATCTACTTTTAATCTACTTAGAAACATCTTTTCATTCCATCAAGATATAAAAAACCATGTTATTCCACAAGACAACACTTTACACCAAGCAAGCTCCAATGTCTTTGCATTAATCTTGAGAAATATTTACAACAATCTCCAAGTACTCTCAGAGAAATTTTGAGAGTCTCTTCCTACTCTACTCTACTACTAGCAAACTTCTACCACTAGCTACTTCTAACTTTACAAATGAGGCAACAAGGCCTTTATATAGAGTCCCAGAATTACAATGAATGACCTGGATCAATTCAAGTAGCCAAGGGCCCAGATTATGCCATCTCAGCAAATAGTTACAACTTGCTATTTTTAGTACATAAGAGAGGCAATGAAGGCACACTTTCCAAGAAGATAAGGATGAAATAGAATCTTCAGAGCATCTTCCACATGGACGTCCTCTTTAGATTTTTGCTTGTTGAATGACGTGGCGAACTGTGATTGGTGAATAATATGTATATGCCACATAGGTGCCACCTTAGCATATTCCCAAATTGTATCATCTGTGTGATGTCTTCGAACATGATCGTTTTGAACTTGAATGCTTCAGAATGTATCCTTGTTGTTCTTGCCTTGTTCTTTTGTAAATCGGATGTGTATGATACATGTTGCCCATTTGTCTAACTTTGTTATTCTTCTTCTCTTGCAGGATATAGGTTGATCTTCTTTGTGAATACATCTTGATGGAGAGTAATGTAGATGATGATGATGCTTTATTTGTAGAGAGTAGAGTAGATGATGATACTTCATTGATAACATGGAGTAGGAGACTCCTCTCAGAGACTTGAAGATTGAGGAACTGGATGAATGTCTTCTCTTGATGCCAATGATGAAATGCTCTAGTAGGATGATCTTGAAGTGTTCCTTTGAAGTGGTGTTTCCTCTGCAGCTTGAAGGTGATTCAGGCGCTTGCCCTTCAGATGACTTCTTAGCTCCACCAATGTTCCTGCAACATAGAGAAACAATATCAATCACTTTATAACATAAAGAAGTCACTTTAAACATGTAAATAACCTTTCTCCAATTTGGGCGCACATTTTGGTGTACAGGGAGGCTAAAGTGCGCCTAGCACCAAATGACCTTGTATTTGCTATTTTTTTGATCTCAAACGATTGTGAATGTCTCAGAATGATTATCCTCCTCAAGGAACCCAATCAAGGTGTCGTTTCATGCAATTTTTCTCCTAGGCGCTCATTGAGGTGTGCAGAGGAGTAAAAATGCGCCTAAGTCCCATTAGCTTTATATTGGACATTTTATGCTCTCAAACAATTGAAGAGGCCTTAAATGATTATATCTCTCAAGGCGCCTATCTAATGATGGAGATTTGTGTGGTTTCTTTGAGGCGCCAATTTGGGTGGTAGGAGTGGAAAAGTGCGCCTCACTTGACTTAGCTTGTTCT